>BSWB01000003.1:21530000-22780000 GCA_033239125.1 Fagopyrum homotropicum
GATATATCTTAGACTTTTAAAAGAAGTGGTCTATCTTTAGAATGTTGCTATAATAATTGATCATCAGTCATATACTATGTTCCTCCTGTTTGCGGTCTACAAATTTGGTAATATCTCTGAAAGGCATTGTTGACCAATTATGCATGCAAGACAATAAGTTGATATACTATGTTCCTACTGTTTGTTGTAGTCACATGTTTGTGAAATTTTCCCTTTCTTCTGCTCGATAAAATGCCTCAAAGAAATATATTTCATCTACTCATCATCAACCTCATTTATATGTTGCAGGAAGACAATACTGCAGCATCAAATGGAGACCTCAAGGGCTTCAATGTAGAAGCAAGCCATAATCACCCACCTTGCAAGATAGCTGGCTTCCGGGCTAACGTCTTTCAAATCATCATTTAGATGAATGCAGGAGCTGTAATTATGTTGCTAGAATTTCTAATATCCTAATCTCTTCCAAGGTATCGGTTAGCTTATTGAAATAGTTGGCCTCAAATTTACTCTTTTCTTCAAATTATATTGTCTTTGACTTTCCTTATATTCAATATAGCGAAAGGGAGTTCAACTATTTTATGCTTTCTTTTTATCAACTATTTTCCAAATCCTAATGAAGATGTACGTTCACACTGTTGGTAAATTTTTGTAATAACCGGAAATTTTAAACTCCGTTTGATACCGGATCAAAACCGGATTCCGATCCGCCAACTTAAATTCTTTTAAATAAAATAAAAAACCCTATCTCTAACCCTAAACCCTAATCAACTCCCTAATCACGTTTAAGCCTAACCTAATTGTTCTTCTCTAACCTAAGTGCCGCTGCCCTACTTCTCACTCTCTATTACAATCGCATCTTCTTCCTCTCTTTCTGTACGACCGTCAGCAACCATAACCACCGACGTAGCAACAACCACAACCACCGTCCGACGTAGCCGCAGTCTCACGCCCTTCACGACGGGAACGTCGGTAAGACCTCGTCCCCCTTCTTGAGTTGTCTCTATCGTTGCAGCCGCTAAATTTGTACTCCCTTCGCACAGCAGACCCCAAGCTTACGACGAGGTTGAACGGCTAAGGCTGAAGGACCAGGCCTCGCGACAACAACCAGCACCAGTCCCGCACGCTAGCCTCGACGTCGCCGACATCGCTGTTGCAGAAGGTAAGTCTCGGCTGCCTCCTATCCGCCTCCTTCCCTTTCTGTTTTCACGTAATAACATACCAAAGGTCTCCCCCTGTTGCCTACGGTGACAGTCCAGAAGCGTGTATACCTGTGGAGGGCGGGCGAGTTGGTGAACGATCCCGATTTGGAACTCCTTGCTATGCCCCATCCTGTAAACCGGACCACCTCCAACTGTGTTGGTAATCCCCTCTTCTTTCCTTCTATCGATGTTGTATCGGTGCAAATGAGTAGAATGTTTAATTCCAGTTTAATCCAACATAGCTGAGGTGGAGTATTGAACCCAGGACCACATGAAAACCCTTGCTGAATTGTTGTTTAATTGCACAGAAACTGACTAGTTGGGAAACAGATTTTGATGCCTTAGGATGAAGATCCACTGTTCAATTTTTGATTAATGATAGATAGAAATACGTAGTTTACTGTGTTAAAATTTGGAAAAAGTTAACGGTCGGATTAGGATCTACAAGGCCCCGAAGTAGGACAGTTGAGCTGATTTTGCAATAGAGGAAGAAAAATGACTAAGTATAGAAATGTTAGTTTTACCCCAACTTTATAATTTTTATGCGGAGTGTTGGGTGAGAATTTATGAAATATCCTTGTCCTATGTTTAGTATGCATATCATAGAAGTTTTAAGATTTTTATTCCGGATTTTTATCTTTCATGAGAGCCTTGGATTTTAACCCAAAGTCGGACCTTAACGACTTTTTATGAAAATTTAGAAGGTTGGGTAACTCTTATAAATCTTCACTAAATCTTTCTGTGAGAACTAGATTTAAGACATAGGTCCTATAATAGAATTTTTAGAACTCAATGATAGACTTCTCGGAGTTTCGAGATCAGGGGCAAAATGGTCTTTTTAACCTCAGAGAACCTTTTTCGTAAATTCTCTTCATGTGATTGTACAACTTAGAAGTTTATAACTTCAAAGAGTTTAGGGATGTAATTTTGATCCATATGCCTTGTTTGACAGGCGTTTGAGTTACCACGAGTACGGACCGAGTTGGGGCTTGATAGAGTGTGAATTGATTCAGGTAAGTCCTTGCGACTTACTTAGCTGGTTTCTGGATATTAGTTGGGTGATAATAGTAGTGTGTGTGCAATGTGTGTTGTAATAATAACTTGTTAGGACGACCGTTGTTATTATGTTTTAAGGCCCAAGTGTATGTATAACGGGCCGTGACATCACTGCCCAGCTCTGATAGGAGACTGGGAGGTTCTCTATACCCAGACAATAGAGGTACAAGGTGAGATGCATCGGATCCATTCCTGATGGTTACACGGGGGCGGAGGTGTTCGCTCCAAATGGTGTGTGCAAGCTTCAAATTTATAACCGAGGAAATATGCTTAAAACAATGATGCGAACCCGTAGTGTACGGATCAATTATAGTTAAAGCAAGAATTCCGGGGTGTCGATCTCAGGGACTTAGGTGCAGCAAAGCAAGCATAGGTGGTCAATGCAACTAATAACCACAAAAGCGATTAAAACAAATCAAATATGATAATAAGGTTAATTAAAGGAAATATGCAAATTCTAGGGATTAAGGCATCTAGTTGTGGTTCCAACTCAAGATCTCAAGATAAGCGGACAAAGTTGAGATTTTGCAAAGGGAAGGTGTTTCTAAAGTGGGAATAGATCACCGGGTAAGTCTCACTACTCACTATCCCAAACCAAAGCTCCTATTACCGGGTAAGTCTCAAGGTTCTAAGGAAAGGAACTATAATCTCAAACCAACACAACAACTAAGGGAATAGAATCAACCTTTACCGGGTAAGTCTCAGGCTAACTCACAAAGATGGAATGAAGGCACACTCAAACCCCAATAAAGGATAAACCTTCATTACCTACACTCATGATCTTAGGTAAACAAACAAAGGAATCACCGGGTAAGTCTCATCCTAGACTTGCATTGAACCGGGAAAGGTGTAATAAGAATAGGATTTGGCAAACTCTAACACTTAACTCTCAGTTTCGGATCAGAAAAGGTCACCTCGGTCAGTCAAGTTCCACCCCGGCCGAGATGTTCATCGACTGAATGAGATGTTCTACGGTCAAGGTTAAAGACTCGAGCTTTTAGGGTCCTACTGGGATTAAGATCATTCTATCATTGTCTTTTCCACAACTTTCAGCCAATCACCCTAGAATCGCACAAGGAAATTAGCCACTCATCATCATGAAAGCAATAATCAAATATATGAGAAGGGAATGAATATTTGAATCCAAAAATCTTAAGAACAAGGCTTCAATAACTGAATCAAGTATCAAACAAATCAGCGTTCCTGGATCATAAATCCAACAAGACAATCAAACAAAGGGAATCTAAGAAAGTCTTACAAATCTCCTCAAAAGCTATCTCAAAGCTATGAAACTTCCTTCCTTTCTTCAAACTTCCAAAAATCTTTCCTAACTACAGTGTAGAATGTGGTGTAGCGGGCTCCTTGCCGTCCTTTGATTTGTGGAAAATCCAACCCTTTATATAGGAGAATAATCTTCCAAAGATAATAATATCTTAAAAAAATAATATCCTAATAAAATATATCCATGTCTCTAAAATAGATCTCCCAAAAATAAGATCTTCCTTCCAGAAATCCAGCCCAAAAATATAAGATCTCTCTTTCCAAAAATAAAAGATCTCAGCCAAATAAAATATATCTCGCCGCGCCAGGGTGTTCGCCTCGGTCGAGACGCTCCTCAAGATCACCTCGGTTGATGTGGCACTGTAGCTGACCGAGGTGAATCTCAGCTGAATGTGAAATCTCTTAAATCTGGTCCAAAGTGAATCTTCTTTATTAACTCCATGTTTCCTGAGTTCTTCCTTAAGCTCCGGAATGTAGCTCAAATGACTCCTTAGCTCCCTTAGCTTCATTTTGGTCCAAAACGTGCCATTTTACCTACGATTACAACGAAACTTGGTGTAGACCTCGATTCCCGCAAAGGTAGATGAAACGACAATATAATCACATAATATACATCCAATCATGCAGATTATTGAAGATAAAACGTCTAAACAAGTCCCAAAATATAGACTATAATACATGCTATCAGGAGGCGAGGTTTGAGAATCCCTCGTGTCACAAAATAAGTATCATTAGTAAGAGTGAATGACTTAAATGAAGATAATAAATGGATTGTTTGAAAGTATGATGAGTGTTTATTTTTGCTATGTGTGGGTGTGCTATTATGATTCTTCTAATGTTTAGATAGCTAGCTAATGGTTGTTTTGTTGTGTTTTTAGATTTACCGCAAGTTAGAGCAGCGGCTGAGTGATCCGGAAGTAGTGGTCAGCCACAGTTCTTCCTTACTGAGGCGTAGTTTTAAATTTATAACCGAGGAAAGGGAATCTAAGAAAGTCTTACAAATCCCCTCAAAAGCTATCTCAAAGCTATGAAACTTCCTTACTTTTTTCAAACTTTCAAAAATCTTTCCTAACTACAGTGTAGAATGTGGTGTAGCAGGCTCCTTGCCGTCCTTGCCGTCCTTTGATTTGTGGAAAATCCAACCCTTTATATAGGAGAATTACCTTCCAAAGATAATAATATCTTAAAAAAATAATATTCTAATAAAATATATCCATATCTCTAAAATAGATCTCCCAAAAGTAAAATCTTCCTTCCATAAATCCAGCCCAAAAATATAAGATCTCTCTTTCCAAAAATAAAAGATCTCAACCAAATAAAATATATCTCGCCGCGCCAAGGTGTTCGCCTCGGTCGAGACGCTCCTCAAGATCACCTCGGTCGATGTGACACTGTAGCTGACCGAGGTTAATCTCAGCCGAATGTGAAATCTCTTAAATCTGGTCCAAAGTGAATCTTCTTTATTAACTCCATGCTTCCTGAGTTCTTCCTTAAGCTCCGGAATGTAGCTCCAATGACTCCTTAGCTTCCTTAGCTCCATTTTAGTCAAAAACGTGCCATTTTACCTACGATTACAACGAAACTTGGTGTATACCTCGATTCCCGCAAAGGTAGATGAAACTACAATATAATCACATAATATACATCCAATCATGCAGATTATTAAAGATAAAACGTCTAAACAAGTCCCAAAATATAGACTATAATACATGCTATCAAAATACCCCATACTTGTCCCTTGCTTGTCCCCAAGCAAATTTCGAATCTTTAGTACAAGATAGAATGAATTATAGGTCATAAAGATCAATGAAAAGTATTTCAAAACATTTTTTGGTGGTGTGCTCCACTCATAGATCACTCTAAGATAATTCTTCATTGCAAATAAAATCAAAATATGATCAAAACATATTATAAATATAAGAAAGTTGTTCATCTTTGCACAAAATCATAGCATGCATAATAAATCATAATTATCGAAATTAATCATGTATAATCTAGTTTAAACCACCAAGTCAATCAACAAGCTCGAGGTCTCAAGGGCTTTTCAACTTTTTTTTACTTTTTGTTGGGAATGTGGTGCTAGAATCCGGGAAAAGGATCTTCACTTCACTTGCTTTTGAACTTCAACATCTTCCACCAATAAGCTTTGCTTATTTTTACTTCTTTTACTTTTTTTTGGGATGCATGGACAGAGGTGCACAATAACCGGAGCCTAGGAGATCAACAATCATCAATTTCTCGAGATGCCTCAAACCCTTGATGCACATACCATGACCCGTTAGGAATATCACTCAATACGACTTTGGCTAGACACAAACACCCGGCTATGTGAATGGTGCCGAGTTACTCATCGTCATGATTGACTTTCCCAAACCTATTTTGTTTCTTTCTAACTTCCATCCAACATCTCATCTTTTCTTTCACTTGCTTTTCACTTTTCACTTGCTTGCTTCCAAATTCCCGGATAGGTAAAGGGAGGCAAATATGTATATGAGGGGCTAAAGCATGATCAAGAAGAAGAAGAGAAGATAGTGAATTGCCTTGGTCTTTTCAGGAAGAATGTGAGAGAACTCATCATGTGGTGTCAACCTTCAAATTCAACATAATTTGGATAAAAATAAAGTATTAAACATGCCAAAATTTCAAACAAAGCATTTTGCAAATTAAACATATCATAAAACCTTTCAAGCATATAAAAATTTCAAAACCAATCTGCAAACAAAAATCATCACTGAGGTCATATCCAGAGAAGATGTACACAAAAATCGTTTCGAATTTCCTTTCAGTTAAGCCGCCTCGGTCGAGATGTTCTAAGTCAACCGAGGTGAAGTACCTCATTTGGTCAGGATCATCCCGGTCGAGGTAAAATTTTTTTTAAAACTAGTTTTTGACGTTTTTCTCAATCAAATAACTTGTATGCATGCATGTAGTCTTAGATAAGCATATAGAGCAAGATAAAATCATAAATATCCATCAAGAGTCATACAAGCATACACAAATGTCAAATAAGATACATTCATACCCCATACTTGGGACACATTGTCCCAATGGGTCAAAATAAGTCTGAAAATAGAGTACTCACCGGACATAAGCTGAGCTGTATAAATAATAAAGAAAAGAAATCCTGCAAGCTCTAATCCTGATCTGCTGGTGGTGGTGGATATGGGAAGAAGGGATGCTGGGGTGGATCAAAAGGGTAGCCCATAGTATGCTGGAACTGTATCTCCATCATACGGCGCTGGTAGTGCTAGCTCTCTCTCAGCTCCAACATATCCAAGGACAGGGCGGTGTAAGAGTCAATCATCTGATCCCTCTGTCTACGGACTCTGCACCTAGCAGGACGTGATGGTGCTGCAGCTGCCTCCTCCTCTGTAGCCTCGTCGTCTAAGTCGATAATTGGCACACTAGGGCCCGCTGTGTCTGTCCCTGTCTCCATGGCAGCACCGCCATCATCATCCTCCTCCTCCTGTACCTGAGCCGCTGCATCTCTAGCATCCTCAATGTAAGGTATCCATGTAGTGGACCAATACTGAGGGTCATAGAATGAGAACTGAGCTGACCACCTAATACCCTGAGGGGCAGTCTGCTCCAAAGGCATTGCCACATATGGCGTAGTGAGTCCACGAGGAACTAGAATCCTCTTGGTGATCATCTCCTGTAGACCTAGCGGCTTGACAGCCGCCACCAATGTACAAGCGCTCAAATCTAACTCCATCACTGTAGCTATATGAGTCACTAAGCCGCCACATCAAATATCTCCCTTCCCCTTAGCCTTGATCCGGTACAGATCCTCAGCTAGCATCGCTCTAAAACCAGGAACTCCCCCAGTCACCATACATAATAGGCTTAGAAGCTCCCCTTGTCTAATCTTCTGGGGCGTCTCAATACGCGCCAGAAGTGTCTCGCTGAAAATCTGATGGGCTAATCTGAAAGCAAGGTGGAAGATAATCCTCTCATTGGAGTCTCCAGATCTCCACCTGTCAGCGTGCTCTACAACATGAGCTATCAGACCCCAAAACTGTCGAGCTACGGCTCGAGAAGGGAAGTCAGGAACTGTGGGGGTCGGGAAGCCGAAGATGTCTCTCCACTGGTCCATAGGAACTAAGTAGTTCCGGTTCAGCAACCGGTACTTGATGGCTCTCTCCTCAGGTAAGTGAGTCACAGAACTCACAAACTCCAATGTGGAGGTAGGCTGGAGCTCTAATCTCCATGAACTGCTCCAGCCCAACCATCGAGACCATCCTCCTCAAAACGTCATCCACATAGAGGCAATCAAAAGCAGCAATATCTAAAAACCGCGGCGCAATCACAGGGCGCGTGCAGATGCGGTCATAATCAACCTGGTGACGCTCGTGGATCACCGGAATAGAAGGTCGAGAAGAAGAAGAAGGTGAGGATCTATCCCTCAGAACTAACTGGCGATCGGACCTGGAACTCTTTTTTTTTTTTGATAGATCACCTCGGTTGCTTTGACAGGTCTCAAGAACACCTCGGCCGAGGCGCAGGTCGACTGGACCAAGGCGAAAGACTGTTCGAATCTAACTCTCTGAAATTCAGTTTTTTCCCCCAAGTTCACTACAAATTGTTCCTTTGGGGTACTTAAGCCTTTTTCAACACATATCTATGGCAACAAAGCCACTAATTTCCGAAATTGGCGAAAATAGAGAAGTTAGAGTTTTCGGTTTAATTACCCTAGATTCGGTCGATTGGAAGCATTTTTGTTACAGATTTTTGCTTGCAATCGGTTCCTCTAGCCTTTCCTTGCAGAATGGAAGCAGAAATCGTCGAAAACAATCAAGAAACGAGGAGAACGAGATTGGGTAGTGCCGTGGTCGAGGGAGAGTTGGGAGGGAAAGAGAGAGAAATTGTTCCCTTTTTATACCCCTCACCAATTCTGCTGTCACCTCGGTCGAGATGGTCCCGATTGGACCGAGGTGATATGGACCGAGGTGGATTGTTGTCAGCCCTATTCGCCTCGGTTGCTCAAGAATCATCTCGGTCAAGATGCTGTGACTCCAACCGAGATGTGTCTCAGTCAAACTCCGTCTTCTCAATTTCTCGAACTTATGTCCTTCCAGTGTTGCTCCTGGGTTGTATTCTTTCCTTAGAAAGTACCTGGTTTCTGTCTAGGACGCCAAAACAAAACAAAGCAAAGCAAAAGCAAACTATCTAAGCTAGACTAGAAAAAGGGAGAAGAAAGCAATACCTTGGGTTGCCTCCCAAGAAGCGCTTGATTTAAGGTCGCTAGTTGGACCGTACGGCATCCCTAAACAAGATATAGTGGTGCAATCTCCTCAACCTGGACTTCGGTTGGTATTTCTTAAGTCTATGACCATTGACCTTGAAGCTTCCACTTGTTTCTCCCCAAATCTCAACTGCACCATAAGGGAAAATATGTTTCACAACGTAAGGTCCTGTCCATCTAGATTTCAACTTACTTGGAAAGAGGCGAAGGCGGGAGTTGAAGAGTTGAACTAAATCTCCTTCTTTGAACTCCTAAGGAATGATACGCTTGTCATGCCATTTCTTTGTTCTTTCCTTGTAGATCTTGACATTCTCATAAGCGTTCAAACGCAGCTCCTCCAGCTCATTGATGTCCAATAGCCGCTTCTCACCGGCTTCTTTGATATCGAAATTCAACCATTTGATTGCCCAATACGCCTTGTGTTCTAGCTCAACGGGCAAATGGCAAGACTTACAATATACCACATTATAAGGGGTGGTACCAATGAGAGTCTTGAATGCGGTCCTGTAAGCCCAAAGAGCGTCGTCCAACTTCATGGACCAATCCTTCCTCATTCTAGAGACGGTCTTCTCCAAGATTGTTTTAATTTCTCTATTTGAGATCTCGACTTGTCCACTAGTTTGAGGGTGATAAGGAGTGGCTACCTTGTGGGTTACCCCATACTTCGATAGAAGTGCCTTAAACTTCCGGTTGATAAAATGTGTCCCTCCATCACTGATGATAATGCGTGGTGTCCCAAAACGTGGAAAGATAGTTCGATTAAAGAACTTCACAACCACCATGGTGTCATTAGTGGGAGATGCAATGGCTTCCACCCATCTAGAGACGTAATCGACAGCTAGGAGAATGTAGAGGTTTCCTCCTGATGATGGGAAAGGTCCCATGAAATTAACCCCCCATACATAAAAAATCTCAACTTCTTGGATGTTGTTGAGTGGCATCTCGTTCCTCCTAGATAAATTCCCTGTTCTTTGGCATGCATCACAAGAAACAACAAACATTTGCACATCCTTAAATAATGTAGGCCAAAAGAAACCGGAACATAATACCTTAGCGCATGTTTTGTGAGCGCTAGCATGTCCTGCACAAGGAAGCGAGTGGCAATGCCGTATGACACTAGTAACTTCATCTCCCGGAATGCATCTTCGAAGCATCCCATCCGGACCTCTCTTAAACAGTAGAGGTTCGTCCCAGTAGTAGTGGTGTACGTCTTTAAAGAATCTCTTCCTTTGAGCGTACGCCAATCCGGATGGCACTTCCTGGCAAACAAGATAATTAACAATATCAACATATCAAGGTTCTTTAGTATCAGAAGTTTGGTGGAGAAAGTGCTCTACCAACTGTGAATGAGTTTCAGAAAAGGGAGTAAGAAGTTTGTTATTCTTAGTTAAAGACATCTCGCTCGGTGTCTCGGTCGGTGCCCGAGGTGAGTGACCGAGATGTTCTTTAGCTAAGAACACCTCGCTTGGTCCAGAAAGTGCCTCGGTCGAGGTACTGCAGCTAGGACCAAAACTGGAGATTTTCTTCTCCTGGATTAGTTTTTCAATCTTAGCTCCTGGATCTTCTTCCAGCGTCTTCAAGCTCCGTATATCTGCATCACAAGAAGCATCTATACCTTCCTCCATTAAGCTAAAACTAATAAGTCTTTCAAGAGGGTCATTAATAAGGATAGAGCTCACCAATTCTCTTGATTCTTCTTCATCGTAGATGTTGAAGACATCATCCTCCAGCGGCTCTCCTTTCATTGCAGCAAGTAATGCAAACTCCACTTGATCACCGCCAATGTTGAATCTCAACTTGGCGTTCTTACAATCCCCATTGCAACCCGAAGTTGCTAGAAAAGGTCTCCCGAGAATGATAGGGATGGGATAATCTGCGGGAATATCAAGCACAACAAAGTCTATAGGTAAATAGAAGTTACCTAACTTCACCGGAACGTCTTCCAAAATGCCCACGGGATGGGTAATGGAGCGGTCCGTCATGTATAGCCTTATCTTTACCGGCTTGGGCTCTCCAAGTCCGATCTTCACCCATAGCTCCAGTGGGGTGATGCTCACGCTGGCTCCTAGATCACACAAGGCTTCACAAGTCACATCCCCAACTTGAATGGGAATGCAAAATGAGCCGGGATCTCTTAACTTGGGTGGCATCTTCTCCTTCATGATTTGAATGAGCTCCGAGGATTTAGATGTCATCCTTACTTCACCAAAGTCTTCCAGCTTCCTCTTCCTTGATAGAATCTCTTTTAAGAACTTCCCATATGTGGGCATCCCTAGAATAGCATCAAGGAAAGGGATGTTAATATGTAGTTTATTCATCAAGTCAAGGAACTTACCAAAATGCTTGTCTAGATGTGCTCTGGCCCTTGACTGGGGGAATGGAAGTGGTGGTTTATAAGCAGGAGGTGGAACATAAACTTCAGATTTCCCCTCCGCTTTCTGAGGCTCCACCTCGGTTGGTATCTCGGCCGAAGTGTTCTTCGACTGTACCTGGACCGAGGTGTTCTTCATCTGATCTGGCATCGACCGAGGCACTTGATCTGCAGTTTTCAGTCCACTTCTCATCGTTATTGCCATGATTTGTCCCTTGGGGTTGCTCTCTGTTCTTGCTAGGAGCTTCCCTGGATCTCTTGGCGCTTCATTCGTCTTATTAAAGAATTGTTGCTCTTTGGCTTTTTGTGCCTTCGAAAATGAAGTCATGGATAACTCCATAGCGTTGAGCTTGATCAAGATGGCCTCCAGCACTACATCTTTTTTTTTCTGGCTGGGACGAACTTGATCCAGGCTCCTGACTCTTCAATGGAGTAGAAGAAGAAGAGAAAGGGTTAGAAGAATTATTAGAATTTGGATTAGGATAAGGGTTACCCGAATTTTGATTGTTAGATCTCCAATTGTTGTTGTTGGAGCCTCTATTGTTGTTGTAGTTGTTGTTTCGGGAACCTTGATTGCTGTTCCTTGACCCTTGATATCCTCCCTCTTCCTTTTTGCTGTGAGCAACCAAAAGGTCCTTCAATTGCTTCACATCATTATTGAGGGAGGTGAGTTGATTATTATTTGATGGAGCTTCTTGGAAGTTGACTCTCTTAACTCCATTTTCAGCTCCTTGGTGGGAGTATTTCTCCATGTGCAAAGCATATTTCTCAATGAACTCCCAAGCTTCATCAATCGGCATGTCCATGAATGTGCCGGCGGATAGTTGTTGAAGGTTGAATTGGGTAGCTCCATCCAATCCCTTGAAGTATATCTCCAGCAACTCTATTGTTAGGAAAAAATATTACAGGAAAATAAAATTGCGTAACACATTTCAATTGAAATATATTTATTAAAGTTCGACCCTTATTCGTTATATCCTCACGATTCCAAAATAATACCGATCACTCTTTGGACGACCTCTTGAATTTTCCTTGAGTATTTGGGCTGCACCCGACGGGTTGCCTACGTACCTTCCCACAGAAGGATCAAGCCTTACGTAGTTCATAGAGATACCTTTGCGGACTTTGATTTTCATGTATCATAAGTCGGATCCAAACACGCCTTCTCTGAAGGGTTGTCTAAAACCCGCATCAGTTATCACTTGCATTTCTCTCTTTTCACGCATCACCGGAATCACTCGGACCCACCTTCTATGAAGGGTTTTCCAAATTATCCGACTATCATTTGCGTGTGAGAAATTCTACTACTTTCTTCTTTTTTTTGTTTAGGGTATGACTGAACTCGACGAGTTTCCTACGTATCCGTTTCAACGGAATCAAGTCAGACGTAGTTCTCAATTTTAACAAATCTTGGAGTTTTGGGTGTGACCGAACTCAATGAGCGTCTTGCTTTATACCGAGCTTCCTACTTATCCGTTTGAGACGGAATCAAGTCACCGTAGTTCATCTCTCTTCTTCAAAAAATCACTAACTCAGTATTGGCGATTGAACTTGACAATTTATATAGTCAAGTTTTCTACGTACCCCTCTTTGCGGGGATCAAACCGCGCGTAGTTCGCAGGTACAACTTTAGTTTGGATATCAACTTGGAATTTGTGATTGAACTCAACAGTCGATCATAAAATTGAGTTTCCTACGTACTCCTTGGTGAAGATCAAATTACACGTAGTTCTTTGTAGAACTTTTGTTTGTGGTGTAAACTTGGGATTTTGCGATTGAACTCTAAAACATGAAATTGAGTTTCCTACGTACCCTTTAGTAGGGATCAAATCATACGTAGTTCTTTCGATGCGCTCTCTTTATTCGTCCTTGTACTTAACTCGTTTCTTTTACTTCACAACCTCCGGAAGTAAAATACCCCTTGAGCTCTTCTACTCTAGAACTTGATTGTAACTGACCCATCTTAAAGTGCTTGACTTCTCGGCATTTGAAAGACTTGTAGAAATATTCATCTTTTTTTTTTATTCCCATTCGAGGTCGGTGTGTGGTTTCAGTTTTTTGCTTGAGCGCACTTTTAAAGTTGTTATAGACTCCTTTTGCTCTTGGGCATATAAGCTTGAATTGTCTTGATATTGAACGCATGAGCTTACCCGTTTTTGATATCTTTGTTGACCAATCTTTCATTTGATTTTCTCCCATATTCTATATTTACTTTTACTACAAAAGTCCTTCGCAAGGCGCATCTAGCCTTATGACATATATTTTTTTTCATGCTCTTTCCATTGTATTTGTTTATATATCCGGACCATAAGCTTATGAAAATAGAGATAACGACTTCATTAAGCTCTTGCCCTCAAGAATTTAGTGGCATACTCTACGTCACTTTGATCAAAACCAGCTTGAGATGTAGAAAACTTAATTTCCATCCGATTCTTGCTCTTATTCTCTTGAGTTTGGCTTCATTATTGCAAACGATCATCCATCGAATCATTTTGCCTATCGAACTTGGTGTAGTGTTCTTTGGCTTGAATAACCAAGAAATATTTGGACTAGTTTTTCACGTTACTTGTACTTATTTTTAAGCAACCTTTTACAAGCACCCTTTTACGTTTGTACCTTTGAAAACGATCAATTTTCGATCCGGCGATGGACTTCGGTGTAAGTTGAAGTTTGAGTTAGCCAATTACAACTTGGGAATTTGTTATCCTTGTTCAATTGATTTCAAGCCTCGGTCGTCAAACGAATTCATCAAAGCCGAACCGATCAAAACTACTCTTTTTTTTAATGTATACGCTGTATTTGCTTGGCTTCATCTTAAATTTCTTTCTAGCATGTAGTTGACGTCTTCCTTTGATTCTTTCTTCAACTTTCTTCTTGTAAGCATCGCGTAACTTGTGCTGTAAATAAAAGCTCAACAAAACTCACATTTATATCTTCCCTTATTCTAGTTTTTGTAGACACTTCATTCCTGTAAGCATTTTATCCCATGCCTGCCACATACACATGAAGATGAAGCGTTTGATGAACACCAAAACAACCGTTTTAACTTGCGATATTCTTCGGTGTACAAAGATTAGTGTTAACCTTGTACGTCTCCTTTGTAGTGCAATATCAGAACAAGGAAGACGCAACACCGTCTTTGATCTTCTTCCTGCGAGGCTTCTTTATTTATTTATTTTTTTGTTAGGTACGTGCATCCAAGTTGTCTTCCTTGGATGCTTTCTGGTCATCCTCTTCTTCGATTCAACTTTGACATCTATAAGTTCGTACTTGTCTTCATTTCGAACAACCTTCCTTCTGATATGAACACATCTTCACAAGCGAAATACCGAACATGACACACGTTTGGTCTCAACGATGAGAGGTGTAGATCCACTCGTCGCACACTTCATTCTCCGTATGCCGGAGATAACATTTCTTGAACTTTGCAGCATAAAATTTGAGGTGCTTTAACGGATGGATTTGGTTCAACCATAGACTCGACTTCCGGCCGCTTTCTTGGATACACCCAATTTGTATTTGTACCGTGGGTTGAATCCATATATTCCACCACCATTCATCTTCAAGCTGAAAGTTGAAAGCAAAATAGAAAATAATATAACCTTAATATACCTTAGTGAAGTTGAAGGATTTGAGATCAGTCTGCTAGATTATATGCCTTTCTTCGGTTTTCTTCGGTCCTTCCCTCTTTAGCTTAGCTTTGCCTCTTGCTCTGATTTGTTCTGGCGTCTTCTTCTATTTTGCAGCACCTTCATTCTTTTTTTTTCAGTACAAGCATTTCCTTGTCCTTATATAATGATAGAGTTTAGGCTTTAATTGAAGATAATTATGACGACTGTTTCAAAACGTGATTCTTGGGCAGCAAGGATATCAACGTTGCAACCCTTAAAAAAAATAATGAATGCTCATTATTCTTTGTTTGACCAGTCACTCACGTAACTCCTTCCCCTTTTGATTTGCTGTAAATTGAATTTTCTTTTATTTGTATGACTAAAAAAAATGTTGAAAAGTCATCACAATATGTATGGTAAATATAAAGGTATTTTAATTACCCATTGATTTGGCAAATCAATAATCATATTGGCAATTGTGTAATTTTGACTATTTTAATTTTGAATTTGAATCGGTGATTGGAACCCCACGTATTGGTATTCCGTTCAAGCTTATTTTATTTTTTATTTTTTTTTGAAAGAGGGGATGTTGAGGGTTTAATTAGCCAAATTAAAGGCTAAAATTAAGGGTCAGTTAACAATAGTTAATTCTCTTTCTTTTTTATTGAAAATTTGGAGAATAGCTGATTGTGGAGTACATCAGTTATCATCTCTCTTCGTAATTGTGTTTTGGGCTTGTGAAGAGATTTTTTTTATTGATCAAAGTTTTAAGGCTCCATACAGATTTTAGGCTTTAATTAGCCTCAAATTTAATTTTAATTAAGTTGAGTATTTCGCCCAATATGGTGTTATATTTTTGAAATATAAACCTACAATTTATATCATAAAAAATATCCCTCAACATCTATCTTTTGAATCCCATGATGTGGACAATCCAATAGAACATCTTTAAACCTCTCCCATGACTTGGACAAACTTTCCTTGTCCTTCATGATAAATGTATTGATTTTTCCTCTCATTTCAGCGGTTTTAGAGGGGGGAAAAGAATTTTGTTAAGAACTCCCACTAGTATAGATATACATTTCCATGACGTTTGAAAAACATTATGCAAACTGTTTTATGACGTTTTCCAACGCCATTCAATAACGCCGTCTTTATAGACGTCATGCTTTTGTCCATAATTTTAGGGCATTTTGTTAACGCCGTCTTTAATGACGTTGGTTAACGCCGTAGATTACATTGTAATCGCGTTTGACAAATATCACAAACCGGATATTCATGACGTTCTCCAAATGACGTCCATTTTTTACGACATGTTCTAAACGCCATGGATTATGTTACCACGAAATGTTTTAAATATCATGAAATAGTAGTTTATGGCGTTTAAGAGTCGCCTTAAGTTCTATCTCTAGGTCGTTTAATAACCCTAATTTTTATTAGCATGTTTATATTTACAAATCCAAATAAACTACTTTCATGCACAGAAAATCTATCCAACATTCTAATATCACAAAATCTGAATGATAGAATCTATATTGCATAATCAAAGATGATAATTCTTACACAGTTTTTGACCATTACAAAAGTTGTTCCATAAATCTCAAAATCAAAACATAGCGTACCAAATGTTTAATTCCATGATCTTGCTAGCTAGTTTGATCACCAAGCGTGGTACTTCATTTATCACCTGTGACATTGTGAAATTGTAATCTTTAAAATATAAACAATTGCTAATTGGCCAACAATTCAAATCAATACCTAGCTAGTAAATGTTGATGGTTACCTAACTTAGCCATCATTAGTGGTTGGACCCGGACATTTACGAGCCTTTGAGGACTTTTCAGAAGAGTCATCTACCCTTTGCTTCCTCTTCAATTGTGAGGTCTTATCAGCTGTGCACAAGACATGAAAGTACAAATGAGCACAAGGTAATATGAGAGACCTTTGCAACTAAAACACAAACAAAAACAAAAGAGAAAGGAAAGGTAAGGGGTAAAAGGGAAGACTGGGATATATGCAACTGCATCCATCCCATCATGTTTCCCCTCCTTCCGTTAACAGGCTTTCTATTTGCTAATGTTCTCCTCATAACTAATGTGTGACAACAATAGTCATCCTGGAGAAGGAGCTTATTAATAGACAAATGAATATCTTAATCACACAGACAAATGACTAGCAACACTAATAAGAATAAAGTGATATGGTATGTGACATAACGTACACTTTTTCATCTTCTAAGAGTTGCAACTTGAAGTCTGCGTATTTTCAAAATTCACATCAAGTTCAGCATTATTATGATTGTGATCTCCAATCATGATGGATTTAGAGTCTCTTTTGATGGTTGACAACTTAATGCCAAAAGGTTTTGAACCGATTGAATGTACCTTATCTGAATCATTGAAGGAAAAAAAAACATTGCCTTTAACTTACAATCTCTACTTTCGGCTAGGCAAGCAAAATAACGGGACTACCTTGAGATGAATCTCCCAAATAAAGACATTTTGCAGTTGATTCAAGCGCAACCTCTTTTGTAACTTCTTCTTCTTGGATTTACTTAAAATCCCAACTGAAGTACTAGTCACTTTGTCAGCATCAACCCTGACAGAACAAGAGTCTTCTTTGATGGTTGATACCCTCTTCCCACCATATTTTGTATCAATAGAATGTACCTTATCTGAATCATTGTAAGAAAGAAAAATATTTTACCTTCAACATGCACACTCTCTACTTTTGGCTAAAGCGAGCAACAGTTTATAAGTGACTACCTTGAAGCGGTTCACCCAAAGAATAAATTTTTGTAGTTGATGTAAGCGGCCTCTTTCCTAACTTCTTTTTCTTAGAATTCAAACTTGTAGTCCCAACTGATGTAGTACTCACATCCTTATCATATCTAAACCATACACAAGAAAATTTTAAAATGAATTAGTCCTTCCCAACTCACAATTTAGAACTTCCCGTAATTTCACAATTAAAACAAAAACATGCAGTTACGTTCTAATCAACTCTACTAACATCCAATTGCACCAAAAGTCCCAAAATCCGCATTCATCGAATCTGAATCACAACAACAAACTTCAATAGTCATATACAAACACAAGCAAATAAAAACACCCTAGTTAACAATAATCCCCAGTCCACAAATTAGGGTTTCTGTAGATACGAAATTCTCAATCAAACCAACCCTAATCACCAAAATCACATTCACACAGTCAAACAAAAATCACCATAAATCCCCAAATCAGAAAATATAGGGTTTTTAAATCCACTCAAAATCTCACCCAACTCAACTCGGATGTGCACAGAGAGGGACGGACTGGCGGCAGTTGATGGCTCTGAGGCTGAAGTGGCAGCGGCGGCGGTTGTAGTGGCGAAACGCTCGCGATAGTGAAGGTGGTAAAGCAGCAGTGCGACACCCGCAACGGTGGCAACAACGGCGACCGCAACAGCCAGGGGTGAGTCACACCTCCTTTAGCGGCGGGACGATTGGTCGTGCTAGAGAGGTGGTCCGTCCGGTGGTGGTTGGTCGCCGGAACTCCCTGGCTCGATGTCTCCTGGTCTGCAGTCGATCGCTACGTAGAGGCAAGGGAGAAGAGTAGAACGGGAGAGAGGAAAAGAAACGCGGAGAGAGAAAGCACTAGGAGATGGGGGGATTAGGTTAAAAGGGAAGGATGAATACGATTTGCGGGATTTAATTTGGCTTTAAATTTAAATCAAAATTTTTTTTTACTTTTAAAATTTGGCTTTAATTTTTTTGTAAACAACGTCCGCCAAAAATTTAATGACTCAATATTTAGAATAATTTGGTGAGAAAAAATCCCGCAATATTATATAACGTTTCACAAATGTTGTACATTATATAGCGTTTATACCCTGACGTTTTTAAATGCCAAAAAAAAATTGGGGGGAAAGGCCCCAAAATTTTATGGCGTTTAGTAAACGTCATAAATTTTAGGTCGTTTAGAAAATGCCATAAAAACATTTATGACGTTAAAATACGTCATATAGTTTTATGGCGTTTCACAAACGTCATCTACAAATTGGAAAAATCAAACTAAATGACAATACTTTGATAAAACGTCATTTTGAAGAATTTTGATGACATTTATAGTAAAAACGTCATCTTTTAAATGTCATTGTAATGTCAGTTTGTAGTAGTGTCCGTCGTCATCTCCTCCCAAGTGTTGATCTTTCCGGGAGGAAGAGACTGATACCAAGTAAGCGCCCTATCCTTTAAAGAAAAGTAAAAAGGCCTTAGCTTGTAATTATTATTTTCCTGTCCTGAAGGTCTCAAGGTCTCCATCAAAATCTCGTAGTTTTGTAAATGTTGATGTTGAGACTCCCTCTCTAAAACTCCAAACTGGAATTGGCGGATCATGGAAAGAACTTGCAGTCGAAATTCATAATCATGCTCCGCTGGATCACCTATGTTGACTCCTGGACGCCTCACTTGCTGGTTTGGATCCATCCTCTGTCCTAGGGTTTGTGGAATACATGCAAAAAGAACATCTCGGACAGGCATCCGAGGTGGAAATATCTCGGCCGGGGCAACTGGAACTGGATCCTGCCTCGGTCGAGGATCTGGTACTGGGTCCTGCCTCGGTCGAGGATCTGGATTCGGTCGAAGTAGATATTGGTCCCGTAAAGTTGTCATATCTGCTTCGATCGCCTCCGTCCTTGCACGAGTTTCTTCCTTTTCCAGCCGTAGTTCTTCCTTACTGAGGCGTAGTTGTTCCAGCGCCTCCTTCAATTCGGCCTCAAGATCGCGTTCGTCTTGGTTGACCATCTTAGCTTCTTTCAAGCGTCTTTTGTATGTCTTTTCTGGTTCGGTATCGTAAGGAACGATTTCCTTCCCAGCACGAGTTCTTCGCATAAACCTAAGAGAAAGAACCTGCGAAAGTCACTCAAGTAGAGTGGTTAGTACCAACAGGGGCAATCGCCACGAAAGACAACCGCAACCGACTCGGTCTAGACCAAGTCCCCGACAACGGCGCCAAAAACTTGTTCTTTGGCGAAACTCTGTTCCATTGCCGGAACGAGAACTTCGTATGTACCTAAGAACAAAAACCTGCAAGAACACTCAAGCAGAAAGGTCAATAGAAAAAGCAAGAACAGTCCCCGGCAACGGCGCCAAGAACTTGTTCGCTCCAAATGGTGTGTGCAAGCTTTAAATTTATAACCGAGGAAATATGCTTAAAATAAGGATGCGAACCCGCAATGTACGGATCAATTAATATAAAAGCAAGAGTTCCGGGGTATCGATCTCAGGGACTTAGGTGAAACAAAGCAAGTATAGGTGGTCAATGCAACTAATAACCACAAAAGCGATTAAAGCAAATCAAAGATGATAATAAGGTCAATTAAAGGAAATATGCAAATTCTAGGGATTAAGGCATCTAGTTGTGGTTTGTTAGCATGAAATATTGTGATATTTTAGGCACGTTTTCTAAGTGTATTTGATTCATATTGATAGTCATTGATTGAGCATAGATGCATTTGTGAGCTAGTTTGCCTATAATGTCGATATAGAGATCTACACAAGCTTTATGTTGATTATAGGTGATTAAGAGCTATTTCCGAGCGGAATCGAGCGAAGATGGAATTGTTGAGCAATGTTCATGGATTGAGGGCATTCATAGGAGCTAAAGGAGTGCCAACTTGAGGAATGCACGAGGTTAGGGAAGAATCATGTTCTTGCCCTAAACCACGCTCTAAAATACGGCCGTACTACTTTCCACGTTCAGTTCCACTGCCGTGGAACCATGGCTAAGAAAGCGTGGTTCATACCAGCAACTTCTACGGCCGTGGAGAAGATGGTTCAAACCGTATTTATTTTCACGCTCTAAATTACGGTCGTGGAACCTTCCACGACCGTGATCTTGGCGATCTTTTTCGCCACACTTTAAGCCACGATCTTTTAAAAGATTGGGCCGGACCGCTATTTCATCATACACTATAAAAGGACGGACGAAGAGAGATTCCGTCACCTCGCTTTAGGCTTACACCTCCGCTTACACCTCCGCTTAGACGCACTTTCGCCCACGCCGCGATTGAGAGATCTTTGCGACTTTTGCAAAAGACGTACTTTGTGCTCATCCTTGGAGTTGCCCTAATCTCGCACTTTGGTGGAGATTGTGATTGAGATTTCCGGATTGACGGAAGATCGAAGATTCGGAAGAGTATTTGCAAGAAGATTCCTCTTCTTGTTTAGGTTTGATTTAGAAGACGGATTGACATCCCGTTCTTCCTTCTTATCTAAGATTGTGTTTGTTTGTTTTATTCCGAATCTAGCGACGATATTTGTTCTGGATTGTGACTTTGAGATTGGTTTGAAGTTTATTGAAAGTTTTCGAAAGTTTTCATCTTTCAATCTTTTAAACCTTGAATTTGATATCATTATGACTATTGTTGGCTAAAAACCCTTAACAATTCTAAGGTGAAGGGTTGATAGTTGTGGCTTAGATGATGATAGATCGATCGTAAACAGATTGGACCCTGAGAGTTAGAGAGAATCGCCGACGAACCCTAAATTACGGCCTATTCTTGAAGTCCACGGCCGTGGAACCTCAAGAACTAACCGTGATTTCCCTCAAGTTTACGAACCTTGCTTTTACTTTAATCCAAAGTTAAAGATTTGCTTTAACTTAGTCTTGGCTTGCCTTTTCTAGGTGGTAGTGAAGCCTCAACAACCTCTACCTCGATTGTGAGTGTCATAACCTTAATCGGTTTAGTTAGTCTTGATCCTTGGATTACAAGTTTGGGTATTTGACGTTAATTCTTATCTTTAGAACCTTTCTATATTGAAGCCTCAACAACCTTTATAGAGAGTGTCTTGTAGGTGAGTCACATAAGGTTTTTGGAACTTCACCGTACGATTACCTTACATTAGCATACCTTTGCATATCTCAACTCTGTCCTTACATCATTAGTATATCTTGAATCGATAGCCACAGCTGGATACTTGGATCTTTAGGATTGTTGTTTCCCCAATAATTTGCAAAGCTCTTACAATTACCAGCTTGATAATCTGAAATTGAATTTGTTCCCCCCAAATCTCTGTGTTTGATACTCTGGAATTCTTGCTTAACTACGTCGATCCGTACACTGCGGGTTCGCTTGCTTGATTTCTAGTTTTATATTTAAAGCTTATTTGCACGCACGCTAAGTGGCGAACATGGTTCCAACTCAAGATCTCAAGATAAGCGGACAAAGCTGAGATTTTGCAAATGGAAGGTGTTTCTAAAGTGGGAATAGATCACCGGGTAAGTCTCGATCGATCTAGCCATGAGTAGGTTGAAGAGAGCTCTAACAGGCCTTGGAGGACCGCCACTACTCACTATCCCAAACAAAAGCTCCTATTACCGGGTAAGTCTCAAGGTTCTAAGGAAAGGAACTAGAATCTCAAACCAACACACCAACTAAGGGAATAGAATCAACCTTTACCGGGTAAGTCTCAGGCTAACTCACAAAGATGGAATGAAGGCACACTCAAACCCCAATAAAGGATAAACTTTTATTACCTACACTGATTATCTTAGGTAAACAAACAAAGGAATCACCGGGTAAGTCTCATCCCAGGCTTGCATTGAACCAAGAAAGGTGTAATAAAAATAGGATTTGGCAAACTCTAACACTTAACTCTCAGTTTCGGATCAGAAAATGTCACCTTGGTCAGTCAAGTTCCACCCCAACCGAGATGTTCATCGACTGAACGAGATGTTCTAGGGTCAAGGTTAAAGACTCGAGCTTTCAGGGTCCTACTGTAATAACCGGAATTTTGAAACTCCGTTAAAACCGAATTTAACCTATCTCCGAAACGTCAATCTTAAATAAATAAGTACATAAATTAAAATACGGAATTTAATTTACGTACTTAAAATAAAAAATAATAATAATTTATAAAATACGGAATTTAATTCCGTATTATATAAAATCCCGCACAAAATTTACGAGTTACGAGTTCCGCAATTATTTCATGAGATAATTGCTCAATTGTCCAACTTTGGGCCCAAGCCATCGGCCCACCTCCCTAAGCCCAATAATTAACCCTAATCTAATCACACTACTAACCTAACCCTTTTTCACTAATCCTGCCGCATCTCTCCCGACTCCACAACTACGTACTTGCTGACCTCCCTCTCTACCACACCTTCTGTACGTTGAAGCAGCCACCAGTAAGCAGCCGTGACGAGCCGGTCACCGTCCTCCACCACCAGGCTTGTCGCCGCCGACCTTGTTGACCACCAGGTGAGCCACCAACCCTACCTCGCTTCTCTTCGTCCCCTTTCGATCGACTCGCTGGCCTAACCCATCTCTTCCCGTAGCGTTGACTGCAGACTCTCACCGCCACCGAGCCGCGTCGCTTCCGCCGTCCGCCGCAGTAACGCCGGTAAGGCCATGACTTCCCTTCCTTTCTGCCTTCCTTTCTCGCCTCTTGAACCGCTACTCACTGCAGCCTCCCTTCGGCTTTTCTGCAGCAGCACCACACGCCGCTATCGACCACCCCGGTTACCGCCGTCGCCGCCCGAATTGTCGCCGCATAGAAGCCGATCCGGGACTACTCGATCGACTGAAGTGCAACCCGAAACCGCTGCTGAGGCGTGACGTGGTGTAGGAGGTGAGTGCTGTTTGTGTAGTGTGCGTAAATTCTGTATACATAGATGTAAAATGTTGATGAGAGGAGTGTTATACAATATATGTACATGTGTCCTCAATTACTGTTATACGAGTTATAGATTTATGAATCGAGTAAGCTAGGCACACATAAATTTATATATATATATATATATATATATATATATATATATATATATATATGAATAGATAAAATGTGCGTGTATACGTATTTATATGGATTTACGAATTGGAAGAGTTGGGTATATATATATATATATATATATATATATATATATATATATATATATATATATATATATATATATATATGTATAAGTACAGTGGACGTGTGTATATATATAGATGTATAGGAATGGATATGTGTAGGTTTATTTATATAAGAGTAAGAGTGGTATGCATAGGTAAGTAAAATGTGGGTTACGTATATAAGTACGTTTGAGAGTTATGAACTTAGGTGGATATAGGTGAGTTGAGGAGAACGGGTAAAAAACATGTTTGACGGTATAAAATATGTAGTAGCATATTTTAGTAACCGGAGAAAAAGAATGTTGTCCTTCTTTAAGTTGTCTCGAGTTTTGACCTTATAACCATAAATAGCTATCCGAGAGACATAATTTTTGGAAATTAAGTTAAAGAAAGAATTAATAGAATTCGAGAATAAACTTCGAGAAATTACGATACCAAGGGTAAAATGGTCTTTTACCATAAGAGAGCTTTTTCCGTAATTCCTTCGCATGAGGTTGGACATGGAGATGTGATTTTGATACACATGCCTTATTTGACAGGCGTTTGAGTTACCACGAGTACGGACTGTTTGAGACGTGTTAGAGTGTATTTTGACTCAGGTAAGTCCTTGCGACTTACTTAGCCAGTTTCTGGGTATTAGTTGAGTGATAGTGGTTGTGTGTGCTTTGTGCGTGTTTTAATAATAATAACTTGCTAGGACGACTGTTATTATTATGTTTAAGGCCCAAGTGTATGAATAACGGGCCGTGACATCACTGCCCAGCTCTGACAGGAGACTGGGAGGTTCTCTATACCTAGACCATTCAGGTACAAGGTGAGATGCATCGGATCCATTCTTGTTGGTTACACGGGGGCGGAGGCGAGGTTTGGGAATCCCTCGTGTCACAAAATAAGTATCATTAGCGTGAAAGAGTAAATTAACTCAAGATAATAAAACTGACTTGTTTGAAAGCATGATGGGTGTTTATATTTTTATGTGTGTGTTTGTGCTGCTATTATTCTGCTAATATTTAGATAACTAGCTAACGGTTCCTCTTGTTGTGTTTTTAGATTTACCGCAGGTTAGACCAGCAGCTGAGTGATCCGGAAGTAGTGGTAAGCCGGGTCTCCGTACTCCTTAGAGTGGGGGTTGGGGGTTGTGTTTGTCTTTCCTTTCTTTTGGTTAAGACAGTTGTTCGTTTCCTTTGTTTAAGAACTTTAGGCTGCTAGACAGTGTTGCATTCATTACCTTAAAAATACTATTTTTATAAATTTCGGTTTTATTTATTTGTGTCTTGTTGCAAGATCCTAGTAATGTTGTTGTCAAACTGAGGTCGGGACCCATTGTGAGGTCCTAACCAGTAATGTCCCGAGTTCTGAGAATTCGGGGTGTTACACCTACTGGGATTAAGATCATTCTATCATCGTCTTTCCCACAACTTTCAGCCAATCACCCTAGAATCGCACAAGGAAATTAGCCGCTCATCATCATGAAAACAATAATCAAATATATGAGAAGGGAATGAATATTTGAATATAAAAATCTTAAGAACAAGGCTTCAATAACTGAATCAAATATCAAACAAATCAACGTTCTTGGATCACAAATCCAACAAGACAATCAAACAAAGGGAATCTAAGAAAGTCTTCCAAATCCCCTCAAAAGCTATCTCAAAGCTATGAAACTTCCTTCCTTTCTTCAAACTTTCAAAAATCTTTCCTAACTGCAGTGTAGAATGTGGTGTAGCGAGCTCCTTGCCGTCCTTTGATTTGTGAAAAATCCAACCTTTTATATAGGAGAATTATCTTCCAAAGATAATAATATCTTTCAAAAAAATAATATCCTAATAAAATATATTCATATCTCTAAAATAAATCTCCCAAAAATAAGATCTTCCTTCCAGAAATCCAGCCCAAAAATATAAGATCTCTCTTTCCAAAAATAAAAGATCTCAGCCAAATAAAATATATCTCGCCGCGTCAGGGTGTTCGCCTCGGTCAAGACGCTCCTCAAGATCACCTCGGTCGATGTGACACTGTAGCTGACCGAGGTGAATCTCAACTGAATGTGAAATCTTTTAAATCTGGTCCAAAGTGAATCTTCTTTATTAACTCCATGCTTCTTGAGTTCTTCCTTAAGCTCCGGAATGTAGCTTCAATGACTCCTTAGCTCCCTTAGCTCCATTTTGGTCCAAAATGTGCCATTTTACCTACGATTACAACGAAACTTGGTGTAGACCTCGATTCCCGCAAAGGTAGATGAAACGACAATATAATCACATAATATATATCCATTCATGCAGATTATTGAAGATAAAACGTCTAAACAAGTCCCAAAATATAGACTATAATATATGCTATCAGGAGGCGAGGTTTGGGAATCCCTCGTGTCATAAAATAAGTATCATTAATAAGAGTGAATGACTTAAATGAAGATAATAAATAGATTGTTTGAAAGCATGATGAGTGTTTATTTTTGCTATTTGTGGGTGTGCTATTATGATTCTTCTAATGTTTAGATAGCTAGCTAATGGTTGTTTTGTTGTGTTTTTAGATTTGCCACAGGTTAGAGCAGCAGCTGAGTGATCCGGAAGTAGTGGTCAGCCGGGTCTCCGTACTCCTTAGAGTGGGGGTTGGGTTGTTGCTTTGTTGTTCTTTCCTTTTGTTAAGACAGTTAGTCTTTTCCCTTTGTTTAAGTACTATAGGCTGTTAGACCTTGTTGCATTCATCCTTTTAAAAACCTATCTTTATGAATTTTGGTTTTTCTTATTTGTGTTTTGTTGCAAGATCCTAGTAATATTTTTGTCAAACTAAGATCAGGACCCATTGTGAGGTCCTAATCAGTAATGTCCCGAGTTTTGAGAATTCGGGGTGTTACAATATTTTTGGAGAAAATTAATACCATGGATGGATTTGTTTTTACTTCTCAAAGTTTTCGTTATCATCTTTCCATGATTTTGATGACACTTTGATTTCTGCAATTGATTTCACATTGTTATACCAATTTATAGTGTAAAATCACAGGATCTTCTACAAATAGAGGTTGTATATGCATTGTAAACCTCTGGTTCCATTTTGGTAGGCAATTCCTCCTGTCACCAGGATGGCTTGTGGACGGGAAACATGGGTTACATTTCTCTGTATGAAGATAAGAGACTCGTGGCATTGAGTAAACTGCATTACTTGTTATTCTTTCATCCCTTGAGGTAGGCTTATTTCTTGAAATCTCATTTCTTTTGAATTGCAGGTTGCTGAGGAGACTTACCAATTGTTGTTACAAGGTATGCTGATAGGCAAAAGTGAATTTGCTCGTCTCGATTTATCAATTCTTGATATTGCTCAGCAATTGTTTCTTGCACGTTTAATCTGAAACAAAGAAGTTGTAAAAGGGAGAAAATGGAATTGGATAAATAGGTGGAAGATTAGGGAACTTATTGCGTTCCCAAAATATGAAATTGAGATTAAAAAAAAGCTCTATAGTTTGAATTTAAGGTATTATAGATCAAATTCAACCCTTATTTTAAAAACTTCTATATTTTGTATTTGCCTGCGGTTTTTTTCCTTGTTCATTTCTTGCATCTGCTTTTTTGCTTATGAATTTGTTGAACTCAATTGTGTTTGTTGATTCTCCAGTCAATGTAGAATCAACTTGACTTACATGTTCCCTTAAGGCCTAAGAACAAAGAAAAAAGTTTTATAGGGTTTGTTTTCGTGAATCATTGTTCAGTTACTTAGTAAAGGGACTCTTTCTTGTTTCGTTTGTTGCAGTTTATCAAATTAACCAATAATAAAGCTAATGAAAGTTGTAGTCTTTAAGTGATTCTCCATTTTTTCTAATTGAAATACTTATCTGGATTCGTAATGCATAGTTTAAGGTTTGAATATGAACTCAGTTGTGTGCCCTGCTTCTTGAAATCTAGAGTTTTGGAATGGGGTACCTATATCTAGAGTTGTAGCAGGAATATTCGACATGAAGTTCTCAATCCCATTGTCGGTGAAGGTGCATTCAAGTGATCACGCAGGGAAGTTAGAGAGATAAACCTTGTGTTCAATTAGTTTAATCTGAATTTGTGTCGATTTTGTCTACATCAATTACAAGTACGAAATTTTGTTCACCGCTGTGAAGAATCAAAGAGCAGCCAAGACAACTGTTAAATGGGATTGCAAATACCTTTTTTTTTCTTAGTTATGTCGTACTTCAATCGCTAAATTAAAATTTCGTTTTATTGTAATACTAGTGTCGTTTTTGTATGTAACACTTTCCTTTCTTGATCATTTAATGATTAATGATTATTTTTCCGATTTGTTTCAATAATATAGTTTCTCCTTTTAATTGTTAACCGACACAATATACGATTATAGACGACGGTGGCATGCGTAGCACGCGCGTCCACACTAGTATATTAAAAAGTAATAGTTCATAAATTATATGAAAATAGTTCAAAGTTTATAAGAGAATAGTGCAGAATTTATAACATGGTAGTTCAAAAAAATAATTCGTTTCTGGAAAAAAAATTCAATCGTTTCTGAGGAAAAAAACTTTTGGGACACGTGTCAGCCGCACGAGCAGCCACACAACCGTACCCGAAAATAACAACCGTACCTGAACCAAAGCCATTATTATCCTATGATAGAACTTATATTTATCTACTTACCAAACATATCTTTTTATATATCTATATAGCAAAATCGCTTGAAGCCACGTGTCATTCACTCGGAGATTAAGTGGCACGTGTAATTTTCTCACGCATTCGCAAATTAAGAATTATTTATGTTTTTATAATAGGGTGAGTTGGTTAAGTAGATACATAACGTATTTTTGTGTACATAGTAGATATGTTTTGTAATGCGTATACAAAGTAGGCACTTAAAATTTTGTAGAAAAAGATTAATTAAAAAATAATAACAGATATTATCTAATTTGGAGATATTCTCTCCTATAAAATATTTTTCTAATTAATGATGTAAACGGATTTGCTGATACGTTAAAATAGAAAATAGTTATTAAAAATTTCCTATAATCTCTCCTTATTTTCTCTCTCCTTTTAATTATAATCTCTTAATTATAATCTCTTAAATAGATAAAAGATTGTGTAAAAGGTAGGATTCGAACTATGGACGAGTCCAGTTGGACTAATTAAACTTTGTGTATTCTTTTGATGATACACAATATTAATACACAATTTCAATTACACAATAGTAATACATAAATTCAAATACACAATGTTAATAAATAAAAGACTTGTTTAACCAAAAACCTTGTGTACGAAGTACTCGAGCGATATAAAATGACTCGAGCATACATAATGTACCTACATATTATTCAGGAAAGAAATTCAGTGAAAGGTACTTCGTACACAAGGTTTTGGTTACATAAGTTTTTTAGTTATTAATATTGTGTATTTGAATTTATGTATTACTATAAGGGATGACAATTTCACCCGTACCCGACGGATACCCGATCACCCGATCCAACAAAAAGAGTGAAAACCCGTTAAAAGATGGATGAAAGCGGGTGGTGGATCGGGTGAGATCCGGGTGAAGGTTTCATCCACCCATCACCCAACTCATCCTTCCGACCCATATTCACCCGCTTATATATACTTTTAATATTTTTAGTTTTATATTATAAAATTTTACCATTATTTCCTTACTATATAATTATATTAAAGTAAACCTTGTATTTTTTACTAGTTTATTTTGAAAGAATTTGGCATACTAGGCTCTTTTTGGTTTTTGTTAAAGAAACTATACCCCATATTTTGTTACCACTTTCATTTAATGGTATGTAAAACTAATTAATCCTTCTATTTAAAAAAAATGTTTGTTATTTGTTATTTAAGTGTAAGTTTTAATTTTTTAAAACTGAATTTGTTTTGTTATTTTCTTTTATTAATTTTTTTTCTTTTTTATTTTCTTTATTTTTTTTATTTTTTGGAATGAAGAATTTTTCACATACCGGAATTTTTACATACCGAAATTTCACATACCGGAATTTCACATACGGAATTTTTACATACCGGAATTTTCACATACCTGAATTTTCACATACCGGAATTTTCACATACCAGAATTTCCAATACCGGAATTTCACATACCGGAATTTCACATACCGGAGCTTCACATACCGGAAGTTCACATACCGGAAGTTTTCATACCGGAAGTTATCATATCATACCGGAAGTTATCATATCATACCGGACATTATCATATTATACCGAAAGTTATCATATCATATCAAAACTTATCATACCGGAATTTTCTTTTTATTTTCTTTTATTTTTTTTCTTTTTTATTTTGTTTATTTATTTTTTTAATTTTTTGGAATGCATATCGGAGTTTTACATACCGGAAGTTCACATACCGGAGCTTCACATACCGGCAATTCACATACCGGAAGTTATCATACCGGAAGTTATCATATCATACCGGAAGTTATCATATCGGAAGGTATCATACCGGAAGTTATCATACCGGAAGTTATACCAAACAAACTGATTTTATTTCATAGTTTAGAATTAAGAATTACATACAAGAGAATTATATACCGAATAATTACATACAAGAGAATTACATACCGGAGAGTTACATACCGGAAGTTATAAAAATGGTATGAGCAAAAACTCAACATTCGGGTATCAATCTTGAAGCAACAAAAATGTCTCTAAAAATGGTATAACCTTCTTCTTTACCCATAGACGATCAAGACCACTGTCAGCATTGTAACACCCCGAATTCTCAGAACTCGGAGTATTACTGGTTAGGACCTCACAATGGGTCCCGACCTCAGTTTGACAACAACATTTCTAGGATCTTGCAACAAGACACAAATAAAGAAACCGAAATTCATAAAAACCATGTTTTTAGAGTAATGAATGCAACACTGTCTAGCAGCCTAACGTACTTAAACAAAAGAAAAGAACAACTGTCTTAACCAAAAGAAAGGAAAGACAAAACAACCTCAACCCCGTTCTAAGGAGTACGGAGACCCGGCTGACCACTACTTCCGGATCACTCAGCTGCTGATTTGACCTGTGGTAAATCTAAAACAACAACAAGGAGAACCGTTAGCTAGTTATCTAAATATTAGCAGAGTAATAGTAGCACAAACACACTCAGATAAACATAAACACTCAACATGCTTTCAAACAAGTCCGTTTTATTATCTTGCTTTAATTTACTCGTTCACTCTAGTGATACTTATTTTGTGACACGAGGGATTCCCAAACCTCGCCTCCGCCCCCGTGTAACCATCAGGAATGGATCCGATGCATCTCACCTTGTACCTGCATGGTCTGGGTATAGAGAACCTCCCAGTCTCCTGTCAGAGCTGGGCAGTGATGTCACGGCCCGTTATACATACACTTGGGCCTTACGTAAATAATGATAACAGTCGTCCTAGCAAGTTATTATTATTAAACACGCAAATAGCACACACAACTACTATCAATCTACTAACACTCAGAAACTGGCTAAGTATGTCGCAAGGACTTACCTGAATCAAAACACTCTACACTCCTCAAATAGTCCGTACTCGTGGTAACTCAAGTGCCTGTCAATGAAGGCATGTGTATCAAAATCACATCTCTATGTCCAACCTCATGCGAAGGAATTACGGAAAGAACGATTCTCATACGGTAAAAGACCGTTTTACCCTTAGTGTAGATAATTCTCCGGGTCACTTCTTGACCTCTAATATTTCTTTTGGAACACTTTTCTAATCTAAGATTATTTCCAAAATAGTTTACTAAGGTTATAAAAATTAATCTCGTCCACTCGTCATCTGAAATTACATTACTTCATTTTCGGGTATTAACTAGTCTTATATACATATCTATATATCTGTATATATATATATATATATATATATATATATATATATATATATATATATATATATATATATATATATATATATATACGTCCATGCATACTAACCTTCCTTCCAAATATATAACATCCGTAACTCTTAGGTATTTAGATATATATATCAATTCACATACTTTATAATTTCTCCAACTCAACTCATAAGTATACTTTTATTTCATATACTATATATACGTATATTTATGTACTCGACCTACCCTCTCCTATATAAACTCACACCTGTTCTTATTACTCTTCCGTAACTGAATGTACATATGTACTTATATGTATCCTATATATATATATATTCCGAACCAACTTAAACATACACATCTTGTATCTCCATTCACGTTTTCTTACCCTATATTAACACCGTACTCGTATATATATACACACTTACGTCTCTTATACCTATCAATCTATACATATATACATACTGTAGGGTAAGACACACATCTAATCTATACATATATATGTACTGCAGGGGGTAAGAGGCACATCCAAACTATACATATATACGTACTGCAGGGGGAAGAAGGATCGGAGAAGCCGGCTTACCGGAGTTGCAGTCCGGCAGGGCGGTGCGCTAGCGTTCCGGGCGGCCTCACTGTGGTCGGTTTGTTACCGCTGCGGAAGGCCGAGAGGTGGTGGGTGAGTTCCGATCAACAGAGGCGGGGAAGTATTAACAGTGAAGAAGAGGTGAACTTACTGGAGTCGAAGGGCTCGGTGGCGGCTGCTGCGGAACCACGACTGGCTCGGCGGTTGCGGTCGCCGGCGGACGAGGGAAGGCGGCCATGGCGGTGGCAGCGTCGTCTTCGACGACAGGATTGAAGGTGAGTTTTAAAAAAAAAGAAAGAGGGAAAGGAAGGCGGAAGGAGGAAGGAAACGCAGCCTTACCGGCGTCACTGCGGCGGACGGCGGAAGCGGCGTGGCTCGGTGGTGTCTTGGTGTCGACAGCAGCGGCTCGGTGGCGGCTAAGGCGTGCAGTCGCTGTTCCAGGCGCGCGAGAGAGAGGCAGTATCGGCTGATGTTCTCTTTGGTCCAGAAGCAAGGCGAAGAAGCGGCAGGTAATTAGCGTAGGATTAGGTTATTAGGGTAATTAGATTAGGTTAAGTTATTGGGCTTAGGATAATGGGCCGGCTGCTTGGGCCCAAGTGGGACTATTGAGCGGTCAGCTCATGAAAAAAAATTTGCGGAACTCGTAACTCGTAAATTTTGTGCGGGAAGTTATATAATACGGAATTAAATTCCGTATTTATAAATTATTATTATTTTTATTTTAAAAACGTAAATTATTTCCGGTCATTTAATTTATCATTTTATGTGAATCTAGGTCACATAAAATGATAGAACTAACTCGTTTTATTTACTTATTTGTTTATTTACGATTATCTCATCGGACTTTGGTTAATTTCAATTTACCGGAATTTAAAATTTTCGGTTATTACATCAGTGCCCCCTTAAAAGAAGTTTCGTCCCGAAACTTAGATTGTTTCCCTTACTCACACATTTCTTTCGGTATATTTTAGTTTTCTCGACATTTTCGTTTTCTACCAAGCAGCTACTCAGACATCAAACAAACAAGTATCACAAAAAGAAACAGAATCACTCAAATCAATATGGAAACCTGAAAGGTCAAACAACACAACATCCGAGTACTAACTCGTCAAACAGAAGTAACCTCTAACCCCGCAAAGAACTCGGGATAGTTACGTCTAATACTCTCCTCAGTCTCCCAAGTGGCCTCATCAGCTCCTCTCCTAGACCACTGGATCCTCAGCATATGTATCTCCTTGGATCGCAGACGTCTGGTACTGCGTTCCAAGACAGCTACTGGGTACTCTACAAATGTATGGTCAGGCTCAACTGTCAAATCCTCATGGCTGATGACGTGTCTCGGATCCGGAATGTACTCTCTCAACTGAGATACATGAAAGACCGGATGGACACTCTCTAGTCTCGGCGGTAGTGCTAGTCTGTAGGCCACCTCTCCAACTCTCTCTAAGATCTCAAAAGGTCCGACATATCGGGGACTCAACTTCCCCTTAATGCCGAAACGCCTGACTCCTCTCGTGGGTGACACTCTCAACCACACCTGAGCACCCACTCTAAACTCCAAAGGTCGACGCCTTTTGTCGGCGTAGGACTTCTGACGACTCTGGGCTGCTAACATCCGCTCTCGGACTAGGGCAATCCGAGCGATGTCATCCTGTACCTGATCTGGAGCTACTCCATCAACTCTGCTAGGCTCATCCCAACATAAGGGTGTACGACATCTCCGCCCATACAAAGCCTCATATGGAGCCATCCCAATAGATGCGTGCCATCTATTGTTATACGAAAACTCTACCAGTGGAAGATGATCTGGCCATACCTGTCCCCAATCTAGTACACACGCCCGAAGCATGTCCTCTAAGGTCTGAATGGTCCTCTCAGACTGTCCGTCTGTCTGTGGATGATAGGCGGTAGTGAAGTGGAGACTCGTCCCCAAAGCAGTATGTACCTGCTGCCAAAATCTCGAGGTAAAACGTCCATCTCTGTCAGAGACGATAGTCCTCGGTACCCCATGGAGTCTCACAATGTGCCTGGTGAACTCCTCAGCCAGACGACTCACCGGCCACGTTTCCTTAATCGGAATGAAACGTGCGGTCTTCGTCAGGCGGTCTACCACTACCCAAATAGCATCAAATCCTCTACTGAGTCTCAAACCAGTGACAAAATCCATAGATATATCATCCCACTTCCACTGTGGTACTGGAAGTGGGTGGAGCTCCCCTCCAGACCTACGGTGCTCAATCTTGACCTGCTGGCAGTAGGGATGGCAATGGATCGGGTGGTGGGTGGATGACCCTATCCGCCACCCGACCCGCGAGAAAATCTCATCCACCCCACCCGACCCGCCACCCGCCAAACCCATCACCCGCATCCGATCCATCCGCATCCAACGGATGAAGCGGGTGGATCGGGTGATATTCGGGTGTTCTACGTATTTCCTTTAAATTGATATTAAACTCGTATTCGAATGCGGAAAATTAATAATAATAAAAATAAATTCAATCCGAAAAAGTTTTATCCATAAAAAACATGATAAATAAAAGTCAACACAAATCATCCAAGTGAAAATATTACAAGAAGTGTTATAAGTTTAAATTCTTGAAAAATAGAGAAATTTAGCAATTCATAACATACAATAAGATCATAATAGGAAGTGAACAAAGGTACAAATTTTGCTAAACAATCACTAAAAACCATTTTATAAATCAAAAGGGAACTAAAGATCACTAAACAAGTAAACAATTAATAAATTTATAACGGGTGTAAGCGGGTGAAACGGGTCGGATGGGTGGATGGATGATGGATCGGGTGATGGGTGGATGAAAGGTCCATCCGTATCCGACCCGATCCATCACCCGCTTCATCCGTCATCCGTTTTCACCCGCTTCATGTCGGGTTTTCACCCTTTTATTATGGATCGGGTTATCGGGTGTCCGTCGGGTTCGGATGAAATTGCCATCCCTAGCTGGCAGGTCGCGCACTGAGCTACATACCGAGTCAAATCGGGCTTCAAACCACCCCACCAGAAGGACCGTCTCACATCCTTGTACATCTTACTCGCTCCAGGATGTACGGAGTATGGGGTAGCATGAGCCTCACCTAGTATCCTCTGTCTCAACTCACTGTCTGACGGTACACAAACGCGATCCTGACGTCTCATCACTCCATCTGCACCAATAGTAAACTGTGGGGCCTCATCTCGAGACATCCTGTCTCGGATCCTGATCAAAGTAGGACAAGTCTCCTGCTTCTGTCGGATCTCATCCAACAGATCAGGAAGTAACTCCATGGTAGACAACTGACCATCAGTATCGGGAAACTGAACCTCTATCTCCAACCAAGCCAAGTCCCTCTACAACTGTGGCTGTACTGTCAACCGGGCTATCGCCCTCTCTCTAGGCGTCTTCCGGCTCAAAGCATCAGCTACCACATTCGCCTTTCCGGGGTGGTAAAGGATCTCAAGGTCGAAGTCCTTGATCAACTCTAACCACCGCCTCTGGCGGTTATTCAACTCTCTCTGAGTGAATATGTACTTCAGACTCTTGTGGTCTGTAAAGATCTGACATGTCGCTCCATAGAGATAGTGACGCCAGATCTTAAGAGTATGGACTACTGCAGCCAACTCTAGATCATGTGTGGGGTAGTTCTCCTCATACGTCTTCAACTGTCGAGACGCATAGGCTATGACCTTACCCCTCTGCATCAAAACACACCCCAAGCCCAGCTTGGATGCATCACTGTATACCACAAAGTCATCAATACCCTCAGGATGTGCTAAAATCGGAGCGGACGTCAATCTCCTCTTCAGCTCCTCAAAACTCTGCTGACACGGCTCAGACCAGACAAACCGAGTGGTCTTCCTCAGAAGACAAGTAAGTGGCCGGGCAATCAAGGAGAACCCTTCCACAAACCGGCGGTAATAACCTGCTAAACCTAGAAAGCTGCGAACCTCCTTGACATTCTTAGGAGGTTGCCAAGAAGATACTGACTCGATCTTCGCCGGATCGACCTTAATACCCTCAGCAGTCACCACGTGTCCTAAGAAAGCCACCTCTGACATCCAAAACTCACACTTGGATAGCTTAGCATACAGCTGGCTATCCTGTAGAATCTGCAGTACTGTCCTCAAGTGTCCGGCATGCTCCTCCCGACTCCTAGAGTAGACTAGGATGTCGTCAATGAAGACCACTACAAACTGGTCTAAGAAGTCAATGAATATCCCATTCATCAACTCCATGAACACCGCTGGTGCATTAGTGAGCCCGAATGGCATCACTACGAACTCATAATGACCATACCTAGTCCGGAATGCCGTCTTAGGTATGTCCTGATCTCTCACCCTCAACTGGTGGTAACCTGATCTCAAGTCTATCCTCGAGAACACAGACGCTCCATGCAACTGGTCCAATAGGTCATCTATGCGTGGCAATGGGTACTTGTTCTTGATGGTCACCTTGTTCAGCTCTCTGTAGTCTATGCACAGCCTCATCGATCCGTCCTTCTTCTTCACAAACAACACTGGCGCACCCCAAGGAGACACACTAGGGCGTATGAAACCCTTCTCTGCTAGCTCCTCTAACTGCTTCTTCACCTCAAGCAGCTCTATAGGTGCCATACGGTACGGAGCCTTCGAGATAGGTCTCGTGCCCGGCTCCAAGTCAATGCTGAAATCAACGCTCCTCTGTGGGGGTAGTCCAGCAGGTCGTCACTGAATACCTCTGCAAACTCGCATGCAACAGGTATCTCCTCTATAGTCAGACTCTTGCTTTCCTTCATGGCATAACACCAGAAGGCTTCACAACCCTGTGCTATCAGTCTCGCTGCTCTCACTGCACTGATAACTGTACCTGACTTTCTGAGGTCCCAACCTCGGAATATCACTCTATGACCTTCCTCAGTGGCAACGGTCACTGAGGAAGGTCATAGAGTGATATTCCGAGGTTGGGACCTCGGAATATTGTAAATTTACCAATGTAAACATCATTGGCATCCGGTATGAACTTCCGGTATAAAAAAATTTCGGTATGAAGTTCCGCTATGAAAAATTTCGGTATGAAAAACTTTGTTATGAAGTTTCGGTGCGAACTTCCGGTATGAAAAATTTCGTTATGAACTTTCGGTAGGAACTTCCGGTATGTAAAATGTCCGGTATGTAAATGTCCGGTATATAAAATATCCGGTATGTAAATGTCTGGTATGTTAATGTCCGGTATGTTAATGTCCGGTATGAAAATAGAAAGTAAAAGGGGAAATAAAATAAAAAACAAATTCAGTAATTAAAATTGAAATTTACCTAATAAACAGCAAATATTCTTTCTTTTTTAATAGAAGGGTTAATTAGTTTTACCTTACGATTAAATGAAAATGGTTAAAAAATCATGGGGTATATTTACTAAATAGAAAAGTAGAAAAGGCCTAGTTAGTATACAATAAAATAAAAAAGCCTACTTACCTAATTAACCCGTTTATTTTCATTATATTCCTAATATATTTCGGTCCTTATTATTGATTCGTTATATTTTTTCAATTTTGGATATTGCTTGGTTATTTGTTGTCTTGATATCATGTATAGTTTTATGATATTTTTAGTTTGATTAAAGTATGTTCGTGATTTTTTTGTAAAATATTTGATTTTTCCTAAAATTATAAATGAAGTGAAGAACACCTGAAATCTCGCCCTATCCACCCGCTTCATCCGATGGATGCGGGTGGATTGGATACGGGTGAGACCCTTAGCGGGTGGTGGGTCAGGTGAGGTGGACAAATTTTGGGTGATGAATAGGATGACGGTTAAGGTCATTTATCCATCACCCGATCCGTTGCCATCCTTGTCTATTTAACCCAATTTTTTCATCACTAGAAATTATATGTAGGGTAAAGTTAGAGAAATTACAAAACAACCTATTCAACCCAATTTTTCACTAATAATTTAATGTTTGACCCTTTAATATTTGAGTCCATATTTTAAGAGATTATTGAACTTAATTATTGGGCTTATCCCTTATTTAATTTAATGTTTGACCCTTTAATTTATAGTTACATGATGAGTGTCAAATCTTTTCTTTTAATAGAAAACATTTATGTCATAGAAAAAGAAAGTAATTTCTTGTTTTGAAGAAAAAGAAAGTAATCTAGTACAAGCAAAACAAAGCGATCGTCCGATTCAACAAACAACACTCCCCACGATACTACCTCCACTCCTCTGCCACCGGATCACCCCTCTTCTATAAATTTCCCCCGCCTCTTTCTTCTCCCTGTCAACAACTTTCAAATCTCCGCCATGGATTCTCCTTCTCCCTTCGACTCCATCTTGTTCGGTAATTCATCTCTTTCTCTCCTTCAAATTGCATCATTCTTCTCTACTCAACGCCTGAATCAGCGTTGCTGCGTGATTGAAATTTTAAAATAGGTTTTTAATTTATGCTTTCATTTTCTCGTCTTGAATCGCCAGATTTGGACGACACACTTTATCCCTCACATGCCGGAATCTCTGAGGCATTACTGAAGAACATCGAAGGTCTTCTTCCGCTAATCTCTGATTCTCTATCAGAATACATTTTAAAAAATTTGGAGCACAATTTCACCAGTTTTCAACCTTAATCTGCAGATTTTCTGGTAAAGAAGTGTGGATTTCCAGAGAAGGATGCTTCATCACTTCCCGACGAGCTCTTCAACAAGTACGGTAGCACTCTTGTTGGCCTTCAAGTAATTTCTCAACCTCCTCAATTTAATTTGATTATTCTCTTAGATTTAGCTTCCAGAAGTGGTTTGATTTGTTAATTTACTTATATATTTGTTCGATTTAACAGACATTGGGGCATGATGTCACTGCCGATGATTACTACAGGCGAGCGAAAATCCTCCCCAATTGCTTCTTCCTTTTCGCTAATTTCCATCACTTTTTTTCTACTTCTATGTTTTTATGTTTCGCTTTTTATTTCTAAGAAAACAAAATTTGTTTTCGTTTCATTCAGTTACGTGCACGGCAGATTGCCATATGAACTGATTACGCCGGATTCTCATCTCCGAAACATGTTGCTCACCATCAAGCAGGGAAAGATTGTATGCAAATCTTTCTATTTTCGTTTCTCTATCTCCTCTGTGTTTTTTCAATTGATATAATTTACGTGCAAAATACATTTATTTACAAAACTCGTAAACGCACAATGGATTTCACGAACCGTTACAGGTTCCAAAACCGTGATGATTTTTGTTTGTGAGTTCTACCAAAATTAAAAAAATATAACGCTAACACAATTACACAGTGCGTGACCGTGTCAGATGTCAGGTCAAATATATTTTCTTTTTTTTACCTTTTTTACACGGTTACGGAAGCCGGATGTGTGACGTATTCGAAATGCATTTCCGGTTGACGTTTTGTAAATCTTACAACCGTGTACTTAAAATCCCTCTTTATTTACCTCTCTTAAATTTGGGCCACCTTTAAAATTTTGGTGCAGATTTTCACCAACTCGGACAAAAAGCATGCAGTTGAGGTCCTAGCAAGGCTAGGTGTGCAAGATTGTTTTGATCATATTATTTGCTTTGAGACCCTAAATCCAATTATACCCGATGCAACTCGCCTCAACGATTTTCCAATATTGTTGAAACCATCACTTGATGCTATGAAGATAGCAATCAAGGAGGCAAATGTAAACCCTCATCGCACGGTAAGCCAATGCTAGTAAAAAAATTCTTGGTAGATGTTTTAATTTAGTTAGATAACGTACATTATCGTTCACTAACCAACTTTATATTATCTTTCGATTTGTTATCAGCTATTTTTGGATGATAGTCTGAGAAATATCATTGCAGGCAAGAATTCAGGACTATGCACCGGTCTGGTACGTCGTACACAAATAATAGAAAAATCATTTGATTTGTTAGTACATTATTTTTGCATTATTATCACAAAATTTAACATGTAAAGATTATTTGAGACGATTGTACCCCAATTAGTCGTACACACTGCCTCTTTCTTTTACGGGAAACAAAAGGAAAAGTTAATGTATAAGTAGTTAATTTGAAGAGACATTGGCCTAAGCTAAATATATAGTTTGGTTGTGCATGGTAAAAACACAGGTGGGGAAGAGTGTGAAGATTGCAGAAGCAGATTATGTTATGAAATCGATCAATGACTTGCCACAAGTGATTCCTGAAATATGGGCAACAAAATCGTCAAAGGGTGAGGACAAAATGGAAGCATTTATGAAGGAAGCAACAATTGAAGCTTGATTTGATCCAAATTCATGCATGTATACTGCTTGAATTGTAGTTAAACATATATGTATCTAATGTAATTAAGGAGAGGACTGTCGAAAAATAATAATCCTCTTATGTTGTCTGTAGTCGTAACTATCGTGTGTTTGTAATTTATAGCTGAATCAATCAATAAGGAGTTTTTATGCTGCAAGACGAAATGATTGTTATGAAATGAGAAAATTATTACAAATCTGATGATCCATTAAGATGTGTGAAATATTGTCCCACATCGACAATATAATAATAATCTAACCTAACATATAAGAGGGTTGTTTTAGGAAGAAGTTCGTTGGATGTATGTGTTGTACTCATGTTATAGTATATTGGCTCGTAACATATTTTAATTCGACTCAAGTTTCTAGTGTACTTACTGGACTTACCAGTCTTAAGGCACAAGTGTCAATGTCCAAACAATTGTCCTTTAGGAGAAGAGCATGCATGTGAAAAATATCTCATACCAACCATAAATTGATAGTTGAGTCTTATCAATTTATTTTAGAATAAAAATCCTTCATTTTATATGTTCAATTTCAGATGAACCCCATCAAGTTGATTGACATTGGACGCATGAGATAACACAAAGCACCACTTTTAACTGTTTAGAAATTCCTACGCTTGAGCTTTTATAAAAGAAGGCGGATTTAAACATGATATTCTATATAATTGGATTAATGTGAATTGTTAAATACACAACGTCGGAATTAATAACACATAGTTAACGCTTACTAAGACCGAAAGAATTGTGTCATATACCTTATTGTGCAATTAGTAATTATGTTAAAGGATGATACATAGAGATATATAATCTGATGGCATTAGGTAGTCATAGCGTTTTGCAAGAAGTAACAATGATTTCTCTTCTCCTTGGAGGCCCTCCTTTGATTGAAAATGTTTGCTGAAACCCACCACCACCCGATCTGCACCGCCTCGGCCTACCGGCCTTCTCTCTCGGCCAAACGAGTTACGACCCTCCGGCCATTGCACCCCTTCGTTTTATATGCATGCTCCATTCTTCCTTTGCTCCATTCTTCATGACCTCCGTATCCTCGATCTAATGACTGCTACTTCCGTTTTAAACCTGATATTGTTCGATTAGCATCAATCTCCTCACCTAAAAATCGATTTACTCGATTGTTTTCTGGATTAGTTCTTGAATGACCTCCGATGAGTACCCTGGCTTCACAGGCCTTGTTTCCGATTCCAGACAACCTCTTGCCACCGCCACCTTGTTCGATCGTTTCTTCTTGCGGCGGCACGGTGTAGTTGGCAAGGGTTTCTACATACCATCTAGGATTTATCATTTGGGCCTTCTGGCCCATCTAGCAAAATCTTGTTACAACAAGATAATGAAAATTGAACAAAAATATATAATTTTTATATATAACAATTACTTTTAATAATATACGGGTCTAACATAAACCCGTTTAACAAAACATTCGGATCTAACAAAATCCAATATTATAAAATAATTTTCTTTGTTTTATGATACAAGATTTAAATTAAGTTTAAAAAAAATTATACAATACAAATGACCTTGGTAATAAGGTTTTTTCTTTGGACACCAATCTTGCGGCCTAACGGCTCCGACCTCGACATAACAACCCTAAATACACTAAAATTGAGAATAATTAATAAAAATCAAGATCGGGTGAGTTAAGACTCGAATCTCCGGGCTAACACTTAAGGAGTCTAGCACCACAACCACTAGACCAACTGAGTATTGGTGGTTACAATTTCATTTGTAATAAAAATGATTGTTGGCTAGCACAAAGTGCAATGGAAATTGTCAAAATCGCAACATCGGATTGCTTTGTTTGCTCCTCCCTCCTTAATCTCCCTTATTCCGTATTCTATCCTTGCACAAGCATCTATGATCTAAGGAAATTCAGATCTATATCCGTATGGGCCAAGTACTAGGAGTCGCTTTTAAGGCTATAAATCTCTTCAAATTAGCGGTTCATGCATCAAGAGATATTCCCTTTTCTTATTATGTGTCTAAACAATTATGCATGCGATTTTAGTTTAGATGTTTAGGAAAACTCGTTTCTTCAAAATCCGCTTTTACGCTTCTAAAATCCCTATAGAGGTTGCGGGCCAGCCAGGTTCACTGACATACATAAAGTTCCGCGCCAAGAAAGAAATTTTATTTGAATTTTTGTAAGTTTGACTTAAAATTTTTTAAAATGACTCCGACGCGTAATCTTACCGCCGTGCATCAACGTTAGAAATTTTTTTCAAAAATATGAAATTTAAAAGGAAAAATCCCATGTTGACGAGCATTTTGATTGCACCTCAGACTTTATAAAATTCAAATAAAAGTTTTTTTGACGCTGACATACGGTAAGACTACGTGTCAGCGTCAAGAAAGAAAAGGAAATTTAAAATAAGTATTAAAGATTAATGAGCATCATACTTGATATTTCATGCAATTTTAGTGCACGTCAACTACGTGTTTCTGATTTCTCTTCCATTTTCTACTTTTAGATTGTTTATGTTAAGGATATTCTTAAAATTTTAAAAATAGTTATAAATGGTGAATTCTAATAAAAGTTAAAGGAGATACGTAGGTAAATAGTTTACGGTGAACTAGTTTATTTATAGCAAGTATTTTGTACGGGTATTTGTTTCAAAGTTTTAAGGTTGCGTATATTAATTATATAAGGGTTCTTTACTTGTGATTTATTTGTGTTTCATTTATTTTATAAATCAGTGTTTAATTTTTGTAGGCCTTTACTTGGGGTTGATTTATTTCTCTATGTGTTTATTTGGGTTTATAAAAACCACTCAAAAATAAATTCTCAAACAAAGGTTATTTTTATTTGGATGAGTTTATTTTTTATTAAAATCCGATTTTAGCCTTGTGCTTTTTCATCCGATATTCTTTGTTCATCCTTGAGTATTCAACATTATTTTTCAATTTGTTTAGAGACATAAGTGTCTTTTGAAGTAAAATAAACCCATAAATAAATTTCAAGTAAACAATCTAATCTGATTTATTCAGATAAACTTGTTGAGAAATAAACCCGAAAACAAATTATAAACTCGTATAAACTCATTTAGTTTATAAACTTGAAAAAAAATTATCTACAAGTAAACAGACCCCTAAGTAAAATGAAAGAATTGAATAAAGTATGTTCTTTTTATGGACTTTTGTTTTATAGACCACTATAATTACCACTCTTAATAATGTTAGCTAAAAAGTAATTGGTCGAATTTTAACCACTCTATAAAAAAAATAGATAGATATGGAGAGAGATTATACGGAGAGAGTGTACAAATTAGTGTTTTCAAGATATTATATTGTCTTTTTTTACTATAACTGCCATGAGAGAAAGAGTAGAAATTTAGTTTCCGGTACTGTGTTTCTGGTATGAGTTTCTAGTATGGTTTTTGGTATGAGTCTGATATGGTTTCTGTATGAGTTTGATATGGGTTTCTGGCATGATTTGTTAATGTGTTTTTGGTATGAGTTTCTAGTATGGTTTCTGGTATGAGTTTTTGGTATGTTTCTGCTTGAGTTTCTAATATGAGTTTTTACTTTGAGTTTCTGTCTAGTATGAGTTTGGTACGAGTTTTCGATATGAGTCTAGTATGGTTTCTGGTATGAGTATGGTATGATGTATGATATGGTTTCTTGTATGAGTTTCTTATATGAGTTTTCGGTATGAGTCTGTTATTGTTTATGGTATGAGCTTCTGATATGAGTTTTTGGTATGAATCTGGTATGATTTTGGTATGAGTTTGATATGGGTTTTTGGTATGGTTTGTTGATGTGTTTCCTAGTGTATATTGATATGATTTGTTTGGTATGATTTTTTGGTATGACTGCTAAAAATTCGGTTAGTATAGATACGATAGGTGATTTTTTTTGAAGATTGGTTCTTCGTTGATGTACTTCAAATATTTTCCGGTCTTCGTTTTAGTTTAATTGTATATTTTAGCTGTGTTGACTTAGGATCGGATTTGGAAGGAAATGAATGGGATCAGAAGGCATTAAAATGGAGAAACAAGCTTCTATCATGACTTTCATGAGAGAAAAGATTACACATACATGGAGAGAGAGAGAGAAGATTACATCGATATAATTAAAAATCGGAAGTCGTATTCTCACGGTTCAAGATTTCGTTATTGCACCACGCATACGGATCCCGTAACCGTGATAATGTCACCGTTACGGGATACGTATGCGTGACCAAAAGTTCACGGTTACGGGATGCGTAACCGTGAACTTTTGGTCACGGTTACGCATCCCGTAACCGTGAGCTTTATGGGTTCCGGATCTGATAATTTTCTACATGAATTCTAACCCGTAAAAAAAAATCTGACACCTTCACGGTCACGCATTGCGTAACCGTGATGTCAGGGGAAAATTTTTTTTTTTTTTTTTTTTTTACGGTTACGCAATGCGTGACCGTGACGGTCACGCATTGCGTATGAGTGGTGTGTTAACGAAATCTTGAACCGTGTAAATAATATCCCCCTTAAAAATTGGGTGATTTTGGTAAGGCTTTTTTATATTTTGGTTAACTAGGTTTATCGCATTAAATTGTTTTTACGGTTCAAACTCCTTTCGGTATTTGTCTCTAACCTATAGAAGAGTTGCACGCCTCCTCCCTCTCCTCTACTTTCCTTCGAGCTCTGGATCTGGAGTCTTCATTGACAACTTCTATATCCTTCAGGGCCTGTTCATTTCCCATATCCTGATATGGGATATGGGTATGGATATCACATATCCGATATCCATGTTTCGTAATAGAGTATATGGATATAAAGTGATATCCTACTTTACTTTCATTTTTGATATCTTAAAAAATTGAGAGATATCACATTCATTTTCTCTCACGTTTCCCTCAAACCTCCCCCTCCCCGATCTTCCTCTTTTGACATACCTCATCATCTTGTCAAACACAAGTATCAGATATGAGATATCAATCTCATATCCATATCTACGATATCTATACCGATCCCCGATATCTAATATACTCATATCCGATATGGGAAATGAACAAGCTCTCAGTTTCACTTTGATTCCGTTTCGATTTAGTCCGAGGAGCTTTGGTTTTCTGACGACGATTCCAAACGCCTTTTAGGGCTTCTTGAAGATGGTTTCACTTCATTCTCAACGAACGATTGTCTTCTTGCTTGACATTGGAGTTCGTTGCTAGTTTTCTTGTTCGATTGGTGTTCGTGTTTTGATCGAGAGAGTCGATTGCTGCTGGTTCGATTGTTGCTGGTTTCATTGCTTGTATTTCGATTGAAAGAGAAGAGTGTTGCTGCTTCGATTGAGTGGTGATGTTGGTTCGATTGTTGTTGGTTCGAGTGTGTGCCTAGTTGACAAGTAAGTGTCTAATCCATATCGTTTACACTCAGGGTGGACCTGAGGTTCAATAGTTTTCTGGATCGTTTACCTAGAAGAGGAAAGGGGATAGAATACCTTTCAGTTGTAGCCTACCTCCTCTGGTTGATCCATGGATCGAGCAGCACAAAGTGTTCGACAGATGCTCCCAAAGACTAGGTTGAATCGAGCAACACAAGGTTTTCTGGTATGAAGCGTCTTGCTTCTCCATGGCGCTACGCTCCGGATTCTCATGGATATTCCTTCGGATCTACTCGATTCAACCTACAGTCTCTAGTTGGTTCGCTAGGGTTAATATCTCGCCGGAACCAGCAAGCTCTTCTTGGTTCTGCTATGAGTTTTCAAACTACTCAAACTCCACATTGAATGTATTTGGAAGAAATATCGCAAATTTTCCGTCTACCCTCCTTGTGAGCTTCTTCCCCAGCTTATTATTAGCTGACTATGTTTTTATTACGTGCTTCTTTTTCTATCAAATATTCTACATTTCATACTTATGCTTTCATTTCACTCATCCAATTCAGGTTCTTCCCCTAAAAGAATCAAAGGTTTTGATGTAAGGACTTTACAACTGCACTTCAGGTCCAAGTTATCGCTTCCCCTTTTCACTGGTGGAAAGGTTGAAGGGGAGTAGGGTGCTGCTATACATAATGTACTGATTGATGCCAACATAGGTCATGTGGTGATATCAGGGTCTGAATCCTCTGAAAAGCTCAATGTTGTTGTCCTTGAGGGTGATTTTAACAATGAGAATGATGATGATTGGTCTCAAGAAGAATTTTGAAAGCCATGTGGTGAAGGAGCGAGAGGGGAAAAGGCCACTTTTGACTAGAGAGTTACAGGTGACACTCAAGGAAGGGGTAGGGACATTGGGGGACTTCTCATTCACTGATAATTCAAGCTGGATAAGAAGCCGGAAATTTAGACTTGGCCTAACTTTGAGATTTTTCCTTGCTTGACTCAATACCATCATGCCAAGATATCAGCTACACATAATAGAAAATAATGTGATTTAGTTTATTCTTTCAACAGGTACGTGCAGTCCTCACAGTGAAAATCCGCCAATACCAGATGACTACTATGGCAATGGGTTTGCCTACGCTTTGGCTCTGGATAAGGAAGCTAAGGCGAGCATAACAAATGATTACATGAGATCTGTTGCTGATCTGTTGGTGATCTGAGGACGACTCGGATTCACTACAGTCCAGCCACAGTGCTACCTTGTGTCTAATGCACATGCTGGGTTTGACGGAGTAGGCTGAATTTTCATGATAAATTTTGTTTCAATCTAGATTATGAAATTCATACCAGAATTGATATTTTTGAATGAAATTCAGACTAGAAAATTTCTGATATGAATTTTTTGGTACAAACTCAGTATACAAATGAATTTGTGTTATGAAAAATCTGGTACGAATTTCTGGTATGAAAATTTCTAATACGTAATTTTCTAGTAAAATTTGGTACGAATTTCTAATATGAATTATACCAAAAAATAAAAAAAAAAAAAAAGAAAATTTTTTTTAAAAAAAAACAAAATCACAAATTAACTTATGTAAATAATGATTTTTTTTAATAGAGGGGATAATTACTTTTACTTACATTTAATGAAATTGGTAAAAATTAAAGGGTACATAAATTTAAAAGAAATAGAAAATGGCCTATTTGTCAAATTCTTTTGTAAAAATTTGAATGGTAAAAATATTTAGGGATATATTTACTAAATATATGTTTATGCTATGCGTATTTAATAGAGTAAATATGGAAATGTATATTTAACAAATTTGACCTCTTAAAATATATCTTAATTTATAATTATATCGAGGTAAGTTTATGAATAATTGTGGAGTTTCAAATGCAATTAACGATATTGGATGAAGTCATAAATATGTTAACTGATTTAATCGTTTAATTGAGTATATGATTGAGTTTGTCGATCCATGAACTTTTCTAGATTTCTGGACAACTTTTATACTTAAAAAACAAGTTTTAATCATTATGTTAAAACATTTTCTAGATTTTTAGATTTCGGCCGAAACAACCTAATCAAATTTTAGTCTTTAATCTATATATAATATTAAAGCCACATCATTTACTTAAATGTGCTTCATCCTAACTTATAATATGCCACATGGCATTTTCTTAAAATTTTGATTTTTTTTAAAAATTATATATATATATAGTCGTCATATTTAAATTAGTAAATAAAATAATATTATTAATATCCGGGAACCTTTTAGGTACGGTTCATTATTAGGGTAGGGCCGTGCGACTGCGTGTGCAGCTGACACGTGTCCCAAATTTTTTTTTCCCCAGAAACGAGTGAAAGTAGTAGTTCAAAAGTTATAAAGGGATAGTTCATGAATTATAATAGAATAGTTCATAATGCAAAATTTATAAAAGATAGTGCATAACTTATAAAATGATAGTTCATGAATTATAATTGAATAGTTCATAAATTATAATTGAATAGTTCATAATATATAAACGATTAATTTATAAATAATTTGATATAATCCTTACTGTAATAAAAGAGAGACTTCCTGTAACACCCCAAGTTTTAGGAACTCGAAGCTCTACGGGATAGGACCGCACAATGGGTCCCGACCCTCAGAGTAGCAACAACAAACGGATCTTACAACAAGACACAAACGAATGAAAACCAAAACTTAATATAAAACCAAAGGTTAAAACAAAAGAAAGCGTAAAAGACTCGCAGCCGAGTTCAAAACAAAACGGAAACAACAAAAGAAATAAAAACCCGATCCCGACCTATAATGTACGGGAAATCCCGGCTGACCATACCATCGGGATCACTCAACAGCATCCTGAACCTGTGGAACATCTACAACGACGGTATAAAACGTTAGCTAACATTCTCGATACTAGCAAGAGCATAAAGGCACAAACACACATAAGGTAAAGAAAACACATAGGATGCTTGCACACAACCGGTTATTATCTTTCTTAAGGTTATCCATTACTAATCCAACTTCTTTTGTCACACGAGGATCTCCCGAAACTCGCCTCCGCTTCCGTCTACCAACAGGAATAGATCAGTACTATCCGTTACCTACGGGCCTGGGTTGCAAGAGCACATTCTAGTCTCCTTTAGAACTAGACAAGTGGTCACCGCCCGATTATCATGCACTTGGGCCAATTAAAAGTAATAAAGGGTAAATCCTATTCAGGTTATCCGTTATACAATAATAACAACACAACAAGCCAATACAATCCAACTAATATAGGGAATGAAGCTAAGTAAGTCCAAGGGACCTACCTCACTCGAAGGTAACACAAAGGCTTATCAACAACTCAGAGAACACTCCGAAAAAGCTCAGTTTCCCTCAGGAAAGGAGCAAGGAAAGCCTGTTCATACAAGCATCAAGAATCAGGAACGAAACGGTTGCTAGAAATCTATAACTTCTAGTCTCAATGATCTCTAAGAGATCTCCACAAGCTAAGGGCTCAACCTTAGTCTTACAGCAACTCAGGGGACAAGGAACAACCATAAGAAACCAAGAAAGGAACGAGGAAAGAAAGAAAGGAAGCAACTCACCAGAGACGGGAGTTACTGTAGAGGAAACTACAGGGACGGATCAACCAGGCGCAGGGGCGGCTTGCCGCGGGGGCGGGATGTGCAACCGCGGGGGCGGTGCACTGACAGAGGGCTATGTCGGGGTTCCTCTTCGACCAAACTCACAGCAAGGGCAACCAAAGCTCGAGCCTTTGATTTCAACACGTCAAGACTCAACTCCAAAGAGCCTGAGAACAACGATACATCAACAACGAGAAGCCAACAAGAATCAAGGTTCAAACTTGATTCTTGGAGGAGAAGAAAAGGAGAGAAAGAAGGAGAAAAACGAAAAGAAAGAAATGGAGCATGTTGCAGTACATGAATGTAAGGAAGAACAAAGAACGAAGAACTTACACGTTCAACAAGATCACAAGGAAACAAGGAATGACTGCAGCTCTCAAGGTTGAAGATGAATGCATGAAACGGAAAAAAGAAGAGAAGACGGGTTTATAAAGGAGACGACTGAAACGATAGACGGAAAGGCGTATAGGGTTTAGAAAGAAGAATAGAAAATCGGCCCATAAGATAGAATATCGGATATTCTATTTATGGAAGAAGGATAAAACGAACGAAAGAAATATTGGGCGCGATTTGTCGTCAGCCGTAGGGGCGGATCATCTCGGCCGCGGGGGCGGCCGACCGCAGGGGCGGCCTTCTTCACCGCGGGGGCGGTGAAGGCAAAACTCGGTTCTTACACTTCCTCCAATGAATAGGGGATTTCCTATTTTGCCCTTTTATCCCTTCCATTCCTAATTTACCCTCCACTAATATAGAATATTACGTTTCATTACCCTCCTCTATTGTTTGACAACTTGCCTCCATCTTTACACGTGTCGTGTATTTTTTACTGAAGACATGTCTTACTCCTTACGATTCATTCACCGCCTCACTTGTAACACCCCGATTCCGCGGGACTCGGGGCGCTACGGGTTGGGACCTCACAATGGGTCCCGACCCTTAGCCTGACAACAATTTCACTGGATCTTTCCAACATGGCACAAATAAAGACAAAATCGAAATCGTTTTAATGCAATGCAACCAATTCGAAAGGAAAGGTAAAACTTGGAAACTCAGCCGAGTCCTCAAAACAAAACAACTCCAAAACGATAATTTGAAACGTACAACTTAAACCGAAAACTAACAAAAGACATAACCCCAAAAACGTCCCCGTCCTATAATGTACGGAGACCCCGTCTGTCCACTCCTCCACCTCACTCGGCGGCATCCCTAACATGCAAGGCATCTACACAATCGGTTTAAAACCGTTAGCTAATATTCAGGGCATTAGAAACAAGGTGATGACACAAACACACGTAAATAAAAAAAACACACAACATGATCAACACACATAAGTCCGGTTCTTTATCTTTTCATTTATTAAGTCATATCCCGATACTAATTCAACTTTTGATTGTGACACGAGAATCACCGCATGATCTCGCCTCGGTCCCTACTCACCGTCAAGGAATGGAACTGATGCATCTGGCCGTCTACCTGCCTGGACTAGTCGCCGAGAACCCCCCAGCTCTTCGCAAGATCTAGGCAGTGTTGTCACCGCCCGTTATCATACACTTGGGCCAATAATATAATATGAGGTCGTCCTATTTCCGGTTTCATGGTTGTTATAATATAAACAGTAAACACACACCACCAACACATATCACAACTAATACGAAGAATACAAGCTAAGTAAGTCCGAAGACTTACCTCGTCTTCACTCTCAACTCACAACACTCTCGCTTCTCTTGGAAAGAAGCCCACGACCTGCTCACAAAAGGATATATAAATCAACAACTCTCTCAACTCAAAAGTCTAAGGTATCTCACACAAACAATCTATGCAAGATCGTTTGACTCTCATTCTAGGACCGTATCCTAGAATCTGTAACACTCACATATCACTCAACGCGTGAGGAGATCGCTCAACAACCTACTAATCTCATACTCACGAAAACAACTCAAAAAACTCACATCCTCATATGAACATCACCTCAACCTAGAAAGGGCAAACTAGCCTAGAAGGTACAACATGCTCAACCAACTCAAAGCCATTAGCTACATCGAGCCATAAGGGCCCCTTGGTTCTCAACCACTAGGTGGCATTCTCAAGCTAATCTAGCCCATCCTAGGCATGATACTAACATGATACAACTACAAAGCTAAGGAAGGAACGAAGAGGAAGGGAGAGGAAAACCTACTGTTGGAGAAAACGCAGCCGCGGAACAAGCTGGCGCCCCTTGCGTAGCCCATGTCACCGCCCCAGCGGAACCCTGTAACCGCCCCTACGGCTTCCTGCGTCCTGGAGCCGCCCCCAACGGGTCAGTGAGCCGCCCCTGCGTTGGCCTGGATCCGCCCCCGCGTCTGTGAAGATCCGCCCCTGCGGTTTAAGCAGCAGAACGTCGTCTTCTTCGTCTTCGACTATGGATCCTTGGCTCCAATATCCTCCTCTTCTTGTTGGGTCTTCTCCAAATACTATCCTCTGATCTTAGGCTCCTTTCCACGACCTAATAGATCTAAGAACATGAACATGCAAAGGATCTAAGGAAAAGCTTCTCAAAAGCTTCATCCATGGGTATGGATGGAAAGGGGAAGAGAAGGCAAACAACCAAGGATGTAGAAGGAAGGAAGGGGAAGAAACTTACCACACAGATCTGATCTTCTTCTTTTGCAGTCCACACATGCAAGAGCTCCAAGATGGAAGAAGAAAAAGAGAGAGAAGAGAGAAAATGGGAGAAGTGGATGAGCGTTAAATGAAAAGTGAAGGAGAGAGAGGAGAGAGAGGGACAATCTTTTGGCTGAAAAGGTGGGAGAGAAACAAAGGGTCAGCTGACCTCTTGTCCCCTAGGCACAAGTAATGAGGGGCCAAAGCCAAAAGAGGGAGACCAAGGGGTCGGAACGGAATAAAAACTCGTTACTCAGCATCCCGTGCCTGCGGGAAAAACTGAGTCGCGTCTGCGGAAAGGTCGAAACCTGCTAACCATCCGGAATAAAATTTTAGAATGCTACATCGCTTCATCACTAATGGCCTTCCATTTTCTAGGTTTAGACATCTTCTTCTTTGAAGATCTTCGATGGCGCCTTCTTCGGTCTTCAAGGTACGTTTTTTGTTTGCATTGTTCTGTTCAATTCAATTTCCTATCCAAATCTAATTTGTTGGAGGGTTCTAATTCGGGTCCCTCCTTCTTCTTCTTCTTCTTCACTCATGTCTCTGGTTTATTTGCCTAGGCCAGTTCATTTGGTTTCAGTGTCGAGACTATGGAGCTTCGGTTCAGAATTAGGGTTTGAAAGACATTATCCCATAAATAAGTTTATAATCAATTTCCCATTGAGCATCAATCACCCCTATTTAGTTTTTGTAATTATCTCCGTAATTGTTATGTCTTTTGTCTCTAATTTCTGGTTTTGCTACTTCTGAATTTCAGTTTGGGGTTTGATTCATTGATTTCCAATCGTTTGAGCTCGAGGCAAGGATGAAAGGTACTCCATCACCAATTTCTTGTTCTGGTATACTTCTCCCTTTCTCAATATTTGATTGTGGCTTCATTGATCTTTTTGCTTGATTTTATTCCTTTTCTAGAAATGGTTACGTTGGTGTGATTGGATGCTCAGTGTCGTTCGTTTGTTGCTTTCTACTCATCCGATTTGATCTCTCTACCTCTTTCTATGTATCTTTTCGGCTTTTTTCTCCAGTTATTTGTTTGTGTTTGGGCTTCTTTCTCCCGTTACTAATTGTGTGCTATTTCATATTTAATTTTAATTTTCTTCATCAATTACAGGTTCAAGGTAATGTTCACAGACGTCTATCTTTGTTGTTATGGTGTTTGATTGTATTAAGGTTTTCATTGCAACGTGCTAGACTAGATTTTGGCTTAGAACAAATATATTAAAATTATTTTCTTGTTGCTAAGAATATTTAGTTGATTTCTTCCGGATGCAGAATATTTGATTCACTTGTTACGGATTTGATTGACTCAAAAGTGTATAGCGCATCTGAGTATAAAAACAACCGTGATGGCTGAGAAACAATGAGTAAAGATCAGGATGGCAATGTTTGGGACATGACACAAAGAGAAGAAGACATCCTTCTACAGGAATTTGACCGTCGAATGGCTTTTTGCAAGTTTCATGTTGGTAAACGTCTTCTTACACTAGCATTTAACAACTCTTTTATATTTTCTGGCATGCTTTTTTTAAGGCTATTGTGCAGTTTTGATCCATCCAATATGATCTACCTTGAATCCTTGATGATACAAGAATATGATTTAGGTAAGGGATCTTTAGACCATATTAACCTGTTGATATATCTTAGACTTTTAAAAGAAGTGGTCTATCTTTAGAATGTTGCTATAATAATTGATCATCAGTCATATACTATGTTCCTCCTGTTTGCGGTCTACAAATTTGGTAATATCTCTGAAAGGCATTGTTGACCAATTATGCATGCAAGACAATAAGTTGATATACTATGTTCCTACTGTTTGTTGTAGTCACATGTTTGTGAAATTTTCCCTTTCTTCTGCTCGATAAAATGCCTCAAAGAAATATATTTCATCTACTCATCATCAACCTCATTTATATGTTGCAGGAAGACAATACTGCAGCATCAAATGGAGACCTCAAGGGCTTCAATGTAGAAGCAAGCCATAATCACCCACCTTGCAAGATAGCTGGCTTCCGGGCTAACGTCTTTCAAATCATCATTTAGATGAATGCAGGAGCTGTAATTATGTTGCTAGAATTTCTAATATCCTAATCTCTTCCAAGGTATCGGTTAGCTTATTGAAATAGTTGGCCTCAAATTTACTCTTTTCTTCAAATTATATTGTCTTTGACTTTCCTTATATTCAATATAGCGAAAGGGAGTTCAACTATTTTATGCTTTCTTTTTATCAACTATTTTCCAAATCCTAATGAAGATGTACGTTCACACTGTTGGTAAATTTTTGTAATAACCGGAAATTTTAAACTCCGTTTGATACCGGATCAAAACCGGATTCCGATCCGCCAACTTAAATTCTTTTAAATAAAATAAAAAACCCTATCTCTAACCCTAAACCCTAATCAACTCCCTAATCACGTTTAAGCCTAACCTAATTGTTCTTCTCTAACCTAAGTGCCGCTGCCCTACTTCTCACTCTCTATTACAATCGCATCTTCTTCCTCTCTTTCTGTACGACCGTCAGCAACCATAACCACCGACGTAGCAACAACCACAACCACCGTCCGACGTAGCCGCAGTCTCACGCCCTTCACGACGGGAACGTCGGTAAGACCTCGTCCCCCTTCTTGAGTTGTCTCTATCGTTGCAGCCGCTAAATTTGTACTCCCTTCGCACAGCAGACCCCAAGCTTACGACGAGGTTGAACGGCTAAGGCTGAAGGACCAGGCCTCGCGACAACAACCAGCACCAGTCCCGCACGCTAGCCTCGACGTCGCCGACATCGCTGTTGCAGAAGGTAAGTCTCGGCTGCCTCCTATCCGCCTCCTTCCCTTTCTGTTTTCACGTAATAACATACCAAAGGTCTCCCCCTGTTGCCTACGGTGACAGTCCAGAAGCGTGTATACCTGTGGAGGGCGGGCGAGTTGGTGAACGATCCCGATTTGGAACTCCTTGCTATGCCCCATCCTGTAAACCGGACCACCTCCAACTGTGTTGGTAATCCCCTCTTCTTTCCTTCTATCGATGTTGTATCGGTGCAAATGAGTAGAATGTTTAATTCCAGTTTAATCCAACATAGCTGAGGTGGAGTATTGAACCCAGGACCACATGAAAACCCTTGCTGAATTGTTGTTTAATTGCACAGAAACTGACTAGTTGGGAAACAGATTTTGATGCCTTAGGATGAAGATCCACTGTTCAATTTTTGATTAATGATAGATAGAAATACGTAGTTTACTGTGTTAAAATTTGGAAAAAGTTAACGGTCGGATTAGGATCTACAAGGCCCCGAAGTAGGACAGTTGAGCTGATTTTGCAATAGAGGAAGAAAAATGACTAAGTATAGAAATGTTAGTTTTACCCCAACTTTATAATTTTTATGCGGAGTGTTGGGTGAGAATTTATGAAATATCCTTGTCCTATGTTTAGTATGCATATCATAGAAGTTTTAAGATTTTTATTCCGGATTTTTATCTTTCATGAGAGCCTTGGATTTTAACCCAAAGTCGGACCTTAACGACTTTTTATGAAAATTTAGAAGGTTGGGTAACTCTTATAAATCTTCACTAAATCTTTCTGTGAGAACTAGATTTAAGACATAGGTCCTATAATAGAATTTTTAGAACTCAATGATAGACTTCTCGGAGTTTCGAGATCAGGGGCAAAATGGTCTTTTTAACCTCAGAGAACCTTTTTCGTAAATTCTCTTCATGTGATTGTACAACTTAGAAGTTTATAACTTCAAAGAGTTTAGGGATGTAATTTTGATCCATATGCCTTGTTTGACAGGCGTTTGAGTTACCACGAGTACGGACCGAGTTGGGGCTTGATAGAGTGTGAATTGATTCAGGTAAGTCCTTGCGACTTACTTAGCTGGTTTCTGGATATTAGTTGGGTGATAATAGTAGTGTGTGTGCAATGTGTGTTGTAATAATAACTTGTTAGGACGACCGTTGTTATTATGTTTTAAGGCCCAAGTGTATGTATAACGGGCCGTGACATCACTGCCCAGCTCTGATAGGAGACTGGGAGGTTCTCTATACCCAGACAATAGAGGTACAAGGTGAGATGCATCGGATCCATTCCTGATGGTTACACGGGGGCGGAGGTGTTCGCTCCAAATGGTGTGTGCAAGCTTCAAATTTATAACCGAGGAAATATGCTTAAAACAATGATGCGAACCCGTAGTGTACGGATCAATTATAGTTAAAGCAAGAATTCCGGGGTGTCGATCTCAGGGACTTAGGTGCAGCAAAGCAAGCATAGGTGGTCAATGCAACTAATAACCACAAAAGCGATTAAAACAAATCAAATATGATAATAAGGTTAATTAAAGGAAATATGCAAATTCTAGGGATTAAGGCATCTAGTTGTGGTTCCAACTCAAGATCTCAAGATAAGCGGACAAAGTTGAGATTTTGCAAAGGGAAGGTGTTTCTAAAGTGGGAATAGATCACCGGGTAAGTCTCACTACTCACTATCCCAAACCAAAGCTCCTATTACCGGGTAAGTCTCAAGGTTCTAAGGAAAGGAACTATAATCTCAAACCAACACAACAACTAAGGGAATAGAATCAACCTTTACCGGGTAAGTCTCAGGCTAACTCACAAAGATGGAATGAAGGCACACTCAAACCCCAATAAAGGATAAACCTTCATTACCTACACTCATGATCTTAGGTAAACAAACAAAGGAATCACCGGGTAAGTCTCATCCTAGACTTGCATTGAACCGGGAAAGGTGTAATAAGAATAGGATTTGGCAAACTCTAACACTTAACTCTCAGTTTCGGATCAGAAAAGGTCACCTCGGTCAGTCAAGTTCCACCCCGGCCGAGATGTTCATCGACTGAATGAGATGTTCTACGGTCAAGGTTAAAGACTCGAGCTTTTAGGGTCCTACTGGGATTAAGATCATTCTATCATTGTCTTTTCCACAACTTTCAGCCAATCACCCTAGAATCGCACAAGGAAATTAGCCACTCATCATCATGAAAGCAATAATCAAATATATGAGAAGGGAATGAATATTTGAATCCAAAAATCTTAAGAACAAGGCTTCAATAACTGAATCAAGTATCAAACAAATCAGCGTTCCTGGATCATAAATCTAACAAGACAATCAAACAAAGGGAATCTAAGAAAGTCTTACAAATCTCCTCAAAAGCTATCTCAAAGCTATGAAACTTCCTTCCTTTCTTCAAACTTCCAAAAATCTTTCCTAACTACAGTGTAGAATGTGGTGTAGCGGGCTCCTTGCCGTCCTTTGATTTGTGGAAAATCCAACCCTTTATATAGGAGAATAATCTTCCAAAGATAATAATATCTTAAAAAAATAATATCCTAATAAAATATATCCATGTCTCTAAAATAGATCTCCCAAAAATAAGATCTTCCTTCCAGAAATCCAGCCCAAAAATATAAGATCTCTCTTTCCAAAAATAAAAGATCTCAGCCAAATAAAATATATCTCGCCGCGCCAGGGTGTTCGCCTCGGTCGAGACGCTCCTCAAGATCACCTCGGTTGATGTGGCACTGTAGCTGACCGAGGTGAATCTCAGCTGAATGTGAAATCTCTTAAATCTGGTCCAAAGTGAATCTTCTTTATTAACTCCATGTTTCCTGAGTTCTTCCTTAAGCTCCGGAATGTAGCTCAAATGACTCCTTAGCTCCCTTAGCTTCATTTTGGTCCAAAACGTGCCATTTTACCTACGATTACAACGAAACTTGGTGTAGACCTCGATTCCCGCAAAGGTAGATGAAACGACAATATAATCACATAATATACATCCAATCATGCAGATTATTGAAGATAAAACGTCTAAACAAGTCCCAAAATATAGACTATAATACATGCTATCAGGAGGCGAGGTTTGAGAATCCCTCGTGTCACAAAATAAGTATCATTAGTAAGAGTGAATGACTTAAATGAAGATAATAAATGGATTGTTTGAAAGTATGATGAGTGTTTATTTTTGCTATGTGTGGGTGTGCTATTATGATTCTTCTAATGTTTAGATAGCTAGCTAATGGTTGTTTTGTTGTGTTTTTAGATTTACCGCAAGTTAGAGCAGCGGCTGAGTGATCCGGAAGTAGTGGTCAGCCACAGTTCTTCCTTACTGAGGCGTAGTTTTAAATTTATAACCGAGGAAAGGGAATCTAAGAAAGTCTTACAAATCCCCTCAAAAGCTATCTCAAAGCTATGAAACTTCCTTACTTTTTTCAAACTTTCAAAAATCTTTCCTAACTACAGTGTAGAATGTGGTGTAGCAGGCTCCTTGCCGTCCTTGCCGTCCTTTGATTTGTGGAAAATCCAACCCTTTATATAGGAGAATTACCTTCCAAAGATAATAATATCTTAAAAAAATAATATTCTAATAAAATATATCCATATCTCTAAAATAGATCTCCCAAAAGTAAAATCTTCCTTCCATAAATCCAGCCCAAAAATATAAGATCTCTCTTTCCAAAAATAAAAGATCTCAACCAAATAAAATATATCTCGCCGCGCCAAGGTGTTCGCCTCGGTCGAGACGCTCCTCAAGATCACCTCGGTCGATGTGACACTGTAGCTGACCGAGGTTAATCTCAGCCGAATGTGAAATCTCTTAAATCTGGTCCAAAGTGAATCTTCTTTATTAACTCCATGCTTCCTGAGTTCTTCCTTAAGCTCCGGAATGTAGCTCCAATGACTCCTTAGCTTCCTTAGCTCCATTTTAGTCAAAAACGTGCCATTTTACCTACGATTACAACGAAACTTGGTGTATACCTCGATTCCCGCAAAGGTAGATGAAACTACAATATAATCACATAATATACATCCAATCATGCAGATTATTAAAGATAAAACGTCTAAACAAGTCCCAAAATATAGACTATAATACATGCTATCAAAATACCCCATACTTGTCCCTTGCTTGTCCCCAAGCAAATTTCGAATCTTTAGTACAAGATAGAATGAATTATAGGTCATAAAGATCAATGAAAAGTATTTCAAAACATTTTTTGGTGGTGTGCTCCACTCATAGATCACTCTAAGATAATTCTTCATTGCAAATAAAATCAAAATATGATCAAAACATATTATAAATATAAGAAAGTTGTTCATCTTTGCACAAAATCATAGCATGCATAATAAATCATAATTATCGAAATTAATCATGTATAATCTAGTTTAAACCACCAAGTCAATCAACAAGCTCGAGGTCTCAAGGGCTTTTCAACTTTTTTTTACTTTTTGTTGGGAATGTGGTGCTAGAATCCGGGAAAAGGATCTTCACTTCACTTGCTTTTGAACTTCAACATCTTCCACCAATAAGCTTTGCTTATTTTTACTTCTTTTACTTTTTTTTGGGATGCATGGACAGAGGTGCACAATAACCGGAGCCTAGGAGATCAACAATCATCAATTTCTCGAGATGCCTCAAACCCTTGATGCACATACCATGACCCGTTAGGAATATCACTCAATACGACTTTGGCTAGACACAAACACCCGGCTATGTGAATGGTGCCGAGTTACTCATCGTCATGATTGACTTTCCCAAACCTATTTTGTTTCTTTCTAACTTCCATCCAACATCTCATCTTTTCTTTCACTTGCTTTTCACTTTTCACTTGCTTGCTTCCAAATTCCCGGATAGGTAAAGGGAGGCAAATATGTATATGAGGGGCTAAAGCATGATCAAGAAGAAGAAGAGAAGATAGTGAATTGCCTTGGTCTTTTCAGGAAGAATGTGAGAGAACTCATCATGTGGTGTCAACCTTCAAATTCAACATAATTTGGATAAAAATAAAGTATTAAACATGCCAAAATTTCAAACAAAGCATTTTGCAAATTAAACATATCATAAAACCTTTCAAGCATATAAAAATTTCAAAACCAATCTGCAAACAAAAATCATCACTGAGGTCATATCCAGAGAAGATGTACACAAAAATCGTTTCGAATTTCCTTTCAGTTAAGCCGCCTCGGTCGAGATGTTCTAAGTCAACCGAGGTGAAGTACCTCATTTGGTCAGGATCATCCCGGTCGAGGTAAAATTTTTTTTAAAACTAGTTTTTGACGTTTTTCTCAATCAAATAACTTGTATGCATGCATGTAGTCTTAGATAAGCATATAGAGCAAGATAAAATCATAAATATCCATCAAGAGTCATACAAGCATACACAAATGTCAAATAAGATACATTCATACCCCATACTTGGGACACATTGTCCCAATGGGTCAAAATAAGTCTGAAAATAGAGTACTCACCGGACATAAGCTGAGCTGTATAAATAATAAAGAAAAGAAATCCTGCAAGCTCTAATCCTGATCTGCTGGTGGTGGTGGATATGGGAAGAAGGGATGCTGGGGTGGATCAAAAGGGTAGCCCATAGTATGCTGGAACTGTATCTCCATCATACGGCGCTGGTAGTGCTAGCTCTCTCTCAGCTCCAACATATCCAAGGACAGGGCGGTGTAAGAGTCAATCATCTGATCCCTCTGTCTACGGACTCTGCACCTAGCAGGACGTGATGGTGCTGCAGCTGCCTCCTCCTCTGTAGCCTCGTCGTCTAAGTCGATAATTGGCACACTAGGGCCCGCTGTGTCTGTCCCTGTCTCCATGGCAGCACCGCCATCATCATCCTCCTCCTCCTGTACCTGAGCCGCTGCATCTCTAGCATCCTCAATGTAAGGTATCCATGTAGTGGACCAATACTGAGGGTCATAGAATGAGAACTGAGCTGACCACCTAATACCCTGAGGGGCAGTCTGCTCCAAAGGCATTGCCACATATGGCGTAGTGAGTCCACGAGGAACTAGAATCCTCTTGGTGATCATCTCCTGTAGACCTAGCGGCTTGACAGCCGCCACCAATGTACAAGCGCTCAAATCTAACTCCATCACTGTAGCTATATGAGTCACTAAGCCGCCACATCAAATATCTCCCTTCCCCTTAGCCTTGATCCGGTACAGATCCTCAGCTAGCATCGCTCTAAAACCAGGAACTCCCCCAGTCACCATACATAATAGGCTTAGAAGCTCCCCTTGTCTAATCTTCTGGGGCGTCTCAATACGCGCCAGAAGTGTCTCGCTGAAAATCTGATGGGCTAATCTGAAAGCAAGGTGGAAGATAATCCTCTCATTGGAGTCTCCAGATCTCCACCTGTCAGCGTGCTCTACAACATGAGCTATCAGACCCCAAAACTGTCGAGCTACGGCTCGAGAAGGGAAGTCAGGAACTGTGGGGGTCGGGAAGCCGAAGATGTCTCTCCACTGGTCCATAGGAACTAAGTAGTTCCGGTTCAGCAACCGGTACTTGATGGCTCTCTCCTCAGGTAAGTGAGTCACAGAACTCACAAACTCCAATGTGGAGGTAGGCTGGAGCTCTAATCTCCATGAACTGCTCCAGCCCAACCATCGAGACCATCCTCCTCAAAACGTCATCCACATAGAGGCAATCAAAAGCAGCAATATCTAAAAACCGCGGCGCAATCACAGGGCGCGTGCAGATGCGGTCATAATCAACCTGGTGACGCTCGTGGATCACCGGAATAGAAGGTCGAGAAGAAGAAGAAGGTGAGGATCTATCCCTCAGAACTAACTGGCGATCGGACCTGGAACTCTTTTTTTTTTTTGATAGATCACCTCGGTTGCTTTGACAGGTCTCAAGAACACCTCGGCCGAGGCGCAGGTCGACTGGACCAAGGCGAAAGACTGTTCGAATCTAACTCTCTGAAATTCAGTTTTTTCCCCCAAGTTCACTACAAATTGTTCCTTTGGGGTACTTAAGCCTTTTTCAACACATATCTATGGCAACAAAGCCACTAATTTCCGAAATTGGCGAAAATAGAGAAGTTAGAGTTTTCGGTTTAATTACCCTAGATTCGGTCGATTGGAAGCATTTTTGTTACAGATTTTTGCTTGCAATCGGTTCCTCTAGCCTTTCCTTGCAGAATGGAAGCAGAAATCGTCGAAAACAATCAAGAAACGAGGAGAACGAGATTGGGTAGTGCCGTGGTCGAGGGAGAGTTGGGAGGGAAAGAGAGAGAAATTGTTCCCTTTTTATACCCCTCACCAATTCTGCTGTCACCTCGGTCGAGATGGTCCCGATTGGACCGAGGTGATATGGACCGAGGTGGATTGTTGTCAGCCCTATTCGCCTCGGTTGCTCAAGAATCATCTCGGTCAAGATGCTGTGACTCCAACCGAGATGTGTCTCAGTCAAACTCCGTCTTCTCAATTTCTCGAACTTATGTCCTTCCAGTGTTGCTCCTGGGTTGTATTCTTTCCTTAGAAAGTACCTGGTTTCTGTCTAGGACGCCAAAACAAAACAAAGCAAAGCAAAAGCAAACTATCTAAGCTAGACTAGAAAAAGGGAGAAGAAAGCAATACCTTGGGTTGCCTCCCAAGAAGCGCTTGATTTAAGGTCGCTAGTTGGACCGTACGGCATCCCTAAACAAGATATAGTGGTGCAATCTCCTCAACCTGGACTTCGGTTGGTATTTCTTAAGTCTATGACCATTGACCTTGAAGCTTCCACTTGTTTCTCCCCAAATCTCAACTGCACCATAAGGGAAAATATGTTTCACAACGTAAGGTCCTGTCCATCTAGATTTCAACTTACTTGGAAAGAGGCGAAGGCGGGAGTTGAAGAGTTGAACTAAATCTCCTTCTTTGAACTCCTAAGGAATGATACGCTTGTCATGCCATTTCTTTGTTCTTTCCTTGTAGATCTTGACATTCTCATAAGCGTTCAAACGCAGCTCCTCCAGCTCATTGATGTCCAATAGCCGCTTCTCACCGGCTTCTTTGATATCGAAATTCAACCATTTGATTGCCCAATACGCCTTGTGTTCTAGCTCAACGGGCAAATGGCAAGACTTACAATATACCACATTATAAGGGGTGGTACCAATGAGAGTCTTGAATGCGGTCCTGTAAGCCCAAAGAGCGTCGTCCAACTTCATGGACCAATCCTTCCTCATTCTAGAGACGGTCTTCTCCAAGATTGTTTTAATTTCTCTATTTGAGATCTCGACTTGTCCACTAGTTTGAGGGTGATAAGGAGTGGCTACCTTGTGGGTTACCCCATACTTCGATAGAAGTGCCTTAAACTTCCGGTTGATAAAATGTGTCCCTCCATCACTGATGATAATGCGTGGTGTCCCAAAACGTGGAAAGATAGTTCGATTAAAGAACTTCACAACCACCATGGTGTCATTAGTGGGAGATGCAATGGCTTCCACCCATCTAGAGACGTAATCGACAGCTAGGAGAATGTAGAGGTTTCCTCCTGATGATGGGAAAGGTCCCATGAAATTAACCCCCCATACATAAAAAATCTCAACTTCTTGGATGTTGTTGAGTGGCATCTCGTTCCTCCTAGATAAATTCCCTGTTCTTTGGCATGCATCACAAGAAACAACAAACATTTGCACATCCTTAAATAATGTAGGCCAAAAGAAACCGGAACATAATACCTTAGCGCATGTTTTGTGAGCGCTAGCATGTCCTGCACAAGGAAGCGAGTGGCAATGCCGTATGACACTAGTAACTTCATCTCCCGGAATGCATCTTCGAAGCATCCCATCCGGACCTCTCTTAAACAGTAGAGGTTCGTCCCAGTAGTAGTGGTGTACGTCTTTAAAGAATCTCTTCCTTTGAGCGTACGCCAATCCGGATGGCACTTCCTGGCAAACAAGATAATTAACAATATCAACATATCAAGGTTCTTTAGTATCAGAAGTTTGGTGGAGAAAGTGCTCTACCAACTGTGAATGAGTTTCAGAAAAGGGAGTAAGAAGTTTGTTATTCTTAGTTAAAGACATCTCGCTCGGTGTCTCGGTCGGTGCCCGAGGTGAGTGACCGAGATGTTCTTTAGCTAAGAACACCTCGCTTGGTCCAGAAAGTGCCTCGGTCGAGGTACTGCAGCTAGGACCAAAACTGGAGATTTTCTTCTCCTGGATTAGTTTTTCAATCTTAGCTCCTGGATCTTCTTCCAGCGTCTTCAAGCTCCGTATATCTGCATCACAAGAAGCATCTATACCTTCCTCCATTAAGCTAAAACTAATAAGTCTTTCAAGAGGGTCATTAATAAGGATAGAGCTCACCAATTCTCTTGATTCTTCTTCATCGTAGATGTTGAAGACATCATCCTCCAGCGGCTCTCCTTTCATTGCAGCAAGTAATGCAAACTCCACTTGATCACCGCCAATGTTGAATCTCAACTTGGCGTTCTTACAATCCCCATTGCAACCCGAAGTTGCTAGAAAAGGTCTCCCGAGAATGATAGGGATGGGATAATCTGCGGGAATATCAAGCACAACAAAGTCTATAGGTAAATAGAAGTTACCTAACTTCACCGGAACGTCTTCCAAAATGCCCACGGGATGGGTAATGGAGCGGTCCGTCATGTATAGCCTTATCTTTACCGGCTTGGGCTCTCCAAGTCCGATCTTCACCCATAGCTCCAGTGGGGTGATGCTCACGCTGGCTCCTAGATCACACAAGGCTTCACAAGTCACATCCCCAACTTGAATGGGAATGCAAAATGAGCCGGGATCTCTTAACTTGGGTGGCATCTTCTCCTTCATGATTTGAATGAGCTCCGAGGATTTAGATGTCATCCTTACTTCACCAAAGTCTTCCAGCTTCCTCTTCCTTGATAGAATCTCTTTTAAGAACTTCCCATATGTGGGCATCCCTAGAATAGCATCAAGGAAAGGGATGTTAATATGTAGTTTATTCATCAAGTCAAGGAACTTACCAAAATGCTTGTCTAGATGTGCTCTGGCCCTTGACTGGGGGAATGGAAGTGGTGGTTTATAAGCAGGAGGTGGAACATAAACTTCAGATTTCCCCTCCGCTTTCTGAGGCTCCACCTCGGTTGGTATCTCGGCCGAAGTGTTCTTCGACTGTACCTGGACCGAGGTGTTCTTCATCTGATCTGGCATCGACCGAGGCACTTGATCTGCAGTTTTCAGTCCACTTCTCATCGTTATTGCCATGATTTGTCCCTTGGGGTTGCTCTCTGTTCTTGCTAGGAGCTTCCCTGGATCTCTTGGCGCTTCATTCGTCTTATTAAAGAATTGTTGCTCTTTGGCTTTTTGTGCCTTCGAAAATGAAGTCATGGATAACTCCATAGCGTTGAGCTTGATCAAGATGGCCTCCAGCACTACATCTTTTTTTTTCTGGCTGGGACGAACTTGATCCAGGCTCCTGACTCTTCAATGGAGTAGAAGAAGAAGAGAAAGGGTTAGAAGAATTATTAGAATTTGGATTAGGATAAGGGTTACCCGAATTTTGATTGTTAGATCTCCAATTGTTGTTGTTGGAGCCTCTATTGTTGTTGTAGTTGTTGTTTCGGGAACCTTGATTGCTGTTCCTTGACCCTTGATATCCTCCCTCTTCCTTTTTGCTGTGAGCAACCAAAAGGTCCTTCAATTGCTTCACATCATTATTGAGGGAGGTGAGTTGATTATTATTTGATGGAGCTTCTTGGAAGTTGACTCTCTTAACTCCATTTTCAGCTCCTTGGTGGGAGTATTTCTCCATGTGCAAAGCATATTTCTCAATGAACTCCCAAGCTTCATCAATCGGCATGTCCATGAATGTGCCGGCGGATAGTTGTTGAAGGTTGAATTGGGTAGCTCCATCCAATCCCTTGAAGTATATCTCCAGCAACTCTATTGTTAGGAAAAAATATTACAGGAAAATAAAATTGCGTAACACATTTCAATTGAAATATATTTATTAAAGTTCGACCCTTATTCGTTATATCCTCACGATTCCAAAATAATACCGATCACTCTTTGGACGACCTCTTGAATTTTCCTTGAGTATTTGGGCTGCACCCGACGGGTTGCCTACGTACCTTCCCACAGAAGGATCAAGCCTTACGTAGTTCATAGAGATACCTTTGCGGACTTTGATTTTCATGTATCATAAGTCGGATCCAAACACGCCTTCTCTGAAGGGTTGTCTAAAACCCGCATCAGTTATCACTTGCATTTCTCTCTTTTCACGCATCACCGGAATCACTCGGACCCACCTTCTATGAAGGGTTTTCCAAATTATCCGACTATCATTTGCGTGTGAGAAATTCTACTACTTTCTTCTTTTTTTTGTTTAGGGTATGACTGAACTCGACGAGTTTCCTACGTATCCGTTTCAACGGAATCAAGTCAGACGTAGTTCTCAATTTTAACAAATCTTGGAGTTTTGGGTGTGACCGAACTCAATGAGCGTCTTGCTTTATACCGAGCTTCCTACTTATCCGTTTGAGACGGAATCAAGTCACCGTAGTTCATCTCTCTTCTTCAAAAAATCACTAACTCAGTATTGGCGATTGAACTTGACAATTTATATAGTCAAGTTTTCTACGTACCCCTCTTTGCGGGGATCAAACCGCGCGTAGTTCGCAGGTACAACTTTAGTTTGGATATCAACTTGGAATTTGTGATTGAACTCAACAGTCGATCATAAAATTGAGTTTCCTACGTACTCCTTGGTGAAGATCAAATTACACGTAGTTCTTTGTAGAACTTTTGTTTGTGGTGTAAACTTGGGATTTTGCGATTGAACTCTAAAACATGAAATTGAGTTTCCTACGTACCCTTTAGTAGGGATCAAATCATACGTAGTTCTTTCGATGCGCTCTCTTTATTCGTCCTTGTACTTAACTCGTTTCTTTTACTTCACAACCTCCGGAAGTAAAATACCCCTTGAGCTCTTCTACTCTAGAACTTGATTGTAACTGACCCATCTTAAAGTGCTTGACTTCTCGGCATTTGAAAGACTTGTAGAAATATTCATCTTTTTTTTTTATTCCCATTCGAGGTCGGTGTGTGGTTTCAGTTTTTTGCTTGAGCGCACTTTTAAAGTTGTTATAGACTCCTTTTGCTCTTGGGCATATAAGCTTGAATTGTCTTGATATTGAACGCATGAGCTTACCCGTTTTTGATATCTTTGTTGACCAATCTTTCATTTGATTTTCTCCCATATTCTATATTTACTTTTACTACAAAAGTCCTTCGCAAGGCGCATCTAGCCTTATGACATATATTTTTTTTCATGCTCTTTCCATTGTATTTGTTTATATATCCGGACCATAAGCTTATGAAAATAGAGATAACGACTTCATTAAGCTCTTGCCCTCAAGAATTTAGTGGCATACTCTACGTCACTTTGATCAAAACCAGCTTGAGATGTAGAAAACTTAATTTCCATCCGATTCTTGCTCTTATTCTCTTGAGTTTGGCTTCATTATTGCAAACGATCATCCATCGAATCATTTTGCCTATCGAACTTGGTGTAGTGTTCTTTGGCTTGAATAACCAAGAAATATTTGGACTAGTTTTTCACGTTACTTGTACTTATTTTTAAGCAACCTTTTACAAGCACCCTTTTACGTTTGTACCTTTGAAAACGATCAATTTTCGATCCGGCGATGGACTTCGGTGTAAGTTGAAGTTTGAGTTAGCCAATTACAACTTGGGAATTTGTTATCCTTGTTCAATTGATTTCAAGCCTCGGTCGTCAAACGAATTCATCAAAGCCGAACCGATCAAAACTACTCTTTTTTTTAATGTATACGCTGTATTTGCTTGGCTTCATCTTAAATTTCTTTCTAGCATGTAGTTGACGTCTTCCTTTGATTCTTTCTTCAACTTTCTTCTTGTAAGCATCGCGTAACTTGTGCTGTAAATAAAAGCTCAACAAAACTCACATTTATATCTTCCCTTATTCTAGTTTTTGTAGACACTTCATTCCTGTAAGCATTTTATCCCATGCCTGCCACATACACATGAAGATGAAGCGTTTGATGAACACCAAAACAACCGTTTTAACTTGCGATATTCTTCGGTGTACAAAGATTAGTGTTAACCTTGTACGTCTCCTTTGTAGTGCAATATCAGAACAAGGAAGACGCAACACCGTCTTTGATCTTCTTCCTGCGAGGCTTCTTTATTTATTTATTTTTTTGTTAGGTACGTGCATCCAAGTTGTCTTCCTTGGATGCTTTCTGGTCATCCTCTTCTTCGATTCAACTTTGACATCTATAAGTTCGTACTTGTCTTCATTTCGAACAACCTTCCTTCTGATATGAACACATCTTCACAAGCGAAATACCGAACATGACACACGTTTGGTCTCAACGATGAGAGGTGTAGATCCACTCGTCGCACACTTCATTCTCCGTATGCCGGAGATAACATTTCTTGAACTTTGCAGCATAAAATTTGAGGTGCTTTAACGGATGGATTTGGTTCAACCATAGACTCGACTTCCGGCCGCTTTCTTGGATACACCCAATTTGTATTTGTACCGTGGGTTGAATCCATATATTCCACCACCATTCATCTTCAAGCTGAAAGTTGAAAGCAAAATAGAAAATAATATAACCTTAATATACCTTAGTGAAGTTGAAGGATTTGAGATCAGTCTGCTAGATTATATGCCTTTCTTCGGTTTTCTTCGGTCCTTCCCTCTTTAGCTTAGCTTTGCCTCTTGCTCTGATTTGTTCTGGCGTCTTCTTCTATTTTGCAGCACCTTCATTCTTTTTTTTTCAGTACAAGCATTTCCTTGTCCTTATATAATGATAGAGTTTAGGCTTTAATTGAAGATAATTATGACGACTGTTTCAAAACGTGATTCTTGGGCAGCAAGGATATCAACGTTGCAACCCTTAAAAAAAATAATGAATGCTCATTATTCTTTGTTTGACCAGTCACTCACGTAACTCCTTCCCCTTTTGATTTGCTGTAAATTGAATTTTCTTTTATTTGTATGACTAAAAAAAATGTTGAAAAGTCATCACAATATGTATGGTAAATATAAAGGTATTTTAATTACCCATTGATTTGGCAAATCAATAATCATATTGGCAATTGTGTAATTTTGACTATTTTAATTTTGAATTTGAATCGGTGATTGGAACCCCACGTATTGGTATTCCGTTCAAGCTTATTTTATTTTTTATTTTTTTTTGAAAGAGGGGATGTTGAGGGTTTAATTAGCCAAATTAAAGGCTAAAATTAAGGGTCAGTTAACAATAGTTAATTCTCTTTCTTTTTTATTGAAAATTTGGAGAATAGCTGATTGTGGAGTACATCAGTTATCATCTCTCTTCGTAATTGTGTTTTGGGCTTGTGAAGAGATTTTTTTTATTGATCAAAGTTTTAAGGCTCCATACAGATTTTAGGCTTTAATTAGCCTCAAATTTAATTTTAATTAAGTTGAGTATTTCGCCCAATATGGTGTTATATTTTTGAAATATAAACCTACAATTTATATCATAAAAAATATCCCTCAACATCTATCTTTTGAATCCCATGATGTGGACAATCCAATAGAACATCTTTAAACCTCTCCCATGACTTGGACAAACTTTCCTTGTCCTTCATGATAAATGTATTGATTTTTCCTCTCATTTCAGCGGTTTTAGAGGGGGGAAAAGAATTTTGTTAAGAACTCCCACTAGTATAGATATACATTTCCATGACGTTTGAAAAACATTATGCAAACTGTTTTATGACGTTTTCCAACGCCATTCAATAACGCCGTCTTTATAGACGTCATGCTTTTGTCCATAATTTTAGGGCATTTTGTTAACGCCGTCTTTAATGACGTTGGTTAACGCCGTAGATTACATTGTAATCGCGTTTGACAAATATCACAAACCGGATATTCATGACGTTCTCCAAATGACGTCCATTTTTTACGACATGTTCTAAACGCCATGGATTATGTTACCACGAAATGTTTTAAATATCATGAAATAGTAGTTTATGGCGTTTAAGAGTCGCCTTAAGTTCTATCTCTAGGTCGTTTAATAACCCTAATTTTTATTAGCATGTTTATATTTACAAATCCAAATAAACTACTTTCATGCACAGAAAATCTATCCAACATTCTAATATCACAAAATCTGAATGATAGAATCTATATTGCATAATCAAAGATGATAATTCTTACACAGTTTTTGACCATTACAAAAGTTGTTCCATAAATCTCAAAATCAAAACATAGCGTACCAAATGTTTAATTCCATGATCTTGCTAGCTAGTTTGATCACCAAGCGTGGTACTTCATTTATCACCTGTGACATTGTGAAATTGTAATCTTTAAAATATAAACAATTGCTAATTGGCCAACAATTCAAATCAATACCTAGCTAGTAAATGTTGATGGTTACCTAACTTAGCCATCATTAGTGGTTGGACCCGGACATTTACGAGCCTTTGAGGACTTTTCAGAAGAGTCATCTACCCTTTGCTTCCTCTTCAATTGTGAGGTCTTATCAGCTGTGCACAAGACATGAAAGTACAAATGAGCACAAGGTAATATGAGAGACCTTTGCAACTAAAACACAAACAAAAACAAAAGAGAAAGGAAAGGTAAGGGGTAAAAGGGAAGACTAGGATATATGCAACTGCATCCATCCCATCATGTTTCCCCTCCTTCCGTTAACAGGCTTTCTATTTGCTAATGTTCTCCTCATAACTAATGTGTGACAACAATAGTCATCCTGGAGAAGGAGCTTATTAATAGACAAATGAATATCTTAATCACACAGACAAATGACTAGCAACACTAATAAGAATAAAGTGATATGGTATGTGACATAACGTACACTTTTTCATCTTCTAAGAGTTGCAACTTGAAGTCTGCGTATTTTCAAAATTCACATCAAGTTCAGCATTATTATGATTGTGATCTCCAATCATGATGGATTTAGAGTCTCTTTTGATGGTTGACAACTTAATGCCAAAAGGTTTTGAACCGATTGAATGTACCTTATCTGAATCATTGAAGGAAAAAAAAACATTGCCTTTAACTTACAATCTCTACTTTCGGCTAGGCAAGCAAAATAACGGGACTACCTTGAGATGAATCTCCCAAATAAAGACATTTTGCAGTTGATTCAAGCGCAACCTCTTTTGTAACTTCTTCTTCTTGGATTTACTTAAAATCCCAACTGAAGTACTAGTCACTTTGTCAGCATCAACCCTGACAGAACAAGAGTCTTCTTTGATGGTTGATACCCTCTTCCCACCATATTTTGTATCAATAGAATGTACCTTATCTGAATCATTGTAAGAAAGAAAAATATTTTACCTTCAACATGCACACTCTCTACTTTTGGCTAAAGCGAGCAACAGTTTATAAGTGACTACCTTGAAGCGGTTCACCCAAAGAATAAATTTTTGTAGTTGATGTAAGCGGCCTCTTTCCTAACTTCTTTTTCTTAGAATTCAAACTTGTAGTCCCAACTGATGTAGTACTCACATCCTTATCATATCTAAACCATACACAAGAAAATTTTAAAATGAATTAGTCCTTCCCAACTCACAATTTAGAACTTCCCGTAATTTCACAATTAAAACAAAAACATGCAGTTACGTTCTAATCAACTCTACTAACATCCAATTGCACCAAAAGTCCCAAAATCCGCATTCATCGAATCTGAATCACAACAACAAACTTCAATAGTCATATACAAACACAAGCAAATAAAAACACCCTAGTTAACAATAATCCCCAGTCCACAAATTAGGGTTTCTGTAGATACGAAATTCTCAATCAAACCAACCCTAATCACCAAAATCACATTCACACAGTCAAACAAAAATCACCATAAATCCCCAAATCAGAAAATATAGGGTTTTTAAATCCACTCAAAATCTCACCCAACTCAACTCGGATGTGCACAGAGAGGGACGGACTGGCGGCAGTTGATGGCTCTGAGGCTGAAGTGGCAGCGGCGGCGGTTGTAGTGGCGAAACGCTCGCGATAGTGAAGGTGGTAAAGCAGCAGTGCGACACCCGCAACGGTGGCAACAACGGCGACCGCAACAGCCAGGGGTGAGTCACACCTCCTTTAGCGGCGGGACGATTGGTCGTGCTAGAGAGGTGGTCCGTCCGGTGGTGGTTGGTCGCCGGAACTCCCTGGCTCGATGTCTCCTGGTCTGCAGTCGATCGCTACGTAGAGGCAAGGGAGAAGAGTAGAACGGGAGAGAGGAAAAGAAACGCGGAGAGAGAAAGCACTAGGAGATGGGGGGATTAGGTTAAAAGGGAAGGATGAATACGATTTGCGGGATTTAATTTGGCTTTAAATTTAAATCAAAATTTTTTTTTACTTTTAAAATTTGGCTTTAATTTTTTTGTAAACAACGTCCGCCAAAAATTTAATGACTCAATATTTAGAATAATTTGGTGAGAAAAAATCCCGCAATATTATATAACGTTTCACAAATGTTGTACATTATATAGCGTTTATACCCTGACGTTTTTAAATGCCAAAAAAAAATTGGGGGGAAAGGCCCCAAAATTTTATGGCGTTTAGTAAACGTCATAAATTTTAGGTCGTTTAGAAAATGCCATAAAAACATTTATGACGTTAAAATACGTCATATAGTTTTATGGCGTTTCACAAACGTCATCTACAAATTGGAAAAATCAAACTAAATGACAATACTTTGATAAAACGTCATTTTGAAGAATTTTGATGACATTTATAGTAAAAACGTCATCTTTTAAATGTCATTGTAATGTCAGTTTGTAGTAGTGTCCGTCGTCATCTCCTCCCAAGTGTTGATCTTTCCGGGAGGAAGAGACTGATACCAAGTAAGCGCCCTATCCTTTAAAGAAAAGTAAAAAGGCCTTAGCTTGTAATTATTATTTTCCTGTCCTGAAGGTCTCAAGGTCTCCATCAAAATCTCGTAGTTTTGTAAATGTTGATGTTGAGACTCCCTCTCTAAAACTCCAAACTGGAATTGGCGGATCATGGAAAGAACTTGCAGTCGAAATTCATAATCATGCTCCGCTGGATCACCTATGTTGACTCCTGGACGCCTCACTTGCTGGTTTGGATCCATCCTCTGTCCTAGGGTTTGTGGAATACATGCAAAAAGAACATCTCGGACAGGCATCCGAGGTGGAAATATCTCGGCCGGGGCAACTGGAACTGGATCCTGCCTCGGTCGAGGATCTGGTACTGGGTCCTGCCTCGGTCGAGGATCTGGATTCGGTCGAAGTAGATATTGGTCCCGTAAAGTTGTCATATCTGCTTCGATCGCCTCCGTCCTTGCACGAGTTTCTTCCTTTTCCAGCCGTAGTTCTTCCTTACTGAGGCGTAGTTGTTCCAGCGCCTCCTTCAATTCGGCCTCAAGATCGCGTTCGTCTTGGTTGACCATCTTAGCTTCTTTCAAGCGTCTTTTGTATGTCTTTTCTGGTTCGGTATCGTAAGGAACGATTTCCTTCCCAGCACGAGTTCTTCGCATAAACCTAAGAGAAAGAACCTGCGAAAGTCACTCAAGTAGAGTGGTTAGTACCAACAGGGGCAATCGCCACGAAAGACAACCGCAACCGACTCGGTCTAGACCAAGTCCCCGACAACGGCGCCAAAAACTTGTTCTTTGGCGAAACTCTGTTCCATTGCCGGAACGAGAACTTCGTATGTACCTAAGAACAAAAACCTGCAAGAACACTCAAGCAGAAAGGTCAATAGAAAAAGCAAGAACAGTCCCCGGCAACGGCGCCAAGAACTTGTTCGCTCCAAATGGTGTGTGCAAGCTTTAAATTTATAACCGAGGAAATATGCTTAAAATAAGGATGCGAACCCGCAATGTACGGATCAATTAATATAAAAGCAAGAGTTCCGGGGTATCGATCTCAGGGACTTAGGTGAAACAAAGCAAGTATAGGTGGTCAATGCAACTAATAACCACAAAAGCGATTAAAGCAAATCAAAGATGATAATAAGGTCAATTAAAGGAAATATGCAAATTCTAGGGATTAAGGCATCTAGTTGTGGTTTGTTAGCATGAAATATTGTGATATTTTAGGCACGTTTTCTAAGTGTATTTGATTCATATTGATAGTCATTGATTGAGCATAGATGCATTTGTGAGCTAGTTTGCCTATAATGTCGATATAGAGATCTACACAAGCTTTATGTTGATTATAGGTGATTAAGAGCTATTTCCGAGCGGAATCGAGCGAAGATGGAATTGTTGAGCAATGTTCATGGATTGAGGGCATTCATAGGAGCTAAAGGAGTGCCAACTTGAGGAATGCACGAGGTTAGGGAAGAATCATGTTCTTGCCCTAAACCACGCTCTAAAATACGGCCGTACTACTTTCCACGTTCAGTTCCACTGCCGTGGAACCATGGCTAAGAAAGCGTGGTTCATACCAGCAACTTCTACGGCCGTGGAGAAGATGGTTCAAACCGTATTTATTTTCACGCTCTAAATTACGGTCGTGGAACCTTCCACGACCGTGATCTTGGCGATCTTTTTCGCCACACTTTAAGCCACGATCTTTTAAAAGATTGGGCCGGACCGCTATTTCATCATACACTATAAAAGGACGGACGAAGAGAGATTCCGTCACCTCGCTTTAGGCTTACACCTCCGCTTACACCTCCGCTTAGACGCACTTTCGCCCACGCCGCGATTGAGAGATCTTTGCGACTTTTGCAAAAGACGTACTTTGTGCTCATCCTTGGAGTTGCCCTAATCTCGCACTTTGGTGGAGATTGTGATTGAGATTTCCGGATTGACGGAAGATCGAAGATTCGGAAGAGTATTTGCAAGAAGATTCCTCTTCTTGTTTAGGTTTGATTTAGAAGACGGATTGACATCCCGTTCTTCCTTCTTATCTAAGATTGTGTTTGTTTGTTTTATTCCGAATCTAGCGACGATATTTGTTCTGGATTGTGACTTTGAGATTGGTTTGAAGTTTATTGAAAGTTTTCGAAAGTTTTCATCTTTCAATCTTTTAAACCTTGAATTTGATATCATTATGACTATTGTTGGCTAAAAACCCTTAACAATTCTAAGGTGAAGGGTTGATAGTTGTGGCTTAGATGATGATAGATCGATCGTAAACAGATTGGACCCTGAGAGTTAGAGAGAATCGCCGACGAACCCTAAATTACGGCCTATTCTTGAAGTCCACGGCCGTGGAACCTCAAGAACTAACCGTGATTTCCCTCAAGTTTACGAACCTTGCTTTTACTTTAATCCAAAGTTAAAGATTTGCTTTAACTTAGTCTTGGCTTGCCTTTTCTAGGTGGTAGTGAAGCCTCAACAACCTCTACCTCGATTGTGAGTGTCATAACCTTAATCGGTTTAGTTAGTCTTGATCCTTGGATTACAAGTTTGGGTATTTGACGTTAATTCTTATCTTTAGAACCTTTCTATATTGAAGCCTCAACAACCTTTATAGAGAGTGTCTTGTAGGTGAGTCACATAAGGTTTTTGGAACTTCACCGTACGATTACCTTACATTAGCATACCTTTGCATATCTCAACTCTGTCCTTACATCATTAGTATATCTTGAATCGATAGCCACAGCTGGATACTTGGATCTTTAGGATTGTTGTTTCCCCAATAATTTGCAAAGCTCTTACAATTACCAGCTTGATAATCTGAAATTGAATTTGTTCCCCCCAAATCTCTGTGTTTGATACTCTGGAATTCTTGCTTAACTACGTCGATCCGTACACTGCGGGTTCGCTTGCTTGATTTCTAGTTTTATATTTAAAGCTTATTTGCACGCACGCTAAGTGGCGAACATGGTTCCAACTCAAGATCTCAAGATAAGCGGACAAAGCTGAGATTTTGCAAATGGAAGGTGTTTCTAAAGTGGGAATAGATCACCGGGTAAGTCTCGATCGATCTAGCCATGAGTAGGTTGAAGAGAGCTCTAACAGGCCTTGGAGGACCGCCACTACTCACTATCCCAAACAAAAGCTCCTATTACCGGGTAAGTCTCAAGGTTCTAAGGAAAGGAACTAGAATCTCAAACCAACACACCAACTAAGGGAATAGAATCAACCTTTACCGGGTAAGTCTCAGGCTAACTCACAAAGATGGAATGAAGGCACACTCAAACCCCAATAAAGGATAAACTTTTATTACCTACACTGATTATCTTAGGTAAACAAACAAAGGAATCACCGGGTAAGTCTCATCCCAGGCTTGCATTGAACCAAGAAAGGTGTAATAAAAATAGGATTTGGCAAACTCTAACACTTAACTCTCAGTTTCGGATCAGAAAATGTCACCTTGGTCAGTCAAGTTCCACCCCAACCGAGATGTTCATCGACTGAACGAGATGTTCTAGGGTCAAGGTTAAAGACTCGAGCTTTCAGGGTCCTACTGTAATAACCGGAATTTTGAAACTCCGTTAAAACCGAATTTAACCTATCTCCGAAACGTCAATCTTAAATAAATAAGTACATAAATTAAAATACGGAATTTAATTTACGTACTTAAAATAAAAAATAATAATAATTTATAAAATACGGAATTTAATTCCGTATTATATAAAATCCCGCACAAAATTTACGAGTTACGAGTTCCGCAATTATTTCATGAGATAATTGCTCAATTGTCCAACTTTGGGCCCAAGCCATCGGCCCACCTCCCTAAGCCCAATAATTAACCCTAATCTAATCACACTACTAACCTAACCCTTTTTCACTAATCCTGCCGCATCTCTCCCGACTCCACAACTACGTACTTGCTGACCTCCCTCTCTACCACACCTTCTGTACGTTGAAGCAGCCACCAGTAAGCAGCCGTGACGAGCCGGTCACCGTCCTCCACCACCAGGCTTGTCGCCGCCGACCTTGTTGACCACCAGGTGAGCCACCAACCCTACCTCGCTTCTCTTCGTCCCCTTTCGATCGACTCGCTGGCCTAACCCATCTCTTCCCGTAGCGTTGACTGCAGACTCTCACCGCCACCGAGCCGCGTCGCTTCCGCCGTCCGCCGCAGTAACGCCGGTAAGGCCATGACTTCCCTTCCTTTCTGCCTTCCTTTCTCGCCTCTTGAACCGCTACTCACTGCAGCCTCCCTTCGGCTTTTCTGCAGCAGCACCACACGCCGCTATCGACCACCCCGGTTACCGCCGTCGCCGCCCGAATTGTCGCCGCATAGAAGCCGATCCGGGACTACTCGATCGACTGAAGTGCAACCCGAAACCGCTGCTGAGGCGTGACGTGGTGTAGGAGGTGAGTGCTGTTTGTGTAGTGTGCGTAAATTCTGTATACATAGATGTAAAATGTTGATGAGAGGAGTGTTATACAATATATGTACATGTGTCCTCAATTACTGTTATACGAGTTATAGATTTATGAATCGAGTAAGCTAGGCACACATAAATTTATATATATATATATATATATATATATATATATATATGAATAGATAAAATGTGCGTGTATACGTATTTATATGGATTTACGAATTGGAAGAGTTGGGTATATATATATATATATATATATATATATATATATATATATATATATATATATATATATATATATGTATAAGTACAGTGGACGTGTGTATATATATAGATGTATAGGAATGGATATGTGTAGGTTTATTTATATAAGAGTAAGAGTGGTATGCATAGGTAAGTAAAATGTGGGTTACGTATATAAGTACGTTTGAGAGTTATGAACTTAGGTGGATATAGGTGAGTTGAGGAGAACGGGTAAAAAACATGTTTGACGGTATAAAATATGTAGTAGCATATTTTAGTAACCGGAGAAAAAGAATGTTGTCCTTCTTTAAGTTGTCTCGAGTTTTGACCTTATAACCATAAATAGCTATCCGAGAGACATAATTTTTGGAAATTAAGTTAAAGAAAGAATTAATAGAATTCGAGAATAAACTTCGAGAAATTACGATACCAAGGGTAAAATGGTCTTTTACCATAAGAGAGCTTTTTCCGTAATTCCTTCGCATGAGGTTGGACATGGAGATGTGATTTTGATACACATGCCTTATTTGACAGGCGTTTGAGTTACCACGAGTACGGACTGTTTGAGACGTGTTAGAGTGTATTTTGACTCAGGTAAGTCCTTGCGACTTACTTAGCCAGTTTCTGGGTATTAGTTGAGTGATAGTGGTTGTGTGTGCTTTGTGCGTGTTTTAATAATAATAACTTGCTAGGACGACTGTTATTATTATGTTTAAGGCCCAAGTGTATGAATAACGGGCCGTGACATCACTGCCCAGCTCTGACAGGAGACTGGGAGGTTCTCTATACCTAGACCATTCAGGTACAAGGTGAGATGCATCGGATCCATTCTTGTTGGTTACACGGGGGCGGAGGCGAGGTTTGGGAATCCCTCGTGTCACAAAATAAGTATCATTAGCGTGAAAGAGTAAATTAACTCAAGATAATAAAACTGACTTGTTTGAAAGCATGATGGGTGTTTATATTTTTATGTGTGTGTTTGTGCTGCTATTATTCTGCTAATATTTAGATAACTAGCTAACGGTTCCTCTTGTTGTGTTTTTAGATTTACCGCAGGTTAGACCAGCAGCTGAGTGATCCGGAAGTAGTGGTAAGCCGGGTCTCCGTACTCCTTAGAGTGGGGGTTGGGGGTTGTGTTTGTCTTTCCTTTCTTTTGGTTAAGACAGTTGTTCGTTTCCTTTGTTTAAGAACTTTAGGCTGCTAGACAGTGTTGCATTCATTACCTTAAAAATACTATTTTTATAAATTTCGGTTTTATTTATTTGTGTCTTGTTGCAAGATCCTAGTAATGTTGTTGTCAAACTGAGGTCGGGACCCATTGTGAGGTCCTAACCAGTAATGTCCCGAGTTCTGAGAATTCGGGGTGTTACACCTACTGGGATTAAGATCATTCTATCATCGTCTTTCCCACAACTTTCAGCCAATCACCCTAGAATCGCACAAGGAAATTAGCCGCTCATCATCATGAAAACAATAATCAAATATATGAGAAGGGAATGAATATTTGAATATAAAAATCTTAAGAACAAGGCTTCAATAACTGAATCAAATATCAAACAAATCAACGTTCTTGGATCACAAATCCAACAAGACAATCAAACAAAGGGAATCTAAGAAAGTCTTCCAAATCCCCTCAAAAGCTATCTCAAAGCTATGAAACTTCCTTCCTTTCTTCAAACTTTCAAAAATCTTTCCTAACTGCAGTGTAGAATGTGGTGTAGCGAGCTCCTTGCCGTCCTTTGATTTGTGAAAAATCCAACCTTTTATATAGGAGAATTATCTTCCAAAGATAATAATATCTTTCAAAAAAATAATATCCTAATAAAATATATTCATATCTCTAAAATAAATCTCCCAAAAATAAGATCTTCCTTCCAGAAATCCAGCCCAAAAATATAAGATCTCTCTTTCCAAAAATAAAAGATCTCAGCCAAATAAAATATATCTCGCCGCGTCAGGGTGTTCGCCTCGGTCAAGACGCTCCTCAAGATCACCTCGGTCGATGTGACACTGTAGCTGACCGAGGTGAATCTCAACTGAATGTGAAATCTTTTAAATCTGGTCCAAAGTGAATCTTCTTTATTAACTCCATGCTTCTTGAGTTCTTCCTTAAGCTCCGGAATGTAGCTTCAATGACTCCTTAGCTCCCTTAGCTCCATTTTGGTCCAAAATGTGCCATTTTACCTACGATTACAACGAAACTTGGTGTAGACCTCGATTCCCGCAAAGGTAGATGAAACGACAATATAATCACATAATATATATCCATTCATGCAGATTATTGAAGATAAAACGTCTAAACAAGTCCCAAAATATAGACTATAATATATGCTATCAGGAGGCGAGGTTTGGGAATCCCTCGTGTCATAAAATAAGTATCATTAATAAGAGTGAATGACTTAAATGAAGATAATAAATAGATTGTTTGAAAGCATGATGAGTGTTTATTTTTGCTATTTGTGGGTGTGCTATTATGATTCTTCTAATGTTTAGATAGCTAGCTAATGGTTGTTTTGTTGTGTTTTTAGATTTGCCACAGGTTAGAGCAGCAGCTGAGTGATCCGGAAGTAGTGGTCAGCCGGGTCTCCGTACTCCTTAGAGTGGGGGTTGGGTTGTTGCTTTGTTGTTCTTTCCTTTTGTTAAGACAGTTAGTCTTTTCCCTTTGTTTAAGTACTATAGGCTGTTAGACCTTGTTGCATTCATCCTTTTAAAAACCTATCTTTATGAATTTTGGTTTTTCTTATTTGTGTTTTGTTGCAAGATCCTAGTAATATTTTTGTCAAACTAAGATCAGGACCCATTGTGAGGTCCTAATCAGTAATGTCCCGAGTTTTGAGAATTCGGGGTGTTACAATATTTTTGGAGAAAATTAATACCATGGATGGATTTGTTTTTACTTCTCAAAGTTTTCGTTATCATCTTTCCATGATTTTGATGACACTTTGATTTCTGCAATTGATTTCACATTGTTATACCAATTTATAGTGTAAAATCACAGGATCTTCTACAAATAGAGGTTGTATATGCATTGTAAACCTCTGGTTCCATTTTGGTAGGCAATTCCTCCTGTCACCAGGATGGCTTGTGGACGGGAAACATGGGTTACATTTCTCTGTATGAAGATAAGAGACTCGTGGCATTGAGTAAACTGCATTACTTGTTATTCTTTCATCCCTTGAGGTAGGCTTATTTCTTGAAATCTCATTTCTTTTGAATTGCAGGTTGCTGAGGAGACTTACCAATTGTTGTTACAAGGTATGCTGATAGGCAAAAGTGAATTTGCTCGTCTCGATTTATCAATTCTTGATATTGCTCAGCAATTGTTTCTTGCACGTTTAATCTGAAACAAAGAAGTTGTAAAAGGGAGAAAATGGAATTGGATAAATAGGTGGAAGATTAGGGAACTTATTGCGTTCCCAAAATATGAAATTGAGATTAAAAAAAAGCTCTATAGTTTGAATTTAAGGTATTATAGATCAAATTCAACCCTTATTTTAAAAACTTCTATATTTTGTATTTGCCTGCGGTTTTTTTCCTTGTTCATTTCTTGCATCTGCTTTTTTGCTTATGAATTTGTTGAACTCAATTGTGTTTGTTGATTCTCCAGTCAATGTAGAATCAACTTGACTTACATGTTCCCTTAAGGCCTAAGAACAAAGAAAAAAGTTTTATAGGGTTTGTTTTCGTGAATCATTGTTCAGTTACTTAGTAAAGGGACTCTTTCTTGTTTCGTTTGTTGCAGTTTATCAAATTAACCAATAATAAAGCTAATGAAAGTTGTAGTCTTTAAGTGATTCTCCATTTTTTCTAATTGAAATACTTATCTGGATTCGTAATGCATAGTTTAAGGTTTGAATATGAACTCAGTTGTGTGCCCTGCTTCTTGAAATCTAGAGTTTTGGAATGGGGTACCTATATCTAGAGTTGTAGCAGGAATATTCGACATGAAGTTCTCAATCCCATTGTCGGTGAAGGTGCATTCAAGTGATCACGCAGGGAAGTTAGAGAGATAAACCTTGTGTTCAATTAGTTTAATCTGAATTTGTGTCGATTTTGTCTACATCAATTACAAGTACGAAATTTTGTTCACCGCTGTGAAGAATCAAAGAGCAGCCAAGACAACTGTTAAATGGGATTGCAAATACCTTTTTTTTTCTTAGTTATGTCGTACTTCAATCGCTAAATTAAAATTTCGTTTTATTGTAATACTAGTGTCGTTTTTGTATGTAACACTTTCCTTTCTTGATCATTTAATGATTAATGATTATTTTTCCGATTTGTTTCAATAATATAGTTTCTCCTTTTAATTGTTAACCGACACAATATACGATTATAGACGACGGTGGCATGCGTAGCACGCGCGTCCACACTAGTATATTAAAAAGTAATAGTTCATAAATTATATGAAAATAGTTCAAAGTTTATAAGAGAATAGTGCAGAATTTATAACATGGTAGTTCAAAAAAATAATTCGTTTCTGGAAAAAAAATTCAATCGTTTCTGAGGAAAAAAACTTTTGGGACACGTGTCAGCCGCACGAGCAGCCACACAACCGTACCCGAAAACAACAACCGTACCTGAACCAAAGCCATTATTATCCTATGATAGAACTTATATTTATCTACTTACCAAACATATCTTTTTATATATCTATATAGCAAAATCGCTTGAAGCCACGTGTCATTCACTCGGAGATTAAGTGGCACGTGTAATTTTCTCACGCATTCGCAAATTAAGAATTATTTATGTTTTTATAATAGGGTGAGTTGGTTAAGTAGATACATAACGTATTTTTGTGTACATAGTAGATATGTTTTGTAATGCGTATACAAAGTAGGCACTTAAAATTTTGTAGAAAAAGATTAATTAAAAAATAATAACAGATATTATCTAATTTGGAGATATTCTCTCCTATAAAATATTTTTCTAATTAATGATGTAAACGGATTTGCTGATACGTTAAAATAGAAAATAGTTATTAAAAATTTCCTATAATCTCTCCTTATTTTCTCTCTCCTTTTAATTATAATCTCTTAATTATAATCTCTTAAATAGATAAAAGATTGTGTAAAAGGTAGGATTCGAACTATGGACGAGTCCAATTGGACTAATTAAACTTTGTGTATTCTTTTGATGATACACAATATTAATACACAATTTCAATTACACAATAGTAATACATAAATTCAAATACACAATGTTAATAAATAAAAGACTTGTTTAACCAAAAACCTTGTGTACGAAGTACTCGAGCGATATAAAATGACTCGAGCATACATAATGTACCTACATATTATTCAGGAAAGAAATTCAGTGAAAGGTACTTCGTACACAAGGTTTTGGTTACATAAGTTTTTTAGTTATTAATATTGTGTATTTGAATTTATGTATTACTATAAGGGATGACAATTTCACCCGTACCCGACGGATACCCGATCACCCGATCCAACAAAAAGAGTGAAAACCCGTTAAAAGATGGATGAAAGCGGGTGGTGGATCGGGTGAGATCCGGGTGAAGGTTTCATCCACCCATCACCCAACTCATCCTTCCGACCCATATTCACCCGCTTATATATACTTTTAATATTTTTAGTTTTATATTATAAAATTTTACCATTATTTCCTTACTATATAATTATATTAAAGTAAACCTTGTATTTTTTACTAGTTTATTTTGAAAGAATTTGGCATACTAGGCTCTTTTTGGTTTTTGTTAAAGAAACTATACCCCATATTTTGTTACCACTTTCATTTAATGGTATGTAAAACTAATTAATCCTTCTATTTAAAAAAAATGTTTGTTATTTGTTATTTAAGTGTAAGTTTTAATTTTTTAAAACTGAATTTGTTTTGTTATTTTCTTTTATTAATTTTTTTTCTTTTTTATTTTCTTTATTTTTTTTATTTTTTGGAATGAAGAATTTTTCACATACCGGAATTTTTACATACCGAAATTTCACATACCGGAATTTCACATACGGAATTTTTACATACCGGAATTTTCACATACCTGAATTTTCACATACCGGAATTTTCACATACCAGAATTTCCAATACCGGAATTTCACATACCGGAATTTCACATACCGGAGCTTCACATACCGGAAGTTCACATACCGGAAGTTTTCATACCGGAAGTTATCATATCATACCGGAAGTTATCATATCATACCGGACATTATCATATTATACCGAAAGTTATCATATCATATCAAAACTTATCATACCGGAATTTTCTTTTTATTTTCTTTTATTTTTTTTCTTTTTTATTTTGTTTATTTATTTTTTTAATTTTTTGGAATGCATATCGGAGTTTTACATACCGGAAGTTCACATACCGGAGCTTCACATACCGGCAATTCACATACCGGAAGTTATCATACCGGAAGTTATCATATCATACCGGAAGTTATCATATCGGAAGGTATCATACCGGAAGTTATCATACCGGAAGTTATACCAAACAAACTGATTTTATTTCATAGTTTAGAATTAAGAATTACATACAAGAGAATTATATACCGAATAATTACATACAAGAGAATTACATACCGGAGAGTTACATACCGGAAGTTATAAAAATGGTATGAGCAAAAACTCAACATTCGGGTATCAATCTTGAAGCAACAAAAATGTCTCTAAAAATGGTATAACCTTCTTCTTTACCCATAGACGATCAAGACCACTGTCAGCATTGTAACACCCCGAATTCTCAGAACTCGGAGTATTACTGGTTAGGACCTCACAATGGGTCCCGACCTCAGTTTGACAACAACATTTCTAGGATCTTGCAACAAGACACAAATAAAGAAACCGAAATTCATAAAAACCATGTTTTTAGAGTAATGAATGCAACACTGTCTAGCAGCCTAACGTACTTAAACAAAAGAAAAGAACAACTGTCTTAACCAAAAGAAAGGAAAGACAAAACAACCTCAACCCCGTTCTAAGGAGTACGGAGACCCGGCTGACCACTACTTCCGGATCACTCAGCTGCTGATTTGACCTGTGGTAAATCTAAAACAACAACAAGGAGAACCGTTAGCTAGTTATCTAAATATTAGCAGAGTAATAGTAGCACAAACACACTCAGATAAACATAAACACTCAACATGCTTTCAAACAAGTCCGTTTTATTATCTTGCTTTAATTTACTCGTTCACTCTAGTGATACTTATTTTGTGACACGAGGGATTCCCAAACCTCGCCTCCGCCCCCGTGTAACCATCAGGAATGGATCCGATGCATCTCACCTTGTACCTGCATGGTCTGGGTATAGAGAACCTCCCAGTCTCCTGTCAGAGCTGGGCAGTGATGTCACGGCCCGTTATACATACACTTGGGCCTTACGTAAATAATGATAACAGTCGTCCTAGCAAGTTATTATTATTAAACACGCAAATAGCACACACAACTACTATCAATCTACTAACACTCAGAAACTGGCTAAGTATGTCGCAAGGACTTACCTGAATCAAAACACTCTACACTCCTCAAATAGTCCGTACTCGTGGTAACTCAAGTGCCTGTCAATGAAGGCATGTGTATCAAAATCACATCTCTATGTCCAACCTCATGCGAAGGAATTACGGAAAGAACGATTCTCATACGGTAAAAGACCGTTTTACCCTTAGTGTAGATAATTCTCCGGGTCACTTCTTGACCTCTAATATTTCTTTTGGAACACTTTTCTAATCTAAGATTATTTCCAAAATAGTTTACTAAGGTTATAAAAATTAATCTCGTCCACTCGTCATCTGAAATTACATTACTTCATTTTCGGGTATTAACTAGTCTTATATACATATCTATATATCTGTATATATATATATATATATATATATATATATATATATATATATATATATATATATATATATATATATATATATATATATATATATATATACGTCCATGCATACTAACCTTCCTTCCAAATATATAACATCCGTAACTCTTAGGTATTTAGATATATATATCAATTCACATACTTTATAATTTCTCCAACTCAACTCATAAGTATACTTTTATTTCATATACTATATATACGTATATTTATGTACTCGACCTACCCTCTCCTATATAAACTCACACCTGTTCTTATTACTCTTCCGTAACTGAATGTACATATGTACTTATATGTATCCTATATATATATATATTCCGAACCAACTTAAACATACACATCTTGTATCTCCATTCACGTTTTCTTACCCTATATTAACACCGTACTCGTATATATATACACACTTACGTCTCTTATACCTATCAATCTATACATATATACATACTGTAGGGTAAGACACACATCTAATCTATACATATATATGTACTGCAGGGGGTAAGAGGCACATCCAAACTATACATATATACGTACTGCAGGGGGAAGAAGGATCGGAGAAGCCGGCTTACCGGAGTTGCAGTCCGGCAGGGCGGTGCGCTAGCGTTCCGGGCGGCCTCACTGTGGTCGGTTTGTTACCGCTGCGGAAGGCCGAGAGGTGGTGGGTGAGTTCCGATCAACAGAGGCGGGGAAGTATTAACAGTGAAGAAGAGGTGAACTTACTGGAGTCGAAGGGCTCGGTGGCGGCTGCTGCGGAACCACGACTGGCTCGGCGGTTGCGGTCGCCGGCGGACGAGGGAAGGCGGCCATGGCGGTGGCAGCGTCGTCTTCGACGACAGGATTGAAGGTGAGTTTTAAAAAAAAAGAAAGAGGGAAAGGAAGGCGGAAGGAGGAAGGAAACGCAGCCTTACCGGCGTCACTGCGGCGGACGGCGGAAGCGGCGTGGCTCGGTGGTGTCTTGGTGTCGACAGCAGCGGCTCGGTGGCGGCTAAGGCGTGCAGTCGCTGTTCCAGGCGCGCGAGAGAGAGGCAGTATCGGCTGATGTTCTCTTTGGTCCAGAAGCAAGGCGAAGAAGCGGCAGGTAATTAGCGTAGGATTAGGTTATTAGGGTAATTAGATTAGGTTAAGTTATTGGGCTTAGGATAATGGGCCGGCTGCTTGGGCCCAAGTGGGACTATTGAGCGGTCAGCTCATGAAAAAAAATTTGCGGAACTCGTAACTCGTAAATTTTGTGCGGGAAGTTATATAATACGGAATTAAATTCCGTATTTATAAATTATTATTATTTTTATTTTAAAAACGTAAATTATTTCCGGTCATTTAATTTATCATTTTATGTGAATCTAGGTCACATAAAATGATAGAACTAACTCGTTTTATTTACTTATTTGTTTATTTACGATTATCTCATCGGACTTTGGTTAATTTCAATTTACCGGAATTTAAAATTTTCGGTTATTACATCAGTGCCCCCTTAAAAGAAGTTTCGTCCCGAAACTTAGATTGTTTCCCTTACTCACACATTTCTTTCGGTATATTTTAGTTTTCTCGACATTTTCGTTTTCTACCAAGCAGCTACTCAGACATCAAACAAACAAGTATCACAAAAAGAAACAGAATCACTCAAATCAATATGGAAACCTGAAAGGTCAAACAACACAACATCCGAGTACTAACTCGTCAAACAGAAGTAACCTCTAACCCCGCAAAGAACTCGGGATAGTTACGTCTAATACTCTCCTCAGTCTCCCAAGTGGCCTCATCAGCTCCTCTCCTAGACCACTGGATCCTCAGCATATGTATCTCCTTGGATCGCAGACGTCTGGTACTGCGTTCCAAGACAGCTACTGGGTACTCTACAAATGTATGGTCAGGCTCAACTGTCAAATCCTCATGGCTGATGACGTGTCTCGGATCCGGAATGTACTCTCTCAACTGAGATACATGAAAGACCGGATGGACACTCTCTAGTCTCGGCGGTAGTGCTAGTCTGTAGGCCACCTCTCCAACTCTCTCTAAGATCTCAAAAGGTCCGACATATCGGGGACTCAACTTCCCCTTAATGCCGAAACGCCTGACTCCTCTCGTGGGTGACACTCTCAACCACACCTGAGCACCCACTCTAAACTCCAAAGGTCGACGCCTTTTGTCGGCGTAGGACTTCTGACGACTCTGGGCTGCTAACATCCGCTCTCGGACTAGGGCAATCCGAGCGATGTCATCCTGTACCTGATCTGGAGCTACTCCATCAACTCTGCTAGGCTCATCCCAACATAAGGGTGTACGACATCTCCGCCCATACAAAGCCTCATATGGAGCCATCCCAATAGATGCGTGCCATCTATTGTTATACGAAAACTCTACCAGTGGAAGATGATCTGGCCATACCTGTCCCCAATCTAGTACACACGCCCGAAGCATGTCCTCTAAGGTCTGAATGGTCCTCTCAGACTGTCCGTCTGTCTGTGGATGATAGGCGGTAGTGAAGTGGAGACTCGTCCCCAAAGCAGTATGTACCTGCTGCCAAAATCTCGAGGTAAAACGTCCATCTCTGTCAGAGACGATAGTCCTCGGTACCCCATGGAGTCTCACAATGTGCCTGGTGAACTCCTCAGCCAGACGACTCACCGGCCACGTTTCCTTAATCGGAATGAAACGTGCGGTCTTCGTCAGGCGGTCTACCACTACCCAAATAGCATCAAATCCTCTACTGAGTCTCAAACCAGTGACAAAATCCATAGATATATCATCCCACTTCCACTGTGGTACTGGAAGTGGGTGGAGCTCCCCTCCAGACCTACGGTGCTCAATCTTGACCTGCTGGCAGTAGGGATGGCAATGGATCGGGTGGTGGGTGGATGACCCTATCCGCCACCCGACCCGCGAGAAAATCTCATCCACCCCACCCGACCCGCCACCCGCCAAACCCATCACCCGCATCCGATCCATCCGCATCCAACGGATGAAGCGGGTGGATCGGGTGATATTCGGGTGTTCTACGTATTTCCTTTAAATTGATATTAAACTCGTATTCGAATGCGGAAAATTAATAATAATAAAAATAAATTCAATCCGAAAAAGTTTTATCCATAAAAAACATGATAAATAAAAGTCAACACAAATCATCCAAGTGAAAATATTACAAGAAGTGTTATAAGTTTAAATTCTTGAAAAATAGAGAAATTTAGCAATTCATAACATACAATAAGATCATAATAGGAAGTGAACAAAGGTACAAATTTTGCTAAACAATCACTAAAAACCATTTTATAAATCAAAAGGGAACTAAAGATCACTAAACAAGTAAACAATTAATAAATTTATAACGGGTGTAAGCGGGTGAAACGGGTCGGATGGGTGGATGGATGATGGATCGGGTGATGGGTGGATGAAAGGTCCATCCGTATCCGACCCGATCCATCACCCGCTTCATCCGTCATCCGTTTTCACCCGCTTCATGTCGGGTTTTCACCCTTTTATTATGGATCGGGTTATCGGGTGTCCGTCGGGTTCGGATGAAATTGCCATCCCTAGCTGGCAGGTCGCGCACTGAGCTACATACCGAGTCAAATCGGGCTTCAAACCACCCCACCAGAAGGACCGTCTCACATCCTTGTACATCTTACTCGCTCCAGGATGTACGGAGTATGGGGTAGCATGAGCCTCACCTAGTATCCTCTGTCTCAACTCACTGTCTGACGGTACACAAACGCGATCCTGACGTCTCATCACTCCATCTGCACCAATAGTAAACTGTGGGGCCTCATCTCGAGACATCCTGTCTCGGATCCTGATCAAAGTAGGACAAGTCTCCTGCTTCTGTCGGATCTCATCCAACAGATCAGGAAGTAACTCCATGGTAGACAACTGACCATCAGTATCGGGAAACTGAACCTCTATCTCCAACCAAGCCAAGTCCCTCTACAACTGTGGCTGTACTGTCAACCGGGCTATCGCCCTCTCTCTAGGCGTCTTCCGGCTCAAAGCATCAGCTACCACATTCGCCTTTCCGGGGTGGTAAAGGATCTCAAGGTCGAAGTCCTTGATCAACTCTAACCACCGCCTCTGGCGGTTATTCAACTCTCTCTGAGTGAATATGTACTTCAGACTCTTGTGGTCTGTAAAGATCTGACATGTCGCTCCATAGAGATAGTGACGCCAGATCTTAAGAGTATGGACTACTGCAGCCAACTCTAGATCATGTGTGGGGTAGTTCTCCTCATACGTCTTCAACTGTCGAGACGCATAGGCTATGACCTTACCCCTCTGCATCAAAACACACCCCAAGCCCAGCTTGGATGCATCACTGTATACCACAAAGTCATCAATACCCTCAGGATGTGCTAAAATCGGAGCGGACGTCAATCTCCTCTTCAGCTCCTCAAAACTCTGCTGACACGGCTCAGACCAGACAAACCGAGTGGTCTTCCTCAGAAGACAAGTAAGTGGCCGGGCAATCAAGGAGAACCCTTCCACAAACCGGCGGTAATAACCTGCTAAACCTAGAAAGCTGCGAACCTCCTTGACATTCTTAGGAGGTTGCCAAGAAGATACTGACTCGATCTTCGCCGGATCGACCTTAATACCCTCAGCAGTCACCACGTGTCCTAAGAAAGCCACCTCTGACATCCAAAACTCACACTTGGATAGCTTAGCATACAGCTGGCTATCCTGTAGAATCTGCAGTACTGTCCTCAAGTGTCCGGCATGCTCCTCCCGACTCCTAGAGTAGACTAGGATGTCGTCAATGAAGACCACTACAAACTGGTCTAAGAAGTCAATGAATATCCCATTCATCAACTCCATGAACACCGCTGGTGCATTAGTGAGCCCGAATGGCATCACTACGAACTCATAATGACCATACCTAGTCCGGAATGCCGTCTTAGGTATGTCCTGATCTCTCACCCTCAACTGGTGGTAACCTGATCTCAAGTCTATCCTCGAGAACACAGACGCTCCATGCAACTGGTCCAATAGGTCATCTATGCGTGGCAATGGGTACTTGTTCTTGATGGTCACCTTGTTCAGCTCTCTGTAGTCTATGCACAGCCTCATCGATCCGTCCTTCTTCTTCACAAACAACACTGGCGCACCCCAAGGAGACACACTAGGGCGTATGAAACCCTTCTCTGCTAGCTCCTCTAACTGCTTCTTCACCTCAAGCAGCTCTATAGGTGCCATACGGTACGGAGCCTTCGAGATAGGTCTCGTGCCCGGCTCCAAGTCAATGCTGAAATCAACGCTCCTTTGTGGGGGTAGTCCAGCAGGTCGTCACTGAATACCTCTGCAAACTCGCATGCAACAGGTATCTCCTCTATAGTCAGACTCTTGCTTTCCTTCATGGCATAACACCAGAAGGCTTCACAACCCTGTGCTATCAGTCTCGCTGCTCTCACTACACTGATAACTGTACCTGACTTTCTGAGGTCCCAACCTCGGAATATCACTCTATGACCTTCCTCAGTGGCAACGGTCACTGAGGAAGGTCATAGAGTGATATTCCGAGGTTGGGACCTCGGAATATTGTAAATTTACCAATGTAAACATCATTGGCATCCGGTATGAACTTCCGGTATAAAAAAATTTCGGTATGAAGTTCCGCTATGAAAAATTTCGGTATGAAAAACTTTGTTATGAAGTTTCGGTGCGAACTTCCGGTATGAAAAATTTCGTTATGAACTTTCGGTAGGAACTTCCGGTATGTAAAATGTCCGGTATGTAAATGTCCGGTATATAAAATATCCGGTATGTAAATGTCTGGTATGTTAATGTCCGGTATGTTAATGTCCGGTATGAAAATAGAAAGTAAAAGGGGAAATAAAATAAAAAACAAATTCAGTAATTAAAATTGAAATTTACCTAATAAACAGCAAATATTCTTTCTTTTTTAATAGAAGGGTTAATTAGTTTTACCTTACGATTAAATGAAAATGGTTAAAAAATCATGGGGTATATTTACTAAATAGAAAAGTAGAAAAGGCCTAGTTAGTATACAATAAAATAAAAAAGCCTACTTACCTAATTAACCCGTTTATTTTCATTATATTCCTAATATATTTCGGTCCTTATTATTGATTCGTTATATTTTTTCAATTTTGGATATTGCTTGGTTATTTGTTGTCTTGATATCATGTATAGTTTTATGATATTTTTAGTTTGATTAAAGTATGTTCGTGATTTTTTTGTAAAATATTTGATTTTTCCTAAAATTATAAATGAAGTGAAGAACACCTGAAATCTCGCCCTATCCACCCGCTTCATCCGATGGATGCGGGTGGATTGGATACGGGTGAGACCCTTAGCGGGTGGTGGGTCAGGTGAGGTGGACAAATTTTGGGTGATGAATAGGATGACGGTTAAGGTCATTTATCCATCACCCGATCCGTTGCCATCCTTGTCTATTTAACCCAATTTTTTCATCACTAGAAATTATATGTAGGGTAAAGTTAGAGAAATTACAAAACAACCTATTCAACCCAATTTTTCACTAATAATTTAATGTTTGACCCTTTAATATTTGAGTCCATATTTTAAGAGATTATTGAACTTAATTATTGGGCTTATCCCTTATTTAATTTAATGTTTGACCCTTTAATTTATAGTTACATGATGAGTGTCAAATCTTTTCTTTTAATAGAAAACATTTATGTCATAGAAAAAGAAAGTAATTTCTTGTTTTGAAGAAAAAGAAAGTAATCTAGTACAAGCAAAACAAAGCGATCGTCCGATTCAACAAACAACACTCCCCACGATACTACCTCCACTCCTCTGCCACCGGATCACCCCTCTTCTATAAATTTCCCCCGCCTCTTTCTTCTCCCTGTCAACAACTTTCAAATCTCCGCCATGGATTCTCCTTCTCCCTTCGACTCCATCTTGTTCGGTAATTCATCTCTTTCTCTCCTTCAAATTGCATCATTCTTCTCTACTCAACGCCTGAATCAGCGTTGCTGCGTGATTGAAATTTTAAAATAGGTTTTTAATTTATGCTTTCATTTTCTCGTCTTGAATCGCCAGATTTGGACGACACACTTTATCCCTCACATGCCGGAATCTCTGAGGCATTACTGAAGAACATCGAAGGTCTTCTTCCGCTAATCTCTGATTCTCTATCAGAATACATTTTAAAAAATTTGGAGCACAATTTCACCAGTTTTCAACCTTAATCTGCAGATTTTCTGGTAAAGAAGTGTGGATTTCCAGAGAAGGATGCTTCATCACTTCCCGACGAGCTCTTCAACAAGTACGGTAGCACTCTTGTTGGCCTTCAAGTAATTTCTCAACCTCCTCAATTTAATTTGATTATTCTCTTAGATTTAGCTTCCAGAAGTGGTTTGATTTGTTAATTTACTTATATATTTGTTCGATTTAACAGACATTGGGGCATGATGTCACTGCCGATGATTACTACAGGCGAGCGAAAATCCTCCCCAATTGCTTCTTCCTTTTCGCTAATTTCCATCACTTTTTTTCTACTTCTATGTTTTTATGTTTCGCTTTTTATTTCTAAGAAAACAAAATTTGTTTTCGTTTCATTCAGTTACGTGCACGGCAGATTGCCATATGAACTGATTACGCCGGATTCTCATCTCCGAAACATGTTGCTCACCATCAAGCAGGGAAAGATTGTATGCAAATCTTTCTATTTTCGTTTCTCTATCTCCTCTGTGTTTTTTCAATTGATATAATTTACGTGCAAAATACATTTATTTACAAAACTCGTAAACGCACAATGGATTTCACGAACCGTTACAGGTTCCAAAACCGTGATGATTTTTGTTTGTGAGTTCTACCAAAATTAAAAAAATATAACGCTAACACAATTACACAGTGCGTGACCGTGTCAGATGTCAGGTCAAATATATTTTCTTTTTTTTACCTTTTTTACACGGTTACGGAAGCCGGATGTGTGACGTATTCGAAATGCATTTCCGGTTGACGTTTTGTAAATCTTACAACCGTGTACTTAAAATCCCTCTTTATTTACCTCTCTTAAATTTGGGCCACCTTTAAAATTTTGGTGCAGATTTTCACCAACTCGGACAAAAAGCATGCAGTTGAGGTCCTAGCAAGGCTAGGTGTGCAAGATTGTTTTGATCATATTATTTGCTTTGAGACCCTAAATCCAATTATACCCGATGCAACTCGCCTCAACGATTTTCCAATATTGTTGAAACCATCACTTGATGCTATGAAGATAGCAATCAAGGAGGCAAATGTAAACCCTCATCGCACGGTAAGCCAATGCTAGTAAAAAAATTCTTGGTAGATGTTTTAATTTAGTTAGATAACGTACATTATCGTTCACTAACCAACTTTATATTATCTTTCGATTTGTTATCAGCTATTTTTGGATGATAGTCTGAGAAATATCATTGCAGGCAAGAATTCAGGACTATGCACCGGTCTGGTACGTCGTACACAAATAATAGAAAAATCATTTGATTTGTTAGTACATTATTTTTGCATTATTATCACAAAATTTAACATGTAAAGATTATTTGAGACGATTGTACCCCAATTAGTCGTACACACTGCCTCTTTCTTTTACGGGAAACAAAAGGAAAAGTTAATGTATAAGTAGTTAATTTGAAGAGACATTGGCCTAAGCTAAATATATAGTTTGGTTGTGCATGGTAAAAACACAGGTGGGGAAGAGTGTGAAGATTGCAGAAGCAGATTATGTTATGAAATCGATCAATGACTTGCCACAAGTGATTCCTGAAATATGGGCAACAAAATCGTCAAAGGGTGAGGACAAAATGGAAGCATTTATGAAGGAAGCAACAATTGAAGCTTGATTTGATCCAAATTCATGCATGTATACTGCTTGAATTGTAGTTAAACATATATGTATCTAATGTAATTAAGGAGAGGACTGTCGAAAAATAATAATCCTCTTATGTTGTCTGTAGTCGTAACTATCGTGTGTTTGTAATTTATAGCTGAATCAATCAATAAGGAGTTTTTATGCTGCAAGACGAAATGATTGTTATGAAATGAGAAAATTATTACAAATCTGATGATCCATTAAGATGTGTGAAATATTGTCCCACATCGACAATATAATAATAATCTAACCTAACATATAAGAGGGTTGTTTTAGGAAGAAGTTCGTTGGATGTATGTGTTGTACTCATGTTATAGTATATTGGCTCGTAACATATTTTAATTCGACTCAAGTTTCTAGTGTACTTACTGGACTTACCAGTCTTAAGGCACAAGTGTCAATGTCCAAACAATTGTCCTTTAGGAGAAGAGCATGCATGTGAAAAATATCTCATACCAACCATAAATTGATAGTTGAGTCTTATCAATTTATTTTAGAATAAAAATCCTTCATTTTATATGTTCAATTTCAGATGAACCCTATCAAGTTGATTGACATTGGACGCATGAGATAACACAAAGCACCACTTTTAACTCTTATTTTTAACCATTTTAGAAGTTCAGATTGAACGACGTTGAATAGAATTAACTGATTAGAAATTCCTACGCTTGAGCTTTTATAAAAGAAGGCGGATTAATGTGAATTGTTAAATACACAACGTCGGAATTAATAACACATAGTTCACGCTTTCTAACACTCATTTACCTTATTGTGCAATTAATAATTATGTTATAGGATGATACATAGAGATATATAATCCGATGACATTAGGTAGTCATAGCATTTTGCAAGAAGTAAACAATGACTTATGTATTTTATATGATTAAATATGTTGCTAATATTATTGGGTCCTAAGAGGTCACACGCGTTGGATTAATAGACTAGATCGTTTATTAAATGAAATATATATATTAAATATTATATTCAATATAATATGAGAGTATATATTTATTAGACAATAAAGTGTTATGATCTAATAAATACTAATAAAAAAAGATATTATTATTATTATTATGAATTAATTATATTCAAACAATATAAAAGACGGTCTTTCTAAGAGAAACCCGAGCCAACACTAGCAGCCTTAATTGGAGACCTTTCGATTATCTTCGATTGGTTTTATTTGATTGTTTTTTTTTGAAAAGGGTAAGAAGTTTGAAACCAATAAACGGCGCGCCGTCTAGTGGGTTGAAAGGCCGAAAAAGATCGGCAGACGGTCTAACCGTCATGAAGGACCACACAAAGAATAGAAAAGAATACACAAAAATACATCAAAATGAACCCGAAAGCAAAAAGATTCTTCAAGGGAAAGAAGGATGATCCAACCAACGAGCATAAACGTTTATCTTCGAAGGAATTACAAATTAGGAAGCCTGAGGAACAACTGTGAACACCTCATATTTGAACTGCAACTGAGTCATCAGGAGTCGATCACAAATTAAATTGTAATTGAATTACAAATTAAATTGACCACTTTGAATTGCACCTTATAAAAAGGTAAAATATTTTTACAAATGTAATTTAATGTAAAAGACATTAAGTAAGGTGGTTACAATTTCATTTGTAATATAAATGATTGTTGGCTAGCACAAAGTGCAATGGAAATTGTCAAGATCGCAACATCAAATTGCTTTGCTTGCTCCTCCCCTCCTCTATCTCCCTTATTCCGCATTTTGCACTAGCATCCAAGATCTAAGGAGATTCAGATCTATACCCATGTAGACCAAGTACTAGAGGAGTTGCTTTTAAGACTATAAATCTCTTCTTCAAATTAGCGGTTCATGTATCAAGAGATATTCCCTCTTCTTATTATGTGTCTAAACGATTATGCATGCGATTTTAGTTTAGAAGTTTAGGAAAACTCGTTTTTTTAAATTCCTCTTTTACGCATCTAAAATCCCTACAGAGGTTGCGGGCCAGTCAGGTTCACTAACATGCATAAAGTTGCGCGCAAAAAAAAAAATTTATTCGAATTTTTTTAAGTCAGGCTTAAAATTTTTAAAATGACTCCGACGCGTAATCTTACCGCTGCGCATCTTAGAAATTTTTTCAAAAAAAATTGAAATTTAAAAGGGAAAATCCAACGCCGACGAGCATTGTGATTGCACGCCAGACTTAAAAAAATTCAAATAAAAGTTTTTTGACGCTAACATACGGTAAGACTACGTGTCAGCGTCAAGAAAGGAAAAAAAATAAATTAAATAGTGATGCGCGTCATACTTAATATTTCATGCAATCTCAATGCCCGTCAACTACGTGTTTCTAATTTCTCTTCTATTTTCTACTTCTAGATTGTTTATGTTATGGATATTCTTAAAATTTTAAAAATAGTTATAAATGGTGAATTCTAATAAAAAGTTAAAGGAGATATGTAGGTAAATATATTACGGTGAACTAGTTTATAGCAAGTACTTTGTACGGGTATTTGTTTCAAAATTTTAAGCTTGCGTATATTAATTATATAAGGATTCTTTACTTGTGATTTATTTGTGTTTCATTTATTTTATAAATCAAGGTTTAATTTCTGTAGGCCTTTACTTGGGTTGTTTTATTTCTCTATGGGTTTATTTGGGTTTATAAAAAGCACTCAAAAATAAACTTCTCAAACAAAGGTTATTTTTACTTGGATGAGTTTATTTTTATTTAAAACCCGATTTTAGCCTTGTGTTTTTCCATCCGATATTCTTTGTTTATCCTTAAGTATTCAACGTTACGATTTGAATGATTTGAGGGATTTGATTGATAATAAAGGGGTGTATTATTTAGGGGTGTATTTAATTTTTTTTTTTAAGTAAGTGTACCCTGCTTTTTTACCGTTCAAACTCCTTCGGGTACTTGTCTCTAATCTAGAGAAGAGTTGCACGCCTCCTCTCTCTCCTCTACTTCCATTCGAGCTCTGGATCTGGAGTCGTCATTGACAACCTCTATATCCTTCAATTTCACTTTGATTTCGTTTAGATTTAGTATAAGGAGCTTTGGTTTTCTGACGACGATTCCAAGCGCCTTTTAGGGCTTCTTGAAGACGGTTTCACTCCATTCTCAACGAACGATTGTGTTCATGCTTGACATTGGAGTTCGCTGCTAGTTTTCTGGTTTGAATGGTGTTCGTGTTTTGATCGAGAGAGTCGATTGCTGTTGGTTTGATTGTTGCTGGTTCCATTGATGCTGGTTCCATTGCTTGCATTTCGATTGAAAGAGAAGAGTGTTACTGGTTCGATTGAGTGGTGACGTTGGTTTGATTGTTGTTGGTTCGAGTGTGTTCCTGCTTGACAAGTAAGTGTCTAATCCATATCGTTTTATACTCAGGGTGGACTTGAGGTTCAATAGTTTCCTAGTTCGTTTACCTAGAAGAGGAAAGGGGATAAAATACCTTTCAGTTGTAGCCTACCGCCTCTAGTTGATCCATGGATCGAGCAGCATAAAGTTTTCGACATATGCTCCCTGAGACTAGGTTGAGTCGAGCAGCACAAGATTTTCTGGCATGTGTTGGCATAAGCTTGAAGATAGAATAGATAAAAGATAGAATTTATCTATTTAGTTTTTTATCTAAAGATAAGGGTTATCTTAATAGGATTAGGATTATGCATGAAAGCCTATATATATAGATGTCGAGCTATGACAGAATAAGATACAGAGCTTTGAGAGTTTGTGAGAGCTTAAGTTTTGAGTTATTTTAAGCTAATAAAGAGAGTTATTCTTTATATTTCAAGGTCTCAAATTCATCAATTGGTATCAGAGCAAGGCACGTTCAACAGAAGTCTGATACACTCAAAAGGAAGAAGCTTTGTGAGAGAATTAACAAAACATTAGTGACAAGAATGATTTACCAGGGGCGTCGGCACTCAAGTCAAAGGAAGGAGGATCTTCCTCAATCAAGTGTCCTATGCTAACGGCAACAAACTACACAGTATGGGCCATCAGGATGAAAGTCTTGCTCAAAGTACACAAGGTGTGGGAGATAATTGAAAAATCAACAGATGACAACGAGAAGAATGACATGGCCATAGTGTTGATATTTCAATCAATCCCAGAGTCACTCATCTTACAGGTTGGCGAATTAGACATGGCACATAAGGTGTGGGAAGCCATTAAAGCGAGACATGTGGGAGCAGAAAGAGTTAAAGAAGCTCGCTTGCAAACACTAATGGCATAATTTGATCGTCTTAAGATGAAGGACACTGTCAATTGATGATTTTGTTGGAAAACTATCAGAAATTTCATCAAAATAAATTGCGCTAGGAGAAGAGATAGAAGAGTCCAAACTTGTCAAAAAAATTTCTTAAGAGTCTTCCTCGTAAGAAGTATATACATATTGTAGCATCCCTCGAGCAAGTACTAGATCTCAAGAAGACAAGTTTCGAAGACATCGTTGGACGTTTAAAGGCGTATGAAGAATGTGTCTCCGAAGAAGAAGAAGCACAGGCACAGGAGGATCAAAACAAACTGATGTATGTCAACAGAGAAACCAAAGAAAATCACGATTCAAATGAAGAATATAAAGTCAGAAGTCGAGGAGGACGATCTAATAATTGAGGGAGAGGCCACGGAAGATCCAACGGAGCAAGGGATCTATCGCATATAGAATGTTTCCGATGTGACAAATTTGGTCACTATGCCTCAAAATGCCCAGATCGCCTACTCAAGCTGCAGGAAACACAAGAAAACAGCAACAAAGACACAGAAGATGCAGACGAACTCATGATGCACGAAGTGGTCTACTTGAATGAAGGAAAGCTTGTACCAAGAAAATATCAAACAAATAATGAAGAAGATAACGCTTGGTATCTCGAAAACAAAGCAAGCAATCACATGACTAGAGAACAACGATATTTTGCCACGCTGGATAACTCAGTTACTGGAAAGGTAAAGTTCGGTGATGATTCACGCATAGATATCAAAGGAAAGGGTGTGATTGAATTCATAAATTGGAATGGCGAGCTAAGAACAATGTCTGATGTATACTACATACCGGAACTAAAGAACAACATCCTTAGTCTTGGGCAAACTACAGAATCAGGATGTGAGGTGAGAATGAAGGGAGACACCTTAACAATGCATGATCGAGATGGGAAGTTGCTCGTCAAGGCAATGAGATCAAGAAATAGGCTTTACAAGGTGCACATGAGAATAAAGAATACAGTGTGTCTCTAATCAATAGCCACAAGCGACTCAAGCAAATGGCACGCAAGGTTAGGTCACATTAACCTTGAAACAATGAAACACATGATGCAAAGAAAACTGGTCACAAGAACTTCAAAAGTTGACTACTAGAAGGACGTGTGTGTCTCATGCTTACTTGGAAAGTATCCACGAAAAACGTTCCCACAAGCTACCATGTATCGAGCGGATAAGGTACTTGAACTTATACATGGTGATCTGTGTGGTCCCATAACACCAAGCACAATGGCTGGAAACAAGTATGTGTTTTGTGCTCATTGATGATCACTCCAGATACATGTGGACAATACTGTTAAAGGAAAAGGGTGATGTGTTTAACAAGTTCAAGAATTTCAAGAGTGTGATAGAGCAAGAGGCACAAGCAAGCATACAAGTCTTTCGAACGGATAGAGGAGGAGAGTTTGTGTCCCAAGAATTCAACTCTTTCTGTGAAATTTCAGGCATAAGGCGACATCTCACTGCTCCATATACCCCTCAACAAAACGGAGTTGTTGAGAGACGCAACAACACTTTAATGGAGATGACTTGAAGTATCCTAAAACATATGCAAGTTCCGAACATTCTTTGGGGAGAAGCAATAAGACATTCCACCTACCTCTTGAACCGGATAGCTACAAGGGCACTCAAGGATAAAACTCCATATGAAGCTTTCCGCGCCAAGAAACCCAATATCAGTCATCTACGAGTTTTTGGATGCATCGGGTACGCAAAATTGGAGACAAGTCATCTGAAGAAGCTGGATGATAGATCACGAGCGTTAGTTCATTTAGGTACTAAACCAGGATCAAAGGCATATCGTCTTTTTGATCCAGAAACTCGAAGAATCATTGTTAGTCGAGATGTTGTTTTTGATGAAACAAAAGGGTGGAACTGGAAGACAAACAACTCAGAATAAATAAAGCTAGTAGCTTCAGAATTAGCATTGGAATCTTTGGAAATCATGGAGTTCAAGACATTGGAAATAATGATGACACCATCACCTATAGTGAAGAATCAAGAACCAATAACAACAACAGTGAGGAGGAAGAACATGGAGATGGGGGAGACGAGCTCAATGATGATGGAAATGGTGATAATAATGCAGAAGAAGAAACGCATGATGATAATGATGAAGATTCAAATGAACCGATGCTCCGGAGAACTACAAGACAAAGAATGAGACCAAAGCATTTTGAGAACTATGTAATGCTTGCCGAGGAAGATGGAGAACAACTACTGATGTGTCTGAATAATGAACCTAGAGATTTCTACGAGGCAAAAGGATCGAAGAACTAGGTACGTGCGTGTGAAGATGAGATTCTTTCGATCACAAAGAATCACACCTGGAATCTTGTAGATCTTCCGAAAGGTGTAAAACCAATAGGCTTGAAGTGGGTGTTCAAGATCAAGAGAAACTCCGATGGCAGCATAAACAAATACAAGGCCAGACTCGTCGCCAAAGGATATGTACAAAGACATTGGAAATAATGATGACACCATCACCTATAGTGAAGAATCAAGAACCAATAACAACAACAGTGAGGAGGAAGAACATGGAGATGGGGGAGACGAGCTCAATGATGATGGAAATGGTGATAATAATGCAGAAGAAGAAACGCATGATGATAATGATGAAGATTCAAATGAACCGATGCTCCGGAGAACTGATTTTAATGAAGTATTTGCCCCGGTAGCCCGAATAGAAACAATCCGACTCCTCATTAATCTTGCGGCATCTCACGGCTGGGAAATACATCATCTTGATGTTAAAACAACATTTCTTCATGGAGAGCTGAAATAAACGGTTTATGTCATGCAACCAGAAGGATTTACAGTGAAAGGATGTGAAGAAAAGGTGTACAAGCTCAACAAAGCCTTGTATGGTTTAAAACAAGCTCCGAGAGCGTGGAACAACAAGCTGAATCAAATCCTTGAGGAACTCCATTTCAAGAAATGCTCAAAAGAACCATCGGTTTATCGAAAGAAGGTGAAAAACAAGAAATTCTTCTCGTTGCGGTATATGTTGATGATTTACTCATCTCAGGCACACACATAAAACTGATAGAAGATTTTAAGAAAGAAATGGCATCCAAATTTGAGATGAGTGATTTGGGAAGGTTAACCTACTATCTTGGAATCGAAGTATGCCAAAATAAGGACGGAATAGTGCTAAATCAGAGGCATTATGCGTTGAAAATCTTGGAGGAAGCAGGCATGAAAGATTTCAATCCGGTGCATATACCAATGGATATTGGTTTGAAGCTATCAAAATCACTAGAAGAAAAGGACATAGATGCCACGAGCTATAGGAGGAATGTAGGGTGTCTGAGATATCTGCTTCATACGAGACCGGACCTGTCCTATTGTGTAAGTGTGTTAAGTCGGTATATGCAAAACCCTAAGGAATCCCATGGAGTAGCACTGAAGCAATGCTTGAGTATCTACGAGGAACTACCACATTTGGACTTATGTTCAACCGATCAACTTCAAAACCAACAGAATTGGTTGGTTACAGTGACAGTAGTCACAATGTAGATCCTGACGACGGTAAAAGCACAACTGGAAATGTGTTCTATCTAGGCGGGAGTCCGATCTCTTGGTGCTCACAGAAACATGATACCGTAGCATTATCTTCATGTGAAGCTGAGTACATGGCAGGAACTGAGGCGGCAAGACAAGCAATCTGGCTTCAAGAATTACTCAGTGAGATTAATGGATCACCTTGTGAGAAGGTTGTTATCCGGATAGACAATCAATCAGCAATAGCACTTACAAAGAATCCAGTATTTCATGGTCGAAGCAAGCACATACACACAAGATATCACTTTATACGAATATGTGTTGAAGATGGACAAGTTGAAGTCGAGCATGTTCCTGAGAGCGTGCAGAAGGCTGACATCTTAACAAAGGCCTTGGGAAGAAACAAATTCAAGGATATGAGAGATCTCATTGGTATGAAAGACTTTAGTGAAGATGATTTCAAGCTTCGGAGGGAGAATGTTGGCATAAGCTTGAAGATAGAATAGATAAAAGATAGAATTTATCTATTTGATTTTTATCTAAAGATAAGAGTTATCTTAATAGGATTAGGATTATGCATGAAAGCCTATATATAGATGTCGAGCTATGACAGAATAAGATATAGAGTTTTGAGAGTTTGTGAGAGCTTAAGTTTTGAGCTATTTTAAGCTAATAAAGAGAGTTATTCTTTATACTTCAAGGTCTCAAATTCATTAGTATGAAACGTCTTGCTTCTCCATGGCGCTACGCTCTGGATTCTGATGGATCTTCTTTTGGATCTACTCGATTTAACCTACAGTCTTTAGTTGGTTTGCTAGGGTTAATATCTCGCCGGAACCAGCAAGCTCTTCCTGGTTCTACTATGAGTTTTCAAACTACTCAAACTCCAAATCGAATGTATTTGGAAGAAATATCGCAAAATTTCCGTCCACTCTACCCTCCTTGTGAGCTTCTTCCCCGGCTTATGATTATCTGAATATGTTTTTATTACCTGCTTCTTTTTCTATCAAATATTCTACATTTCATACTTAATGCTTTCATTTCACTCATCCAATTCAGGTTCTTCCCATAAAAGAATCGAAGGTTTTGATGGAAGGACTTTACAACTGCACTTCAGGTTCAAGTTATCGCTTCCCCTTTTCACTGGTGGAAAGGTTGAAAGGGAGTAGGGTGTTGCTATACATATTGTATTGATTGATGCCAACATAGGTCATGTGGTGACATCAGGGTCTAAAGTCTCTGAAAAGCTCAATGTTGTTGTCCTTGAGGGGGATTTTAACAATGAGAATGATGATGATTGATCTCAAGAAGAATTTGAAAGCCATGTGGTGAAGGAGCGAGAGGAGAAAAGGCCACTTTTGACCGGAGAGTTACAGGTGACACTCAAGGAAGGGGTAGGGACATTGGGGGACTTTTCATTCACTGATAATTCAAGCTGGATAAGAAGTCGGAAATTCAAACTTGGCCTAACTTTTAGATTTTTCCTTGCTCGACTCAATACCATCATGTCAAGATATCAACTACACAAAATGGAAAAATAATGTGATTCAGTTTATTCTTTCAACAGGGGATTCAGTTTATTCTTTCAACAGGTACGAGCAGTCCTCATAGTGAATGCGCGATCAAGGATGAATCCGCCAATACTAGATGGTTACTATGACAATGGGTTTCCCTACGCTGCAGCAATGTCAGCATCAAAGAAGCTAAGGAGAGCATAACAGATGAGCACATGAGATTTGTTGCTGATCTGTTGGTGATTTGAGGACGACTCGGATTCACTACAGTCCAACCACAATGCTACCTTGTGTTTGATGCACGTGTTGGGTTTGACAGAGTAGGCTGAATTTTCATGATAAATTTTGTTTCAATCTACCTTGTTTATCTTGGGCGTGATTGTGAAATTCATACCTGAATTAATTTTCTCGTATGAAATTCATACTAGAAAATTTCTGATATGAATTCTTTCCAGAAAAATTCTGGTGTACAAATTTCTGGCATGAAAAATCTGATACGAATTCTGGTATGAAAATTTCTGGTATGTAATTTCTTGTGTGAATTTCTGGTATGAAAATTTATGGTATAGTAAAATCTTGTACGAATTTCTGTTATGAACTTCATACCAGAAAATAAAAAAGAAAATAAAAAAAAAAGAAAAAAAAACAAAATCAGGAATTAACTTACTTAACAAATATATATATATATATATATATATATATATATATATATATATATATATAGATTTTAGTTCAAGTGAGGAGAGAACTTGTAGATAGGAATTAAGAGGGTTGTAAGCCATTGGATGATATAAATCAAGGGCTCTCACACGCTCATCATTAATGGCCTTTTTGTAAATTGACTTAAAATTTGAAAAAATACCCTTACGTTCAAAATAGTCATCGGTGTTCATACTTTTATATGGAATTGTTCATGTTTTTATACATCGGTGTTCATAGTATTTTTATTCATCAAAGTGTCATGTCCATTTATTCTTTTGTGTTCATTTTATAATGTATAGATGTTCATTTACAGTACATAACCACACAAAATAAAAAAAAACTCATCACAATACGTTAAAAGATGATCATAATATGTTATGTATGTTTTAAAGTTATAGATAAGTCATTGGTGTTCATACTTTTATACGTCATTATTCATGTTTTTATTTGTCAGTGTTCATAGTTTTTATGTCATTGTTCCTGTGAATATTATAACCTATTTTTCTATAAGACATTTTGTCGAGCAGTTTGCGTGCACACTAAAAGTAGCATATAGATTATTCAATTGGAGTTATTAGACCAACTCAACATATGTATATACATGTATTTTTCCAATCAAACTTATCAAACACAAAATGATTCAAACAAACTTGATTTCGAACACAAACATCAATCATAATGAAACATAAACCTTAAGAATGGAAATCTAAACAATGAGAGTAGAAATTCGAAGAAACAAAACCTGAATCGTCTTGTATTCTCTTTGATTTCACAATTTTTTATGTAATCGATCTTGAATATTATAAACACGATTTTAAAGAAAAGAATAATTTTCAAAAAAAATGAACATCGTATTATAAACACCATAACTGTAAAAAAAATGAATACATACTTGTAAAAAAATGAGCATCATATTTCATTAACACGATTTGAAAGAATAGTATAATTTTTTTTTAAAAATCCAAAAAAATGTTTTAAAAAAAATCTAAAAATGAACATTTAGTGTTGGGAAAAAATGAACATTTATTGATAAAATATGAACAATGACTCTTTTTAAAAATGAACACATACTTATAAAAATATGAACACCAATTTTTGTTTACAAAAAAGAATTTGGAAAAAAAAAGGTGACGTGGCATGCCACATGTCACCACCCCGGCTCTCCTCATTCCTATCTGCAAGGATCCTCTTCACCGGAACCGGACCCTCTATATATATATATATATATATTAAATAGAGGGGTTAATTAATTTTACCTACATTTAATAAAATTGGTAAAAATTAAAGGATACACAAATTTAAATGAAACAGAAAAGTGCCTACTTATCCAAATTCTTTCGTAAAAATTTCAACGGTAAAAATATTTAGGGATATTATACTAAATATATGTTTATGCTATGCGTATTTTAAGAGAGTAAATATGGTAAAAGCCATATTTAATAAATTTGACCTCGTAAAATATATATTAATTTATAATTATATCGATGTAAGTTTATGAATAGGTACGGAGTTTTAAGTGCAATTAACGATATTGGATAAAGTCATGAAGATGTTAACTAATTTAATCGTTTAACTGATAATATGATTGAGTTTGTCGATCCATGAACTTTTCTAGATTTCTGGACAACAACTTTTATACTTAAAAAACATGTTTTAATCATTATGTTAAAATATTTTCTAGATTTTTAGATTTCGGCCAAAACAACCCAATTAAATTTTAGTCTTTAATATATCTTCATTGACATCCCTCTATCGTGCCCCAACAATCTTCGTTTACTAAATCTTATATTTTAATCTTATGTTCAAATAAATCTATCAAACAAACTAAATCAAATATGTTACCAACTTATACAAAAAAATATTTGTAATATAGTCAAAATAACCAAAACTTAATTGCGGTCGATACAATTCATATTTGTATCTTGTCCGACAATTTTCATTTACAAAATATTAGTATTAATTTTATAATTCCATAAACTAATTAAAAACCTAGGATGCGTTTGTCTGAAAATTGAAGAAGGTTAATTTATATTAAAATTTAGGAGATTAATTTATGTAAGCGTTTGAATATAGATGAATATTATGAAGAAGATTATATCAGGTGTTAATTAGGATTAAAAATGGCCAACAATAACCTCATATTACCAAGTTTAAAAGAGATTAATTTTCAACTATCAATTAGAATTCATTCAAATTTATAAATTTGTAAACCCATTAAAAAATTTTCAATCAAACAATGTAAATCAAATAATTCATAATAAATCTCACGTCCATCTAAACTAATCTTTAACACACTCTCACCGAAATAGGCATCATTCGTCTCGCCGGTTCCAACGCCAACCACCAACGTTCTTGTCAACCATGTATCCGGACCTTCGTCCTCGCAATCACCGGCTAGTGGGAACCCTGATTTTGAAACCCACTGGAAGAACGAAACTCGCAACCGATTGGTTTAGGTCCGGTTCAAAATTGGTCCATGTCCGGTTCAGGACTGCTGGACTGGTATTGATAACATTCGCAAAATAGATCTTGTTAACTTCGGGTAAACTCCATCCTTGGGGTGTTGAACAACAACTCAGCAAGACAGCTTGTTAACTTCGATCCGGGTCGGTCCAAAAACCCGGACCGGACCGGACCGAAAAATGAACAGTCGTACGAGTAATCATATATATTGGCCTCTACTGTATACGTAGGCTTGAAGGCAAATAGATCTCATATATAATACGTTTATCAATAAAAGCTAGACACAATTGTAAGCAAATGGGATTCGACCGATGAGCATACACACAACTTACAAAGTTTGGAAACCTTTACCCAACAGCTATAATTATATTGAAGCAAGATCATATATCATAAGGTTGCTTGCCAGTAAACTTAACCTCAATTGGGCTAACATTCTTTCCAATAGACCTGAAGTTCTGACCCACTCCTTCCCTTCCTGGGTTCACCTTCTCCGGGTAAACTCCATCCTTGGGGTGCAAATACTGAACTTCCCCATTAGGAAACACTCTGTAAAACTGATACTTAATCTTGTACTTTGACCTCAACCTTGTTCCAAGAGCTAAGCACTGCTCCTTCCTCGCTAGCTTTAGTAGGTTTGGCCCTTGTCTCATGATCGCCGCTCCTCCCGTCGGCATCTCGAAGATCTGCTCCTTCGGAGATTCCCATGTGATCACGTAAAATTCTTCCACCTGTAAAACACACCAACATTATATATTAGGCTCAGGGTTTATTTATTTGTTTGTGTTGTAGTAAATGGAATAGTAATCACCTGGGCTTTTCTTAGAAGACCGCCGGTGCTCCCTCCGAAGATCGGGGAGGGAGTGTTGGGGTCAAGTTCGGGTGGGGTGAAGCCGACGGGGGCTGCCTCCTTGGTCTCGGCGGCGGTGGGGGCGGTTTCGGCACGGATGCGGAATGTTTGGCGGGTGGTGGGGAGCTTGAAGGATTTGTTGAATGGGAGAGCGGTGGATCGGGCGGTGGAGGTTAGTGTTGGAGTGATGAGAGTGGCTTGGGCGGCGGCCATTGACATGGTGGCTATGGAGAGCTCCGGTGACTGGTGGGAATACAAGTAAGAGAGGAAATGATGGGTGTTAGATGAGTTTGTAGGAGGAGGATTATGGATTATGATATGGTGGATAAGGTTGGAGGGAAGTTGGACCAATGAGAAGGCTTGATTTTGATATGGAGTCTTAGCTTAGCCATACCCTTCACTTGGCTTCTCTTTCGTTTGTGGTTACTACTTACCACAGGCCAGGACTCATTTTGTCCTCTTATAGCTTTGGTGTAAGCCCAATTGTTGGGCCTTATGGATGGAACCAAACAATTGTATTCGGGCCTTTTAAGAACTAACAAATATTATCATAAACACTTCGATTTGATTTGAACTACCAAATATTATAATAAACACTTAATTTAACTAACAAATATTATAATAAAATATTATTATAATTATAACTATACAAATATAAACTTTTATAATATTATTTCAAAATTTGGGTATTATTAATTCGAACATTATGTTTTATTAATTCAATCATGTACATGTAGGAAAATACATAAATACATAAATAATAATTTAACAAAACAATACATGAAGTAACTACAAAAAATATCAACACTGATAGTATAGATTTTGAAAGAGTGAAACTAGACTAATGAATTGAAATAATAACTGTTATAGTTTTTTCATGATAATTACAAATATATCACAACGTCCCCCTTTTAAAAAAAAATATTTTTTTCAAAAGGACAAATTGTTTCATAAATTATAAAATAACGTGGATGAATGTAGACCATTATATAAAGTGAATCAACGGCCCATGTTACTCCGTAATCCCGCATTGTAGCAACCCTCCATACCTGATATGTTCCCTTAAATTCCAAACCTCTCGGGTTTACATACATGATGAATTAAGGAAACGCCATATGATCATACAAATCTATGTTGCACGGAAACGGCGAGAAACGAAGATGCGACAATCCTAAAAATTATAGGAAATAGGACACAAAGGAAAAATATAAATAATATATCATTTTAAAGCTTTTGTGAGATGAATTGCTTTATAATAAGAAGAGGCACATATATGATAAAACCAAGGACATATGACGGTGTCATTAGTTGTAGAAGTATTGAGAAAAAATCAAATTGGTTGTGTCAAGTGCAATTGTGGTAAGTTGGTAACAACCACAATTTGATTGTGTCCGGACCGTTTTCGATGTTAAAAGTGTGTCTTGACGGTATCCGGCCTCCCTATATGTTGGCCGTGTTTGAGAAGTTTTTGGAAACTTCAGGAAATTTCTGACGCGAAAAACGACAATGGTTGGAGGTTTCTGTGTCGTATATAGGAAATTCATACTTACCTTTCCGTGTTGTATATAGGGAAAAATCAAAACGAAAAAAAAATCCTAGCCAAAACATCTCTATCGTAGCAAAATTCCAAAAGGGAAGAGGCAACCCCTTTGAACTCTGATGACCTCGGATCTCTCGGTCATCCCTGGATCTTCGGCAATCCTTGGTTTCTCTTTTTGAAGCCAAAGCAACGCCGGCAACCAAAAACAAGTTCCTTTGTATATCCTTGATTTTTGTTACGGAGTAAAAAAGGAGATCAAAAGGCCTTCGATTTTTCTAAACAAATTAAAAAAAAGAAAAATTATAAGTAGTGAATCTTGTGATTTGTACGCTACTATAGTTTCAAAGTCTCTTCTTTCCTCTAAAAATCCAACATTTTATGAACATTTTCTCCTTATAAATTTTGTATCGTTAACCATCAGAATTACACACTTTTATATGTCATGTCCCCGTATTTTGCAATGTCGTCTTCTTTGTTTGATGCAGTTTTTTGTGGCGTTTTGAGTGTTTTGTCTAGGGGCGTGTATTTGTAATCGACTTGTGATGGCTCTTTTGCGAGTCCAAATACGAGGTGTTCACAATTATTCCCCATGCTTCCTACAAATATACTTCCTTCAAAGACAAATGTTGTGCTCGCGGCTTCATGTTGACTCAATCATTCTTGATGGATTTTTGTGTGTTTCCTTTTTCTTTTGTTATAGTTCTTCATGACGGTTCTTTCGTCTGTCAATATTTTTCGACATTTCGATCCCAGACGGTGTGTTGTTTAGTATTCGAGTCGCTTTCTATTGTAAAAAAGAAGAAGAGAGAATTAGATAAAATGCACCCCAACATGAAATTTCTTAACTAAATAACATAGACCAATAATATATTAACTAAATAACATCTTTTAATCAATAATACCATATTTGTCCCTATTAACATATAACAATTCTATCCAATTTAGTTACAAGAGAATCTGAAAATTAGTAATACTATGATATAATTTAAGAAGGTAAATAATTCCTAGAATAATTTATCAATATCCATGCTGGAACGTAATATTATTGAATTCGATAATTTTATAATACCATTGAAATATATAATGTTACATGAAACTAGTATGTATACAAAAAAAAATACCAGAATTGAATATACATGATTTGCACTAAACCGTACAATCATGTACGAGCCATATATAAGAATCTCACACGTTATTTGTAAACAAATTGATAATGTATGACTTACATGAATTCATAAATCTACCATGTTACATGAACTACAAAGATTAGTATAAGATAATAATAGGGATCTTCAAAGTTACAGGAAATTAGTACATGCACAAGAAAAGGTACATGATTGCAGTTACAAGATTTACATGGAATTGTCAAAATTAGGGTTAATGTATAATTTTCAAAAAGAAGATTAAATTGTGGGATCCAACTTGTCCGATTGACATTAGGTGGGGAGAGAAAACTACCAACCACGGAAAAGTCTCCATGACTACATTTGTTTATTAATTTTTTTATATTTGTAAGAATTATAAAATTATAAGAAAATATTTATTATTTACAAGAATAAGTTGCAAAATATTTTGATTGAAAATTTATTACGTTAATTTAAATTATTAACCATTCATTATTCAACTTCTACAATTAGAGTATATTACTCCCTCCGTTTCTATATATATGTCGTTTAGATGCAAAGCACATGAATTAAGAAATTTTTAATACCCCTTTTCATCTCACTTTTCCCTTGAAATACTCCAAATAAAGTACAACACCACATATAACAATAATTAGAGGCTTAATTAGCATGCTTCTTACGGAGTAAAGCTTTTCAAAACCTACAATAAGTACTTGGATATGCATGAGATAAGCTACACACTTTTAATTTCTTAACATTTGAGTAATTACAGAACCCTCTACAAGTTTCTTGGTGAAATTTTACACAAGAGAAACAAAAAAAATGGAGCAAATTTCTGAATTTTTGAATTTTCATTGAAATGTTAATTGCCTAGATTTAATGGAGCCAAAATATGTGAAGTGTTATATACCATGCCAAATGACCATTAATCTAACAACAACTTTCAATTATAAAAAAAAAGAAGCAAGAACATTTTGTCGTTTTACACAATGAATAGTTTAAGATCGAGAGAATGTTTCGATCTCAATATGTTTCCGCTTAGCGAAGATGAGAGAGGAGAAAACTTTCCCGATGACATTGACGAGGTGGAACTAGACGACGACAAAGATGAGGCAGATGACATTCCGGTTATAATCTACTAAAATTCAGAAGGAAACTTGATATTCGATTTCAATGTCGATCTTAATCAAGAGAGTGAAGTACCTTATTTGGAGGTTGATGTGCAACAACTACTTCATGAGGTGGAAGATGAAGATACCTATGTGGAAGCTCCTAACATGAGTAATTTCTTCTTCCTAAATGCATAGATACAATATGTCATTATGAGAAAAAAAAAAATCCATATTGGATGATGAAATTATGGAGAAAAAAATGAGGTATAATGGTATATAACCCAATGTAATGAATATTGAACATAAAAAGTTTTCAACTTTATAACAAGTAATCAAGTAATGAGTCAGATTAATCGAATGTTATAAAAACTCATTACTTGGTTGCACTATAAGAGGTAATGCTAATATTATTAGAGATAAAAATTGAAGAAGTAAGAAAATCTAAGTGCTAAAATAATGATAGTTGAATAAGAATAATGAATGTTACAATAACTTTTTATGTTCATTTGCAGAGAGCTTTCATAATGCAAAAATAAGGAGAAGTAATAAGCATGTCCCAAATAAACAAAGATGGGAAATTTATAATGCTTTGTTGACAAGAAGTATTAATGGCAAGTTAAGAAGAGATACTACAACCAAGGAGGTCTCGGTATTATTTGATGTACCGATTAGAACTGTGTAAAGGATTTGGAAGCAAGCAAAAGACACACCGGCTGGTGGATCGATCGATGTATCACATAGGAGAACCGGAAATTGTGGTAGGAAGAGAATTCAAATAAGCCAAGATCCGATCACTAGCATTCCTCTACACCGACGAACCACATTAAGGTCATTTGCGGCAGTTTTGGGCATTAGTCATGTGACCTTACAAGGCGCTTAAGGCATGGTCTCCTCCGACGCCACTCAAATGCCATCAAACCTCTTTTGAGAGAACAAAATAAACGGGCACGTTTGAGGTTTTGCATTGATATGCTAGACACGAATAGCATTCCCGAGAGCCTAAATCTGTCGGCATGTATAATGTTGTGCATATTGATGAAAAATGGTTCTACATGACTAGAAAGTCAAAGAAGTAATTACTTGCATGCCGATGAAGATGAGCCGTTGCGCACATGTCAAAGCAAAAATTTTATCGGAAAGGTGATGTTCATAGATGCTATGGCTCGTCCGAGATTTGATGAGAATGAAAATGAAGTCTTCTCTGGAAAAATTGGAGTCTTTCCTTTTGTTACTAGGCAACCAGTCCAAAGAAGTAGTCGCAATAGAGTTGCCGGCACCATAGAGATCAAGCCAATTACTTTGGTGAAAAAAAACGGTAAGAGAATATCTTATTCAACATATTCTACCAGCAATTGAAGCTAAGTGGCCTGTGGAGGACTCAAGAAAACCCATCTTTATTCAACAAGATATTGCAAGGACACATATTGGTGCAAACGATGATGAATTCAGAATAGTTGCATCACAAAATGGATTTGACATCCGAATAGTATGTCAACCACCAAACTCACCGGATCTAAATATTTTAGATCTTGGGTTTTTTCAATGCTATTCAGTCTTTACAACATGAAGAGTCACCGAAGACAGTTGGGAGCTAATCCATGCAGTGGAAAAGTCTTTCGATGAGTTCCCCGCGAGTATGGCGAATCGTGTCTTTGTTACTCTACAATCATGTATGCTAGAGATAATGAAGAGCGGAGGATCCAATAAATATCATATTCTCCATATGAACAAGGCTGCACTAGAAAGATCGGGTTGCCTCCCACGACAAGTAACTTGTGATTACTCTATAGTAGAAAGTGCTAAGAATCTTCTTGCATAACTTCATGTTTTCTTTCTTCTGATTAGTAGTCTTATGAATTTATAATCTTACCTCTTCAATTTTTATAACACTCATTCTTCTTATTCAACTATCATTTCTTTAGCATCTACCAAACCTAACTATAAACAAGACTTATCATACTATATGAAAAAGGGGCATATAACAAGAAACCAAAGGAACTTAAAAAAGTAGGTTTTGAAAAGTTTAAGAGGATTTGTTTTAAACAAAGTATATTAGCTGTAAGTAGAAAGATCAAATCTTCTTGTAGCTTGAAATTAATTCTTCTTGTAACAAGAAACCAAAGAAAATAAAACCAAACCTAGCTAGAAACCGAAGGAAATAAACCAAACAAGCTCACTAAATTAAAAGTAGGTCAAATACATCTTGCTGCATACCACATTCTAATACTAGTAGATTAATATAAATTGAAACTGAAATCCTACTAATAGTATTCCGGGAGCAAAGTCCTCGGCATCATCAACTTCAACTGTTTCATCTCCGGGTTGGTTTCTTCTTCATCATCATAGTATATCGGTTTGTTTAGATCAAATGGGTAAAAAATATCCTCTTCATTATTGTGGACTTCTATACCTTGATCGAGACCTCTTTGTTCTTCATTAACCAATTGATTATCTTTGTTGTCAAGAGTTTCTCCTTCTTCATTGTACTCTTTGTTTAGATCAAATGGAAAAATGACGGACTCTTCATGTTGCACTTCGGAAACATGTTCGAGATCAACGATTGATTGCTTCTCTTTGTTGGAATGAAGATTTCTATCCTTGCAATTAGTTTTGTTTGGATCATAAACCAATTCAGACATGATGCAAATATGAATATGGAGAAGACTATAAACAAGAAGGGAGAAGAGTAAGCTGTCAAATTGCATTTGAAAACGTAGACGATAACTCAAGAGGTTACTATCATTTTAAAAATGGGAGAAGAGTAAGCTGTCAAATTGCATTTGAAAAGTCCCTAAATTGAATGGGTTATTGGAACTCATCTTTTATCTTAATTATGGAGCACAATTTATCAAAATTCTAAATGCCAATTAATGTGGTTTGGTGGATATTACAATTGTCTACTGATGCATTAATGAAATGTCAAGTAAATTGGAACTTTTACTTTGCTCCAAACGACATATATAAGGAAACGGAGGGAGTATGATTAAAAAGGCAATAATAAATACAAAATCTTGTAATTGATTATATGAGGACAATTTAGTCTAAAATTTTTAAATGACGTCATATCCTTACTATAATAAAAGAGGGACTTCCCCCAATGAATAGGGGATTTCCCATAATGCCCTTTTGGTCCCGAATTTCCGATTTTGCCCTTAAATATTAACGTTATTTACTCTCTTTGTTGCATGATTTCTGGATTTTTATTTGGGCCGGTCGGTGTTAGGTCTTTTAGTGCAGCCCGTTTCTGCAAACAGAAATTTGGGCCTGATCCTGGGTTGGAGAAAGTGAGTGGAAGAGGAGTTAGTGGGTGGGCTTTGGCCTTCGAGCATCTGCATGTGCAACCCGCCGTTTGGAGTCCTTTCAACTGCCGTCTTTCAAATATTGGGAAGAGCTCGATGTCGCCACGTAGTGAAGATGCTCCGGCTGCAGTAACCCCTGCCGCTCGATTGTACTCATTTTCTCCACCAAATTAATGCTGGTGAGTAGTTTAAATTGTGAGACCGCCTTCATTAAATGCATGCTCTTTGCCTACCTCCTTCTCTTCATCTACTTCTTCTTTCGTTATTTCTTAGTCTAATCTTTCTGCCGGTTTGTTTCTTCTTGCTGCCGTCTTTTCTTTTCTAGGGTTTCTTATTTATTCGTGTCAGTCGTTTGTTTTTTGCGTACATGCATTTGCTCGATGATATATGTTTGAGAGCTTTTCGTATTGTGGCTTTGCTGCAGTTTTGTAGTTGCGTTTTTTGTTCGTTGCTTTTGCGGTTTATGTGTCCCTTTATGGTTTGATTTGTTTGCTTATTGTTGTCTGCCATTGTATTGGCCGATGTTGCATGACATAACCGTCTTCCTTTTGTTTCTTTCATTTTTTTGTTTCTTCTGTTTACAGATTCTTTCCTGCGCATTTTAGAACTGGTGTTTATGTGATCAGATAAACAGTGGGAAAGCTCCTTTTCCTGGTTCGGTTGGTTTGGCTTTTTCGTGTGATGTTTATGTGGTTAAGGTATACAAAGATTCTTTCGTTGGTTTGTTGCTTTTTGTACCTGTTCAGATCTTCTGTACAGTTTTCGTGCATTGGCTATTGTTTTGATCTGTATATTGTGTTGTCTTCTTGCATTGAATGCGTCTGTTGATTATTGTTGTATGCAGTCGGGCCTTTGTATATTTTTTTGGATAAGCTGCGTATGTGTTTTACCTTCTGTTGGTTGTACTCATGGCCTACCATTTAAATTTTAAAGCTTTTCTTTTGCAGGTTGTTGTTGCTTGCTGTTATCAAGGGCCGAATCGACATGTATGGCTACTGAGATCCGACTTTTCTTCTTCTAGCTTTTTTTTTGTTCGTTTGATTTCTGCTATTATTTTAGCTTGTATTTGTTCCGGTTGCTTGTGCTCTTCGTTTCTCTAGTTGCTTGATTATTGTTAATGTGCATGTTGCTTGTAGATAATCTATCTGTGCAAGTTTGTTTGTCGTTTTTTTTCCTGCAATTGATCGGCTTTTTTTAGCTATGTTCCCTTTTTTTAAAGCACTATGGATCATCCTCGTGTTATGCTTGATGTGCTTGACAATTGCTCTCGAAAACAAGTTCTACGGGTAAAGGTTGTTGAGAAACAGCCGAGGCAGGAAAGCTTTAGCAAATGTAGTTACCAGCGCATGGTTCTTGTTGATGAGATGGTAAGTCCCTTTCCTTACTCCTTATTATCATCGTCTTTTTTTAAATTTCTATACTTTTACCTTTAGATTTTTAAAGCGGGTTTGTTCTTTTCATGTTGCAGAATAATCGAATGACCGCCACTCTTTTTGGCATTGATATTAACATCTATGAGAACATTATCCAGATGGGCAAGTGGTATGACCTGAAGCATCTTGTTGTCAAGCCCGTGCCTGAGAGGTTTGTAACCTACGTTGGTGAGAGACAACTCTATTTCACCAATTCGACAGAGGTGTTATCTGTTGAGGTTGCTGGTAGTTCGAGCCAGGCTCCTCCTCCGCTGCATGTTCCGCTGCACGATTTGCCTCGTGATGCCACTAAAGACGACCGGTTTGGTAAGCATTTTTCATTGCTTTATTTGTTCATCAACCTTTTTTTTACCACTGACTTTTAATTTGTTGTCTCCTTCCATTAGATATTATGGTTATTCTTCTTTGGGTTCACCCAGAGAAGATAGTGGCAAAGGATGACACATCTCTCCCTGTCCGTGAAATATCGGTTACCGATGACAGGTAACTTGCTTCCTTTTTTTGGGGGGGCTCCGGATTTGTGTAATTTCATAAGCTGATATTTTTATCTTTACGCTTCGTCACAGCTGTGAGCAGGTTCTTCTGGTTTTAGCATGGAACAAGGCTCTGATGTAGGAATTTGATAAGCTCGAGTACCTCTTGAATGATGATCTAGTGGTAGAGCTTACGGGGCTCAAAGTCAGCGGCTTTACAGGTTGCAATTTCCCCTCCTTTTTAGCATTTAATTATTCTGTCTTTCACAAGTATGTTTAGTAGTTTGAAAACTTAAATTTCTTTTTCTATTGTCTAGGTTTCTCCCTTGTTGGTTCTATGTCGACTGTTGTGAAGACGCACCCTGTTGGTGAGCGAGCTGAGTCTCTGTAATAGTTAGGATTTCCGAATTCTAATTAATGTTGATTAACTTAATCGTTGATAGTAATTGACATACAACTCGCGAAGATTTCGCAAGTGATGAGTAAGAGTCCCACTGTTATGTTCCTAGCGTAATTTTGGACGTTTGGGGAAATTTTTACTTTTTCCCCCGGGTAATTATTTTTACCCTCCGGTGTTATTTGGAGCATTTTGGAGCTCCAATTAATAAAAATGCAGTTGAGAGAAATGATCAGGACATCGGATATGTCCTAGATATGAAATAACATGGAGAGGCAAAACAGCCAAAAGAGTCGCTATTTCGTTTCTTAACGGCTAAGAAAGACGGCTTAGGAATACACGTTTTCCGAGGCATTTGTGGAATAATTATCCCTACAATATTCCAGATTTAATGTTCCAATCTCGAGAAGTTTGGAGAAAGAGGTTCGACCCGCCTTTGGATCGGTTAAAGGATAATTATCGACTTTACTAAAGGATAATTATCGTCTTCACTATAAATAGCGGAAAATCCTTTATTAATTCATTTCATTTCACGTTTCCTCGTAAAAGCTCTGATTTCTCTCAACCTTCAAACTCAGATCTACTCTCCGTTTCTAATCCGATTTCAATTCCGTTTGAGTTTCTGGATTCCTCTCTTCATTCTCTTCATATCGGTACCGAGTTTCTGCATTTCCGAGTATATGGAGGGCTGGTCGAGCATATATGTCACCAGGCAGGTTCCGTCGCTCAGATTCCGGTGAATTTGATGTTGTCCATGCGTAGCCTGCGCCGCTGTGATTCCGAATCTTCTTTCAGATCGTCAATCTGGTTAGTAACGAATAAGTTATGAATTTATTCGTTTTCCGTACTGCGATTTGGCCTAAATTGACTTTAGGCTTGTCAAAATGGATAATTAGAAATTCCATTATGGTCGTTATATTATTCTGGTGATTATGGATAGTTTGTTTGATGAAATCTGATGACAGGTGGGTTTAGAAATTGCCTGCGGGCAAAACGTTATTCTGGCGAAATCTAATTAATTAATTAAAGGTTAATTAATTAAATTAGGATTAAAATTGAGATTGAGGAATGTTATTAGATACTACATTGAGATTTGAGGAATTGTGAGTTATGCTGAGATATTGAGGTTTAGTTGGTTGTGAGGCTCACAGATTAAGTATGATCCTTATGGATCCCTTTGGGTCTAGGTGTGACCCCTTTGATGAATAGAGGTTGATATATCTCTTTATGCCTTATTTATAGGCCGTGTTGTCCCTCCAGTGTAGAGGTGATCGTGGTTGAGTTTGTACGAGGTTGAGGTAAGTCCGTAGGACTTACTTAGCTACCATCCCTATATTGGGTGTTTGCATGAGTGGTGTGTGCTTTATATGTTTGCTATGATAGCATGAGTTGTCGTTTTTATCGACCTATGTTCTATTGACTGCCCCACTGCGTGGCTGTGATAACCTTTCCCTTTCATCCCGCCGTGGAGTCTGGGAGGTTCTCTGATGTCGGGCCAGACTGGTTTACAGGAAGGGCGCAATCCACTCCCATAGGGTACACGGATTGTGTGACCGATACTCGTACAGCTGGACATTGTACTCAGAGGCGGGGATGTATCGGTCCTCGTGTCACATACTTTCATCTATCTATATATATACGGTTTTTGTGTGAATGGTTATTATATAAAGATAATAAATGGGTAAATGTGTGATATCATGCTGATGTGTTTATCTTTCATGATTGTGTTTGTGCTTATGCATTACCTCATATATGTATGGTTAGCTAACGGTTTCATACCGTGTTGTAGATGTTTACAGGTGAGGCGCTACTGGGTGATCTGGCAGGGTGACAGGCCGAGGACTCTCGTACATTAGGTGGTTGGTTTGGGTTTGTTGTGTTCCCCTCCTTCGTGAGGATGTTCTTTCGTACCTCCTGTGTGAGGTTGTCGTTTTATATACTCGGCTATGTTGTTGTTTACTTTGGGTTGTACAGATTATACTGTTTTATGTATTTGTTTTATATTTGTCAGTGCCATGTTGTAAGGTCCACTGAACTTGTTGTCAGGCTAGGGTCAGGATCCATTGTGAGATCCTAGCCCAATGTGGCATCCCGAGTCCCGCGGATTCGGGGTGTTACAGAGTTGGTATCAGAGCCCAGGTTGACAACAATGGCACTTGCTACCTGCAATGAGGTTTGATAGGTAAAATAAACAGAGCCCACATGGGATCTGACGTTTTTAAAGGTTTTGGTTTTAAGTGTGGTTTTGGGATAGAATGTACGAGAAGTCGTCACCTCTGCCATGGATCTCTGCAGCGTAGATATGTATATATATCTGTGTGTACTATGGATTATGTGGATGTATTATATACATATCGATACCTATGGAATATATATAGCCTTATAAGATTAGGTGTGTATATCCTACAGATGACTCAGACTAGAGTAGTATCTGTAGTGGGATGAGGTAGGGGTACACCCCCTCTTCCTCCAGTGGTGATAAGTTAGGGACCAGTTTCCGCTGTTGTTTCGCCTATGGCAGAGAACGAGTTTGAAGAGGATGTTCGTGTCTCCATGAGTAGATCCGAGTTTCAATAATATATGTAATAAGTATATGAAGCGGTGATAGCGGGTAGATCCACACCGGATTTACCAACAATTGTGAAATCAACTGAAGCTTTTGGATCCGGAAAGAAGCAATGGACTGAATCAGTTACTGGAGAAGCAAAGATGATGAATGGGGAACCAAGTCCGATATCAGGACAATCTAGTGATCATTTGGCCATGAAGATGACTGGCAATGAACTACAGTGTTTTAATTGCGTGGAAGTTGGGACACTGGTGAGTTGTGTGCCCAAAAACGCCCATCATATGCTTTACGTGTGGTAAAGTAGGGCATAGAGCGAAGTTTTTTTCGACAGGGCAAGGCATTGCCTATACAGGTTCCCTTCAAGAGTGAGATCATTCCAGGTGGACGACGAAGATCGAGTTACCCTTCAGTTGCACAGGTTGCAAGAATGGGACAATTATGTTACAATTGTGGCTATCCAGATCATTTGCGTTCTGAGTGCCCTTTGACACCGATACCTTGTTTCACTTGTGGTGAGCTAGGCCATCTGGCCCTTTCTGTCAGCACGGTGGTGTTTCTTCCCAGCAAGACCTTCCTCTTTCCGGTGCAGAAAGAGTGGAAGTGGAGGCTATAGTAATGACCTCAGTAATACCTGAGGAGCATGGATCTGACATTGAGTGATGATATGTAGTGGAGCTACGAGTGTTAGCTGTTATAGGTACCATTCTCGTTAATGGTTTACCTGGTGGAGTTTTGCTTGTTGTGAGTGCTATACACTTCATGTCTTTCGATGCATGCGTTAATGGTTGACTTTTTGTATATAGTAGAAGGTGGATTTTCCTTTACAAGATTACCTTTTTGGGTCTAAGATACCCGTGAGATGCGTGTTTGTTCCCTTATTTCAGGGACCCGTGTATGGTTGTAGACTTCTTTGTCATGTCGTAGGTGCATGAGGAAGTCATTATGTGTATGGTTTGGATGAATAGATATCATGTGGTGTTAGCTTTTAATAGTAAGACTATTATAGTCTTTACTGAGTTGAGTTAAATAGAGGTCTTCCGAGGTTAAGACCTTTGAAGAGACGGGTTTGTCATCAGGACTGTACGAGCAGCGAGCTGATAGCACAAGGATGTGACGCCTTCTAGTTTTATACCATAAAGGAGCGAGATAGTCCAACAATTGAAGGTATTCCAGTTGTTTATGAGTTTATAGACGTGTTACTGAACCGTCTAGTTGCCACCTCAGCGGAGTGTGGACATTGTTATCGAGTTGAAGTATGATACAAGATTGAATGGGAAAGCCACACTATATGGTGCTTGTTGAGATATTGTACTGATAACTTGAAAAGTTGACTGAAACGGGCTTCTTTTTACCCTAGTACGTTCCATGTTCCGTATTGACGACCTGATGAGTTAAGCTTCAAGAAGCAATTGTGTTTTCAAGATTCCTTTGTGCTCAAGATATCCCTAGTCATGGATGAGAGAGCAACATGTGTATGAGATAACATCCCATACCCGTTATGGACACTACGAGTTTGTAGTGATGTCATTTGGGTTGACGAAGGTTTTAGTAGTTTTTATGGAGTTGATGAAAAGTATCTTCATCGACTTCCTTGATTATTTGGTGGTGGACTTCATTGATGACATGTCGGTATACTCTCATAGCAGAGAATAGTAGACCGATCGTCTGAGGACCGTTCTGCAGATTTCGAGAGATAGAGAGTTGTATGCTACGCCCTCTAAATGTAAGTTAAGATGTCAGTGGTAGCCTTTTTAGGCCATGTTGTCTCCGCCAGTGGGATCATGGTTGACCAGGCGATAATTTCGTATGTTGTACCATGGGAGATACTGATGAACATTAAGGAATACGTAGTTTTCTCGGCTCATCCGATTGCTACCAATGCTTTGAGGAAGGATTTTATATGATTACGTATTCATTTGCGAGTCTTTTGAGAAGACCACCATAACTACGTGATGAAAGCAGTGTGTCTAAGTTTTGAAGAGTTAGGGAGGCATTTGACCTCTGCTTCCATTCTGTTGTAGACAGAAGATTTTTGGGATCCCGTGATTTACGGTGATACATCCCAACTAAGTCTGAGATGTGTATTACTACAGAGGAGTAGGGTTATTGATATGTGTGTTTACAACTGAGAACGTATGATGAGAACTACCCGATTCATGATTTAGAGTTAGTAGTGGTAGTTCAAGCCTTTAAGTTTTGAAGACCGTACCGGTGTGATCTTCATGTCAGATTTCTATAGATCATAGAAATCTGAAGTATATTTTATGCAACAGGGGTTGAATAACCGCTAGTATTAAGAGCTTAAGTTGATCAAGATTTTGACTTGAAGATTCCATATCATTCAGAGAAGTTGAATGTTGTCGCCGATAACTTGAATGGAAAGGAGAAGATGATTGTGAGACTGATAGTTCAACCTCAGCTTCAGAGAGATCTAGCTTGGCTAGAGTTGGACAATCAGTTCCTTGATGAGGATACCCAGTTATACCTCAGAGGTTCTACCTGGTCTGTTGGATGAGGTCCAACAAAAGCAGGAGACATGCCCAGCCTTGATAAGGTTTAGAGAAAGGATGTCTCATACTGAGGCACCATAGTTCTCCATGGGAGTAGATGGACTGATGAAGAGTCATGACCACTTTTGTGTACCTGCTGATGCAGATGGAGACATAGAACATTATGGTATACCCACTGTACGCCTTATTCAGTACATTCAGGTACGAGTAAGATGTACCACGAGATGAGACGATTATATTGTATGAAGCCGATATAACCAGATTTGTGATATAGTGTGTGACCTGTCAGTGGGTCCAAATAGAGTATTTCCGATCTAGAGATAAGCTCCACCCACTAACAGTGTAGTAGTAGAATTTGGGAGGACATCTCTATGGACTTTGTTATGAGATTGTGACCCAGTAGAAGATTGATGTTATCTGTATTGTTGGTAACATATTAATGAAACCAGCACGTTTCATTTCTATCAGAAGGACGTGGCTAGTGAATGAATTGGCTGAGGAGTACACTAGACAGATAGTGAGACTCCATGGTATACCGAGAACGATCATTTCTAATCGAGATGGATGTTTTTACTTTGAGATTTTGGGCAGCAGATTCAGACTGCTATGGGGACGAGTCTGTACCTCATGACTACAATTCACCCGTGATAGATGGTCATTTAGAGAGGATCATCTAGATCTAAAAGATCTATTATAAGTTGTAAGTTGAATGGGAAACGTGGATGGTTATATTACCTTCCATTAATGAGTTTATTATATAACAATGAAGGACGTGCATCTTTCTGGGATGGCCCTATGAGGCAATATATACAGACATTGATGTTGTATATTCTTATGCTAGAAGTGATCTAGCAATAGTAGTGGAATAACACCTGACCAGATTTAGGATTTTATAGTTCAAGTAACGTTGATTGAAGGAAGAATGTTGGTTGTACAGAGTCGCCAGATATTATATGTAGACAAGAGGTGTTAACCTCTAAAGTTCAAGTGAGAGTTCATGTCCGGCTGGAGGTATCTCAACTGTGAGACGTTAGTTGTGTTATTATGGAAAGGGGAACTGAGTTTCCAATATGTCGGTTACTTGAGATCTTGATCAGTTTTGTGAAGGCAACATGATGTTTAGCTTTGCCTCTGAGATTAGAGGATATTCACCCAGTGTTTCATATGTCTCAACTGAGGAAGTATATACCAGACTCGAGACACCTTGTGAGTTACGATGATTTGGTGGTTGAGTCCAACCACACTTTTGTTGAGCATTCGATTACATTCTTGGAATGAGATATGAAACGCTTGCATTCGAAAGACATTCCCATATTGAGGATATGATGGTCGAGATGAAGACCTGAAGAGGCTATGTGAGAGACTGAGGATAGTGTCCTGAGGAACTATCCAGAGTATATGTTGGGACAGACCCATTTGTGGGAGCACGAGTAGATCTTAGTGCTATCTTGATGAATGTTGTGCTTATGTGCTTATATGCCTTGATGTGTTATTTCATGCTAGTTGTGATGTGATTTATGATCTTAGTAGATCTTGATGTGCTAGTGTGATGTATGCTATAGCTGGAGATGATTACTTCCTCCACGTTATGATTATATTTATAGTTGGAGATGGTTCTTTCCTCCATGCTATTTGAGTGGGATTAGGATTCAGCTGGAGATGGTTCTTTCCTCCATGCTACCTTGATGGACATAGTTTAGTGGAGATGTGATTCCTCCATGCGTTATATATGTTTATGGGTTGGCTAGAGATGTGCTTCCTCTATGCCTTGTGATGTGGTATGGCGAGAGACGTGATTCCTCTACGTCTGTGGGTAGCGTTATGGCCCTGTTTCCTGAAGTGATGATTCCTCCATGTTTATACTTGAGGTTATAGATTGTTATAGGTTGTGATCTTTTGAACGGAGATGTGATACCTCCGATAGAAAGAGTGAGAGTTATACCTCGGCGTATGGGTCCGAGAGGATTTGAGAATTGTTCAAGTTTCGGGACGAAACTTTTTTTTTGGGGTGTGTGATGTAATAGTTAGGATTTCCGAATTCTAATTAATGTTGATTAACTTAATCGTTGATAGTAATTGACATACAACTCGCAAAGATTTCGCAAGTGATGAGTAAGAGTCCCACTGTTATGTTCCTAGCGTAATTTTGGACGTTTGGGGAAATTTTTACTTTTTCCCCCGGGTAATTATTTTTACCCTCCGGTGTTATTTGGAGCATTTTGGAGCTCCAATTAATAAAAATGCAGTTGAGAGAAATGATCAGGACATCGGATATGTCCTAGATATGAAATAACATGGAGAGGCAAAACAGCCAAAAGAGTCGCTATTTCGTTTCTTAACGGCTAAGAAAGACGGCTTAGGAATACACGTTTTCCGAGGCATTTGTGGAATAATTATCCCTACAATATTCCAGATTTAATGTTCCAATCTCGAGAAGTTTGGAGAAAGAGGTTCGACCCGCCTTTGGATCGGTTAAAGGATAATTATCGACTTTACTAAAGGATAATTATCGTCTTCACTATAAATAGCGGAAAATCCTTTATTAATTCATTTCATTTCACGTTTCCTCGTAAAAGCTCTGATTTCTCTCAACCTTCAAACTCAGATCTACTCTCCGTTTCTAATCCGATTTCAATTCCGTTTGAGTTTCTGGATTCCTCTCTTCATTCTCTTCATATCGGTACCGAGTTTCTGCATTTCCGAGTATATGGAGGGCTGGTCGAGCATATATGTCACCAGGCAGGTTCCGTCGCTCAGATTCCGGTGAATTTGATGTTGTCCATGCGTAGCCTGCGCCGCTGTGATTCCGAATCTTCTTTCAGATCGTCAATCTGGTTAGTAACGAATAAGTTATGAATTTATTCGTTTTCCGTACTGCGATTTGGCCTAAATTGACTTTAGGCTTGTCAAAATGGATAATTAGAAATTCCATTATGGTCGTTATATTATTCTGGTGATTATGGATAGTTTGTTTGATGAAATCTGATGACAGGTGGGTTTAGAAATTGCCTGCGGGCAAAACGTTATTCTGGCGAAATCTAATTAATTAATTAAAGGTTAATTAATTAAATTAGGATTAAAATTGAGATTGAGGAATGTTATTAGATACTACCTTGAGATTTGAGGAATTGTGAGTTATGCTGAGATATTGAGGTTTAGTTGGTTGTGAGGCTCACAGATTAAGTATGATCCTTATGGATCCCTTTGGGTCTAGGTGTGACCCCTTTGATGAATAGAGGTTGATATATCTCTTTATGCCTTGTTTATAGGCCGTGTTGTCCCTCCAGTGTAGAGGTGATCGTGGTTGAGTTTGTACGAGGTTGAGGTAAGTCCGTAGGACTTACTTAGCTACCATCCCTATATTGGGTGTTTGCATGAGTGGTGTGTGCTTTATATGTTTGCTATGATAGCATGAGTTGTCGTTTTTATCGACCTATGTTCTATTGACTGCCCCACTGCGTGGCTATGATAACCTTTCCCTTTCATCCCGCCGTGGAGTCTGGGAGGTTCTCTGATGTCGGGCCAGACTGGTTTACAGGAAGGGCGCAATCCACTCCCATAGGGTACACGGATTGTGTGACCGATACTCGTACAGCTGGACATTGTACTCAGAGGCGGGGATGTATCGGTCCTCGTGTCACATACTTTCATCTATCTATATATATACGGTTTTTGTGTGAATGGTTATTATATAAAGATAATAAATGGGTAAATGTGTGATATCATGCTGATGTGTTTATCTTTCATGATTGTGTTTGTGCTTATGCATTACCTCATATATGTATGGTTAGCTAACGGTTTCATACCGTGTTGTAGATGTTTACAGGTTAGGCGCTACTGGGTGATCTGGCAGGGTGACAGGCCGAGGACTCTCGTACATTAGGTGGTTGGTTTGGGTTTGTTGTGTTCCCCTCCTTCGTGAGGATGTTCTTTCGTACCTCCTGTGTGAGGTTGTCGTTTTATATACTCGGCTATGTTGTTGTTTACTTTGGGTTGTACAGATTATACTGTTTTATGTATTTGTTTTATATCTGTCAGTGCCATGTTGTAAGGTCCAGTGAACTTGTTGTCAGGCTAGGGTCAGGATCCATTGTGAGATCCTAGCCCAATGTGGCATCCCGAGTCCCGCGGATTCGGGGTGTTACAGTCTCTCCGCCAGTGGTACAAGGAAAACAAGTTAGCTACATATGCTCACGTGGTTCAGGCCATCAATAATGAGTTATCGGGGTTCCCTACTGATATTACTATGATTGTTGATGCGTTGGCAATGCAGGTGCATGTAGTTCTTTATGCTGACTTGGAGTTGGTTATTTCGTGTATGTGTGATCATTTTTTTAAAAATTGTTGACCATGTGTAGGTTTCGGACATAATAGAGGCCCAAGTTATTCGTGTGAAGGCGCACATTCCGTTCCTTGCTTATGAAAACATCAAACTATCGTTTGGGTGCCGAGCTCGTGGGAGAGCTTGTCCTGATGAATCCATCCAATTTGACCAAGATTTTCAGTGCATTACTTGTCGTGTTGTGAAGAAAGCAAAACCTAAGTTTGTTTCTTACTACTTCATCATTTTGTCATTCTTCTTTGTTATTCTTCTGTGTCACCTTACTTTGTTTCTTATTGTTGCAGGATGTACCTAAGGTTTAAGTGCTCTGATGGTACTGGGAAACTTACCTTGGACGCCTACACAAGGAATCTAGAAAGGTTGTTCCAAATTACCAGCAGGGACTTCTTTATCATGACTCTTCCGGTAAATTGTTTAAGACCTCTTCACTTATTCATATACTCATGAATATGATATACTGCTGATGCTCTTTTATAACAAGGCTTTAATGCAATTAACCCTCTCCTGCAGGACCGTCGTAAGGTTGTCGATCGTGCCCAGATTCGGTTCCGTATTGGAACAGCCGAGTTCCTTATTTCCCCGGTGAAGTCCTTGTTTGTGAACCATGACAAGATCAAGTGGTTCCTGAAGGAGGTGGTCGTTTAAGTGAAGTTGGAAGCTGGTTTGAAGGGTATTTTGTTGTGTTTGTATACGCTGAAATCATTTTGCGGTTATGGCGGTTGGTTCTCGAAGTGAAGTTGGCTTAGAATGGTATTTTGGTGGCCTTGTATAGTGTTAATGCAGTCCTAATGTGATGTTGGTTGGTGCTCAACAAGGGCAGATGAGGAGCTAATTTTCCCTCACCGTGGTTGCGTTTGCAGTCTTTCAGTTTCCTCTTTTTGCGCCCGGTTTTTGTGTAGCTGTTAACAGATGTGACATGTTTTCATTCTCTATAATGTTGTCTCTAAACGTTATGTGTATCGCCTGGTTAGTCCGGCTACGGATTGTTTATAACTAGTCATGTAAATACTATCGTCTACCTGTTGGTTTTCAATGTATGTTTAATTTCGTAAGCTTTTACATATGTGTTGGTAATTCAAAGTATGCATAGCATTACATATATTTTGAGCGATATGGATTTGTTGTTGATATTCTCCAAAAGCAAAATCCGGCATACTATAAATAATATGGAATTGCGGTTTTAGGTATAATATTTGTGGGAAGTTATATGCGATATTGTTCTCGTCCTTTCTCGTGTTAGCCCTACGTGGTCGGATTATTAAAGGGAATAAGTTATGCTTTTTATTTAAGAATTAATTAGGGAAATAGGAACTCTTAAAATTATCTTTTGTAAAGTAGGCTTCTACATAAAAGAAAGAAAAAGTAGGTATAGAAACTAGAAAATAGGGGCAATAATTGCTTTAATTAAATGATGGTGATTAGATGTTTACTCTTAGTTTAAGTATATTTTTTACATGTTTACCTTTTACCTTTTATTTTTGGTTAATGTAGCTAGTTTGATGACATTTTCAAGTCCATGAATGTTTAATTTTTTTGGGTGACATTGTTTTCGTTACCCAAATATGAATTGTAGTATTTTTCTCATTATTGGGTATATGTTTATTGTTTTTGTGGGATGTTTCTTGTTGTTGAGTATGCTTAAAGTGATATTTTTGGGTATGTTTTATGGTTATCCAAACCGTGTTACAAGAACCAAATTTGGTATTGATGTTTGTGTACAATATCGATTTGAAATTGGGTATGTTTTTATATGTGTATTGGCTTTGTAGTATGTTTCTTATTATTAAGTATATTTAAAGTGATATCGTGAGTATGTTTTATGGTTACCCAAAATGTGTTATAATGATCAAATGTCAAGCGATTTTTTGGGTAATGACCAAATGTCATTTGATATTGTGTTTGTGTACAATATCGAGTTTTGAAAATTTTGGGTATGACAAATTTAAATTGGGTATGGATTTTGTATTAAGTGATGTTTAAATTGGGTATAAATATAAAATATTATCCAATTCATGGATACTGTTTTATTTTGATATTTGATTTATTGGGTATGTTGTTTTCGAGTATGTTTATGTACTTTGACAAATTTATTTTTGGGTATGATTGTGATATTATTTGGGTAAGCGGATTTTTTGGGTAAGCGGATTTTTGGGTAAGCGGAGGGTTACGTTTTTTTTGCCCCAAATTCCTTCCAAATGTCAATCAAAAGTGTCACAGTCAGCACTCACATCAGCCATCACTCATTAGTCATCACTTTTGTCAACTTTTTGTCCTATTTATGAATTAGTCTAGTAAAGTAGGAGCCCTATTTTTCAATTTGTAATTAGTAGGGCCTAAATTTCAACTCTATAATATAAAAGACTCTAAATGCCAATTCATCCTTTATTTAAGAATTAATTAGGGAAATAGGACCTCTTAAAATTATCTTTTGTAAACTAGGCCTCTATATAAAAGAAAGAAAAAGTAGGTATGGAAACTAGCAAATAGGGCAATAATTTCATTAGTTGAAATGATGGTGATTAGATGTTTACTTTTTGTTTAAATATCTTTTTTACATGTTTATCTTTTATTTTTGGTTAATGTAGCTAGTTTGATGAAAATTTCAAGTCCATGAATGTTTAATTTTTTTGGGTGACATTGTTTTCGTTTCCCAAATATGAATTATAGTATTTTTCTCATTATTCGGTATATGTTTATTGTTTTTGTGGTATGTTTCTTATTGTTGAGTATGCTTAAAGTGAAATTTGTGGGTATGTTTTATAGTTATACAAACTGTGTTACAAGGACCAAATGTCATTTGATATTGATGTTTGTGTACAATATCGATTTGTGTAAATTTTGGTTATGGTAAATTCAAATTGGGTATGCTTTTATACGTGTATTGGCTTTGTAGTATATTTCTTATTATTAAGTATATTTAAAGTGATGTCGTGGGTATGCTTTATGGTTAACCAAAATGTGTTATAATGATCAAATGTCAAGCGAATTCTTGGGTAATGACCAAATGTCATTTGATATTGATGTTTGTGTACAATATCGAGTTTTGTCAACTTTTTGTGTTATTTATGAATTAGTCTAGTAAAGTAGGAGTCTTATTCCTCAATTTGTAATTGGTAGGGTCCTAAATTTCAACTCTATAGTGTAAAAGGTCCTAAGTGCCAATTTAGCCTTTATTTAATGATGTGTCATTCACTTGGTAAATACGAGATTTGATAGCCCCATTGCTTATTAGAACGCTCATGCGATAGTCTTCTTTTGGTTTCAGCTCCTTTTACCTTTTCGGATTTTTTCACCTTTCGTAAAACATGAGCACGGTTTTTTGATTTTGATCGTTTCTTATTTCTTTGAGACAAACAATCTCATTTTTAAATTTATGTTCAATTACTTTTCTATAACTCGATTCAGTTAGATGTAATTGGTTCGTTAATGTTTCTAACTTCATATTTATTTGTAGTGTCATAGATTTCTTGCCGAAAAGTAATCTAAAATTTTTTAATTAATTTTAGCAAGGTTCTTTTTATTAGGGAACTTGAGTTGTTTTTGGAAAAGTAGTTTCCTTATATAATTAGTGATTTCCTAGCACATACATAATCATTTCTTAAACAATAATTTTTTTAATTAATTTTAGCAAGGTTATTTTTACAAATGTGTACAATTATTTTACTATAATTTGAATCAATTAGATGTGATTGTTTAATGTCGTGGATGCTTCTTACTTCGTATGTATCAACGCACGTTCAATCTTTTTGTACGTAAATAAAAAAACAAAGCGCAAAATTAGAATCAATAAATCTGATAATCCATTGTTCATGATTGCTATTGATAAATCTTATTTTGATATACGCATGTTAGTTGTGTTTTTTCTTTGTTATGGATTATTGAAATAGATTAGTCCGTTGTATGTGCCCCCTATATGTGTTACCTTTGTTATGAAAATATAGATTTATTTAAGCATGGGTGGATCTTGAGTGCTTGCCTTAAATATTTTTTTACTTATATTTATTGTATTACATTCGATTTGTTCCTTTTGTAGGTGAATACGAATTATCAACATATGACCTCCCAAAATGATGTACCTGAATCATCGACCCGTAAAAGAAGGCGCTCGAGAATACCCCCCAGTAAGAATTCACGTAGCTGTAGGGAATGATCACGTGTCCTTGGTTGCAACGAAACTTCGGACACAACCGTCATGTAGTAAATGTGGTGCAAAGAAATTTGAATCTGAGCCACCAACTTTTTGCTGTCAAAATGGAAGTGTAGCAGTTATAAGCAACCCGTTCCCACCTCAACTGTTTCGCTTATTTACTGATAATACGAGCCTTGGTGATCATTTTAGACAATATGCAAGGTTGTATAATAATTTCTTCGCTTTTAGCTCCCTAGGATATGATAACATAAGTGCATAAACAATTAAAGGCATCCATGTATTCCGTTTACAAGGACAACTATATCATTTTCATCTAAGTATATCACCTCACACAAATAAACGTAAATTTTTGCAGCTATACTTCTTCGACGACTTACAAGAAAGAGAACAACGGGTTAAAACGTTTAATGAATTAAATGCTGATATTATCTCCATGCTTATTGATCTCATGGCTCTAAACCCTTATGCAACATTTTTCCGCAGTCTTTCACAGCGTGATGTACATTATGACACTAAAATATTGATATCAAAAAATCCAGCGTTGGATCAAAGGGTATTTAATGCTCCGACAACTGATGAGGTTGCTGCGATTCTCGTAGATAATGATAACTCAAATAAAATTAATAGTCCGGAAGTGATCGTATTAGGAAATGAGAATAAAACTTATAGAATCATGCATTATTACGGTTGCTATGATCCGTTGCAAGATCCTCTTTTGTTTACTCGGGGCGAGTGTGGGTGGCATCAAGGTATTAAGAAAATTAAACGCACAAATAATCAATTAAGAAATGAATCTACTTTTCCAATTGTGAATACTACTGACGATACAGCTGATGCAATTCTTTCTCGAGAAGAAATTGGTGCGTTATTCCTTTCCTTAACTGTACATAGTTTCTTATATAACTAATTTGGACATAGCTACAAGAGCTTGTTCTACATGATTCGTTAAATTTGAATGACATTTATCTTTTACAATTTCAACTTCATCTGCATTTCCACCAAGAGCAGGACAAAAAATTTCTTGTCGTGAGTATTACTCTTACAAGTTTCAAATACGTAACGGTAATCACATTCTGCAGGCTGATAGGATATATCAACAATATATAGTTGATATGTACGTGAAAATTGAAAATACGCAATTAGATTTCTTGCGCAGGAATCAAAGCACCATTCAAAGTGAGTTGTATCAAGGTGTTGTTGATAGTGTTAACGATGGCTATCGTAGAACCTCTTATTATTGGCAAACGTGTTATTCTACCAGCTTCGTTTATAGGCGGTCCTAAGGATATGAAAAGACAATATCTTAATGCAATGACGCTTGTGCAAAAATACGGCAAACCAGATTTGTTTATTACAATGACCTGTAATCCCCAATGGCCTGAAATAAAAAAAGAAATGCTTTTAGTTGAAAAGCCAGAAGATCGACCGGATTTAGTTGCACGCATTTTTAGAGCTAAGTTAACTAAGCTTAAATCTTTATTGCAGGAAAAAAAAATCTTTGGTAGCATTGCAGCCCGTGTTGATGTTATAGAATTTCAGAAAAGAGGTCTACCTCATGCGCACATTTTGATAATTTTGTCGAGCGAAAACAAGATACGGTCATCCGATGACTATGACAAATACGTAAGCGCAGAAATCCCGTCAAATGAATTTCCTAAATTAAGGAAACTTGTTATACAACATATGATGCATGGACCGTGCGGTAAAGCAAATCCTGGTTGCCCTTGCATGAAGTAAAAAAATAACAAATTAATGTGTAAATACGGGTTCCCAAAAAAATATGCGGAATATACATCAAGTACAGATGATTCATATCCGACTTATCGCCGAAGAAATAACTGTGATGTTGTACGAGTTAGAGGGGCAACGCTTGATAATCGATGGGTAATTCCATACAATCCATATTTACTTGCGACATTTAACTGTCACATAAATGTTGAAGTATGTTCTATAGTTGGAGCAATAAAGTACATATATAAATATGTGTATAAAGGGCATGATACAATTAGTTTCACTGTAACAACAGATCAACCAGTTGTTCAGGATGAAATTTGAGATTACCAAAATGGTAGATGGGTGTCTCCTCCCGAGGCTGCATGACGCATTTTTACATTTGATTTACATGATATCAATCCAACGGTTTTCGTTCTGCATATACATTTACCGCATATGCAATCAGTAACATTTTCTACTTCTGAGCAACTAAGTAATGTTATTTCCGATGAAAGCCGCCAAATTACAACGCTTATTTATTTTTTCACCACAAATGCTAATTCCCAGTCAGAGCATAAATACTTGTACGCAGAATTTCCTAAGCACTATACATGGAATCAAAAACAAAAAATGGAATGAAAGAAAGCAAAGGTCATTCCTTGGTCGACTAGCTTATGTCAATCCTTGTGAGGGTGAACGGTACTATTTACGGTTACTATTAACGCACATAAAAGGTCCTAAATCATTTGAAGACTTTCGCACCATCGACAACGTAACATACTCGACTTTTGAAGAGGCATCTTTAACTCATGGTCTTATTGAAATCAGCGGCTACACAGATTCGTGTATGGAAGAAGCAGTTAGTACACAAATGCCAAAAACATTACGGAGATTGTTTGCGATGCTCCTTATTTTTTGCACACTTGTAAATCCCCAAAACTTGTGGGACAAGTTCTATGAACCACTATCAGATGATTACCGTCAACAGTATCCAAATAACCCAAATAAAGTGCGGCAATTAACATCATCAGAAGTTGACGTTTACCTAGAGTCAATGGGAAAATCGTTAGCGTATTATCGAATTGTTGTGACATTTTTATCAGATGCTAATTTTACTAATGTGAATCGTGAAATAGCAGATGCGCTAAGTGCAGTCACGCCTGAACAATATTTAAATGCATCAAAGTTGTTAAACTTAGTGCAGAGAACTACTTATAAAGCAATCACTTCGTGATTAAAAATAATAAGTCAGGATCCTTTTTCATAGACGGTCCTGGTGGTACATGAAAGACATTTCTGTATTGTGCTTTATACACTAATACTCAAAAATTGAATAAAATTGTTATAGTTACCGCAACTTCAGGCATAACAGCTTCTAACTTACCATCTGGCAGAACTGCACATTCTCGATTCAAAATACCGATTGACGATAACGGCAATCAACTATGTAATGTTTCGAAACAAAGCAATCTTGCAGAGCTTCTACGACAAACATCTTTAATTATATGGGATGAAGCATATGTGGCAAAAAAACAAAATATAGAGTCCTTATATACGTTGTTACAGGATATATGTAACTCTACAGAATTGTTTGGAGGTAAGATTGTTGTGTTTGGTGGTGACTTTAGACAGGTTCTACCTGTCGTACCTCATCAAGGACAAAGAGAAGCAATAAACTGTAGCTTAGTTACATCTCAAATATGGCCATTGTTAACTAAGTTTAGTTTGACCCAAAACATGCGAGCTCAAGAAGATCCGAAATTTGCTAATTTCCTTCTGCAACTAGGAAATGGTGAACTTCAGGTCGAGGAGCATGCTGAAGTAAAAGTACCGTCTTCGATAGTTCGCTACAGATCGATAATTGAGAACATGACTTCATCTTTAGTTAACACAATTTTTCCAGAAATATAAAGCGCTATAATAGATTTCTCCATCTTTGCAACCAGAGCAATTTTAAGACCAAAAAATGAAGATGTTGATTACATAAACAGCCTACTTATTAATGAGTTTCCAAGTGATGAAAAGACATACTTAAGTTTTGACTCTGTCATAGATGATGGATCAAATATATATCCGACTGAATTTCTTAATAGCTTATGCCCACCAGGAATAAGTCCACATAAACTTGTTTTGAAAGAAAATAGCCCCGTAATATTACTACGTAACATTGATCCGCCAAACGGTTTATGTATTGGCACTAGGCTAATATGCAAAGCATTCCATAGGAATTTATTCACTGTGAGATAACGACTGGTTATTATAAAGGTGAACAAGCATTCATACCTAGAATAACTTTAAGACCGTCTAACAACAAATATCCATTCCTTTTTCAAAGAAAACAATTTCCAATAAAATTATGTTTTGCGATGACAATTAATAAATTACAGGGACAAACTCTAGCTCAAGTAAGTCTATATCTACGGGAACTATGTTTTGCTCATGGACAAACTTATGTTGCTCTTTCAAGGGCGAAAAAAAGAGACAACCTTAATATTTTTAGACGCGATAATAAATCAGAAGACCCATCATTTACAAATTCAATAAAAAACATAGTCTCATTTGAAATACTACAAAAGACAAATATTCGGAATGTTGAGATGGCATGACACATACAGCCAACTACAAACTGCAGGTGCGATTTTAAACTATGAAATAGTTCTTTTCATTTTTTTTACGTTCCTGTTTCAACCTTTCCTAATCATGAAAAGTTTCTGTTTCACAGTAATTTTTTGGAAGAGCATTCAAGACAACTGCTAGCCTGGATTCTTATTGTTTTCTCCGCTATTATCTGCGTAGTATGTTACTACCTACATTCATGTTTCTTCCGAAAATGTAATAGAGATGTGCTTTTAATATAAGAATTGTTCGTCTTCATAATGTAATTACATTTTCTTCGATTTTTTTCACAATATAGTACACGCTAGCATCTACCACCTATAACAAATTCGATCGAACATAGCCGTACGCGTGCATAGCACGCGCGTCCACCCTAGTTTTAATAAAATTAGCAGGTAGAAAAATAATAAACAATATTAGATAGCGAGCAAATTAAAAAAAAAAGGGTAAAATGGGGTAGTGGGTATGTTTTGTTTCAATGAGCATATTAAGGGCCCCAATTTAATATTGTGTACAAAATAGGCCCCTTCATTATGTACAAAAAAGATTTATTAAAATTATAAAAATCAATTAAGGAAATAAGAATATTTCACTCTCCAATATTACGATATATTCTGCGGCGTTGTTATAGGGAAGTATCTTATAGGTTCTTCATATGCATCTTCTTCCTCACGGCGTCACACGAACAGCAGCCACAAAATATTCGTCTCCATCTTCATCTACATCTTCCTCACGGCGTCAATATAATTGCAGCATTTCGGAAACATTAAGCATGTTTATCTGCTTGGGTACATAATCATCGAAGTATATTGTTTTCGATCTACCATTTATTTTCGTATTTGGTTCCTGGTAAGTCTATGTTTCTCCTGTGTAACCTTCTTCGGACGCTCTCATCGATAACTCCCCCATGATTTGTGTACATAATTGAAAATGAAGCATCGTTGTGTTAAATGATGATCCTTGTATTTTGGAAAGAATAAACATGTTTATCTGCTTGGGTAATAATCATCCACGATATACCTTTCATGGTTTTTGTACATAATTGATACTGAAGCATCGTTGTGTTAAATGATCATCGTTGTATATATGTACTTATGTATGAATGGTTATAATAGGATATGTTTTGTACATATTTGTTGATTTCTTAATTTACTTGTGTATATGTACTTATGTATGACTTCTTATTTTCCTTGTGTGTCAGTCAGTTTGTGTACATCTGATGTCGAGTGTTTTCATAACATTATATTGCGGGGGGGAATGGGAACTGTTGAAAGATGTATGGACCTACAGTGGAGATGTGAAAAGCAAGCCCATGGTCGTTGATTTATCTTGCACTTTTGTTGATTTGAGGAATGATATTGCACGCCAATTTGAAATATCTCAATCCGAATCCGTTTTAGACCTGTCCTACAAGAATCCTTTCAATCCAGGACTACAACCATTTCAACTTACAACAAGAGATGATTTGGATACATTTATCCGGATAAATGAACTGCCAGATTTTAAGTGGAGTATTCCTGTGTATAACTACTTTTGAAGGACATAATCATACTGGCGGGGAGTTAGTAGTTGTACCTGATTTACATGAAGAGCTTAACTGCTTGAGAACTTCTATGGAATATCTTGACAACGGGCTGTCACAAATTGATTTGTGTACACACACGTCAAGTGTGTTAGACAACGATCATGTAGATGATACGTGGAGTGAATCAATCGCACTAGTTCGTCAAAGTCAATCTTATGTGCCTGCTGGAAACGATTATGAACTTGTTGTTGGGAAAACATATCGTACAAAAACCGAGCTGAAGAATGCATTGTGTCTGCATTCTATATCAGAATGTTCACAGTATAAAACTGTTAAGTCAAAGAGGAAGGCTGTCACTGCAATATGTATTGATGAAGCATGCAAATGGAGAGTTCGTTTCAGTATACTTGGTGAATCAAGTGTATTTACAACAACAAAGTTCGTCTCTACACACACATGTTCGTATCAATTGAGGCGAAAATGTAACAGGGGTGCTTCCTACCACGTCATAGCAGAGAAAGTGAAATCAATGTATGTTATTTTACTTTTCCATACAATATTGTTATGTAAATATCTTGTGTATGTACATATCTTGTGTAATTCGTGCATTATGTAGGTACGCCAACTCCAAGAAACTACCATCGGTAAATCAGATAGTAACAATAATGAAAAGTTTACACCATATTGATGCTAGTTATTGGAAGTGCTGGAAGGCCCAAGAAGAAGTAAAAGACATGATTAGAGGAACTTTTGAGGATAATTACAACTTAATCCCTTCCTATTTGTATATGCTAGAGGAAGCCAATGAAGGATCATATGTTGGACTTATAGTTGACGATGATAATCGTTTCAAGTATGTATTTGTAGCATTCGGTCAGTCAATACGAGGGTTTAAATCGATGAGGAAGGTACATATTCTTAAACCATATAATATCATCTTGTGTTCCATTGTTCATTTATGTAGGTAGATTATGTACAAGTGCAATATGTTGTAGGTTATCACAGTAGACGGAACACATCTTAGTGGGAAGTACGGGGGAGTGTTGCTTGTTGCAACTGCCCAAGATGCAAATCAGCAGATATATCCCATGACATTTGGCATTGTTGATAGTGAGAATGATGCGTCGTGGGAGTTTTTTTTCCAAAATCTAGAACGCATCGTGCCGGACAGTGACGACCTTGTGTTTGTATCTGATAGACATAATTCAATCAAGAAAGGTATAGCGTCGTCCTATAAAAAAGCATTTCATGCATACTGTATTTGGCGCCTTAAAGGGAATCTCAGAAAGAGGACAAGATCCAACCAAATACTGCAGTTGTTCATTGATGGAGCCATGAGATGTAAGGAATCTGAGTGCATGTCAATACTTGGGCAGATTAATTCGGTATGTTATGTACATACTGCCTCTTATTTTACCCTTATTCGTATACATAATGTTTTGCATGGCGACATTGCCTGTTTTTGTGTACATTAAAGCTGGTTTTCATACACAGGAAAAGCCAATAGTTGGATCTCTGCTACATGAGATAGGGCTGTCAACGTGGGCACGGTCATTATCGCCGGCAAAACGGTACAATATCATGACAAGTAACAACGCCGAATGTGTTAACGCATTGATGAAAGATGGGAGGGAATATCCAGTTTTAGCGTTGCTTGATGAGATTAGACAATTCATGTCGCGATGGTTTGCCGAGCATCGACAAAGGTCTCAATCTTGTGTAGAGGTTTCCACACCGAAAATTGAAGCGATCATCCAGAAAAGATTCAACGATTATGCCTCTTACTTTGTGTATGTCCTTGATGCGGATAGAATGGAGTTTGAAGTGAAAAGGGATGACGAGCATGTAATCGTTTGTTTGCAAACAAAGTCTTGTGAATGCAAGGAGTTTGATGTGGAAGAAATACCGTGCATACATGCTGTAGCTGCATCAAAACATCTTGGTATGAGTCCTTCTTATCTCATTAGTATGTATTACTCTACTGAAAATTGGAGGGCTGCATATTCAGAGATAATTTATCCAGTACAGAACAAGTCAGAGTGGAATATCCCAACATGCATATCGGAAATAAAATGTGATCCTCCAATAAGGCGTAAACGGTGTGGAAGGTTGTCTAAAGCAAGAATATGGGCCTCGTGGGAACCAAAGAGTAAGCGAAGATATGGCTGTTGTGGATTTAGTGGACACACGAAGAAGACTTGTCTAAATCAACCAAAGAAGGCAATGTGAAACTGGTTTTAGTTAATTATATGATTTATGCACGAAAAAATTTGTGTAGTTCTGAATAAATGGTTTTTGTCTTATGTACGAACATCACATGTCCTGTTTGATTGAATATTTGTGAGTTGTTAAACATATTATGTAGTTCGAATCCAGGTGTGTACTTCTCATTAAGGAGTCAAACGAGAACATTACACTCTGCTTGTGTACTATTACATGTTATGTACATTAGATAGGCTTGTGTACTAATATATCTCAGTATAAAGTAAAAGAGTATGTGTATGTCTCATTAATAAGTCACACGAAAACCAAAGAAGGCAATGTGAAACTAGTTTTAGTTAATTATATGCTTTATGTACGAAAAAATTTGTGTTGTTCTGAATAAATGGTTTTTGTCTTATGTACGAACATCACATCCTGGTATCCTGTTTGATTGAATATTTGAATATTATCAAAATTCCTATTTGTGATTTGTTAAACATATTATGTAGTTCGAATCCAGGTGTGTACTTCTCATTAAGGGTTCAAACGAGAACATTACACTCTGCTTGTGTACTATTACATGTTATGTACATTACATAGGCTTGTGTACTTTAATATCTTGTACACACGCCCTAAATTGTGTATTCTTACATGCTATGTATATTTTTGTTTCTGTATGGTTCTGTATTAGGACATGTTATGTACATTTTTTTCTCTTATGTTTGTGTACTATGACATGTTATGGATATGTTATGTACGTTTCTGTTTCTAAGTACATGTTATACTACGATATGTTATGTACATATCTGTTTCTAAATACACCATAATGATAAAATTGTCTGATTGAAGTAACACGAAAACGTGATAATGTTGTCCCCCTTTATGAATCTGTTTGTAAGGACGACATAATAATTGAAATGTGTACTTCACGAATCAACATAAAACAAGAAAAAAATTGTCCGCATTACTCAATCTGTTATACAAGAAAACAAAAGTAAATTGTCTTGGAATGTGTTCAACTCTCATCAACCCAATCTGACCATCCCCTTGAGAATATAACATGAGCAAGCTTCTCCCTCACATCTTGCAACCCATCATCGCTAATGCCAGATAAATCTGTTCTCCCCGAAGCTAGGTACTGAATGTACTTGATAGCAAATATCCCGCAGCTATCCCTGTTTGATATGTACATATAATTATGTATACACAATAAATGTTATGTAAAGATGTAACTTACCCGTCAGCATTGGCCTTCAGACTAGATTTTCTGATAATTTTGAATGGCCTCTTCAAATTCTCACCTAACTTCGTGTGTCTACCATGTATCCTTAGCACCTGCGGGAACATAACTGCCAAAGGTTCGAGTAAATGCTGAACTCTTTCTTCTTTTATGTACATAACTTGTGGGTCATATACATAATGGTCCAATCGATTAGGTTGATCTCCAGCGATACCCAGTGTGAATCCAGAAGGTTAAAGGGGGAATATATCTTGTCAACATCGTACAAAGGCTTCCTGAATATAGCTGGGACATCTCTAGTTATGACCTGGAACCATTTTTCGTTCAACTTGGGTTTCTCATTCTTCACAGCTACATACTTAACAAATGTGGTTTTATTATATGCCCTTGTCCATTTAGTAGAAAGCACATCTATCTTTCCAAATCTTTCTGGATACTGAACAATACTTTTGCGGATATGCACCAATATCTCATCAATTGCCTGCATATTCCAAGGATATATTTTTCTTATGTACATATATAAATATGTACATAATTACTTAATGTACACAATGTTATTGACAGCTTACCTCGTCTTTGATCCAACCACCAGGTTTCAATATATCCTAAATTGCTGCTCTTGTAATGTTCTTGATATAACCCCTTATCGAACCTTTACAGTCCTTGTTCTTCACCCAATTATATAGACTTTGACGCTCATTCAAATCAAGAATGCTATTGGAAGGCTCCTTCGGTAAGCTCACATTTTTCCTGTACGGTGTACGTACATATTTACTGTCCTTCTTAAGTCGTAACCCAATCTTGCGTGCTTGTTGGGCTTCCTCTATGCCCTGTTTAACAGTTTTAATATGTAAGTTTCCACACATATTTTCACAAAAGATTTTGATACATAATATTTGTTGTGCTATTACAATTAGTTGATTTACATTACATAGTTCAAAGTGTCTACTGGAATCAATATTACATATTACATAATATATATTTATGGTGGTCATACCTCACTGGATCCACCCCCTAATTCTTCGATTTTTGCATCATCAATAATGTCTTTCTTGTCAACTTCAGCACGTGTAGGAGTCTGTTCGGGAGCAGTCGATTTTTTCACATTTTCTGTGATAATATTCCTGATTTTAATCTCCGTACGCTTGTAAGATTGGTAAATTGTTGTGTCCATCTTGTCGTACAGAGTGCCCAAATCCCTGGTATATGTGGTGAGTTCTTCAATCATTATCCCATGATGCTCTATCTTCTCAGCAATTTCTTTCTGATCTCTTTGAATGGTGTCCAGCTTATCCATAAGTTCAACAACCCACGCTGGTTTATGTGCATCCATCCTATTATGTACACATGAGAAATTCGTGAATATTAAGAGATTCTATAACTGTTATGCATAGGGTATAAAAAATTACACACCTCATTGGTACATTGCTTTTATGTTTGTCTTTCCTCCCTTCTTCAACAATAACTTCATCTATATTCTTTTTTGGTGAAAGTGTGGGGGTATGCTTCCACATTTGAATCTGCATCTTCTTCCTTTTCTTTTGGTTTACTCCTCGATGATCTGTGTACATATGAAAACACTAAGCATTGTGTACATAAATATATCATTGAATCATTTATTTTGTGAACTAGCTAAATGAACTAACCTTGTGTGTGCATTGATCTTGTCTTCGTCAGACTTGCCAATGTCGACACTAATGTTTTCAGTTGCAATCTTAGGTGGAGGTGTAAGGGTATCTTCATTGATTGACTGTTGAATATTGTCCTTTTCCTTTGTTGTCATCTTTGAGGATCTACACACAAAAGTTTATTATTATGAGTATGGAGATATTTATTGATATATCTGTGTAATAATGTAAACATAATAGTGAAACACACCTTGTTTGTTCTTGAACTTTGGCGTCAACCAACTTGCCAACTTCAACATTAATCTTTCCCTTCTCATTATCAACTGATTTTGCGTGAGCTTCTTCAATAGAAGATGGAATAATGGGATCCGTTCCCTTTGATATCCTCTTTGATGATCTAGAAAAAAAAATCAATCAGAAACATAAAGTCTTTTATGTAATTGTGTACTTGTGTATCTAACCTTGTCCGTTCATAGACCTTGTCTTCAACAGACATATTAACTTCACCTACCACCTTTTCATTTTTCTTCACCTCGATTGGTGATTGCGTATTCTCATCAGTTGATGGTTGGGTTATCTCCTTTCCCTTTGTTGTCCTGTTTGAAGCCCTACACAAGTTACAATAATTAGACACAATATTCATGCTTATAATTGGGTACATAAATATATCAATCAGAAACATAAAGTTTTTTATGTAGTTGTGTACTTGTGTAACTAACCTTGTCCGTTCATAGACCTTGCCTTCAACAGACATATTAACTTCACCTTCCACCTTTTCATTTTTTTCACCTCGATTGGTGATTGCCTATGCTCATCAGTTGATGGTTGGATTGGATCCTTTCCCTTTGTTGTCCCGTTTGAAGCCCTACACAAATTACAATATTTAGACACAATATTTTTATATAATTGGGTACATATATCGTGTCCTGATACAAACCTTTTTGTTTGGACATTATGAATGTTTGCATCTGGTTTTCTTTTCCTGCTTTGTTTGTCCTCCTCTGTTACAATTTTACAAAAAAATAGATATGTTTATACACAATAAGAAGATTTATGTACATACGTTCAATTGTGTTTAATATTACCCTTCTTCTTAGGTGGATCAACAAATGCATCATCATCTGCTTCAACAGCACCACTGACAACACCAATGTTTCTGATCACAATATTGGAGCTACCAACCCTATATTTCAAAAAAGTAAAAACATTACCAAATAGGAAGTGCCTAATGTTGTGTGTACATAAAATTTATTTAATCCAAACCTGAATGTTTCCTCTTTAGCATTCACTTCACTAGGCCTTGTTATTATCACTTCTGCATCTTGGAATCCATTATCAAATAGGAAGTCAATTCTATCATCTTCGCTCTCAATTGGCCACCAGTCAGTGTCATCGTTTTCATTAAGTCCTTCAATAGTTTTGATATCCTCTTTCTTTAGGTTATCCACAATTCCCTTTATCTCAGCGTATCCAGGGAACGGCTTGCCAGACTTCCCAGATCTTGATACGTACCGCAGACACATTGGTTCCGCCTCCTCATCATTAATGCTTGCGTAATAATGTGCAAGCTTTGGAACAGAATGAAACAGCCAAATCTATGGAAAGCATTGAAAATTCAATGATTATGTAAATGAATATGTAAGCATCGTATATTTGTATAAATTATGTACACACAACAGATATGTATATGCATGTAATCAAAACAATGTGAAAAGTACAAACTTGTAATGCAAGGGAAAACCCTCCAATATTGTACCCTCCACTAGGTCGTTCTTTGCCGGCTTCATATGATTGGAAGAACCTCATTGTTTGGTTAAAAGCCAAACGACCCCATGGGATAGAATTGAACATACCCATATCGTTGACAATGTTGATGGTCTGTTGGTAAACCATTGTTTTCCTGTCCTTTGCAACGACCACTGTTTCAATGAGCAGCATTAGAGCCATTTTTAACTTTTGTGATGACTCTTTCGGTGTTCTTGCGTATATCTCCTTCAAATCTTTGGTTGTGCATCTTTCAATCCCAACCACCCTCTTCATATCAACATCTGGTAAATCATCAATAGAATGCCCAAAATCGTCAGAGCAGTTCAGTCCAGTAATGTTGGAAAACTCTGTAAGTCCAAATCTAATTAGAACATTGTTGATGCCGAACCACATTGAATGCTTTCTCCTTGTCTTCACTTCTCTCATAAGCATGAAGTGTATTACTTGATTGCTCATCTTGAGCCTTGTGCTCATATGAATTAACGGAGCAAAGGGTCCGTTCCTTACTTTGGTCTTGTCTTCCTCACTCAAACCGTCCATTATAGTGGGTATCATAACTGGCCTACAAAAGCAACTGATCCTAGCCAGCTCATTCTTGTCATTCTCATCCCATATGTATGTAAACTGTAACAACACAAGTCAATATTATGTATATAATGAGTTTGTGTACATATGATATGATAACTAATTTGTTTATATTAAAATGCACAACTTAAGCTGGGTAGTGTGACTGTCATATATACGTGCAGCATCTTGGGTGTATGTGTCAACCATCCTCTGGTACATATACATTGCAAACAATTATTGAATTTATTCATGGATTATGAAAATAACAAAAGAGGTACTTGTGTATGATGTACATTAAACAGATTATGTAAAGCTTGATGATTGGTAAATGTGTACACATGAATATATTGTACATAATAGATATGTATATAATGTACATGTGTATGCTGTGCATAATTAATGTTCTACCATGATTATGTAAAGCTGTGGATAGTGTGGTTGTCATACAACATTCTTGATTATTGTTAGTTGTGCACATAATTAATATTCTACCATGATATGCTTTAGTGTGTATACATAAATCATTCATAATATGCTTTACTGTCTATATGTAAGACATGATAAAGGTTCTACCATATCATGCTTTTCTACTTATGGTTTTCCAAATCAATCATTACAAATACCTGTGAGGAAGACCCTGCACCTGATTTATCTTGTTGCTTCCTCATGTGAGGCTTAATACCCATCATTTTTTTTCTTGCCATTGTCTTTCTTGTATTCAGACAATTGCAATATATTTTTTTGGTAGGAAGACAATTGCAATATATCAGTTACATGTGTCAGTTTCAATTGAATGATATAAAAATTGTGGTAATTTATAATAATGTTTGATCTAATGTACATATCTAACACACACCAGCATGTACACAATCTACGTTTCTTGTCAAATATATATTCAGTCCTATGAAATATCATAATGTATGTACACATTTAACACATATATTCTCTGTCAGTACATATAGTATCTGCTTGTGTATCATAATGTATGTACACATCTAAAACATATATTCTTTGTCAGTACATATAGTATCTGCTTGTGTATCGCCATATCTCATTCAATGTGTACATAACTTAGATTTTTTACTAAATACAACATCAAACAGAGCAAATAGCAACCAATTCCAACTATTTTCGTTTGTAAAATATAAACAATCACTATCACAAATGTAGACTGGTGTACTAAAATTGAACATAGTCGTCCCTACCAAACTTCTAAAATCAGTTTATGTACATAGTGTACCAACAAACCAAAATCATTACACATTTGTACATGCAAGCTTAGAGTATACTGGATTCATCTACCACAAAGCTTTAATTTCGATTCAAAATTCCCAAATCTAGAAAAAATTGTCAGCTTTACCAAAAAAATGTCGTCAGTATGAGACAGTGTTTGTTTCTTTTGAATCAAGATTTAACATCCCAAATTAAAGCTTGAACATGCATTATATCGAATCTTCAAAACCTTGTTTAAACGAAAGAACTGATTTCTTCAATCAAACCATGTAAAAGGCAGTTCGGCATCATACCTGCGTTTGATTAGCTATGGCGAGTTTCTTCTGAGTACGTTAAACGATTTGCTAAGTTTTACCTGTTGAAGAAGAAGGAATAAACGACGAACAGTTGTGATCCTTGTGGAGTCGCCGGCAAGTTGAACTCTCAAGTGCTATGGCGAGAATCTTCCGAAACACTCTCGATTTTGGTTTGGTTTTTCGTGGAAGTTGAAAAGGCGGATTTCGTGGGCTATTAATGAGGAAGATTTGCCGGTTACCTTATTAAAACCATCTCTCCGATAGTGTAGCTTACTTTTGGGCTTATTTAAAATATTTTTCAATTTTAATAACTTCCATCAGCCTATTTAATACCTCAATTTATATTTTTTTATAAAATCAAAACAATCAAGGGCCTAGTTTATTTTTTAGAAAAAAAAGTTACCCTAACCCCTCAATCTTCTCAAAAAAAAAAAAAAAAAATTTGTCTACGAGCATTCAAATAAAAGAAAAAAAGGAAATTGAAAGTCAAGGTATGAAGAAAAAGTGAGAAAAACTACTTGCAATGCAAGCACTTGCTCTCATTTTAAAGAAATAATTACCAACGATTTTTTTGCTTGACTATCATTTTTTTGCTTTCTAATTCTTTCTTCAGCTCCTCAAAAAAACCCTAGCCGCTTTCCCTCTCCCGATAACCCTTATTTCTTGCGTCCTGGCCGCCGTGCCTCTCTCGGAGGAGCAGCCGAGCCACCACCACCGGCGACTTCCACCAGCGACCACTACCGGCGACTTCCACCAGCGACTTCCACCAACGACCACGTCCGGCGACTGCTTTCTCTATCTGCCTCTCTTCTGAACTGGGTAGGATGCCGGCTACTACTTTCTTTGTCCGCCTCTCTCTCGGAGGAGCAGTCAAGCCACCAAGCGACCAACAACGGCCGTCCTTACCGCCGCCAAACGTTGGAGTCCCGTTTTCTTCGTGGATTCGATGCCGCCGGGGTTCCGTCACCACCACAAGACCGTCATCGTTGCCTTTCCGTCTTCACTGTTCCGTCCGCCACCACATCCACCACCGACCATCGTTCGATTGCTTTCCCAGTCCAAATCACCATTGTTTTCCTTCCTCTTTGTTTGCAGATCTAGATCCGGACTTCTAAAGGTAAGATGTGAGAGCTTTTGCTCTTGTTTGATGAAAATAATTTGGTTTCTGAGAATAACTAATACAAACATTGAATTGAAAAATCAAGAAACTACTAGAACAAAGGAAGAAACTGCTGGTGAATACGGATCAACTATTGGCCGTTTTGGCTTCCGACCCTCTGCGTGTTTGCTCTATGCAACGGAAAATCTTCAATCTATACAATAATAACACCGTGTTAGTAAGTTAGAAACATAAAGCATATGTTGGTTTTGTGTGTTTGATGGATTGTGAGCAGGTGTTTGTTCTCGATCTCTTGCTTACTGAAATTGTAACCTTGTGGTTATAATGTTTCCCTACCTATGTAACTTCGAACTTCGAACTTATGACTCTCCGAATCCATTGGTTTGGTTAGAACCACCTTTTGGTTTGTTCTACTAACTATTAACTAATATGCAGGAGTAATGACATCTTTAGAACAAATTTCTACATGAAACTCTCAAAGAATGGACCAAATTTCTACATGAAATTCTCGGAAGTATTTCTTTTGCATGTGGTCACCGGTTTTCGGCTGCTATGCCGCCCGATTCCAACCACCGCTAACCCACTCCCCCCTCCCAAACTCCAAATCTTATCCGATCCGTGATAGAAAAAAAAAAACAAAGAACAAAAAAAAAACAATTGTTTCTATAAAAGTCCACCAAGAACAACTCAAACCTAATCTACTATCATTGCCGAAATTGCATTTACATCAAGAGCTTCATGATTTGGAGCTTCCAGGCCCTCTTCAAGCTCGAATGTGAATAATGTCTCTGCGTGAAAATTCATGTCTAAGATAGTATTTGAACAAATAATCTCATGAAATCCTTTTAAGAAAATAGAAAATAGAATGTCAACAATTCTTCTCCTGAAAATCTTTTGCATCTGGTTTGATGAAAACAACCTTGATAGACTCAAATCATCCCTATCGACACTAAGATCGTGAATGACAACGAATAGACATTGACTAAGAGTTATATTCAAGATTCAATTTTGTAGATCAAGACTAGCACAATAAGGATAATGTTTTCATTTCCTTACGATCCATCACAAATCCAACTTCAGAGGAACCAAAATCGATCAACAATAACATCTAAAACTGATTCGTGAACAATAATTTCAAATCCAACTTTACCAAAATATCTGAGAGATGTCTCGAATCATTTCCAAACAGAGACAAACGGTATACCAATAGAATAATAATGATCATTCATCTCATCTTTGTTTTGAGGGAAAATCATCTTCATTCTAAGGTGCGGAGATGATAGAGGAATAGTTTTCTCATTTTCTTTGTTTTCCATTTGTTTTTTTATGTCCGATTTGTGATTTTGTGGGTTTAGCTCTTTCCTTTTACGATCTACCTTATCCTTTTGTTGGGCTTTTATATCCGTTTCTTAGTTTCTTTTTCTTTCGTACGCCTCTTTCTCTATTTTTGTTGAGTCTACTTTCATGTTTATCAACTTGTGGTTTTATGAAGATGAATTTTTTATCGTTTTTGTTTTTTGTTACTCCTTTAGGTTTTGTTGTTTAAGTTTGTTTGAGTTAATCTCCTTTGCTGCTTTTTCTTTTTGTTGACCATTTTTGTTTTGTTTTGCTTAACTTAACTTCTTGTTTTTGTTTTCCTTACACTTGCTTCCTTTTTCAAGGTTTATCTTTTTTAAACCTTTCTTTTTACACATCTTTCGTTTTCCTTTTTTTGTACCTCTAATCTCCGGTCTTGTTTGAAATTTCCCTCAAAACTGAATTAGTTATGAACAATTGGAACCTAGAACCTTGAACCTTTATCTTCCCAAACCTTATTTTGACCCCAAACTAACTTGTTGAAGTAAATTGTCCAACAACACTTGCTATTTGAGTCAAATGTAAGAACAAAAGGAATAAGAGTGATGATATGTGGATCTCTTGTATGACCAACCTTGAACAACCTAGAGCAGCTTGTGCTCATATGATCAAACTTTAGTGTAATGCTCTAATGTGTGACTATGTATGGTATATTTACCTCATAGTGACTCCCCGACTATTTTCTTGATTAGTTGAGGATAATAGGAGAGGCAAACGCCCGTTTGATATCCCTCTTCGCCTTGATTCACTTGGGAACAAATTCCTATCAACAAACCATCACATCTAGATTTGAGATCTATCGACCTTATTCATAGTGTTGAAAATTTGTCTTTTTCATGGATTTGGACTTTTATTTTCAATCTTTTTGTTGAAAAAAGTTGTTTGAACTTCTAGAAAAAGCATGAAGCTTTAGACAAGTATATCATGACTTGTGAACAACGGCTTTGGTCATACCACATATAGAATATGTTTTATCGACCAAGAGTCACAAATTCCGACCTTTTTCGGTCTATGAAATCTTATTGGAATAAAGCTTTTAACCGATAAACTTTTAAATTGGAAATGATTCTCCTTATTTGAACCAATATTTGAAGTTGCGAACTAGTTTGAGCAAAAGGTCCTTATGAACAAATTTGTGAGTTTTGTTGAGGTGGACATTAGTACGTTCTTGTTTTCAAGCTCTCCTATAGATTACAGGGTATGAATAGAGTCGTGTCTGGACTGCGGTCGTGGTAGTGTGCCTTCATGACGGTTTCTTTTGATGGGAGGCTCTTCCCCGAATTCTCGTCTGTCACTTCCCCCAGGAGTTCGTGTCCTGTTGTACATGCATCTGGCGGTGCTATTCTGATAGTGCTTGGCTTGCCCATTACCCGCCTCATCTTTGGAAGATGCTCTACATTTTTGTGCTTTTGTCCTCCTCCGGCTTCACCCGTCTTCTCTTTGTCACCATTATGATCTTCTCGGACGTCTACTCCTTGATCTCCGGTTGGATCAGCTCTATTTTTACCACCTTTCTGGGATTTCAACACCGTAGCAGATTACCTGCGTTGTATGATTTCGCGTCAGAGACTAGTGACGAGGTGCTACCGGAAGCTGTTGAAGACCTCATCCGTTTGGATGCTTTGGTGACCGGTCCTTAGAGACTGCTCCCTTTTCCTTACCCTTGTATCAAAAATAAAAAAAAAATAAAAAAAAAGAGGAAAGCGTCTACCAAGTATAAATACAAGTATACAACGGCCACCCCCTTCATCCTAATCTAGACGATAACTTCTTCGCGATTCGAACGGCGATGATGAGCAATCGAAACATCCGTCGTCCAATCTTCCGGGCTGCCCCGGCTTGGTAATTATTACTTTACCACACTCTGAATTTTGCTCATTTGATATGCTTTGTATTTTTCAAATTGCTCACTAAAGAGTGGCGATGATGAGATCCGTTATCATTGCCGGAATTCTGTAGTAGAAATATTGCCCTGGCCGAGATCCTTTTGCGAGAATCGTTTGACATGCATTTTGTTTGATTCCAATATCGTCCACGTGAATTGTTTGAGCTTAAAAGGCCAAAACAGTAAATAGGTTATCGTCTTTTAATTTCACGATGAGTAATACGAGTAATATCTATTGAACATCCAGAAAGCATGGGGATGGGGTGAAAAGGAAATCAATTCATTTGGAACATGTTAAAATCAATGTGTAGGTAGATGAACCTTAAAAGCTGTAATTGTCTATCATTATCATAAGAATGTTTTAAGAAGCAAGGGAGCAGAATTCAAATTATTGCAATGTATGAATATGGGGAGGGGAAATCAAACAAATTGAGTAATTGATCATACATACTGAAAGCTTCACAACATCTTTATACAGTAAGCAGTCTAATATAACTGTGAGAGTATTACCCTTTGTAGAATTTCACATTGAGACACTGTTGGGAATTCCCTTGCCAGTTATGCCCCCTACTTTAGAGTAATCAGATGTGCTTGGATAGAGCGAGGTGTAAGGAATCTTCGCAGGCCCCAGCCGGTTTTTCAATCTCTATGTTGTTCTCAATTTCGATAAGTTTTGACCCAAACTTCTCAAATGCAGCTAAAGGCTCAGCATCTGTAGTCCACTCTGGTGTGTCTCTTTGTCCGAGATAGATCTCATCTGTAGAGTGCTTGGATAGTAGTTCTATCAGGGAAACACCGAGGAGAGTCTGAAATTGAGCTGTTATAGTCTTCAGGAAGTACCCATCTGGGTTTGATTCCAGCTCAGCAAAATCTTTGGTCCCAGGATGTGGCATGAACCGCCGACTGATGGTTGGCCGGTTTGGGAGGTAGCCAGCATAAGGGTACATCCCAAAGTTGACAGAAGCATGAAGGGCAGATGCAACCCATATGATTATAGTGCATATTTGGGTTAATTCATCCTTAGTCTTCATTTCAGGCCACCACGGCTCGTCCTTCTTGTCACCATGTCCCTCATTCCTTATTTCCGTCCACCAACGTTGTAGCTCAATGTCCCCTTCAACCACGTCATCACTAGGATAGTAGAAAGAGAAGTACTCATTTACCCAAGTTTCAATGGCAAACCATATTTCAAGCCCATCAATTCCATAAGGGTAATCCTTTATTAAAAGCCTGAGGCCATGGGGACAGTTCTGATCTTCAACTGCCATACCCCTGACATTTATTATAGAAATTACGGTTATTCCACTTGCACATATCTAAATATAAAAAATTGTATGGTAAACAGTACCTCTTGAGCAGGTCAATTGGGAGTGCTTGCTCGGTGAATACCCAGTTCTTGTATATAAATGAGAACATCTCCATTGCATATTTGGCAGGGTACACTGTACTCTCCACAATACCACCTCCATAGATGAGTATCTGGCGAGCCAAGGCATTTATGTTCATTGTATCACGGAAGTGTGGCTGCAAGAGCTTGTAAACTGGATGGAGGACACTCAGTTGTCGGTTTGAAGCAATAACAAATGGCTCTATGACTGCATGGGTATTTAACCTATAATGCAAGTGAGAAAGCAAATAAGTATGTATGATTTTTCTTCATAAAGCTATAATGTTATTTTTATTAACAACATACCAATGGCTTGTAAGCTGATGATAACCAGCGTCATTGACAGCAGCATAGGCTTTGGCAAGTTGCCATATTGAACCTTCTATGCCATTTGCTGCAGGAGTAAAGACCTGGCTAACAGCGCCACTGCCTTGTGGGTGCGGTAAGCTTAATTCAATAGCTAGAAGCTTCAACGTCTCATCCTAATTGAGGAATAGGACTGTCCTGGTTGCGTACGTCTTTGTGGTGGTTGCATTTATTCGACTTAGGTATGGCATTAGTGCATCATGATGGTCTAATATGAATAGTCTTTTGCTTTTTATTGCCTGTTTCCATATAAATATAATTGCATTCATACTCGATCATATGGTTACAAAAATCATGTTTTAGTACAGATATTTAAGCGATTCATTACTTGATCAACGTTGACTCCATCCATGTTTTTCTCAATATGCTCTCTGGTTATTATGCTACTCTGGTTGCCGTATATTAATGGGTCTAACTTGCTGACTGGGGGGAATTCCTGTGGAATAGACATATTTATCTAAGTACTCATAGTAATTAAATGATTTAGAAACTTTCCAAGTTTTATAATCACCTGAAGACATTGGATAATGACAGGGTTAAGACCCGCTATCATTTCTCTAGCAAATTTTTCATCGGTTCTCCATGCGGTCTTGTCCTCTGTAGTGATATTGAGATCCATGAAGTATTAAAACATTCAATTTTCCAATAGTTGTACGAATACTGAAAACTGTGTGATAATGCATTATACCTTTGATCACAGTTGGCATTGGCAACTTGAAAAGTCCTTCCAACTTCCGTGTGAAACAGTTCCTTGAGCAACTCCAGTGGAATATGCTCCAAAATCTTGTTGATTGCACTCGGCAGCTTAAACCCGCCCTCATAGAGCTATAATACATCTTCGAATGAGTCAAACTCATTAGGGGTCTTGTCAAAGATAGCCTCTAGCTCCGGAACCAAGGCTTGAACCAAGGCTTTAAGACCGTCTGCCACGAAATCTGAGAACTTAAGTTGATCAAATCTCTCATCTCTGGGAACATAGATGTCTAGGCTTACAAGAGGAAGCCGACTTTCTGTGTTGGGATCTGGTCAAATCCTTGAAACCATTATTATCCAATGATAAAATTAAGTCATCTAATCTAAGAACACTGTATGCCAATAAATTGTTGGAGCATTTCTTGCATAATTCTGTTATAAAGGTTTCACTAACCAGTTTTTGTAGGCTTTCGGCCCGTTCTTCCTCTTCGAGGATAAGGATACTCCTTTGACCCACGGAGAACAGGGCGGGCATTATCTTTGCCCTTGTCTGGCATTCCCAAGTCATTGTAATAGGCATAATCATATACTCTATTCCATTCTTTTAGCATCCCCTTTCCATTTCCTCGGAGATCTTTGAGTTCCTCTTCTCTATACGTGCGTAATAGCTCGGGTGTATCTCTTGGAAGGTAGGTCTGTTGGGTAACACATCTAAAATTTTAATGTTCATCTTAGATGTATAAAATTGACCAATTCTTAACAAACAAGAGAAATCTTCTTCCACAGTATTTGAAACTATGTGAAAGAACGTATTCTTGATTCTTCTTAAAGATACAAAACAAAAGGCAAACAGATACAGATAAACCACTCTAGAACACCAGGTTAAAGCTCTTTATTCTTTCAGATAACCCTGTCTCCAAAAGTAAAACTCTAAAAGTGAAGTATCCTGTATGATGCCTCATCATCTATATATTGTCATTTTCATTGGGAAATATGGGCTCTGGAAGGCAATAGCAAGTAATAATTCTGGGTTTTGTTTGTCTCTAAAATGATTGAGATAGAAAAGTCTTAAACTTGATACCTTGTTTCCAAAGAAGACGCAGTTATACTTGTAGCGGCGAGTTGGATAAACCCAAGAATTGCACACAAAATGAACCCTTCCGTGACCAGGAACATCCTCTAATGTAACAGTCTTGAGGTAGAATTGGCTGTGATGGTGGTTTTTAACCATGATTGCCCCTGGAAATCCAATGCTCTCATCCAATTCAAATCTGACATCGAATGTTGCTTCCATAGGTATAATAGATGTGCTCGCAGTGTCCCATTTCTCCAAGTAGGCTGGCTTCCCCACTTTTCCTCGCGTTCCGTCACCTTGAAAGCCACAAACTACAGATCAGAAAAGCTCCTATTCTGAATCTATGTTAACATGCAAACCAAATAAAATTTGACAATTTGTACTAGAACTGCAATAAAGTACCATAGAAATCTTACTAACAGTTATATAATACTAAACTGCAGGGAAAGAAGAGAAATGGAGACCTTTGTCTGGATGGACTGCACTGATGAGCTGCAAGGAGACACATTTGCCTAGGAGCTCATAAATCTTATCCAGAATCAAAGCAGGTATATCAGTAACATCTAGAACATTCTTCTTCATCAGCACAACTTTGCCTTTGATGGTCTTCTTGATTCCATTATCCTGCTTGCTTTTTCCACCAGAAGGTAACATCTCTCTTTCTTCCTTCTTTAGCTTCTTGGATGCTAGCCAGAACAAAAACCTGTAATTTCCAACAAATGACCTGGGAAAGATGGTAATTAAGTACTAGAGCTATATAACACAAGGTAAATATAGAATTAGGGGTATGTTTAGGTCTAGGAACTAGGAAGTTAAGAAACTGAGGAATCACCGTGTATGAACGAAGTATGAACTACTCCATTGCATTTTTCTTCTTGTTTACGAAACGAGTGACTTTGACCGGTAGAGAGTTTGTAAGTGCCTGTATTTATTATTTGAAACTTGGAAGGTAAAAGTAATCACGTAAGGCAGAGGAGAGTAGGGTTGCCTCTTTTATAATTACAAAAGACTTTCATAGCTTAGTCTTTGTCCTTGTTCTATTCAGACTCGCCGGTGTTAGATTTCTAATGTACGTGCACTTGACTAGAGTTTCGTTAAAGAGAATGAGATACTAGAGTCATTTATCTAAGTATCAAACTTGATGTAGCAAGTACGTATTACTTGTTTTGATATTAGTATGCTATAGTAGTATAGTTGTATATATATTTTGGGAATGGAATGAACAAATTATGCAGGGAAACTCTACATTCTTGTTAAGTGTTCACTTTCGTTTGCTCTTTCTTCATATGATTCTTGGCGCCTTCTCGATATATGTGGATTAGAGGACGATGTATTAAGGGTTTTTTTTTTACTGTCAATAATATTTACAGGCAGCTTTCTGTGTAGTTACGTTAAGTGGTTGTATTCAATGGTGCCAACAGATTAGTTGCAGGAAGCAGGAGAAATAGGTTTAATTGGGTTTGCAAGTTAAAAACTTTACTATTGTAAGTATGAAATATAAAATAAGCTAATTACAAGCATGTGGTTTTTGGAGATAAACAATGACCCGGTCAATTGGTATGAGTTGTAGACCTTACTTAAAGGACACTTATTAATAACAAAATTGGGCCAACTAGTTATTAACCAAGATTTACTAGTTACTAGAAAATCATGCCAGTGCTACGCACGGGACTGATTATATTATTTGCTATTTATCAATGTTTTATTATTAGAACAATATGTTCTATATTCTTAATTAATGTCAATTTATTAGTAAATGTTAATATAAATATAAAATTTTTTTAAATTATTAATTATAATCCTAAGTATTTTATGTCTACATTTAAGCGTATTATCTTATCTTAGTTGCAATATATTCCATCAAATTTTTTTTTAAACAAAGAAATTCTATATACAAGGATAGTGCTTAATACCAATAAAATACAACTAAAGCTACACAACTACACAGCTGCAGAATATTGAAATAAAAAAAAAATTTATACACTTCATATTCTTGCCTTTCCCCAATTTTAACCTAATACTCAAATTGGTTACGGCTTTCCTCAAGTCGAAAAGACGGTATCTGTACAATCTTTCTTCGTTTTTGATCTTCATCCTGTGTATCCGCTTTGAAGCCATCAGTATTCTTCCACAATACATCTCGCTTGTCTCGCCAACGACTGATTACGGTAAGATTGAAATCGAGATTGATATTTGAATCTCTTGAATTAGGATCACGAATTTCTAACTGAGGATCAGTCGTAGTATTCAACATTAAACCTTATTACGCTTGCAAATCACCGTTTTCTTGTTTCTTTCTTCAAGGAATCCACCATTGGAGCCTCCTTCTTCTCGAGGATGTTGCCTGCAACAAAGTTACGATGTAGCTGGATAAATAGGTAATAGCGTAGTTCTGCTAAATGACCTATCTAATGGGGTTTGCTTACCTAATCCTTCTATTGTAAATTTCTCTTTGCTGATTGACCTTTCTAATGTGGTTAAGTTAGCTAATCCTTCTCTATGATTTCAGCTGGTCAAACATTTTTTTGTGGCAATTGAGGAAGAAGGATGAAATCTAGATATTGTTAAGCGCAGGAGACGTCTAAGGTGAAGACACCATGTCTATGTGTTGTAATTAAAAATTTTTTCTTCATATTTATAATTTAGTCTTTTTTTGTGTGAGGAGCACAATGAAATAGTGTCTGACTCACAAGATCTAGCTTGCAGTAGGTGTTGAAACCTTAATATTGAATGATAATTTTATGTTAATTGATTTGATATTCTTCTTTTTATCAGGAGCATCCATGAGTGACCAAGGTGAGAAAACATGCCGAGTTTGTTCAGAGGAGATGGGTTTGACTGATCTGCAGATAAAATTATGTCAATGTAGTGATGAGGTAACTATAAATGTTACTTACCAGATAGTATATTCTCTGTCTATGATTGTTATGACTTGATATTCCATTTCACATTTGAGCCATGAATTTTGCATTGTTTTCAGTATGAGAAAGTTTTGTATTATGTTTCTACATGGTTTGAGCTTCTATGAATGTATGGGTGTGCATATAGGCCTTAAATCTGCAATTTTCTCATTCCATTTTCATTCATAGCTTTGAATTTTTGTGTGTCTCTTGTACATGATGATATATACTTGTTCACTGGTGAAGAAGTAATCATTTTTTTAGACAGTTAACACATTTCTTAATTTCAAGTCCTTTGATAGTTCTGAATACAATTAAAACATAAGTAAGGTATTGATAATATTGTATAAAATATAAAAGTGCACCTTGTGGGTTCGTTGATGATCTTCATGGCCCCTGCTCGTGTTCCTGAGTTCAAGTTGACAATTTCTTGTATGAGAATGCGTATAGTATTGATTTTGTGATAGTTAATCAATAGGTAAGGCAAAATTTGGATCATAGAAATTATGTTTACCTGCGCATGTCTTGGTAGGTTGTTAAATGCTTCCTTGAAGACAATATTTCTTGTTTGGTTGTTGGTTTGATCATTTTCCTCAACCATGAGAATTTTGAGACCTTTAGGATTTGTGACTCTTGAAATTGCCACGTATAATTGACCATGACTGAAAACTGGTTTTGGCAAATATATGCCAACAAAATTTAAGGACGGACCTTGGCTTTTGTTTATTGTCATTGCAAAACACGGTTTGATTGGAAATTGTCTCCGCTTCATTATGAACGGCCATTTACTTTTTGTGGATGTTAGTGTTATTCTTGGTATGATAACCTTCTTTCCCAAGTTGCTCCCCGTAATTATCTCAGCCTCAATTACCCATGCCCCCAATCGACAAATGATTAATCTTGTCCCATTGCATAAACCTTCACTTGGGTTGACATTTCTTAGGAGCATAACCGGCAATCCTTCCTTTAGATGTAGTATGTGAGGCGGCATACCTATGAAATGAGTAATCTTATTGAGTGTTGAGTATATATATAGTTACCATCCATATATAAATAGAGATTCATAGCATACCTGGAAATTGTAGAGTATTTAGGAATTCCACTGGATATAAATGTTGTTGTTCATCTGTATCCATCGATGCCTAGCAAATTTCGTCAGAGCTGTTGTATGTTCTTACTATTCCATTTAAACATTTGAACATATGCTCATTAATTTGATCAGCATCCTCATTTAGAGGTGTCAAAATCGCTCTTTCACGAAGGTATTGTGCATGTTGTTGCTCGGTGAAAAAACCTCCGTAAATTTCTTCCATAATTCTTTTAATAGGATCTGCTCTTGCTGGGACAATGAACTCTTCTGGGATTTCGATCCACGTTGCCTCGTCTTCTTGCTGTTTAGCTACTGCTGGCACCACTCCTTCCCCAACTTGTAGAATCCACTAATTAAATTTCTTCTTTTGATAATCAATCCTTCCGTTCTCATCCCTTTCATTTACTCTCATACTCCTTGACAACATCAATACTTGGTAGTGGTTCCACAAAGGAGAGTTATTTATACATGCCTGAACAATTTCTTGTCTCCTTCCCTTAGGTATTACCGGAAGTATTATTTGCCTGAAATCACCTCCTAGTAGAACAGATATTCCTCCAAATAATTTCTCCCTGTTTGCCTCTCGCTTTGTCCCACGAATATCCTTTAGTGTTCTATCAAGAGCTTCAAACGCAAATCTTTGAGTCATGGGGGCTTCATCCCAAATTATCAGTTTGACCTCATTCATTAGCTCCGCTAAATGAGTGTTTTGGTTGATTCCACAAGTACTGTTATCAAGCAACCCTAATGGAATAACAAACCTACTATGTGTTGTCCTCCCACCGGGTAATAATAATGAAGCTATACCTGTATGTAATGACATATATCATACTGAAGTTAGTTTACAATGAGTCACTAAACAGGAAAAATTAAATTTGTTTTTGCTGTATGTTTTGAAAATTAAGGAATGTAAAGTAGCGAGAAATATATGTGTATTTAAATCAACTACCTGAAGATGCAACTGCGAGTACTATGACCCTTTCAGATCTTAATCTGGCTATTATGGTTTTGTATAGAAACGTTTTTCCCGTTCCTCCTGTTCCATAAACGAAGAAAAAACCCCTTCTTGTTTTTGCACTGACGCAATCACTGAATCATATACTGCATGTTGTTGTATATTCATTATTCAGTGATGTGTGTAGGAGATGATGTTCTCGAGCTAATTCTACACAATTGTACCTCATCTCTTCCTGAATAAGACGGTTATCCATGTTAGTGAGAAGACTCTTATCTAGCATAGGCAAATCTAGATATTCAGATAAAGATTTCCCATTTTTGTTCAATAATTCTTGAATATGCAACAAACAATAGTTTTTCCTCTGATTTTCGGATAATTGTAAGTCGGGGTAACGAAACTTCTTTCTCTTCCTGTATGCAATATCTTCTGACAGAGATTCCCAATTTTTTTTCCCACAACCCATTAGGATCGCTGACATCACAAAAAAGGAGTATAGTAACGAACAATTCTCTTAGTTGGACTGTTGTTGCCCACAACTTAGCCTCTTCAATTGCATATATCCATTCCTTGTCTTCGTTTAGCATACCAAGAGCATAACATGCTTTTTTGAAGCTATCATATATCTTCCCATTAACGATTCTGATTTCTTCAAATGACCTTGGACCTTTTACGACATTTAGCAGCATTCGTAGATAATAGCATTCGGATGACAATATAGTATTCTGTCAATACTTCTTCCTTGTTTTCTCCTTTTCCAGACCTTCTCTTTAGCACTCCAAACATAATTTTTTGGTACTTCTGCATAAGTATACTTCCTGGCCTCTGCATCAATTATGTTCAAAGTGAACCACTCAGTAAAGATGGTATCTTTTAGTCGTTCGCTTCTTAATACTGCTGGTAAACTTTGGGAGTCTTTGAGAGTTATAGAATTCTGATTTGGCAAATGAAATGTCAATCTCATAATCGATGGAGTGCTGTAGTGAATATCAAATCCAAAAATACGCCACGCTCCTTCACATGGAGATAGGTACCGACATTCTAAATATTGCTTGATCTCATCGACTTCTATAGTGTTATGTGAGCTCGTAGGGTCTGATTGCATATTTTTTCCTTCAAGCAATATAGTTGCTCTATCTGGCCCTTTATGTAGGTATTTGAAGAGGTACTTGATTGCCCTTATCGGTTGCACCATTCTATATTAATATGTGCTTGATACTTTAGCAACAAATAACGGTTGTAAGGTACAACAAACCTGTTATCTAGCTTTGTTCTTCCCTTCTTAACATGAACACCATTGTTTCTTCTTCTATAAATCAGAAAGCCCTCTTCATCAATGTTGTTTCTGCATAAAATGCCTTTGGGAAATGCTTATTGCATGCTCCATTAATCATGCACGGAGCATTTTTATTTCCTTCACCACATGGTCCATGCAACATATGCTCTGTCACAGCTTTGTAACCTGCAAAATCCTCTTCTATACATGGGATTTCTGCTGATATGATATCATCAATATCCTTTGCTGTTTTTCCTTGAGTTTCTTCCTCTAACCATAGCAAAATATGAACATGGGGCAAGCCCCTTTTCTGGAATTCTATGGTGTAAACAACTACATAAAAACAAATAATATTGATTTTGTAGTTAAATTAGTTCTAACAATAAATATATTTTTAAGTGAACAATAAATTTAAGTTTAGCTTACCAGCACTGTGTTTTCCGAAAATGTCATCTTTTAAAATGTCTTTCATCAACTGTGCCAACTTTAACTTGAATATTCTTGCCATGATATCTGGCCGATCCGCCGGTGTCTGCCCTTGTATATTTGAGAGCATTTCATCTACTTCTAGCCACTTTGGATTTGCTGTAAAGGTGATGAAAAGTGCTGGATTTCCTAGTGCTCTACATATTGTCATTGCATCTTGATAGTTTTGTATCATATACCTTGGGCTACCTGTAAAAGTTGAGGGTAGAACAATTCTTTTACCTATTGTTTTTGCTTCAGTGTCCCCTCTTGTAACTGCATCACAAATATTGTGGTACAAATCAGCTCTCATATTGTCTTGATTAAGTTTTAGCCACCTTAGCCCCTGCTCTTCCATTGTAGTATACGCATCGACCATATATTGTTGGAATAATCTGCCCCCCTGTAGTAGTGTTGTGCCTTCTGTTGTTCTTTGTTGAAGCCTGTAACTATAAAATTCTTTCATGGTAACACAATCTCTTTTTATTTTCCTATTTCCGGTGTTTGACTGATATAGAATGTTTTCATGATAGCCATCCTCCCCGTAAGGAAACAACAGAGGATATTGTAAAGCCATGTAAAGAGGATGTAAATCTGATATTCTTTGGAGCCCACTTGTTTTACTTTGAATCAATACATCTCTAGGTCCATTGCATTGTCCAAAATCTCCAACAACTAACGCTGCAATCTCTACTACACTTGGCATGTTGTATTGCCTCTTTTGAGGTTGTCTTTGCCCTATGAGGTTTATCTTCACTTCAAAAGTATTGTGTTCATTGCACCAATCTCTTGCCATTTTAAATGCTTGAGCAACACAACTATGAGAATCAAACATGTCAATTAAACTTCTAACTATTGATTCTTCATGCTCATCTCTATCATGATCAATGCATGTCATTCTGTTTTGAATCTCAGTTCCTGTATTGAAGAAGTACAGTTGGCAGAATGTTGGAGGATGTCCCTCCTGAGGTAAAAGTGCACCAAATCTATGGTAGTTTTGCCCTGAAATTCTGAATGTATAAGGTCCACGTGAACGATTGATCGAATCATCAATTTGCCCACCAAATGAAGTAAAACAAAACATACTATTATATATCCTGATTTTCTGTCGAAAATTAGTTCCCATATGACCTTTATCTTGTAGTAGGTGCTTTAGAGTTGTGGGCGTTTCTTGCAGCCTTTCTAAACAAACCTTTCCTTCTTGACAACAAATAGAAAACTTTATATTCTCTTCTGTTGACTTGCTAGTTTTCTCTTCTTTCCACATTACTGCATTGCAAAACTGACAATTGATTGTTGGTTCATCCAGCTTGTTGTATGCTACATTTGCATCTACATAGAGTACTGTAGTAAGAACATGTATGCTTAATTCACATTTATACATAAATGAAGATAAAGACTCTTACGACTTGAGGTATAAGCCTCTGGTATATTGGTACTCGGTTGTGTAGTTGGCTGCATACAATTTCTTGTGTTTGTTATCTTCAAACCACAAAAACTTTGCAGTTTTCCATCTGTTCTTTGTGTAATCTGTGATATGATTGTTATTGACTTATCTCAATTATGTATAGGATTTGGCACTTCAGTCATTATTCATTAACAACCTACAGCAGTTTTAGTAGTATTAGGAGATAGGAGATACACTATATGTATGTATATATGTCAATGTAAAAATATCTAGATTAGTGTTGAAAACAAACCTTAAAATATTCTTGAGCTCTGTTGTTGAATTTTGTAAAGTTAACTGGTTTTAGAAGACATTCCAGATTTTATAAGCAGCTTTAAGAATAGAAACGTGAGTCTAACAGGTGACAATGAAAGGTTTTTTTTCATTTAAGGCTTTTATGCAGTTTATAAACAGTCATAGAACTTCTATGGAGATATAGTATATTAAATTTCAATCCTGCAGGGTTCTTGTTGTTCAATTGGGTTATAATTAGGGAACATGCCATGCAATATATATATGCTTCCACTTAAATATTAGTTAATAGCTATTTTCCATTCACCTTCATGGGTTATAGTTAGGGACCATGGTCATATATATGTTTATTTCTTCTAAATAGTGAAAGCTATATTCCATATTTTTTCTTTTTTTTTTTTTGTTTTAACATACTACTTTATCGTTGGGGAAAAAACATTATTATTCCTATTAATTACAGCTATGTTTTGAAACCTGATGTAATTTTGTTTTTCCTAATGTAGTAAAAGCTGCCACCCACAGAGCAAGACTTAGGCAGTAAGTATTTAAGGTAAGGTTTCAATGACTGTACTTAAGGTAAGACTTCTTACTTTTTTTTCTTTATTATAGCATAAGAAAAAAAATTTGAAGATATTAATATATTGACCTCTGTATGTGTGTTGTAGATTCTTTGACTGTATAGTGCATAAATCTTGTGGCATGTGCATTTGGAAGCTGTGAATTCACTCATGTTTCAGATGCATTAGTGAAGCTTTTCTAACTTGATTAAACTACCTTTTGGGTTGAGATTCAAGATTTTTACTCTGCTAATAACTTGCATCGTACTGATTCTCCTTTTTCTTTCTTGGAAAAGGTTATTGAATTATAACATATGATAGTTAGAAAATCAGCATACCTTACCAGGGATGCAGTGGCAATATCACATGTGTGTTACTTTAGTCTTGTACCAAAATAGAGAATAATGGTCTGACATTAATAGGGTAGAGGAATCGTAGTGGGAAAAGGTTAGGTATGTAGACTTTGAGTACCTGTCCTAGTGGAGTATAAGACTCGTCGACCTCAATGATTTGATCACTGCTATTGGAAATGGAATCCATGGTAGTTGATTTTTGAGTTGGTGAAAATACACCAGGCTGTGGTGATGAAGAAATACAATGCTAATGGTCTGACATTAATAGGGTAGAGGAACTGTAGTGGGAAAAGGTTAGGTATGTAGACTTTGAGTACCTGTCTGCTTACTATTTAGTGTTTTTGTAAAATTTTAATATATTTTTTTTTATTGTGGGTTGTTGCCTCTGTGTTTGTGTCCTCTGTCGGTTTATTGGTGGGCAGAAACAGAAATATACAATTGCTGGAAAGTGTTTTGTAACACTAAGGGAAATAGAAATATAATGGTGACATTTTATAATGAACTTGAGAATGAACTAGATAATACTTATCAATTGTCCTTACCAAAATGTGTAAAACAAAACTGCAAGAATTCAATTTGGGCATAACATGAAAATGAAAAACAACTAAGAGGGCTAACTTTTTATTAAGCATAGTGAAGCATATAAGTATCCAATGCTTGCATATTTAGATTGCGATTATTTCTGAATTGAGTTTCATTTCATTTCCTTTTCTGTCAAGCTTTGTTCCATCTGCATCTGCATCAAACTTCATTCCATTCACATCTACACCGGCATTCAGCTTCACTCCATCCATTGAACACCTGCATACGTAAAAAAAACTTAATATATTAGTCTGCACTATAATATAAACTCAACCCTTCCCAAGATATGATGTTTGCTTACAATTTTTTTGGTGAATGGCTATCCAAACCAGTGCCGATGTGTTGTGAATCATCACGCCCCCGTTTGGTTGGACTATTTGCCATTATGGTCTGCTGCATGTTTGAGTTAGTTTATTTTCCAATTACATGGCCAATACAATATTTTTTTTTACAATAAACTAACATCATATATGTAATTGCTAGGGATTTGACTTTTACCTACTCTAAGGAGTTATCCATAATGTTGTTGCAAGCGAAGCTTTCAAAATCACCATGGTTAAAGTAAGTATTTGATTTCAGCTCCATAATGTGATAGGTGTCTATTAAACTCGATATTGCTTGTGGTAAGCCAGAATCATCAATATCATGCTAGGTTGCCCAAAAACTTAAGAAATCAAGTCCAAAAATAGTAGTAGATTTTAAACAAAAAAAAAAGACATAGATATTACCTGGGTTTCTTCCATTAACTTTTCAGCTTTTACTTTGACTAATTTCTCCGCATCATCATCAAATAATGTGATAACAACTTTTGTGGTGTTGTCTTCAACATCCAGCTGTAATTTGAACCTGTTCATTTACAAAAGCAGTGAAATAAAGAAGGATAACATGCATTCAACTATTATTTTCAATAAACAATAAGCACTGTAATTATAAACTATTGCACCTTATTTGTGGAAAACTAATCACTTTATCACATGAGGTGCACCAAAAAGTGTCATCTCTCCTTGATACTCCTTTTTTGCATTTTCCACTGCTACATGAAAAATAATACCGCCCAGTTTTTGTCCGAACATCTATAATCTTCACTCGGTAAGTTATTTGTATGGAATCCTGTCATGCGTTTAAGATATAAGCAACTTGGTAGAATACAAATTAGAAGTCAAAATGTTTGTGGGATTATAAACATAATACAGATACAAACCTTTTTCCCTTGAGCAATAACTTTTTTTCTTTCAGCTCCATGCTCGACTCTTGACCAGTTCAACAGTTCTAACAATGTCCCTCTTCTGCTTGAAATTTTCTCATGCGGGATAATACTGACAGACAAATCACCATTTCTGCAAGGAACGATACATTGGTACGGATTATAAAAGAAATTGTAAAAATAAGGTAAGCCATCATATGTTTAAAGGAATGTGACAATTATATATTTACGTGTACTTTATACGGTTTTTGATATCAGCCAATTGAGGAATCTCCACAGCATCAAATGTAGTTGTGGCTGAAGTGCTAGAAATATAGACCTCATCTGAAAATAATAAAAGATAATGAATAAAGTTGCATAAAACTTATAAAAATTGAATAAGAACAAAGATCCAAATAATAGATATCCATGAAAGATAATTCTATCATACTTCTATATTCCTTCACGTTCATGCCGGGCAATATGAGTATGTACATCTTCTTATGCGATTCTTTCCTTTCAAGAAATTGATCACACAGATGCCCCCACAATGTAGCTTTAATTCTCATTCCCTTGTATTATTTAGATTAGTAAATAAATTAGCCATCGAATTATAAATTAAAAACTATAATATTAGTATGACTTTTACCGTTCATTTATAAGGTATAAATCTATATTCTTGGAACCATGTTTAGTCTCCTGAACCCGTCCAACATTAGCAACACAACCTATTACATCTGAAAGCAAATAAGAGGTGATTGTTAGAAAGGTAATAAACTACAACTTGTTTTTTAAATAGTATAACTTGCCAATAAGATATTTGTTGCCGGATAATGTGATTTCTTCAAAGGGAATGGGTTGAAAAGGATATCGTAAGAAACCATCAAGGCTGCATTCAATCTTGCTGACAATAGTTTTGCCCTCCAATTCGATCATATAAGTGTTATCCTTACAAACCCGGTAAAAATCAGCATTTGAGACAATACTGAAATTTTTGAGGATGTATATATTCCCTTCTTCTAACTTAGTAATGAAGCACTGTGACACGTTGCTCTTTGCAGAACAATGAATAAGATCTCCCTGAAAATAAGATGACAGAATGTTAGAAATCAATGAAATAGGTCCAAACGACAATTATACACTCATCATGCAATATGATACCTTATCATCTGAAACAACGAAATCGGTGCTAAGATATTTTTCAAATGGGTTCACTGCATCCCATTTTCGACATATCATGATTTTGATTGTAGATTGTGTTCCTTTGAACAACTTGCCTAGTGGAGTATAAGACTCGTCGACCTCAATGATTTGATCACTGCTATTGGAAATGGAATCCATTGTAGTTGATTTTTGAGTTGGTGAAAATACACCAGGCTGTGGTGATGAAGAAATACAATGCTGCCACTTTTATAATGTACTTGACATGTACTTGACATTGAAGTAAAACGTCCTACTGATGATGGTAGAATGTTAACGCTTCTAATTATTTAATGTTTGAATGTAGTTTTGGTAAACAGCCTTGACACCTAAACGGTCGTTCTAAGAATCAAAAGGACCTCCCATATTTAAGTGACATTAACAGGTGAAAAGGAAAGTTTCGAATCATTGAATGCTTTTACGCAATTTTGTAAACAGCTTTGTCATTAATTGTTACTATTTTGCTAAACTGTTGTCCTATTCTAATGAGGTTGTGCTACTGATGGCTAACTCGTTGATGGTTGTTACTGCTATGCTAAATTAATTGAAGGGTTCAATTGTTTTCCTATCTTGCAGGGCTAAACCTTGTAGGGTCAATACATTATGTGGTTTCCAGGTTCAAGCTTCTTCAAGTTAAAACGAAGATAAAGGGTTCCTGATTCTTGTACTTTGCTCTACATGGTTAAGCTTCCCTCTCATAGATGATTGTTACTGCTGTGCCAAATTAACTGGCGGGCTAAATTGTATTTTTAGCATGGTTTTATTATTATGTTGAGTTGTGGTAAATCAATTGTAGGGCAAAAAATTTTTTTAAGCAATGTTGTATTATTATGTTGAGCTGTATATTGCCTATATCACTTATTGTTCATGTCATTTAGTTCTCTAAATGCATATTGCCTATGTCACTAATTGCTGAAGTCATTTAGTTCTCTCAAAACCTAACTTTATATGTAGATAAGGATTAATCAAGATTTACGAGAATGAAGTTAATGATCTGTGGTCTTCACTCTTCAATAGTTTATTTATTAAATTTAGTTATTTAATTTCAAATTTTAATCATTAGATTGAGTAATGGTTCGGATGAGGAGACTCCTTGTCGAGTAAAGGAGGCGAGGGAAAATTTTGTTTGTTTTTTTACTATCGAGTTCAGTTGTTAATTACTAGTTGTTTATTTTTTTTTTCTAATTTTTCAAAAATGAACTTTTATCCTAAAAAATGAACGCATATTTTCTTTATACACTGATATCAAAATAAAATGAACAACAAACGTATAAAAATGAACAAATCTATATACATATATTAAAGTAGAAATACATTCGCGCTAATTGTCATTCTCTATTGAACTTTGCGGCGCAGGAACACGGTAGTGGCGAGACCTTCCCTGACGACGGTGGAGACCGAACCCTAGCGGCATCGGCGGAGACCATTCCCTGGCGGCGGCGGTGTTCTTCTTCATTCTTCGTTCTTCCCCAATCCAAGTCTACCTCTCATATTTTTTTTAATCTTCAGTATTTAGGTTTTTGTTTAGTTAATTAAGTAGTAAAAATAGGGGTATAGTACTCTAAAAAAAGACCCTATTACACCAATTTTCTCTTTATTTTTTGTGTGCTGACTATATTAATCCCATTATTTTAAAATTTGGGTTTTCCGTATTATCATCGCAGGTATGGACTACTCCGATATGTTTCAAATTCATAGCTATTTTTACAAGAGAGAGGCAATTATTGATTGAACGGTTTTGTGAGATCAACGAAGAATTTGGTGTTAATCACGCAACATTCATGAAAAAACAAAAACTGGCTCATTATTGTTCTCTTGACATATGAACGTTTCGGTTGTCTTGGGAGGAAGAAAGAAGTCAATCTTAATATGGAGGTGTCATCTAGAAAAGTTCGAAAATCAAAGAAAAACGGGTGTCCATTTGAAGTTGAAGGGGTGCAAAGTCAAGCAGAGAAACGGGCGTTGACTCCGATTTTTTGAGTGCACAACCACACACTTTCCGAGAGCTTGAAGGGGCATTCATATGTCAATCGTTTGATGTCCGTAGAATATCAGAAGGTGGGGCGTGAACTCGGGTATGACTTGAAGCCGGGGAATATTTTGAAGTTGTTATAGTTGGATGATCTGCAAAATGTCACCCCTAGAAGACAAATATACAATGTCAGTTTGAAAATTAGGGTAGAACAAGTTTGAGGAAGAGGTTCTTCCCAACAACCCCTCTACAACCTAGATCAACGTGGTTATTATATACATGTCAAGAGATGTTTCGATTCGGATGAAGTTTCATATATTTTCTTCATGCATCCGGATTCTAGGCACTTGCTTAACTTATTTCCTTATGTCCTCATCATGGACACGACATACAAGACCCATGAGCAAAGAATTTCTCTCTCGATCCAATCTCCATTGTTTGTTTATTTTCTCTTGTTTGTCGAATTGATCTTCATAATGATTTGTATTGTTTAGGTACAAGATGGCGTTCGCAGCTCGTTCGAACATGGTCCGGGTTCAGGACGGAATCGAAGAGATCGGCTATGTAAATAAGTGAAGGTCGAGGTTAAAGTTAAGGAGGGCGTGGGATACGAAAAGAAACTAACTCCGCGAGGAAAAAAAAGGGGCGTGGACATTCAAAGATGGTTTGCTTTTGTGTAGGTTGGATTCTTTTTCATCGTATAAATACAATATGTTGTGATCAGGTGAGATCCATATGTTCATGGAACCATATATAGGTTCGGCTATGGAAGTCTTAAGGATGGTCTTTGTGGATATTCATCTCTCGTTTTGGTGTCGGGCTATTCAGAAGATGATTATTTGATCGTACAAAACGAGATGACTCATGAGTTATAATTAAGAAAAATCTTGTACGCAAATGTGAGTATGTTTATTTCAATTTTTTTTATCATGTTTTGGTTCACGCTAACTTATTCTGTACTTGCTTCCTTGTTACTCTACACAAGTGTCTTATTTAAAGCCAATTGACACGGGAATTAATAATGTATGTTGGGCACATAGTGGACCCTCTCCACCACAATATTTGGATGTGTCGTGGTTTGCCTTGGGAGGATTTCGAAGACTTTCTTACCAACGGTCGCCATTATTGAGAGCTAGGAACCACCGATAAAAATCCATGCGACAGACTTTGTCAGGGGGACAAATTTTGCACCGGTGAATTACATCGTAATCAAAACTTACTTTTTATTCATCCTTTTTTTTACTAACTCTATGATTGCGTTTTACCCGACCTTCTAGGTTTGACTCTCGAAAGATTCACCTTTACCCCTCTACCCATCAGATGAACACATAATCATGATTTCCGTGTGGAAGGATGAGACACAATTTTCATTGAGAGGATACACATGTATACGATCACCTTCGATGACTTGAGTGCCTACCAATTAGGACACAAGTAAAAATCAATGCAAGATTTTTGGTTGAATTTATTACAAAATAGTTTTTGTTATGATTAAATATCTATGTATCATGGTCATTGTATAATACAAATTTGGCTTCAAGTTATGAAAAATCGAAGAAAAGTTTCGACAAATTGTTATTATAATTTTATAATGAAATTTTGTTAAAATATAAATTTTTTTTCAAGTTATTTTATCATATTTAAAATAAAAAATTCGCTTAAAATTTTCAAATTAATTTCACTTCAAACTATTTTATCTCGACAAAAATATAATTTTTTGTCACTGTAGATTATCTTAAAAAATGTCTAAATAATGTTGTACACAAAATATAAAAACTTATTAACACAATGACCGCTGTTCCAATGCGAGTAAAAAAAACATAACGGAAAAGCGCAGTCTCAGTGGGACGCCGTGTCTTGCGATCCTCTACCGCATACGATGATGGAAATTTCTACCGGCAAGCATCTTTGTGACTACTTGAAAAGTGTCTACAAAGTATAAATACAACGGCCGCGAGATTTGGAAGCAAAGCCCTTTTCGTCTTAAATTCTTAATCTAGGCGATATCTTCGCGTTTCTTCCCGGTCTGCGCGTTTCGAGCGGCAATGAGAGCAATCGAAACAATTTGTCGTCCTGTTTAATCTTCCGCGCTGCTCCGGCTTGGTAATAATCACTTCAACACACTTTGAATTTTGCTCATTTGATATGGTTTGTGTTTCTTCAAAGTTCAAACTGATTCAAATTGTTCACTAAAGAGTGGCGATGATAAGATCCTTGTCGTAGTCGGATTTCTGTAGCAGAAATATTGCCTTGGCCCAGATCCTTTGTTAGAATCGTGTGACATGCATTTGATTTGATTACAATATCGTCCACATAAATTGTTTGAGCTTTTAAAAGGTCAAAACAATAAATTAGGTTATCGTCTTTTAATTTCATAATGAGTAATACGACTAATATCTATTATAATATCCAGAAAGTTGATGTATATTGCCTTGTAGCACGGGGATGGAGTGATAAGGAAATCAATTCCTTTAAAACATGTTAAAATCAATGTATAGGTACCTGAAAAGCTGTAATCGTCTATCATTTATCATAAGAACGTATGCAACGGAGCACAATTCAATTTATTTCAGTATATATATATTGATTCATATTTGGGGTGGGGGAATCAAACAAATTGAATAGTTGATGATACATATTGAAAGCTTTACAATATCCTTACAGTATACTAATACACTAAGCAGTCCAATATGGCTGAGAATATTGCCCTTTGTGGAATTTCACATTGAGACACTGTTGGGAATTCCCTTGCCAGTTATGCCCCCTACTTTAGAGTGATCAGATGTGCTTGGATAGAGCGAGGTGTAAGGAATCTTCACAGGCCCCAGACGGTTTTTCAATCTCTTATCTTTGTTCCTTTCTGTTATGTTGTTCTCAATTTCGATAAGCTTTGACCCAAACTTCTCAAATGCAGCTAAAGGCTCAGCATCTGTAGTCCACTCTGGTGTGTCTCTTTGTCCGAGATAGACCTCATCTGTAGAGTGCTTGGATAGTAGTTCTATCAGGGAAACACCGAGGAGCGTCTGAAACTGAGCTGTTATAGTCTTCAGGAAGTACCCATCTGGGTTCGATTCCAGCTCAGCAAAATCTTTGGTCCCAGGCTGTGGCATGAACCGCCGGCTGATGGTTGGCCGGTTTGGGAGGTAGCCAGCATAAGGGTACATCCCAAAATTGAGAGAAGCATGAAGAGCAGATGCAACCCATATGATTATCGTGCATGTTTTGGTTAATTCATCCTTGGTCTTCATCTCAGGCCACCACGGCTCGTCCTTCTTGTCACCATGTCCCTCATTCCTTATCTCTGCCCACCAACGTTGTAGCTCAATGTCCCCTTCAACCATGTCATCACTAGGATAGTAGAAAGAGCAGTACTCGTTTACCCAAGTTTCAATGGCAAACCATATTTCAAGTCCATCAACCGCATAAGGGTAATCCTCTATCAAAAGCCTGAGGCCATGGGGGCAGTTCTGATCTTCCACTGCCATACCCCTGACATCAATTATAGAAATCGTGGTTACACTTGAACTTATCTAAAATAAAAAATGGTATGGTAAACAGTACCTCTTGAGCAGGTCAATTGGGAGCGCTTGCTCGGTGAATACCCAGTTCTTGTATATAAACGAGGACATTTCCATTGCATATTTTGCGGGGTACACGGTTCTCTCCACAATGCCGCCTCCATTGATGAGTATCTGGCGAGCCAACGCATTTATGTTCATTGTATCACGGAAGTGTGGATGCAAGAGCTTGTAAACTGGATGGAGGACACTCAGTTGTCGGTTTGAAGCAATAACAAATGGCTCTATCACTGCATGGGTATTTAACCTATATTACCAAGTTAGAAAGCAGTTAAGTATTTATGATTCTTTCCAATAAAGCTATACTGTAATTTTTTTTATGAAAACATACCAATGGCTTATAAGCTGATGATAACCAGAATCATTGACAGCAGCATAGGCTTTGGCAAGTTGCCATAGCGAACCTCCTATGCCATTTTCTCCAGGAGTAAAGACCTGACTAACAGTGCCACTCCCTTGTGGGTGCGGTAAGCTTAACTCAATAGCTAGTGGCCTCAAGGTCTCATCCTGATTGAGGAAAAGGATTGTCCTGGTTGCGTACGTCTTTGTGGTGGTTGCATTTATTCGAGTCAGGTATGGAATTAGTGCATCATGATGGTCTAATATAAATAGTCTTTTGCTCTCTATTGCCTGTTTCCATATAAAAATAACTGCATTCATACTCAATCATATGGTTACCAAAATCATGTTTTAGTACAGATATTTAAGCGAGTCATTACTTGATCAACGTTGACTCCATCCATGTTTTTCTCAATATGCTCTCTTGTTATTATGCTACTCTGGTTGCCATATATTGATGGGTCTAACTTGCTGACTGGGGGGAATTCCTGTCAATTAGACATATTTATCTAAGTACTCATAGTAATTAAATGATTTAGTGGTGGGGAAACTTTCCAAGTTTTGTGATCACCTGAAGACATTGGATAATGACAGGGTTAAGACCCGCTATCATTTCCCTAGCAAATTCTTCATCGGTTCTCCATGCTGTCTTGTCCTCTGCAGTGACATTGAGATCCATAAAGTTTTAAAACATTCAATTTTCAAAAAGTTGTACGAAAACTGTGTGATAGTACATTATACCTTTGATCACAGCTGGCGTTGGCAACTTGAAAAGTCCTTCACCATCCGTGTGAAACAGTTCATTGAGCAACTCCAGTGGAACATGTTCCAAAATCTTATTGAGTGCACTCGGTAGCTTAAACCCGCCTTCATAGAGCTTTAGCACATCTTCGAACGAGTCAAACTCATTAGGGGTCTTGTCAGAGATAGACTCTAGCTCCGGAACCAAGACTTGAACCACTGCTTTAAGACCGTCTGCCACGAAATCTGAGAACTTAAGTTGATCAAATCTCTCATCTCTGGGAACATAGATATCTAGGCTTACAAGAGGAAGCCGGCTCTCTGTTTTGGGATCTGGCCAAATCATTGAAACCATTATAATCCAATGATAAAATTAAGTCATCTAATTATAGGCCAATAAATTGTTGGAGCATTTCTTGCATAACTCTGTTATAAAGGTTTCACTAACCAGTTTTTGTAGGTTTTCGACCCGTTCTTCCTCTTCGAGGATAAGGATACTCCTTTGACCCACCGAGAACAGGCCGGGCATGATCTTTGCCCTTGTCTGGCATTCCCAAGTCATTGTAATAGGCATAATCGTATACTCTGTCCCATTCTTTTAGCATCCCCTTTCCATTTCCTCGGAGATTCTTGAGTTCCTCTTCTCTATAAGTGCGTAATAGCTCAGGTGTATCTCTAGGAAGGTAGGTCTGTTGTGTAAAACATCTAAAGTTTTAGTGTTCATCTAAGATGTATAAAATTTGACCAATTCTTAACCAACAATAGCAATCTTCTTCCACACTATTTGAAACTATGTGAAAGAATGTATTCTTGATTCTTCTTAAAAGATACAAAACAAAAAGCAAACAGATACAGATAAACCACTCTAGAACACCAGGTTAAAGCTCTTTATTCTTTCAGATAACCCTGTCTCCAACAAACTCTAAAAGTGAAGTATCCTGTATGATGCCTCATCAGCTATATATTGTCATTTTCATTGGGACAATTGGCGATCAGAAATCCTCCACGTAATTAAGACATTCAATTATGCATCAAACGAAATATGGGCCCTGGAAGGCAATAGCAAGTAATAATTCTGGGATTTGTTTGTCTCTAAAATGATTGAGATAGAAAAGTCTTAAACTTGATACCTTGTTTGCAAAGAAGACGCGGTTATACTTGTAGCGGCGAGTTGGATAAACCCAAGAATTGCACACAAAATGAATCCTTCCTTGCCCGGGGACATCCTCTAATGTAACAGTCTTGAGGTAGAATTGACTGTGATGGTGGTTTTTAACCATGATTGCCCCTGGAAATCCAATGCTCTCATCCAATTCAAATCTGACATCGAATGTTGCTTCCCTAGGTGTAATGGATGTGGTCTTAGTGTCCCATTTCTCCAAGTATGCTGGCTTCCCCGTTTTGCCTCGCGTACCATCATCTTCGAAACCACATATTACAGATCACAAAACAATTCTTTCAATTTCTTTTTCAGAATCTGCTATTCTAAAATCTATGTTAACATGCAAACAAATAAAGATTTGGGCTTAATAATTTGTATTCTCTTTCTCCCATAGAACTGCAATAAAGTGCTATAGAAATCTTTAAACAGTTATATAATACTAAACTGCAGGGAAAGAAGAGAAATGGAGACCTTGGTCTGAATGGACTGCACTGATGAGCTGCAAGGAGACACATTTGCCTAGGAGTTCATAAATTTTATCAAGAATCGAAGCAGGTACGTCACTAACATCCAGAACATTCTTCTTCATCAGCACAACTTTGCCTTTGATGGCTTTCTTGATTCCATTCTCCTGCTTGCTTATTCCACCAGAACAGAACATCTTTCTTCCTCCTTGAGCTTCTTGGCTACTAGCTAGAACAAAAACCTGTAATATCCAACAAATGGACTGGGAAAGAGGGCGATGGAAAAATCAACTGTACTAGAGCTATATAGCAGGAGCTAAGTATAAAATTGGGCTTTGTTTAGGTCTAGGAAAGTAAGAAACTGAGGATTCTTTGTGTATGAGCAACACCATTGCACTTTTCTTCTTGTTTACGAGTGACTTTGACTGGTAGAGAGTTTGTAATGGCGGTTCTGCCTGTATTTATTGTTTGGAACTTGGAAGGTGAAAGCATTTAACACGTAAGACAGAGGAGAGTAAAGTTGCATGCAATTTTGAGACCCCTTTGCCTCTTTTATCTAATGGAAAATGAAAGGACCTGATTCCAGAATTCCACCTTGACATTGAATTCTTTTTCATTGCTCTACTTAAGTTGATTAATATTTAATTTGATTTGACATTTTGACACCGATAATAAATCCTTATTTTTGTTTGATAATAATAATGCTAATATCATTTGCTACCTTTTTGTTCTTCCTTGCTTTATTACATTTCCGTCTTAGAGTACTCTTTTTATATAATTGGCCTAGACTTACAATCACAAAAGACTTTATTAGCTTAACATAGTCTTTACTGTGGAAACTATCCTATATAAGTTTCGTTGTTAATTCTTCCTTTTGCCAACTGATTTTAGGATAAATTATGTTGGACTTATGTGTTGATCTGTGTCTAACGTACGTGTGGATGAGATGTGTTGGGAATGAACAAAAACAAAACTACAAATTTGTGCCATTAACAAGTGTGAAAAGCAGAGAAAAAGACTGAAAACATAATTTTGCATTGTATTGTGCCCCATGCCACTTGGATTTTATAAATTATGCAGGGAATCTCTACTTTTTGTCATGTTTCTCTTTTGTTTGTATGATGCTTGGCGCCTTCTAGATATAAGTGAATTTGAGGATGAGCTCATCCACTCTTCAAGTCCCATCTCATTTTGGTGAAGACCCAAGCGATGAGATAAGGGAAATTGTTTAATTTTGATTTGGCAACATTTAAGAGATGAGAAAACGTGCCAAGTTTTTTTTTTTTTTACTGTCAATATCAGGCAGCTGTATGTGTAGTTATGTTAAGTGGTTGTAATCAGTTGTGGCACCAGATTAGTTGCAGGAAGAAAGAAAATTAGGTTTAATTGGGTACTGGATCAGCACTTGCACGTTAAAAACTTCACCATTTTAAGTATGAAGGAAAATTGCAAGTAGAAGTAGAAATCTGTTGCTTGAAAAATGGTTCCGTAATGTGTTTGGGGTCAGCAAAAATTAGGCATTTAGTTTGGTTTGAGAATTTATGATGGTTTAAAGACTTGAGAGAGTTCGATTTATGAGGGCTGATTTGCAAGATCATGTAATTATGATGTGAGAGTGATGGATAAATCTTAGTGGGGTTGGCATCTCATTGTTGTCACATTAGACATACAACATTGAAGATAAGATAATTACAAGGATATAGTTTTTGGAATTGTAAGGTTGTGTATTTTTATTTTAAAAAAAAATAATTCGAAATAATATCACTATCAATAAGACATACAACACCGAAGATAAGATAATTAAATTACAAGCGTATGGTTTTTTTGAAACGAAAGGTTGTGTGTTTTCTTTTTCTTTTTTAAATATTTTGAAATAATATCACTATCAATATTAACCTTACGATAATATGACTTAGAAAATTAATGGAAGCAATTTAAACTATCAATGTATCTAAAAACATTATACAAATGATGAGGTGACAATAGATTTCTTAAATCATAAAAACCAAGCGTATGATGTGAATTTTGTTTTAAAAAAAACTCAATTAACATCATTTAATACGCTAAAAATATAAATATTAATATTATTAAAAAAGGGCAATTTTGGTAATTAGGTATTTTTGAGAAACTAGACTAGGCTTTTTAATGTTCTAGTCTATTTAATGTTTGAGTTAAGTAAATATACTCTAACCTTTTGTATTTATTTTCATAATATACATACTATTCTCTCAAGGGGTACATTTACTAAACACAAAACTAGAAAAAGCCTAGTAAACCAAATTGTTTCTTAAAAAATTCGAATTTTTTCCTACATTTTTTTCACTGAAAAAGTAATTAAAAAAATCAATTTTATTATTGGAATTTTCAAAAACAAATTTAATAAAGTTCCTCTAATTTTTTCTGAATTTTTCCTTTTTTCTTTTCATTTGAAAATTTTCTTACAAAATTCGATGTTTTTAAACAAATAAGGTTAAATTAATTTATTTTTTTAAATATTAAATGATGTTAATTTGATTATTTTTATAAAATAATATTTACATCTAATATCTTCTTTTAACGATATGGGAAAAAGCAGTCGTAATATTTACTCAATTAATAGTCTTTTTTTTGTGGGCATGGGATATCTTCAATACGTTAATATGTACATGCATTGTAAAGAAGTTATGAGTTACCGAGGGTTTACCCACTATACTCTTAAGTGACTTCCTCGATCCTACAAACATATTTTTAGCTTGAATGCCACTTTATACTTTACTACGTTTAAGACACTTTTGTTTTTAGCAGTTGTTAGATGTACGGACGGAAATCTTTATTCGTCATCAGAATCATGTAATTCGGGTGCGTAGTTCTGTTCTTCACCTCAGAATTAAAATTACGCTTATTAAGTGAATAGTTGGAGCTGATTGACTCGGCAATGCGAGCCATTGAATTTCGTTACAGTGTGTTTGGATAACAATGAAATCCGGGAATTTAAATCAAATTTGAGATTTTCAAAATTATGTTGAACAATTACCTTGTTTTTATAGTGAATTCCGGATTTCTTGAAATTCCATGGAGAAAAATGAAGGGAATTTAAAAGGTCAGAATACTCAGTTGAAATTTCATGTACATAGGTGTTTTTCTAGGAAACTCTCATATTCTTACTATATTCCTTCTTTTTAAGATTATCACAAAATATAATCCAAACAAGGGATTTGTAAAATGATTCAAATTCCCCTCTTTTAAAATCCCATCATTTAAAAATTCTTATGTATTTTGCAAATTCTTCATCCAAACACACTGTTAAGAAAGAAGTTGACCAAATTAGGCTCTTTTCTATTTCTTTTTGGTTTATGTACCCCCTTAATTTTTATAATTTCATTAATGGTAAGTAAAATTAATTAACCCCTCTATTTTTTTTAAAAGAAAGAAACAACATAAAATTGGTGTTTGCTTGTTAGTAAATGAAAACCACCCGTTAAATAGGCCATTTTGCAAATATTTTTAGATACCGAACAAGTTATCGACAAAGCCTTATCGCTCGCCCTCAAGTACCAGAGCGCTAATGGCTTCGTCCGTCGAGCTTTCACTATCGTCCCCGCTACTTATTCCCGGAAAGTCCTCTCTCTCCTCGATAACTCCATCGGAGACGTTTCTTGGCTCCTCCGTGCCTCCACTTCTGCCGATTCCTCTTCTAATGACCTCGATTACTTAGGTCTTCCTCCAATTGCAGCCAACGAACTGATTCTATGTCTAATTTGGGAGCAGATTGCTCAACTTTAGACTGGTTCCCTTGACTCCCGAGCCGACGCTACCGCTTCTCTTATTTCTCTCGTTCGTGACAACAATCGTTATGGTAGTCTTATTTGGGAGCAGATCGCCCAATTTAAGGTGAAGAAGACAACTAATGAAATCGGGGAAGAAATTGGATCCAGATTTAGGTTTGGAGCATGATTTTCCCTCGAATAAAGATCAATTAGACCTTCAGCAACCCACCAATGGCTGAAACCATCGAGATCTGTCACCGCCTGTTACCAGCTGTGAAGATCGGAACACAGTTGTGGTGATTGACACTATCCAGGACCTCTACCCTAACGCCTGTCCAACCACATAACCGCCACTCGGCCGGAGTCGAGTCATAGTGTGAGGAGAAGGTTGGATCTGGAAGCTGAAATGGAAAGTTGCAAGTCTTCCTTGCAGCGTGAACCCTTGCCCATTCTCACCATCAAATTAAAAATAGAAAAACAGAAAAAATAAGGAAAATTATTATTTTATTATAAAGTGGGCCCCACAAGACGGACATTTGACGGAATACTGACACATGGTGGTTTTTTTGGTAACTGAGTATCTTTAGAGGGTGGTTTCCGGTAAATAGTGATAGAGCGGGTGGTTATTTGCAATATGACCTATTTAGCGAGTGGTTTCCGGTAATTTCCTCTTTCTTTTTTTATTATCGAAAAATTCATACTAGAAATTTCTTTTGTTTTTCCTTTTTTTATTTTCTGGTATGGATTTCTGGTATGAATTTCATACCCGAATTTCATACCGGAACTTCATACTAGAATTTCATACCAGAACTTTTATACTAGAACTTCATACCAGAATTTTATTTTCTGGTATGAAATTCATACCAGAAAATTCAGTTTGAATTTCATACCAGAATTTTCATACCGGAATTTTTATACTAGAATTTTCACATAAAATCATACCAAAAGACTCAACACAAACTAAATTTGATAATTAGAAAATAAAAAGGAGTATGGATCTAGAGGGGGAGATCAAAGAGTATGGAAACTGCTACCTAAACAATTCCTACAAGAATTCTCCTGCCCAAACTAAATCTGCCGAATTCTTCACATACATAATGATGTGTTATACAATAACACCACAGTCAAAAATCAAGAATTTCAATGAAACAAGAGAAGATCACCAAATGGATATCATCATACATATTAGTCATCTTCTCTTGGTTTCCTGATGAACTTAAGCTTGCAGTAGTCGCCATTCCGACGGCCTAACCTTGTGTGAACCTCTGTAGTTGAATCATTCGCCCGTAAATCCCATCTAGGTTATTCTTCAGCAAATGTTAATAAGACCTTTGTTCAGCTTTTGCCATCATCAATCACAGATGTCACGTGTGCGTTCCTAATTGTTGAAAGCCTGTGAGCAACCACGATTGTGGTTCGACCTACGATCAGGTGATGACGATGAAGAAAGGCTGATTGTGCTTTCAAGTACTTAATTGAGGTCCTCGAGGGAGAATATATAAATATATATATATATATATATATATTTTAGTTCAAGTGAGGAGAGAGCTTGTAGATAGGAATTAGGAGGGTTGTGAGCCATTGGATGAGTTTTAATCAAGGGCTCCTAAACACTCATCATTAATAACATTTTTGTAAATTGACTTAAAATTTGGAAAATACTCTTATATTCAAAAGCAGGTCATCAGTGTTCATACTTTTATATGTCATTGTTCATGTTTTTATTTATCGGTGTTCATAGTGTTTTTATTCATCAAAGTGTTATGTTCATTTATTCTTTTGTGTTCATTTTATAATACATAGATGTTTATTTACAATATATAACCACATAAAGTAATAAAACTCATCATAAAACGTTAAAAGATTATCATAATATGTTATGTATGTGTTAAAGTTACAGATAAGTCATCGGTATTCATACTTTTATACGTCATTGTTCATGTTTTTATTTATCGGTGTTCATACTTTTCTATGTCATTGTTCATGTATATGTTATAGACTATTAGTCTATAAGACATTTTGTCAAACAATTTGAGTGCACAATAAAAGGAGCATATAGATTGTTCAATTGGAGCTATTAGACCAACTCATCATATATGTTTACATGTATTTTCTCAATCAAGCCTATCAAACACAAAAATGATCCAAACAAATTTGATTTCAAAAACACACATCAATCATAATGAAACCTAAACCGTGAGGGTAGAAATTCGAAGAAACAATATCTGAATCGTCTTGTATTCTCTTTGATTTCACCATTTTTATGTAATCAATCAGTGATTTGGTTGAAAATTGGAGCAAATATGAAGCTTACTTGCTTGTGTGTTAGAGGCGAGAGGGAGAGAAAAGAACGTTGGGTGAAGAAATGCGGGAAAGAGGTTTGAACATTTGTTTCTTTAATTTTTAGCATCTGATTTTTTTTCTAAATTTATTGTAATTACCAAAATATCATTAATGATATTATGTGTGAGATCCCTTGATTTAGATTCATCCGATGGCTCATAAAGCTCCTTATTTATATGTGGAAGCGTCCTCTTCACCGGAACCTCTCTCTCTCTCTCTCTATATATATATATATGTATGTATATATATATTCAACACGAGCTTTCAAGTCCTAAGATGAAATTGCATTAGACATTCCTATTCATTAACAAAAAATATGCTATATGACGACCTTTGACAGACCTGAATAAGGTAACTGAACAAAAGCCTATCTTTCACCAACGAGATTCTCAAGAAGATCCATGTCCCAAATACAAATCAAAACCAAGAAATACCAGAGAAGATGATCGGTGTGGGGAAACCCTCTCACTTTTGGTTGTGCCTCGTCGAATTGAAAACGGAAGATGATCATGAATGACGGTGAGAAGGAGTTTACAATCGAATAGGGTATTTTTGAGGTCGGCGGGTAGCAAGAAGTAGACAAAAACCTAGCTTTTGAACGATAATACAAATTAGGGGTACATTACCTTAATGTAAAAAGAATGTGGGTCTAATTACTAAACTCAAAACTGAAAAAGACCTAGTTACTCAATTCAGCCTTCCGTTAATAGGGCACGTAGTCTTAGTATAATTAAAAAAAAATTAAACACTCCAACTACGCACCTTATAAGCATAGTTGAAGTGTTTTTTTTTATTATTTCAAGTCACTCTAATTACGCACACCATAAGCGTAGTTGAAGTGCTTTTTTTTTTAAGTATACTACGACTATGCACCCTATTAGCGTAATTCAACGGCTCACATCGGCTCCAACTATACATGGCATAAGTGTAGTTTTTAATATGAGGTGAAAAATAAAACAACGCACCCGAATTGCGTAGTTCAGGTGATGATTAAAAGTTTTCCCTAGTAGTTTAAAAACCTCGTTGTTTTTACTTGTTTGAGTTTTTGTGTTGTTGATAGGTTTTTACATCAGGAAACTTTTAATTGATGAATGATCAAAGAGCTAATTTGGTTAATAGACCTTTTTGAGTTTTATTTTAGTAACTAAGCCTTTTGGTTTTTTAATTTAGTAAATATACCACTTTCTTATTTTTTACCGTGAAACCCTAATCCTATATTCTCTTCCCACCTCCCTTCTCACCGGCCATACTCCAGATCTAGATCTAGATCTAGATTTGGATCTGCCAACTTCTCCTTTGCCGAACGTGAAGCAACGCGACCTTCTCGTATTCGTCGCGTACTCACCAACGCCGTTGTGGGTAGATGTAATATCCGGAATTTTTATGTCGTTTAATTCCGTAGCAAACCGTTTTTCGATCTTTAAATCCTTAGCTGACTACATAGTTGGACATGATATATCTAAATTTTATCATTTTATGTAATACCACTTCACATAAAATGATAAGATTTTATTGATGGCAAACCCTAATCCATCAAACCCTACTTTAGAACATGACTTGTCTTTGACAAGGCCATGACGTCTTAGTGACGAAGCTGAGACGAGGTCATGACAAAGCTGTGACGAAGCTGAGACGAGGCCATGACGAGTTTTGACAAGTTTGACAACTCAGCCTACCCTGATTTTTGTTTATTACAATTTCAAGCCCACCTTTCTTTTTTTTTTCTTGGCTACAGCCCATACCTTGGCCTTTGCTGCAGCCTTTCCTTGTTGTCGGCCCAACCACATGAAGGAGCAGCTGGCCTACCATTGCAGTTTGTGTGCCGGCCCATCAACAACTCGAGCCCAGCTGGAAGGTGAAGAACATCAACGTATTCTCCCCCTCTTAACTCCCACGTAGCTGTTGTGTAAATAAGGCAAGGAAATCCCTATAACTGCTCATGATTTCACGCCATAAGAGAGAGTATCTGCAACGCTCCTGCCCTTTCCCCGTCGACTTGCACGTTGCGCCTGCCTCCTTCGGTAGCGGAATCCTCGCTCCCCTCTCCACATCCAGGATCTCACTCTTCTCATTGATCTCCAGTCTAGGCGCCAACGAAGTCTTTGATCCCTCTGTACACAAACGACAACAGGAGCATCGGCCTTTAGTCCAAAAGCTTGTTCTTCTCGATCTCCAGTCAATACACAGGTGAGTAGAGTCTTCTTCTGTTCCCTTGTATCTGTCCCGACTTGAATAACATGTGTTGCCTGGACCTGCTCATCTATAGATCTAGCGAGCAACAGACCGTCCTCACCTTCAATCGGGGTAAAGACTTCACATATTGGTGAGTTGAGTTGCCCTTACCTTCTATACTGTTTGTTTGGTCGTCCTCTGATGGAACTCTGAATGCACAACAATCCCAAAACGCCTCCTCGCAGCCAACCACAAACCACGCCAGCCTGCTCTCTAGCCATTGAGGTCGAGTGCCATTGGTCAATTGGAGTAGAGCCAGCAGTGAGTTTCCATCCAAACTCACTCTTTTATCTAGTGTATACTAGTGTAACTTGTTGTAAGATATTGTAGGACGAGTTTAGGGCTAGTAAATCAGCTAGGGAGGGGTGCAGTTTGGAATAGAAGAGTGCTGTCAGAAATGGTAAAAATAATAATAATGAACTGTTGTAAATAAATTGTTTTGCTTGCTTTAGTTTTGAAGTTAGAAACGGTCAATCTTGTGGATCAATTTTAAGAAGTTAGGTTTAAGATCCACCGTTGAATTTTTGATAAGTCATAGATGGATATATGTAGTTGACTGGATTAAAATTTGGCAATTTATGAACGGTTGGATTAGAAGTTACAAGGCTACAAAGTAGGGTAGTTGAGCTGTTTTTCCAGCAGTGATAATTAGCTAAGTATAGAAAATTTTAAGTGTTGTAACCGACTTTAGAAATTTCTGTAGAAGTGATGGTTGAAAAGTTTTAAGAGATTCTTGATCCTATGAGTAGATTGGATATCATAGATGACTTAAAGATTTATGTCGGAATTTTTAGGAAATTATTCTGGTTTCATATTTGAAGGCGAAGTTGGATCGTAATGACCTTCGGAAAATAGGAAAGTGCGAAATTTGCTAGTTTGTAACCAAACGCATCTTTAGGAGTTGGAATGAGACATTTTAGTCTCAAATAAGAGTTTAAACTTAAACTATGGAATTTTTGGAAATTTCAAGACTAAGGGTAAAATAGTCTTTTTACCATAAATTAGTATTGTAATTGATTCTGTTATAATAAGATCTACCAACTTAGAAGTTTTAGACTTCTAAGTACCTAGAGAGTGTGTTGATGCACTTATCTCCTTTGACAGGCAACTGAGTTGCTACAGTTACAAAGCGAGTTGGGTTTACAAAGAGTCGAGATTTATAACAGGTAAGTCATTTGGGCTTACTTAGCTGACTTCTGAATATGAGTATGAATAATGATAGTGGTGTGTGATTGAAAGGTTTAGAATTATAGGTTGTAATAAATATTTACCGACCTATACTTGGCCTAAGAGTAACGGGCGGTGGCATTCTACTCAGTTAGCCTGAGGGCGCTGGGGTTTCTTTAGGGACTAGTCCATGCTCGGTTTGTAGTGATGCTACCGGCGGAGGTAAGCTAGACCTACACCTAGTTGGATAAGGAACGGAGGCGAGAACTGTTAAGAGTTCTCGTGCCACAACTGTAAAATTGAATAAGATGAATCACCTAAGTAATAGATAATAATCGGTTGTGTGCCAGCATGATGTTTGTTTATATTACCTTGAGTGTGTTTGTGCTGTTATTTTTCTGCTTATATTTGGATAGTTAGCTAACAGTTGTTATGTTGTGTAGACGTACCACATGTTAGAGAAGATGTCGAGTGATCCGGATGGTAGTGGTCAGCCGGGGTGTCGTATTTAGTAGGACGTGTTGCAGTTTCCTCTTTAGTGGTTTTTCAGTTGGGACCTTGGTTTCTTTTTATCTGTTGTTGGTACCTTGTGTATTTCCGGCTGTTATTACTTCTGGTTACATTCATAACATTGTTAAAACTTAATATATGATTTCCGGTTTTTCCTTATCTATGCCTTGTTGTAAGATCTTGTTAAGTTGTTTTCAAACTAAGGCCGGGACCCACTGTGAGGTCCTAACCAGTAACTCTCCGAGTTCCGAAAACTTGGGGTGTTACAACATAGTGTCAGAGCTCTAGGTTGGCAACAATGACACTTGAAATCTTCTAAAAAGGTCAAATAAGTAAATAAGCAGAACCCGAAAGGGGTCTGGGTTTTCCAAAGGAATTTTTGGTTTTAAAATGAATGCATAGTCGGGTTGGGATAGAAAGTACGGACGACCACCACTACCTCCGCAGATCTCGGTATTCTTAGTATTATCACTTTAGACTTTACTGCTTATGATAGATTAGTTAGATTATAATTGTAGTTGTTATCGCTCGTGCAGATGGCACGTACTAGGGCTACACCAGCGACTGGCCGAGGTAGGGGTCGTCCCCCTCTTCCTCCAGCTAGACAGGATCGAGCTGATAGGACCCCTGCTGTTAGAGGGCGTGGCCGTGGAGGTAGACCTCCACTAGGGAGAAGTCGTGGACGAGTCCCTCGAGAGGATCCACTTGCAGCGAGCATGCCAGATGCTGCTGTAGAAGAGGTAGCTGAGAGCATGGTTCCCGAGGTCGGGAATGAGACCGCTGCTAGGTCTGGAGCGCAGAGAGCACGTTTGACTGAGTCAGGACGTGCTTCTATTGGAGCATCTGAGTACAGAGAGTACAAAGCATACGTCGAGCGTATGGAGGAGGCTGCCAGAGCAGAGAGACTTACCCAGGTACCACCGGTACTGGCTAGGTCAGTTCAGGTGACACAAGGAGTGCCTCAGGTGCCGGTTGTACCTGAGAGGAGAGTTGAGGCTGCTAGATCTCCTGCTGGGTCTAGAGCACCGAGGCCGGATGAGTGGTTGAAGGCTTTCAACTCTCAAAAAGTCCCCTCATTCAGTGGAGATATAGGGTTAGAGGTAGAGCACTGGATTGGACACGTAGAGACTGCCCTAGAGGCGATACGTTGCCCAGAGGATCGACAGGTGGATTTGGTGCAGACATGTTTCACGGAGGATGCTCATTCCTGGTGGCGGACCATTCGTAGCCGAGTCACCAGTTGGGAGCAGATGAGGAGCATTGTTAGAGAGAGGTACTGCCCTATCTCGCTGAGGAGAGAGAGGTTTCAGGATTTCATTGAGGCGGGATTTGAGGATATTCCGATTTTTGCTGCCATCAAGAAGTTTCAGAAGGAGTTGACCCTACTTGGACCAGCTGCACCTCCGGAAGAGCAGCATGTTTACTCTTCTCCCGGAGATTGAGAGAGAGTACCCGATCTTATCAGGCAGGATTTCGCTGTGAGTCTTTGTCAGACTATCAGGATAGGGCCTCTGCATATGAGAGAGATAGGCTAGTTTCGAGGAGAGCAATTCAATCTGGTGGACCGGATAAGCGGCAGAAGGCAGGACATGCTAGTAGCAGTGTAGTAGTAGCAGGTTATGGGCGAGGACAAATTCAGGGGAGGCCCAGCTACCACCCCACAGTTCAGACTTCCGGTAGAGATCGACATTGCTTTAACTGTGGTAGCCGCGATCATATTAAGACGGACTGCTAGAGGCCACCTACTACATGCTTCACTTGCGGGAAGCCGGGACACAGGGCTACTTTCTGCCGTCAGGGTAGATCTCTTTCACAGCAAGGATCTTCTCCTGCAAGTGCTGAGAGGAGTGGACAGAGACCCCCTCAGTACCGAGCACCGAGTCAGCAGCAGCAGCAGTACCGGGCTCCAGGGCACCCTGCTTCACACAGTACTGCATAGGGATCAGGCCGTGGCAGGGGACATGGTAGTACCACTGACACCAAAGGAGGCCCATCGAGAGTGTTTGAGTTGAGGAGTAATGAGCAGCCAGCAGCACCTGCGACCACATGTACTATCTGGATCCATGACTTACCTGTGCGAGTTTTATTTGATACCAGTGCTACGCACTCCTTTATATCATATACATGCGTAGATAGATTGTCCTTAGCTACAGTAGAGGGTGTACCTTTTGTGGTTGGTTTACCGGATGGGGGTAAGATTAAAGGATCCCAAGAGATTTATGACTGCCCTATTCATCTGGGGGGCCAGGATTGGCTGGTAAATTTTCTAGTCATGCCCTTAGCACATGAGGACGTGATTTTGGGGATAGATTGGATGACTAGACATAGAGCGTTCTTAGACATTGGTAGGAGAACTGTGACTATCGCCACTGAGGAGGGTCACAGAGTGATATTCCGAGGTTGGGACCTCGGAAAGTCCGGCACAGTTATCAGCGCAGTAAGAGTAGCGAGAATGATAGCACAGGGTTGCGAGGCCTTCTAGTGTTATGTCATGAAGGAGCGCAAGAGCCTGATAGTAGAGGAGATATCAGTTGCATGCGAGTTTGCAAAAATATTCAGTGACGACCTGCCAGGGTTACCCCCACAGAGGAGCGTCGATTTCAGCATCGAGTTAGAGCCGGACACGAGACCGATCTCGAAGGCCCCGTACCGTATGGCACCGATAGAGCTGCTTGAGCTGAAGAAGCAGTTAGAGGAGTTAGCAGAGAAGGGCTTCATACGCCCTAGTGTTTCTCCCTGGGGAGCACCAGTGTTATTTGTGAGGAAGTAGGATGGATCGATGAGGCTGTACATTGATTACAAGGAGTTGAACAAGGTCACTATCAAGAATAAGTATCCACTGCCTCGCATAGATGATCTGCTGGACCAGCTGTATGGAGCGTCAGTATTCTCGAGGATAGACCTGAGATCGGGTTATCACCAGCTGAGGGTGAGAGACTAGGACATACCTAAGACGGCATTCCGGACTAGGTATGGCCACTATGAGTTTGTAGTGATGCCATTCGGGCTCACTAATGCGCCAGCAGTATTTATGGAGTTGATGAACGGGATTTTCATCGACTTCTTAGACCAGTTTGTAGTGGTCTTCATTGGCGACATCCTAGTTTCCTCTAGGAGTCGAGAGGAGCATGCCGGGCACTTGAGGACAGTATTACATATTCTACAGGATAGCCAGCTATATGCTAAGCTATCCAAGTGCGAGTTCTGGATGTCAGAGGTGGCTTTCCTAGGCCATGTAGTGACTACTGAGGGGATTAAGGTCGATCCGGCGAAGATTGAAGTACATATTCACTCAGCGGGAGTTGAATAACCGCCAGAGGCGGTGGTTAGAGTTGATCAAGGATTTCGACCTTGAGATTCTATACCACCCCGGGAAAGCGAATATAGCTGCTGACGCTTTGAGTCGGAAGACGCCTCGGGAGAAGGCGATAGCCCGGTTGACAGTACAACCATAGTTGCAGAGAGATTTAGCTTGGTTGGAGGTAGAGATCCAGTTCCCAGATACAGCTCATCAGTTGGCCACCTTAGAGTTACTTCCTGATCTGTTGGGTGAGATCCGACAGAAGCAGGAGACATGTCCGACTTTGACCCGGATCCGAGACCAGATGTCTCGAGATGAGGCACCTCGATTCACTATTGGTGCTGATGGAGTGATGAGACATCAGGACTGCATCTATGTGCCATCAGATAGTGAGTTGAGACAGAGGATACTAGGTGAGGCTCATGCTACCCCATACTCAGTACATCCTGGAGCGAGTAAGATGTACAAGGATGTGAGACGCTCCTTCTGGTGGGGTGGTTTGAAGCCTGATGTGGCTCGGTATGTAGCTTAGTGTGCTACCTGTCAATAGGTCAAGATTGAGCATCGTAGGTCCGGAGGAGAACTCCACCCACTTCCAATACCACAGTGGAAGTGGGAGGATATATCTATGGATTTTGTCACAGGGTTGAGGCTCAGCAAAGGTTTTGATGCTATTTGGTTAGTGGTAGACCGTGTGACGAAGACCGCACATTTCATTCCGATTAAGGAAACGTGGCCGGTAAGTCGTCTAGCTGAGGAGTTCACCAGACACATTGTGAGATTTTATGGAGTACAGAGGACTATCGTCTCCGACAGAGATGGACATTTCACCTCGAGGTTTTGGCAGCAGATACATACTACTTTGGGAACGAGTCTCCACTTTTCCACCGTCTACCACCCACAGACTGACGGTCAGTCTGAGAGGACCATACAGACATTAGAGGACATGCTGCGGGCTTGTGTACTAGATTGGGGACATGTATGGCCAGATCATCTCCCTCTTGTAGAGTTTTCATATAATAACAGTTGGCACGCGTCTATTGGGGTGGCACCTTATGAGGCTTTGTACGGACGGAAATGCCGCACACCTTTGTGTTGGGACGAGCCTAGCAGAGCTGATGGAGTAGCTCCAGATCAGATACAGGATGACATCGCTCGGATTGCTGTAGTCCGAGAGCGGATGTTGGCAGCTCAGAGTCGTCAGAAGTCCTATGCCGATAAGAGGCGTCGACCACTGGAGTTTAGAGTAGGTGCACAGGTGTGGTTGAGAGTGTCACCGACGAGAGGCGTCTGGCGTTTCGGCATTAAGGGGAAGCTGAGTCCCCGTTATGTCGGCCCATTTGAGATCTTGGAGAGAGTTGGAGAGGTTGCCTACAGATTAGCACTGCCATCGAGATTGGAGGGGGTCCATCCGGTATTTCATGTATCTCACCTGAGAGAGTACATTCCGGACTCGAGACACGTCATCAGCCATGAGGATCTGATAGTTGAGCCTGACCACACTTTTGCGGAGTACCCAGTAGCCGTCCTTGAGCGCAGTACTAGATGTCTACGATCCAAGGAGATACTGATGTTGAGGATCCAGTGGTCTAGACGAGGGACCGATGAGGCTACCTGGGAGATGGATGAGAGTATTAGACGTAGTTATCTTGAGTTCTTTGCGGGGCTAACCGCTACCTCTGTACCGACGGGTTAGTACTTAGACGTTATTGTACGACTTCCGTGATTATAAGTTAGCATGAGTGTTTATGTTTTATGTGATGCCTGAATAAGATGTTTGAGTAGTTTTGCGTGCTAGAAAACGAGGTTAAAATTTTAGTGAAAACAGAATATACAAGTTTATGGTGAGAGTGGTTTGGGTAGATATCTTATTCTAAATTTCGGGATGAAACTTATTTTAAGGGGAGTACTGATGTAATATCCGGAATTTTTATGTCGTTTAATTCCGTAGCAAACCGTTTTTCGATCTTTAGATCCTTAGCTGACTACGTAGTTGGACATGATATATCTAAATTTTATCATTTTATGTAATACCACTTCACATAAAATGATAAGATTTTATTAATGGCAAACCCTAATCCATCAAACCCTACTTTAGAACATGATTTGTCTTTGATAAGGCCATGACGTCTTAGTGACGAAGCTGAGACGAGGTCATGACAAAGCTGTGACGAAGCTAAGACAAGGCCATGACGAGTTTTGACAAGTTTGACAAATCAGCCTACCCTGATTTTTGTTTATTACAATTTCAAGCCCACCTTTCTTTTTTTTTTCTTGGCTACAGCCCATACCTTGGCCTTTGCTGCAGCCTTTCCTTGTTGTCGGCCCAACCACATGAAGGAGCAGCTGGCCTACCATTGCAGTTTGTGTGCCGGCCCATCAACAACTCGAGCCCAGCTGGAAGGTGAAGAACATCAACGTATTCTCCCCCTCTTAACTCCCACGTAGCTGCTGTGTAAATAAGGCAAGGAAATCCCTGTAACTGCTCATGATTTCACGCCATAAGAGAGAGTATCTGCAACGCTCCTGCCCTTTCCCCGTCGACTTGCACGTTGCGCCTGCCTCCTTCGGTAGCGGAATCCTCGCTCCCCTCTCCACATCCAGGATCTCACTCTTCTCATTGATCTCCAGTCTAGGCGCCAACGAAGTCTTTGATCCCTCTGTACACAAACGACAACAGGAGCATCGGCCTTTAGTCCAGAAGCTTGTTCTTCTCGATCTCCAGTCAATACACAGGTGAGTAGAGTCTTCTTCTGTTCCCTTGTATCTGTCCCGACTTGAATAACATGTGTTGCCTGGACCTGCTCATCTATAGATCTAGCGAGCAACAGACCGTCCTCACCTTCAATCGGGGTAAAGACTTCACATATTGGTGAGTTGAGTTGCCCTTACCTTCTATACTGTTTGTTTGGTCGTCCTCTGATGGAACTCTGAATGCACAACAATCCCAAAACGCCTCCTCGCAGCCAACCACAAACCACGCCAGCCTGCTCTCTAGCCATTGAGGTCGAGTGCCATTGGTCAATTGGAGTAGAGCCAGCAGTGAGTTTCCATCCAAACTCACTCTTTTATCTAGTGTATACTAGTGTAACTTGTTGTAAGATATTGTAGGACGAGTTTAGGGCTAGTAAATCAGCTAGGGAGGGGTGCAGTTTGGAATAGAAGAGTGCTGCCAGAAATGGTAAAAATAATAATAATGAACTGTTGTAAAGAAATTGTTTTGCTTGCTTTAGTTTTGAAGTTAGAAACGGTCAATCTTGTGGATCAATTTTAAGGAGTTAGGATTAAGATCCACCGTTGAATTTTTGATAAGTCATAGATGGATATATGTAGTTGACTAGATTAAAATTTGGCAATTTATGAACGGTCGGATTAGAAGTTACAAGGCTACAAAGTAGGGTAGTTGAGCTGTTTTTCCAGCAGTGATAATTAGCTAAGTATAGAAAATTTTAAGTGTTGTAACCGACTTTAGAAATTTCTGTAGAAGTGATGGTTAAACAGTTTTAAGAGATTCTTGATCCTATGAGTAGATTGGATATCATAGCTGACTTAAAAATTTATGTCGGAATTTTTAGGAAATTATTCGGGTTTCATATTTGAAGGCGAAGTTGGATCGTAATGACCTTCGGAAAATAGGAAAGTGCGAAATTTACTAGTTTGTAACCAAACGCATCTTTAGGAGTTGGAATGGGACATTTTAGTCTCAAATAAGAGTTTAAACTTAAACTATGGAATTTTTGGAAATTTCAAGACTAAGGGTAAAATAGTCTTTTTACCATAAATTAGTACTGTAATTGATTATGTTATAATAAGATCTACCAGCTTAAAAGTTTTAGACTTCTAAGTACCTAGAGAGTGTGCTGATGCACTTATCTCCTTTGACAGGCAATTGAGTTGCTACAGTTACAGAGCGAGTTGGGTTTACAGAGAGTCGAGATTTATAACAGGTAAGTCCTTTGGGCTTACTTAGCTTACTTCTGAATATGAGTATGAATAATGATAGTGGTGTGTGATTGAGATGTTTAGAATTATAGGTTGTAATAAATATTTACCGACCTATACTTGGCCTAAGAGTAACGGGCGGTGGCATTCTGCTCAGTTAGCCTGAGGGCGCTGGGGTTTCTTTAGGGACTAGTCCATGCTCGGTTTGTAGTGATGCTACCGATGGAGGTAAGCTAGACCTACACCTAGTTGGATAAGGAACGGAGGCGAGAACTGTTAAGAGTTCTCGTGCCACAACTGTAAAATTGAATAAGATGAATCACCTAAGTAATAGATAATAATCGGTTGTGTGCCAACATGATGTTTGTTTATATTACCTTGAGTGTGTTTGTGCTGTTATTTTTCTGCTTATATTTGGATAGTTAGCTTACAGTTGTTATGTTGTGTAGACTTACCACATGTTAGAGCAGATGTCGAGTGATCCGGATGGTAGTGGTCAGCCGGGGTGTCGTATTTAGTAGGACGTGTTGCAGTTTCCTCTTTAGTGGTTTTTCAGTTGGGACCTTGGTTTCTTTTTATCTGTTGTTGGTACCTTGTGTATTTCCGGCTGTTATTACTTCTGGTCACATTCATAACATTGTTAAAACTTAATATATGATTTCCGGTTTTTCCTTATCTATGCCTTGTTGTAAGATCTTGTTAAGTTGTTTTCAAACTAAGGCCGGGACCCACTGTGAGGTCCTAACCAGTAACTCTCCGAGTTCCGAAAACTTGGGGAACGTCTTCTCCGGTGAGAAAGCCATCTCTAGTCTCGATCTCTCTCTCCTACACGCCGGCGCCGACGCTGCGAGTCAAGGCCTAGCAGTAGCGGCTGAGCCTTCCTTCAGCCGACCATCGGAGAGCAAGTGTAGACCGATTGAGAGTCGTCATCATCGTTGTAATAACCGAAAATTTTAAAGTTCCGGTAAACTGAAATTAACCAAATTCCGATGCGACAATCATAAATAAATAAAATAAAATGAGTTTTGTTCTATCAATTTATGTGACCTAGATTCACATAAAATGACGAAATCTCTTAACCGGAAATAAATTACGCACTTAAAATAAGAATAACAATAATTTTTAAAAATACGAAAATTAATTCCGTATTATATAATTTCCGCACATAATTAACGAGTTATGAGCTCCGCTTTTATTTCATGAGATCACCGCTCAATTTGGGCCAACCCTAGGCCCAAGCCATCAGCCCACTTTCCTAAGCCCATCATTAAACCTTAATTAAAAACCTAATTAAACTAACCCTAATCTAACTTACCGTATGTGCCGCCTGCCTCCTTCCTCGCAATCGTCGAACGAAAAAAAAAGGGAGCCTGCTGCGCACTTCACTGGAGATGCCGAACCACACCACTCCGCCTTCCACCGGAGCGCCGCCACCGTGCCTGCGCCGCGCTCGTCTGCCTCCCGCCGCTCTCCGCCTTCCGCCGTCCGCCGCAGTGAAGCCGGTAAGACCCTGCCTCCCTTTCCTTCCGTCTTCCTTCTCCTCGCCTTTTGTTTCGAACCCGAAGACGCTAACTCAGCCGCCTATCTTCGGTCTGTAGCCACGCCACGCCATCCAGACTGCCGTCTGCCGGATTCTGTCGACCATCAGTGATACTCGGCAGTCGAAGACGGTGCACGGCGGGGCACAACCGAGCCCAGTCGTCGTCCTGCAGTTCCGCACACCAACGCCGTCGACCGCAGCAACAGCGCAGCACCGCTGCCCCTCTCCGCCTACAGCAGCACCGCTCCGCCGCTCCAACCACCAAAGCGTCAGCCGTGCGAGTCCCGCCAGTGAGTCGCCGTCTTCTGCTGCTTCCGTACCCTGTGCCAACGCCGCACCCCGTTGCACCCTCCTGGACTAGTGCCGGTGACTGGGTGAGTCCGGTTGGTTGTACTGTTGAGTTGTTGTACACTGTAAATACAGTATATATAAATATGAATGCAGTACAATGTATACATGTATATATATACAGATTGGAATGATATAAATACAGTACGATGTATACATGTATATATGATAAGAAGTAGAAGCGGAAAGTTATATAAAAAAAAAAAATAAAAAAAAAAATAAAATTAAATAAGTATCAGTTAGTATAGTGTATATAGGAGTTGTGTTTGCCGGGTATATATAAATATACGTAAATATATATTATATGAAAATAAAAGTATACCTAAGTGAAGTAAAGTTATACATGTGGATCGATATATATATATAAATCTACTCATACGAACGGGAGTTGCGGAAATGTCATGTATATAGCTATTATATATATATATATATATATATATATATATATATATATATATATATATATATATATATATATATATGTAACACCCCGAATCCGCGGGACTCGGGATGTCACATTGGGCTAGGATCTCACAATGGATCCTGACCCTAGCCTGACAACAAGTTCACTGGACCTTACAACATGGCACTGACAGATATAAAACAAATACATAAAACAGTATAAACTGTACGACCCAAAGTAAACAACAACATAGCCGAGTATATAAAACGACATCCTCACACAAGAGGTACAAAAGATCATCCTCACGCAGAGGGGAAACACAACAACCCCAAACCAACCACCTAATGTACGAGAGTCCTCGGCCTGTCACCCTGCCAGATCACCCAGTAGCGCCTAACCTATAAACATCTACAACACGGTATGAAACTGTTAGCTAACCATACATATATGAGGTAATGCATAAGCACAAGCACAATCATGAAAGATAAACACATCAGCATGCTATCACACATTTACCCATTTATTATCTTTATATAATAACCATTCACTCAAAAACCGTATATATATAGATAGATGAAAGTATGTGACACGAGGACCGATACATCCCCGCCTCTGAGTACAATGTCCAGCTGTACGAGTATCGGTCACACAATCCGTGTACCCTATGGGAGTGGATTGCGCCCTTCCTGTAAACCAGTCTGGCCCGACATCAGAGAACCTCCCAGACTCCACGGCGGGATGAAAGGGAAAGGTTATCACAGCCACGCAGTGGGGCAGTCAATAGAACATAGGTCGATAAAAACGACAACTCATGATATCATAGCAAACATATAAAGCACACACCACTCATGCAAACACCCAATATAGGGATGGTAGCTAAGTAAGTCCTACGGACTTACCTCAACCTCGTACAAACTCAACCACGATCACCTCTACACTGGAGGGACAACACGGCCTATAAAAAGGCATAAAGAGATATATCAACCTCTATTCATCAAAGGGATCACACCTAGACCCAAAGGGATCCATAAGGATCATACTCAATCTATGAGCCTCACAACCAACTAAATCTCAATAACTCAGCATAACTCACAATTCCTCAAATCTCAAGGTAGTATCTAATCAACATTCCTTAATCTCAATTTTAATCCTAATTTAATTAATTAACCTTTAATTAATTAATTAGATTTCACCAGAATAACGTTTAGCCCGCAGGCAATTTCTAAACCCCCTGTCATCAGATTTCATCAAACAAGAACCCATAATTACCAGAATAATATAACGACCATAATGGAATTTCTAATTGTCCTATTTGACAAGCCTAAAGTCAATTTAGGCCAAATCGCAGTACGAAAAACGAATAAATTCATAACTTATTCGTTACTAACCCGATTGACGATCTGAAAGAAGATTCGGAATCACAACGACGCAGGCTACGCATGGACAGCATCAAATTCATCGGAATCTGAGCGACGGAACCGTCCTGGTGACATATATGTTCGACCAGCCCTCCATATACTCGGAAATGCAGAAACTCGGTACCGTTATGAAGAGAATGAAGAGAGGAATCCAGAAACTCAAACGGAATTGAAATCGGATTATAAACGGAGAGTAGATCTGAGTTTGAAGGTTGAGAGAAATCAGAGCTTTTACGAGAAAACGTGAAAGGAAATGAATTAATAAAGGATTTTCCGCTATTTATAGTGAAGACGATAATTATCCTTTAGTAAAGTCGATAATTATCCTTTAACCGATCCAAAGGCGGGTCGAACCTCTTTCTCCAAACTTCTCGAGATTGGAACATTAAATCTGGAATATTGTAGGGATAATTATTACACAACTGCCTCGGAAAACGTGTATTCCTAAGCCGTCTTTCTTAGCCGTTAAGAAACGAAATAGCGACTCTTTTGGCCGTTTTGCCTCTCCATGTTATTTCATATCTAAGACATATCCGATGTCCTGATCATTTCTCTCAACTGCATTTTTATTAATTGGAGCTCCCAAATGCTCCAAATAACACCGGAGGGTAAAAATAATTACCCGGGGGAAAAAGTAAAAATTTCCCCAAACGTCCAAAATTACGCCAGGAACATAACGGTGGGACTCTTACTCATCACTTGCGAAATATTCGCGAGTTATATGTCAATTACTATCAACGATTAAGTTAATCAACATTAATTAGAATTCGGAAATCCTAGCTATTACATCACACCCCCCTTAAAAAAAAGTTTCGTCCCGAAACTTGAACAATTCCCAAATCCTCTCGGACCCATACGCCGAGGTATAACTCTCACTCTTTCTATCGGAGGTATCACATCTCCGTTCAAAAGATCACAACCTATAACAATCTATAACCTCAAGTATAAACATGGAGGAATCATCATCTCCAGAAAACAGGGCCATAACGCTACCCAAAGGCGTAGAGGAATCACGTCTCTCGCCATACCACATCACAAGGCATAGAGGAAGCACATCTCTAGCCCAAACATATCACAAGCATAGAGGAAATACGTCTCTAGCAAACCTTAATCATATATATCGTATGGAGGAATCACATCTCCACTAAAACTATATCCATCAAGGTAGCATGGAGGAAAGAACCATCTCCAGCTGAATCCTAATCACACTCAAATAGCATGAAGGAAAGAACCATCTCCAGCTATAAATATGATCATACTCGGGTAGCGTGGAGGAAGTAATCATCTCCAGCTATAGCATACATCACGCTAGCACATCAAGATCTACTAAGATCATAAATCACATCACAACTAGCATAGAATAACATATCAAGGCATATAAGCACATAAGCACAACATTCATCAAGATAGCACTAAGATCTACTCGTGCTCCCACAAATGGGTATGTCCTATCATATACTCTGGATAGTTCCTCAGGACACTATCCTCAGTCTCTCACATAGCCTCTTCAGGTCTTCATCTCGACCATCATATCCTCAATATGAGCATGTCTTTCAAATGCAAGCGTTTCATATCTTATTCCAAGAATGTAATCAGATGCTCAACAACGATGTGGTTCAACTTAACCACTAGATCATTATAACTCACAAAGTGTTTCCAACCTGGTATATACTTTCTCAGTTGAGACACAGGAACACTGGGTGAACATCCACCAACTTTAGAGTGAAAGCTAAACATCATGTTGCCTTCACAAAACTGATCAAGATCTCAAGTAACCGACATATTAGAAACTCAGTTCCCCTTTCCATAATACACAACTAACGTCTCACAGCTGAGATACCTCCAGCCGGACATGAACTTTTGCTTGAACTTTAGAGGTTAACGCCTCTTGTCTACATATAATATCTGGCGACTCTGTACATCCAGCATTCTTCTTTCAATCAACGTTACTTGAACTATAAAATCCTGAGTCTGGTCAGGTGTTATTCCACTCTACTGCTAGATCACTTCTAGCATATGGATATACGACATCTATGTCTATATATTGACTCATAGGGTCATCCCAAAAAGATGCACGTCCTTCATTGTTATATAATAAACTCATTAATGGAAGGTAATATAACCCTCCACGTTTCCCATTCAACTTACAACTTATAATAGATCTTTAAGATCTAGATGATCCTCTCTAACTAAGCATTTGTCAAGGGGTGAAGTGTAGTCATGAGGTACATACTTGTCCCCAAAGCAGTCTGAATCTGCTGCCCACAATCTCAAAGTAAAAACATCCATCTCGATCAGAAATGATCGTTCTCGGTATACCATGGAGTCTCACTATTTGTCTAGTGTACTCCTCAACCAATTCATTCACTAGCCACGTCCTTCTGATAGAAATGAAACGTGCCGGTTTCATTAATCTGTTACCAACAATCCAAATAACATCAATCTTCTACAGGGTCACAATCCCATAACAAAGTCCATAAAGATGTCCTCCCAAATTCTACTACTGCACTGGTAGTGGGTGGGGGCTTATCTCTAGATCGGAAATACTCTATCTGGACATGTTGACATGTCACACACTATATCACAAATCTGGTTATATCGGCTTCATACAATATAATCGTCTCATCTCGTGGTACATCTTACTCGTACCTGAATGTACTGAATAAGGCGTACAGTGGGTATACCGTAATATTCTCTGTCTCCATCTGTATCAGCAGGTACACAAAAGCGGTCATGACTCTTCATCAGTCCATCTACTCCCATGGAGAACTATGGTGCCTCAGTACGAGACATCCTTTCTCTAAACCTTGTCAAGGCCGGGCAGGTCCCCTGCTTCTGTTGGACCTCATCCAACAGACCAGGTAGAACCTCTGAGGTATAATAGGGTATCCTCATCAAGGAACTGATTGTCCAACTCTAGCCAAGCTAGATTTCTCTGAAGCTGAGGCTGTCAGTCTGACAATCATCTTCTCTTGGATCATCTTTCCATTCAAGTTATCGGCGACAACATTCAACTTCTCTGAATGATATGGAATCTTCAAGTCAAAGTCTTGATCAACTTAAACTCTTAATACTGGCGGTTATTCAACCCCTGTTGCATAAAATATACTTCAGATTTCTATAATCTATAGAAATCTGACATGAAGATCACACCGGTACGGTCTTCAAAATTTAAAGGCTTGAACTACCACTACTAACTCTAAATCATGAGTCGAGTAGTTCTCATCATACGTTCTCAGTTGTAAACACACATATCAATAACCCTACTCCTTTGTAGTAATACACATCTCAAACTTAGCTGGGATGTATCACCATAAATCACGGGATCCCAAAAATCTTCTAACTACAACAGAATGGAAGCAGAGGTCAAATGCCTCCTCAACTCTTCAGAACATAGACACACTGCTTTCATCACGTAGTTATGGTGGTCTTCTCAAAAGAATCGCAAATGAATACATAATCATATAAAATCCTTCGTCAAAGCATTGGTAGCAATCGGCTGAGCCGAGAAAACTACGTATTCCTTAATGTTCATTAGTATCTTCCATGTTACAACATACTTAATTCTCGCCAGGTCAACCATGATCCCACTGGTGGAGACAACATGGCCTAAAAAGGCTACCACTGGCATCTCAACTTACACTTAGAGAGCGTAACATACAACCCTCTATCTCTCGAAATCTGTAGAACGGTCCTCAGACGATCGGTCTACTATTCTCTGCTATGAGAGTATACCGACATGTCATCCATGGAGTCTACCACCAACTAATCAAGGAAGTCGATGAAGATACTATTCATCAACTCCATAAAAACTACTAAAACATTCGTCAATTAAATGACATCACTACAAACTCGTAGTGTCCATAACGGGTATGGGATGCTATCTCATACACATGTTGCTCTCTCATCCATGACTAGGGATATCTTGAGCATAAAGGAATCCCGAAAACACAATTGCTTCTTGAAGTTAACTCGTCAGGTCGTCAATGCGGAACATGGAACCCACTAGGGTAAACCCGTTTCAGTAAACTTTTCAAGTTATCAGTACAATATCTCAACAAGCACCATATAGTGTGGCTTTCCCATTCAATCTTGTATCATACTTCAACTCGATAACAATGTCCACGCTCCGCTGAGGTGGCAACTAGACGGTTCAGTAACACGTCTATAAACTCATAAACAACTGGAATACCTTCAATTGTTGGACTATCTCGCTCCTTCATGGTATAACACTAGAAGGCGTTATATCCCTCTTCTATCAGTTCGCTGCTCGTACAGTCCTGATGACAAACCCGTCTCTTCAAAGGTCTTAACCTTAGAAGACCTCTATTATTTTACCATCTCAGTAAAGACTATAATAGCCTTACTATTAATATCTAACACCGCATGATATCTATTCATCCAATCCATACACATAATGACTTCCTCATGCACCTACGGCATGACAAAGAAGTCTACAAGCCATACACAAGTCCCGAAATAAGGGAACAACCACATATCTCGCGGGTACCTCAGACCCCTAGCTAGTAATCCTGTAAAGGAAAGTCCACCTTCTACTATATATCAAAGATCAACCATTAACGCATGCATCGAAAGACAAGAAGTGCATAGCACTCATAACAAACAAAACTCCACTAGGTAAACCATTACGAGAATGGTACCTGTAACAGCTAACTCCCGTAGCTCCACTACATATCATTACTCGATCTCGGATCTATGCTCCTCAAGTATCACTGAGGTCCTCACTATAGCCTCCACTTCCACTCTTTCAACACCGGAAAGAGGAAGGCCTTGCTGGGAAGAAACACTACCTTGTTGACAGAAAGGGGCCAGATGGCCTAGTTCACCACAGATGAAACAAGCTATCGGTGCCAAAGGGCACTCAGAACGCAAATGATCTGGATAGCCACAATTGTAACATAATCGTCCCATTCTTGCAACCTGTGCAATTGAAAGGGTAGCTTGATCTTCGTCGTCCACCTGTAATGATCTCACTCTTGAAGGGAACGTGTAAAGGCAATGCCTTTCCCTGTCGACAAAACTTCGCTCTATGTCCTGCTTTACCACACGTAAAGCATATGATGGGAGCCTTTGGGCACACAACTCGCCAGTGTCCCAACTTCCACGCAATTAAAACACTGTAGTTCCTTTCCAGTCATCTTCATGGCCAAAGGATCACTAGATTGTCCTGATATCGGACTTGGTTCCCCATTTATCATCTTTGCTTCTCCAGTAACTGATTCAGTCCATTGCTTCTTTCCGGATCCAGAAGCTTCAGTTGATCTCACAATTGTTGGTAAATCTGGTGTCGATCTACCCGCTATCACCGCTTCATATACTTGTTACATATATTCTTGAAACTCGGATCTACTCATGGAGACACGATCAGCCTCTTCAAACTCGTTCTCTGCCATAGGCGAAACAACAGCGGAAACTGGTCCCTGACTTATCACCACTGGAGGAAGAGGGGGTGTACCCCTACCTCATCCCACTACAGATACTGCTCTAGTCTGAGTCATCTATAGGATATACGCACCTAATCTTATAAGGCTATATATATGCCATAGGTATCGATATGTATATAATACATCCACATAATTCATAGTACACACAAATATATATACATATCTACGCTGCAAAGATCCATGGCAGAGGTGACGACTTCTCGTACATTCTATCCCAAAACCACACTTAAAACCAAAACCTTTGAAAACGTCAGATCCCATGTGGGCTCTGTTTATTTTACCTATCAAACCTCATTGCAGGTAGCAAGTGCCATTGTTGTCAACCTGGGCTCTGATACCAACTTTGTAACACCCCGAATCCGCGGGACTCGGGATGTCACATTGGGCTAGGATCTCACAATGGATCCTGACCCTAGCCTGACAACAAGTTCACTGGACCTTACAACATGGCACTGACAGATATAAAACAAATACATAAAACAGTATAAACTGTACGACCCAAAGTAAACAACAACATAGCCGAGTATATAAAACGACATCCTCACACAAGAGGTACAAAAGATCATCCTCACGCAGAGGGGAAACACAACAACCCCAAACCAACCACCTAATGTACGAGAGTCCTCGGCCTGTCACCCTGCCAGATCACCCAGTAGCGCCTAACCTGTAAACATCTACAACACGGTATGAAACCGTTAGCTAACCATACATATATGAGGTAATGCATAAGCACAAGCACAATCATGAAAGATAAACACATCAGCATGCTATCACACATTTACCCATTTATTATCTTTATATAATAACCATTCACTCAAAAACCGTATATATATAGATAGATGAAAGTATATGACACGAGGACCGATACATCCCCGCCTCTGAGTACAATGTCCAGCTGTACGAGTATCGGTCACACAATCCGTGTACCCTATGGGAGTGGATTGCGCCCTTCTTGTAAACCAGTCTGGCCCGACATCAGAGAACCTCCCAGACTCCACGGTGGGATGAAAGGGAAAGGTTATCACAGCCACGCAGTGGGGCAGTCAATAGAACATAGGTCGATAAAAACGACAACTCATGATATCATAGCAAACATATAAAGCACACACCACTCATGCAAACACCCAATATAGGGATGGTAGCTAAGTAAGTCCTACGGACTTACCTCAACCTCGTACAAACTCAACCACGATCACCTCTACACTGGAGGGACAACACGGCCTATAAAAAGGCATAAAGAGATATATTAACCTCTATTCATCAAAGGGATCACACCTAGACCCAAAGGGATCCATAAGGATCATACTCAATCTATGAGCCTCACAACCAACTAAATCTCAATAACTCAGCATAACTCACAATTCCTCAAATCTCAAGGTAGTATCTAATCAACATTCCTCAATCTCAATTTTAATCCTAATTTAATTAATTAACCTTTAATTAATTAATTAGATTTCACCAGAATAACGTTTTGCCCGCAGGCAATTTCTAAACCCCCTGTCATCAGATTTCATCAAACAAGAACCCATAATTACCAGAATAATATAACGACCATAATGGAATTTCTAATTGTCCTATTTGACAAGCCTAAAGTCAATTTAGGCCAAATCGCAGTACGAAAAACGAATAAATTCATAACTTATTCGTTACTAACCCGATTGACGATCTGAAAGAAGATTCGGAATCACAACGACGCAGGCTACGCATGGACAGCATCAAATTCATCGGAATCTGAGCGACGGAACCGTCCTGGTGACATATATGTTCGACCAGGCCTCCATATACTCGGAAATGCAGAAACTCGGTACCGTTATGAAGAGAATGAAGAGAGGAATCCAGAAACTCAAACGGAATTGAAATCGGATTAGAAACGGAGAGTAGATCTGAGTTTGAAGGTTGAGAGAAATCAGAGCTTTTACGAGAAAACGTGAAAGGAAATGAATTAATAAAGGATTTTCCGCTATTTATAGTGAAGACGATAATTATCCTTTAGTAAAGTCGATAATTATCCTTTAACCGATCCAAAGGCGGGTCGAACCTCTTTCTCCAAACTTCTCGAGATTGGAACATTAAATCTGGAATATTGTAGGGATAATTATTACACAACTGCCTCGGAAAACGTGTATTCCTAAGCCGTCTTTCTTAACCGTTAAGAAACGAAATAGCGACTCTTTTGGCCGTTTTGCCTCTCCATGTTATTTCATATCTAAGACATATCCGATATCCTGATCATTTCTCTCAACTGCATTTTTATTAATTGGAGCTCCCAAATGCTCCAAATAACACCGGAGGGTAAAAATAATTACCCGGGGGAAAAAGTAAAAATTTCCCCAAACGTCCAAAATTACGCCAGGAACATAACGGTGGGACTCTTACTCATCACTTGCGAAATATTCGCGAGTTATATGTCAATTACTATCAACGATTAAGTTAATCAACATTAATTAGAATTCGGAAATCCTAGCTATTACAATATATATATATATATATATATATATATATATATATATATATATATATATATATATATATAAATACCGAATGGTTACGGTTTTAATATGAAATGGAAGTAAAGGTTAAAGTATGTACCTAGGTATACATACGTTTGGAAGAGTAAAGTAATAATCGAGAAGTAAGGAGGGATTTTGGTTCTTGGAAGAGTTTAAAGTGTAACTTATAACTGGTGTAACTATCAAAGAGAGTTGATAGTTTTCTAAATTAAACTTGGAGAAATTACGATACCAAGGGTAAAATGGTCTTTTACCATAAGAGAGCTTTTTCCGTAATTCCTTCGCATGAGGTTGGACGTCGAAATGTGATTTTGATACACATGCCTTATTTGACAGGCGTTTGAGTTACCACGTGTACGGACTGTTTGAGACGTGTTAGAGTGTTTTTGACTCAAGTAAGTCCTTGCGACTTACTTAGCCAGTTTCTGGATATTAGTTGAGTGATAGTGGTTGTGTGTGCTATTTGCGTGTTTAATAATAATAACTTGCTAGGACGACTGTTATTATTACGTTTAAGGCCCAAGTGTATGTATAACGGGCCGTGACATCACTGCCCAGCTCTGACAGGAGACTGGGAGGTTCTCTATACCCAGACCAGGCAGGTACAAGGTGAGATGTATCGGATCCATTCCTGATGGTTACACGGGGGCGGAGGCGAGGTTTGGGAATCCCTCGTGTCACAAAATAAGTATCATTAGCGTGAAAGAGTAATTTAACTCAAGATAATAAAACGGACTTGTTTGAAAGCATGATGGGTGTTTATATTTTTATGTGTGTGTTTGTGCTGCTATTATTCTGCTAATATTTAGATAACTAGCTAACGGTTCCTCTTGTTGTGTTTTTAGATTTACCGCATGTTAGTCCAGCAGCTGAGTGATCCGGAAGTAGTGGTCAGCCGGGTCTCCGTACTCCTTAGAGTGGGTGTTGGGGTTGTGTTTGTCTTTTCTTCCTTTTGGTTAAGACAGTTGTTCGTTCTTTTGTTTAAGTACTTTAGTCTGCTAGACAGTGTTGCATTCATTACCCTAAAAATACTATTTTATGAATTTCGGTTTCTTTATTTGTGTCTTGTTGCAAGATCCTAGTAATGTTGTTGTCAAACTGAGGTCGGGACCCATTGTGAGGTCCTAGCCAGTAATGTCCCGAGTTTTGAGAATTCGGGGTGTTACAACATGGTATCAGAGCTCTAGGTTGGCAACAATGGCACTTGAAATCTTCTGAAAGACCGAATAAGTTTTAAGCAGAACCCGAAAATGGGTCTGAGTTTTAAAAAGAAAATTTTTGATTTTAAATGCATGCATAGTCTTGTTGGGAATAGAAAAGTACGGCTGACCACCACTACTACCGCGGATCTCAGTTTGCTTAGTATGAACTTTAGGTTTTACTGTAGATGGACTTTTAGCTTGTTTATAAAGATATGTTATATAGATAGGTATATGCCGAAGATTTGTAGAAATTGTAGTTATGTTATGTCCTTAACGGAGATAACATAATGAGTTTCTCACCCCTTTGACACATCTAAGTAGTTTTTGAAGGGTGTCAACGTGAGGATTAGTATGTACATCTTATGTGCATTAGGGTAGACGAACGTCGGACAACTCCTTCGAGCTTGTTGAGGAACGTCGAGATGGAAATGTGAAGACTCAAAGACAACACCCATTTACGAGGACAAGGAGAGAATCCCGAATCAACTCAACGGGATCAAATGAAGGATATACAAGAGAGTAGTTCCGGAGAAGCAAGTGATGATCGCCAACTAGGGAATTGAGAAAGACAACGGAGAGGCTCTTTCAAGTTGTGTAAAGTGACTTCACAAACAAAGAGGATGACGTCGAAAATTTGCCATAGACATGAAAGTCAAAAGGGAGATATAGTAGCGATCAAGAAAAGGGGACATAAAATTTAAACTCACTGACAGACTAGGAAGTGAAAGTTGATGCCAAAAGCAAGGCGAAATATGATCACTCTCAACAAGCTAATTGCCACCACAATCCAGATTGATAACCGAGACAGTCAAAAGTATGGAAGTCAACACGAGATACATTATCCATCCAAATAGAAAGAATTAAAGAGCTGTAACTTGGAAGCTTACACATTGCCAGAAAGGGAAAGGTGGATTTCACCAACGTAGAAGTAGAGTGATCTCGTAGAACACAGCAGAATTCTGACATAGACCGGGATACAACAATAACCAACTTCTGTAAAGGCAACATTACAAGCAGCACCCAAGGAAAAAGAGTGTGTGAGAAGAGTATTGGTGAACCCGAGGGACCCCAATAACTTCTCATCCAAAAGGAATTTAAGCTAACAACACTACAAGCTCATAATAGAGAATCGCAAATAGACGATAAGTCGGGTAAAAGAATCGCGGAGATGTACCAGCAAGCAACCCTAGAAGGATTGAAAAGTCTGTTGATGGAAGAAGAATGATACAACTGGACTCGTAAGAGTATAACAATCTTACAAAAGTGTAGATTGTAGGAGGAGCTAAAGAAGAATAAACAGAGAGACTGAAGGAGATATATTCCACCAAGTATATCAAGCCTCAAAAGAGATGGAAGAAAAGTAAGTCTAGGATGTTGTAGAAGGTCAACTACATCATACTTGGACAACTTAAAAGTTACATGTGCTGGTTAACTAGTGATGGTTAGTTAACCGATAAGAAGAATAACCACAGGGTTATAAAAGAATTTTATCGACATCTAGTGAATTTCTTTCGGAGATCCACGACGAAAATGGTGAAGTTAAATCAATACAAGTACTAGTAGCCTGGATGGTAACGTTAAATGAGTTCAATATGATAACCCTAATAAAGAAATTTAAGAGCAGCTCTTGACGGTCGGTAATGACCCTTGAAGATAGTAATGGTGGAAAGGGAATTGTTGGGAGTAGTTACTTACTACTGACTATGAGAGATACATATCAAAGTTAGAATGAAGGGATCCCTGTAAAAAGAACTAGAAGACTAAGAGGAAGTAGATGATTGGAAACATGTCCTATGTCTTAGCATTGCACACAAGTAAGACTGATGGTGCTCCTTCGAGGGAAAACCCTTGTGATTAAAGATGTGACACAGAATAATTGGAAATTCCGAGGCGGCACAAACATAAGGAGTATGATGTAAAGCCTTGGTGAAATGTGTGGTCGAGTTGTGAGGTGATTACAGATAGAGTCTACAGGTCGACTAAAACAGACATGAGAAGGAGTAAAAGTGAAAGACTAAAGGTTGTTATATGGATCCGGTATCACACCAATAAGATGGTTACCGAAGGGACTAAAGACTGTTATTTAAGGAGAAATGGAGGTACTCCATGGAAAATTCAGCTGGACTGATGACCTAAGAGTTGATGAAAGTAATAAGACCAACCAACGCAGTTGTAAAGTGTGTACGAGAAAACTCAAAGGGATTTAACTATCTTACGGGGTGTAAATATCAAAGAAGGTAAAGCGACATGAGTATAAGGAAGACATAATAAATGCGATGTGAGAAATTTGATTGGTGGGAAAATCATATGCACCTAATGTGTTGTATACAAATGGTACCATTGGATGTTTAATAACAATCATACCAACGGACTGATGACACTATGATGGATTTAGTGTAAACCAAGTGTATAACTTATCCAGTGAGAAGGAAAGTCATGCATCAAAATTGCGGGTTATGATAAATTTTAAATAAAGTTTTGAGATGAGGATGTCCTTAGGAAATCTAGGCAAGAGTACAAAGCAACTGAAGTTCTAACACAGAATGGGTAGTAATGATCAACAGACAGTTAGAGACCGATACAGAGAAGAAAAATGTATAAGACGAGTCACCTAGTAGAAGAGTTCACAAGACAAGCTTGTAAGGCCAAAAGAGATAAAATGTCGACCCGGATATGAGGGTCTAAGGTGCATGGAAGGGATACCTACAATGGAGTGTAGATGCAAGTGTAGACTTTACAAGTGTGGAGAAGTTTTAACCTCCTCAAAAATATAGGAATTTAAAAGAAATCGCAATGTCGGTATCAAAGAGTTGAAGCCCTGTAGCGGAAACAAAAGAGTATCATGAAGGCAATGTTGCCGGTAACACCAGCGAAGGAATGTATATATAAGAACGGCCTTGGCGGACTCGAAAGTCCAAGATAACCCCAATTATTACGGGACCTAAGTCATCAAAACCGACGATCCGTGCAAGGGGAACTGCAAGGGGATGATAACTAAAATCATCAGAACTACAACGACACTTACCAGCTATCGTTGAAGACTTGGAATGACTATTTATGTCAAGATGAATGACCTAGTTGAGCTCGAGAAGTAGAGTTAGTCTAAGGAAACAGAAGTGTGGAATAGAAAACGAATTAGTGAAGCATGAAAGGATTAATCGAGCAGATGATACTCACCAAGAATTTAACGCCAGTATAGGTATGAGAAGAGCAGGTCCGGAATATTGAGATAAGTCAATTATAGAGTGACTGACATCAACTGAGGACGTATAAGTGATGGTTTGTATTGACGAGCAGGTACCATAAGAAGAGATATTAGTGACTGCGAATTTAAGAGATAACTTTACCGATGACTTGGAGGAATCCCCAAGTAGGCAACGACAACTTTCTGGGGTGATCTAAAAGTACAGAGAGAATCGGTTAGAGGTTCCTTACTAGTTGGTTAAGAACAACCTACGGTTGAATAAGAGGATAAGGGTCTATTTGAAGAGGATCTTGCTAGTATTAGAAGGGAAGTATAGACGGGAGTTGGGTAAATCATGTTGACCCCTTAGAAAGATGCCATTGTGACTAATGGGTGTTACACCAGAAGCGTGGTAGGCCCATAACTCACAGATGAAGAAAATCAATGTTGGGATAACTATGATTTCAAGTTAAGGAATTAGAGAACTATATGAAAAGGTCCACTTGGGAGTGTGATTTGTTTGAGTTATATAATTTTGAAAGCTTGACAAGAAGTAGGTGAAAATCCACTAATTAAGGAACGATCCGATTAGGTCACATTGAGGAAAACGAGTCAAGCAGTTTGTATTACAAAGAGCATTAGGCACTTAGTAAAGTGCCGACAGAAGTTTAAGATGATTATTTCAAAATCGATAGTCGAGAACTTCCGAAAGGAAAAAAGCAGGTGCGCCAATGGAAGGAAAAGTTTGGTAGAGTTATCAAATGAGCTGGAAGTAAGTTTAGGAAACAAACCGTTGAGAGAGCACCTACCAAAACCGAGACACGTCGTCAGCCATGAGGACCTGACAGTTGAGCCTGACCATACATTTGTAGAGTACCCAGTAGCTGTCTTGGAGCGCAGTACTAGACGTCTGCGGTCCAAGGAGATACCTATGTTGAGGATCCAGTGGTCTAGGAGAGGAGCCGATGAGGCCACTTGGGAGACCGAGGAGAGTATTAGGCGTAACTATCCAGAGTTCTTTGCGGGGTTAGAGGTTACTCCTGTTTGACGAGTTAGTACTCGGATGTTGTGTTGTGTGACCTTTCAGTTTTTATATTGTTTTGAGTGATTCTATTTTTGAGATACTTGTCTGTTTGATGGTTGGGTAGTTACATGGTAGAAAATGAAAATGTCGAGAAAACTAAAATATACCGGAGGAAATGTGTGAGTAAGAGGAACATTCTAAGTTTCGGGACGAAACTTCTTTTAAGAGGGCACTGATGTAATAACCGAAAATTTTAAAGTTCCGGTAAACTGAAATTAACCAAATTCCGATGCGACAATCATAAATAAATAAAATAAAATGAGTTTTGTTCTATCAATTTATGTGACCTAGATTCACATAAAATGACGAAATCTCTTAACCGGAAATAAATTACGCACTTAAAATAAGAATAACAATAATTTATAAAAATACGGAAATTAATTCCGTATTATATAATTTCCGCACATAATTAACGAGTTACGAGCTCCGCTTTTATTTCATGAGATCACCGCTCAATTTGGGCCAACCCTAGGCCCAAGCCATCAGCCCACTTTCCTAAGCCCATCATTAAACCTTAATTAAAAACCTAATTAAACTAACCCTAATCTAACTTACCGTATGTGCCGCCTGCCTCCTTCCTCGCAATCGTCGAACGAAAAAAAAAGGGAGCCTGCTGCGCACTTCACTGGAGATGCCGAACCACACCACTCCGCCTTCCACCGGAGCGCCGCCACCGTGCCTGCGCCGCGCTCGTCTGCCTCCCGCCGCTCGCCGCCTTCCGCCGTCCGCCGCAGTGAAGCCGGTAAGACCCTGCCTCCCTTTCCTTCCGTCTTCCTTCTCCTCGCCTTCTGTTTCGAACCCGAAGACGCTAACTCAGCCGCCTATCTTCGGTTTGCAGCCACGCCACGCCATCCAAACTGCCGCCTGCCAGATTCTGTCGACCATCAGTGATACTCGGCAGTCGAAGACGGTGCACGGAGGGGCACAACCGAGCCCAGTCGTTGTCCTGCAGTTCCGCACACCAACGCTGTCGACCGCAGCAACAGCGCAGCACCGCTGCCCCTCTCCGCCTACAGCAGCACCGCTCCGCCGCTCCAACCACCAAGGCGTCAGCCGTGTGAGTCCCGCCAGTGAGTCGCCGTCTTCTGCTGCTTCCGTACCCTGTGCCGACGCCGCACCCCGTTGCACCCTCCTGGACCAGCGCCGGTGACTAGGTGAGTCCGGTTGGTTGTACTGTTGAGTTGTAGTACATTGTAATATGTATATATAAATATGAATGCAGTACAATGTATACATGTATATATATATACAGATTGGAATGATATAAATACAGTACGATGTATACATGTATATATGATAAGAAGTAGAAGCGGAAAGTTATATAAAAAAAAAAAAATAAAAAAAAAAAAAAATTAAATAAGTATCAGTTAGTATAGTGTATATAGGAGTTGTGTTTGCCGGGTATATATAAATATACGTAAATATATATTATATGAAAATAAAAGTATACCTAAGTGAAGTAAAGTTATACATGTGGATCGATATATATATATAAATCTACTCATACGAACGGGAGTTGCGGAAATGTCATGTATATATATATATATATATATATATATATATATATATATATATATATAAATAAATACCGAATGGTTACGGTTTTAATATGAAATGGAAGTAAAGGTTAAAGTATGTACCTAGGTATATATACGTTTGGAAGAGTAAAGTAATAATCGAGAAGTAAGGAGGGATTTTGGTTCTTGGAAGAGTTTAAAGTGTAACTTATAACTGGTGTAACTATCAAAGAGAGTTGATAGTTTTCTAAATTAAACTTGGAGAAATTACGATACCAAGGGTAAAATGGTCTTTTACCATAAGAGAACTTTTTCCGTAATTCCTTCGCATGAGGTTGGACGTCGAAATGTGACTTTGATACACATGCCTTATTTGACAGGCGTTTGAGTTACCACGAGTACGGACTGTTTGAGACGTGTTAGAGTGTTTTTGACTCAAGTAAGTCCTTGCGACTTACTTAGCCAATTTCTGGATATTAGTTGAGTGATAGTGGTTGTGTGTGCTATTTGCGTGTTTAATAATAATAACTTGCTAGGACGACTGTTATTATTACGTTTAAGGCCCAAGTGTATGTATAACGGGCCGTGACATCACTGCCCAGCTCTGACAGGAGACTGGGAGGTTCTCTATACCCAAACCAGGCAGGTACAAGGTGAGATGCATCGGATCCATTCCTGATGGTTACACGGGGGCGGAGGCAAGGTTTGGGAATCCCTCGTGTCACAAAATAAGTATCATTAGCGTGAAAGAGTAATTTAACTCAAGATAATAAAACAGACTTGTTTGAAAGCATGATGGGTGTTTATATTTTTATGTGTGTGTTTGTGCTGCTATTATTCTGCTAATATTTAGATAACTAGCTAACGGTTCCTCTTGTTGTGTTTTTAGATTTACCGCATGTTAGACCAGCAGCTGAGTGATCCGGAAGTAGTGGTCAGCCGGGTCTCCGTACTCCTTAGAGTGGGGGTTGGGGTTGTGTTTGTCTTTTCTTCCTTTTGGTTAAGACAGTTGTTCGTTCTTTTGTTTAAGTACTTTAGGCTGCTAGACAGTGTTGCATTCATTACCCTAAAAATACTATTTTATGAATTTCGGTTTCTTTATTTGTGTCTTGTTGCAAGATCCTAGTAATGTTGTTGTCAAACTGAGGTCGGGACCCATTGTGAGGTCCTAGCCAGTAATGTCCCGAGTTCTGAGAATTCGGGGTGTTACAATCGTTACCGTCACCGATTGAGACACCGATGGGCAACAAGCAAGGGCCATCGTTTCCTCCGGCGCGCATAGACAATCCATCGAAACGGCCTTCTCCTCGCTGGTTAGCATCGCCATCAGTGGATTGGGTTGAAGTTCCATCGCATCCAAAAAAGGCTGAGTATCGCTCCTTGCCTTACCTCGACTTCGGCACCATCAACAGCGATGAAGAAGAGTAGTAAATGGATATGCATTATTTTGCTCATCTTCTAATTCTTTGTGTAATTGATTTGTTGATTGATTAAGGAAATGTGTTTATGTATGTTAAGCTGCCATTGTTGTAGGAACTGAGTTATTAGTGGAGGTGTTTATTACCACATGGTAGACTCTTCAAATCCTAGAGAATGAGCATTTGGAGATTTTCTGGCATTTAAAAGCTTTGATTACTACTACTTTAGTCTCCAAGAGGGTCATGTGACGGCCTGCTTGTAACACTCCAAATTCTCGGAACTCGGGGAGTTACTGGTTAGGACCTCACAATGGGTCCCGACCTTGGTTTAACAACAACATTACTTGGATCTTACAACAAGGCACAAACGTATTTAAAACAATTTCTAAAACATAATATTTTTAATGATATAAACGTACACATGTGACAGCCTTACAAACATATATAAAGATACATAACATGCATGACGTATGGAAGACTCCCCCGTCCCCATCTAATGAGTACGTGGACCCGGCTGACCATCCGTTCCGGATCTCTCTGCAACTGTCTATCTCTACAGATCTACAACACGGATAAACCGTTAGCTAACTAACCAAATATAAGCAAAAAGATAACAGCACAAACACAAACAGAAACAAAAAAATAAACAAACAACATGCTGGCACTCAACCAATTATTATCTGTTATTTAAGTGATTCACATTATTCAATTTAAGTTGTGGCACGAGAACTGTTATTAGTTCTCGCCTCCGTTCCTTATCCAACTGGTGTAGGTATAGCTGACTTCCTTTGGTAGCATCACTACAAACCATGTGTGGACTAGTCCCGAAAGAAACCCCCAGCGCCCTGCGAGCTACTGAGCGGAATGCCACCGCCCGTTACTCTTAGGCCAAAAATACAGGTCGGTATTTATATATCGCAACCTATCTCTCTAACATGTCAATCACACACCACCATCATCATTTATACTCATATTTAGCAGTCAGCTAAGTAAGCCCAAAGGACTTACCTGTTATAATGCTCGACTCTTTAATAACCACTTGCTCTGTAACTGTACCCACTCAGTTGCCTGTTAACGGCGATAAGTGTATTAGCACACTTTCACGTAGATAGAAGTCTAAAACTTCTAAGATCAAATAAGTATTAAGACGTACTAGTTACATTATTAGTTTTAGGGTAAAATGACCATTTTACCCTTGGTTCCGATTTTCTCGAAGACCCTAAAATTCATGTCCAAACTCCTATTTGAAGTTCTAAAATATATCCTAACTCTTAGAATTTTATTAGGTGCGAAACTGACATTTTTCCTATGTTTCTATTTTCCGGAAGAACCGAAAAAGGTTTAACTTTGGCTCTAAATATAAAATTCTTAACAGCTTATAAATTTTCCGAATTAAATAACTAGATCATCTATGAGGTTCTATCTAGCCTTAGAAGAAAGAATTTCTCCAAACTGTTCAACCGATGTTTTTATAATAATTCCCAAAGTCGGTTCTTCATTCTACTTTCCTATACTTAGCCAATTTTTAAGTTTAATAAAACTGCTCAACTACCTAACTTCGGGAGCTCGTAACTTTCAATCCGACCGTTCATTTCTCCCCAAATTTTAATACGATATACTACATATATCCGTCTACAACATATCCAAAATTCAACGGTGGATCTTTATTCAAACGTTTTATAATTGATCGACAAGATGGACTGTTCATAACCTAAAAGCTGAAGGAATTAAATTAAATTTACAGCAGCCAAAAATTTCCATTGTTCATAAAAAAATATGCAGCAGCCCTTTACTCTACTCTTTAGATCGATATGCTCAGCAGTGTACTAATTCGGACTAACCTAAACACCGGAGGAATGCTAGTCGGGTCCCGGTGCAGCAAGGTGCGGCGTCGGCTGGTTCGTAGCACTGCAGATTAAGTCGTAGGGCTGCAGTGAGGTGCTCATTCACCAATCGACAGAAGGAAGCGGAAAGAAGGTCAGCGCACTTACCGATCTGAGGCGGTGGCTGGCGGGGTTCTGGATGGCCGACAACCGCGCGCACGACTCGCTGGTGGTTCTGGGGCTGCAGGCTCCGGCTCGTTCTCCTCGGCGCAGGCTGGTCCGGTTTCCTCCTTCTCGGCGCAGGGCTGGTCCGGTTTCCTCCTTCTCGGCGCAGCACTGGTTCGGCCTCGCCCTTCTCGGCGCAGCATTGGTTCGGCCTCGCCCTTCTTGGCGCAGGAGAGTGGCGAAGAGAGGCGTGTGCTAGCCTCTGTGCACGCACACTCCGACGTCCCGACGGTCTTGGCGGCGCAAGGTTCGCTGCGTGGGTCTCGTTCCGGCTTCGATCGGCGCGGCTGCAAGCTCCTCCCGGCGGTCTAGTTGCTGAGTCGTATTGGTGGTCGAAAGGGAGGCGCGGCAGTTGCAGTTGCGAGGTTGCCGTCTTCGTACAGGGAAGGGAAAGGAAGAGCAGGAGTAGCGTAGGGTTAGTTACATTTGATTAGCAGCTAGATTAGGGTTTAGGGTTAGGATTAGATTATGAAATGGGCTGATGGCTGGGCCGGTAATTGGGCCTAGTAGCGGGTTATCTCCAGTCTCTCTCTCTTAGAACAGGATCCGGAACTCGTTAAAAGCGCGGAAAATATATAATACGGAATTAATTTCCGTATTTTTTGAATTTATTATTATTCTTATTTTAAGGTGCGAACTTTATTTCCGGTTACCAGGTTTCGTCATTTTATGTGAATTAATGTCACATAAAATGATGGAAATAACACTCTTCTATTTTACTTTTAATTTATGTACTTATTTATTTAAGATTGACGTTTCGGAAATCGGTTAGATTCAGGTTTAACGAGGTTTCAAAAAATCCGGTTATTACATCAGTGCCCTCTTAAAAGAAGTTTCGTCCCGAAACTTAGAATAATTCTCTTAATCGCGCATTCCTTTGGTATATTAAATTTTCTCGACAATTTCGTTGAATACAAGCAACTACTCAACCATCAACAGTAGACATGTGTCACATAAAACGTACCCACTCAAATCAATATAAAAACCTGAAAGGTCAAACAACACAACATCCGAGTACTAACTCGTCAAACAGGAGTAACCTCTAACCCCGCAAAGAACTCGGTATAGTTACGTCTAATACTCTCCTCAGACTCTCAAGTGGCCTCATCCGCTCCTCTCCTAGACCACTGGATCCTCAGCATAGGTATTTCCTTGGATCGCAGACGTCTGGCACTGCGCTCCAAGACAGCTACTGGGTACTCTACAATTGTATGGTCAGACTCAACTGTCAGATCCTCATGGCTAATGACGTGTCTCGGATCCGGAATGTACTCTCGCAGCTGAGATACATGAAAAACTGGGTGTACTCCCTCTAATCTCGGTGGCAGGGCTAGTCGGTAGGCAACCTCTCCGACTCTCTCTACGATCTCAAATGGTCCGACATACCGGGGACTCAGCTTCCCCTTAATGCCGAAATGTCTAACTCCCCTCGTAGGTTACACTCTCAACCACACCTGTGCACCTACTCTAAACTCCAAAGGTCGACGCCTCTTGTCGGCGTAGGACTTCTGACGACTCTGAGCTGCTAACATCCTCTCCCGGACTAAGGCGATCCGGGCGATGTCGTCCTGAATCTGATCTGGTACTACTCCATCAGCCTTACTAGGCTTATCCCAACACAGCGGTGTACGACATCTCCGGTCATACAAAGCCTCATAAGGTGCCATCCCAATAGACGCATGCCAGCTGTTATTATATGAAAACTCTACTAGTGGGAGGTGATCTGGCCATACCTGTCCCCAATCTAGCACATATGCCCGCAACATGTCCTCTAGGGTCTGGATGGTCCTCTCTGACTGACCGTCTGTCTGTGGGTGGTAGGCAGTGGTAAAGTGAAGACTCGTACCCAGAGTAGTATGTACCTGCTGCCAAAATCTCGAAGTAAAACGTCCATCCCTGTCAGAGACGATAGTCCTCGGTACTCCATGGAGTCTCACAATGTGTCTAGTGAACTCCTTAGCCAGACGACTCACCGGCCACGTTTCCTTGATCGGAATGAAACGTGCGGTCTTCGTCAGGCGGTCTACCACTACCCAAATAGCATCAAATCCTCTGCTGAGTCTCAAACCTGTGACAAAATCCATAGATATATCCTCCCACTTCCACTGTGATGCTGAAAGTGGGTGGAGCTCTCCTCCAGACCTACGGTGCTCAATCTTGACCTGTTGGCAGGTCGCGCACTGAGCTACATACCGAGTCACATCGGGCTTCAAACCACCTCACCAGAAGGACCGTCTCACATCCTTGTACATCTTACTTGCTCCAGGATGTACTGAGTATGGGGTAGCATGAGCCTCACCTAGTATCCTCTGTCTCAGCTCACTGTCTGACGGCACACAAACACGATCCTGACGTCCCATCACCCCATCTGCACCACTAGTAAACTGTGGGGCCTCATCTTGAGACGTCTTGTCTCGGATCCTGATCAAAGTCGGGCAAGTCTCCTGTTTCTGTCGGATCTCATCCAACTAATCAGGAAGTAACTCCATGGTAGCCAACTGACCATCAGTATCGGGAAACTGAATCTCTATCTCCAACCAAGCCAAGTCCCTCTGCAACTGTGGCTGTACTGTCAACCGGCTATCGCCCTCTCCCTAGGCGTCTTCCGGCTCAAAGCGTCAGCAACTACATTCGCCTTTCCGGGGTGGTAGAGAATCTCAAGGTCAAAATCCTTGATCAACTCTAACCACCGTCTCTGGCGGTTATTCAACTCCCGCTGAGTGAATATGTACTTCGGACTCTTATGGTCTGTGAAGATCTGACAGGTCGCTCCATAGAGATAATGACGCCAGATCTTAAGAGCATGCACTACCGCTGCTAACTCCAGGTCATGAGTGGGGTAGTTCTCCTCATACGTCTTCAGCTGTCGAGACGCATATGCTATCACCTTACCCCTCTGCATCAAGACACATCCCAAGCCCAGCTTGGATGCGTCACTGTACCTTACAAGTCCTTTGTACCCTCAGGTTGTGCTAAGATCGGAGCAAACGTCAATCTGCTCTTCAGCTCCTCAAAACTCTACTGACACGGCTCAGACCAGACGAACCGAGTAGGCTTCCTTAGGAGAGAAGTGAGTGGTCGGGCGATCAGGAAAAACCCTTCCACAAACCGACGGTAATACCCTGCCAATCCAAGGAAGCTGCGAACCTCCTTCACATTCTTCGGAGGTTGCCAAGAAGACACTGACTCAATCTTCGCCGGGTCGACCTTAATCCCCTCAGCAGTCACTACACGGCCTAGGAAAGCCACCTCTGATATCCAGAACTCACACTTGGATAGCTTAGCATATAGCTGACTATCTTGTAGAATCTGTAACACTGTCCTCAAGTGTCCGGCATGCTCCTCTCGACTTCTAGAGTGAACTAGAATGTCGTCAATGAAGACCACTACAAACTGGTCTAGGTAGTCGATGAAAATCCCATTCATCAACTCCATAAATATTGCTGGCGCATTAGTGAGCCCGAATGGCATCACTACGAACTCATAGTGACCATACTTAGTCCGGAATGCCGTCTTAGGTATGTCCTGATCTCTCACCCTCAGCTGGTGATAACCCGATCTCAAATCTATCCTCGAGAATACTGACGCTCCATGCAGCTGGTCCGGCCGATCATCTATGCAAGGCAGTGGGTACTTATTCTTGATGGTGACCTTGTTCAACTCTCTGTAGTCGATACACAGTCTCATCGATCCATCCTTCTTCCTCACAAACAGCACTGGTGCGCCCCAGGGAGAAACACTAGGGCGTATGAAGCCTTTCTCTGTTAACTCCTCTAACTGCTTCTTCAGCTCAAGCAGCTCTATCGGTGTGGAATGCTAAGTAACTTCTATCTGGTCTGACGTAGGATCTGATCAAAATTATCTACTTCTTCTTACTCCTCTAGTTCTTCTTTTATAATCCATCCGTACTAACTGTGATATGCACCCTTTTCCTAGCCAGTAGGCAGTAAATTCTTCACACGCTTCCCTTGGTCTTCATGTTATTATTAAGGTGCTAGCACGCGGATCGATTTAGCTTCACATTTGTCGTCGTTGATCTCTTAAAGGGATCTCCAGATGTCTATAAAATTCTTCCATAGTTTTATGGTTATACTCTTATCTGCCAACCAGTTACTACTAGTTGACCCGCACGTGTTATGTCTCAGTTATTACCAACTAGTATGTAGTTGACCTTCTATAAGATCACTGACTTATGGTTCTTCTATCCCTTTTGGGAGTTTGATACGGTGAAATCTATTTTCTCCAATCCTTTAGTTCCTTTCCAGTCTGTACTTCTCTTATTCTTTTATGGGGTCACTATACTCTTTTGAGTCTAGTCCTAACATTCATCTGTCGTCGAGGAGTTTAACCAGGCTTCCACAATAACTCGTAAGTGTGTCTCCACGATTCTTTTTACTTTGTTCATCGTTTGCTTGCGGTTCTCTGATATGGACGTCAATGTTGGTAACTTAAACTTTCATGTGATGGATATGTTATTGTGGACTCTCTCTAGTCCACCAAAATTACTTCCCCACATTGTTCCCCTTGATTGGTGTTGTTTTGATCCTGCTACCCTTATAGACATTCGTTGTCTCAGTTTTAGACTTCTAATTTCTTGGATACTTATGTCGGACTTTCATTCAAAATTCTCATATCCTTGAAGGACTCCACATGCTTCCATGGTTACAGGATTTATTTCTCATCATCCAACTCACTCTTTATCTTTGTACCTTTTAACCTCTCACAACTGGGTCGACACTCTATCTTCTTTGTACTCTCATGTCCATGCTTGCTTCCGGCGGCGTCCGTCTTGATAGTCACGTCCTTTACACCGAAATTCTTGGTTGTACTCCATTCTATATGATTCTTGTTTCTCCATTTTTATCTCCATTCTACGCTCTCGTCGTCTCTTGCATGGTTTCCAATTTCTTCTGTCTAAGCTGACTCGGGAACTTCTTTCTCATCCGGTTGTACTGGTGGTAAAAATTATCTAAACATCTTTACTGCTTTGCCCACCCGTCCTTCGGACGATTTATAAGTCACCAGGACGTCCATCAGAGTATCATACTAAATCTTGGTCTGAATCCCTTATCTCGTGTGGAAAACTCTTCAAACTCGTTACCGATTTATCATGAGGCGCTAATCGCTTCATGATATCACAACTAAAGAATACAAGATATCCTTTAGGATATTAGCATACTACACACACACAGATATATAATTTACACTAAAACCTATTGATATAAGTCTATATACTAACTCACCTATCGTTCCAAGCTGCAGAGATCCACGGAGAACGATGGTGGTCCGACGTACTACTAACCCAACAACCCGACAATGCACGTGTGTAAAAACAGAAATCCGTTTTGAAAATCTTAGACCCCTTTCGGGTTCTAGTTATTTTATACATTCGGTCTTTCGGAAGATTTCAAGTGCCATTGTTGCCAACCTGGCTCTGATACCATGTTGTAACACCCCAAATTCTCGGAACTCGGGGAGTTACTGGTTAGGACCTCACAATGGGTCCCGACCTTGGTTTAACAACAACATTACTTGGATCTTACAACAAGGCACAAACGTATTTAAAACAATTTCTAAAACATAATATTTTTAATGATATAAACGTACACATGTGACAGCCTTACAAACATATATAAAGATACATAACATGCATGACGTATGGAAGACTCCCCCGTCCCCATCTAATGAGTACGTGGACCCGGCTGACCATCCGTTCCGGATCTCTCTGCAACTGTCTATCTCTACAGATCTACAACACGGATAAACCGTTAGCTAACTAACCAAATATAAGCAAAAAGATAACAGCACAAACACAAACAGAAACAAAAAAATAAACAAACAACATGCTGGCACTCAACCAATTATTATCTGTTATTTAAGTGATTCACATTATTCAATTTAAGTTGTGGCACGAGAACTGTTATTAGTTCTCGCCTCCGTTCCTTATCCAACTGGTGTAGGTATAGCTGACTTCCTTTGGTAGCATCACTACAAACCATGTGTGGACTAGTCCCGAAAGAAACCCCCAGCGCCCTGCGAGCTACTGAGCGGAATGCCACCGCCCGTTACTCTTAGGCCAAAAATACAGGTCGGTATTTATATATCGCAACCTATCTCTCTAACATGTCAATCACACACCACCATCATCATTTATACTCATATTTAGCAGTCAGCTAAGTAAGCCCAAAGGACTTACCTGTTATAATGCTCGACTCTTTAATAACCACTTGCTCTGTAACTGTACCCACTCAGTTGCCTGTTAACGGCGATAAGTGTATTAGCACACTTTCACGTAGATAGAAGTCTAAAACTTCTAAGATCAAATAAGTATTAAGACGTACTAGTTACATTATTAGTTTTAGGGTAAAATGACCATTTTACCCTTGGTTCCGATTTTCTCGAAGACCCTAAAATTCATGTCCAAACTCCTATTTGAAGTTCTAAAATATATCCTAACTCTTAGAATTTTATTAGGTGCGAAACTGACATTTTTCCTATGTTTCTATTTTCCGGAAGAACCGAAAAAGGTTTAACTTTGGCTCTAAATATAAAATTCTTAACAGCTTATAAATTTTCCGAATTAAATAACTAGATCATCTATGAGGTTCTATCTAGCCTTAGAAGAAAGAATTTCTCCAAACTGTTCAACCGATGTTTTTATAATAATTCCCAAAGTCGGTTCTTCATTCTACTTTCCTATACTTAGCCAATTTTTAAGTTTAATAAAACTGCTCAACTACCTAACTTCGGGAGCTCGTAACTTTCAATCCGACCGTTCATTTCTCCCCAAATTTTAATACGATATACTACATATATCCGTCTACAACATATCCAAAATTCAACGGTGGATCTTTATTCAAACGTTTTATAATTGATCGACAAGATGGACTGTTCATAACCTAAAAGCTGAAGGAATTAAATTAAATTTACAGCAGCCAAAAATTTCCATTGTTCATAAAAAAATATGCAGCAGCCCTTTACTCTACTCTTTAGATCGATATGCTCAGCAGTGTACTAATTCGGACTAACCTAAACACCGGAGGAATGCTAGTCGGGTCCCGGTGCAGCAAGGTGCGGCGTCGGCTGGTTCGTAGCACTGCAGATTAAGTCGTAGGGCTGCAGTGAGGTGCTCATTCACCAATCGACAGAAGGAAGCGGAAAGAAGGTCAGCGCACTTACCGATCTGAGGCGGTGGCTGGCGGGGTTCTGGATGGCCGACAACCGCGCGCACGACTCGCTGGTGGTTCTGGGGCTGCAGGCTCCGGCTCGTTCTCCTCGGCGCAGGCTGGTCCGGTTTCCTCCTTCTCGGCGCAGGGCTGGTCCGGTTTCCTCCTTCTCGGCGCAGCACTGGTTCGGCCTCGCCCTTCTCGGCGCAGCATTGGTTCGGCCTCGCCCTTCTTGGCGCAGGAGAGTGGCGAAGAGAGGCGTGTGCTAGCCTCTGTGCACGCACACTCCGACGTCCCGACGGTCTTGGCGGCGCAAGGTTCGCTGCGTGGGTCTCGTTCCGGCTTCGATCGGCGCGGCTGCAAGCTCCTCCCGGCGGTCTAGTTGCTGAGTCGTATTGGTGGTCGAAAGGGAGGCGCGGCAGTTGCAGTTGCGAGGTTGCCGTCTTCGTACAGGGAAGGGAAAGGAAGAGCAGGAGTAGCGTAGGGTTAGTTACATTTGATTAGCAGCTAGATTAGGGTTTAGGGTTAGGATTAGATTATGAAATGGGCTGATGGCTGGGCCGGTAATTGGGCCTAGTAGCGGGTTATCTCCAGTCTCTCTCTCTTAGAACAGGATCCGGAACTCGTTAAAAGCGCGGAAAATATATAATACGGAATTAATTTCCGTATTTTTTGAATTTATTATTATTCTTATTTTAAGGTGCGAACTTTATTTCCGGTTACCAGGTTTCGTCATTTTATGTGAATTAATGTCACATAAAATGATGGAAATAACACTCTTCTATTTTACTTTTAATTTATGTACTTATTTATTTAAGATTGACGTTTCGGAAATCGGTTAGATTCAGGTTTAACGAGGTTTCAAAAAATCCGGTTATTACATCAGTGCCCTCTTAAAAGAAGTTTCGTCCCGAAACTTAGAATAATTCTCTTAATCGCGCATTCCTTTGGTATATTAAATTTTCTCGACAATTTCGTTGAATACAAGCAACTACTCAACCATCAACAGTAGACATGTGTCACATAAAACGTACCCACTCAAATCAATATAAAAACCTGAAAGGTCAAACAACACAACATCCGAGTACTAACTCGTCAAACAGGAGTAACCTCTAACCCCGCAAAGAACTCGGTATAGTTACGTCTAATACTCTCCTCAGACTCTCAAGTGGCCTCATCCGCTCCTCTCCTAGACCACTGGATCCTCAGCATAGGTATTTCCTTGGATCGCAGACGTCTGGCACTGCGCTCCAAGACAGCTACTGGGTACTCTACAATTGTATGGTCAGACTCAACTGTCAGATCCTCATGGCTAATGACGTGTCTCGGATCCGGAATGTACTCTCGCAGCTGAGATACATGAAAAACTGGGTGTACTCCCTCTAATCTCGGTGGCAGGGCTAGTCGGTAGGCAACCTCTCCGACTCTCTCTACGATCTCAAATGGTCCGACATACCGGGGACTCAGCTTCCCCTTAATGCCGAAATGTCTAACTCCCCTCGTAGGTTACACTCTCAACCACACCTGTGCACCTACTCTAAACTCCAAAGGTCGACGCCTCTTGTCGGCGTAGGACTTCTGACGACTCTGAGCTGCTAACATCCTCTCCCGGACTAAGGCGATCCGGGCGATGTCGTCCTGAATCTGATCTGGTACTACTCCATCAGCCTTACTAGGCTCATCCCAACACAGCGGTGTACGACATCTCCGGTCATACAAAGCCTCATAAGGTGCCATCCCAATAGACGCATGCCAGCTGTTATTATATGAAAACTCTACTAGTGGGAGGTGATCTGGCCATACCTGTCCCCAATCTAGCACATATGCCCGCAACATGTCCTCTAGGGTCTGGATGGTCCTCTCTGACTGACCGTCTGTCTGTGGGTGGTAGGCAGTGGTAAAGTGAAGACTCGTACCCAGAGTAGTATGTACCTGCTGCCAAAATCTCGAAGTAAAACGTCCATCCCTGTCAGAGACGATAGTCCTCGGTACTCCATGGAGTCTCACAATGTGTCTAGTGAACTCCTTAGCCAGACGACTCACCGGCCACGTTTCCTTGATCGGAATGAAACGTGCGGTCTTCGTCAGGCGGTCTACCACTACCCAAATAGCATCAAATCCTCTGCTGAGTCTCAAACCTGTGACAAAATCCATAGATATATCCTCCCACTTCCACTGTGATGCTGAAAGTGGGTGGAGCTCTCCTCCAGACCTACGGTGCTCAATCTTGACCTGTTGGCAGGTCGCGCACTGAGCTACATACCGAGTCACATCGGGCTTCAAACCACCTCACCAGAAGGACCGTCTCACATCCTTGTACATCTTACTTGCTCCAGGATGTACTGAGTATGGGGTAGCATGAGCCTCACCTAGTATCCTCTGTCTCAGCTCACTGTCTGACGGCACACAAACACGATCCTGACGTCCCATCACCCCATCTGCACCACTAGTAAACTGTGGGGCCTCATCTTGAGACGTCTTGTCTCGGATCCTGATCAAAGTCGGGCAAGTCTCCTGTTTCTGTCGGATCTCATCCAACTAATCAGGAAGTAACTCCATGGTAGCCAACTGACCATCAGTATCGGGAAACTGAATCTCTATCTCCAACCAAGCCAAGTCCCTCTGCAACTGTGGCTGTACTGTCAACCGGCTATCGCCCTCTCCCTAGGCGTCTTCCGGCTCAAAGCGTCAGCAACTACATTCGCCTTTCCGGGGTGGTAGAGAATCTCAAGGTCAAAATCCTTGATCAACTCTAACCACCGTCTCTGGCGGTTATTCAACTCCCGCTGAGTGAATATGTACTTCGGACTCTTATGGTCTGTGAAGATCTGACAGGTCGCTCCATAGAGATAATGACGCCAGATCTTAAGAGCATGCACTACCGCTGCTAACTCCAGGTCATGAGTGGGGTAGTTCTCCTCATACGTCTTCAGCTGTCGAGACGCATATGCTATCACCTTACCCCTCTGCATCAAGACACATCCCAAGCCCAGCTTGGATGCGTCACTGTACCTTACAAGTCCTTTGTACCCTCAGGTTGTGCTAAGATCGGAGCAAACGTCAATCTGCTCTTCAGCTCCTCAAAACTCTGCTGACACGGCTCAGACCAGACGAACCGAGTAGGCTTCCTTAGGAGAGAAGTGAGTGGTCGGGCGATCAGGAAAAACCCTTCCACAAACCGACGGTAATACCCTGCCAATCCAAGGAAGCTGCGAACCTCCTTCACATTCTTCGGAGGTTGCCAAGAAGACACTGACTCAATCTTCGCCGGGTCGACCTTAATCCCCTCAGCAGTCACTACACGGCCTAGGAAAGCCACCTCTGACATCCAGAACTCACACTTGGATAGCTTAGCATATAGCTGACTATCCTGTAGAATCTGTAACACTGTCCTCAAGTGTCCGGCATGCTCCTCTCGACTTCTAGAGTGAACTAGAATGTCGTCAATGAAGACCACTACAAACTGGTCTAGGTAGTCGATGAAAATCCCATTCATCAACTCCATAAATATTGCTGGCGCATTAGTGAGCCCGAATGGCATCACTACGAACTCATAGTGACCATACTTAGTCCGGAATGCCGTCTTAGGTATGTCCTGATCTCTCACCCTCAGCTGGTGATAACCCGATCTCAAATCTATCCTCGAGAATACTGACGCTCCATGCAGCTGGTCCGGCCGATCATCTATGCAAGGCAGTGGGTACTTATTCTTGATGGTGACCTTGTTCAACTCTCTGTAGTCGATACACAGTCTCATCGATCCATCCTTCTTCCTCACAAACAGCACTGGTGCGCCCCAGGGAGAAACACTAGGGCGTATGAAGCCTTTCTCTGTTAACTCCTCTAACTGCTTCTTCAGCTCAAGCAGCTCTATCGGTGTGGAATACTAAGTAACTTCTATCTGGTCTGACGTAGGATCTGATCAAAATTATCTACTTCTTCTTACTCCTCTAGTTCTTCTTTTATAATCCATCCGTACTAACTGTGATATGCACCCTTTTCCTAGCCAGTAGGCAGTAAATTCTTCACACGCTTCCCTTGGTCTTCATGTTATTATTAAGGTGCTAGCACGCGGATCGATTTAGCTTCACATTTGTCGTTGTTGATCTCTTAAAGGGATCTCCAGATGTCTATAAAATTCTTCCATAGTTTTATGGTTATACTCTTATCTGCCAACCAGTTACTACTAGTTGACCCGCACGTGTTATGTCTCAGTTATTACCAACTAGTATGTAGTTGACCTTCTATAAGATCACTGACTTATGGTTCTTCTATCCCTTTTGGGAGTTTGATACGGTGAAATCTATTTTCTCCAATCCTTTAGTTCCTTTCCAGTCTGTACTTCTCTTATTCTTTTATGGGGTCACTATACTCTTTTGAGTCTAGTCCTAACATTCATCTGTCGTCGAGGAGTTTAACCAGGCTTCCACAATAACTCGTAAGTGTGTCTCCACGATTCTTTTTACTTTGTTCATCGTTTGCTTGCGGTTCTCTGATATGGACGTCAATGTTGGTAACTTAAACTTTCATGTGATGGATATGTTATTGTGGACTCTCTCTAGTCCACCAAAATTACTTCCCCACATTGTTCCCCTTGATTGGTGTTGTTTTGATCCTGCTACCCTTATAGACATTCGTTGTCTCAGTTTTAGACTTCTAATTTCTTGGATACTTATGTCGGACTTTCATTCAAAATTCTCATATCCTTGAAGGACTCCACATGCTTCCATGGTTACAGGATTTATTTCTCATCATCCAACTCACTCTTTATCTTTGTACCTTTTAACCTCTCACAACTGGGTCGACACTCTATCTTCTTTGTACTCTCATGTCCATGCTTGCTTCCGGCGGCGTCCGTCTTGATAGTCACGTCCTTTACACCGAAATTCTTGGTTGTACTCCATTCTATATGATTCTTGTTTCTCCATTTTTATCTCCATTCTACGCTCTCGTCGTCTCTTGCATGGTTTCCAATTTCTTCTGTCTAAGCTGACTCGGGAACTTCTTTCTCATCCGGTTGTACTGGTGGTAAAAATTATCTAAACATCTTTACTGCTTTGCCCACCCGTCCTTCGGACGATTTATAAGTCACCAGGACGTCCATCAGAGTATCATACTAAATCTTGGTCTGAATCCCTTATCTCGTGTGGAAAACTCTTCAAACTCGTTACCGATTTATCATGAGGCGCTAATCGCTTCATGATATCACAACTAAAGAATACAAGATATCCTTTAGGATATTAGCATACTACACACACACAGATATATAATTTACACTAAAACCTATTGATATAAGTCTATATACTAACTCACCTATCGTTCCAAGCTGCAGAGATCCACGGAGAACGATGGTGGTCCGACGTACTACTAACCCAACAACCCGACAATGCACGTGTGTAAAAACAGAAATCCGTTTTGAAAATCTTAGACCCCTTTCGGGTTCTAGTTATTTTATACATTCGGTCTTTCGGAAGATTTCAAGTGCCATTGTTGCCAACCTGGCTCTGATACCATGTTGTAACACCCCAAATTCTCGGAACTCGGGGAGTTACTGGTTAGGACCTCACAATGGGTCCCGACCTTGGTTTAACAACAACATTACTTGGATCTTACAACAAGGCACAAACGTATTTAAAACAATTTCTAAAACATAATATTTTTAATGATATAAACGTACACATGTGACAGCCTTACAAACATATATAAAGATACATAACATGCATGACGTATGGAAGACTCCCCCGTCCCCATCTAATGAGTACGTGGACCCGGCTGACCATCCGTTCCGGATCTCTCTGCAACTGTCTATCTCTACAGATCTACAACACGGATAAACCGTTAGCTAACTAACCAAATATAAGCAAAAAGATAACAGCACAAACACAAACAGAAACAAAAAAATAAACAAACAACATGCTGGCACTCAACCAATTATTATCTGTTATTTAAGTGATTCACATTATTCAATTTAAGTTGTGGCACGAGAACTGTTATTAGTTCTCGCCTCCGTTCCTTATCCAACTGGTGTAGGTATAGCTGACTTCCTTTGGTAGCATCACTACAAACCATGTGTGGACTAGTCCCGAAAGAAACCCCCAGCGCCCTGCGAGCTACTGAGCGGAATGCCACCGCCCGTTACTCTTAGGCCAAAAATACAGGTCGGTATTTATATATCGCAACCTATCTCTCTAACATGTCAATCACACACCACCATCATCATTTATACTCATATTTAGCAGTCAGCTAAGTAAGCCCAAAGGACTTACCTGTTATAATGCTCGACTCTTTAATAACCACTTGCTCTGTAACTGTACCCACTCAGTTGCCTGTTAACGGCGATAAGTGTATTAGCACACTTTCACGTAGATAGAAGTCTAAAACTTCTAAGATCAAATAAGTATTAAGACGTACTAGTTACATTATTAGTTTTAGGGTAAAATGACCATTTTACCCTTGGTTCCGATTTTCTCGAAGACCCTAAAATTCATGTCCAAACTCCTATTTGAAGTTCTAAAATATATCCTAACTCTTAGAATTTTATTAGGTGCGAAACTGACATTTTTCCTATGTTTCTATTTTCCGGAAGAACCGAAAAAGGTTTAACTTTGGCTCTAAATATAAAATTCTTAACAGCTTATAAATTTTCCGAATTAAATAACTAGATCATCTATGAGGTTCTATCTAGCCTTAGAAGAAAGAATTTCTCCAAACTGTTCAACCGATGTTTTTATAATAATTCCCAAAGTCGGTTCTTCATTCTACTTTCCTATACTTAGCCAATTTTTAAGTTTAATAAAACTGCTCAACTACCTAACTTCGGGAGCTCGTAACTTTCAATCCGACCGTTCATTTCTCCCCAAATTTTAATACGATATACTACATATATCCGTCTACAACATATCCAAAATTCAACGGTGGATCTTTATTCAAACGTTTTATAATTGATCGACAAGATGGACTGTTCATAACCTAAAAGCTGAAGGAATTAAATTAAATTTACAGCAGCCAAAAATTTCCATTGTTCATAAAAAAATATGCAGCAGCCCTTTACTCTACTCTTTAGATCGATATGCTCAGCAGTGTACTAATTCGGACTAACCTAAACACCGGAGGAATGCTAGTCGGGTCCCGGTGCAGCAAGGTGCGGCGTCGGCTGGTTCGTAGCACTGCAGATTAAGTCGTAGGGCTGCAGTGAGGTGCTCATTCACCAATCGACAGAAGGAAGCGGAAAGAAGGTCAGCGCACTTACCGATCTGAGGCGGTGGCTGGCGGGGTTCTGGATGGCCGACAACCGCGCGCACGACTCGCTGGTGGTTCTGGGGCTGCAGGCTCCGGCTCGTTCTCCTCGGCGCAGGCTGGTCCGGTTTCCTCCTTCTCGGCGCAGGGCTGGTCCGGTTTCCTCCTTCTCGGCGCAGCACTGGTTCGGCCTCGCCCTTCTCGGCGCAGCATTGGTTCGGCCTCGCCCTTCTTGGCGCAGGAGAGTGGCGAAGAGAGGCGTGTGCTAGCCTCTGTGCACGCACACTCCGACGTCCCGACGGTCTTGGCGGCGCAAGGTTCGCTGCGTGGGTCTCGTTCCGGCTTCGATCGGCGCGGCTGCAAGCTCCTCCCGGCGGTCTAGTTGCTGAGTCATATTGGTGGTCGAAAGGGAGGCGCGGCAGTTGCAGTTGCGAGGTTGCCGTCTTCGTACAGGGAAGGGAAAGGAAGAGCAGGAGTAGCGTAGGGTTAGTTACATTTGATTAGCAGCTAGATTAGGGTTTAGGGTTAGGATTAGATTATGAAATGGGCTGATGGCTGGGCCGGTAATTGGGCCTAGTAGCGGGTTATCTCCAGTCTCTCTCTCTTAGAACAGGATCCGGAACTCGTTAAAAGCGCGGAAAATATATAATACGGAATTAATTTCCGTATTTTTTGAATTTATTATTATTCTTATTTTAAGGTGCGAACTTTATTTCCGGTTACCAGGTTTCGTCATTTTATGTGAATTAATGTCACATAAAATGATGGAAATAACACTCTTCTATTTTACTTTTAATTTATGTACTTATTTATTTAAGATTGACGTTTCGGAAATCGGTTAGATTCAGGTTTAACGAGGTTTCAAAAAATCCGGTTATTACACTGCTATGTACCCGCTATAGCATGATGTCTTTGCAATCAGCAACCCAGATCATGCAGTCTAAGTTGTGGTTTATTGCTGCACTATTTACTTTAATAAGTACTCGGTAGTGAAAATAATTTTGTTCGGTGCAGCATCACACTTATTTTACAGATTTCTATTTCTATTTTATTTGCAAGTTCTCGATTCAACCAGCAATGAAGCTTGGGATCCACATGGAGCACTCCTTGCAGAAATTGAACAGGCTACTAGAAATTAGTAAGACTATTGCCTAGTCATGTATGATAGTTAGCATGTTATGCTCAGAGCTTAACATGTCAATTGTACCATGTCAACCAACAATGAAGTTTAGATGTGGGGACAAAATTATAAATATTGCTATGTTGTTGGCTTAGTAGTGTACCATGTCAACTAGGTTGATTTTTGATGTGGATATGGGCCAACCAAACTATCACAATCGTTTCTTTCTTTTATTGGGGTGTGTTACAGTTGTCACCCAAATTACATGAATTATGATCATGTAACATTGTTTCTGTGGACATTTCAAAGGCAAATATTTATGAGTAGATGGCTCAATGACTCTTGGGGCCCGTTTGGTTTGAACTCCGGAATCGGAAACGGAATGGAAACGAATCTAGTCCATATGGTTGCCCTTGTACATGAAAGTTTTTGGAATCATTCCTTGTGATTTGAAGTAATTGGAGTTGAATTTGATTACTTTTGATACCCTATAGGGTAACAAAATATGGGGAGGCAAGTGCAATTTGCATGTAAACACAAGGAATGATTCCATATAATTTCATGAATAAGGATATACATATGGACTACATTCGTTTCCATTCCGTTTCCGTTTCCGGAGTTGGAACCAAACGGGCCCTTGGTGTTTTGCACATTTTGACTTCCAGTTCATTGTCATAAATCTTCTATACAAATGTCAAAATTCTGGCATGAAAATTTGAATTTTTGATATGTAAATTTCTGATATGAAACTTCTGGTATGATAATTTCTAGTATGTGAATTTAGTATGTGAAATTTTAGGTATGTGAAATTCTAGTATGTGAAAAATTCTGGTATGAGAAATTCAATCTAAAAAATAAAAAATTAAAGAAAAAAAAATAAAATAAAATAAAAGAAGATAAAAAAAACAAATTTATTAATTAAAAATTAAAACTTACACTTACATAACAAGGGAAGTGTTCAAGTAAGGCCCATTATTCCGGTAAGGCCGTGCGGCCGTCTGTACGGCCGACACGTGTCCCGGAAAAAAAAAAAAAAAAATTTTTTTTTTTTTTTTTTTTTTTCTGAACGAGTTTTTTTTTTTTTTTTTTTAAACGAGTAAAAGTAATAGTTCAAAACTTATTATGGAATAGTTCATAACTTATAAAAGGATAGTTCATGAATTATAATAGAATAGTTCATAGTGTAAAATTTATAAAGGATTGAAAGTAATAGTTCAAAACTTATTAAGTAATAGTTCATAACTTCTAAAAGGATAGTTCATGAATTATAATAGAATAGTTCATAGTGCAAAATTTATAAAGAAGTGAAAGTAATAGTTCAAAACTTATTATGGGATAGTTCATGAATTATAATAGAATAGTTCATGAATTATAATAGAATAGTTTAAAGTGCAAAAATTTATAAAGGAGTGAAAGTAATAGTTTAAAACTTATTATGGGATAGTTCATGAATTATAATAGAATAGTTCATGGATTATATTAAAAAGTAATAGTTCATGGATTATATGAGAATAGTTCAAAGTTTATAGGATAATAGTGCATAAATTATAACATGGTAGTTCAAATAAATTTTCATTAGTTTCCGGAAAAAAAAAAAAAAAATTTCGGGACACTTGTCGCCCTGTCGTACGGCCGTACGACCGTACCGCAATAAAGCAACCGTACCTGAACATTTACCTACATAACAAATAACAAACATTCTTTTTTTATATATATAGAGGGACACCTACGATTAAATGAAAGTGGTAAAAAAATAATGGAGTACACTTACGAAACACAAAACTAAAAAAGGTCTAATAGGCCAAAATCGTTCAAATAATCAAATTGAATTCATGAAATTAATATTTGCGGTTACCTTTTTTTTTTTTATCATCACTCCAGACCATTCAAAAGTTATAATATTTAAAACAAATAAATCATATAAATAAATTTATATAAAATACCAAAGTCTAAATTTTATTGTTTCAAAAACTAATAATATATATATATATATATATATATATATATATATATATATATATATATATATATATATATATATTATCTTCAAAATCCTTTTAAAATTTATAGCACAAAATAGATAATATAACGTAATTTTTATAAGTTTATCATACAAATGTATTCTCTACAAGAATAGTTTTGTAAAAATATTGTCACATAATATCTAAGAAAGAATTTGGCCAAATAGACCTTTTTCTATTTTCATTAGGTTTGTGTATCCTTCAGTTTTTACCCCTTTCTTTAAACTAAAGTTGGAATGTAAGGAATTTGATTAGGGTTACATTTACTAAACATATTTATATCATGAGCCTAGTTACTAGAGAAATCTCAAAAAGGCATACATAGCTAATTTGGTCAATATCTAATTAATTAAAACAACACACTCCACACATCTAAATAAGAGGATGGATGAAAATCATGTTAGGTTAGACTCACATGAACCCGTTTGGTTCGGTTTAACTCATCCTTGATGATTCTCCTTAGGTTTGGAGATCAAAATGTATTCCAAAGAAGTAACGACATGGTTTGTGATGGTGCCTTCGATGAATCCGATTTCCCGTTTATCCCTAAATGCATTTATCATGTGGTGTTTTCACTCGTAAAAATTGTATCCTATGAGGACCACCGAGCAAATTGATAAACATGGATGGTCTGAAGGATAAAGGTAATGAACATTTATAAATTCGAGAGCACCGCTCGAGCCCATGGTTAGTCGATTGAAACTGGTAGGATAGAAGATCATGCTTTGTCTAATATCATATAAGATTAGAGTTTTGACATGTAAAATTGATCTACCTTATTCGTAATGTATGCTTATATAGGGTTATGATCAAATGAGAACAATTATTATAATAAAAAAGATAAGGATCAATAGAGCTACTCATATTCCCTTTTTTTTTTGTCATTAATGAAAACAAGTGTCTAATACATGTTTTATTTTTATTTTTGATTTTTTCATTGATTATAATGTTATATGTACATAACTTTCTATCAATATGTGCAATACTTTGTACCAATATGTGAAATTTTTTTTATTTTATATCACCTGCATTACACTCTACCCATGTACCAAACTACACTACATATGATTTATATTGATGAGTGCACGTATCACCTACATTCCACTCATGTATCAAACTACATTACACATGATCTATTAACGAGTGCACATATCACCTACAATACATTGCACTTTGCACATGATTTATATAACTGAATGCACATATCACCTACACTACACTTCACATATTCATTACAAGTTAGTGAAGATATCATTTACACTATACATGATCTTCAATGTTGAGTGCACATGTCACATACACTATACTGCAAATTTTCAATATAATTTAGTGAACATGCCATTTCACTACACCTGATCTTTAATGTTGAGTGCACATGTTACATACATTACACCATACATGTTTAGTAAAAGTTAGTGTACATATCGCATATAATATAGTGCATATAGTGTACATATCGCATATACACTGCACATCTTTCATCTTGAGTACACTTGCCACCTACACTATAATATAGTGCACATATTCCATACAAGTTAGTGCATATCTATCTTATATACTAAAACAACCCGTGAGCTGATACTTAACACAGTTTCGTGCAGTTACCTCATCAGTTTTACACGTGTCGTCTATTTGTTAATCCACATCATACTAACATATCCACATCATACTAACATTTAATTGATTAATATCTTAACAATTCTCATTCAAATTCGAGATTCTAACAAACTCTAATTTTTTTATTTAAACATATATGACAATAAATTTATTTTTGATATTATATAATTAAAATCAGTTAATATTTAATTTAATAAAATTATTATTTTAATAATTTTATTTCTATTGTTATTGTAGACTAATAAGACTATAAACATGATCTATTTAATAAAAGTACAATATAATTTATCAATTTAATATATGAATTATTATTTTTGTTACTAAGTTATATTTATCTAACAATATGCATTGAATATTTTGTATTTTTTTAAGGTCTCAAATATATTTTACTATGTTTGATATTCTTATAATTAACAATATTTTGTATTTTTTTAAACATATATAATCTATATATACTATTAAAACACAACCCCTTAAGGCCACAAGTGAACCCATTAACCTATCCACCTAGGATTTTTTGGCAAAAATTTACAAAATTGCCACAATTTAATTACAACAATGCCACCATTAACTAATAATTTTAATCCATAATTAATATATTTTACACATCATCGTGCCTATTCATCACCAAAAAAAACACATCATTAATTTCTGACCCACCTTGCTAACTAATAACATCAACCATTAATACACCTTGACACCATATTAATCACAAATTTGGTTCAGCCTCACGCCATCTACATCTCACAGGGAATAACCTGCATTTAAATCCCAATATCAAACCATGAGAGTTACACACTATTACTAAGAGACCAACACCACCAAATTTTATCATATCATTCCATGAAAGCTTTAATCAAAATGTGAACAGTCGAACACCATTTCTTTCAAAGTATTCATAAAAGCTTCGAACCATATTAAAACCCAATATCATTCCATGAAAGCTTCAGACCATATTAATAATTCAACACCACCCTATTTTTAACAATCAAACACCATTTCTGTCATAGTATCCATTAGCACTGAACAAACGAACAACATTTATGAAAAAACTGAACCACTAACACAAAGAAGACGACGACTAATTTCAAAAATCTAATACAAATCCTAACAAACCGACCTATTAATAAGATTATATTGTTAACAATAAAAAATATTCTAAATCTCACAAACTCATTCCTGCAACAACTTAATGAAAATGACAAAAAAAAAAGTTTAATTTCAATAAAAAAAAAAGTTGCTGAATTACTATAAAAGAAGCATACACAAACTATGAACAACACCCAGCAACTCGAGCATTACAACATCACAATAAAAGAATATACAGATTTTAGCAAACTAACCTATTAATAAGATTATATTTTTAACAATAAAAGATATTTTAAATCACACAAAATCCTTTTTCACGTATCTCCTATAGTCCTATATAAGATCACCTTCACATAACCTACAAAATTAAATTAAAATTGAAGAACTTATAACATACAAAATCGTTATTTACCAATCTCGTACACAACACATATCAAATATCAGTCATAGTTAACATCATCAAATTTAAATATAAGATGTGATAGTTACAATTCTTTTCATAGTATCCATACCTAAAAAAATATATTTCAGTTATAATTGTGTTTTCAATATCTTAACAGATTATGGAAACAAAATTAGATAAACATAATTTATAAAGCAAAAGGTGCTCATATTGAAAACCAATTAACATCATCCTATGATTTTTATTTTCTAACTTTTTCTAGAGATTAAAAAATTTAAGAAAAATTGAATGTTATCTCACCAATTGTAAATTATAGTTTTAACTTTTAACTTTTTGGTATAATAACTGTTTTAGTACTCTAATTATAATTATTATCTTATAGAATCCTTTAAATCGATTCATTTTTCGTTTTCAGGAATAAGAACTTCTTCGTGTTTATGTCGATCGGATCCGATGGTAGATGCAAAAGGTGCTATGCTACCTTTTTTTCTTCTTCAAATTCAGTTTTTTTTGTTTTGTGTCAATTTTTTCCGATTTTATAAATGAACACGGTATAATCCTATTATTTTCTAAATATATATCTTTATTTCCTTTCAAAATATATTTTTAGAAGATAATTTCAAAATTCACAACTTTAATCTATATATATGTACATATATATATCACTAAAACATCTTCCATTTTGCCCATGTGTCAACTTCTAAGGCTATCCACATCATCATTATTTTTATTTATTTATAGATTTGCCAGGTTAAATTTATAGATTTGTCATTAATTATTTTTAAAAAAAAATTATTAGAAGTAGTAAACATTCATCATGTCACGTCAGTTTTGTTAAAAAATACAAAAAGTCAAAATCTACTAATCTACCAATTAAAATTAACATGTTGACATACCGTAATTTGATTTTGTTGAGAAAATCTCATGAAGATCTTCTAATCATATTTTATACAGCTTTTTAAATTAAAAAACTAAATCAAACTATTTTTTTTATGTCTTTCATTAAAAGTGATAATATATTGATGTATAAATATAATACTCTAACAATATTCTTTTTCATAGATTTTTAAATATGTCATTTTAGTTTTAAAAAAATAACATTATAATTTAATCTTGATCGATGTTAGTCATATTAGTTAATAAAAAATAAATAGATTTAGATAAAAAAAAAAATTGATTTTCTTAATTAATTTCCAATACATGATACATACAAGTAAAAATAAAATATTTTTTATTAAACGAAACCCGCACAAGGTGCGGGCACTAAACTAGTTAGTAAAATAACAATCAAACAATAAAAATTTGTCAAGTTTATAGGTAATTTTATGGATAAAACTATTTATTCATATTTTGTTTGATGGTGTGATTATTTTATACTTAAAAAAAATACATTTTATTATTTGGCTTTTTACAAACTAACTTTTTTTTATAAACTAAACCACCTTATAAAATAATATTTCATTGAATTGAAACCATATTGTTATCAAGTAAATTTCTGATAAGTATTTGATATATTGTTTGAATACCCTTATTACGCTTAATTATTAAATTCTAAAAAAAATCTAAAATCAATTATACTCCATAAATTAGGTGTTGTATCTATAATTTATTTTTGCAGAAACTTTGTTTTTGTAAAATTATTAATTAATGACTATTATAAGGAATTTATCCTTAACCTTTTCTTTTAATTTTTGTTCATTTATATAATGGGGAATTTGTCCTTGTAATAACCGAAAATTTTAAACTACTTTTAACACTGAATTTAACCGGATTCCGATCCGCCAACCTTTATCCTGTAAATGAAGTTAAAACGAGATTCAATTTCTATCATTTTATGTGACCTTAGTTCACATAAAATGATAAATGCTGTAACCGAAAATAATTTACGTACCTTTAAAATAAAATAATAACTTATATAATACGGAATATAATTTCGTAAATTTTCCCGCAAATTTCCTACCGATCCGGGACGAGTAACGAGTTTTCCGCATTATTTTGTTTTAATGAGAGAACCGTCCAGTTTTGGCAAACACTAGGCCCAAGCCCACCTGCCCACCTCCTTAAGCCCAATCCTAACCCTAATCTAATTCCACAATTAACCTAATCCTAACCCTAATCCTGCTGCTTCTCTTCTTCCGACTAAACGACTGGCACACCTTCGATCGACCTAACCTCTCTAACAAACCCTTCTGCACGATTGACGCAGACACCAGCAACCAGCCCAGATCACCACCAGGATCGCCACGCCCCACCACCAGGATCGCCGACGCCGGTTCTGCCGACCACCAGGTGAGTCGCTGATCTCCCTTCTCTCCCTTCTGCAACCGCATTCTAACTCCCTACCGCCCCTGCACGGACCGCCTGGGACACCAGCAGCCGCCGCTGTGGGTGACGACACCATCGCCTCCCTACCGCCCCTGCACGGACCGCCTGGAACGCCAGCAACCTCCGTTGTAGGTGACGAACATCGCTGCACACCGCACCGAAACTCGACCCCTGTCTGTACCATCGTAACTAAGGTAAACAACAACTAGTGCATCCCCTCCCTTTCTTCTGTTTCGTGTGAGTAACCGACTGAACCCTGTCCCTCTCGGACCCTGCAGTGACTCGCCAAGACGTACGGGAGTCCTTTCGAGCCAATATACGAACCGGTCCAGGACGCTTGCTGCACCTCATTATCTGAAGAAGGACGGACCTACTGCAGACTGTTTAGGTGAGTGCAATGTCATGGAACTGCTGTATATTTGTGGAATGTATATAGGTATGATTGAGAGAGAGATAGGCTGGTTTTGAGGATTATAATGTGCTGAGTATATACGTATACATATGTATAGGAGCATGATCGTACAGAGAATTACAGTGTAGAGTATATATGTATAAATAAACAGATGTAGAAGCGGAAAGATATAAATAAAAATATAAGTTAGTATAGTGTATAAAGGTATCACATAGATATAGGCTTGTACAGATAGAGTTATAACAAAGGACATATAAATGAATAGAAAGTGGATATGTAGATATACTCGGATGAAGAAATAGGAGTATCGGTAGGCGTATATATATATATATAGACCTGAGCTTATTAAGCAGTTTACATATATAAGAGTTAGGGTCCCGAGTGTATATATAAGTGTGAGTTGGGAGATATGAAATTATGTAGGATATAAGTGAGTTGAGGAGAAAGGTTAAAATATGTTTGACGGTATAATATATGTAGTAGCGTAATTAGTAACCGGAGAGAAAGAGTGTTGTCCTTCTTCGAGTTGTTTCGAGTTTTGAACTTATAACCTATAAGTAACTATCCGAGAGACACTATTTATGGAAAACAAGTTCTAAAAGAAATTAGTAGGATTTAAGAATAAACTTTGAGAATTTTCGGCACTAAGGGATAAAATGGTCTTTGACAGTAAGAGAGCCTTTTTAACGTAATTCCTCCGCATGAGGTTATACATCTGGATGTGATTTTGATTCACATGCCTTGTTTGACAGGCGTTTGAGTACCACGAGTACGGACTGAGTTGAGATTTGGATAGAGTATCATTTGACTCAGGTAAGTCCTTGCGACTTACTTAGCCAGTTTCTGGATATTAGTTGAGTGATAGTGGTTGTGTGTGTGAGATGTGCATGATTATAATAATAACAACTTGTTAGGACGACCGTTATTATGTTTAAGGCCCAAGTGTATGTATAACGGGCCGTGACATCACTGCCCAGCTCTGACAGGAGACTGGGAGGTTCTCTATACCCAGACCAGGCAGGTACAAGATGAGATGCATCGGATCCATTCCTGATGGTTACACGGGAGCGGAGGCGAGGTTTGGGAATCCCTCGTGTCACAAAATAAATATCATTAGTAAGAGTGAATAACTTAACTGAAGATAATAAATGGACTTGTTTGAAAGCATGATGGGTGTTTATATTTTTACGTGTGTGTGTGCTATTATTACTCTCCTAATGTTTAGATAACTAGCTAGTGGTTTCTCTTGTTGTGTTTTTAGATTTACCGCAGGTTAGATCAGCAGCTGAGTGATCCGGAAGTAGTGGTCAGTCGGGTCTCCGTACTCCTTAGAGTGGGGGTTGGGGTGGTTGTTTGTCGTTCTTTCTTTTGTTAAGGCAGTTGATCTTTTTCCCTTTGTTTAAGTACTATAGGCTGCTAGACCTTGTTGCATTCATTCCTTTAAAAATACTATTTCATGAATTTCGGTTTTTTTCTTATTTGTGTCTTGTTGCAAGATCCTAGTAATATTGTTGTCAAACTGAGGTCGGGACCCATTGTGAGGTCCTAACCAGTAACGTCCCGAGTTCTGAGAATTCGGGGTGTTACAACATGGTATCAGAGCTCTAGGTTGGCAACAATGGCACTTGAAATCTTCTAAAAGAGCGAATAAGTATTAAGCAGAACCCGAAAGGGGTCTGAGATTTAAAAAGGGAACTTTTGGTTTTCAAATGCATGCATAGTCTAGTTGGGAATAGAAAAGTACGGCTGACCACCACTACTACCGCGGATCTCAGTATGCTTAGTATGGACTTTATGTTTTTACTGTACTTGGACTTATTAGCTAGTTTATATTTATAGTTGTTATTCCTCGCGCATATGGCACGTACTAGAGCTACGCCAGCTACTGGTCGAGGTAGAGGTCGTCCACCTCTCCCTCCAGCTGGACCAGGTAGGGGAGATGGGACCCCTATAGTTAGAGGACGCGACCGTGGAGGTAGACCTCCACTAGCACGAGGTCGAGGTCGAGCTCCTCGAGAGGATCCACCACCAGTGATCATGCCAGATGCTGGAGTGGAGGAGGTGGCTGAGAGTGTAGGTCCCGAGGACAGGAATGAGACCGTTGCTAGGTCTAGAGCGCAGAGAGCATGTTCGACGGAGTCAGGACGTGTTTCTATTGGAGCATCTGAGTACAAGGAGTACTGAGCATACGTCGAGCGTATGGAGGAGGCTGCTAGAACAGAGAGACTTACCCAAGTACCACCAGTACCGGTTAGGTCTTTTCAGGTGATACAAGGAGTGCCTCAAGTGCCGGCTGTACATGAGAGGAGAGTTGTGGCTGAGAGAGCTCCTACTAGGTCTAGAGCACCGAGGCCGGATGAGTGGTTGAAGGCTTTCAACTCTCAGAAGGTCCCCTCATTCAATGGAGAGATAGGGTTAGAGGTGGAGCACTGGATTGGACAAGTAGAGACTGCACTAGAGGCGATACGTTTCCCAGAAGATCGACAGGTGGATTTGCTGCAGACATGTTTCATTGAGGATGCTCATTCCTGGTGGCGAGCCATACGTAGTCGAGTCACCAGTTGGGAGCAGATGAGGAGCATTGTTAGAGACAGATACTGCCCTGTCTCGTTGAGGAGAGAGAGGTTTCAGGACTTCATTGAGGCAAGATTTGAGGATATTCCAATTGTTGCTGCCATCAAGAAGTTCCAGAAGGAAGTGACTCTACTTGGACCAGTTGCACCTCCTGAGGAGCAGCATGTGTATCTCTTTTCACGGAGATTGAGAGAGAGCACTCGTTCCTATCTGGCAGGATTTCGCTGCGAGACTCTGTCAGACTATCAGGATAGGGCGTCTGTATATGAGAGAGATAGACCAGTCCAGAGGAGAGTTGCTCAGTCAGACAGGCCGGATAAGCGGCAGAGGACAAGATATGATAGTGGTAGTACAGGAGTAGCTGTTTTTGGACGGGGACAGACTCAGGGGCGATATAGCCATACCGCTACTGGTCAGACTTCAGCTGATGGCTTACAGCGCCACAACTGCAATGGCTATGGACACATCCGATCGAACTGCACGAAGCCGTCAGTGAACTGCTTCCAGTGCGGCAAGGTTGGACATAGGGCTGCATTCTGCCGCCAGGGCAAGGCTTCATCTCAACAGGGTTCTTCCCCTACAAGTCTATCAGAGAGTCTACAGAGGCAGCTACAATACCGAGCTCCGAGTCAGCAGCAGCAGTACCGAGCCCCAAGTCAGCAGCAGTCTTACAAGGCTCTAGGACACACATCTTCACAGAGCTTTATGCAGGGATCAGGTCGGGGCAGAGGACGTGGTAGTGTAGCTGATACCAAAGGAGCTCAGGCACGGGTGTTTGAGTTGAGGAGTGCTGATCAGCCAGATGCACCGACTGCCACAGGTACGATCCAGATCCATGACTTACCCGTACGAGTTTTATTTGATACGGGTGCTACACACTCCTTCATATCTGATGCATGCGTAGATAGGTTGTCCTTAACTATTGTAGAGGGGATACCTTTTATGATAGGCTTACCTGATAAGAGTAAGGTAAGAGGGACTAGAGAGATCTATGGATGTCCTGTTCGCATGGGAGATCGAGACTGGCTGGTAAGTTTTCTAGTCATGCCCTTAGCTCATGAGGATGTGATTTTAGAGATAGATTGGATGAAGAAACACGGAGCACTCTTAGACATTGGTAGGAGGACAATGATTGTTGCCACGGAGGAGGGTCATAGAGTGATATTTCGAGGTTGGGACCTCGGAAATTCCGGTACAGTTATCAGTGCAGTGAGAGCAGCGAGACTGATAGCACAGGGTTGCGAGGCCTTCTGGTGTTATGCCATGAAGGAAAGCAAGAGCCTGACCATAGAGGAGATACCCGTTGCATGCGAGTTTGCAGAGGTATTCAGTGATGACTTGCTAGGACTACCCCCACAGAGGAGCGTTGACTTCAGCATTGAGTTAGAGCCGGGCACGAGACAGATCTCGAAGGCCCCATACCGTATGGCATCGATAGAGCTGCTTGAGTTGAAGAAGCAGTTGGAGGAGTTAGCAGAGAAGGGCTTCATACGTCCTAGTGTGTCTCCTTGGGGCGCGCCAGTATTATTTGTGAAGAAGAAGGACGGATCGATGCGGTTATGCATAGACTACAGAGAACTGAATAAAGTCACCATCAAGAACAAGTATCCACTGCCGCGCATAGATGATCTATTGGACCAGTTGCATGGAGCGTCTGTGTTCTCGAGGATAGACTTGAGGTCAGGTTACCACCAGTTGAGGGTGAGAGATCAGGACATACCTAAGACGGCATTCTGGACTAGGTATGGTCATTATGAGTTCGTAGTGATGCCATTTGGGCTCACTAATGCACCAGCGATGTTCATGGAGTTGATGAATGGGATATTCATTGACTTCTTAGACCAGTTTGTAGTGGTCTTCATTGACGACATCCTAGTTTACTCTAGGAGTCGAGAGGAGCATGCCGGACACTTGAGGACAGTATTGCAGATTCTACAGGATAGCCAGCTGTATGCTAAGCTATCCAAGTGTGAGTTTTGGATGTCAGAGGTGGCTTTCTTAGGTCACATGGTGACTGTTGAGGGTATTAAAGTTGATCCGGCGAAGATCGAGTCAGTATCTTCTTGGCAACCTCCTAAGAATGTTAAGGAGGTTCGCAGCTTTCTAGGTTTGGCAGGTTATTACCGCCGGTTTGTGGAAGGGTTCTCCTTGATTGCCCGACCACTTACTTGTCTTCTGAGGAAGACTACTCGGTTTGTCTGGTCTGAGCCGTGTCAGCAGAGTTTTGAGGAGCTGAAGAGGAGATTGACGTTTGCTCTGATTTTAGCACAACCTGAGGGTACCGATGACTTTGTGGGATACAGTGTCGCATCTAAGCTAGGATTGGGGTGTGTTTTGATGCAGAGGGGTAAGGTCATAGCCTATGCGTCTTGGCAGTTGAAGACATATGAGGAGAACTACCTCACACATGACCTAGAGTTGGCTGCAGTAGTCCATGATCTGAAGATCTGGCGTCACTATCTCTATGGGGCGACATGTCAGATCTTCACAAACCATAAGAGTCTGAAGTATATATTCACTCGGAGGGAGTTGAATAACTGCTAGAGGCGGTGGTTAGAGTTGATCAAGGACTTCGACCTTGAGATTCTCTACCACCCCGGAAAGGCGAACGTAGTAGCGGATGCTTTGAGCCGGAAGACGCCTAGGGAGAGGGCAATAGCCCGGTTGACAGTACAGCCACAATTGCAGAGAGACTTGGCTTGGTTGGAGATAGAGATTCAGTTTCCCGATGCAGATAGTCAGTTGGCTACTTTGGAGTTACTTTCTGATTTGTTGGATGAGATCCGACAGAAGCAGGAGACTTGCCCGACTTTGATCAGGATCCGAGACAGGATGCCTCGAGATGAGGCCCCACATTTCACTATTGGTGCTGATGGAGTGATGAGACATCAGGACCGCGTTTGTGTGCCGTCAGACAGTGAGTTGAGACAGAGGATACTAGGTGAGGCTCATGCTACCCCATACTCAGTACATCCTAGAGCGAGTAAGATGTATAAGGATGTGAGACAGTCTTTCTGGTGGGGTGGTTTGAAGCCCGGCGTGGTTCGGTATGTAGCTCAGTGTGCGACCTGCAAGCAGGTCAAGATTGAGCATCGTAGGTCCGGAGGAGAGCTCCACCCACTTCTAGTACCACAGTGGAAGTGGGAGGATATATCTATGGATTTTGTCACCGGATTGAGGCTCAGCAGAGGTTTTGATGCTATTTGGGTAGTGGCAGACCATCTGACGAAGACCGCACGTTTCATTCCGATTAAGGAAACGTGGCCGGTAAGTCGTCTAGCTGAGGAGTTCACCAGACACATTGTGAGACTCCACGGAGTACCGAGGACTATCGTCTCTGACAGAGATGGGCATTTTACCTCGAGATTTTGGCAGCAGGTATATAATGCTTTGGGGACGAGTCTCCACTTTACCACTGCCTATCACCCACATACAGACAGTCAGTCTGAGAGGACCATTCAGACCTTAGAGGACATGTTGCGGGCGTGTGTACTAGATTGGGGACAGGTATGGCCAGATCATCTCCCAATGGTAGAGTTTTCATATAATAACAGCTGGCACGCATCTATTGGGATGGCTCCTTATGAGGCTTTGTACGGGCGGAGATGTCGTATGCCATTATGCTGGGATGAGCCCAGCAGAGCTGATGGAGTAGCTCCAGATTACATACAGGATGGCATCGCTCGGATTGCCCTAGTTCGAGAGCGGATGTTAGCAGCTCAGAGTCGTTAGAAATCCTACGCCGACAAAAGGCGTCGACCTTTGGAGTTTAGAGTGGGTGCTCAGGTGTGGTTGAGGGTGTCACCTACGAGAGGAGTCAGGCGTTTCGGCATTAAGGGGAAGCTGAGTCCCCGATATGTCGGACCTTTTGAGATCTTGGAGAGAGTTGGAGAGGTGGCCTACAGATTAGCATTACCGCCGAGACTAGAGGGTGTCCATCCGGTCTTCCATGTATCTCAGTTGAGAGAGTACATTCCGGATCCGAGACACGTCATCAACAATGAGGATCTGATAGTTGAGCCCGATCACACTTTTGTAGAGTACCCAGTAGCTGTCTTGGAGCGCAGTACTAGACGTCTGCGGTCCAAGGAGATACCTATGTTGAGGATCCAGTGGTCTAGACGAGGATCTGATGAGGCCACTTGGGAGACCGAGGAGAGTACTAGACGTAACTATCCCGAGTTCTTTGCGGGGTTAGAGGTTACTCCTGTATCGAAGAGTTAGTACTCGGATGTTGTGTTGTTTGACCATTCAGGTTTTTATATTGGATTGAGTGATTATGTTTTATGTGATGCATGTCTGATTATGATGGTTGAGTAGTTGCATGGTAGGAAACGGTAAATTTTGAAAACTAATTATAAAAATAATGTGAACAGGTATATTATCCTTAGTTTCGGGACGAAACTTCTTTTAAGGGGGCACTGATGTAATAACCGAAAATTTTAAACTACTTTTAACACTGAATTTAACCGGATTTCGATCCGCCAACCTTTATCCTGTAAATGAAGTTAAAACGAGATTCAATTTCTATCATTTTATGTGACCTTAGTTCACATAAAATGATAAATGCTGTAACCGGAAATAATTTACGTACCTTTAAAAAATTAATAACTTATATAATACGAAATATAATTCCGTAAATTTTCCCGAAAATTTCCTACCGATCCGGGACGAGTAACGAGTTTTCCGCATTATTTTGTTTTAATGAGAGAACCGTCCAGTTTTGGCCAACACTAGGCCCAAGCCCACCTGCCCACCTCCTTAAGCCCAATCCTAACCCTAATCTAATTCCACAATTAACCTAATCCTAACCCTAATCCTGCTGCTTCTCTTCTTCCGACTAAACGACTGGCACACCTTCGATCGACCTAACCTCTCTAACACACCCTTCTGCACGATTGACGCAAACACCAGCAACCAGCCCAGATCACCACCAGGATCGCCACGCCCCACCACCAGGATCGCCGACGCCGGTTCTGCCGACCACTAGGTGAGTCACTGATCTCCCTTCTCTCCCTTTTGCAACCGCATTCTAACTCCCTACCGCCCCTGCACGGACCGCCTAGGACGCCAACAGCCGCCGCTGTGGGTGACGACACCATCGCCTCCCTACCGCCCCTGCACGGACCGCATGGAACGCCAGCAACCTCCGCTGTAGGTGACGAACATCGCTGCACATCGCACCGAAACTCGACCCCTGTCTGTACCATCGTAACTAAGGTAAACAACAGCTAGTGCATCCCCTCCCTTTCTTTTGTTTCGTGTGAGTAACCGACTGAACCCTGTCCCTCTCGGACCCTGCAGTGACTCGCCAAGACGTGCGGGAGTCCTTTCGAGCCAATATACGAACCGGTCCAGGACGCCTGCTGCACCTCGTTATCTGAAGAAGGACGGACCTACTGCAGACTGTTTAGGTGAGTGCAATGTCATAGAACTGCTGTGTATTTGTGGAATGTATATAGGTATGATCGAGAGAGAGATAGGCTGGTTTTGAGGATTATAATGTGCTGAGTATATACGTATACATATGTATAGGAGCATGATCGTATAGAGAATTACAGTGTAGAGTATATATGTATAAATAAACAGATGTAGAAGCGGAAAGATATAAATAAAAATATAAGTTAGTATCGTGTATAAAGATATCACATAGATAGAGTTATAACAGAGGACATATAAATGAATAGAAAGTGGATATGTAGATATACTCGGATGAAGAAATAGGAGTATCGGTAGGCGTATATATATATATATATATATATATATATATATATACATATATATATATATATATATATATATATATATATATATATATATATATATATAGACCTGAGCTTATTAAGTAGTTTACATATATAAGAGTTAGGGTGCCGAGTGTATATATAAGTGTGAGTTGGGAGATATGAAATTATGTAGGATATAAGTGAGTTGAGGAGAAAGGTTAAAATATGTTTGACGGTATAATATATGTAGTAGCGTAATTAGTAACCGGGGAGAAAGAGTGTTGTCCTTCTTCGAGTTGTTTCGAGTTTTGAACTTATAACCTATAAGTAACTATCAGAGAGACACTATTTATGAAAAACAAGTTCTAAAAGAAATTAGTAGAATTTAAGAATAAACTTTGAGAATTTTCGGCACTAAGGGATAAAATGGTCTTTGACAGTAAGTGAGCCTTTTTACGTAATTCCTCCGCATGAGGTTGTACATTTGGATGTGATTTTGATTCACATGCCTTGTTTGACAGGTTTTTGAGTACCACGAGTACGGACTGAGTTGAGATTTGGATAGAGTGTGATTTGACTCAAGTAAGTCCTTGCGACTTACTTAGCCAATTTCTGGATATTAGTTGAGTGATAGTGGTTGTGTGTGTGCGATGTGCATGATTATAATAATAACAACTTGTTAGGACGACCGTTATTATGTTTAAGGCCCAAGTGTATGTATAACGGGCCGTGACATCACTGCCCAGCTCTGACAGGAGACTGGGAGGTTCTCTATACCCAGACCAGGCAGGTACAAGGTGAGATGCATCGGATCCATTCCTGATGGTTACACGGGGGCAGAGGTGAGGTTTGGGAATCCCTCGTGTCACAAAATAAGTATCATTAGTAAGAGTGAATAACTTAACTGAAGATAATAAATGGACTTGTTTGAAAGCATGATGGGTGTTTATATTTTTACGTGTGTGTGTGCTATTATTACTCTCCTAATGTTTAGATAACTAGCTAATGGTTTCTCTTGTTGTGTTTTTAGATTTACCGCAGGTTAGATCAACAGCTGAGTGATCCGGAAGTAGTGGTCAAACGGGTCTCCGTACTCCTTAGAGTGGGGGTTGGGGTGGTTGTTTGTCGTTCTTTCTTTTGTTAAGACAGTTGATCTTTTTCCCTTTGTTTAAGTACTATAGGCTGCTAGACCTTGTTGCATTCATTCCTTTAAAAATACTATTTCATGAATTTCGATTTTTTTCTTATTTGTGTCTTGTTGCAAGATCCTAGTAATATTGTTGTCAAACTGAGGTCGGGACCCATTGTGAGGTCCTAACCAGTAACGTCCCGAGTTCTGAGAATTCGGGGTGTTATAGTCATTACACCAAACATCACATATTATGTGATACAATTGTAACACCCCAAATTCTCAAAACTCGGGGAGCTACTGGTTAGGACCTCACAATGGGTCCCAACCTTAGTTTGACAACAACTTTACTAGGATCTTACAACAAGGCACAAAATTATTAAAAACATTTGAAAACTTTAACAATATATACATGAAGGATAAGCATCAACCTTACAAAGCAAAGATACTAGAAAGACACATATGAAGAATAGAAGACATCCCTGTCCCCAACTAAATGAGTACGTGGACCCGGCTGACCATTTCCTCCGGATCTCTCTACAACTGTCTTAACTTGCAAGACATCTACAAGGCGGTAAAAATCCGTTAGCTAACATTCTATGCATAAGTATAAAGGTAAAAGCACAAACACACAACATACACAATCAACATGCAACACCTCAATCCTTTTATTATCTTTAATTAGGTGATAAGTTATTACTAATGATACTTATTTTGTGACACGAGGGATTCCCAAACCTGGCCCCTTTTCCCGTTTGAGGAATGGTACTAATCCATCTGACCGTCTACCTGACTGGGCTGGTCGTAGGGAACCTCCTAGACTCTCGCAAGAGCTAGACAGATGATGTCACGACCCGTTATCATACACTTGGGTCAATTACGTAAATAATAAAGTTGGCCTAATCCGGTTTCGTTGTTTATCATAACTAACAAACACCACTCATACACATTACACTCATATAAGAAGCCAACTAAGTAAGTCCGTGGACTTACCAGTCTCCAAGAGCAACCGATCAGCACACTCTCAAGTTCCCCTCGGAAAAACGCACAACGCCTGTTCAAGACAAGGCACACGAATCAAACAACGCTCTAGTCAACTAGAAGTCCTTAGACTTCTAGGATCAACATCCTCACAAGAACATAAACGCATAAGATGGATCGACACTTAAAACCTAACACAACTCTTCTAAACTAAACTATACTTAAACCCAACTTCGGAACATCCTAAATCTGGATTAACCCACGGATCGCTCTCAACTTTTACTACATGCTCCTATACATACCCATCAACAACATATCCAAAAATCACGTCCAACAGAGGTCGATAACCCCTCCAAATCTATTTCACAAAACTACATTCCAAGCAGTTTTTCTCATACTTAGAATATATCAGCATAACCTAAAAACTGCATGAGGAACCAACTTTGGAGAATCATATCTCCTTGAATATAACTCGGAATATTCTCAAATTTCAGTATGTTATACTATATAATACAAACTACAACATATCAAAAAATCAGCACTAAAGGAGGAGTCTAACTTATCCAAATCTGGATCACAAATCTGTATCGACATGCAATTTTCCACACTTAGGAAATTCAGCAACATTTAACAAAATAACACACTGTCTTAACTTTGAAAAATCAAAAATCCTAAACCACTCGTTGAATTCCTCCCAAATTTTAATATGTTCTACAACAATATGCCAACTATATCATATCCAAAATTCAAGTCCAACAGAGATCAATAGCCTATTCAAAACTATCTCACAAAAGAGCATCACATGCTGTTTTTCCAACACTCAGTACAATTATAAAAACTGTGTGAGGAGTCCAGTTTGAAACACCATAACTCTCAAACTGTAACATGGATTCCTCTAAAATTTTAGTAAGATTTACTATGCAATACCGCCTATGACATATCCGAAAACCAACCAAAAAGGAGAAGTCTAACTTACCAAAATCTGGACCCGAAGTTGACGGTCTGTCACTTCCGAAAATTCAGAAAACGCCTCAGCTCTTCAAGCTATCTTCCGAGGCTGTTAGGGACGGATTGATGACACAAAGGGTGCTCACATCAGCATATATATGTTAAGGATTGATCAAAGAGAAGGACCAAGGAAGGACGGATTTGGATCTTACTCGATTCCATGACTCGAAGGTACGAGAAATAACACCAAGGCTGCTGCGGATCAGATCTGGGCTCCTCCGTATCAGTAGTCTGCTGGTGTCGATAGAAGGGGAAAGCGATCCATCTCAGGGTGGCGGTTCTAGATTCCCAACCGCCCAGCGGCTAGGGCAAGACGCGCCCATGGTTCTCTTGCATAGGTGCGGTCCGATGTCCTCCCTGGCGGCGTTGTGCACGAACCGAAAGAAGGCTGAAGGCCATAGCTATGTCGGACTCAAGGGAGAGCAACGTGGTCTCGGTCTTCTGTTGCTCGACTGTAGACGAAGGAGAGGTAGTTGTGTGTTGCTTGCCACCTCCGCCTGTGCTCGCCGGAGAGAGGGGGAAGGTTCCACGGCGCCTTGGTCCTTGCTGCTCGTGACCATCGTCAGGAGGGGTGTGCAGATGTGCCGGCGTTGCAGCTTGTGGAAGAAAACACGCTAGGGATGGTACGTGGGTTTCAGGACACGCGAAAAGAATCCAGGGCAAGGGAGATGTTGAAGCTGCTGGTGTGTTTTGGGCTGGCCAGCCTGTACTCGAGATCGGGCCTTGTTTGGGCCTCGTCAAGGCTTTGTCTTAGCTTTGTCAATTGGTCTTATGGGCTTGTCATGACTTGTCTTGATGACCCAAATGATCTACTACTAGTAAGATTAAAATAAAAAAAAGGTAACATATATTTTATGTGAATATAAATATCACATAAAATAATCGAAGTTGTGTTCGTTCATGATATCAATTATCATGTAGAAAGATTAAATCGGTCGATATCCGGTTTGACTCGGAATTAAACGGAAATAAAATTTTCGGATTTTACATCAGTACCCCCTAAAAATAAGTTTCGTCCTGAAACTTAGAATAAGGTATCCAATTAATTGACTTCCATAAATAGAAGTGTCTAACTTTGTCTCTACTAAACTTTCAATCCCATTCCTAACATGAAAGAACTATTCCATCATCATCATCATGCAACACATAAAAACACAATCACTCAATCTAATGTATAAACACAAAAGTCACACAACCAACCTCCGAGCACTAACTTGTCAGTACAGTAGTAGCGGCCAACTCCGCACGGAACTCAGGATAACTACGCTTAGGGTTCTCCTTTGTCTCCCAAGTATCCTTATCAGGTCCTCATCTAGACCACCAGATCCTTAACCTCGGTATAGACTTAGGTGTAGTCGTCTAGTATTATGCTTTTAGGAAGGTCACCAAGTACTTCTACACATGTATGGTCTGGCTCAACTATCCAATCCTCGTAGTTGATGACACGTCCCGGATCCAGTATGTACTCCCTTAATTGTTACTCACAACACCATGTGTACCCTTCTAGTATGGGTAGGAGTAACGGTCGATAAATAACTTCTTAATCCTCCTTAAGATTTCAACGGTTTTATATTCTAAACACGCTTCCATCTCTATTGATGACTCTACTGAAAGGTAACTACAAAACTTTATTCCTTCCGCTGGCCCACTTGCTTCTACCTTTCGGAAGATCCCGACTATACTCTCTGAAACCATGGTTTATACATATCCCGTCAGTTTACTAAGTGTCTACTACTGTTTGTAAGACCACTCACTTGGTCTTGTCTTTTAATATTACTCAGTCATCTAAATCCTCAGGTAAGAAATTGTTACGCTCAGGATGTGATACGCAATGGGTTTTAAATTTATATTCTCGTTATATTTATCCTAACTCCTAGCGAAACCCGCAGTGTACGGGATGTTTGTAGTAGGGATAGTATTCCGAGGTCGAACACAAAGACTAAGGTGAGATTGATTCAATTAGTGATTAAGTCTAGTGAAGATCTAAGTTTAAGAAAAGAGAAAGAAATAAAGAAATGAAAATCTCAATGTTTTTGGTTGGGTTTTTGGTGATCAATCAAGGATCACTAAGCATGCAAATAAACGAATCAACTATGATAACAAATCAACACCAACAAACAAACTAAACAAGATATAGATCAAGGAAAGAAAAGTGGATTCTAGGGGTTGGAAGTTCCGATTATGGCGTAGGACTCAAACTATCTATTCATTCCTTGGATTAGCTATGATATGTTGGGAGCAAGCATTTCTAGATTGGGATCAATTACCGGGTAGGTCTCATGGTCCACTAGTCCATTTCTAAGGTCTCATCACCGGGTAAGTCTCTAAGAACCTAAGGAACGAAATTCTACACAAACCGGATTGTCACCTAGAGATATAACCTATCCTTACCGGGTAAGTCTCGGAAGGGTTAGTCCTAAGCGACTATCTAGCACACTTGGTCCAATGGCGGCTTATGAGGCTCACCACTACCTAGGGTTTGTTATCTTTGAAATCTAAGGGTAAGGATTACCGGGTAAGAATCTCCTAACACTTAGTTGCTAACACTAGGTCACCCTAAGATAGATTTAACTCAACAAACACTTAGGATTTCAACACTCTAACTAACTAAAGCTAGATCCATCGAACCAGGGAAGATCACGGGTTGTTCTACCAAGTCCACGGCCGTGGTTTGGCAAGAACAAACCGTGGATCCTAACAGAGGCTACGTTCAGGCACGCAAGTCATCCAAGGGTTGATCTAAGTCCATCCTATCATAGTCCTAGCCATCACCATTCCTTCCTTACCCTAGAATCACATCTATTTAGCCTACAACATTCATCATAGCAATCAAAATCATCAAACATAAAATCATGACTTCCATTTGTAAGATTAATGAAGATAAAGAGATGAACAAGTGAAGTAAACAAAACCAAGCTGAAAATGGAATTAGAATGACTCACAACCCTTCTTAAAGAAGGTTCAAATGGTTCATACAACTCTAGAAACCGATTCCGAAATTCTTCACTACAAAGCTACCAAAACCTATCAATGGTGTGTTCTTCTTCTTCTCGAATGAAGCTCTTCTCCAATGGTAGCCTCCTTCTACCTCCTTCTTTCCAAGAATCTTTTTGTTGAAAGAATATTTTGATTGGATGATAGTGGATAATGGAGAGCTGCTCCAAGATGATTCTCTCAGCCCATGCAGGACCACTTTTATACTCCAACTTTGCAAGAGCTGGCCAAGAGATCGTGGCACAGCTGTCACGAAAACCTGGAAAAATCCACGGGCAGTTCCACGGCCGTGGAGTGCCAGTGAACCGTGATTTTATGCTTCAGCTTTGCCTTTGATCATTAAGCTTCGATTTGGTGCATGGCTTGTGTTGGCAAGGTTCCATGAGTCCTCTCTAGCCTTTAGCTTGCATCCTAACGAGTCCGAGGGTGTGTCATCTTGATGAACGATCCTCAAACGTATCGTTTTAGCTCCTAAATCTCCCAAAATACCTACAAAGCAATGCACAAGTCCGTGTAGACGTCTATCTCGACAAAATACGTGAATTGAGTGCAAACGTCATGAACTAGTGCTTAACCATGCATGAATGAGCGAGAATTCTATCTAAATGATTACCTAAACCTAAGACATAAATCGTGTTATCAAAAATACCCCATACTTAAGGTTTGCTCATCCCCGAGCAAATTCTCAACTATAGACTACGAGATAACATGATTTATGTATGCAGAAAAATGGCAAAATCTTTTTGGGTTTGTGCTTCTACTATTGGATCACCTTCAAGGTCATGTTTCATGGCAAAGGATAAGCAATCATGCATCAAATAAATGAAGGCATGGAAAGAAAATTGTACTTAACTCAAAAGCATGTATGAAATGTAAAAATGAAGAAACCAAGAAGATCAAGAGCATATCCAATCTAGATTACGAAGTCTTACAAACATGCAAATAGGTCATAAGGTCTTATGAATTAAAAGGCCAAGAAACGTTGTGATTAGGTGGGGATTTTTCTAGGCTATGTGATGCTAATCCGGGAACGGAACTAACTCCACAATCTTGTCCTCGATCAACTTCCCTCAAGTGTATACTTTTCTCTATCTTTTCTTTCTTTTCTTTTTTTTCTTTCGCTTATTTTTGAGATAATGGCATTGGTGTACAAAAGCCGAAACCTTGGTGATTAGCCATCCTTGGGCTTTTTCTTATTTTTCGAGGTGCATCCATACCGGGCACACATACCAAAGCTCGTTAGGACTATTGGTTTATTTGACTTTGGCAAGGCACCAACACCCGATTATGTGAAGTGTACCGAGTTACTTGTCATTTAAGCCAACGTCCCCAAGCCTATATTTTTGGCTACACTTTCACAACAAATTCAGCATTTTATGCATGATATTCTTTCATCAACATTTTCACCCCATACTTGCTTTTCACACACATCAACACACTAACATGCTCCTATTCCCGGATGGGTCAAAAGAGGTCAAATTTATATCAATTGAGGTGCTCAAACAATCATGATTAAGATGAGAAGTAGAGAGAGATGAATTGCCTCATTCATTCCTAGATGGTATGCAAGAACTAGCATGTAATTTCGACTTTCAATACTCAATCCATCCTAGGCAAACATCATGATCACAAATCATCCATGGAATTCAAAAGAAGTACTTCAAGTCCACATATGCATTCATCAATTTAACACATAAGGCCATCCATAGCCAATCCACAAGACAAGATTCATCATTAGGGTCATATCCAAGCCTAGAAAGCACAAAAAAATTTTAAATTTTCTGGATTTTTATGGGATTTTCGAAATGGATATATATAATGCAGGACATGTGCAAATATTATACTACCCTAGATGCTCATCATGCAAAGGATCATGCAAACCCCACCCCATACTTAGAAACACATTGTCCCCAATGTGCAAATGAAGTAAAGAAGAGTGAAAGAAGGTTCTCACAATGTGAAAATGGTTTGCTATGGTATTTGGGATTCTCAAGTGGACTTGATGTTGGATGATCCTATCAACCATGGTAGAGAGCTCTAAGTATTCCTCAAGGCGTCGGGACCCGCGCTAGGCACCGCTAGCCATCCAAGTTCCGCGTCCGCTCCACCCATAATCGATGAGGGTTTCATCATCATCATTCACTTGCCAAGCAAGGCCTCCAATGCTACTAAGGTTCTAGCACACACAAAGCACACAAAACACAACCAAAAACATAAAAATCTAAACAAAATCAAAACAAGAAAGGGAAAAATGTTACCAATGGGTTGCCTCCCACCAAGCTCTTCTTTAAGGTCATTAGCTTGACCAAACTCGGGGGCGTCTACTCATGATAAAGTGGGGCAATCATATCCACCGGAGCTCCCGGGATATACTTCTTCAACCGGTGCCCATTCACCTTAAAGTTTCCACAATGCTCCCCTCCTATCTCAATAGCTCCATGGGGAAAAATCTTCTTCACCACATATGGCCCGGTCCATCTTGATTTGAGCTTTCCGGGAAAGAGCCGCAACCTTGAGTTGAAGAGAAGGACAAGGTCTCCTTCACTCAACTCCTTGGGGATGATCCTCTTGTCATGCCACCGTTTGGTCCTCTCCTTGTAGATCCGGGCATTCTCATAAGCATCCAACCGGATCTCCTCAAGTGCGTTCATATCAAGCAACCTCTTTTCTCCGGCTTCCTTGAGATCAAAATTTAGCCACTTGATAGCCCAATGTGCTCTATGCTCTATTTCTACCGGAAGGTGGCAAGACTTGCCATAGACCAACTTGTAAGGAGTGGTGCCGATTGGTGTCTTGAAAGCGGTCCTATATGCCCACAAGGCATCATTGAGCTTCATAGCCCAATCCTTTCTAGTTCTAGACACCGTCTTCTCGAGAATGGCCTTTATCTCCCGGTTGGAGATCTCCACTTGGCCACTAGTTTGGGGATGGTAAGGTGTTGCCACCTTATGTGTCACCCCATACTTAGCCAAAAGTGCCCCAAAGTTCCTATTGGTGAAATGCTTTCCTCCATCACTTATGATTACCCTTGGTGTTCCAAACCTAGGAAAGATCACTCGGTTGAAGAACCGCACCACAACCTTGGCGTCATTTGTAGGAGAGGCGATTGCCTCCACCCATCTTGATACATAATCAACCGCCAATAGGATGTAGAGGTTACCACATGAAGAAGGGAATGGTCCCATGAAGTCCACACCCCACACATCAAAAATTTCCACTTCTTGTATGTTGTTCAAGGGCATCTCATTCCTCCTTGAGATGTTGCCCGTCCTTTGGCAAGCATCACAAGCTACCACAAAACTTTGCACATCCTTGAACAAACTTGGCCAAAAGAAGCCCGATTGCAACACTTTAGCACATGTCTTGTGCGAGCTAGCATGCCCTCCACATGGCGAGGAATGACAATGGCGGATCACACTTTCCACCTCATCCTCCGGTATGCATCTTCTAAACATTCCATCCGGCCCTCTTTTAAACAAAAGTGGCTCGCTCCAATAGTAATGCCTCACATCTTTGAAGAACTTCTTCCTTTGGGCATATGTCAAACCGGGAGGCACTTCCTCACACACTAAGTAGTTCACAATGTCGGCAAACCATGGCTCGCTTCCTCTAGACACTTGGAACAAGCATTCCTCCACCATGTGCAATTGCTCATCCCGGAACGAATCATCAATCGGGATGTCATCTCTTCCAAGCTCCAAGGGTGGGAGTCTACTAAGGTGATCCGCCACGGAGTTCTCGGATCCCTTCTTGTCCCGGATTTCCAAATCAAACTCTTGAAGAAGAAGGATCCACCGAATCAACCTTGGATTGGCATCCTTCTTTGCAAGTAGATAACGGATCGCATCATGATCCGTACAAACTATGACCTTCGCTCCAACAAGATATGAGCGGAACTTCTCAAAAGCATACACCACCGCTAGCAACTCTTTCTCGGTGGTGGCATAATTGAGTTGGGCACCATCTAGCGTCTTGCTAGCATAATAAATAGCATAAGTGCGCCCACCTTTTTGTTGCCCCAAAACAGCCCCAACGGCTACATCGCTTGCATCACACATGATCTCAAACGGTAAACTCCAATCCGGAGGTTGCATGATTGGTGCGGAGATCAAGGCGTTCTTCATCCTACAAAAAGCCTCAAGACAATCTTTGGAAAAGACAAAATCAACATCCTTCATTAGTAGGTTAGTAAGAGGCTTAGAAATTTTAGAGAAGTCTTGAATAAACCTCCGGTAAAAACCGGCATGCCCTAAGAAACTCCTTACCCCCTTCACCGAGGTAGGTGGTGGCAACTTCTCTATCGTTTCAATCTTGGCTCTATCAACCTCAATACCACGGTTGGACACCAAGTGTCCCAACACAATACCTTCATTTACCATGAAGTGGCATTTTTCCCAATTTAAGACAAGATTTGTCTCCTCACATCTTTGCAATACTAATGACAAGTTAGCCAAGCAATTATCAAAGGAAGAACCATAAACAGAGAAATCATCCATGAACACTTCCATGATATTTTCAATGTATTCCGAAAAGATGGCCATCATACACCTTTGGAAGGTGGCGGGTGCATTACACAACCCAAATGGCATTCTCCTATATGCAAAAGTACCCCATGGGCATGTAAATGTGGTTTTCTCTTGGTCATCGGGGTGGATAGGGATTTGGAAGAATCCACTATAGCCATCTAAATAGCAAAAATGAGAATGTTGAGCTAACCTCTCTAGCATTTGGTCAATGAAGGGGAGAGGGAAGTGATCTTTTCTAGAGGCCATGTTCAACTTCCTATAGTCAATGCACATCCTCCACCCCGTAACCGTCCTAGTTGGGATTAGTTCGTTGTTCTCATTGGTCACTACGGTCATTCCACCCTTCTTAGGAACTACATGAACGGGACTAACCCACTTACTATCCGAGATAGGGTAAATTATCCCCGCATCTAGCAACTTAATGATTTTCTTTTTTGACCACCTCTTTCATTATAGGATTCAATCTCCTTTGATGTTCAATAGAGGGTTTATGATTATCTTCCATCAATATCTTATGCATGCACAAAGAAGGTTTTATGCCAACCAAATCATCAATAGTATAGCCAATGGCTTTCCTATGCAATCTTAGTTCATGCAACAACTTAGCAAGTTCATCATCACTCAAGCATGCATTCACAATCACCGGATATGTAGAATTATCACCAAGGAAAGCATACTTCAAATGAGAGGGGAGGGGTTTGAGTTCAAGTTTAGGAGGACCTTTATCGATTGGAGACGATCCAAATAACGTTGGATGAGATGAATCCAAAGCAAATGAAGACCTTCCAAGGCTCCTTGAAGCTTGATCATCAATGAGGTCTGATTCAGGGAAAACCACGGCCAACTCCACGGTTTGCTCCACTTCCACGGCCGTGGACCTTGCCTGGCTCATCTGTTGAGGCTTTACAGAGAGTTTGACGGCCGTGGAACCATTTCCACGGCCATGGAACTTGCAGTTGCTTAGCACCTCTTCGTGGCCTTCAACTTGAGCCCTTGTCTCCTCTTCTAATGCTTCTAAGGCCTTGATCTCTTCATTGCAAGCCTCCTCAACACCTTCCTCCATCATACTTAAGGTAAGAACCTTCTCCAAGGGGTCCTTGATCAAGATCGAGCTCACAACTTCTCTAGATTCTTCTTGCTCGACTATGTTAAAGACATCCTCATCAAGGGTTGGCCCTTTCATCATTGTGGACAACTTGAACTTGATGTTCTCTTCTCCAATGTTGAAGGAGAGAGTCCCATTCTTGCAATCCACTAGGCATCCGGAGGTGGCTAGGAAAGGTCTTCCTAAGATGATGGGAACCGGATAGTCCGCCGGAATATCCAAGACAACAAAATCAATTGGCACATAGAATCCTCCTAGTTGCACCGGGACGTCTTCTAAGATCCCAACCGGATGAGTGATAGAACGGTCCGCCATATAGAGGGTCATCTTGACCGGTTTTGGCTCCCCTAGTCCAACCTTGTTGCAAAGTGCAAGCGGTATGATGCTTACACTTGCTCCAAGATCACAAAGGGCCTTGTACTTCACATCTCCCACTCCTATTGGGACACAAAAGGAATCCGAATCTCTTAGCTTGGGAGGCATCTCCTCCTTCATTGTTTGGATCAATTCCGAGGATCTCTTGGTCATTCTTATCTCCCCATACTCCTCCAACTTCCTTTTGTTGGAGAGTATCTCCTTCAAGAACTTGCCATATGCCGGCATTCCTAAAATAGCATCCATGAATGGAATGTTAATATGCAATTTAGACATTAGTTCAAGGAACTTACCAAAGTGATTGTCCAAGCGAGCTCTTGCTCGTGATTGAGGGAACGGTAGTGGTGGCTTGTATGGAGGCGGTGCCACATAAGTTGGCTCTACATCCTTGCTCTTGCCTCCATCTCTTTGCAAAGTCTCTTCCTCTATCACCACTTGTTTCCCTTTAGCATTCTCCTTAGGCAAAGGATCTTTCATACTCAACCCACTCCTTGTTGTAATGGCCAACACTTGGCCTCTTGGGTTGTCTTCGGTCCTTCCGGGATGCTTCCCCGGATCTCTATGGGCTTCACCCGCCTTTTGGAACACTTGTGCTTCCAATACCTTTTGAGCTTTAGAAATTGAAGTCACGGTGCTCTCAAGACCACTCAACCTTCCAAGCAATTGCTCAAACATAATTTCGGTCCTATCCTTTGGAGGTTGAGTAAATCCGGGTGGAGGTTCTTGTGAAGCTTTCGGTGGTGGAGTTGTGCTTGTGGAAGCAGGAGGGTTCAAGGCTCCATCCGGGTTAGAGTAGGAAAACCCGGGATGGTTGTGGTTGGGCCGGTAATTGTTGAATTGCCGGTTGTTGTTGAAGTTCCTTGGGCCTTGATAATTGTTGTAATTGCCCCTTCCCATGTAATTCACATCCTCCTCCTTGGAAGATAAGTTAGCTTGTGGAAGCACTTGAGGAGTTGCTTGGTTCTTCAAAGTTGTAGCACACAACTCCCTCAAGGACTTCAATTCATTGTTGATGGCATCAAGCTTGAAATTGCTCATGGTGACCTCACTCACCTCATATGCTCCCGCCTTTCTCCCTTCACTCTTCCTATGGGAGTACTTCTCAATCACTAGAGCTTGCTTCTCTACAAACTCCCAAGCTTCATCTACATGCTTCTCCATGAAAGTCCCACCGGAAAGAGATTGAAGCTTAAATTGGCTATCTTTATCAAGTCCCTTGAAATAGATCTCCAATAGCTCAATTTTCGGTATACCATGGTGTGGATGATCTAGGAGAAGGTTTTTGAACCTCTCCCAAGACTTGAATAAACTCTCTCTATCCTTCATCACGAAGGCATTGATCTTCTCTCTTAACTCGGTAGTCTTGGAAGGCGGGAAGAACTTAGTCAAAAACTCGGTTGTCATCTCCTCCCAAGTACCAACTCGCCCTTGTGGAATAGATTGATACCAAGTCAAGGCTTTATCCTTAAGAGAGAAGGAAAAGGCCCTAAGCTTATGGTTGTTGCTCTCCAATCTTGGCGGTCAAAGAGTCTCCATCAAGATCTCATAATTCATCAAGTGTTGATGAGGAGACTCTCCTTCCATCCGTCCAAATTGATTATGCCGGATCATTTGTAGAACTTGAGGGCGGAGCTCGTAATCATGGGCTGCGGGATCTCCTAAGTTCACACCCGGACGGTGTGCTCTTTGTGCCGGATCCATACGTTGCCCCAACGTTTGTGGCTCTTCCATAGCAATGGGCACAACCCTAATATTCACCGCCGCCGGCTGCGGTTGTGGCGGAGGTGGAGTAGGTTGTTGACGGTTAAGCTCTCTTTGCACAAGAGCTTGCCTAATCTCCTCAATCTCCCTCCTAGTTGCCTCTTGCCTCTCATTGACAAGTCTCCTTTCATTCTCCAAAGCTTCATCCCTTATCCTAATTTGCTCTAAAGCCTCATCTAACTCAGCTTGGAGGTCTCTTCCGGCCATCTCTTTTCCCTTTTTAATGCTCTTGGATCTAGATCTAAGGGTTTTCTCCGGTTCGGGATCGAATGGAGCTAAATCCTTGCCACGAGACCTTCGCATACACCTAAAGAGTAAGAGATGTCCTGAAAAGCAAAGACACAAACCAAAAAGAGATCAAAAGCAACAAGAAAGATCTACACTAATAAACAATCACAAAATAGACTCAATCTAGACCTAGTCCCCGGCAACGGCGCCAAAAACTTGTTACGCTCTGTTCGCTCCAAACGGTGTGTGCAACCTTTAAATTTATAACCCTAGACTTAAGCTTAAAACAAGGATGCGAACCCGCAGTGTACGGGTCAATCGTAGTAAAAAGCAAGAAAATTCCAGGGGTCGATCACAGGGACTCGGTGAAACAAAGTCAATAACAGTAAGCTTCGTGAATACTAACCACAAGAGCAATTAACACAATCAAAGATGAATAAGAAGTCGATAAAGCAAACATGCAATTCTAGGGATTAAAGCATCTAGTTGTGGTTCCAACTCAAGATCTATAGATAAGCGGACAAAGCTGAGATTTTTGCGTGGGGAAGGTGTTACTAAAGTGGAATAGATCACCAGGTAAGTCTCACTACTCACTAATCCTAAACCGTAACTCCTATTACCGGGTAAGTCTCAAGGAATCAAGATAAAGAACTATTACCTCAAACTAACACACCATCTAAGGGAATAGAATCAACCTTTACCGGGTAAGTCTCAGGCTAACTCACAAAGATGGGATGGAAGCACACTCAAACCCCAATAACGGATAAACCTTTATTACCTACACTTATAATCGTTGGTATACAAACTAAGGAATTACCGGGTAAGTCTCATCCTAAGCTTGCATTGAACCAGAAAGGTGTAATAAGAATAGGATTTGGCAAACTCTAACACTTAACTCTCAGTTATGGATCAGATAAGTCACCTCGGTCAGCCAGTTTCCACCCCGGCCGAGATGTTCATCGACTGAACGAGATGCTTAGGGTTAAGGTCAAAGACTCGAACTTTCAGGGTCCTACTGGAATCTAAGATTATTCTATCATTGTTTTTCCCACAACCTTCAGCCAATCACCCTAGAATCACACAAGGAAATTAGCCACTCATCATCATTATGAAAGTATTAAAGTATATGGGAAGAAAGTGAATATTTGAACAAGAAGAATTTAATGAAAAGACTTCAATAATTGAATCAAATATCACAACAAAAGCGTTCCTTGGATAGCAATCCAACAAGACAAGACAACAAGTGAGGGAATTGAAGAAAATCTTACAAAACCCTCCAAAAAGCTATAAAAGCTATAGACTTCAATCTTCCTTCAAACCTTCAAAAAGGTTCTTCGAATCTCTCCCAACTGGAGTAGGCTGCTGCTGCTGCGTGCTATAAACCCTGATCGACGGTATAGCGTGCTTGTATGCGGTGTAAGCGGCTTCTCGATTTGTGGAAATCCAACCCTTTTTATAGGAAAATAACCCTCCAAAGATAAAATATCTTAGAAAGATCTTTTCCCATAAAAATAGGTAAAATATTAGATCTTCTTCCTTCCAGGAGCCAAGCCTAAAAATATAAGATCACTTTCCAATTTTAAAAGATCTTATCCATGAATAAAATATTCTCGCCGCGTCCTAGGTGTTCGCCTCGGTCGAGTCGGCGTCTCTGGATCACCTCGGTCGAGATGAATCTCTGGTCAACCGAGGTGAGTCACAACTGAATGTGAAATCTCTCAAAACTGGTCAAAAGTAAATCTTTAATCCATGGCTATGCTCCCTGGATGTAGCTCCAAATGACTCATGACTCCTTTTGCTCCTTTTTGATGCGAAACGTACCATTTTACCTACGATTACAACAAAACTAGGTGTAGACCTCGATTCTCGCAAAGGTAGGTGAAATGGTAGTAAAATCACATAATATACATACAAACATGCAGATTATGAAAGATAAAACGTCCAAACAAAACCCAAAATATAGACTATAATTCATGCTATCAAAATACCCCATACTTAGCCCTTGCTTGTCCCCAAGCAAGCTCCGCATATAGAAGACAAGATAGAATAGATTATAAGTCAAGAAAATCAATGAAAAGTCTTTCAAAAACATTTTTATGGTGTGTTACAATCATAGATCACTCTAAGAGAATACTTCATGGAATTAAAAACTCAATATGCTCAAAACATTTTATAAATATAGGAAAGTTGTTCATCTTTGCATAAAACCATAGAATGCATAATAAGTCATAATTATCAAAATTAATCATGTATAATCCAGTTTAAACCGCTAAGTCAATCAACAAGCTCAAGGTCTCAAGGGTTTCCCAAAAGAAAGGTCAAGAAACGTGTAGGGTAGGGATGTGTGTAAGGTAATGTGGTGCTAGAATCCGGGAAAAGGATGAACTTCACTTTCACTTTGACTTGCAACATCTCCCACCAATAAGCTTTGCTTATTTCACACTTTTTTTCTTTTTACTTTACTTTTTGGGATGCATGGACAAAGGTGCACAATAACCGAAGCCTAGGAAATCTGCAATCATCAATTTCTCGAGATGCATCAAACCCTTGATGCACATACCATGACCCGTTAGGAATATCGCTCAATCCGACTTTGGCAAGACACAAACACCCGGCTATGTGAATGGTGCCGAGTTACTCATCTTCATGATTGACTTCCCCAAACCTAAAATTGCTTTCTAACACTTTCACTTCCAGCCACTTCTCAACTTTAACTCCACTTGCTTTCACCACTTCGCTTGCTTCCAAATTCCCGGATAGGTAAAGGGAGGCAAAATGTATATGAGGGGCTAAGCATGATCAAGAAGAAGAAGAAGAAGAATGAATTGCCTTGGTCTTTCCAGGAAAAAAGTGAGAGAACTTATCTTGTGGTGTCAACCTTCAAATTCAACATAATTTGGATAAAAACAAAGTATTAAACATGCTAATAATTTCAAACAAAGCATTTAGCAACTTAAACATATTATAAAACCTTTCAAACACATAAAGAATTTAAAACCAGTCAGTAAACAAGATCTTCACTGAGATCATATCCAGATAAGTAACACAAAAATCGTTTTCGAAAACTCTAGTTAACACACCTCGGTCGAGGTGTTCTTGGTTCAACCGAGGTGAAACGCCTTGTTTGGCCAAGACTGACTCGGTCGAGGTCAAAAAAAAAAAATTTTTTTTTAAACCATTTTTTTTTCCAGTTTCGACGTTTTTCTCAATCAAATAACCTGTAGGTATGCATGTAATATCAAATAATCATATAAATGCAGAAGTGAAGCATAAATAAAATATCCGATGAAATGTCATACATCAAAAGTAGTCAAATAACATCAAGTAGTCATAATAAATACAAACACCCCATACTTGGGACACACTGTCCCAGTGGGTCAAATATAAGTCTAGAAATGAGAGTACTCACCGGATAAATAGCTGAACTGCATAAAAATATAATAAAGAAAATCCTGCAGCTCCTCAATAGTCTCGATCCGGCGGTGGTTGTGGTGGTACGTACGGATATTGAGTCGGATCGAAAGGATAGCCCATGACACGCTCGAACTGAAGCTGGGCCATGATGTGCTGATAGTGCTGCCGCTCCTGCATCTCGCGGATATCCAGCGATAATGCAGCATACGAGTCAATAACCTGATCCGTCAGGTCATCGATCCGTCTGTGAGCAGCTCGATCTCTCACTCCATGCCTCCTGCGTCTAGCAGGTCTGACTGGAGAAGTCTCAGCTGGTGCCGGCTCTGTCTCCTCCTCATCATCCAAGTCGATGATCGGTGGCGCGCTCGTACCTGTAGTATCCGTCCCTGTATCTATCGGGACTCCACCATCTCTCTCATCTACCGTCTCCTCGTCGTCGTCATCCTCCTCCTCCTCCTCAGCCTCAGCTGGGGCAGCTGCTGCCTCCCTATGATCCTCCATCAGCGGGGCCCAAGCTGTCTTCCAGTAATGCGGATCGAAAACTGTGAACTGTGCAGACCAGCGGATCCCCTGTGGCGCAGTCCGCTCCCATGGCATAGCAACAAATGGAGTGGTCAAACCACGGGGAACTAGAATCCTCCGTGTGATCATCTCCTGTAATCCAAGCGGCTTCGGAGCCGCCACCATCGTACATACACTGAGGTCCATCCCGTGATAAGCAGCAATATGGGTGACTAGACATCCACAGCAAATGTCTCCCTTCGCTTTAGCCTTGATCTTGTGCAGGTCCTCTGCCAAGATCAAGCCAAAGTCTGGGAAACCCCCCGTGACCATACAGTAAAGGCTGAAGAGCTCGCCCTATCGGATCTTCTGGGGCGTCTCAGTACGCGCCAGAAAAGTCTCGCTGAATATCCTATGGGCTAATCTGAAGGCCGGGTGGAAGATGACCTTCTCCCTGGAATCTCCAGGGCGCCATCTGTCTGCATGCTTGGTAATATGGGCAATCTGCCCCCAGAACTCCCTAGCTACGGATCGGGAGGGGAAGTCGGTGGCGGTGGGCTCAGAAAAGCCGAAAATCTCTCTCCAAATCTCTAAAGGAACTATGAAGTTCCGGTTCATCAACCGGTACTTCACAGACCGGTCTGTGGGGAGGTAGGAGAAGGAGCTAACGAACTCTAAGGTCGGCTCCAAATAGGTTGGGGCTCGGATCTCAGTAAACTGATCCAGCCCAACAGTGGCAATCATCCTCCTAAGGTCAGCATCTAACCCTAGGCAATCGAAAGCTGACACGTCCAGAAAACGTGGTGCGATAACTGGACGGCTAGCTATGCGCTCATAGTCTACCCGGCATCTCTCGTGGATAACCGGGCGGTAAGGACGGGAAGAAGAGGAAGAAGGAGGGGAAGGTGAGGATCTATCTCTGAGGGCTAGGCGACGATCGGAACTCATTTTCTCTCAACACTGTCAGACCACCTCGGTCACTGACAAGACTCAGAAATCATCTCGGTCGAGATGCAGTTCGACCGGACCGAGGCGCAGTAGTTACGGTTCCAATTCTCAGAAATTCAGTTCTTTTCCCCCAAAAATCACTACAATTGCTTCCTAAGGGGTACTTAAGCCTTTTCTCAGCAAAATCAGGGGCAACCAAAGCCCAAATCGAAGCGAATGAACGAGTTAGGGTTTCGACTGTTTTTACCTCGTTTCGGTCGATTCGTTCGATTTCTTTGCAGATCTGTTGTTGCAATCGGTTCCTCTACCCTTCAATCGCAATTTAGAAGCAGAAATCTTCGAAAACGAGCAAGAAAAGAGAGAGAGCGAAGTGGACTGCCGCCGCGGTCGAGATGAAGAAGGTAAAAAGTAAAAATGAAAATTTTTTTCTTTTTATACTACTCCTGGATCTGCTGTCACCTCGGTCGAGATGGTCTCGACTGGACCGAGGTGGTACGGACCGAGGTGGTTCTGCAGAAAACCCTAGTCGCCTCGGTTGCTCAAGAATCAACTCGGTCGAGGTGCTCTGACAGTAACCGAGATGCTTCTGTCTTCTCAAAATCTCGAACTTCTGTCCTTCCAGTTATGCTCCTTCCTTAGATATTCCCTGTTGTCTATCCAGAACGCCAAAAACAAAGCAAAGCAAAGCAAAAACAAAAACTATCTAAGCTAGACTAGAAAACGGGAAAAGAAAGCAATACCTTGGGTTGCCTCCCAAGAAGCGCTTGATTTAAGGTCGCTAGCTGGACCATGATGCGTCTCAAACGAGGTGGGAGGTCCCCTCACCCCATACTTCACCTCCATCGTGGGGTGAAGTAAGTAAATCCATCAAACGCTCCAACAAGTGTAAGTGCTCATCGGGGAATGAATCGTCTATGGGTGGGTCGTCCGTCTCGCGGGAAGATTCCGGCAGCCGGCTGAGGTGGTCCGCAACTGAGTTCTCGGATCCCTTCTTATCGCGGATCTCTAGGTCAAACTCTTGAAGCAAGAGAATCCATCGAATAAGGCGCGGCTTGGCATCTTTCTTAGCCAACAAGTAACGAATGGCTGCGTGGTTGGTGTAGACAATGACCTTCGCCCCTACTAGATAGGAACGAAACTTCTCGAAAGCATATACAACCGCCAATAACTCCTTCTCGGTGGTAGCGTAGTTGCGTTGTGCTTCATCTAGCGTCTTGCTAGCATAATAAATGGCGGTGGTCCGTCCATCCTTCTTCTGTCCAAGCACCGCTCCTACGGCTACATCACTAGCGTCACACATGACCTCAAAGGGCAAGGTCCAATCAGGAGGTTGGATAATGGGAGCGGAGATCAACGCTTCCTTAATCCTGTAAAAAGCATCAAGACACTCCTGCGAAAACTCAAAAACAACATCTTTATTCAAGAGGTTAGTTAGAGGTTTAGAAATCTTAGAGAAGTCCTTGATGAATCTCCTGTAGAAACCTGCATGCCCGAGAAAACTCCTCACACCTTTAACAGAACAAGGAGGAGGGAGCTTCACAATAGTCTCGATCTTAGCCCGATCAACCTCAATACCTCGATTAGAAACGAGGTGTCCTAGCACAATGCCTTCATTAACCATAAAATGACACTTCTCCCAATTCAAGACGAGATTAGTGTCTTCACATCTTTTAAGCACTAGTGAAAGGTTAGATAGGCAATTATCAAAAGAGGAACCATATACAGAAAAATCATCCATGAATACCTCCATTATCTCCTCTATGTACTCGGAAAAGATAGCCATCATGCATCGCTGGAAGGTAGCGGGTGCATTGCACAACCCAAATGGCATCCTCCGATAGGCAAACGTCCCCCATGGACAAGTGAAAGTGGTCTTCTCCTGATCATCCGGATGGATAGGAATCTGGAAGAATCCACTATAGCCGTCCAAGTAACAAAAGTGCGAATGCTGGGCCAGCCGCTCGAGCATCTGATCGATGAAGGGAAGTGGAAAATGGTCCTTCCGTGTGGCCGTGTTCAGCTTCCTGTAATCGATGCAAACCCTCCAGCCCGTAACGGTCCTAGTTGGGATTAACTCGTTGTTCTTATTCGTCACAACGGTCATCCCTCCTTTCTTCGGAACGACATGCACCGGGCTAACCCACTTGCTATCCGAGATAGGATAAATAATACCTGCATCCAACAACTTAAGAACTTCCTTCTTCACAACCTCTTTCATGATCGGATTTAACCGTCTTTGAGGTTCCCGTGAAGTCTTATGATTATCTTCCATTAGAATTCTATGCATGCAGAAAAAAGGCTTAATGCCAATAAGATCATCCGTGGTATAACCTATAGCCCTTCGATGCTTTCTCAGGACATGCATTAATTTAGACAATTCAGATTCGGTAAGGGAAGCACTAACAATAACGGGATAAGTAGAATCCAGTCCAAGAAAGATATACCTCAAGTGACTAGGGAGTTGCTTAAGCTCCACAACTGGGGGTGCTTTCTGAGAGGGATCCTTGCTTCCTCTTTCCAGTGGAGTGGTGTCAGAAACTGGACTCGATGAAGTCTCAGTTAGAATCGTCTCGCCATCGACCTCGGTCGAGGCGCAGAGGCGTTGACCGAGGTGTTCTTCAGTCGCCTCGCTTAGCCCAGAAAGTGTCTCGGTCGAGGTACTGCTACTGGAACCGAGGCTGGAGATCTTCGTCTCCTGGATTAGCTTCTTAGTTTTAGCTCCTGGATCCTCTTCCAGTGCCTTCAAGCTCCGTATATCTGCATCACAAGAAGCATCTATACCTTCATCCATTAAACTGAAGCTAATAACTCTTTCGAGTGGATCGTTAATAAGGATAGAGCTCACCAATTCTCTTGATTCTTCTTCATCGTAGATGTTGAAGATATCATCAGTTAGCTGCTCCCCTTTCATGGCTGCAAGTAGTGCGAACTCCACCTCATCGCCACCAACGTTGAATTTCAACTTGGCGTTCTTGCAATCCACGTTGCAACCCGAAGTTGCTAGAAATGGCCTCCCGAGAATAATAGGAACAGGATAATCTGCGGGAATGTCTAGTACAACAAAATCTATAGGTAGATAGAAGTTACCTAACTTGACCGGAACGTCCTCCAAGATGCCCACGGGATGGGTAATGGAGCGATCCGCCATATAAAGTTGAATCTTGACCGGCTTGGGCTCTCCAAGACCGATCTTCGTGCATAGCTCCAGCGGGATGATGCTCACGCTGGCTCCTAGATCACAAAGGGCTTCGCAAGTGACATCCCCAACTTGAATGGGAATGCAAAACGAGCCGGGATCTCTCAACTTAGGTGGCATCTTTTCCTTCATGATCTTGATAAGCTCCGAAGATTTAGATGTCATCCTAACTTCACCAACATCCTCCAGCTTCCTCTTCCTTGATAAGATTTCTTTTAAGAACTTCCCATAGGCGGGCATACCTAGAATAGCATCAAGGAAGGGAATACTAATATGTAGCTTATTCATCAAGTCAGGAAACTTACCAAAGTGCTTGTCTAGATGTGCTCTGGCTCTGGACTGAGGGAATGGAAGTGGTGGTTTGTATGCAGGAGGTGGAATATAAGTTTCAGTCGTCCCTCCTACTTTCTGCTGCTCCACCTCGGTTGGCATCTCGGTCGAGGTGTTCTTCGACTAGATCTGGACCGAGGTGGTCTGCGTCGAACGACGTACTGGATCTGCAGTTTTAAGTCCACTCCTCGTCGTTATGGCCATGCACTGGCCCTTAGGGTTAGTTTCCGTCTTTGCTGGAAGCTTCCCTGGATCTCTTGGCGCTTCATTCGCCCTACTAGCAAGTTGTTGTTCGAAGGACTTTTGGGCCCTCGAAAATGAAGTCATAGAATTCTCCATAGCGCTAAGCTTGATCAAGATAGCCTCCAGAACTGCGTCTTTCTTTTCTGGTTGAGACGAACTTGACCCTTGCCCTTGGCTCTTTAATGGAGTAGAAGAAGAAGAAGGGGAAGAGAGGAAAGGGTTAGAGGAATCGTTAGAGTTGGAGTTTGAATGATTGTTACCGTGATTTTGGTTATTCGCCCTCCAGTTGTTGCTATTGGATCCTCTATTGTTGTTGTTGTAGTTGTTGTTTCGGGGACCGTTGTTGTTGTTACGGTACCCGTTGTTGTTGTTGTTCCTTTGCCCTTGCTCTTCCTTCTTAGTTTGAGCCATCAAGAGTTCCTTCAATTGCTTCACGTCATTCTTCAAAGACGTGAGTTGATTGTTGTTGGATTGAGTCTCTTGAAAGTTGACTCTTTTAACTCCACCTTCAGCTCCTTGGTGGGTATATTTCTCCATGTGCAAGGCTTGCTTCTCAATGAAGTCCCAAGCCTCATCAATCGCCATGTCCATGAAGGTGCCGGCGGAGAGTAGTTGGAGATTGAACTGGGTGCTTCCGTCCAGTCCTTTGAAGTAGATCTCCAACAACTCGATCTTTGGAATCCCATGATGTGGGCAATCCAAAAGGATATCCTTGAACCGCTCCCAAGATTTGGACAAGCTCTCCTTGTCCTTCATAATGAAAGCATTGGTCTTCCCTCTCATTTCAGCGATCTTTGAGGGGGGAAAGAATTTGGTCAAGAATTCCGTAGTCATCTCCTCCCATGTGCTAATTTTTCCTGGAGGAAGAGATTGATACCAAGTAAGAGCTCTATCTTTTAAAGAAAAGTAAAAAGGTCTTAGCTTGTAGTTGTTATTTTCAATTCTAGAAGGTCGCAACGTTTCCATCAAGATCTCGTAGTTTTGAAGATGTTGATGTGGCGACTCCTTCTCTAGCCCCCCGAATTGGCATTGGCGAATCATGGCTAGAACTTGCGGTCGAAGTTCGTAGTCATGATCCGCTGGATCTCCTAGGTTCACTCCTGGACGCCTCAGTTATTGATTAGGGTCCATCCTTTGACCTAGGGTTTGTGGGATTCCTACAAGAAGAACATCTCGGACTGGCCTCCGAGGTGGAAGTACATCGGCCGGGGCGTCAGGTACTGGAGCCTGCCTCGGTCAAGGATCAGCTACTGGATCCTGCATCGGTCGAGGATCAACAGGAGGATCTTCCCTTGGTCGAAGTAGAATCTGATCCCGTATGACTGCTATCTCCGCTTCGATTGCTGCAGTCCTGGTGCGATTCTCTTCTTTCTCTTGCCTTAGTTCTTCTTTGCTGAGACGTAGCAGCTCTAGCGTCTCTTTCAATTCGGCCGCAAGATCGCGGTCGTCTTGTTGGGCCATCTTCGCTTCTCTTAAGCGTCGCTTGTATGTCTTTTCGGGTTCGGGATTGTAGGGAACGATTTCCTTCCCAGTGCGGGTTCTTCGCATATACCTAAGAAAGAACCTGCAAAAGTCACTCAAGTAGAGTGGTTAGATGACACGGGGGCAAGCGCCCCAAGAGCAAACCTCCCCGGCAACGGCGCCAAAAACTTGTTCGCTCCAAACGGTGTGTGCAAGCTTTAAATTTATAACCCTAGACTTAAGCTTAAAACAAGGATGCGAACCCGCAGTGTACGGGTCAATCGTAGTAAAAAGCAAGAAAATTCCAGGGGTCGATCACAGGGACTCGGTGAAACAAAGTCAATAACAGTAAGCTTCGTGAATACTAACCACAAGAGCAATTAACACAATCAAAGATGAATAAGAAGTCGATAAAGCAAACATGCAATTCTAGGGATTAAAGCATCTAGTTGTGGTTCCAACTCAAGATCTATAGATAAGCGGACAAAGCTGAGATTTTTGCGTGGGGAAGGTGTTACTAAAGTGGAATAGATCACCGGGTAAGTCTCACTACTCACTAATCCTAAACCGTAACTCCTATTACCGGGTAAGTCTCAAGGAATCAAGATAAAGAACTATTACCTCAAACTAACACACCATCTAAGGGAATAGAATCAACCTTTACCGGGTAAGTCTCAAGCTAACTCACAAAGATGGGATGGAAGCACACTCAAACCCCAATAAAGGATAAACCTTTATTACCTACACTTATGATCGTTGGTATACAAACTAAGGAATTACCGGGTAAGTCTCATCCTAAGCTTGCATTGAACCAGAAAGGTGTAATAAGAATAGGATTTGGCAAACTCTAACACTTAACTCTCAGTTATGGATCAGATAAGTCACCTCGGTCAGCTAGTTTCCACCCCGGCTGAGATGTTCATCGACTGAACGAGATGCTTAGGGTTAAGGTCAAAGACTCGAACTTTCAGGGTCCTATTGGAATCTAAGATTATTCTATCATTGTTTTTCCCACAACCTTCAGCCAATCACCCTAGAATCACACAAGGAAATTAGCCACTCATCATCATTATGAAAGTATTAAAGTATATGGGAAGAAAGTGAATATTTGAACAAGAAGAATTTAATGAAAAGACTTCAATAACTGAATCAAATATCACAACAAAAGCGTTCCTTGGATAGCAATCCAACAAGACAAGACAACAAGTGAGGGAATTGAAGAAAATCTTACAAAACCCTCCAAAAAGCTATAAAAGCTATAGACTTCAATCTTCCTTCAACCTTCAAAAAGGTTATTCGAATCTCTCCCAACTGGAGTAGGCTGCTGCTGCTGCGTGCTATAAACCCTGATCGACGGTATAGCGTGCTTGTATGCGGTGTAAGCGGCTTCTCGATTTGTGGAAATCCAACCCTTTTTATAGGAAAATAACCCTCCAAAGATAAAATATCTTAGAAAGATCTTTTCCCATAAAAATAGGTAAAATATTAGATCTTCTTCCTTCCAGGAGCCAAGCCTAAAAATATAAGATCACTTTCCAATTTTAAAAGATCTTATCCATGAATAAAATATTCTCGCCGCGTCCTAGGTGTTCGCCTCGGTCGAGTCGGCGTCTCTGGATCACCTCGGTCGAGATGAATCTCTGGTCAACCGAGGTGAGTCACAACTGAATGTGAAATCTCTCAAAACTGGTCCAAAGTAAATCTTTAATCCATGGCTATGCTCCCTGGATGTAGCTCCAAATGACTCATGACTCCTTTTGCTCCTTTTTGATGCGAAACGTACCATTTTACCTACGATTACAACAAAACTAGGTGTAGACCTCGATTCTCGCAAAGGTAGGTGAAATGGTAGTAAAATCACATAATATACATACAAACATGCAGATTATGAAAGATAAAACGTCCAAACAAAACCCAAAATATAGACTATAATTCATGTTATCACGCTCAGGATGTGATACGCAATGGGTTTTAAATTTATATTCTCGTTATATTTATCCTAATTCCTAGCGAAACCCGCAGTGTACGGGACGTTTGTAGTAGGGATAGTATTCCGAGGTCGAACACAAAGACTAAGGTGAGATTGATTCAATTAGTGATTAAGTCTAGTGAAGATCTAAGTTTAAGAAAAGAGAAAGAAATAAAAAAATGAAAATCTCAATGTTTTTGGTTGGGTTTTTGGTGATCAATCAAGGATCACTAAGCATGCAAATAAACGAATCAACTATGATAACAAATCAACACCAACAAACAAACTAAACAAGATATAGATCAAGGAAAGAAAAGTGGATTCTAGGGGTTGGAAGTTCCGATTATGGCATATGACTCAAGCTATCTATTCATTCCTTGGATTAGCTATGATATGTTGGGAGCAAGCATTTCTAGATTGGGATCAATTACCGGGTAGGTCTCATGGTCCACTAGTCCATTTCTAAGGTCTCATCACCGGGTAAGTCTCTAAGAACCTAAGGAACGAAATTCTACACAAACCGGATTGTCACCTAGAGATATAACCTATCCTTACCGGGTAAGTCTCAGAAGGGTTAGTCCTAAGCGACTATCTAGCACACTTGGTCCAATGGCGGCTTATGAGGCTCACCACTACCTAGGGTTTGTTATCTTTGAAATCTAAGGGTAAGGATTACCGGGTAAGAATCTCCTAACACTTAGTTGCTAACACTAGGTCACCCTAGGATAGATTTAACTCAACAAACACTTAGGATTTCAACACTCTAACTAACTAAAGCTAGATCCATCGAACCAGGGAAGATCACGGGTTGTTCTACCAAGTCCACGGCCGTGGTTTGGCAAGAACAAACCGTGGATACTAACAGAGGCTACGTTCAGGCACGCAAGTCATCCAAGGGTTGATCTAAGTCCATCCTATCATAGTCCTAGCCATCACCATTCCTTCCTTACCCTAGAATCACATCTATTTAGCCTACAACATTCATCATAGCAATCAAAATCATCAAACATAAAATCATGACTTCCATTTGTAAGATTAATGAAGATAAAGAGATGAACAAGTGAAGTAAACAAAACCAAGCTGAAAATGGAATTAGAATGACTCACAACCCTTCTTAAAGAAGGTTCAAATGGTTCATACAACTCTAGAAACCGATTCCGAAATTCTTCACTACAAAGCTACCAAAACCTATCAATGGTGTGTTCTTCTTCTTCTCCAATGAAGCTCTTCTCCAATGGTAGCCTCCTTCTACCTCCTTCTTCCCAAGAATCTTTTTGTTGAAAGAATATTTTGATTGGATGATAGTGGATAATGGAGAGCTGCTCCAAGATGATTCTCTCAGCCCATGCAGGACCACTTTTATACTCCAACTTTGCAAGAGCTGGCCAAGAGATCGTGGCACAGCTGTCACGAAAACCTGGCAAAATCCACGGGCAGTTCCACGGCGGTGGAGTGCCAGTGAACCGTGATTTTTGTGCTTCAGCTTTGCCTTTGATCATTAAGCTTCGATTTTGTGCATGGCTTGTGTTGGCAAGGTTCCATGAGTCCTCTCTAGCCTTTAGCTTGCATCCTAACGAGTCCGAGGGTGTGTCATCTTGATGAACGATCCTCAAACGTATCGTTTTAGCTCCTAAATCTCCCAAAATACCTACAAAGCAATGCACAAGTCCGTGTAGACGTCTATCTCGATAAAATACGTGAATTGAGTGCAAACGTCATGAACTAGTGCTTAACCATGCATGAATGAGCGAGAATTCTATCTAAATGATTACCTAAACCTAAGACATAAATCGTGTTATCAGAAATCGTCACCTTTACCCTTTTCTAGTCTAACACTCGAGACAACTAAAAAAAATCAAATTTAGTGGTCATCCTCTTTGTTCACTTGGCATTATTATATTATTTATAGATCTCTAATATATCGTTAGCTCTAACCTAGGCTTCCCACGCATTTCCCAAGATCTTAAGTGACCTAGAATATGTCCGGAATGACGGTATTAGACACAAAGTGATCTTATATCACAGTTATTTGATCATAAATACTCGATAAATGCTAACACACCGTCAACATTGAACTCTTGTATCCTCCACTTTTATCGGACTAGTAATATCCCTCTAACTCAAAACACAACTAGGCTTTGTTCCGACATAACATTACACATAAAATTTACTCCGTGATTATGCTTTTTGTAAGCACGGTTACTAGGTTACAAGTATGCTCCTGTCGCTTCTCTTTCTTATGTATCTTCGACTCAGGATGGTAGTTACTCACTTTGAGCTTTCTAGTGCAGGTCATGCACAATAATTTTATTACATCGTTAATTCTTTCCTAATCCATCCAGAAAACTCACTCTAGAGTATTCCATTAGTATAGAAGTCAAAACTACCTATCCAACAACATGTAACGAAGCCGTCATTCTTCACTCGTATCCATAATAGGGTAGCACTCTTTTTCTATAACCTCTATATTCCCATACAGAATTTCCAGTCACTCCGCGTAACCTATCTCACGTTCTTTCCAAATAATGCATCTCACCAACTATCATCATTTTAAACTCGATACGTCGTTTTTTTGTACCTTTGAGCTTCCTGCCCTGTGGGTTATGGGCCCACCACGCTTCCGCTGCGCTACTTTGCTTATCCTGTTGTCACTCATTAATCCTAAGGACCTTTTCTATAAGTATAAATGATTGACCCCAAAACTCTTTCTTCCAATTACACCACGAGTCTTATACGGGTGAAGTACCAAGTACCTTCTTTACTTGCCTTAAGAAAATAAAACAACGATTGAAAACCAACTTCCCCGCTTACTTTCTTAATTCTTCTACCACGGATCCAAATTCCCTGATTTGACCGGAGTTTGATCTTAACTAGCCAAGAAGTAACCCTTAAAACGTTTCTCTTTATACCTTTAATTCATCCAAGAAGGTTGTCGTTGCCTACTTGAGGAAATCCTCTAAGGTGTCGGTAAAGCTACTCCATAGATCCACAGTCACAAATATCTCTACTTAACGGAACATAACTCGTCAATACCGAACAATACTTGCACGCCCTTAGTTGACATCGGTCAGTCTATAATTGACTTATCTCAATTTCCCGGACTTTTTTTTTTTAATACCTCTACTGGTATTAAACTTTTGGTGCACATCACCTACTAGATTAATCCTTTTATCCTTCTTTAGTTCGTCCTATCTTTCACTCTTCTGCTTCCTTTGGGACAACTCTCTTTCTCAAGTCTCACTGTGCCATTCGCTTGATGTCAAAAGTCGTTCCTAACACTCCACGATAGATGGTAAGCGTCTTGTAGTTCCGATGAGTTTCAATTACCTCCCAATTGTAGTCCCTTTACAGGGACCGTCTGTGTTGATGACCTATGTTCTGTTATAAATGGGGGTTACCCTGGACTCTTTAGTCCACCACACGATTCTCACAAGCACGGGTTCCTTAATCGGCGTTGTTTGTAATATTTCCTTCCAAATCTCTGTTGACTATGTTACAAGGCTTCGATCCTTTCGATACTGACGTTGTGATTCCTCTTAGAATTCTTATCTTTAAAGAAGACAAAACGTCTCCAGGCTTGTGAAGTCTACCTTTCGCTCTTACATTAAGTTGTAAGTCTCCATTCCGTGTTAATTGTCATCTGTCAAAATTTTCCTTAGCTAGTAGGTAAACAGTTGCTCACAACAATCCTTTTATACTTCTTTAGTTTGTTCTACCTTCCACCCTTCCGCTTCTTATGGGCTAACTCCATTTCTCTAGTCCGATTGTGTCATTCATCTTACATGTTTCAAGTTTTCCACGATAGGTTGCAAGCATCTTTGCAATTCTTATGGTTGTAATGATCATCCACTTGTAGTTCCTTTTGCATGGACCATCTGTGATGGCTTAGGTCCTGTGATAATTCGGGTTACCCTGGACTCTCGAATCTAGCAAGGCCATTCTCCCATACAGATTTCTTCACTGGTGTTGGTGGTTATATCGCCTTCCTAAAACTCCGTTGACCCTGCTACAAGCTTCCATTCTTTGGATATTGGCGTCGCGATTTCTTTCAAACTTCTTATATATCTGAGGAGGTCAAAACCTCCCCACGCTTATGGGGTTGCCTTTTCGCTTTTACACTCAATTGTAGGTCTTCATTCCGTGCACCTTAGATTCTCACACCCGGATTGACACTTTGTCTCTTCTGGTTTCTCATGCCCATAATGGTCTATGGGGCATCCGCCTCGATTATATTGTCCTTGATTCCGCAATCTTGGTTGTACCCAATTCTACTTGTCCCGTTCTAATATTGTTATCTCTACTCCATACTCTTGTAGTCTCTTGCATGGTTCTTCTAATTCCGTCTCTCGGCCTCGTATGCCCGAGTTCCTTGTACGACCTTCTATTCCTTCTAATTGAACTGACTCAGGGATTTCTTCCTCATTTGATTGTGCTTGTGGTAAAAATTTTCTTCACAACTTTACTTCCTTGATTATTTGCTCTTTGGATGATTTGTAAGGATCACCAAGCAGCCTACCCGAGTATAATACTCAATTCAAGGTCCGATTCCATTGCCTCGTGTTGGAGATTCTTCACGTCCGCTATTGATTTATCATGAGGCGATAATCGCTTCGTGATATTGTTCACACTAGAAATGTATAGCACAAAAGTCTTAAAATTTATAACTCGATATAATTTCCTAAATCCTAGCGAACCCACCATGTATGGGTCGTTTTGTAGCAAAGATAGTATTCCGAGGTCGAACACAAAGACTAAGGTGAAATCAAATCAAGCAAGTGATCATGGATAGTGTAAATCTAGTCTAAGAAAAGAGAAGGAAATAAAGAAATGAAAATCATGATATTTTTGGGTTTGGTTTTTGTGGTGATCAAACAAAATCACAAATCATGCAATATTATAAATCAAACTAACAACTAGAGGTAGCAACACAAACACAAGATATGTGATCAAAGAGAGAAAAGCGGATTCTAAGGGTTAGGACTTCCGGTTATGGCACTGGACTCAAGCTTCTAATCAACCTTGGACTAGCTATGATGTGTTGGGAACGAGTGTTTATCAAACGGGATCAATCACCGGGTAGGTCTCGTGATCCACTAATCCCGTACCTAAGGGTCCTATCACCGGGTAAGTCTCTAGGAGCCTAAGGTTGGGAATTCTACACAAACCGGATTGCTATCTAGGGTTCAAACCTCTCCTCACCGGGTAAGTCTCGGGAAGGCAATTCCTAAGCATCAATCCTAGCACACTCAGTCCAATAGCGGCTTGTGAGGCTCACTACTACCTAGAGTTCATCATCTTTGGTATCTAAGATCGGTAATTACCGGGTAGGTCTCTTCCCTTACTTAGTTTGCTAGCATTAGGCCACCCTAGGCTAGATTATACTTAACAAACACTAGGATTTCAACAATATAATATCCTAACATTCAGATTCATCAATACAAGCACAACAGAAAAAATCATGGGTTGTTCATACTAAACCACGGCCGTGGTTCTTGAGGAACTGACCGTGATTTCTATCGGGAGTTAGGTTCGAGCAAGCAAATCATCCAAGGGTACATTCAAGTCTATTCTATCATAGTACAAGCCATAACCATCATTCCATTACCCTAGAATCACAACTATTTAGCCAACAACGTGCATTTTAAGATTCAAACTCAACAAGCAACCATTCATGGCCTCCATAGCAAGAAAATGAAAAGAAAGAGAAAAGAAACAAGTAGAAACAAGAAAACCCATCTGAATATAAGTTTAAGCAAGACTTACAACCCTTCAAAAGAAGGTCCAAAACGTTCCTTACAATCCTTGCAAACGTCTTCAACCAAGGTCACTCAAAAGCTATGAAAACTCTAAGAATAAATGTTGTTCTTCTTCTTCCCAAAAATGAGAGTGTTTTTCTTCCTCTCCAAGTCTATCCTCCAATGGAATGAGGTGTGTGTAAGAGAGTGTGGGAGAGAATCCCCTAACAACAGCATGTAGGACCACTTATATTCTCCATCAAGGGTAAGAGTCGAGCATGGAGATCGTGGGACAGCTGTCCAGAGAAAACCACGACCAAAATTACTGGTGTGGTTTCTTGGTCTGGGCCGTGGTTTTGCATAAACAGCTCTCTTTTGATCGTTAAGCCATGAGTTGGTGCAAGGCATGCACCGACAAGGTCCTATGTTTTTTCCTTTGCTCTTAGCTTGCTTCTCAATGAGTCCGGAAGTATGTCATCACGAGGATTGATCCTCGAATGTATCGATTAAGCTCCAAAAGTTCCCCAAAATACCTACAAAACCGACAAGAGTTCGTGTAGACGTCTATCTCGACAATATGCATGATTTAAGCGTAAACGTCATGAACTAATGCCAAACCATGCATGAATAATGGGAAAAACTATCTAAATGAATGCCTAAACTAACGTCATAAATCGTGTTATCAGATATCACGACTAAAGGATATAAAAAATCCTTTAGGATACTAGCAAGCTAAGCATACACATGTATATAACATATTATAATAAACATCATAAAAAGTCTATAAGCTAACTCCTATCGATACAAGTTGCAGAGATCCACGAAGAGCGATGGTTGTCCGACGTACTACTAACCCAACAACTCGACTATGCGCGCGTGTAAAAACATAAATCCGTTTTGAAAATTTTAGACCCCTTTCGGGTTCTAGTTATTTTATACATTCGGTCTTTCAGAAGATTTCAAGTGTCATTGTTGCCAACCTGGCTCTGATACCATATTGTAACACCCCATATTCTCAAAACTCGGGGAGCTACTGGTTAGGACCTCACAATGGGTCCCGACCTTAGTTTGACAACAATTTTACTAGGATCTTACAACAAGACACAAAAGTATTAAAAACATTTGAAAATTTTAAACAATATATACATGAAGGATATGCATCAGCCTTATAAAGTAAAGGTACTAGAACGACGCATATGAAGAATAGAATACATCCTTGTCCCCAACTAAATGAGTACGTGGACCCGGCTGACCATTTCCTCCGGATCTCTCAACAACTGTCTTAACTTGCAAGACATCTACAAGGCGGTATAAAACCGTAAGCTAACATTCTATGCATAAGTATAAAGGTAAAAGGACAAACACACAACATACACAATCAACATGCAACACTCAATCCTTTTATTATCTTTAATTAGGTGATAGGTTATTATTAATGATACTTATTTTGTGACACGAGGGAATCTCAAACCTCGCCCCTGTCCCCGTTTACCAACGAGGAATGGTACTAATGCATCTGACCGTCTACCTGACTGGGCTGGTCGCAGGGAACCTCCTAGACTCTCGCAAGAGCTAGGCAGATGATGTCACAACCCGTTATCATACACTTGGATCAATTACGTAAATAATAAAGTCGGCCTAATCTGGTTTCGTTGTTTATCATAACTAACAAACACCACTCATACACATTACACTCATACAAGAAGCCAGCTAAGTAAGTCCGTGGACTTACCAGTCTCCAAGAGCAACCGATCAGCACACTCTCAAGTTCCCCTCGGGAAAACGCACAACGCCTGTTCAAGACAAGGCACAGGAATCAAACAGCTCTAGTCAACTAGAAGTCCTTAGACTTCTAGGATCAACATCCTCACAAGAACATAAACGCATAAGATGGATCGACACTTAAAACCTAACACAACTCTTCTAAACTAAACTATACTTAAACCCAACTTCGGAACATCCTAAATCTGGATTAACCCACGGATCGCTCTCAACTTTTACTACATGCTCCTATACATACCCATCAACAACATATCCAAAAATCATGTCCAACAGAGGTCGATAACCCCTCCAAATCTATTTCACAAAACTACATCCTAAGCAGTTTTTCTCATACTTAGAATATATCAGCATAACCTAAAAACTGCATGAGGAACCAACTTTGGAGAATCATATCTCCTTGAATATAACTCGGAATATTCTCAAATTTCAGTATGTTATACTATATAATACCAACTACAACATATCCAAAAATCAGCACCAAAGGAGGAGTCTAACTTATCCAAATCTGGATCACAAAGCTGTATCGACATGCAGTTTTCTACACTTAGGAAATTCAGCAACATTTAACAAAACAACACACTGTCTTAACTTTGAAAAAATCATAACTCCTAAACCACTTGCTGAATTCCTCCCAAATTTTAATATGTTCTACAAAAATATGCCAACTATAACATATCCAAAATTCAAGTCCAACAGAGATCAAAAGCCTATTCAAAACTATCTCACAAAACAGCATCACATGCTGTTTTTCCCAGCACTCAGCACAGTTATAAAAACTGTGTGATGAGTCCACTTTGAAACACCATAACTCTCAAATTGTAACATGGCTTCCTCTAAAATTTTAGTATGATTTACTATGCAATACCGTCTATGACATATCCGAAAACCAACCAAAAAGGAGAAGTCTAACTTACCCAAATCTGGACCCGAAGTTGACTGTTTGTCACTTCCGAAAATTCAGAAAACGCCTCAGCTCTTCAAGCTATCTTCCGAGGCTGTTAGGGACGGATTGATGACATAAAGGGTGCTCACATCAGCATATATATGTTAAGGATTAATCAAAGAGAAGGACCAAGGAAGGACGGATTTGGATCTTACTCGATTCCATGACTCGAAGGTACGAGACAGATAACACCAAGGCTGCTGCGGATCAGATCTGGGCTCCTCCGTATCAATAGTCCGCTGGTTTCGACAGAAGGGGAAAGCGAGTCATATCAGGGTGCCGGTTCTGGATTCCCAACCGCCCTAGCGGCTAGGGCAAGACGCGCCCATGGTTCTCTTGCATAGGTGCGGTCCGATGTCCTCCCTGGCGGCGCTGTGCACGAACCGAAAGAAGGCTGAAGGCCATAGCTGTGTCGGACTCAAGGTAGAGCAACGTGGTCTCGGTCTTTTGTTGCTCGACTGTAGACGAAGGAGAGGTAGTTGTGTGTCGCTTGCCACCTCCGTCGGTGCGCACCGGAGAGAGGGGGAAGGTTTGAGGCGCCTTGGTCCTTGCTGCTCGTGACCACCGTCAGGAGTGGTGTGCGGATGTGCCGGCGTTGCAGCTTGTGGAAGAAAACAAGCTAGGGCTGGTACGTGGGTATCAAGACACATGAATAGAATCTAGGGCAAGGGAGATGCTGAAGCTGCTGGTGTGTTTTGGGCTGGCCAGCCAGCACTCGAGATCGGGCCTTGTCTGGGCCTCGTCAAGGCTTTGTCTTAGCTTTGTCAATTGGTCTCATGGGCTTGTCATGACTTGTCTTGATGACCCAAATGATCTACTACTAGTAAGATTAAAAAACAAAAAAAAAGGTAACATATATTTTATGTGAATATAAATATCACATAAAATAATAGAAGTTGTGTTCGTTCATGATATCAATTATCATGTAGAAAGATTAAATCGGTCGATATCCGTTTTGACTCGGAATTAAACGGAAGTAAAATTTTCGGATTTTACAACAATTCTAAAAAAATAAACAACTCTAATGTTCTCTTGGATCAATATAAATTTGCTACATATTAGATCGATATTGACTTTAACATCGGAGCAACCTCGGGGATAGTGCATCTTTTGTCATGATTGTTATTGCAAGGTTGCAGTGCTCATATCACTCCCAACCTTCTAGTTTAATTTATCTTCATTCACATCATAAGAAATTTTTCCTTACACCAAACATCGCATAGTGCAATTCTTATTATAATAAACCATAATACTCTTTTGGATCGATACTAACTTGACATCCAAGTAGCTCAAAAGATATTGTCATGGGTTAGTCTTTCACAATTGTTATTGCAGGGCTTGTATTCTTGGTTGATTTTCATTCGTAATATAAAAAAGTTCAACCTTACAACAATCATCGCATAACATGTAAGACAATTCCCAACATAATGAAACATAAAATATTTTTTTTACAAACACAATTACCGTCTAACCCGTTCAAGACGCGGATATTAAAACTAGTATCACCTAAAATAAAACTGATCTTAATGTTGGGTGTACAAGTCACCTACACTACATTGCACACATGCAATACAAGTTAATTCACATATTAAGTGTAAATTAGTGCACATATAATCTACACTACACTACATACGATCTTTAATATTGAGTGTATATATCATTTACATTACATTACACATATTCAGTACAAGTTCGTACTCATATCATCTACACTACACTGCACATGATCTTTAATATTGAGTGCACATGTCACCTACATTATACTATGCATATTCGGTATAAGTTAGTGCACATATCACCTACACTAAATGATAACACGATTTATGACTTAGGTTTAGGTAATCATTTAGATAGATTTCTCACTCATTCATGCATGGTTTAGCACTAATTCGCGACGTTTGCATTCAATTCACGTAATTTGTCGAGATAGACGTCTACACGGACTTGTGCATTGCTTTGTAGGTATTTCGGGGGTCTTTTGGACATTAACCGATACATTCGAGGGTCAAGCCTCATGGTGATACACATCCAAAGCTTTGGAGGAGCATAATTGGAGCAACAAAGGACACAAAGACCCTTGTTGGTGCAAGCAATGGAGCAACTCATGGCTAGACGATCATAGCATGCTTCTGTTGAAGAAAATCGACCTACACCCAGGAAAATCGGCCGATTTTTCCTACTCGGTCGATTTTTGGGCCTTTGACAGCTTAAGCCACGTGTCCCACGATCTCTTGATCCGGCCTTGCTCTTGGTGGAGAATATAAGTGGTCCTGCAAGATGTTGCTGAGCATCTCTCCTCTCTCACATTCTCATTCACAGCTCATTGGATTGGAGGCAAGACTTGGAGGAGAAGGAAAAGCTCTCAAGGATTGAAGGAAGAAGAAGAACACCATTCTAAGAGTAAGAGTGAGGATTTGAGTGATTTTTGAAGTTTTTGATTGAAGAACTATTGCAAAGTTGTTAGGAACGTTTTGAACCCTCATTTGAGAGTTTGTAAGTCTTGCTACAACTTAGATTCAGTTGAGATTTATTGATTTTTCTTGCTTATTTTTCATTATCCATCTATGAGAACCATGTATGCTTATATGATGATTTTGGATCTTGATATGCATATTATTGGCTAGTTTATTGTGATTCTAGAGTGATGGATTGATGGTTATGGCTTGGGTGATGATATGATGGACTTATATGTCAGTTTAGGATGATTTGTATGCACGAAACCCCTTCCAGGAAGAAAAATCGGGCTGTTCATCATGCCAGATCGGCCGATTTATTTAAGATCCACCCGATTTATTCTCCTGTTGCTCTTTAAATGATGAATCTGTATGTTAGGGTGTTAGGTTGTTAAATCCTAGTGTTTATTAAGTCTAATTTAGCTTAGGATCCCCTAATGCTATCAATCTAAGTGAGGGAAGAGATCTACCCAATGATTTCCGACCTTAGATACCTAAGATGATGAATGCTAGGTAGTAGTGAGCCTCATAAGCCGCTATTGGATCGAGTGTGCTAGGATTATTGCTTGAGACTTCCCTATTCCGAGACTTACCCGGTAAGGAGAGGGTTACCCCTTAAGTAGCATCCGGTTTGTGTAAAATCCCCTACTTTAACCCCTTGAGACCTACCCGGTAATAGGAGTTAGATGCGGGACTAGTGAAGTGAGAGACCTACCCGGTGATTACTTCCATTAGTGAAACACTCTTCCCCAACACCGCAGCTTGTCCTTAGAATCCTTAGAACCTTGAGTCCAATGCCATAACCGGAAATCTTGACCTCTAGAATCCACTTTTCTCTCTTGATCATATACTTGTGTTTTGAGTTACTTGTTTGTTTGCTAGTTGAGTTGTTAGATTGTTTTATTGTCTTGCTTGATTTGTGATCCTTGCTTGATCACCACAAAAACCAACCAAAAATATCGAGATTTTCATTTCTTTGTTCCCTGACCTTTTCTTTGATTAGATCCACACTATCTATGACCATTGTTTGACTCGATTTCACCTTAGTCTTTGTGTTCGACCTCGGAATACTATCCCTACTACAAACGTCCCATACATTGCGGGTTCGCTAGGAGTTAGGATAAATATAACGAGTATAAATTTAAAGCTTATTGCGATTCACACACACATCTTGAGCGTAACAAGTTTTTGGCGCCGTTGTCGGGGACTAGGTCTAGATTGAGTCTATTTTGTGATTGTTTGTAGTGTAGATCTTTCTTGTTGCTTTTGATCTCTTTTTGGTTTGTGTCTTTGCTTTTCAGGACATCTCACTCTTTAGGTGTATGCGAAGATCTCGTGGTAAGGATTTAGCTCCATTCGATCCCGAACCGGAGAAAACCCTTAGATCTAGATCCAAGAGCATCAAAAGGGGAAAAGAGATGGCCGGAAGAGATCTCCAAGCTGAATTGGATGAAGCCTTAGAGCAAATAAGGCTAAGAGATGAGCTCTTGGAGGAAGAAAGGAGACTTGCCATGAGAGGCAAGAAGCAACTAGGAGGGAGATTGATGAGATTAGGCAAGCCCTTATGCAAGGAGAGCTTAATCGTCAACAACCTCCACCTCCTCCACCACCACAACCGCAGCCGGCGGCGAATGTTAGGGTTGTGCCATTGCTATTGAAGAGCCACAAACTTTGGGGAGACGTATGGATCCGGCACAAAGAGCACACCGTCCGGGTGTGAACTTAGGAGATCCCGCAGCCCACAATTATGAACTCCGCCCTCAAGTTCTACAAATGATCCGGCATAATCATTTTGGAGGGATGGAAGGAGAGTCTCCTCATCAACACTTGATGAATTATGAGATCTTGATGGAGACTTTTAGACCGCCAAGATTGGAGAGCAACAATCATAAGCTTAGGGCTTTCTCCTTCTCTCTTAAGGACAAAGCCTTAGCTTGGTATCAATCTATTCCACAAGGGCGAGTTGGTACTTGGGAGGAGATGACAACCGAGTTTTTGACCAAGTTCTTCCCACCTTCCAAGACTACCGAATTAAGAGGGAAGATCAATGCCTTCGTGATGAAGGATAGAGAGAGCTTGTTCAAGTCTTGGGAGAGATTCAAAGACCTTCTCCTAGATTGTCCACACCATGGCATACCGAAAATTGAGCTATTAGAAATCTATTTCAAGGGACTTGATGAAGATAGCCAATTCAAGCTTCAATCTCTTTCCGGTGGGACTTTCATGGAGAAGCATGTGGATGATGCTTGGTAGTTTGTAGAGAAGCAAGCTCTAGTGATTGAGAAATACTCCCATAGGAAGAGTGAAGGGAGAAAGGCGGGAGCATATGAGGTGAGTGAAGTCACCATGAGCAACTTCAAGCTTGACGCCATCAACAACGAGCTAAAGTCCTTGAGGGAGTTGTGTGCTATAACTTTGAAGAATCAAGCAACTCCTCAAGTGCTTCCACAAGCTAACTTATCTTCCAAGGATGAGGATGTGAATTACATGGGAAGGGGCAATTACAACAACTATCAAAGCCCAAGGAACTTCAACAACAACCGGCAATTCAACAATTACCGGCCCAACCATAACCATCCCGGATTTTCTTACTCTAACCCGGATGAAGCCTTGAACCCTCCCGCTTCCACAAGCACAACTCCACCACCAAAGGCTTCACAAGAACCTCTACCCGGATTTACTCAACCTCCAAAGGATAGAACCGAAATGATGTTTGAGCAATTGCTTGGAAGGTTGAGTGGTCTTGAGAGCACGGTGACTTCCATCTCCAAAGCTCAAAAAGTGTTGGAAGCACAAGTGTTCCAAAAGGCGGGTGAAGCACATAGAGATCCGGGAAAGATTCCCGGAATGACCGAAGACAACCCAAGAGGCCAAGTGTTGGCCATTACAACGAGGAGTGGGTTGAGTATGAAAGATCCTTTGCCCAAGGACAATGCTAAAGGGAAGCAAGTGGTGAATGAAAGAGAACCATTGCAAGAAGATTGAGGCAAAAGCAAGGATGTTGAGCCAACATATGTGGCACCACCTCCATACAAGCCACCACTACCGTTCCCACAATCACGAGCAAGAGCTCGCTTGGACAATCATTTTAGTAAGTTCCTTGAACTAATGTCTAAATTGCATATTAATATTCCGTTCATGGATGCTATTTTAGGAATGCCGGCATATGGCAAGTTCTTGAAGGAGATACTCTCCAACAAACGGAAGTTGGAGGAGTATGGGGAGATAAGAATGACAAAGAGATCCTCGGAGTTGATTCAAACAATGAAGGAGGAGATGCCTCCTAAGCTAAGGGATCCGGGATCCTTTTGTGTGCCAATCGGAGTAGGAGAGGTGAAGTATGACGCCCTATGTGATCTTGGGGCGAGTGTAAGCATCATCCCGCTTGCACTTTGCAACAAGGTTGGGCTAGGAGAGCCAAAGCCGGTCAAGATGACTCTTTACATGGCGGACCGCTCAATCACTCATCCGGTTGGAATATTGGAAGACATTCCGGTGCAACTAGGGAAGTTCTATGTGCCCATAGACTTCGTTGTTTTGGACATCCCGGCGGACTATCCGGTTCCTATAATCTTGGGGAGACCTTTCCTAGCTACTTCCGGATGTCTAGTAGATTGCAAGAATGGGACTCTCTCCTTCAACATCGGAGAGGAGAACATCAAGTTCAAGTTGTCCACAATGATGAAAGGGCCAACCCTTGATGAAGATGTATTCAACATAGTTGAAGAAGAGGAGTCTAGAGAGGTTGTGAGCTCAATCTTGCTCAAGGATCCACTTGAGAGGGTTCTTAGCTCAAGCTTGATGGAGGAAGGAGTTGAGGAGAGTAGCAATGAAGTAATCAAGGCCTTGGATGCATTGGACGAGCTACCAAGTGTTGGATTTGAAGTGCTAGAAGAAGTGAAAAACAAGTAGAAAAATCGGACTGGAGGGACAAAATCGGCTGATTTTTGGCCTTGTGCTGAAGTTTCATCCAGTTTGTCAAAAACAGAAACTCATATCGACCCACACTCAGGAAAATCGTCCGATTTTTCCTCCTGGGTCGATTTTCCTGAGTCTTTTCAGCACCAACCACTTGAATGTGAGCAATCATCAAAGGACTTCAAGAGGCTTCCATGGCTTTGCAATCATCTCAACCTACGTTGTATGGATCGTCTCCGACCGAAAAAGGTCCTCCTCAACTTGATCTTAAACCCCTCCCCTCTCATTTGAAGTATACTTTTCTTGGTGATAATTCAACATATCCGGTGATTGTTAATGCATGCTTGAGTGATGATGAACTTGCTAAGTTGTTGCATGAACTAAGATTGCATAGGAAAGCCATTGGCTATACTATTGATGATTTGGTTGGCATAAAACCCTCTTTGTGCATGCATAAGATATTGATGGAAGATAATCATAAACCCTCTATTGAACATCAAAGAAGATTAAATCCTATAATGAAAGAGGTAGTCAAAAAGGAGATCATTAAGTTGCTAGATGCGGGAATTATCTACCCTATCTCGGATAGTAAGTGGGTTAGTCCCGTTCATGTAGTTCCTAAGAAGGGTGGGATGACCGTAGTAACTAATGAGAACAATGAACTAATCCCGACTAGGACGGTTACGGGGTGGAGAATGTGTATTGACTATAGAAAGCTTAACATGGCCTCTAGGAAAGATCACTTCCCTCTCCCTTTCATTGACTAAATGCTAGAGAGGTTAGCTCAACATTCTCATTTCTGCTACCTAGATGGCTATAGTGGATTCTTCCAAATCCCTATCCACCCCGATGACCAAGAGAAAACAACATTTACATGTCCATGGGGTACTTTTGCATATAGGAGAATGCCATTTGGGTTGTGTAATGCACCCGCCACCTTCCAAAGGTGTATGATGGCTATCTTTTCGGAATACATTGAAAATATCATGGAAGTGTTCATGGATGATTTCTCTGTTTATGGTTCTTCCTTTGATAATTGCTTAGCTAACTTGTCATTAGTATTGCAAAGATGTGAGGAGACAAATCTTGTCTTGAATTGGGAAAATTGCCACTTCATGGTAAGTGAAGGTATTGTGTTAGGACACTTGGTGTCTAACCGTGGCGTTGAGGTTGATAGGGCCAAGATTGAAACGATAGAGAAGTTGCCACCACCTACCTCGGTGAAAGGGGTAAGGAGTTTCTTAGGGTATGCCGGTTTTTACCGGAGGTTTATTCAAGATTTCTCTAAAATCTCTAAGCCTCTTACTAACCTATTAATGAAAGATGTTGAGTTTGTTTTCTCCAGAGATTGCCTCGAGGCTTTTTGTAGGTTGAAGAACGCTTTGATCTCTGCACCTATAATGCAACCTCCGGATTGGAGTTTACCGTTTGAGATCATGTGTGACGCAAGCGATGTAGCCGTTGGGGCTGTTTTGGGGCAAAGGAAAGATGGGCGCACTCATGCCATTTATTATGCTAGCAAGACGCTAGATGATGCCCAACTCAATTATGCCACAACCGAGAAGGAGTTGCTAGCGGTGGTGTATGCTTTTGAGAAGTTTCGGTCATACCTTGTTGGAGCAAAGGTCATTGTTTATACGGATCATGCTGCGATCCGTTACCTCCTTACGAAGAAGGATGCCAAGCCTAGGTTGATTCGGTGGATTCTTCTTCTCCAAGAGTTTGATTTGGAAATCCGGGACAAGAAGGGATCCGAGAACTCCGTGGCGGATCACCTTAGTAGACTCCCACCATTGGAGCTTGAGAGAGATGACATCCCGATTGATGACTCATTCCGGGATGAGCAATTGCAAATGGTGGAAGAATGCTTGTTCCAAGTGTCTAGAGGAAGCGAGCCATGGTTTGCCCACATTGTGAATTACTTAGTGTGTGAGGAGGTGCCTCCCGGATTGACATATGCCCAAAGAAAGAAGTTCTTCAAAGATGTGAGGCACTACTATTGGAGTGAACCACTTTTGTTCAAGAGAGGGCCGGATGGAATGTTTAGAAGATGCATACCGGAGGATGAGGTGGAGAGTGTGATCCGCCATTGCCATTCCTTGCCATGTGGAGGGCATGCTAGCTCACACAAGACATGTGCTAAAGTGTTGCAATCGGGCTTCTTTTGGCCAAGTTTGTTCAAGGATGTGCAAAGCTTTGTGGTAGCTTGTGATGCTTGCCAAAGGACGGGCAACATCTTAAGGAGGAATGAGATGCCCCTGAATAACATACAAGAAGTGGAAATATTTGATGTGTGGGGTGTGGACTTCATGGGACCATTCCCTTCTTCATGTGGCAACCTCTACATCCTATTGGCGGTTGACTATGTTTCAAGATGGGTGGAGGCAATCGCCTCTCCTACAAATGACGCCAAGGTTGTGGTGCGGTTCTTCAACCGAGTGATCTTTCCTAGGTTTGGAACACCAAGGGTGATCATAAGCGATGGAGGGAAGCACTTCACCAATAGGAACTTTGGGGCACTTTTGGCTAAGTATGGGGTGACTCATAAGGTGGCAACACCTTACCATCCCCAAACTAGTGGCCAAGTGGAGATCTCCAACCGGGAGATAAAGGGGATTCTTGAGAAGACGGTCTCTAGGACAAGAAAGGATTGGGCTATGAAGCTCGATGATGCTTTGTGGGCTTATAGGACCGCTTTCAAGACACCAATTGGCACCACTCCTTACAAGTTGGTCTATGGCAAGTCTTGCCACCTCCTGGTAGAGATGGAGCATAGAGCTTATTGGGCCATTAAGTGGCTAAATTTTGACCTCAAGGAGGCGGGAGAGAAGAGGTTGCTTGACATACACGCTCTTAAAGAGATCCGGTTGGATGCTTATGAGAATGCCCGGATCTACAAGGAGAGGACCCAAAGGTGGCATGACAAGCGCCTCATCCCGAAGGAGTTGAGTGAAGGCGACTTGGTGCTTCTCTTCAACTCGAGGCTGCGGCTCTTCCCCGGAAAGCTCAAATCAAGATGGACCGGGCCATATGTGGTGAAGAAGATCTTTCCTCATGGAGCGGTAGAGATAGGAGGAGATCATTGTGGTGACTTCAAGGTGAATGGGCACCGTTTGAAGAAGTACATCCTGGAAGCCCCGGTGGAAGTGATTGCCCCACTTCACCTTGATTGAAACGCTCTTGAATTTGGTCAAGCTAATGACCTTAAAGAAGCGCTTAATGGGAGGCAATCCATTGATCTTGTTGATTGTCGTGTGTGACGAGATGTTGGAGGGCATGTGAAGGCCTCATGGAACTGTTGAAGGTACAAGATCCAAGCACATGGACGAGGAGGAAATCACCCAGAAAAATCGGCCTGTTCTTCATCCAGATCGGCCGATTTTCCTGGGCTGCTAGGGCGATTTTTCCTCTGTAAAGGAAAGTGATGATCTCCAATCAAGCATGGGTGGAGCGGACGTGGAACTTGGACGGCTTGCGGTGCCAAGCGCAGGTCCCGACACCATAATGAACATCAAGAGCTCTTTACTATCCTTGATCGATCATCCACCATCATCATCCAATGTGAACCGAAATACCAAAGCATCCCCAATTTTACATTGTGAGGACTCTCTTTCACTTTTTTATTTAGTTTTCACATTGGGGACAATGTGTTTCTAAGTATGGGGTGGGGTTTTCATGATCACTTGCATGATTAGCATCTAAGATAGTTTAATATTGTCACATGTTTCATTATGTCTTGCATTGTACATACATATTTCGAAAAATCCAAAAAAAATTCAGAAAATTTTAAAAAAAAAAAATTTAGTGCTTCTAAGGCTTGGATATGACCCTAATGATGAATTTTGTCTTGTGGATTGGCTATGGATGGCCTTATGTGTTAAATTGATGAATGTATATGTGGACTTGAAGTACTTCTCTTGAATCCCATGAATGATTTGTGATCATGATGTTTGCCTAGAATGGATTGAGTATTGAAGGTCGAAATTGCATGCTAGTTCTTGCACACCATCTAGGAATGAATGAGGCAATTCATCTTTCTCTAATTCTCATCTTGATCATGTTGTTTGAGCACCTCAATTGATATAAATTGACCTCTTTTGACCCATTCGGGAATAGGAGCATGTTAGTGTGTTGATGTGTGTGAAAAGCAAGTGTGGGGTGAAGATGTTGATGAAAGAATATCATGCATAAAATGCTGAATTTGTTGTGAAAGTGTAGACAAAAATATATGTTTGGGGACGTTGGCTTTGATGACAAGTAACTCGGTACACTTCACATAATCGGGTGTTGGTGCCTTGCCAAAGTCAGATAAACCAATAGTCCTAACGAGCTTTGGTATGTGTGCCCGGTGTGGATGCACCTCGAAAAAATAGAAAAAGCACGAGGACGGCTAATCACCAAGGTTTCGGCTTTTGTACACCAATGCCATTGTCTCAAAAATAAAGAAAAAGAAAAAGAAAAGAAAGAAAAGATAGAGAAAAATATACACTTGAGGGAAGTTTAATCGAGGACAAGATTGTGGAGTTAGTTCCATTCCCGGATTAGCACCACATAGCCTAGAAAAAAAATCCCCACCTAATCACAACGTTTCTTGGCCTTTTAGTTCATAAGACCTTATGACCTACTTGCATGTGTGTAAGACTAAGTGATTTAGATTGGATATACTCATGATCTTCTTGACTTCTTCATCTTTACTTTTCATTGCATGCTATCAAGTTAAGTGCAATCATCTTTCCATGCTTTCATTTATTTGATACATAATTGCTTGTCCATTGCCATGAAACATGACTATGAAGGTGATCCAATATTAGAAGCACAACTCCAAAAAGATTTTGCCATTTTTCTGCATACATAAATCATGTCATCTCTTAGTCTATAGTTGGGAATTTGCTCGGGGACGAGCAAACCTTAAGTATGGGGTATTTTTGATAACACGATTTATGACTTAGGTTTAGGTAATCATTTAGATAGATTTCTCACTCATTCATGCATGGTTTAGCACTAATTCGCGACGTTTGCATTCAATTCACGTAATTTGTCGAGATAGACGTCTACACGGACTTGTGCATTGCTTTGTAGGTATTTCGGGGGTCTTTTGGACATTAACCGATACATTCGAGGGCCAAGTCTCATGGTGATACACATCCAAAGCTTTGGAGGAGCATAATTGGAGCAACAAAGGACACAAAGACCCTTGTTGGTGCAAGCAATGGAGCAACTCATGGCTAGACGATCATAGCATGCTTCTGTTGAAGAAAATCGACCTACACCCAGGAAAATCGGCCGATTTTTCCTACTGGGTCGATTTTTGGGCCTTTGACAGCTTAAGCCACGTGTCCCACGATCTCTTGATCCGGCCTTGCTCTTGGTGGAGAATATAAGTGGTCCTGCAAGCTGTTGCTGAGCATCTCTCCTCTCCCACATTCTCATTCACAACTCATTGGATTGGAGGCAAGACTTGGAGGAGAAGGAAAAGCTCTCAAGGATTGAAGGAAGAAGAAGAACACCATTCTAAGAGTAAGAGTGAGGATTTGAGTGATTTTTGAAGTTTTTGATTGAAGAACTATTGCAAAGTTGTTAGGAACGTTTTGAACCCTCATTTGAGAGTTTGTAAGTCTTGCTACAACTTAGATTCAGTTGAGATTTATTGATTTTGCTTGCTTATTTTTTATTATCCATCTATGAGAACCATGTATGCTTATATGATGATTTTGGATCTTGATATGCATATTATTGGCTAGTTTATTGTGATTCTAGAGTGATGGATTGATGGTTATGGCTTGGGTGATGATAGGATGGACTTATATGTCAGTTTAGGATGATTTGTATGCACGAAACCCCTTCCAGGAAGAAAAATCGGGCTGTTCATCATGCCAGATCGGCCGATTTATTTAAGATCCACCCGATTTATTCTCCTGTTGCTCTTTAAATGATGAATCTGTATGTTAGGGTGTTAGGTTGTTAAATCCTAGTGTTTATTAAGTCTAATTTAGCTTAGGATCCCCTAATGCTATCAATCTAAGTGAGGGAAGAGATCTACCCGATGATTTCCGACCTTAGATACCTAAGATGATGAATGCTAGGTAGTAGTGAGCCTCATAAGCCGCTATTGGATCGAGTGTGCTAGGATTATTGCTTGAGACTTCCCTATTCCGAGACTTACCCGGTAAGGAGAGGGTTACCCCTTAAATAGCATCCGGTTTGTGTAGAATCCCCTACTTTAACCCCTTGAGACCTACCCGGTAATAGGAGTTAGATGCGGGACTAGTGAAGTGAGAGACCTACCCGGTGATTACTTCCATTAGTGCAACACTCTTCCCCAACACCGCAGCTTGTCCTTAGAATCCTTAGAACCTTGAGTCCAATGCCATAACCGGAAATCTTGACCTCTAGAATCCACTTTTCTCTCTTTATCATATACTTGTGTTTTGAGTTACTTGTTTGTTTGCTAGTTGAGTTGTTAGATTGTTTTATTGTCTTGCTTGATTTGTGATCCTTGCTTGATCACCACAAAAACCAACCAAAAATATCGAGATTTTCATTTCTTTGTTCCCTGACCTTTTCTTTGATTAGATCCACACTATCTATGACCATTGTTTGACTCGATTTCACCTTAGTCTTTGTGTTCGACCTCGGAATACTATCCCTACTACAAACGTCCCGTACACTGCGGGTTCGCTAGGAGTTAGGATAAATATAACGAGTATAAATTTAAAGCTTATTGCGATTCACACACACATCCTGAGCGTAACACTAAACTACACAAAAATAGGCTAAATATCCGTTCTTATTTTGTCACTCAACGATCACGATAGGGTTATTACAGAACGGGATTTAACGATAACGATAAAATATCAAGATAGAATTGTTAAAAATTGCCGTTGAATTCTCGCTTTTGACGCTTCACGATCACAACGAAATAACAAGAACGGGAATTTAACGATAACGAGGATATAACAGGAGCAAATTCACCGTAAATGATTGAATAAAATAATGAAAAATAGTGAACGAGTTATGAAGTTTAGTTTATTAAAACCTTACGAATATCGAACTTATATAAATACATAAAAAAAGGCTATCAAACGAAAAGTACTAAACTCATTTGACCGAACTTCCCTAGTTATTTTTTAGATGAGATAGCCAATAAGATCCTTTTTCAGATTGCCCCCTCGCCTTCTCCTTCCCTGACATACAATTTTATGGTATCAACTATTTTCATCATAATCCCATCCTAAAACTTTGCCCTCTTTCTTCAAACAAAAATTCATGGAAGGGAGTAGGAGGAGAAGCTTTTTCTACAATGAACTATTTCCCGTCATATTATGTCAGTCATCGAGTGTTCAAACGTGGTCTTAAGCACCATCTTCAAAGCTGCTACCATAAATAATGGCTTAAGCTTCTACGTTTTTGTCACTTACTCTTACTGTGTTCCCGCTCTTGTTCCCTACCCTTACAACTTCATCTACAATTTTTTTTTCTGAAAACGGAAAACAGTTAGGAGAGAACTATCTTCTATAAGTAGTCCATCTAAAGCATCGTTGCGGATAAGAACATTAAGTTCGAATTCGTCAGAAAAGGGTGTGTTGGGGTTCGAAATTCCCAAATGGGTCAATCGATCGTCAACACAGTTGATTTCATCTACTAGTCTTTCAATTTCCTCATTATTATTCCTTCTTTCTCTAATTTAGTATATTTTCCTCTAGTTATGTTCTTTCCTTTTACAGAAGGAAAGCTTTACCACCAATAAGATTCGGGACTATAGGCAAGTGTTTCCTGCTGAGCATGGTTGGGTATGGTTAGGCTTTCAGACCCTGATTATAAACAGTTCATTTAATCATTTTTTAAGGTTGATTTTCAATTTGACTTAAAATTTCAGGGTTTGTCTCTTAATTTGACAAGATTACAACCCAGATTACCCCATGAGGTTGTCTTAATGTATGACTATATGAGCAATAGTAAAGGAGAGGCAAAATTGATCTAATCATGTTTTCTTCTAGGCATACATCATGAAGGAATATTCAGAAAAGCTTGTGAGAATCTTTAGAGCCATGATGTCTGTGTTCGGAACGAACCCAAATGTGTGGGCACCGAAACTTGACTTGTCATTGGCTGCTGTTTTATACTATGTAAGGATAATATAAACTCCATGACACTGAAGATTCTCAATATACTCGTTTGCTTAGGATTACACACATCACCGATTAAGTTATTCCTAATAATGTTGTGAAAATGTTTTCTAATATGATAAAATACAATCATGTACGCCATTCTTCGATTGAATTGACCTTCTCGTCTAGACTTTTATTATCTTGCTCATTACCTTGCTCGAAACATTTGTAGTATAATCAAGTCTATTATTGCTATTATTTGGCTCGATTTCGGATTCCAAAAACAAGCTATTCAGAAAGATTAATAGATCTACAAAAGTCGGGTAGCAATTGATGCAAAAGGAAGAGATATTATATGTTGGTTCTGCTAGTTCTTGTGAGAAATTTCGAATTTTTTCCTTGAATTCTGTTGTTTTTCTAGGTGAGAAGAACTTATACATGAAGGCGGTTGTATAGTTTCTCCCAAGTAGTGACCAATGCAATGGGATGAAAATTTAAATGTAAGAAGTTGTTTAGTGTCTTGTAAATACCTTTTCGTGTTGAATGATTCCGATGATGTTGGCGAAGAACTACGTGTGTTGAATAGAATTATCCAAAGGTGATCTAGAGAGTGTTCTTGACATAAGAAATTGATCATATTGACCTTTTACTCAAAGTGGCTTACTTCTATCGCTAGTGTTATTACTCCTAAATTTGGTTTTAGGAAGGAGGGCGTTAATTTTTCACCTAGAATTTATTATTGATTTATTTGTGAATGGATGTTCGTGACTTCAATAGTTTCTTGGAAAAATGGAAAGAAGCATGAAACATCTTCCGCCAAGGATGCTCCCAAGTGATAACATCAATTTTAGCATCTTTTTTCATTATCATTCGTATCCATCATTTAAGCATTTGATATAGTTTTGAGAATATTGGTGATATAAGGTAGTTTGTGTTTATAAGAAACAAACTAGGTACTCTTATTAAATCGATTAAACAAAAGATAGAATACGTGGATAAGGATTAAATGAGGGTTATATATTGGGCAGTTTTGGGCTGTTTATACGTTTGAAATAAAAAAAAAACAGAATACTACTAACCGCCTAAAATATAAAGGAAAACATACACAAAGCGGGATTCTGCATATCTCTGCAGAAGAGTGTATCAATCAATCATATCTTCTTCCCACTTATCACGCCAACACCAACCATAATTTCCGATAACAAAATAACCCTCGATTCTTCATCTTCCCCCATGTTTCTGCAGCCGGAACTTTGAAGAAGAGTCCCAACAAAGGCGATCCACTAAATCCGTCCGCCATTGTTACAGGTTTTATAATTTCTCCTCAATCGTTTATCACAGATTCAAAGGAGGTTAGTATTCTGAAAACACACCTCGATTAATCAAGTTTATTTCTTCTTTATTTTCTGAGTATCAATGTGTAGTTCAAACGAGTAGAAGAAACGCATATGTACAGAGCATGCTTTACTCCATTTTATGTATTTATAGAGTTGAAATTGTATTTCTCCTCAATCGTGTATCACAGAGCATGCTACTCAATTTTATGTATTTAAAGAGATGAAATCTTTGAAATTACCATATGTAGATGACGAATGTATACTATAAGTGTAGAGATTATGTATAAGAAACCCCAAATTTGATGAACCAGTTCGAGATTTGAAATTGCATGTTAAAAAATCGTATAGATTCTGAAAGAGAATGACAATATACATATCCAATAGAGAGTTTTTATTGTAATTTGTGTATTTTAACAGCAACAATCGATTACGTGACATGAATAGTGTAGTAACTGAATATAATATGTATAAATAACTTGTGTATTATGTACATTTACAACACAAAAAAAGAAAACAAAAACAGAGTTTAACATCATATCATTCAATTCAATGTTCATATTATGTGTTGTGTATGTAAATAGAGTAACACATTCGGTTGAAAGTATATAATTGATGTGCTTGTTTATGTAAAAAATGTATACAAATTACAATTTGATTTATGTGATATATATGTAAGACACATGACAATACATGCGATCATTAATCGGACATACAACATAAATGTGATAGTTATGTACAATAGACATTCAATACTAATTTACAACAATACTGATACTATTTAAGTTCATTTCCAATAGATAATCAAATGGTCCGAAAAAAGTGTATGGGAATTAAACCTCATATGAGGAAAGAACAACATAAATTTGGGGTCGGTACTTCCAAACACATAACTACACGTTATGAAATGTGTAGATTATGTTAAAAAATCTGATCTACACATAATTATTGCAATCAATTAGCAGACATGATGTGTATGTTGTTTGAAGTGTATGTATGAGTTATATGGCCACATTACTTTCATGAAATGCACTAATTATGAAACCAAAGACAACCGCGTGTATATTATAGTGAATGGAATTGTGTATAGGATGTGTGAAAGATCAAGTATGTACTATTGATGTACACAAAATAAAAAAACATATGTAGTATGTACAGGATATGTGAAAGATCAAGTATGTACTATTGATATACACAATATTTAAAACAAAATAGAAAACAGATATAGTATGTATTGTTAATGTAATGCATCGTAGATAACAGATACATATGTTTGTGACTTATTTATTGCTTCTTATCGATCAAATGAACAGGGAATGGCTGGCTCAGTGACACAAGATGTTTCAGATATGCTCAAAGTAGAGAAAACAAAACTAAAGGTTAATGTTCATTGGATTATTATTATGTACATTACAGTATATCTAAAAAATACTTTTTTTTTACACAGTTCACATATAGATGGGAGGAGACCGAAAGAGCCAGGATGGCTCGGATTAATTGTTTCAGCCGAGTACAAATGATACCTATGCTATTGGATGGACTGTCGAATGAAGACAAGAATAAGTTTAAGACCGGAGTCTTTGCTCCCATAATTGAAATGAGCACCAAATTGAAGATGTCCAACCAGATTATACATTATATGTTGATGCATGAAGTCAAAACAAGGAGAGAAAATTCAATGTGGTTCGAAATTAACCAGGTTTTACTTAGGTTTGGAATTAATGTTTTTGCTGAGATTACTGGACTAAACTGTTCAGATGAATCATTTGAGACCTACGAGGAAAACCCTGAAGTTGACATGAAAGCCGTTGTTGGAGTTGATTGGTGCTCAAACCTTACTCTAGAAGAGAAATTCATGGAATTGCCCAAGGAATCACCATACAAATACAAAATGGCGCTTATTCTATTTGTCGAAGGAGTTATTGTATCCAAGAACCAAAAAACACAAGTCAACCAGTAGACAATCAACATGGTTCATGATCTGGACAACTTCAATGCTTTTCCTTGGGGTCGGCTCGCATTCCTTCAGACGAAGAAGTTCCTACAATCTTGTGAGGCAGGAAAAGAAAGAAACAGTGGTGGCTATAACATTGGTGGCTTCCCACTTTCTTTACAAGTTTGTGTATTTCTTCGAGAACTAGTTTGTTATAAACATTTACATTCCCTTATTCAAAGCATTAGTTATATATATAATTGTTGCATAACATTTTTCATGGGTATATAAACATAATATGTGTATATGTATAAATGTATATGTACATATATATTCACAATAACATCATGAATACACAACCATGTGAACATCATATATACATACACAATTGTTTCATAACAGCATTCGTTTTTTTTAATCTATCACTTACAAAACCAATACATTTTTTCAGATATTTGCATTCCATTCTATCCCCAAGCTTGCAAGAGTATTTTCCACCTTGATAGCCGAAAATGCAAACCCTTTATGTCTCAGATGGGTATCGAAGTCGGGCAAGGGAGGGAAACCATTCCCCGGATATGCAGAAATTAAGGGTATTGTCCAAACTATAAAGAAAGAAGATATTAACATTATTAAAGGTCATCATGAAAGCGACGATAGCGACCAGTGGCATACTGAAGGTGATGACGAGAGGATTGAATTACTATTTGACGTTAGATTTGAAAAATGTGATCTGATAATAACACGCCCGAATGTTGTCCACGAAAAGGAGAAATCATTTAGGTACGTGTGTCAAAATCCTATATACAGATTTATGTAGTTATATTGGTAATAACTTATTGATATGATGTTTGTTATTTATGTTATGTAGCAATGTAGTTCCAAAAATAACAATAAGGAATATTGTCGAAAAGGGAAACGATGATGATGACTTTGTTAATCCTCCAAATAAGTACATTAAGTGATTCATACACATTTCAAAATTGAATTGTATTAATTTTAGACAATAATATATATTGTAACATCATTTCATACAGGCGTGTTTGTTAAAACTGAGGCAGCTGATGTTGACAAGAAGGGAAAAAGAAAGGCTGATATAAGCACTCCCAATGTCATACATACCAGGTTCGTATAAATTTTGTAAAATCTTATTGTGAAAATGTATACTATTATGTATAGATTCTTAACATAAAACGAACATGAAACACTTGTGTATAGGTCATCAAAGAGATCCAACAAGGGCAAAGAATCATTAGCAACAAAAGAATTTGATCTTTCAATTGACCATTCAGTCAAAGTGTTGGAAAACAAACTTTCTGATGGAGCTGCTAAATCAACACATTCTAATGTTCCTGAGTCTTCAAGGTAATTTACAAATTATGTACAAAATACTATTACACAATGATGCATACACGTACAATATTCAATACTTATGTACAAAATTTGAACACATAACAGGTTGCACACACCTAAACCAGACTAGTTTGATCAAATCATGGAAAAATTAGACTCCATACAACGAGAACAGAAAGAACTAGCTAATAAGATTGAAAACCAAGGGATGGTTATTGATGAGTTAACAACATACACGAGGGACCTTGGCACACTGTACGACGAATTAGACACAACTGTCTACATATCTAACAAGAGGACCGAAACAAAAATCAAAAATCTCGTCAGAGACATGGCAAAACCATCATCTGTGTAACACCCCGAATTCTGAGAACTCGGGGAGCTACTGGTTAGGACCTCACAATGGGTCCCGACCATAGTTTGACAACAATTTTTACTTGGATCTTAAAACAAGGCATAAAAGTATTTAAAACATTTGAAAACTGTAAACAATATATACATGGAGAATATGTATCAGCCTTACAAGAAAAGCTACTAAAATGATGCATATAAAGAACAGAAGACATCCCCGTCCCCAACTAAATGAGTACGTGGACCCGGCTGACCATTTCCTCCGGATCTCTCTACAACTGTCTTAACCTGCAAGGCATCTACAAGCGGTATAAAACCGTTAGCTAACATTCTATGCATAAGTATAAAAGGTAAAAGCACAAACACACAACATACACAATCAACATGCAACACTCAATCCTTTTATTATCTTTAATTAGGTGATAGGTTATTACTAATGATACTTATTTTGTGACACGAGGGATTCCCAAACCTCGCCCCTATCCCCGTTTACCAACGCGGAATGGTACTAATGCATCTGACCGTCTACCGGACTGGGCTGGTCGCAGGGAACCTCCTAGACTCTCGCAAGAGCTAGGTAGATGATGTCACGACCCGTTATCATACACTTGGGTCAATTACGTAAATAAAAAAGTCGGCCTAATCCGATTTCGTTGTTTATCATAACTAACAAACACCACTCATACACATTACACTCATACAAGAAGCCAGCTAAGTAAGTTCGTGGACTTACCAAAATCAAATCTCGCGTCTCTTAACACCACTCAACCAGTAACTACAGAAACTCAGTTGTCTATCAAAGGAGGCACGTGGGTCAATACATTTCCCTAGGTACTTAGAAGTCTGAAACTCCTAAGCTGTAAGATCCTATTTGGACATAATTTATTACAGTACTTATTCAAGGTAACATGACTATTTTACCCTTGGTCCCGAGACTTCCAAAACTCGTAATACGTACTTAAATTCTTACTTGAGGCTAATTAACCATATTCTACTCCCTAGCATGATTTTAGGTAAAACTAGATAAACTACCCACTTTTCTATTTCCCGAAAAGTCACTAAGGTCCAACTACAACTTCAAATATGAAATTAAAATAAACTTATAAAAATTCTAAAATAAATCTCTAAATTATCTAGGATATCTAATCTACTCATAGGAGCAAGAATTTCCTAAAACTGTTCAATTATCACTTCTACAAAAATCCTTGAAGTTGGCTACAACACTAAAAACGTTCCTATACTTGGTCAAAATTCATTGCTGGAAAAACAGCTCAACTACTTCACTTTGAGACCCTATAACTTTCAATCCGACCGTTCATTTGTTCTCAAATTTTAACACAGTAAACTACGTGTATCCCTTTATGATCTATCAAAAATTCAACGGTGGATCTTCAATATAACGCCTAAACATTGGTCTACAATATTGACAGTTTTCAACTTCTCAAAACTAAAGAAAACTCCATTATTTACAGCTGATTTGTTTCTACTACTTTTGTCACCCTCTTCTAACCCAAACTAATTATTAATCTCAATGTCCTAAGTTCATCAGCAGTACATAGTACACTTTTAACTTATTAACTTACAAAAGATATGTATTCAAGGGAGGGAGAAGAGATCTAGTTACCCCTTGCTAAGACCTTGATTGCAACTTAGGAAAGATTCTGGTGATGGGGAAGGCTTTCGATCTATAAAACAGCAAGGATGGAATATAAAATTTTGCCCATTGTGTGACTGAATAGAAAGAGGACAACTAGGGAGTGAGAGACCAACGAACGTATGCAGAAACGTATGCAACAGCTCCTGGAGTCGAAGTGCACAGAAGAGGCTGCTGTTGTGCAATGTTGGTGCTTCAATGGGGCTGCTGCTGTGCAATGTTGGTGCTTCAATGGGGCTGTTGTTGTGCAATGTTGGTGCTTCAATGGGGCTGCTGAGATCTGCGTCGATACAGAAGAAGGGGAGGAGAGGTTTACGTGCATCTGGAAGCAAGGATGTTGCAACTCCTTCTCTTTTGGCGTGAATGTAAGGTTGTTTCAGCTGTGGATTTGCCTCATTTATTCACTGTTGTTACGTGATATAGGGAAGGGAAAGGGTTGGTTGTTATAACGTGGAAGATAGGGCAGCATCTCATGGAGTTCTGGGCTGGAATTAACACTCTTTTGGGCTGCCGCAAGCCTCATTAAGCAGCTGAGTGTGTGGGTTGCTGAAGGTGTGATTGCTGGGCCTCCTGGGCTGCTTGATCCGCCAGCAAAGGTTAAGGTAAGGGCTGGGAACAATCAATCCAATTAAGAAACAATGGGCTGAAATATGGCAAGAAATAAGTGGGCTGAAATGTTTGTCAAAACTCGTCATGGCCTTGTCAGGCCCATGAATGAGTTTGTCACAGATTTGTCGGGCTTTGTCATGGCCTCGTCTCAGCTTAGTCATGATCTCGTCACAACTTGTCATGATCTCGTCACAACTTGTCATGATCTCGTCTAAAGTCATCGATAAGAATGAATTATAATAACTAGGGTTTGATATAAATCTATCATTTTATGTGAATTAAATTCTACATAAAATAATACATAATTATAAGAATTAGAGCTTGATATAATTTTATCATTTTATGTGAATTAATATCTACATAAAATAATAAAATTTGTGAAGGAAGAAATACTAGATAGAATGGAAACTGTCAACGACTCGAAGTCCGAATTGATCCGGAATTAAACGGAATAAAAATTCCGGATATTACAATCTGCTGCAAACAGCTCTGCACCGAGTGCGACAAATGTTGATTCGGCTTCCAAAGTCAATCAGGATGATGCAAATGTGCAAGATATAGCGCGAGGGTCAAGTGAGGTATGAACATAACTAGTTTGAGTTGTACATTTATGTATGATAATTTTAGTTGACAAATTAAGCTTATCAAACAGGCTGGCAATGTTGATGAGCCCGTTCGAAGGGTTGGCTTAAGGGTTCCGAAAGATATCAAGTACAAGCGTACTCCATACAGAAAAAACGTCAAACTTCCAAAGGAACCCACAAACAGCATGCTGCAGAAAGATGATCGTCAAAGACTTTACAACTGGGTTAAGAACAAGGACGACAAAGGAATGATTAGAGGTTTCGTGAAGAACATATCCAGAGAATCTGTCATGGATATACTAAAACCAGGAGGTTGGATAAAGGACAAGGTAAGTGATGTTATGTTTATGTACACAAAATATTTAACATTAGTACATTATATACACACATTTAAATTTGAATGACAGGCAATTGATGAAATTATTATGCACATCCGAAAGAGTATTGTCGAGAAACCTGATAGATTCGGCCACGTTGCTGTGCTGACAACTGGGTGGAGTAGGGCATATAACACTACCACATGTGCTAAGTATGTTGCTTCAAAGAATGAGATGCCGAATTTCAAACCAATAATGTTCGAAGTCATAACGGGCGGCAGTCCTCAAATGTTTCGAAAGCCACTGTACGACGTTGATTTGATCTATTCCCCATTCAAACTGCGGGAATCTCATTGGGTTGCTCTTGAAATTGACCTCAGTCGGTGGTGCATTTATGTATATGATCCTCAGATTATGTACATAAAGGATGACAAACTACAGGAAATGTTGGAGCCTATGACCGTGATGTTGCCTAAACTCCTCAGTGTTCATGGTGGGCACAGTAGACTGGGAGATAAGTTGAAGAATTCTTTGAAAGTTGTATGGAAAACGGGACTTAACATCAACGCGGACGGGTAAGTACATTAAAATCTTATAAACGAATTTGTACATACATTATGTATATTGATTTATACATTTGATGCATATTTACAAAGGCAGCTGTAGGATTTACATTTTGAGATACATACAACACTTGGCGTCTGGACGTACTGATTTAACTGGAATAAATGATGATGTTGTCCAAGCTAGTAGGGAGAAGCTCGCCAATGTTGTCTACACAAGAGATTGGACGGCATAGTTTGAAGAGTCCTGAATTTGTTTATTTTAAGGCAGTGTGTTATGTAGCCGCTTAACAGCTTCTAACTCAACGTTGTTTTTCGTTCATGTTTTTATGTACTCGAAATATTTAAACACCTCATGTGTTAAGCAATTAGTGTTTTTTTTCATCCTTAAAAATGTTAAATTGCCCTTGCATTCTAATTAGTTACACATTTACATTTTGACGACATATTGTATGTACGATAAATATTTGGGACGAACAATACAATGACCTTAATACGTTAAATACGTATTATTATTTTACATATATTAACAACATAAATATAAAATAGTAATGAAGTAATTACCACACATGAACTTTGAAAATGTGAATGAACGTATAAATATTATATTATTCAAGAATTATGTACACAATTCAGTTATATGTTTTATGCATAGATAACCTGATCACAATATAAACATAAAAGTTTGTTTAAGTTGCATTACTTTCAAACCAGTAAACAAATACAAACACAAGACAACAAATATAGAAAACTACTTAATAAAGTTAAGATCTCAAACAAATGTAAGTTAGATTCCAAAGTAAATAAACATATAAAACGAATATAATAAAAGATTATTTTGGTTGATTTACACAAGTCTTCTTTGTGTGTCCACATAAACCACAACTGCTACATTTCCTATTACTCCCTTTTTCCCATGATGCCCGGAGTCTAGCTTTTGGCATCCTTCCACATCTTTTACGCTTCAAGGGAGGCTCATAAACAATATTTTTACGGAATCCGGGACACCCCATTCAACCTTGTTCGGTACCGGATATACAACCTCCGAATATGCAGCCCTCCAATAGTCTGTCGAATAATACCTACTTGCAAGATAAGATGGATTCGGGGTGTTGGAAAGGTCCGGTGAGATTGTTGTCAGGCTAAGGGTTGGGACCCATTGTGTGGTCTCGCCCGTAGCATTCCGATATCCCGCGGATTCGGGGTGTTACAAAGTGGTATCAGAGCCCTAGGTTGACAACAATGGCACTCGCAATCTTCTAAAGGCCGAATAAGGAATAAACGAAACCCCACGGGTTCTGAGTTTTCGTTTTCAAAATTCACATGCATGAGTCAGGGTAGAATGTACGGACCACCACTCCTTCCGCGGATCTCGGAAGCTTAGTTTATTGGACTTGGTATATATATGTATATATATAGATATGGATATGAGGTTTGTAGTTATGCATGATGGAATTAAAGTGTATCTTTGGGGATTGTAGTTGCATGATGGATATGACTTATGTGTATAGTTGTATGTGTGGACTATTATATGTTTTAGACCTTGTATTGAGATGATGGCATGTTATATATGTATGTTAGTAGAGATATGGACATAGGATTTATATAGTTATGTATATGTAGACTTATACATATAGTAGTATGTAGAGCTATAGGACCTTTGAGCTAAGATGATGATACGATCTCATCACCTTTAAGACGATGATGTAGCTTATGATGACGTTCATAAGTAGAGGAAGACGCTCAAGCATCGAGTTGGGGCATTCCGTGCTAACGAAAACAGCGACGTTCTCGAATTCCTTTTAAAGGATGTCGAAGAGGAGGATTGGAGTCAACGTCAATGAAGGACAACAAGGCAAAAGAAGAAAACGAGACAACTTAAGAGAGTAACATGAAGATGAGGAAGAGGTTACCAAAGAAGACGCGAATGGAAAGATAGCAAGACCAATGGAGATAACGTATATAAGTTTTCAAGAAGATGCGTGGACCACTAAGGATACGAGTCAAGGAAGAGATGAGAGCATTCTAACAAGGTTAAAGGCGGTGTCTCATTACGATAAGTGAAGCTTTCTTTAGACGCTCTTGAGCTTTGGAGTCAAGATGTGCAGAATGATCGAACCCGGTGTGAAAGATGAAGGATACCATAAGTTAAGCTTACGAGGTACCGTTAAGTGAAGAGTCAAATTACGTTAGTTAGGAAAAGAATGGTATGGCAAGGATTCACGTGGAATTGACCGATTCCCGCTATGACGATAAGACTAAGAAACGCCAAGGAGATAGAAGTGTGAATAGACGTGAACCCGAGACGAGAAATGACGTGCCAAGGAGCTTTAGTGGTGAAAGGACTTAATACAACGACCAAGAGACACGCTTGCGAGATGTTACGAGGTGCGGTTAAGCTTTTGAAGACAAGTTATGCGAAACATGAGGCCTAGAAGAGTGTGATTACTTTATGGAAAAGGAAGAAATCACGGAGTGGAAGGAGCTAACGGAGTTGGGGAAGAGTACCCCAAGGGGGGGTAACCTTCATGAGAACCGTGACATGATGAACTATAGGATTGGTAAGTCGTTGACCTTAGAGAAGGTAAACCACAAGCTTATCAGTGATGACGGAGAATGCACCAACGGCGGATCACCTTTTGAGAAGTTGTTGATGAGAGGTATAACCTCAAGTTGAGGCTATAAAGGAGCGGTAACAAAAGTTTGGAGTTTCCCCTTTGGTTAGATGTCAATTGTAAGAAGTACATCTGCAGAATCGTGATTGTCTTGAGCAATATGACGTTGAATGGTTAAAGCAAGGGATGGTAATAGACCTCCCGAAGAGGGATGATAATGATCCTTTCTACGATCTTGATAGATCTCGAGTTTTGGCATATGGAGGAATGGCACGGTTGGAACCTTAAAGGTTTAAGCATATAAGGACGTAGCGGATCAAGAGGAAGGTGAAGTTTCCCAAGTTACTTAAAGCAAATGGGAAGATATGGAAAAGAAATGCAGGATATTGCGTTCTTAAGGAACGAATGATAAGTGACGCGAACAAGAGATGGACCAAAGTGGTTAGACTCATCCAAAGGAGCCATGAAGGCTACGGTGTGAAACGAAGGACCAAAGCTACGGTAGCGTTGTAAGCTTGAAGCTTAAGGTGGTGGTACTTGAGGGATCATGAGTCAGAAGTTCCGTGGTAGGGGGGAGAATTCTTCTAGTCTTTCCTTCAGAGCATTTTAGTATGAGTTTTGAGAAAAGATACGAGTCGCGAAGTTGCACTTTAATTTCCAAGGAATATGTATGGTGAACGACGAGTAAGGGTGTCCTCCTGTGGTGGATGGCCCGTTAAGACAAGTTGCGTGTGAGTGCGATGTTGACTAGATCGACTTAGAGTGGAGACATCATCAATTTTGGATGAAGAGAAGAAAGGACCTTCATAAGGCGGCGTTTAGGGCCAATATGGTTACTACAAGGGTAGGGAAGCCATTTGAGATTGCAAGTGTGATTGATGAGTGGAGTTTACACAGATAAGTATCCATCGGTTTCCGGAATCAAGTTATACTAAGGTCGCGCATTGGTATTGTTTCAGACGGTTCCAAGGTGGACCCTAAACTAAGGACTGTGACGACAGTTGTGATGCATTAGTGCGCTAATGATTCTTATGATGTGACTTGACGATGCCTTGTTGTACTCTCAGAATTGAGAGGAACAAGCATGACATGGGACGACAAGGCTACAGGTTATTCAGGATAAGAAGATAACTAGAGTTATCTAGGCGGGTTGGGACGTCCGAGGTGACCTCCTAAGAGACATAGCGGGTTGAGAATATCCGGTAGATCAGTTGAGAACGAGAGGATAGTCGGCGATACCTTCCAGGTACGTGGAGAAGATATGAAGCACATAAATTGGTGAGCCATAACCGCCAAGTTGCGGGATGATTTTGACACCTTCTTCCCTTCGAAAGAAGTGAGTGGGTCGTGGGATCCGAGACCTATCCGGGAAGTGTTGACGGAAGTAGAAGAGGTGAGTGACCTCCGTTTGTTTTCCTTTACACAAACATCGAGTTATGGAGTGATATTATGAATACATTCAAGCGGGACTTGGGGCGTGTATGAATTAGCAAGAGAGGTTCCGTGGGTATATAGACAATTGCGGGTATGTAGGAAGAATGACCGACTAAGGGTCGAAGATTAGCCACTTTGGGACGCGTGCTTATGGTGGTGTCGGTTTAGCTACAGAGTAACATGCTAGGCATGTATGAACGATAAGAGTATGATACTCACTCAGCAAGAGTTGAGTACCCCACAGAGGCGACATTTAGAGATGGTTAAGGACGTTAGTTGAAGATGGTCTTTGAAGGGCTTTGAGAAGGATCCGGGATAGAAGGTTACAAGGAGAGACCCCATAGTTACCTTAGGGGCTGATGGTTTGTTCAGACCATGGCGTTGGTCCGCTTGAGCACCATAAGACGAGAAAGAAGACTTCATCCACCGTGAGTTATGCAGTGGGATTAATAGAATACTTCTAGGGAGATCGTACTAGTTTGGGACTATGTAACGAAGGTGACGTCTTTGGGTCATTGGGAACCAACCGATGGAGATGATATATTTACACCCTTTTTGGAAAAAAAAAGGTCCGATAAGTCGGCTAATTGGGAAGTCCTTAATGTGATAGCAAGATGTTTGATATACTGAGTATCGTTTTCTCGGATGGAGATGAGCGTTTTGTGTCGGGAATTTGTGGGCGGCAGGATCGTGCCGCATAAGAGACCCTATGTCTCACTTGATAGTTTCACGTTGGATAGTGGATCGAGTACGAAGGACTTTGGTGACCAGTCGATGTCATGTAGAGAGTATGTGTGCGAGTTAAGGGGGGTAAAGAGAGATCTGATACCCTCCCTTGGGTTGAGCTATCGTTATGATAGTTGAGAGGCACCGTTGTGAAGACATTGTTCGAAGCAAGTTGTGGACGGAAGTGTAGTACCCTGTAATGTCAGAATTGATGAATGTATGTGAGTTTGGCTAAACAGGTACATGATGACCACGCTCGAGTAGTGGTGGTCAAAATAAGGATGCTAGACACGCTAAGCCACGAGAAAGTATGCACCAAAAAGAGATACGGACCTCTTGGGTTCGGATACGGTAGGAGTCGAGATAAGAGTGTCACGGACGCGAGGTGTCATACTTGTTGGCTACTAGAAGAGAGTTGGGTTCTAATATATTGGACCTTTTGGGAGATACTGACGCAAGTAGGAAGTGGTCTATCGGTCGGCATGGCCACCGAGAATGGAGGATGTTCATAAGAGTTTTGGTATGAAGATCGATGGGATACATGTACGACTCGAGTTATAGGGTTAATCGTGTTGATCTAGTGGTGGATGAGGAGCCGATGAGGCTACCAGGAGGATGTGAGATAGTATCTTTGTTGAAGTTTCACGATGACCTAGTTACATCATGTTGGCCGATGGGGTAGATCTTATGTGCATGTGTGTTTTTATGTGTTGGGTGCCCCGAGCGGGAATGTGTGTATGATTGGTTGGCTTTTGGCTTTTATGCGCTATGCGGTTCACACGAGTACGTATGTAGGCCTTGCGAGGTCTTGACATGGCTACATGAGTAGGTGATGGTTATCGATTAGGGAGTTGCACGTTACGGTTTTGAGCGGTTACCGAGTTCTTACCGAGAGTTTTGCGTTATCAAAGTTTTGAGACGAAACTTGTTTTTAGGGGGATTAGTTGTAACATCCGAAATTTTTATTCCGGAATGTTAGCGAGTTACTGACCTTTCCGCAGGCGTGGCTCAGTTTTCCCGCAGGCACGAGGCGCTGAGTAACGGGATTTATTCCAAAATCCCGCACCGACCCTTCGTTTCGAGAACCGACCCCTCGTTTTCCCTAAGTGGACCCCTCTTTCCCTCTCTTTGACTTATCCTTTCAGCTGAATCTCATTCTTGATTTCACGTGAAAGCTTCTCTCCCTTATCTCTTTCTTCTCTCTTTGGCTTGGAAGCCCTTCTTGATGATCTTTCCATGCTTCTTCTTGTTTGATGTCCAACAATGAGTTGAGCTACAGATCTGGATTTGTAAGTGTAAGCCCTTTCCTCCCTCTCCATTTCTTCATCTTCATCTCCTTCCTTGAGCTCCAATGGTGGAAGCCATGGATTCTTAGCTTTCTTCCTCTTTGTGTTCCATGTGCTCGGATCTAGCTTAGATATATTGTGTTGATGATGTTTATGTGTGTGGATGTTCAGGAGCCAAGCAAGGAAGCTAAGAGGCCAAGGCACAACAAGAAATCGTCGAAGAAGCCATCGCTGAGCACCCTCTGTTGTTCGACCGCGGGGGCAGATCTTCAGAGCCGTAGGGGCGGCCAACACCCTAAGCCGCAGGGGCGGCCAACAGAAGCTGCAGGGGCGGCCACTAGGAGCCGCAGGGGCGGACCTCTGGGCTGCAGGAGCGGCCACTGGCTCAGCCAACACGCCCTTGCGGCCTTCTTCTTTCTTTTTCGGTTGTTCTTCATCCTTCTGATCCCGTGCCTTTGCTTGGTGAGTTCCCTACCTTGAGTATGTATTCTTAGATGACCTTAGAGAGTGTTGATGATAGAAGCATGCTAGGTTTGAACCTAGGATAGTTGGAATGCCATGTAGTGGCTTGTGGACCCTAGGCGGGTATGAAGATGTTGTTGGAATGTTTTAAAGGCTAAGGGTTGTAGGTTTTTTAGCGATACATGGGATGAGTGTAGGTTGTTCTTGTGAGGTTTGTAAGGGTAAGTTTGTGAGGTTGTGGGCTAGGGTATGCTCATCCTAGTTTAGAGTGCTACCCTTATGATCTTGGAGACTAGGCAAGTTATCCTAGTGTTGTTGTGAGTTTTGATCTTGTGTGATCCGAGGGCTTAGAAGTCTTAGGACTTCTAACTAGTTGAGTGTGATGTGAGCATGAGGGATTCTAGGATGCGGTCCTAGAGTTGAGAGTCAAATGGTCTTGCGTTGACCATTTGTATAGAAGTCTTAGACTTCTATTGTGAGAGAGTTGTTATTGATATAGTTACCTTCTTGTGAGCAGGTTATGGGCTTCCTCCCTAAGGAAGCGAGAGTGTTGTGAGTTGAGTGTGACACCGAGGTAAGTCTCCAGACTTACTTAGCCATATTCGTCGTATTAGATTCAGTGTGTGCTTGGTGGTGTGTGTTTATGGTTTTGTTATAACTTATAAACCAGATAATAGGACTACCGACCTTATATGTTATTTTAGCCAAGTGTATGATAACGGCCGGTGACATCACTGCCTAGCTCCCCGTGAGAGCTAGGAGGTTCTCGGCGAATGGCCCGTGCTGGTTAGACGGTCGGAGGCATCCGACCGTTCCATTGCCGGAAGAAGGGACCAAGGCGAGTTTCGGGAGATTCTCGTGTCACAAAAGAAGTTGAACTAGAACGGGATACGACTTAATAAACGAAGATAATAACCGGATTGTTTGTGGAGCATGCTTATGTGATATGATTATATATGTTTGTGTTTGTGCCTTCACCATGTCTTTAATGCTTCGAATGTAGCTAACGGTTTTATACCGAATGTTGTAGTTTGCCTTGCAGATTAGGCATGCTCCAAGAGATCTGGAAGGGTGGGCAGCCGGGGTCCGTACATTTTAGGAAGTGTTTTGAGTTGGGGTTGTCTTGTGTTTTGGTCTTTCGGTTATTACGTTTTGTGTGCCGCTTGTTTGGAGTTTGGTTTGAGTTGTACCTCGGCTGAAGTTGTTGCATTCTTTTGGGTTTCTTCTCATTTGCATTAAAATTGATTTACAATTTTTCCTTTATTTGTGCCATGTTGGAAAGATCCAAGGGTCGGGACCCATTGTGTGGTCTCGCCCGTAGCATTCCGATATCCCGCGGATTTGGGGTGTTACAATAAGAATGATCGAGACCTGCAAGGAAACGATGGACCTTTTCCTCCTCGCAATTTGACAAGTTTTGCAACACACACCCACACATATAGGGTTAGGTTCCGGAGATAACCATTCTTACGGTAAGGAATGAGAAACTCTAAGAGACGTTTAATTATAAGATGAACGTCTTAGATTGAGCAACAATCCTATTATGGAAAGCAATAAATAAGAAATACTAATCAACATAATAACACATATTGTTCATTGATTAAATAGGTAACACAAACTCTCATTGTGGAAATAAAATAGGGTAAAATGGAGGAGTATGTATGTTTAGTAACCATGAGCATAAATAGGACCCCAAGTTAAAAATGGGTACAAACTAGGCTCCTCATGTTTTTACAAAAAAGATATATCAAAAAGAAATAAAAGATTATGGAAATTACAAGATGCTTCTCTCTCCATTTAATTATCAATTAATATTGTTAAAAAAAAGTAACTAAATATCTCTACAATCCGTTAATCATGGGAATAAATCAGCTACTTTCTTCATCATACGTGGCGGTTCATCCTCTCCGATCTATTCAGGGCAAACACTCAGCAAACACAATGTCATCGTCATTCTGCAACTTTTATACGTGGTTGTTCATCCTCTCCGATCTTTTCATAACATACGGTTGTTCATCACCCTTGCATTCACCCATGGCGACGAAATTGAATCAAGTCTGGTAAGATTATGTCGACATATTTAATGAGATAGAGAATATGTGGTAAATTACAAGATAAATTGTTCTAATGTACATATGTTACTCATAAACAAGACATATGTACACAAAGATGTATCAAATAAAGTTGTCAATATCATTTGAATGAGATAGAAAATATGTGGTAAATTACAAGATAAATTGTTTAAATGTACATATGTTACTCGTAAATAAGACATATGTACACACGTAGATGTCTGTGTTACATCACACCCCATTTACCAAATGTACACATCTTGCAGATTTTATATACATGTACACAAATAGAAGTCTGTATTTCATCAAATCCCAAATATCAAATGTACACAAACTACAAATTTGATCCCAAATGTCAAGCGTACACGAACTACAAATTTTACATATAGAGTAAACATGTTATATTTTTCTAGTGACATATACACAATCAACAACAACTACCTACGAATGTACATAGAGTATATCTGTTACTTTTTTGTCGTCTTCTTCGAAGATCTGTGTGAAATCGACAAAGAGAGCATACCTGAATCTGGGGATTGATAAGAGACAAACCGAAACTTTGAAGAAGTCGATAGTTGCAATTGGTAACTAAATGTACTTGTTGAAGACGAATGTTGAAGGCTCGTTTGAAGTCGGATATTGAACATGAAGAATAAGTTGCAGAAGATATTCCAGAAGAATGACGATGAATATGTTTCTCCTGCTTTCGAATGGCGTCTTTGATTTGAGTGTAATGTTTTATTTCCGAAAAAGAGTGATATGGCGCAATAAATAGATTCTCAAATCTTAAATCTACAGTTACCAAAAGCAAGGTAACCGGTTTCCTTTTTTAGCATAATTAATATTTTAATCTTCTCAATAAAAATATTTATTCTATGAACGTGTCATTATTTTTGCCTATAATTATTGAACGAGTGTTCATGCACATGTAGGGTCATGCACGAGTAAAATAAATCGACCCGTGCACTAGTATGCACCTGTAAGTCCATGCACAAGTGTTTCTAGCAGACTCGTATATTTTTAGCACTCATATTTTTAATCGACTCGTACAATAGTGGTTCATGCACATGTAGGTTCATGCACATCGAACTTGTAATACCCGGAAATTTTTTTCCGGTTATTTCCGAGACAAAACCGGAACTCGACCGGTTTGGACATTTCCGTCATTTTATGTGACACTGAGCTCTTCGAGTTTTTTATTATTTTATGTGAGGACTATACTCTCATAAAATACTCGGAATTGATCTATCTCTTCATATCCATCAATAGAGTTATATCCTTTAAGTTAAACCATGCGGGCCATCAAGTCATGCCATCCGGGCCCGTCAAGAACGAGTCCGTTAAGCCCAGTAAGAAATGCAACTCTTCATTCGGTTCCTCTTCTTCCCAGCCGCTTGCCTGCACGCCTAACCCTAGGCTTCCTTCATATCACGTGAGGAAACCAACCGCCCATCTCCTGCATACAGCCACCGACGACGACGTGCCAACGAGCCTCGCCATCCCTTTCTTCATTTCGTCCTCCTACACGCAGCAGCACAACCATCGGCATCCTTCTCTCCGTGTCTCCTCTGAACGCATGTCGTTACCGTCCCCCCGTGGTTCCCTTTCTCTTACACAAGGGACCGGACATTCCTTCTCGAGCCAGGAACACGGCTACGGACGCTCCTCTTCGAGCCCATCCAACCTATGCAGACCTCCATCGATTCGACCTTCAAAAGATCAACGCAGATTCACGAACCTGTATGCCCAGATTAACAGGTGCGCTGAAGCAAATCCGCAGGTGAGCCCTAGCAGCAGTGAGTCACAACCCTTCTTTCGCCCTCGTTCACGCAACAATGTCTTGTCCGACTAGTTTGGTAAGAACCACAACCCTCTTCTTTGTGTTACCCTCTTTGTGTATGTGCTGATTAGAGTACCATTTGATGTCTTTAGACCCTCCAAAGCAGCCATGGAAGATGACTGGAAGAGCTGTTACATTTCTGGATTTTTTGAGTTGACGATCAGTCAACTTAAGGTTCAGTTTTGGGTAAGCTAGACTTTTTTTTGTTTGTTGCTGATTTTTGGATATGATATAGTCGGTATTGCAGTGTAGAACATACTAAAATTTGAGAAGAATCGGAGTTAAAATTTAAGAGCTATGGTGTCCCAAATTTGGCTTCTCATGCAGTTTTGATAAGTATGCTGAGTGTTAAGAATAATTGTGTGTGATGCAGTTTTGTGAGATAGTTTTGAATAGGTTTTTGATCTCTGTTGGACTTGGATTTCGTATATGTCATAGTTAGGATTACATAGTGTTATATATCAAAATTTGAGAGGATCTCATCAAGAGGTTTAGGAGTTATGATTTTTCAAAGTCGAGGCTGTAAGCAGTTTCTAGATGTTGTTGAAATTTTCTAAGTGCTGGAAATATATTGTGTTGTGCAGTCATGTTTGAACTTAAGTTTAGAAACCTTAGAAATATAATTCACCGTTCCATTTTTAGTATGTTATAGAATGTCATGCATGGGGTGATGTATCAAAAATTGAGGTTGATCCAACGGTTAGCTATAGATTTATGAAGATTCAAAGTTGATTGGTTGAACAATTAAGAAATACTAAGTTTTTGGCTAAGTCTGAATTTCTGGTTTTGGAACCGACTTTAGAAATTTGTGTAAAAGTGGTTATTAGGTATTTTTGGGGAAATTCTTGCTTATATGGATAGAGTGCATAACATGGAAGACTTAGAGTTTTTGTTAGAATTTTTATATTTTTATTCGGGGTTCGTATCTTAGGCTAAAGTTGGATCCTAGTGACCTTTTGTGAGAAGTGAAGAGAATGTGTGTTTCTTCTAGTTTCTACCTAAACTCATTCTTAAAAGTTAAAATAAGAAATTATGTCCCAAAGAAGAGGATAAACATATTTTAGGAGATTTGAACCAAGGATAAAATGGTCATTCTACCCTAGGAGGGTATTTTAGTAATTTCTCTTCTATTAGAATCTTACATCTTAGAAGTCATAGACTTCTAAGTGTATGAGAAATGTTTTGATCCACTTGCCTCTTGTGACAGGCAATTGAGTAATCTACGGTTGCTAACCGGGTTGATATTTGAGAGTCGATATTGATTCAGGTAAGTCATTTGGGCTTACTTAGCTAGCTTTTGGATATGAGTGTGAATAATGATAGTGATGTTTGTATGATGTGTTTATAAGTGTATTTATTATTAATTATCGACCGACCTGCGTATTGGCCTACGAGTAACGGGCGGTGGCATTCTGCCCAATTAGCCCGAGGGCATTCTGTCCAGACTTGGTTTGTGGTGACGCCACCGGCAGAGGTGTGCTAGACTTGCACCAGTTGGATAAGGAATGGAGGAGAGAAACCTTAGATTTCTCGTGCCACAACTTTAAAATGGAATAAAGTGAATCACCTAAGCTATTAGATAATAACCGGATTGTGTGCCACCATGATGAGTGTTTATGTTACCTTGGATGTGTTTGTGCTATCTTTATTCTATTTATATTTGGATTGTTAGCTAACGGTTATTCCGTGTTGTAGATTCTGTAGAGATAGACAGTTGTAGAGAGACCCGGAAAAGATGGTCAATCGGGTCCACGTACTCATTAGATGGGGGCGGAGGAGTCTTCCATTCGGCATGCATGCTATATATATATATATATATATATATATATATGTGTGTGTGTGTGTGTGTGTGTTTTGTAAGGTTGTCATGTGTTTTTCATTCATACAAATATTGTTTGTTAATTTCAAAGAATTTAAATACATTTGTGCCTTGTTGTAAGATCCTAGTAAAGTTGTTGTCAAACTAAAAGTCGAGACCCATTGTGAGGTCCTAACCAGTAGCTCCCCGAGTTTTGAGAATTTGGGGTGTTACAACATGGTATCAGAGCTCTAGGTTGGCAACAATTGCAATTGGAATCTTCTGAAAGACCGAATATAGAAAATAATTAGAACCCGAGAGGGGTCTAAGAATTTCAAAACGGAATTATGTTTTACACATGCGCATAGTCGGGTTGTTGGGATAGTAGTATGTTGGACCACCATCGCTCTCCGCGGATCTCGGCAGCTTAGTATTATTAGAAATATTAGGTTGACTTTTTATTACAAAGATACGTTCATATCGTGTTCACTTGCTAGTGTCATTGTTGGTGTCAATGATTTGTTATGCAAGATTCAATGAACGTGTTATTCATCAAATACGAGAACTGAAATATACGTTCATTAACATGCCATTTGTTTCAGTGTAATACTAATATGCACATTATGTTCATGAACGTGTTAATCATGAACGAAGAGATTGCCTACAAAATTACAAGATTTTCATGGACGTGTTATTCATCAACACGTGCACTAAAACATATGTTCATGAATGTGGTTTGGTATTATTTCTTGAGCGTGAATGTGTCGTGTGATAGGTTCGGAAGTCGTGTTTATGAAAATATAAATCCTAATATTACGCTCCTTTCCTAAAGAAATAATGTGAAATATTTTAATCGTGAATCAAATTAATACTAACCCTATTGGTGTATTGATCACGAATCATTCAACTAATAATCTAACGGCTCTTAGAGACTCTCATTCCTCTCCGTAAAAATGGTTCTCTTTGGAACCTAGCTCTATACTTGTATGTGTGTGAAGGGTATGTTTCATAAAAACATGGTCACTTAGTTCAACCCATATATGTATCAATCGGGCAAAGTAATCAACAACAAGCTGACCACCCAACGTACAACGAGCCAAATTATAGCGTAATTGTTGAACTCAAGAGTCATTCCTAATGACTTAACGATTTTTGATAGCATCCTAGAATTCTTTAGTTGTAGAGAAGTAAGTGACAATGGTGCAAAGGTTGGCCCCATCGACTAGAACATCCAATCTGCTAGTATTGTGGTGACAATAGTTCATTCTTCTAGTTTAGTACGATTTGAGATTGTTCCATTGAAGAAACCATCTATTTGTTTTACGGATAAAATGTTGTGAGACAAATATTCCGATCTTAAAAAAGTATCTCCGTTGATAGATTGACCGTGGTACGAGTGATGAAGATAATAAGGGTTGAGGTGTCGATGGTTATTCTACCGTCGGCCATAATTGAAGTTGAGCTGAAATTATCGATAATGAAGCTTAAAAAAAACGGAAGCAAAAGTTGATGCGTAGGTCGACGGTGAATGTTTTCGGGTTATTGTTTGAAAGTTCTAATACCATATTAAAAAGTTGAGCCGAAAAACTTGTTTTCATTAATTGGAGTGCATTAAAAATATTTTAACTACGCTTCTCATATTCGTAGTTTATCGGCTTCTACCGACTTCACCTCAGCTCCAACTACGCACGTCAAACACGTAGTTGGAATCCGGAGATGTAAAGCAAAACTACGCACGTGAGGTGCATAATTTTGATTACTAATAAAAATTTTCGCGGGTATATCAATCAATCTCATATTTAATTCTACGATTAATTTAATCTCACAATATAAACTAATGATATGATGAACATAAATCCAAATTAACACGCAAGCTAGGCTTCAAATGATAGGACTATTAATCATATATTTTGTTGAACTGGTAAACGATGGAAAAAGTAAGACGATATATACATAGCTGCATAGCGTAAGATTAAACCATTATACAAAGACTTAAGTTATAGCTATCTTAAGATATTTGCAAATTCCTTCACATTCCTATCCTTATATTTTGGCCGGTTCCATTAGCGATAGAATAATGTAATCACATTTATATATGAAGTAGATCTATCTTTGTTGTAGCTACCCCACTCAGATTTTTCTTTTAATTTTGTTTTTTTTTTTTGCTGGAATAGCCAATAAGATCCTTTACCCGATTGCCCTCATAGCTCCTCCTTCTCTGACATACCCTTTTATGGCATCTACTATTTCCACTGTAATCCCATCCTAAAATTTGCCCTCTTTCTTCAAACAAAAAAATCATGGAAGTGGGTAGGAGGAGAAGCTTTTTCTACAATGAAATATTGCCCTTCATATTAATGGCATCCATAGAGTGTTCAAATGTGGTCTTAAACACCATCTTCAAAGCTGCTACCGTGAATAATGGCTTAAGCTTCTACGTCTTTGTCACTTACTCTTACTGTGTTGCCGCACTTGTTCTCTTCCCTTACAACTTCATCTACAGGTCTACCGATTTCCCTCATTGATTTTTCTTCTTTCTCTAATTTGGGATTTTTCCCTCTAATTTCGTTTTTTCCTTTTACAGAAGGAAAACTTTACCCACAATAAAATTCAGGACTATAGGCAAGTGTTTCCTGCTCAGCATGGTTGGGTATGATTAGGGTTTCAGACCTAGATTATGAACAATTCAATTGATGATTTTTTGAGGTTGCTCTCCAATTTGACCTGAAATTTAAGGGTTTGTTTTGTTTTGGTTTGATTCCTCATCTTAATTTGGCAGGAGTACAGGCCAGATAACTAATTACAGAGGAATTGATTATAGCTCTCCTACTCTTTGTTCAGCTTTGAGCAACCTTATCCCTGCTTTCACTTTCATTTTCGCCATCATTTTTAGGTATTTCTGGACATTGTACTACATACTCATTTTTGAGCAGATGTAGGTTGTTGCAATTTTACTTTTATATTATTGTTGGTCTAGATTTTGGCAGATGTAGGTTGTTTGCTTCATAAAATAAATATGCAGAAGAATAAATTTCTGATTGTATAAATGTAGTTTTCAGAAATCAGATATCAAATCTGATATTGATATAATGTAACATACCAAACAAGGATATCAGATATCAAAACCCATATTTTCGTACCCATATCTGATACCTTTAATCAGGTATTGACACCAAACTACCCCCTAGTTATATATGTGGCTGGATATTATTCAACAATTAACATGTTACCAATTAGTTGGTGGAACTCACTGTACTTTCACTCCCCTTTTAAGGTAATTGCAAATGGTAAATGACAAATCTGATCTCCTGCTTTTTGTAGGATGGAAAGATTTACTTGTAGAAGCTTTAGCTTTCAGGCAAAGGTCATAGGGACCGTAGTATCTATTGGTGGTGCCTTTATTGTGATATTCTACAAGGGCTTACCAATCCTATTTGTCCTTCACAAGTCACCCCAAAATTTGCAAGGCTATCTTCATTCATTGCAGCCCAATTGGGTATATGGTGGCCTTCTGCTTGTTTGTGCAAGTATACTTGGCGCTGTATGGTACATTACATTGGTATTGCCTTACCCCATGAATATCCGAAACTGTCTTAATGTTTGACTGTATGAGCAATAGTTTAAGAGACGCAAAATTGATCAAATGCTGTTCTCTCGTAGGCATACATCATGAAGGAATACCCGGAAAAGCTTGTGATAATCTTCTTCAACTCCCTCTTTGGAGCCGTGATATGTGGAACTGTTGGATCCGTCTACGGAACAAACCCAAATGCTTGGGCACTGAAACTTGACATTTCATTGGCTGCTGTTTTATACTCTGTAAGGATAATATAAACTCCAAGACACTACTCTTCAGTGTTACAATTAGACCCATTTGGTTATAATTTCGGAAACCGTATGGAAATGAATCTAGTTCATATGTTTACCTTATTCATGAATATTTTTTGAAATCATTCCTTGTGGTTGAATGTAAAATGTATTTGTTTCCCCATTTTGTTTCCCTATAGGGTATCAAAACTAATGAAATTCTACTACAATCACTTTAAACCACAAGGAATGATTCCATAAAATTTCATGAATAAGGGTATATAGATGGACCAGATTCGTTTTCATTTCATTTCCATTTCATGTGTTGGAACCATTTCATGTGTTGGAACCAAACGGGCCCTTAGTCTGGATGTATGATTGTGAAGCACTTTGTGTATAGGGACTGCTTGGATCACTCTTGAGCAACGCCGTTCATGCATGGGGCATACACCTCAAAGGACCCGTTTATGTTGCAATGTTCAGGCCAGTTTCTGTTGCAGTAGCTGCAGGCATGGGTGTTTTGCTTCTTGGTGACACCCTCTATATCGGAAGGTACATTCACCAAGATTACCGAGTTTCAGGCACCATTGTTTTTACCTAAATTTGTAACTTGAGTCTTTATGGTACAGCATAATTGGAGCAATTATAATCTCTCTTGGATTATATGCCGTGATGTGGGGAAAAGCGACGGAAGAGATTCCCAAAGACTTCGGAAATCTGGACTTGGAACCATCCTCTCTTAGTACTCCCTTGATATGCAACATAAACGAAGCGTAAGCATGGTTGCTTGTACCAGTCTTGATGGAAATGTATATATATGTATGCAAAGGCAAGTAATTGCAAGTTTACGACGGATCAGGATTCATGTTCTGTAATGTAAATTTGCTGCTGGTTTCAAAGAAGGCCTTCAAGCTCGGACTTGGCAAGTCGCCATTTGTATGTAAAACACAAGCTGTAACCTGCTGAAATTGCTGCCCCTTGGGGTTCATCTAATCATCTGTATGTAAATTCAGGGCTCTTTGAGTTTTATTGACGATGCCCGTGTACATCAAGCAGAAACTACTGCTCAATCCCATAGCATTGTTCCTGTTGTAGCATAAGATTTTGAAAATTCATCTTGTAATAAAAAATATAATGAGGGAGTTCTTTGGATAAAATTCATAATATGGAAAATAAACTAAACGTTTGCAAAATATGACCGGCTATCTAATAAAATAAGAAGTGTTAGTTCAAATTTTTAAAAGTAAACTATTAGCGCCCGTTTGGTTTGAACTCCGGAATCGGAAACGAAATGGAAACGAATCTAGTCCATATGTATACCCTTATTCATGAAAGTTTTTGGAATCATTCTTATGATTTGAAGTAATTGAAGTTGAATTTGATTACTTTTGATACCCTATAGAGTAACAAAATATGGGGAGGCAAGTGCATTTTGCATGTAAACACAAGGAATGATTCCATAGAATTTCATGAATAAGGATATACATTTGGACTAAATTCGTTTTCATTCCGTTTCCGTTTCCGGAGTTGGAGCCAAACGGGCCCTTAGTGTACAAGATAATGCAAAAATAATATTTTATTGATTTTTTTATTTTTAAATACTTTTAAGCAAAAAAAGTTCATAAGTTTTTTTTATTTTATTTTAAATTTTTTAATACTATCAATTGAAAATTTTGTTAATTTAGTTTGCATATTTTATAATATTAGTTTTTCTTTTACTATTCTCTTGTTATGTGTTTTTTACTATTATCAAGTTATGTTTTTGTGCTATTTTTGTTCGTATATGTTTATTATAAAAAAATTTTTGCTTCATGTTTTTTATTATATTAGATTATTTTTGATACGAAATACATGAAATATCACCACTCGTTAATTTTAAAATAAATAAATGGTTGTCGTCCTATTAGTTCAAGACTTTTTTTTATTGTTAGTTCAACTAGTGTATTCTATTAGTTCAAATACTTTGTAATATTAGTTCACATCATGATTATATTTTTTTTATTGGTCGGAAAGAGAGTCGGTGGTCTCTGGGGCTTCTAGATGCGCTTCTTATTAATGAAAAAGGCTACATCATGATTGTTTTTATGTTAGTTATGTTTGTTCCAAAAAATTTATACTACTAGTTTATTAGTTGATAATTTGTGTTACATTAGTTCAAACATTATGTTCGAATAGTTTAAACATGTACTAATTAAATAATACCTAAAAACTAGACTTGGGCAAACCTGGATGGCCGCACTTTCAAAAAAATTTGTCCCTTTTTTCCGGGCAGGACTCGAGCCGAGTCTGAAAGATGGGCTAAGGTCTGGTTCAAACCTGCCCGCGTCGGGTTTCAAGCCGGGTAGGTCTGGCTCAATCTTACTTGCCGCCGACTCGGAATCCTTACATATTTTCTTTGTGGTATTATAGTTAATGAACGAAAATGATATCACCAGGCAACCCATGAACATGCTCTATCATTTCTCGATTCTTCATGAGTATGGTATTCAAGTATGGGGGGTTGAAGGAGTAAGCTTTTGCAAAGGAAGAAATAGAATCACACGGAAAGTAGAGACCCTTTCCAGAGCAAGAGATCGTTGATAGATGTTGAAGATTCGAATCTAGGGCTTTTATGGAGGCGCGGGACTGAAGGGTTTTTCTGCGCGTATGAAGGCGTGTTCTCCACCTATAAATAGAGCTTTTTTGGCGGTTCATGAAAGAGGAAATAGTTTGACGTTCCATTTATATGATATAATTGGCTAGCATCAATCTTTGTCATCAAGAAACAATGATTTAAAATTAACTAGTTGTTTTAGTCTTGTTACCGGTGTTTTTTTATATTAAATACGGATTAAAATTATATAAATTAAATTATAAAATATTTTTTGTTATGATTTTACCCACTTCCGAATTACGAATGAGATCAACAAACTTATTATGATAAGGTATTTGATGATTTGATTCAATTCAATCACCGAGTGACGGAGCGAAACCAATTGTGTAAACTTATAATTTTGCAAACAATACGAAATATAAATTACAAAAAGCATATTCTCTTGGAGAAATAGCATTTTCATGTGAAATTGTGGGGTTTCACTCTTCTTTCTAAATCAATCCAACTCCTAATGATTTGTGTTTTTTCATTCCAATGGAATATCCTCACAATTAAATCCAAAACAAATTTTGCAGAAAACGCCTTAAATAGTAATTTAATAAGAGAAATCAATAACTATTAGGAATTCAGGAGGTTTTAGATTCGGATGTGGAAAGTCTGTATATTTTGTAGTTTAGTATCAGAAGTCTTGTATAAACAAACTCAAAACTGAATCTTTTTCTTCTCAACAATTGTTTGATGAAGTTTTCCTGTATAAGAAGAATATCCTTTTTCTTGTTCTGAAAAAGGAGGAAATATAGGCAAGCATAGAGGAGATCAGAAATCATCACACAAACAACATCGTCATTTTTGATTCAATGTTTTTTTCCATATTTACGTGAACAAAATTGCAAAAAATAGACTACAAATTCTTAGAATTAGACGAGATCTGTCGTCTCTTGACAAATTTGTGTCCCATACACCAGAGTGCTCTTTTGTCCCTTCCTCCTCACTTTTTGGGTATTGTTAAGTTTTGTGTTTTGAGTCGAAGATTCGATTTAAATTCTAGTTTTCTCTTCCATTTGTGTCGTGCTCTGATATTGGTTGACAAGATTGTGAAGAAGGGTTTTGCTTCATTTTTCCTCTCTACAATCACAAATGGGGTCCAAGAGGAAATCAAAAAAACCCTCCTCCAATTCTTCTACCACTGCTTCATCTACACATGGAGGAGGTTCATCATCTTTCTCAGGTTCATGTCTTCTCAAAATTTTTTTATATTTTGTATTGGGTAACTTTGATTTAGGGCTATTAATTAGTGCCGCATATCCAATTGATTTCAAACCCTAAAACCCACCCTTCATCGATCAATTTGATCGTGAAAGTCCCTCCCCTCACCCCGTATTCGACCCTTGTGACTAGAAATCACTGTTTGTTTGACGTCACAAGTATACCGGAAAACCTGATCAGGCCGATCCAACATTTTCGACTCTGTACAATATTCAAGTTAAGTAGGTGAAGAACAAACGGAGTAAAATGGGTTCGTCCCTAGAGAGCTGTGGATCTGGAATCAAGTTGGGAATAGGAGAAAACTGACGTTGGGTCAAACATCAGGGTGTATATTTACTACTCTTATGTGCTTACTGCTTGCTTCTACACCATCTGTCCAATGTCGTTTCTTCAACTGTGGAACACGGTTTGGTCTGCCGCCCCTGGACCTTTGACCCCTTCTCTCAATGAATGAAAATGGTTTGGTGTTTTTTTTTCTTCACATTGACTCTTGCTACAAGTTTCCAGGATTGTTGGGTTGGGTTTTTGCACACATTATGATCCTTATTTCCTTTGTTCTTGGCAAAAGCCCCTGACCTAATTTTCAACTATTCTCAGAAGCTTCCTTTATAAAATCGAGTACAGTATGGTTTGAAAGTTAATGCTAAATTGCTTCACGCCATCTGATTGTGATAGAGAAACAAAACTGTCGGCATACCATATTTTAGAATGCCCAACATTGTATTTGGAAGCTAAGAAGGGTATAGATCTCACTTATCTTATCCAATATGCTTATTTATCGGCCTGCTATTATTTCGTATCATTCCATTGGAAATAGTTGAGCAAGTTCAGATGATTACGCTTCATAAATCATAGATTAAAAAATAAGCATAGATTCCCCCACCCCCCATTTCAAGGGAAGTTATTGAAATTATTTACTTAAAAAAATCTTGCACCAAAAGCTTTTTCTGATGAAACATGCCTCTTCCAGGACTTCGTCATAAGCATCAACAAGAGCTGGAAAGTTTGACTCTAATAACACAACCTTTGAGGACAATGAAGTTTTTTAATTTGGCAATTGCTCTGTACTGCAAGCGATTAGTTCATTATCTGCTATCAAGAGGTGGCTTACTTTTGGTGTTGAGTACCCTTCTAGTGGGTTTGGGAGTTTTCGTTGCCACTACCCAAGGGACTCATGGAAAGGTACCTTTTTATCTTCTAGCAGTATTGCAAGGTTTAAAATATACAGACTTTGAATGTGCAGCCTTGTTGTAATGCTTTTACATTACTATCTTATTGTTCATTGAGTTGCTTTCAGACTTAATCTGAAATGAACATGAAGTTCCTTGCTACTGCTATTGTGCATGTAGCTAGGAATTATCATAAATGAACTTGTAATATTTTGCAATTTATGGTTTGTTCTCATAAAGATTTATAGTTTTTCTTGTCATACAGCATATTCAGGAGCTCCTTCAGTATGGCCAGTTTGTGCTGTGGTGGATTGGGCTTGGTGTAGCATCTTCCATTGGGCTTGGTAAGGAATATCTCTTCCGTGAAACGATGCTATGAAAGCAGCTCTCCTCATGGATGTTGCTGTTTTGGTAGTTGTAGGTTCTTGTTAGTAATAGATTTATTCTTTTGGTCTCTAGATTGTTATAATAGCATCTCTCATCATATATGCAACAAATTTGTTGTAATGCTGCTCAAGTTCAATATAGTTGATAATTGTTGTAATGTTTGAGAACTGAGTATGATGATTGCACAAAATAGTGTCGCAGGAATATAATTATTTTTCATTTAGTTCGCCTTCAACAATTGTCTTGTAAATAAATAATTTTAATGATAAATTAGGTTGAATATGCACTTTCCTACTGTTTTCATTTACCTTGGTTGCTTCACATGTTATGGCAGGCTCTGGTTTGCATACGTTTGTTTTATATCTTGGTCCTCACATTGCTCTCTTCACCATAAAGGCAATGCAATGTGGCCGAGTTGATCTAAAAACTGCTTTCTATGATACAATACAATTGAACCGTGGTCCTTCATGGCTTGACAAGGAATGCTCTGAGTTTGGACCCCCATTGTTTGAATCAATTCAAGGTTCACGTGTCCCTCTTATGAACATCTTACCCCAAGTCCAGTTGGAGGCTATGTTGTGGGGTCTTGGAACTGCACTTGGAGAACTCCCGCCATATTTTATCTCAAGAGCAGGTTGTATGTCTTATAGGTCTATTTTTATAATGTGTTGTTATCATAAATTATGTTCTTGTGAATCCATTTATATTATAGTTTAGCTTTAGTTTTTAGCTGGCACGTTCTTGAATTGGCATTTAATGTTTCTCTTATATTGAATCCTACATTACTAATTCCTAGAAATCCTGTAAGGCTCCTTGTTAGGCTACTTCAGTTTGGCTTTGAGCTTGTGGTTTAGGCTTAGTGGTTAGCTTAGTTTCTGCTATTGGCACACATGTGAGTGAACTAAAACTGTATAATGAGTTCTTTTTTGTTTAGTGTAGTGATGCTAGGCTATAGGTGTGCTGTAAGGCTACCTACAACCTTGTCTCATTAGCCTGGTAAAACTAGCCCTCTTCCAGGCCCATTGTCTTAACTTAGTCCTGAATGGAGGAGCTCTTGTTGGCATGGTTTGCAATCCTCAACCTAATACAACCATTTCTGACAAACTACTCACGTGTCTAGTGTGGGAAACCTACTTTCTCAATTAAGGCATTGAAATCTATAATACTATGTGTATTACTTTGTAATCCACGAGTCCTAGGAACCTATGATGTACAAACCATTTTGGCTCCATTTTAAGTTTCTGTGAAATCTTGGGATGCTACAGTAGACTTCAGTTTTTGCGCCTCAATTTACGTTTCTGTGACTTGATTATAAGTGCTACAGTAGACTTCAGTTTTTGAAAAGCCAAAGGGCCTGGCAATCAATTTGTTGTCGATAAAGCATATCAAGTGCTACGAACTAAAATTTCTATTATTGTTATAATCAGTTTCTGTTGTTTGCATTAAGTTTGTGTAGCTGTTCTAGTGGAACTATTTTTTGTTTGTCTTGTAGCTTATGGAAAATTTGGAAAATCTCTTGCAGCAAGCTTGTCTTCTAGTGAACTGGATTCTGTGGAAAAATCGGATGGTGCTTTGGCTGATGATAGTGGAAATATGGATGCCCGTTTCCATAAAATCAAATGCTGGCTTATGTCAAATGCACAGTTTTTGAACTTTGGCACCATTTTACTTCTTGCATCGGTTAGTTCAGATACTTCCTCTTCTTTTTTTTTTGGTTTAAATGTTTATGTTTACCAGTTTTTTCTTGGGAATATATTATATGGCATTGCTCGCACTATTTTAAAAGCATTGTTTTTTCTTTGAAAAGCTAAAATACTCCGACTTTTCTTTCTTGCATTAGTTTTGTTATAGTTAAACTGGAGTTGATGAAGAAAAAAGATCTCTTATGGGCTTGATATTATCACAATGTGCCCTATAATTTCTGCTCGTTTCTTTATGCACATGTAAAGCAGTTGAAGACTATAACATTTATGTAGTCTCGCTCCATTATGAAGTATATTTAATGGTCTTAGCTCGTGATCTACTTTGATAAAGGCTAATAAGATATAGTGTCTACGAATGTGAAGTTTCTCAGTTTGTTTTTCTTCATTCTTTTGACCATGACTGTGTAACAGGTTCCAAACCCACTATTTGATCTCGCTGGCATTATGTGCGGGCAATTTGGGGTTCCTTTCTGGGAATTCTTCATTGCAACCTTGGTAGGGAAGGCAGTGGTGAAGGCCCACATTCAGGTTGGTTAAGTCTCTCAAGGCCTGACACCCTTGAATTAGCAGCTCTTGCTGCATTTATTGTCCACATATTACTCCCAACTTTTTCAGAATGAATCTATGTCAACGTGTTGTTTTGCCCTTGATCTTTTGAATAAATCTGGAGTAGATACTGATGAACCTTCTCTTTTGGATCATGGTTATGATTGTTGTTGCAGACAGTTTTTATCATCTCGGTTTGCAACAACCAGCTTTTGCATTGGGTGGAGAATGAGTTGATTAGGGTGTTAAGTTTTATACCCGGTGTTTCTTCAGTCCTCCCAAGTATGATTGTTAAACTGCAGGCTGTCAAGGATACATATCTGACAGGCACTCCTCCAGGGCCTCCTGACAGCGAGGTACTTGTCAAATGTGCATGTTCTCATTTTTGCTTAGGGTTTGTTCGGTTGGTACTTATATGATGCTTATAAGCACCTATTAAGTTCAAACACATCTTATAGTTCCAAGACAAATGAAAATGGCCTTTCTCTAGCATCGTAGATGAGAAATCTTTGTAAAAGAACAGTTCAGTAATGTGTGTAATTTTGTTTGTGATTGAATTGTTGACAGGTGACAAAGTGGCGCCTCTCATTTGGTTCAATATGGAACACAGTTATATGGCTTGTGCTTATCAATTTCTTTTTCAAGATTATCAATTCAACAGCTCAAGGATTCCTCAAGAAACGGCAAGAGGAGGAACTAGTTGCAGCATCAAAGAAGAAAAAGCCTGCATCTAAGCATTGAGTAACGCAGGTCAGGCGAAAATACACGGCTCGTCCTCATTGGCTCCTAGGTAATATGGTGGGGAATAGAGGTATGTGAGCACAAGCATTGCATATTTGCATCACATCACATCATGAAGCTAACACCAACCACATCAAAAAGTTTGATCCTCCCATCTCACCCTCTTGTATAGAAATAGAATGAGGGCAATGACAGTGACAAGGAATGTTTTTATTTGATCCAAAGCCCCTTCTCCTGCTGACAAGTTGGACAGATGAAACCAAAATTAAGAAGGGCTGATTATTGCTGGTGAACTGGCACTCTGGTGAAAGTAGTGAATCTTGTCCATTCTTTTTTGGCAAATGCTGAAAGACTGTTGTTTGATTGCACTTTTTTTGGGTTCACATGTGAGCTTTCTTTTTTGCCTTGTATTCTGGACTTGTTTTTAATGCTTGTTGGATATCTTCTTCATTTCAGCTCAGAATCTTTTTTTAAAATCCCACTTGATTTTGGTTTCACTTCAGGATGAAGATTTATTTTTCCATGATTAAATCGTTTTCCCCCAAATTCAATTTCTTTGATAAAGATGACAGTAGGAATGAAAATGGGTCGGTTTATGTGTGGAAGTTCCACTTCCACCAACCGCCCATCTTACTTAAACTCTCACCCACCACCCGCCTACACTTCACCCGTCACCCACCCGCCCATCACCCACCGGGTGTTCGGGTTGTTCGGGTGAAATAATCGGGTGTGTATTGTGTAGTATACAAATATAAATCTACTAAAGTAAATTTATACCTTACATGTATAAAGTAAATTTATATTTTAAAGTAATACAAATATAAATCTACTAAATTATATGACATTATCCAACATTACAAATCAATGTGAAAAATGAATTCCAATTAGTACAAAACTTTGCAAATAAACACAATATTTTTGCATACAACATACATAAATCAACATATACTAAAATCAAACTCCTTAAAGCTCGATGTAGCGATCCTGCAATCTTCCGCAAACAATATGGTAAAATGTCAGCTAGTATTGACCATCAGCTGTCTACTCTCATATTCTAAAAGGTCCGAAAATTTCGGACTGACATCATATAGGGAGACAATACGCACAAGATCCCGCAAAATGTAATGGCACCCATGATTAACTAATGGAAAAATTGCAAGGAAGCTGCCTTAATCCAAAATTATCAAACTAAAACAATAATCCAAACACATGATAAGAACTAAGAAGATGTATGAATCGTATAACTGACTGAACGCCTGAAGTGAGTGTTGTGTTGAAGGGAGTGTGTGGCTCCAAAATCGAATATAGATTTGAGGAGAGGATGGAGAGAAGACACTAGTGAAGATTAAGTTGATAGAATCAAACGAGCGATGCGCAAAAGTGAGTGACCGGACGGGAAAGAGAGTGTGTGGCTCGGTGGCGGTAAACTGAGAAAGTCAGGTATGACGATGGCGACAGATTGGGGAAGGGGTAAGTATCACACTCTTGTCTGTTGATAATTTAGGGTTTTTATGTTTTTATATTCTTAATAATTTATATGGGTAGAATTTAAGGTTGTTTATTTTTATCTTTTAAAATATTTTATACGGGTGATGCGGGGCGGGTGGGACGGTGGTGGATGGTTTGGGTGGTGGGTGGTTGTACCTATACCCATACCCACCCCACCACCCGTCAATTTTACCCGTCAACCGCCCACCATCCGGAATTCTTCGAGTTTTCACCCATGAATTCGGGTCGGTTGAGCGGTTGGATCAGATGGTTGTGCACCCATTTCCATCCCTAGACGACAGTAACCCAATTGCCTTAAACTTGATTTATTGGTGAATTCCCCCTTCCCCCTCTCCCTCCCCCTCCCTCTCTCTTTTAAAAGAAAATGGTTCGATCTCATAGACGGCGTGCCAACTATTAACCGTTGTGAATGACCACAACAAATGAGAAAAAGAAGATACAAAAATACATCATAGAAACCCGAAAATAGGGACGTCTTCAGGGGAAAATAGCATGATCCAGTCAGTCGGAAGTGACGAGCATGAACGTTCATCTTCGAAGGAAGTACACAAGGAAGAAGCCTACAGAACAGTTGTAGACACTCAGATTTAGACTACAACAAAGTGGTAAGAGTTATTCACACATCCACGCCCCCTGCTCGACAAACACTCGAATCTCCACCAAAGACATCATCAAAATAGAGAAGAAGAAGCTGCAACACACGGGTACCGTGATATAAACATGTGTACAACTTTGATGGTTCATAGAGTAACGATTTGTAAGGGAAAAATTGTTCGATTATTTCATAACTTAAAAAAAATTAAAAAAATTATTATACGATTTTTTGGATAAGAGTTATTCATAGGTAGTTTTCTTGATATAACTATTTAGTCATATTTTGTTTGATGGTTTGATTATTTCATATCTTAAAAAAAAATTTAAAAATTATTATACGATTTTTTAACTAACCAAATTTTTTTATAAATTAAACCACCTAATAACAAATATTTCATTGAATTGAAAAAATTATATTGTTTTCAAGTAAATTTCTAATAAGTATTTGATCTTATTGTCTAAAAGACCCTTATTACACTAAATTATTAAATTTAATATTAATATGTTTTTTAAAGTCAGTTTTACTCTAAATTAGTTGATGCATCTTTTATTTATTTTTGCAAAAACTTTTTTTTATAAATTATAAACTAATTGATTATTATAAGCAATTAGTTCTTAACCTTTTGGTTTTATTTTCGTCAATTCATATAATTAGGAATTTGTGCTTACACCAAATATCACATAATAGGTAATATAATTTTTAATATAATTAACCATAATGCTCTCATGGATCGATATTAATTTGCTATATATATATATATATGTATATATATATATATATATATATATATATATATATATATATATATAACCATGATGTTCCCTTAAATTGATATTGACTTTGAAATCAACACAACCTCGGGGATAGTGCCTCAGGGCCTTCTCTCACGATTGTTATTGTAAGGTTGTAGTGCTCAAATCGTTCTCAACCTTCTGCTTTAATTTTATTCATTCATATTGTAAGGAGTTTTTTCTTACACCAAACATCACACAATAGGTAATACAACTCTTAGTATAATAAACCCTAGTGCTCTCTTGAATCGATACTAAATTTGACACCAAACCCTAGTCTTACAACACTCCCAGGGGGTAAGAACATCAACAACAATTAAGGGAAGGAACGAGGAAAGCAAGAAAGGAAGCAACTCACCAATGACGGGGAGACTACAGGATAAAGTACGGGGGCGGCTGGACAGAGGCGCGGGGGCGGCACGGGGCACTTCCCGCGGGGGCGGCACAGTAGAGGCGCGGAAATGACGACGTGACAGCAAGCGTTGTCGAACCCTTCGACAGCAAGGAACACAGCAAGACATCAAGGCTTACTTCTCTCAATCCACACACACGTCAAGACTCGACTACAAGAGCCTGAGAACAACAACGAATCAACAACAAAACGCTCCACAAGAATCAAGGCTCAAACTTGATTCTTGGAGAAGAAGAAAAGAGAAGAACGATAGAAGGAAGCAAAACAGAAGGGAAAGGCATGCATCAACTCATGAATGTGATGAAGAACTCAGAGAAGAAGACTTACACGTTCAGCAAGGGAATAAGGGCAAACGGTTGCAGCTCTCAAGGTTGAAGAAACGTATGCAAGAGGTGGGAAAACGGAAAGAAGGCGGGATTTTATAGAGAAGGATGAAAAGATAGAAGGAAAGGCGTTCTAGGGTTAAGAAGAAGATAGGAAAGTTGACCCATAAGATAGAAGATCGTATCTTCTATCTATGGAAGAAAATAAAAATGGAATAAAAACAGATCGGGACGATCTGGGAAAAAGTTGCAAGGTCGGCTAGGGGCGGTGATAGACGCCAGCTTGTCGCAGGAGCGGCCGCTGTCGCCGCGGGGGCAGTGACAGCCATAAACTGGATGCTACACCTAGTTATATCATGCAAGCATTCCCCCACCCCACCCACCAATATTCATAACAAACTAGATCAGATAAATAGACACTTCTTTTAGAATAAGGGGCCTAACTTTCACCCACTCATCAGTTGGGATAAGATCTATAAACCAAGATCTCTTGGTGGAACAGGTATAAGGAAAGCCGAAGATATGAACAAAGCATTACAAATGAAACTCCTACGGAAACTCATGGCTGAGCCAGATAATATATAGGTGAGAATAATTGAAGAAAAATATCTAAAAGGTAAGTGTTTATGCAAATATGAATGTGGAAGAAATTCTTCTTGGCAATGGAAAAAATTGGTTAAACTAAGAGAAGAATTTGGATAGAGGCATTAGATGAAGAGTGGGTGACGGAAAAACAATTAAATTATGAAAAGACCGTTGGGTGAACAATGAACCACTACAAAACCTAGTAACCAATAAAACATTGATAGAACCATTCGTCCTCGTAAGCACGTTTATTTCTAATAATATTTGGAACCACCAACTACTAAATCAACTTGAGAAAATTCTCCCAAATGACATTATCGAAAAAAATTAAAAACTCCAACTTGCCTAAATGTGACATTAGAGACAAATTATATTGGGTTGCGAATGAAGAAGGATGGTACTACACTAAATCGGCTATGGAATTGATCCAAAAATGGAAAGTAGGTGTCACAATTAACAAAACATGGATATGGGAGATCAACATTATGCCAACAAAAAATTTTCCTCTGGAAAGTGGCCTTGTATGGCATACAAACGAAAGAAAATTTAGACAAACAAAGAATTTCAGTTATGATGCATTGCGAATTTTGCAACCATCATACTAGAATTACTAAACCCTTGTTCTTCGGGTGCCCTTACACTATACAAAATATTGATTACACCAAAATCTCATTGAGTCTTCGTGATTATGGTACCATAAATATGAAAGTTAACGATATTCTCCTCGATCTGAAAGAAAAAACGATACATCGGACTAAGGCAACTAGTGGTGATTTGGTGGAATGTATGGATAGCAAGGAATCAAATCTTTTTTAACAAAAAAAAAATGGCACCACAAAATCTGAATCAAATGGCGGCAAGTCAAATCAGTGAGTGGGAACGAGCAAATAATAATCTCTATTTGAAGAATATCAAACAACCAAAACCAATGAGAAAGACAAAAAACATTAAATGACAAAGACCGAAAGAAGGATTTAGCAAACTTACTTTTGATGCATCTAAAAAGTCATCCGGTCAATGCGCATTTGGCTGTATCATACGGAACTCCCAAGCAATAACACTCGCTACCGGTTATGGACAATGCGTTGTTGATTCTGTTATAAAAGCAGAAGCGATCGCTCTCCATGAGGGCAACCAAAAGGGCCACGAGTATTGGGGTTATATCCATCGAGATAGAGGGTGACATTATGACTCTCATTAATGTTGTTAACAAACATTGGAAACCACCTTGAGAAACGGATATGATCATCTCTGACATATCTACCATGATTTCTGGTTTTGAGCAATGCAACATTCAACATATTTTTAGGGAAATCAACATTGTGGCGGACAAACTTGCAATGCATGGCCACACACCGGCGGGATTTGATATGGCATTACCAAAGTATCTTGAAGATCTCATCCATTTGGATGCCTTAAGAAGATCAGTTTCTAGAAACTAATTATCCCAACTTCTTACCTATGTATCGAAAAAAAGTTATTGTTTAGCATTTTGCACACTTAATAAGAAGACTATGAAATATACCATTTTACCCCTGATCACTCCTTTACTTTTTACTTTATTGAAAATCACAAATAGTTAGGCTCATTTGGTACGATTTCCATGGAATCGAAAATCGAAATGAGTCATGCACGTACCTTATGTTTGGTAAGACTTGAAATCGAAATAAAAATTACTTCATGAAATGACTCATTTCAAATCTAAAGAAGAACTTCATTCGGTAAACTATATGTGGGTATCATCCATTTCAAATTTTAAACAACATTTATTTATTTTCATTATACATATAGTATACCCACTTATTAAGTTTTACATAATAAAATTAATATACTTATAAAAAAAACCCATCAATTAAGTTGAATTATTTTCAATTATTTTGTAAAAAAAATGGTTTTACAAAAAAAAATTGTTAAATTAAATAGTTAAAGAAATATTAAAGTTTCGGTCAAGATGACATGTCATCGGAAAGTGCTCGAAAATAATATAACTAGTTCTTTTAGACAAAATAGATTTATTGAAGATAAAATATAAGGCCAATTTTACTAACTAGGTTTTTATAAATATTGATCTATTAAGTAGGTTCATAACATAAACACATCTACTAAATGCACCCCTAACAAAGTAATAATGGTAAATCAATTAGAGTGTAAAAATTAGAGGGGTCTATAACGGTGGAACCTCAGATTTGGACTACAACAGAGTCATCAAGAGTCGATCACAAATTCACACCCCCTTCTCGATAAAACGTTCGAACCGCCACCAAAAGACATCATCATACCTCGGAGCAAAAAAAGGGTATTATGATATATATGGGTGTATAACTTGATGGTTTAAGGATCAACGATTTGTAAGGAGTAAATTGTTCATAGAGGGTTGGATTACAAATTGGTTAAAAAAACACAAGAGTTTATTTTACAGAAAGAAAATCCGTAAGCCCGCATGTTTTTGAATGAAAAGTAGTCAACTACTAATTTGGAGGAGATTCTCAAAAAAACTCAATGAGTATTTTTTTGGACTATTTTAAACTTCACAATTAAAGGAGGAGGATTGATTAATGGTGTCGTTATGCCGGAATCGGTGCTGTTAGGTCGGGATCTTACTGCCGTTAAGCCGCTAAATTGGTGCCTAAGGACGAGATTAATGTCCTAACAACTTCGTAAAGCATCTCAAGGAGAATAGTGTCAAAGTTGAGCTTTTATAAGTTAGAATGAAAATTTAATAAAAAGAAAAGTCTAATTATCAGATCAAACCTTATAAAACAGGAGGAGAATCGGTCAATTTAGTATATTTTTTTTTGTTTTTTTTATATTCGGTTTAGTGAGCAAACGTATGCGTTAATTCCAAAATGGTGGTCGGTGGGATTTTACCGACGAGGTTGGAGGCGGCTTGCGCCATCATTATAGAAGTTTTTTTTTATTCCTTCAATTAGGGTTCGACCCAAGGATCAAGGAGCATCGATGGTAAGAGAAAGGGGGTGACGGCGGTTCGTTCATGAAGAAGGTAAGGCGCAAGGGCTTGCAACGTCGTCTAGAGAACACAGAACCGACGGAAGAGATGAGGGATGGGAAGGAGCACGAAGAAATTTCCGAAACCATTGGTGAAGTAATGATCAAGAAGGTGTTAGACTCTGAACTAGTTCTTTTAAAAAAAAAATCTTGAATCACATTTGAAGGCTTATCTTATTCGCTTTTCTTATCAATATTTTAACTTAGCTTTTCACTTTTCTCGCCTTAACCCTGAATATATATATATATATATATATATATATATATATATATATATATATATATATATATATATATATATATATACCATTTGTAGATTTATTAACGTAACAACTTGACAAAATGCGGGCCCATAATTGGGACACTGGGACACTGTTATTTTAAGATCTGATCTTCTTTACAATACTAATTCTTGTTGGATCGTTGTATATCTCAACATCATCGCAACTTTAGACCCACGTTTCTTAAGATTTAATGGCAACACCAATGAGTTGAATGACAAGAAACAAATCCTTATTTCAATTTTAATATTGGTATACCGTTGTAATTTTGATTCAGAAAATTAACATTTACAATCCATAAACAAAATCAAATAAAACCTATTTTATTATACTATTCTTAACTAACATTTTTCACCATCTTGACCTCAAAATTCATATTATAGTTATTTTTTAGTTAATAAATTTTGAAATAACTGCTTTTAAATATTTTCCACCACCAATTGATAAGGATATTAATACAATACAAAATATTACAAATTAATTTGAGGCAATTTTTTTTAAACAGCGTATTATAACAAATATATATTTAGTCCAAAAAAGCTCTTAAAATGTAGATACTCCACTCCGGTTCACCCTTTAATTCAATTGAATCGATTTCACCCAAAAAAGGCAATTTGTATATATGAGGTAAAAAAAAAAGAAAGGAAAGGTGAGGAAGGTCGAACTACACATGTGGCATGTGACATGTCCTGATGTCCTACTCAGTAGAGGTTTCAGTTGTGGAAGGGCAAGTCTACAAAGTTTAAATGGGTCCCATCCTACCTTTATACCTGACAAAGGGTGGGACCAGCGGACCCACTTGAGGGGCAAAGATGGAATTCTGTACCCCTATCTGACAAAGGAGACAGATATTTTATCTTCTTGTCCGCCTTGATATTATACATTAAAATCTTCTCCTGGTACTCATTAATATATTAATAATAATAATATAATATTATAATAGAAAAAGGAAAAGTTGAGAATGAAAGCAGAAATCAAGGGATTCCAGTACAAGATAAAGTTTAAGATATCTTGTGTACAATACTTTAGCCACGTGTCGCTAAATCATACAACCACGGCCCACCACTCTTTCCTATCATTCGTCAACCATTCACACTCACCGGCTCTCACGTGTATATATTATAATTGTTTTTTTCATAATCCAAAGATAATTATTATTTATTTATTTTTTTGAAATTTCAAGTGATTGTTAATCAAAGTGTCTACATACCTAATCACTAATAATAATTATTTGACGTAAACCTTGCAAATTAAACAATTAAAGATAAAGAGCATAATAAGACAACTAAAATAAGGGCCCGGATTATTGATAAAGACAAATTCAACGGTATTAATTTTAATGAAAGTATTTTAATGGGGTTAACATTTTGCAATAGCAAACCTCCCACTAAAAATGTAGGCAAAACTGAAGTTGATCTCTTATATCCGCAAACATGGAAGGAGGAAAAAAAGACACCGCCAATGACAAATTGAGCCGAAGAACATTTGGCTCCACATGTGCCACGCACCCGATTCTCTATCTAAACAGTAGGACCCACACAGCATTACCACAAATTCAAAGGAGAAATAAAAGTTTGTACCACTCAAATCCAAAGTGTCAAAGTAGGGCATTGCAATAATGAAAAGGACTGGAGGAGGGTGGATTTTTCATTTACTTGGGGTCATATAACTGTCACTTGCCATAATTAACAATACACATCCCTTTAGCTGTGCATCAGCTATTGCTTCCTGCAAACACCGACTAGTAACAGAGTCGCAATGAAATGGTAAGAAAAAATTCAAGGCCATGATGGATTACAAGATGAAAGGGGGAACCCAAAAACTGTATTCAGCAACTTGCACAAGGAAAGTTCCTTTTTCTGCATCAAAAACATGGCAGAACACACTAACAAAAGGAGGGGGCCCTTTAAACCACTCTACTCTTTTCTTTCAACCCCTCTTCCTGCCTTCCCCTTCCACCACCTCTACCTCTCTCTCTCTCTACTTGTCTACTTCCACCTTGCAAATATAGCAATCCTCATTGCCATTTGCAACCCAGATTCATCTGGATACTCCCTAGCCCGCCCGACTTGTCGACTTTCTCAACGATCGGCCTGTTGATGATCTCGATGTGGACCTCACATCCTTAGATCATCACAGTTTCAGCTCTTCCCGTCTTCACAACCTCTCAGGCATCATTCTTATTTCTTTTCAGGTTGCCAGCAACCAGGCATGTTGTCATTTCCTGCGCAACACATTTCTCAAACATCAGTTTACAATCCTCACAACCATCAAATTTCACATCAAAAAATTACAAAAGACCCAATCATGATTTACTCACCAGCAGGCTGCTTCTGTTGATCTGCCGGTTTCACCTGAACTGCAGCAGCTGCGGGAACTGCATGGACGTAAGGAAACCCAGCAGAGACCAACGTATGCGCCGCTCCAGAAGCCTGAGCCACAAACTGAGCTGCATGGAAAACACCGCCTTTGATAGCCTTCGTTGGATCATTAGTGCTTGCATTTGCTGGTGGTAATGGACTCAATGATAACATCCCACTTGAAGCCGTTGGAGTAGGACCCCCTTGAGACTTCGGCATTGGTTGCTGTTGTTGCTGCTGCTGCTCTTGTCGATGTCTTTGGAGCTGGAAGCCACCGACAGAAGACGCAGCGGATGATGATGAAGTGGGGTGAGAGTGAGAAGTTTGCATGTAAGGACTGCTGAAGAACATTTGCGCTTGTTGTATTGACTGCTTTGATAGCTGTGGCTGTTGAAGTTGAGGTTTGTTACTTCCTACACTTGAAGAGACGGGCATATGGGAGTTGCCAAATACCGAGGGCGCATTCCGTCCAGAGCCAGTCACAGGAGATGACTTTTGGCTGGGAATTGATGGCGAATTCTTGCCTTGCTGCGCTGACAATGAAGATGCTTGAGCTTGTTTGTTGTTGCCTATGGATGAGGATGTGGTCATTCTCGGACTTCCGCTGTGACCTTTGGAAACTGAAGATGTTGAAGGAGAACCAACCATCATGGGAGGGGATTGTGATTGAGTGACATTGGGAATTTGCTGTCCTTGTGATGCACTGGATGGTTTTGTATTATTGCCACCAAAGGAAATTTGAGTGTGTCCAGACTGCGGTCTACCTTGTTGTCCATGGCTCTTCATGGAGGTTGTATTTGAAGTGGTGGAAGGTGAGCTACCTTGGGAAGGAAGTGTTCTCCCAGAGTTTTTCCATTGTGACTGGCCTGGACTGTTGCCTTGGACAATAGAAGGGGGAAACCCGGATAGAGCATTTGGAAATTTGGCAGCTACGGCAGATGACGCAGAGAGATGATCAGAGTAGACACTTCCATTACTTGTAACAGGACCTTTGTTCTGGGCAGCAGCTGCAGCTGCATATTGTTGCTGCCTTTGAAGCTGAATAAACTGATGCTGTTGTTGCTGCTGCTGTTGAGAGCCCGAACTGGTAGAATTGCTCATGGCATTGGGGGCAGAAGACCTAGACGAGCGTACAGAGCCTGGTACTAGATTAAGACTTCTAGCAGAGCTATCAACCACATTGTTTCCCGTCACTGTTGTAACAGAGGTTTCAGCCAAGTCAGGCCTTGAGAAGGCTATAGACTGGCCCGTCAAGGCGGTTGAAGACTTTACTCCCGTTCCCTTCCTTTCATCATCTGCATTTGAAGAACCCGGGGCTCCAGATTTGCCATCCCCAGAACCATGGTAATTCTTCTTCTGTTGGACAGCTTGAGCAGCAGCTGCAGCCGCCATTATATGATAATTGTTTCTAGCCGCCTCAGGTAGGCTCTGAAATATAGCATGATTATGTTCCATAGATGTAAGATCAAGGCCAGGAGGAGTAGCACCATTCATGGAAGCAAAAGACATGGCGAAAGCTTGTGGAGCCATGGCTTGTTGCTGTTGTTGACCATGAGGCTGCTGCTGCTTCTTCTCGGAGTGGCTTCCATTAGTAGAACCACCAGTTGTAGCAGGTGACGTCATCAATGCAAAGTTGGAGGGATTAAAAGGCATGGCAAAGCTTTGGCCATAGACACTCATGTTAGGTGGTGGACGAGACATACGGCTATCTGCAGTTGAAGGGCTACCTTCCCCACCCATCTCGTGCTGCTGCTGGGTCTGTGATGCCCGTGATTTCGGGATAGGGAAATTCTGCAATGCTGGGTTTGTGGTTACTCCATTGGGATTGTTTCCTTGAGGTCTTTGCTGTTGATTTTGGGAATGCTTCTGGGAAGATGATGATGCTGTAGAAATGTTCGGGTTCTGATGACTAGACTGGATTTGCACTGGCTGTGAAGAAGGTGGTGGTGCTTGTTGATGCTGTTGCACCTGAGAAGGATGTATAATCTGAGATGGATAATATTGGCTGCTGTAGAACGGCATGACTTGAGGATGAGCTCCTCCTCTGTAGGCTTGTGCTGCACCAACATGCGTAGGAACTGGAAACGGGTAAGCACCACCGTTTGCTAATATAGCCAAATACTGTGTATCATTGGCGGGCACATTAGGATAAGTGAAGCTCATAGTTGCCGGCGAAGCCTGTCCCGTTGGTGCAGATGTGTTGTGTACTGCAGTCGACATACTAGCTGAAGCTGCAATTCCAGCTTGAACTGGTCCAGATTTTGTTGATTTACCATGACTAGAAGCAGCTGCTGCCGCTACTTGTTGTTGGCCCATTGGAAAGAACAAGGTAGCTGGACCGTGCTGAAATTCGCATCCATTTTAAAAAACCAAATCAACAAACTCAAAACTTTAAAACAGAGAAGAGAGGAATAGAGACAAGGCAGGCACAAAGATTACTTACCATCATATTGTTAGGGGCTCCAGGTGGTAGGCTCTGATAGAGTTGCTTCTTCTGGGCACCATCAGCAACATTAGTTGTGGGCTGAGAGCCTTTGTCTTTGGCAGCAGGTTGTTGTCCAGGAAAGAAGGCAAAAGTTTGCCCCTTATCCTGGACAGGATGAGCATCACTCCTAACAGCAGCACTAGCATGCAACTCAGTTGCAGGAACCAAATTGAGGTTGTAAGGCTTGGCACTAAACAAAGGCGAAGCTCCAGCTGCAGCAGGCCAAAATGGATAGTTCTTCATGAACTGGTGATGACTGAATATATTCTTGGCAATGTAGCAGTGGGTTGCACATCTTCCTGGCCTAGGCTGAGTAAAAAGGAAATGTGGAGGCTGCAAAAGTGGCCAATGTTCAAGTGTCAAGACTTGTGATATGCCTGGATACAAAGTAACTTTATATATACGGTAAAAATCTAAAATTAGAAATATTTCCAGTACCTGGATAGCCGTGGGTGCCATAGGCCTTCCATCCATTGATACCATTCCTTGTAGAGGAGCCACGTACCTGTAGTAAATTAACAAAAATGCATCAATTCCACCAGCCAGAAAGTGTAGTATTAACAAGATAACTGAAAATGGAAATGGGGGAAAAGAGGATAAGAGATTGAAGGGTGGGTATCATTACCCCATGGGAGGAAGCCCAGCCGGCCAACCAGCAGGAACTGACATTGACAGTGGTATAGAGCTTGTTTGCGCTAGAAAGTCACCAACGAACAAGGACGCAGATCAGAAGAGAATTCAAGAAGCCAAAATCTCAAAAAATTAGAAAAAAGACCTTGAAGAAGAAATCTAGAACGTACCAGTTTTGTCAATGCTATTATCGTCCCTAGAAGGCTTCAATTCCTGCAGAGGCGGCTGCTTTTGAAGATGATGATGATGATGGTTCGGTTTATGATCTTCTCCGCCACTAGGCGCGGCACTTCTTTCCAAATCAAGGTGGAGATCGATGTTTCTGGCCTTGTTGACATTAGCCTTATGGGGTTCAGCCTCTTTAGCTCCTGATACCGAAGAACTGAATCCCTTTTCCACAGCCTCTGTGTTCAAATCTGTATTTACACCAGCACCTGCTCTCCCAGCCTCCATCCCTTCGCTTTGCTTGGATTTACCTTCCTATTAGAAGGTTAAAGAAGAAAGATGAATCAGATGTTTTGACAAAGTCAAATTCTTCAGCTCCACGTTTAGCCAAAACACCATTTTCAACAAATCACAATTGTTGCAAAAACAAGGGCCCCACTTACCGCTTCCCCATACGTGGCCATACTCTCAAGAGGCTGATTAATCACCTCTTCCCTCTCAGGCGATCTTGATTGCGGTGGAGGAGCCTGCAATTCCCGGCGAACAAAGTTAAAGTAATCCAATGACAGTAAACAAAAAGTACTCACGAGTTACCCATACAAGTCCAAATACATCTTCCAATAAGAGAATAATTATGATTTATATTATAAAATAAAATATAAAAAAATAAAAAGTATCTCCCCACCGCAAAACTGATTTCTTACCATCAGATCTATCTCTAACTTCTCTTCTCTACGAATTTCCTTCTCACCAGCTGTCGTCGACGTAATCCTGGATGGTTACCGGCAAAGTTTTTATTAGAAATAGAAAAATATAATCCAATCTTTTTTCTTGAAGATGAGGAAAGAGAGTACATCAAATTTGACACTGACTGTTGAAGGGATGTGTAATCGACACGATCATCTAGAGGTTCCTTTTTCGGGGAAGGCACTTCTTTCAACTTTCCTGCCATCACCGTATCTTTTCCCTCTGATTGGTCGAGCACCGGAAGGCGCTTTTCCTCCGACGATGGAACAGCACACGACGGTTCCAACCGAACTGCCTCCCGATTCAACTCGGCCCCATGGGATTTCACCAGATCGGACGTAACTCCGCCATTTTCGGCGTGGTTATCTGAAATTTTCACCGGGTTTTGAGAATGGATTTCTTGTTTAGCCAGTAGATCCGGCGCCATCTTCGGAGCTGTTGAAACAAGATTGCTCCGGGATGCAAGACATGCCTGATTTTCCTCCAGTTGGCTGACAAGACGTGGTCTCTTCCTTTTTGGAGCTGCAGTATCAATTAGAATAAGTTCAGAAACGGAACCACCGTGGATGTGAAAAGAACTAAGTAATATGAAAAAAAAACCCTACCCACAGCACACAAGGGAGGAGCTGAGGGATTACAGTTTTGAGGGATCCCAGAAGAATCTTGAGCTGGGACTGAAGTTGAGTGGGCGGCTGGAGAAGATGCTCGCGACTTGGAGTCACCAGTGGATCTATTTACCTCTCTAGAATCGTACCTGGCTGAATCTTCCTGCTTGGACGGTCCGTGAGATTGCCTCATCAGACCATACAACACCTCTGCTACTTCAATTTCAATGTCGTCTTGAATTGAAGAAGGTGATTGCGTAGAAGACTTTGGGGGTCTTTGCTTCGGTCCATTAGGCTTCTGCAACGGATGAACCGTAGTTAGTCAGATCAAACACAATTTGCTGTAAAAGTTGGCCAAATTGGCCAAAATAAGTTTGACGAAAGACAGTAAAGAGGATATAAATCACTGACAATCTTTTTCTTCATGGATAAACTAGATGAAGATGGCGACATAGGAGCCGCTGATGGAGATGCGACGGTGGATGAGCCGGCCATAGGTGGCCTCACCGGCGACGAGTAAATTTGCTGGAGAAATTGCTCTGCAACGACTGCTGAATGAGGCCTTTTCGTCGAAGCTGTTGAAAAGGGAAAAAAACATCACAAATCCGAACTGAAAACTCAACAGAAAGAACAGTCTTATCAATTTTTCTAACAAACCTGAACGAGCCTTTCTTGGAATGGTAAAGCCAATCATTTCGTCGGCAGCCTTCCAAGTCGGCACCACCTTGAAAACCTTAGACGGAGGTGGATAGCTTTTCCGGTGACTCGTCAACGCCGACGACGGAGACGATGAAGATGAAACCATAACAGGATTCGGGGGCATGAATCTAAGCGGTGGTCCGTCTTCCGGATCCTCCTCTTCGTCGTCGATGCTTTCCTCCGAGCTATCATCGACTCCATCTTCCCTGTTACTTCCGTGCATATATTTGTCCCCTCTCCTCCTCTTGCTCCGGCTCAATCGATCCCGTTCACGATCACGCTCCGGGCGGTCCCGTTCCGACCTTTCCTTGTCCCGATCTCTATCTCTTTTTCCTGTCCGATCTCTAAACCTGACCGCCTCTTGTAATTCTAAAGCCCCATCGTCCTCTGCAAAACAAAAACAAAGAGAAGAAGATGAGATTCTAATATGAAAGATGGTATTTGAGGTCAAATCGGAGTTAGATCTGAACCTGGAGAGTCTCTTAGACTACTGGTTCGATGTCTCCTCCTAGGTAATCCATTAGAGGTGGCGACCGCAACTCGTCTGGCTTCTCTATTCCTATCCATCTGCGAACCTGGATTGCAAATAAGTTATGAGCGGAACTCCTCACCGGAATTTATGGCGGGAGTCGCCAGCGGCAAACCTCCGAAGAGATGAATTTCTTCAGATCTTCCGATATTGAAGAGAGATCTCGCCTCGCAGTCTGCTAACCTCAAGTCTTCTTCTTCTCTCCCTTTCCCCTTCTCTCTCTTTCTTCCTTCTCTCTCCTCTTTTCCTCCTCCTTTTTCTGCTCACTTCTAATCTCATCTCTCCCTCTTTTCGGAGGCTAAGGGGTATTTCACTCTTTGCAAAACCCACTCCTATGCCTAGTGGACGGCCACGATGTAATGAACAGCCTCATTTCCCCAAATCTCACCCTCCATTCTCCATCATTCATCTGACGGCTGTAGATCTCTTGTGTCTGACGTGGACGATTATAATCCGTTGGATAGAGTGAGTCAGTGGGGTATAAACGTAAAGTTCATTAAACCTACTTAACTCCACCTCCACGCGTCGTCCTTCCTTTTTTAATCAATCAAAATGAATTATTTTATTTATATTTTTCTCTCTCACATACCCTTTCATGTTAGCCCAAACTGTTTTCCACCATTGACTGGGCCCACCTTGATTGCATTACTGATAATATTGGTTTTCTTTACATTTAATTACTTTACTTTTCATTTCTTACAAATTGAAATATCTTATTACGGAGCAATTTGTTTACATCTTATAATCCTGACTTAAAAAGAAAAAGGATATATTTATTAACGTTTGTTTGAACTATTCTTAAGTGTTTTCTTTTTACAAACTCCAAAAAAGTAAAAACTTTAATAAAAATTTGAATATTATATATATGATCTGCCATATAATTAGACTTTTTGGTTGTATTGAATTTAGAATGCAAAAAGCCACGTTTATAGGTGGGAAGTCGGACCACAAAAATCAACAGCTACCACTGCCTACAGCCTCCTTCTTCTAGGGTAAAACTAGTCAAAATCTCAATACCATACCGATAAATATCGAATTTAGCTCTCACTATAATCACAAAATTGCACCAAATAGTCACACTTTTAAGGATCCTTGCAAACACTGTTTCCAACTTTTATATTTGTAGACAATATTATTTCAAAATAACATGTAATTATTAGTAATACAAAATCTTGTTTCTGACAACGCTTACTATTTAGGCAAATAGTACTCGCCATTTCACTCTATAGTTTGTCTTAATTTTGATTTTTGTAAAAGTTTACGCTACTTTATGCAATTACCTCATATATATATATATATATATATATATATATATATATATATATATATATATATAACAATTTGATTTTGTTTATGGTATGCAATAATGCTCTACCCTAGGTCTGGATATTATTTTAATACCCTCTCGGGTTTCGGGAATTTTTAAATAAATTTCTCCTCAATTATATTACAAATAAATAATATATTCCCACAAATCAAAAGGCTCATTAGGTTCCCCTGAAAATATTATTTTATATGGAAAATAGTAAAGAAGGGATGTAGATGCATAATTTGGTAGATAGATGGAAAGATAGAGTAACTTTTAGCATAATTTATATTTAGAAATTATATCATATTAAAAGTACACGTCAATTCAGTAAATATTTCAATAAGAAATATTTTATTAAATTAAATAAATAAAAAAGAAAAAATAGTAAAGTGGACAATGGCAAGTCGCAAGCGTCCTCTCTCTTCCCTGTGCTCTATGCACCGCCTGTTCCCTTCCTCTTTCTCTCTACCAGTTTCCTTTCCACTATCTATTTCCTTTTTTAAAAATTAATAAAATAAATTGCCCCATGAATTCCAATCGGGTCCACGTCAGTGTAGGTCCCACCAATTAGGTCTGACCCCACACCCGCAAAAAAAAAAAAAAAAAAAACTTGATCCTTTCTTCTTTTTCTTTTCCTTTTTTTTTTAATCCCTTCGTCTCTTTCCGTTTTCTTTTTCCTAAATTTTCTCATTTCTTTCCCCACTCGCTCTCTTCTAGCGTGATTATCAAACGATCAAGCCACGTGTACGCCACTTTGCCACGTCAGGCGCGCCTCTGTGGAAGACTACGACCCTAACCCTATACATGAAAAATTATATGCCGTCATCAACCAGTATACTTAATTGGAAACGACAAATTAAAAGGCATTTTTTAATTATTTTATTTTATAAATCTCGACAAGAAAGATTATTTAATACTGCTTTTTAATACTAGTAATAATATTCCCGTCCCTATTATCTTAAGAGTATTTTTTATTAAACACAACTGTACAAGTCCTTGGATTCTGAGTTTTGAATAAAAATTATAATAGGTAGTCCAATATTTGATTTTTATATTCTTGGATAACGTAAATGGGTTTGCTGCCATAAGCACTTATGTAAATATAACATTTTTTTATAAAATGTATTATATTATATGGGTGGAGGAGGTAAGAGGCCTACAAACCTTAAAATAGTTACTATTTATTTTTTATTATGGTTACTGTATGATTTTTTATATGCGATCTGCATTTTTTCATATTTTCGATACAGACAAGTTTTCTGAAAGGATAGTCTCACAACCCCAATTAATGTAGTGTTTTCTTGAAATTAAAAATATAAATATTATGTATAGGAGTATATAAGAAATTGTTTGAAGTAATAAAAAAATTATTATGTTTTTTATTTTTATTTTTCTAAAATTTTAACTCTTAATGTACTAAAGTTTTTAATGCGTTATTGTCTATTAATCCCTTATAGTGATATTAAAAACAAAAATAAAAAATGAAAAATATATGATATGACAATTGTTGAAATTAATAAAACTATTAATATTTAAAAAGGCAAATAATGAAAAGTATAAAGAATATATAGACTTTTATAGAATAACAAAAAGAAAGAGAAGTACTTAAAAATAAAAATAAAGAAAAAAGAAAAAGAAAAAAGTTGATACATCAATTTATAGGTGAAGATGAAGAAAATAAGGGGAAGAGAAGAATACAAACTAATTAAAGTAAATTTAAAATATTATTTGCGATAAATGGTCAAGGACAAGAGGGTACGTCGGTTGGTTTCTATCAAAAATATTGGCATATAGTGGAAAATGACGATCCTAAAGCAGTCAAAGAGTTTTTTAAAAGCGGAAAAATGCTTAAACAAATAAACTATACATTTATAACCCTAATTTCAAGAATGGAGAACCCTATAATAATTAACCACTTCATACCTATAAGTTTTTGCTCAGCAACTAACAAGTGAAAAGCCTCGTCCCTTTCTTAGGAAGGTCGAATAACCTTGATAAACGTCAACCTAAATGCAAAACCAAGCTACTTGATGCAATCATTCATGCTCCCATCAAGCATTCATAAAAAACTTGATAAGATAAATAGATCCTTCTTCTGGAATAAAGGACCGAATTTTCACCCCCTTATTAGTTGAGATAAAATTTGTAAACCAAAAGCACTAAGGGAAACCGGAATTAGAAAAGCTAAAGATATGAACAAGGCTATACAAATGAAACTACTGTGAAAAATAATGGCAGAACCAGATAACATTTGGGTTAAGACTATAGAAGAGAAATATCTCAAAGGAACATGTTTATGGAATTATAAATCCAAAAATAACACGTCATGACAATGGAAAAAACTAATAAACTTAAAGTAAGATTTTGAAAAAGGTTTCAGATGGTGTGTTGGAGACGGAAAAACTATTAGATTTTGGAAAGATCGCTGGCTAGTCAATCAACCTCTAGAAAACATGGTGAATGATAAAATATTGATTAATATGTTTGCTCTAGTAAGCAACTTTATAACTGATAAACAATGTAACCAACAAGAAATTCTCCATTTAGAAAATCTACTACCAACTGATATTATAAGAAAGCTAAACACGTATAACCTACCTCAAAATGAAATACAAGACAAATTATATTGGGCGTCAAGTGAAAAAGGTTGGTTCTCTACCAAATCAGGAATGAATCTTATCCAAAAACGCAAGATGGGAACAAATAATGACAAAATATGGATATGAGATATCAACATAATGCCAAAAGTTAGTTGTCCCTCGATGACATTCCAACAAAAGAAAAGCTAGAAAAATAAAAAAATTCCGATCTTAATGCACTACGAACTTTGTCAACACTCAATAGAGAGTGTTAAGCATCTCTTTTGCAAATGTCCGTATACACTAAACAATATCAATAATAATAAAGTCAAAACGCTCCTACTCAACTATGGCCCAACATGCCGTAAAATAACGGACATCATCATAAAGATAAAGGAAAATTGTAATCCGTCAAAATTAAGACAAATAGTGGTTACATGGTGGAACATTTGGCTAACAAAAAACCAAATAATTTTTAATAAATAAAAAATACCACCTGACCAAAAACAAGTTATTCAAAAACAAATTAAAGAATGAGATGAGGCTAACCCAAAAACAACAAACTGCAACACAAGGCCTCAACAACAAAGACGAAAAACAAAAAACGTTAAATGGAAGAAACCAAGCCTGGATTCTGTCAAAATTAATTTTGATGCTTCTAAAAATTCTAATCACCAATGTGCCTTTGGTTTCATCATTCGAGACCACAATGCTCAAACGCTTGCTACTGGAATGAGTCGATGTGGAGCATAAACTATTCTTCAAGCAAAAGCTTATGCTCTAAGAGAGGTCCTCCAAAAGGCCATAAGTTTAGGACATAACACCATTGAAATCGAGGGAGATAACCTTGAACTTATTAATTCAATTAATCAGATTTGGAAACCGCAATGGGAAGCGGATATGATCATTTATGACATTTCTATTCTGATTTCAAGGTGTTCACAAGTTAGAGTCCTACATGTGTTTAGGAAAATCAATGTTGCCGCAAACTAGCTCGCATCTCTTGGCCATTGTTTGGACATGGACGACGGGAGCATTCCGCGAGACGTTGAAGAACTCATCCGTAAGGATGCTCTAGGACGGCCAACTTTTAGACGTTGACCCTTCTTGCTTCTCTTACCTTTGCATAAAAAAAATAAAAGTTTTTGCTCAACAATATACAATATTATTGCAAAAATGATTACAAACAGAATGAAATGTATCATGCCTAAACTATTCACTCTCTTCAAGGTGCCTTTTGTGGCAAATAAATCAATTTATGATAATATACTCATTGCATACGAAATCTTCCACTCATTACGATCCAAAAAGGGTAAGGAAGATTGGGCTCCTATCAAATTGGATACGGAAAAATCTTACAACCAATTCAATTGGAACTTCATTTTAGCATATTAAAAACAAGGATGCGAACCCGCAGTGTACGGGTCAATCGTAGTAAAAGCAAGGAATTCCAAGGGTCGATCACAGGGACTCGGTGAAACAAAGTCGATAACGGTAAGTTTCGTAAATACTAACCACAAAAGCAATTAACACAATCAAAGATGAATAAGAAGTCAATAAAGCAAACATGCAATTCTAGGGATTAAAGCATCTAGTTGTGGTTCCAACTCAAGATCTAAAGATAAGCGGACAAAGCTGAGATTTTTGCATAGGGAAGATGTTACTAAAGTGGAGTAGATCACCGGGTAAGTCTCACTACTCACTAATCCTAAACCGTAACTCCTATTACCGGGTAAGTCTCAAGGAATCAAGATAAAGAACTATAACCTCAAACTAACACACTATCTAAGGGAATAGAATCAACCTTTACCGGGTAAGTCTCAGGCTAACTCACAAAGATGGGATGGAAGCACACTCAAACCCCAATAAAGGATAAACCTTTATTACCTACACTTATGATCTTAGGTACACAAACTAAGGAATTACCGGGTAAGTCTCATCCTAAGCTTGCTTTGAACCAGGAAAGGTGTAATAAGAATAGGATTTGACAAACTCTAACACTTAACTCTCAGTTTAGGATCAGATAAGTCACCTCGGTCAACCGAATTTCACCCCGGCCGAGATGTTCATCGACTGAGCGAGATGCTTGGGGTTAAGGTTAAAGACTCGAACTTTCAGGGTCCTACTGGAATCTAAGATTATTCTATCATTGTTTTTTCCACAACCTTCAGCCAATCACCCTAGAATCACACAAGGAAATTAGCCACTCATCATCATTATGAAAGTATTAATCAAATATATGGGAAGAAGGTGAATATTTGAACGAAAAGAATTTAATGAAAAGACTTCAATAACTGAATCAAATATCACAACAAAAGCGTTCCTTGGATAGCAATCCAACAAGAGAAGACAACAAGGAAGGGAATCAAAGACAATCTTACAAAACCCTTCAAAAAGCTATAAAAGCTATGATCTTCAATCTTCCTTCAATCTTCAAAAAGGTTCTTCCAATCTCTCCAACTAGAGTATGGCTGCTGCGTGATTTTCGGTGTAAGCGGGCTATATGCGAGATCTCCTCGTAAGCAAGATTGGAAGAACCTTATCCCCCTATTTGTTTATAATTATAGAATGTATAATTATAGTCTATGCTCCGTTTTTGTAAACAACGGACCAACGGATCAATTTTTAATAACAAATTGGGATGGATTACAGAATGTATAATTATAGTCTATGCTCCGTTTTTGTAAACAACGGACCAACGGATCAATTTTTTTCAGAGAAAAAGACTAAGATAAGGAGACCCCTTATCCCCCTATTTGTTTATTTTGGGGGTTGAAATTCTAACAGAGATGTTACAAATACAATTGTAGCGACTACGACAACCATATTGGATTCTTTGTGAGTAGGCAAGAAACATTTATCTCGTTCTTATCATTTGCAGACGACGTGATTATTTTTGCCAAGGCAAATGTAGCTTCATGCCAAAAAACTAAGCAAATCCTGGAAACATATTGCTCGATTTTCGAGACAGAAAATTAATTTCCAAAAATCTAGCTTCCAAACAACAAAAACACTATTGAGAATTGTATCACTCAATTACATAATGGTCTGACATGAATCACGCTACAACCCTCGGCAAATATCTTGGATGTTCAATCATCAATGGAAGAGTGACAAAAAATACATTATGGTGACATTAACCTAAAAATAAAACAACAATTTATAAAATGGAAAGCTAATTCTCTATCGTAAGAAGGTAAAAATACCATATTAAAACACAATATGGAGGATAAACTGACATTAGTTATGCAAAGTTTTATATTTCCAATCCACAATCTTGAGGAGTTAAGTTAAAACATAAACAAAAATTATTTTTAAATAAAGGGAACCAAAACCGATATATCATAAGTTGAGATGAAAGCTGCAAATAAAAAAAATAATGGTGATCTTAGATCGAGAAAATCTTTAATCACGAACAAAACCTTACAAATGAAGCTTTTGTGAAATATCTTGGTAGAAGTAGACAATATCTGGGTTAGAATTGTTAATGAAAACTACATGAAAAACCATAACATTCTTTACTACCAAAAGAAAGGATCAACGTTTTGACAATGGAATAACCTTATGAACTCAAACCCGAGTTTAAGAGAGGTATTATTTGGCACGTCCAAAATGTCAAAACCTTTAACTTCTGGCACGATAATTGGGTCACAACTATGCCACTTATAAAAATGGTCCATAGTATCAATCAAATTGACACAATTATCAAAGTAATCATTTTATAAACAATGCTAAAGAATGAGATTTCACAAAAATTGACAATGGGATACAAATGATCATTAGCCCGGAGATTATGGACTAAATAAAGCAAACAATAATACCAACAAAAGAAATTCATGATATATTATATTGGAAGCGTAGTAAAAATGGTTGTTCACAACCAAATCAACAACGAAGATGATTGATGAGGATAAGATCATCACCCCTAAAAATGTTTGTGATTGGATTTGGATTCTTGATACTCAACCTAAAGTTAAGAACTTCCTTTGGAAAATTTTGAAAAACATAATTCCAACAAAAGATAAGCTAGACGAAAGAAGAATAACAGTCACGAGGCATTGTAAATTGTGTAATCATCAACTTGAGGACTTGTTCTACTTGCTTATTGAATGCCCTTTTAGTAAACAAACCATGCTAAAATTGATAGATCAATTTCGATCAAATTAAGCAACATTAGTCATGAAAACAAAAAAAGAAAATGACCTTCTATAAGAAATAAAATATAAGATTGGACTTAACAGATTTTCGTGTCTAGCAAAAATCTAGTGGAGTATTTGGTTCTTTAGGAATAAAACCATTTTTAGTAATAAATATATCGGTCGTATCAATGGTTTGATTCCATTCATCAAAAACCAAATCCGTAATTGGTAAAATAGTATCATTGACGAGGACAATTACGATATCAAAACGCCGCCAAAGGATAATAATACTACCAAACGGAAAAAATACAATATTTTGTGGAAAAACCAAAAATTGAATTCCATAAACTTAACTTTAATGGATACAAACTCGATTTAGAAGTAACATCCATTGATTTTATGATTCGAAATCACAATTGAGAGATTGGTAACCTTGGTGCTCAAAAAACAACTTAAACTCGGTAATAAAAGCTGAAGTTTTTGCTCTTAAATTTGGCTTGCAAGAAGCTATCAAATTGTAGATAAAAAAGATCCAAAACGAGGGTGATAACTTGTGTGTTATCAAGGCACTCCAAGGTTTATGAAGTTGTCCGTGGGAGGTCGAGATGATTTTATCCGATTCCAGACTAGATCTTCGTTTTTTTACGATGTCAAATCAGGACCGTATTCAGAGAAATCAATTGTGTTGCTGACTAATTGAACCATTTGGGAATCTTGACACTCAACACCAACTTTTTTATGATCCCGAACTTTGTGTTCTCATATGCAACGATTCTTTAGGTTGATTACCTTTAGTAGGTAGATCCACCTAACTGCTCTCCGTTTTGTTATTTCATCTATTATACTTACTAAAAGAAATATGCTCGAGGTTTTAAGACAAATGTTATCTATTCACGTTAAAGGTTTCAAGACAAATATTATATATTATACATAATAAATACCCATGTAGAGCATGTATATAAACTATTTATATCTATATACTTTACTGAAGTAGGCGACACTAATGCTGATGTGGCGCCCCCACGTGTTTTTTTCGGATTAAATCTTTTATTAAATCACAAATTAAGTCAATAAATCTTTTTTTATTAAACCATAATTATTTTATAAAATATGGACTTTGCTATCTCCATCGATTATCAAGGAAAAATGACACTTTGATAAATTGTATAAATAAGCATAGAAAATTTGAAGATTAATGATATCTTCTGAGTTTACACTCATTTCTTTTCTATCAATAATATCAAGCGAACATAACTTTTAAGTTTACACTTATATGATGTTTATCCTCTTCTCCTTTTCCATAATTGGACTATCGCGCATGTGCTCGAGGTTTCAAGACAAATGTTATACGACGAATATGTTTTTGCATTGCATAGATATCGTTTATTTTTTGACATTTATTAATATTGTTTTTTGAATTAGTTATTTCGAATATGTTTTTGCATTGCATAAATATCGTTTATTTTTTGACATTTATTAATATTGTGATTTTTATAATGCATATAGAGTGAACGCTCCTGACTTGGTATGCCCCCGGATGTAGTATATTTATACGACGAACTAGATCAACAATTATGTTGTTATTATTTCTCCTATAAGCGTATACTTTGTTACATAAACATTCGTAATCAAATCAACAAAATATAATAAGAAAAATACATCTAAAAAAATTACTTATACACAAAAAAATAACAAAAAAATATATTTTCAAATACTCGTAAAAGACACGGACACTAAACTAGTTTAGCTACTAACTTTTGTTATCCAATTTTATATACCCGGCTTTACATACTCAATGCTACTTAACTGATTTTACATACCTGGTTTTAATTATCTAATTCGATTATCCAATTTCAATTACTCGATTTACAATTACCCGTTCTCACTTACCCGATCTCACTTACCCAATTCCAATTACTCAATGTTAGTTACCCAATAATTCTTACCCCATTTTACTCACTCTATTCTACTTACTTAATCCATCTTACTCACTCTATTTTACTTACTTAATATTAATTACCGATTTTACTTATCCAATCTTACTTATCAATTTTTACTTACCCAATATTATGAGTCATAGGGAGAGTGAGATGAAGATGAATAATGTCAAACTATGACGGCTGACTTGCATACTGATCGGATATATGTCACTTTACTGTTTTGGAAGGGAACTCTTCCTCAACATATCACAACATTTATGACACCTAACGCCGTATTCGATTTGCGTAGGAGCATGCCCTTTTAAGTATTTGTTCATCATCTTGAATATGCTCATTGGTTTTATACTCTGTAAGGGGAGAGATAAAAAGTGACAAATGCTAGTGAATTTAGGAAGACTAGTATCCTGTAAATTGAAGGAAATGTGAGGCAAACATCAAATTACCTGGTGAACTCGTATCCACAACAACATCTTCACTTGCAGAAGGAAAATGTGTTTCAAATTCTCTGTTCGATTATTATCGAACCCTAACCCCAAAATTGAGAGCTTTCTCTTCTCTAATTCCTTCTCCATCCGCCTTCTTCATTCTTTGCCTTCCCCGGAGGTTCGTCTTCCTCCTGGAGCTTCTTCTTTCCTGGATTCTACAACGATAGAGGAAAGAGAACCCGCACCTCATCCCTCTGTCATAATCTCATATTACTTCAAAAACAAAGAAAATCCAAAAATAAAAATTACAGCAAAAACAGAGCACAAAAAACACTTTAAATACAAAGCATAAGAACAACCAGAAACAACCATGGTCCAAAATGAGAGAGGGATGTTCCGAGAACAAAACGAGAGAGGGGTTCATGGAAGTCCCAATTGATTACGAAGCTATGTAGTACAGAGGAAGTCCATATAAAAAATTGAAATCGGAGCCGATGCTGCCATTGAAGAAGACACCAATCAGTCAATCACCCAACGAAGAAGGAAAACAAAAACCCTAACCTCCCAAATCGATTGAACACAACAGAAGAAAATAAATTACAGTGAAAGAAAAGCAATTTGATGTCGGAATCGGCAAACATAGAAGAAGATGGAGAGGAAGAGAAGGTCAAAACCTCATCACCAATGGCAAAAATAACAGAGATGAATTGAGATTTGAAGACAATATTGTATGACGAATCCCCACATACCTCTAACATTCAACAACCTCATCACCGTTTCATGGTCCCGACTCATAACATTTATTTCCTCTTTTCCATTAAATTGACAAGCGCAGGCACAAAATACAAATTGAAAATAATACTCACACTACGACCATCTCACCTGGACTCGATATTAAATCATCCGTATAATGAAATGGAAACAACCTTGATAAAATAAGAACAATTTTTCGGATGATAGAGTGATTTTAAGCTAGTTTATATTAGTGTCGTGCACGGTTATATGTTAATAAAAGTTTGAAAAAATTATATTTATTATATTAATAAAAATAGAAAAATAACCAAAAATAATATCAACTATTAATATTGAACCGAAAATGATACGAACTTTAAAAATTACTATGAACGATACCAACTATCAATGTATTTACCAATAATAATACGTCATACTTCTTCAGCAAAAACCCTAACTCCAGCGATGACGTGGCAGCCAAAATGTTACATGTCATCAAATAAATGGATTAAATGTGTCATGTTGATTTTAATTTTATAAAAATTAATTTAATAATATTTAAAATATTAAAAAAATAAAAAATTAAAATTGTTAAAATTTTAAATAAAGAAACAATTTGGTTTACTAGGCTTTTTTTAGTTTTGTGTCTAATAAATGTACCCTTGAGAGAAGAGTGTGTAGAGTTTGAGAGTAAATATAAAATGTTGGGGTATATTTACTTAATTGAAACATTAAAAAATCTAGTTACTACTCTATGTTCTCAAAAAGGTCTAGTTATCAAAATTGCCCTATTTTAAATAATAATTTTTAAAAAATACATTCGTACAAATTTTTTCAATAAATATTTTTTGTAAAAAAAAAAAAAATTAAAGTTTGAACATTTTTTTAAACAAAAATTCAAAAAAATAAAAAATTATTTTTTTTATAATTAATTTTTTTTTAACAAAAATGGGGGGTTTATTTTCTTCAAAATTTTTTAAAAAATGTTTTTTGGGGGGTTTATTTTGATTATATATTTTAACTAATTTTTAATAAAATATTTTTTTAAAAAATTGGGAAAGAGATTAGATTACAATATTAAAAAAAACTAATTTGAATATGTTTCTTACAAATTATTTTTTTTAGAATTAAAAATTTTGTTTTATACAAAAAATCGAAAATAAAGTTGATTAAAAAAAATTCTACAATTACTATATTTTTTGGAAAAATAATATTTTTACAATTTTTTACAAACCTATTTAAAAAAATTTTCAAACTTTTTTTAAAAAAAAAAAATTATGAAAATTTTTTGTACAAATTTTTTTAAAAATATTAAATTTTTTTAAAAATAAAATTTTTTTACTTTTAAATATTTTAAATATTATTAAATTGAATTTTTAAAAAATAAAATCCACATCACATATTTAATCCATTTATTTGATGACACCGGTTGCCACGTCATCGTCGGAGCTAGGGTTTTTTTCCGGAAAATGTATAACGTATTATTTTTGGTAAATACATTGATAGTTTGTATCGCTCCTAGTAATTTTCAAAGTTCGTATTATTTTTTGTTCAATGTTGATAGTTGGTATTATTTTGAGTTATTTTTCCATAAAAATATAACTTAGGTGTATACAAGTAGGTCAATCTATATACCAGTAGATCAACGATTTACGTACCAGATATTAATCTGATATGAATAAATATCATACTTTATCTTAGCTAAAAGTCCATAAATATACAATTTGTTTAATCTTCAAACTTTTTATTTCTATTTATAGAAGTTCTCAAACTATCATCTGTACTTGATAAACCGTTGTGAGATAGTAAAATTCATGAAAATACGACCGAATCTAAAAAAATCGTGGATAACAAATAATTTATAAAAATAATTACGAGAAAAAATTATGTGTTAGTAAAAGAAAAAATTCAAGTAAACTTTGTGTGTGATATATCCAAAATTTGAGATCCAACGTTATATATCAAGTTAAGAGATTGATCAAATCGTTTACAAAATAATTATATCCGAATTTTGAGATATGTAACTTAAAAAAGAGAGAATTGAGTTAAATAGACTCTTTTTTATATGCTTTGTTTTGTAGAACCCTTTAATTTTAACCCACTGTAATTGATTTCAGGTTAAAACAATCTATCTCCCCCTCTCAATCGCACTTCTCGCTTCTCTCCCTCCCATTTGATTATCATACCAACGACCAATCTCTCTCACCTATTTCGATTGTCTCTTCCAGCTATAGTTCTCCAACGACCAATCTCTCCTACTTCGATTCTCAACTTCATCAATCGATCTCCGGCGATCAATCTCTCTCTCCCATTTCGTTTTTTCCTCACAAACTCTATAAAACCCTAACTCAACCATCATAATGGGTCGATCCAAGGTTTATAAGACTCAACGATTCTTGTTGTCTGATCCATTTTTGGTATGATTTGTTGATGTGTTTCCTGTGTATATTGATATGATTTGTGTGATATGAGTTTTTGTTATGTTTGTTTGATATGGTTTTTGGTATGAGTTTGATATGGTTTCTAGTATGAGTTTGACATGAGTTTCTAATATGTTTGTGTGGTATGATTTTTTGGTATGGTTTCTGGTATGAGTTTTTGGTATGAGTCTGATATGGTTTATGATATGAGTTTTCGATATGAGTCTGGTATGATTTCTAGTATAGTTTTGATATGAGTTTCTGGTATGTTTGTATGGTATGAGTTTTTGGTATGTTTGTCTGATATGGTTTCTGGTATGAGTTTTTGGTACGAGTCTGGTATGGTTTTTGGTATGAATTTGATATGAGTTTCTAGAATGAGTTTGATATGAGTTTCTAGTACGAGTTTGATATGAGTTTTTGTGTTGTGAGGTTCCGGTTTTGCTGAATGTGTATCCTCCCGAACTAGTGTTCACATTTTATTTTGTGCTTTGCTCACATTATGTGTTTTCCCTTTGTTTTGTTGAATGTGTTTTTCTGTTTTGCTTGTTAAACTGCCTAGCTTGCTCGTAACTGAACATTGAACTTTTCACAAGTTTCACTGTAGCTGCCCCACCCACTACATATGCAAGCTGCATCATATCAAAACCTAATATATATTTATGTTATGTAGTATATATTTATATTGTTCATGAAAAAAAAAATATACGCAATTGCTTTGAGTCAAACTTCTTACTTTATGTTATGTAATACACAAATTAAAAAAACAGTACTGAAAAAATAAGATACTATTATTCTCATGAACTCCATAGCTTCTTGCATAGGCCTTGTACATTTATAATGTCCACTTTGTCCTTCACCACCAATATGTCATTATAAGTGTAACAACCATGTTCTTTAGGAGATCCCGCGACCACGCATCACCATGCCTGCAATTGCACCACCGCTAGCTGGTACGACCATGATGGGCAACGCTCGCAGCCTACCAGAGAAAACGACCGTTTTTAGCCAACTTCTTTTTTCCATCCTTCCCTCTTAAGTCTTCTCTTTTCCCCTCGTGTTAAGGGTTTGGGAACCTCTGTAGAGTTCCTTTCTTCTTCCTCTCGTTCATCTTCTTTTCCTTTCTTATACTTTGATCTTCCTTCCTCGCTTCTTCTTCCTTGTTTCATCTTCTTCCTAGCTAAGGCCTGAGGTGGAGTTAATTCCGGTGTATAAAGTGAAGGTTGCAGTTTTGGTTTCCTTCTACTCATCTGAGAAGAGGGGTGAGTCTCTTCTTCCTTTTCTTCTTATCTTTCTTCTTGTTCTTTCCTTGTTCATGTATCCATCAAGGATCCACTTGTGTTCTCATTCTCCTGGGATGATGGTTGTGTGTTTGGATGAATCCAAGGTTACCTTTGGTGTCCTCAGTAGAGGAGTGAAGTCAATCGAGTGGAAAAGCTGTCAAGATCAAGGCAGGAACGGGTTTTGTCGTGCAGCTGCACCCGCGCCCGACCTTAGCCGCCATCGCACCTTTAGGCGTTATCGCAGCTCTCGCGCATGCGTAGGTTGCAGTCGCGGCGTCTGGAGCTTGTGACCGCATCCGCACCGTTCCTTTCCCGCGAGTGCGCCTCGTCCCAGAACATACCAAGTCCTTTGGTATGATATCCTTCCTCTTGATCTTGTGGCTTCATTATAGGAGCATGCTGATATGAATATGATGATAGAAGTATTGTGGTTAGAACGCCTTGAGTGGATTTGAGGATTTTATGAAAATGTTGAGGATGATTATGATGTATATGATCTTTGAGGATCTTTTGAGACTAGGAGTGAAATCTTCTAGTATGTTGGATAGCTATTGATTGTGTGCCTTGTTTTATCAAGTGTGGAGTATATTCCTACGGGAATCTGAGAGTTGATTGATAGTGAGGATTGCCTAGATACAGGTAAGTTCGTGGGACTTAGTTAGCTGTGTTTTTATATTGGATGAGTACATGAGTGGTGTTTGTATTAGATTATTACCGACGAATGATTGACCCACTAATATTGGGCGGCGACAACCGGCTCAGTTCTTCCGAGGGAGTCTACGAGGTTCTCTGGAATTTGGCCAGACCTGGTATGCGATGAGGGTACATAGCCACTCCATACGGTATACGGTGGAGTGCTCCTATCCAATCTAGATGGTCGAAGAAATTGGGGACAAAGTCATAGACTTCTCGTGTTACAACCTTAAAATTGGATTATGAGTGTATGACTTTATAAAAGATAATAAATGGGAAATGTATGATAATGCTTGGTGTTACTGTACTTCTGATATGTGTTTGTGCTTATGTATTAATCTTATATATGAATAGTAAACTAACGATTTATACCGTGTTGTAGATGCCTTGTAGGATAGGAAGGCTGCAAAGTGATCTGGTGGGAGTGATGTAAGAGCCTAGTTGCTGAGAGAGTGAGCAGAGGGCCTGGAATTAGCCTGGACCGCCCCTGCGTGACCCAAAGGGCGCCCTTGCGGTTTGCATGGGCCGCCCCTGCGGCTCACAAAGTCCGCCCCCGCGGCTTTATGTGCTACAACCGTCTTCTTTGACCCTTTGACCCGTGCTTTACTCTTTTTACCCCCTTTATAACCTTCATCTCCTTCCTTTGATGAGGGTTTACCATTCTCAGCTCCATCTCTCTCTCCTTACGTACATCTTCTTCTCTTGATCATCTTGGTTGATCTTCTCTTGAGTTTTGTGAGTTTGTTAGAGCTTTGGATAGCTTTGCTTGGCTTTGATGTTGGTTGATGTTATTGTGCCTTGTTGAGCCAGCCTGAGGTGTATTGATGTGGTGCTGATCTTCTGGAAGCTTAGTTGGTAAGCTTTCATGGCCTTTCTTCCTTCTTTCCTCTTTTCTTCATCTTTTCCTCTCTTTCCTTAGCCTAGCTTAGTTTCCTTAGGCTTGGATCATGTTTCAGCCATGTTTGGCTTGTGTTGATATATATATATATATGTATATTCTATATGCATGTTGTTGTTGGAGTGAAGAAGGAGTAAAGAATCGAAGAAAGAAGTGAAGAAAGAGCTAAGGTGGTGTCTCCTGCTGTCCATCCGCCCCTGCGCCACCTTGCAGTCGCCCCTGCGCCGGCCAAGATCCGCCTGCGCGCCACCAGTGAGCCGCCCCTGCGCCACCTGCATCAGTAAGGGTCTTCTCTTGGTTCTGCAGGCGTGTGTATGCTTCTAGGCTTTCCTTATGATGCCTTTGCTCCCTCCTTTCCTAGTGTGAGAGTATAGGATCATGTTAGAGGTGTGAGGATGTGTTTGGTTGAGGTTATGATCGGTTAATTGTATGGCTTTTGAGGCTCTTTAGGTTGTGAGTTTAGGTTAAGGATGATCCTATGGATCCCTTTGTGTCTAGGTGTGACCCTTGTGTTGTTAGGAGATTGATATATCTCTTTATGCTTGTTTATAGGATGTGTTGTTCCTCCAGTGTAGAGGTGATCGTGATTGAGTTTGATCGAGGTTGAGGTAAGTCCGTAGGACTTACTTAGCTGCCATCCTTATATTGGGTGTTTGCATGAGTGGTGTGTAATTTATATGTTTGCTATGATAGTATGAGATGTCGTTATACCGACCTATGTTTTATTGATTGCCCCATATGCGTGGCTGTGATAACCTTTCCCTTTCATCCCGCCGTAGAGTCTGGGAGGTTTTCTGATGTCAGGCCAAACTGACTTTACAGGAAGGGCGCAATCCACTCCCATAGGGTACACCGATTGTGTGACCGATACTTGTGCAGCTGGCTAGCAGGCTCAAAGACAAGGATGTATCGGTCCTCGTGTCACATAGTTTTATATATATTTATATATACGATTTGAGTGAATGACCATTATATTGAGATGATAAAATGGGTAAATGTGTGAAAGCATGCTGATGTGTTTATCTTTCCTTGATTGTGATTGTGCTTATGCATTACTCTATATATGTGTATGGTTAGCTAATGGTTTATTACCATGTTGTAGATGCCCCACATGATTGGCATGCTGCTGGGTGATCTAGTAGAGTGGCAGGCCGAGGACGTCTCGTACGTAGGTTGTTGTGGGCTTTTGGGTTTGTTTACCTTTTCCCTCCTGCGTGAGGATGATCTTTTGTTACCTCCTGTGTGAGGGTGTTGGTTTATATACTCGGCTATGTTGTCTTACCTTGTGGTTGTACAGTTTATACATTTTTATGTATTTGTTTTTATATCTGTCAATGCCATGTTGTAAGGTCCAGTGAACTTGTTGTCAGGCTAGGGTCAAGATCTATTGTGAGATCCTAGCCCAATGTGACACTCCGAGTCCCGTGGATTCGGGATGTTACAGAGTTGGTATCAGAGCCTTAGGTTGACAACAATGACACTTGCTACCTGCAATGAGGTTTTATATGTAAAATAAACAAAACCCACATGGGGTTTGACGTTTTCAAAGGTTTTTGGTTTTAAATGTGGTTTTTGGTTAGATGTACAAGAAGTCGTCACTTCTGCTATGGATCTCTGCATTGTAGATATGTATATATGTATTATGGTTTATGTATGTGTATGTGTTAAGTATATATATATATATCTATACATATGGCCTATATAGAGCCTTATAAGTTTGGTGTGCATACCCCGTAGATGGCTCGGAATAGAGCTACTGCCGTTGTAGGCAGAGGTAGAGGTAGAGGTAGACCACCCCGTCCTCCGGGTCTGGTAGGTGAGGGACCAGTTCCCGCTGCTGATCCACCAGTAGTGGAGGAGATACACGAGGAGGTTGCAGAGAGTGTTGTTCCAGAGATGATGAGCGGTGGATCTAGGACACATCATTCATATCGAGCTCATTCTGATGACGCTGACCGTGTCTCCATGGGAGGACCAGAGTTTAGAGAGTACTTCAGACGTTTTGAGGAGGATATTAGAGCTGGTAGACGGGCCCCATATTTACCAGTACAAGAGGGATCTTCTGAGAGATCTCAGGGAGCGACACAAGTGCTAGCTGCACCTGTACGTGTTGCTGAGTCAGTTCGAGTTGTGGAGGAGATTCGAGGGCCTCGACCAGATGCCTGGTTGAAGGCGTTTCATCAGTAGGGAGTACCACCCTTCTCAGGAGAGATAGGGTTGCAGACTGAGGTGTGGATAGGGCATGTAGACTCAGCTTTAGAGTCTATCAGATGTCCTGAGGACAGACGGATAGAGCTAGTACAATCTCTATTCCGTGACCTTGCACACCAGTGGTGGAGGATTGTACGGACCAGAGCCACCAATTATGACCACATGAGGAGCATGATTAGGGAGCAGTTCTTCCCTGTCTCACTGAGGAGGGAGAAGCTGCAGGATTTTGTGGAGGCCGGTTTTGAGAACGTGCCTATTGCAGACGCCATCCGCCGCTTCCAAACTGAGTTAGCTTTGCTGGGTCCAACTGCACCATTTGAGGACCAGCATGTGTATCTGTTCTCTCGTCGTCTGAGGGAGAGCACGCGTTCATATATGCCGGGATTCCATTGCGAGTCCCTAGCTGATTACTAGGACCAAGCTTCTGCTTTTGAGAGGGAGCGAGCTAGTCAAAGGAGAGTGATATAATAACGGGCGATCTAGATCGAGGAGAAACTTCAACTACTTCTTCTTGATCGTTTGAATTGGATCAAACTGAGAACTTGGGTGGCGGAAGCGTTTGGTTGATCCTTCACAAGGATCCTCGAATATGAAAGACTTGGATCAAAGACTAGATCCAAGATAGAATATTTAGAGGGTGGAAGAAGAAGGTGATGCCTAAACTAAGTAAGAGGGTTTTCCTTCTCAATACTTAGTTTTCAACTTAGACATATCTTTTACAAATGAGCCAAGCCATCCTTATATAGTGGATGGAGGCCATACAAAGAGTCTTAACATAAATGACGGAATTAAAAGTCGGAATTAAGTTCCGAATATGAAAAGCCTAAAATATGAAAGGTCGGAATTTAATTCACGGAATTAAGTTCCGGAATTAAAGTTCCGAATACAAAAAGACTTATTATTAAATAGTCGAATAATAATAACGGTCTTCCAAAATGTGCGGGTCCTTCTAGCCGGAACACGGATGGCATCGCCATCCGGGGGCGTATAAGAGAGCTTCTCAGACGGGACGGTCTGAGAAGAGGCAATGCACTGGGCAGACCAGTGGAGTTGGAGGAGCATCTGGTTCTAGACGAGACCAAAGACGACGCAGTTACCCCTCGTCTACGCTGATCGCAGATAAGGGACGACAGTGTTACAACTGTGGGGACCCTGACCATCTGAGGCCAGATTGTCCCAAACCAGTTGTGACTTGCTTTACCTGTGGTAGACCAGGCCACAGAGTAGCAAGAGGTGGTCAGAGGACACCTCAGCAGCAGACACAGGGACATCAAAGAGTCTCAGAGCGTCCATCTACTCATGGTTCTGCTCCATGACCGAGTAGAGGCAGAGGTAGAGATGTTGGCACCAGTGATGCTAGAGGAGCCCGAGGGTGAGCTTTTGAGTTGAGGAGTGCAGAGGATCCACCTGCACTTGCTGCTATAGGTACCATTCTGCTTCATGGTTTACCTATTAGAGTTTTGTTTGATACTGGTGCTACACATTCATTTATTTTTGATACATGTGTTGAGCGTTTGAGTTTAGCTACCATAGAGGGATACCCTTTACTATAGGGTTACCTGATGGTAGTCGGGTCAGAGGTACCCGTGAGATACGTGGTTGTCCCCTTCTTTTAGGGACTCGTATTTTACTTGTTGACTTCTTAGTCATGCCATTGATGCATGAAGAAGTCATATTTGGTATGGATTGGATGCGTAGACACCATGCGGTTTTGGATGTTGGTAGACGAATTGTTACAGTCTCTACCGAGGTTGGTCAGATTGAGGTCTGCCGAGGTTGGGACCTTGGGAAGACAGGTTCTGTCATCAGTGCCGTACGAGCAGCTAGACTGATTGCACAGAGATGTGATGCCTTCTGGTGCTATGCCATCAAGGATGGAGAGAGTCCGGCTTTGAAGGACATTCTAGTGGTCTGAGAGTTTGCAGATGTGTTTGCTGAGCCGTCGAGTTTGCCGCCTCAGTGTGGACTTCAGCATAGAGTTAGAGCCTAGTACGAGACCCATCTCGAAGGCCCCATATCGTATGACACATGTCGAGATGTTGGAGCTGAAGAAGCAACTCGAGGAGTTGGCTGAGAAGGGCTTCATACGCCCTAGTGTTTCACCATGGGGTGCACTTGTCCTCTTCGTGCAGAAGAAGGACGGATCTTTGAGGTTATGCATTGATTACAGAGAGCTGAACAAGGTGATCATCAAGAACATGTATCCACTACCTCGTATTGATGATCTACTTGATCAGCTTCAAGGAGCTACAGTTTTCTCCCGGATTGACTTGCGCACAAGATATCACCAACTGAGGTTAAGAGAGCAAGATGTACACAAGATGACAATTCGTACCCGTTATGGACACTACGAGTTTGTAGTGATGCCATTCGGGCCGACGAATGCCCCAACAGTTTTCATGGAGTTGATGAACAATATATTCATCGACTTCCTTGATTAGTTTGTGGTGGTTTTTATTGATGACATTTTGGTATACTCTCGTAGCAGAGAGGAGCATGCCGGTCATCTGAGGACGGTTTTGCATATTCTGAGGGATAGAGAGTTGTATGCCAAGCTCTCTAAGTGCGAGTTTTGGATGTCTGAGGTTGCTTTCCTTGGGCATATTGTCTCCGCCGATGGGATTATGGTTGACCCGGCGAAGATTGAGTCTGTTGCTGCATGGACGACACCGACGAACGTCAAGGAAGTGCGTAGCTTTCTTGGCCTAGCCGGTTATTACAGACGCTTTGTGGAGGGATTTTCTGTGATTGTCCGCCCACTGACGAGTCTTTTGAGGAAGACTACCAGATTTGTGTGGACCGACTAGTGTGCCCATAGTTTTGAGGAGCTGAAGAGGCGTTTGAATTCTGCTCCTGCCTTGGTACAGCCAGAGGGTTTTGATGATTTTGTGGTCTACAGTGATGCATCCAAGCTAGGCTTGGGATGTGTGTTGATGCAAAGAGGCAGAGTGATTGCTTATGCGTCTAGACAGCTGAAGACGTATCAGGAGAACTACCCGACTCATGATCTGGAATTGACAACGGTAGTTCATGCTTTGAAGATCTGGAGACATTACCTGTATGGTGCTACATGTCAGATCTTCACAAACCATAAGAGTCTGAAGTATATTTTCACGCAGTGGGAGTTGAATAACCACCAACGTCGATGACTTGAGTTGATCAAGGACTTTGACCTTGAGATTTTGTATCATCCTGGAAAGGCGAATGTTGTAGCTGACGCCTTGAGCAGGAAGACGTCTCGAGAGAAGACGATTGCCAGATTGACAGTTCAGTCTCAACTTCAGAGGGATCTAGCTTGGCTAGAGCTGGACATCTAGTTTCCTGATGAGGATGCCCAATTATATGCTTTAGAGGTTTTACCTGGTCTGTTGGATGAGATCCAGCAGAAGCAAGGTCCTGCCCGGCTTTGACGAGGATTAGAGAGAGGATGTCTCGTGGAGAGGTACCACAATTTTTTATTGGAGCTGATGGAGTGATGAGGCAACATGATCGTATTTGTGTTCATGCAGATGCAGAGTTGAGACAGAGGATCTTACAGGAGGCTCACTGTACACCTTACTCTGTACATCCAGGTACGAGTAAGATGTACCATGATGTGAGACGTTCATATTGGTGGGGAGGGCTGAAGCCCGATGTAGCCAGATTTATGGCTCAGTTGCGACCTGTCAGCAGGTCAAGATAGAGCATTGTAGACCTGGAGGTGAGCTCCATCCACTTCCAGTACCGCAGTGGAAGTGGGAGGACGTCTCTATGGATTTTGTGACTAGTTTGAGACCCAGTAGGAGTTTTGATGCTATCTGGGTTGTGGTTGATAGATTGACGAAGACGGCACGTTTCATTCCTATCAGAGAGACGTGGCCAGTGAGCAGATTGGCTGAGGAGTACACTAGACAGATAGTGAGACTCCATGGAGTACCGAGGACGATTGTCTCTGATCGAGATGGATGGTTTACCTCGAAGTTTGGCAGCAGATTCAGGCTGCTTTGGGGACGAGTCTACACTTCACGACTGCGTTTCACCCCAGACGGATGGTCAGTCTGAGAGGACCATCCAGAACCTAGAGGATATGCTGCGAGCTTGTGTTTTGGATTGGGGACAGGGATGGTCCGATTACCTCCCACTTGTCGAGTTCTCATACAACAACAGCTGACATGCATCTATTGGGATGGCTCCTTATGAGGCACTATATGGATGTAGGTGCCGTACACCTTTATGTTGGGATGAGCCTAACAATATCAATGGGATAGCGCCAGAGTAGATTCAGGATGATATGGCTCGAGTAGCGCTGATTAGAGAGCAAAATGCTGGTTGCACAGAGTCGCCAGAAGTCATATGTAGACAAGAGGCGTCAACCTCTAGAGTTCAGAGTGAGAGCTCATGTCTGGTTGAGAGTATCTCCGACGCGTGGTGTCAGACGCTTTGGCATAAAGGGGAAGTTGAGTCCCCGATATGTCGGTCCTTTGGAGATACTGAACAGAGTTGGCAGGGCAACCTACATATTAGCTTTGCCTCCGAGATTAGAGGGTGTTCACTCTGGGTCCTTTTGAGATACTGAATAGAGCATATTGTGAGCTATGATGATTTGGTGGTGGAGCCAGACCACACTTTTGTTGAGGATCCTATTGCAGTCCTAGAGTGAGGTGTGAGACGCCTGCATTCGAAGGACATTCCTATGACGGGGATACAGTGGTCTAGACGTGGACTTGAGGAGGCTACATGGGAGACTGAGGATAGTATCTAGAGGAACTATCCAGAGTTTTAAGCCGAGATAGATGCACCTAGGGTCGATGAGTAGATCTTAGTGCTATCTTGGTGAGTATGTGCTTATGTGCTTATATGCTTTGATGTGCTTTTTCCATACTAGCTATGATATGTGTTATGATTTTATGAGATCTTATTGTGCTAGCGTGATGTATATTATAGTTGAGGATGATTATTCCCTTCATGCTATTTGAGTATGATATATGTTTATAGTTGGAGATGGTTCTTTCCTTCATGCTATTTGAGTTGATTAGGATTCAACTGGAGATGGTTCTTTCCTCCATGCTACTTTGATGGACATAGTTTCAGTGGAGATGTTATTCCTCCATACGATGTATATGATTATGTTTGGCTAGAGATGTGCTTCCTCTATGTCTTGTGATGTGGTATGGCGAGAGATGTGATTCCTCTACGCCTTTGGGTAACGTTATGACCCTGTTTTCCGGAGTTGATGATTCCTTCATGTTTAACCTTGAGGTTATAGATTTGTATAGGTTCTGACCTTCTGAGCGGAGATGTGATACCTCCGATAGAGAGAGCGAGTTATACCTCGGCTTATGGGTCCGAGAGGTTTTGGGATCTTGCAAGTTTCGGGATGAAACTTGTTTTTAGGAGGGTGAGATGTAAGAGACTAGTTGCTGAGTTGCTGAGAGAGTGAGCAGAGGGCCTGAAATTAGCCTGGACCGCCCCTGTGTGACCTAGAGGGCGCCCTTGCGGTTTGCCTGGGCCGCCCCTACGGCTCACAGATTCCGCCCCGCGGCTTTGTGTGCTGCAGCCGTCTTCTTTAACCCTTTGACCCACACTTTACTCTTTTTACCCCCTTTATAACCTTCATCTCCTTTCTTTGATGAGGGTTTACCATTCTCAACTCCATCTCTCTCTCTCTCCTTACGTACATCTTCTTCTCTCTTCTCCCTTGGATCATCTTGGTTGATCTTCTCTTGAGTTTTGTGAGTTTGTGAGAGCTTTGGATAGCTTTGCTTGGCTTTGATGTTGGTTAATGTTGCTATGCCTTGTTGAGCCAGCCTGAGGTGTGTTGATGTGGTGCTGATCTTCTGGAAGCTTAGTTGGTAAGCTTTCATGGCCTTTCTTCCTTCTTTCCTCTTTTCTTCATCTTTTCCTCTCTTTCCTTAGCCTAGCTTAGTTTCCTTAGGCTTGGATCATGTTTCAGCCATGTTTGGCTTGTGTTGATATATATATATATATATGTATGTTTTATATGTATGTTGCTGTTGGAGTGAAGAAGGAGTAAAGAATCGAAGGAAGAAGTGAAGAAAAAGCTAAGGTGGTGTCTCATGCTGTCCAGCCGCCCCTGCGCCACCTTGCAGCCGCCCCTGCGCCGGCCAAGATCCGCCCGTGCGCCACCAGTGAGCCGCCCCTGTGCCAGCAAGGGTCTTCTCTTGGTTCTGCAGGTGTGTATATGCTTCTAGGCTTTCCTTAGGATGCCTTTGTTCCCTCCTTTCCTAGTGTGAGAGTATATGATCATGCTAGAGGTGTGAGGATGTGTTTGGTTGAGGTTATGATCGGTTTATGCCTTGTATGGATTTTGAGGCTCTTTAGGTTGTGAGTTTAGGTTGAGGATGATCCTATAGATCCCTTTGTGTCTAGGTGTGACCCTTGTGTTGTTAGGAGATTGATATATCTCTTTATGCCTGTTTATAGGTTGTGTTGTTCCTCTAGTGTAGAGGTGATCGTGGTTGAGTTTGATCGAGGTTGAGGTAAGTCCGTAGGACTTACTTAGCTTCCATCCTTATATTGGGTGTTTAATGAGTGATGTGTGATTTATATGTTTTCTATGATAGGATGAGATGTCATTATACCGACCTATGTTTTACTGATTCCCCCGTATGCGTGGTTGTGATAACTTTTCCCTTTCATACCGCCGTAGAGTCTGGGAGGTTCTCTGATGTCAGGCCAGACTGACTTTACAGGAAGGGCACAATCCACTCCCATAGGGTACACGGATTATGTGACCGATACTTGTGCAGCTGTCTAGCAGGCTCAGAGGCAAGGATGTATCGGTCCTCGTGTCACATAGTTTCATATATATTTATATATACGATTTGAGTGAATGACCATTATATTGAGATGATATATGGGTAAATGTGTGAAAGCATGCTAATGTGTTTATCTTTCCTTGATAGTGATTGTGCTTATGCATTACTCTATATATGGTTAGCTAATGATTTATTACGATGTTGTAGATGCCCCACAAGATAGGCATGTTGCAGGGTGATCTAGCAGAGTGGTAGGCCGAGGATGTCTCGCATATAGGTTATTGTGGGCTTTTGGGTTTGTTTACCTTTTCCCTCCTATGTGAGGATGATCTTTTGTTACCTCCTGTGTGAGGGTGTTGGTTTATATACTCGGCTATGTTGTCTTACCTTGTGGTTGTACAGTTTATACAGTTTTATGTATTTATTTTTATATCTATTAGTGCCATGTTGTAAGGTCCAGTGAACTTGTTGTCAGGCTAGGGTCAGGATCTATTGTGAGATCCTAACCCAATGTTGCACTCCGAGTCCCGTGAATTTGGGGTGTTACAAGTGATCAACTGGGGGTTCCCGTACATTGTAGCATGAGTTACAGATTTTGTATGTATAGATATATGATTGCACAGTTTCGGTACTCGGCTGTAAGTTTTGTATGTATTTTTGTATATGATCTTTCAGTTTTATCGATGTTGGTTTTTATATTTATTAGTGTCTTGTTGTAAAATCCGGTGAACTTGTTGTCAAGCTAGGGTCATGACCCATTGTGAGGTCCTAGTCCGTAGCATTTTGAGTCTTATGGATTTGAGGTGTTACAATAAGCTTCTTGTAGTTCATTTTGTTTGTATTTTATTCAGTACACACAACTGATATCCATATACTAAATTGAAACTTAACTACTTATGAGTTATAACTATATGTTGTTGAGTTTTTAATTCTTTTTCACACAATGATCACTCTAAATCCGAGTAATTATATCGGTATTACAACTTCCGATACTGTAAATGAGACAAATGATGAAGTTGAGAATACAATGGGGTCAATAGTTCCGCCTAAAGAGAGTGAAAATGACAGGAAAAAAAACAAAAGAGAAAGATGTGTGCAATTTGAAATGATGTCACTGACGTGCTAGAAAATGGAATCACGATCGTAAAATGTAACCATTGCACACCTCATTTGTCTTATACCAAAGGGGAACCAACAACACACTTCAAAAGGCATATTTCCTCATATGTGTCATACGTAAGGGAAAAATATCGGGTCAAGGAACCGGTTCTATACAAACAATGTTGAGTGTTGATGGTTTTAGGACATGTGCGGTGACGACTTACAAGTATGACAAAGATCTAATCAAAGACATGACTAGAAAAATGATTATGGTGCACGTGTATCTCCTCATGATGGTTGAACACACACATTTCAGGCTTTTTTTGTAGGCTACTAAACCTGAAATATGAATTTTGTGGTCGTGCTACCATTAAAGAACATGCAATAAAGTTATACAAGGAAGAAAATAAATGATGAAGTTAATGTTTGCTGATGTTGGGAGGATTAGCTTGACGTCTGACTTGTGGAATTCTAACCAATGAAAGGGTATATGTGCATCACTTGACACTTTTTAGACAAGGATTAGAAGTTGTAAAACCGGATATTGAACTTTTGTTTGTTATCTCCACCTCATACCAGCGTTACAATTGTTGATAAGATGTATGCATGTTTGTCAAAATGGGGAATAGAGGACAAAATTTCTACTATTACATTTGACAATGCTTCTTCAAATGATGCAGCTATTATATCTTTGAAAGAACAATTTGATGGAAGAAATGTGTTGTACTTTGATGGAAAGATTTTTCACATCCGGTGTTTTGCTTATATACTAAATCTTTTAGTGCAAGATGGATTGCCTTCTATAAAATCTGTTATCGAGAATGTTCGTGATAGTGTGAAGTAGGGCTGAGCATCGGTTCAAAACCGCAAACCGCAAACCGATCCGCAACCGAACCGCAAACCTGAAAAACGTGGACCGCACGGTTGCAGTTCGGTTGCGGTTTGAACCGCAAATGAACCACAAATTTGCGGTTTGGTTGCGGTTTTGCGGTTCAGTAGCAATTTTACGGTTCGGTTTGCGGTTTTGCGGTTTTGTTTGTTGAACTGATGAACAGAACAAGTAGAAGATTGAAGAAGAAAATAGAAGAAAATAGAACAAGACAATAATAGAACAACTAAATGACTGTTGAACTAATGAATTGTACAAACGGTAAAGACATATCACATATCACGTATGACAGTAATGACACAGTTATACATCAAACATTCAAACGGTAAGGACATATCAACAAGACAACAATAGAACAACTGATGAACTGAACAAGTAGAAGATTGAAGAAGAAGAATAGAGTAAGAGGGGTTAGGGACTTGGGGCTGTCGAGTATCGAGTTTAGGGCTGTGAAAAACCAGTCTGAAGAAGAAGAAGAAGAAAGCTGTGTGAGGTTGCAGTCGGCGGAGGCGGAGGTCTGGAGGCGCAGAACGGTGAGAGCGGCAGAGGAGGCGGAGGTCCGGAGGAGGCGAGCGACGCTGCGACGCCGGAGGAAGGGGCTGCTGCGAGCCTGGCTACGATCTGCGAGTTGCAATCTGCGAGTTGCAACACTTTACACTTTACTTTACAGTGTAAAGTGTAAATTAGGGCTAGGCTTTTTTTAAAACGCAACGTTGCGGTTCGAACCGCAAATTTGCGGTTCGGTCCATAAACCAAGCCGCAAACCGCAACATGATTTTTAACAAACCACAAACCGAACTGCAACGCTGCGGTTCGCTTGCGTTCCAAACCACAAATTGCGGTTCGGTTCACCGAACCGCAACCTGCTCAGTCCTAGTGTGAAGTACATACTTTTGAGTCCTTCACGTCTTCACAAGTTGAATGAAGTTGTCAAAATCATGTGTCTTCCTACTAACAAGACGTTGATTCTTGATTGTGTGACCCGCTGGAACTCAACACTTTATATGTTCGAAAGGACTCTTATTTTTAAGGAGGCTTTTTTAGATTTGCAAGTAGAGATCCTTGTTATAAAACTTTACCATCCGAAGAAAATTGGAAAAAAGCTACCGATGTTTTCAAGTTCTTGTTTGAGGTAGCAAAAGTCTTCTCTAGTCGTGAGTATACAACTACTAATTTACATCTTTCAGAAATTTGGAGGATAAAACACATCTTAGATGAGATGGAGAATGATCATTGAGATTTCACGGGCCTTATGGTTAGGAGCATGAAATCAAAACTTGACAAGTATTGGAAGGAGTGTAATATTTTCATGATAATAGCGGCTACTTTAGATCCTAGGAACAAGTTGAATCTGGTTTGATTCGTGTATGAAAACTTGTACGAGGAACGAGAAGTAGAAGAAAGGCTTGCCGTTGTTGTGCATGAAATGCATCTTCTTTTTGATGATTATGTTGCTAAGTTTAGAGGTGGAGTAAGGGATGAAAGTTGTCAAGTTCGCAGGGTTGAAAACTCTAGTGAAGGAAGTCTAGGTAGGAATGTGTTTGAATCATGGAAAGAGTCAAGACTTCAAGTTATTCTAACTCAAGCAAGGAAAGACTTATACATTTATCTCGAGAAAAGTGCGCTAATCGATGAAGATGATCAATTTTGATGTTTTGATGTGGAGGAAATCAAATACTTTGAAGTTTCCAACTTTATCAAAGATGACTCGGGACATTCTTTCAATTCCGGTAACTATTGTACCTTTTGAATCATCTTTCAGCGCCGGATGTAGAGTTATTTGCGACGATCGATGTTCTTTGAGTGATGACACAATTGAAGGACTTCTTTGTGGAGCAAACTGGTTTCGTTACGAGCATCATGTTTGATGTAAGTATTTCTCATTTTGTTTTTTTTAGTTTTTAAGTTACATGTACTTTTAATTATTTTGTCATCTTTGGTCTTTTGTTGTTGAATAATGAATTGTTGTTAGATATTTGAATATCTTATTTTTTCAGGTATGGTTTGATTGACTACTTTGTTGCTGAGCTGTTATTGAAGAAGACATTGTTTGGTATGATTGATTATTGCAATTTGGGTCAGTTTTGTGTTGATTGAATGACTTAGTTGTTCCTAATTTAGTTGTTGAATTGTATTTTTACAAGGTGGTTATGCCTTTTGAGTTCTAAAGCTTGAAGATTTGAAGTACTCATTGAATCTTGAAGCTTGAACGGTTCATTTGTTTCTTTTAGTCTTTGTAACTTTGGTTGTGTTGAACAATTGAACACACTTTGTATTTTTAGTTTGGTTCGGTGTTGTTGTTTCACGTGTGTTTTAAACTTGGGTGAACATGTAATGAACGTGACACATCTAGTTTTTTTTTAAATAATTATTTTGGATTTGGATTATTAGACATTTGAATGATTGAATGTAAGCGGAAAACAAATTCATGCTCAACATGTTACATGTATATGCTCAATTAGCTTATAGTCTCGACTCCCAAACGAGGTCAAACGAGCCGAACAAACTCCATGAGCCCGAGCCAGCGAGCCGAGCTCGGCTCGTGTAAAAAACGAGCTCCAAGAGCCCGAGCTTTCAAAAAAGCCCCCGAGCCGAATCCGAGCTTGATCGAAGGCTCGTCAAAAATTTCAAGCTTGGCTCGGCTCATTTCTAAACGAGCCGAGCCTGAACACCCAAGTGCTCGGCTCGAGAAGCTCGTATTACACCCCTAGTCTTCACCACCAATTCCACCATTTCGATCCAGTTCGACTATTTCGAATTAAAAAAAAATCGATTCAGTCCACCCCTAGAGTACCAACATATGCGAGTCAAGCAATCGAAGAAGTCATTAGTTCATTCTCAATGAACCAACAGCCGCAACAAACCGGTTCAATCAAACCCGGTTTACTGAAATTTATTCTTTTCGATTCATTTGAGTTGATTTAGTTTTTTTTTTGTAAAAAAGATGCAATCGACAAAAAATGTCAATTACAAAAAAAAAGAAAATTCAGTGTTCCTTGTTCGTCTCAAGATTTTCAGGTTCAGGTTGAAGATTATGGTGCATCTTGGATTATTAGAAGTGAACTGCACACCTTTCCTATCCATCTCCCTCAATTATGATTTTGATCTTATTTTGACTACTTAAGTGTTTTATAAGTTCTTGGGTTTTGATTGAGAAAGTAGGCGAGAGTGGGTTTGCTTGCCTTTGTTAGCACCACAATGAAAAAAACATTTTCCCTTTTGAGATCAAGATTTTCCCCTATTTAGTTATGTAGCTCTAAACGCACCAACTTGTGGTTTGTTAGAAAGCTTTGTTTATGCCAGGTGCAGGAGAATCTCACAAACCAGCTAAGATAAGTGGGTGCAAGTACAGACGAGAAAATGAGAGAAAAACAGTCAGCCGCTAGTTTAAGATATTATTATCTCTAACTTAACTTGTTTGCTTGTTTTGAAACACATCTTCCACAATCAAGGATCAATAACAAGGTCCCAAACTAGCCTCCACCACAGGTCCACCACCCCATATTGTTAATAACGAGGTCCAAAGAATGCAACCATAGGCCCGATGACCTTTCACGGTGCAATCCCGCAGGAATCTCCAATGAGCGTTCAATTTTGAAGAAGAAGCGGAAGCACCAAGAGAACAAGCCCAGGAAACGGCAGTGTTCTCCAAAACCAAACTTAAGATACCTCCCTTTAAGGGTAAATATGACGGAGACATCTACTTAGCTTAGGAAGCTAACGTAGAACAAATTTGGAGTTGTCAACACGTCCTAGAAGGACAAAAGGTACAATATATTGCACTTAAGTTCACTACCTATGCCTAAATTTGGTGGAATAATCTTGTGAAGGAAAGAATTCGAAGTCTAGATGTGGACATTACCACATGAGATCACATGAAGGTTGCCATCAGAGCAAGGTTCGTCCCATCTCATCATGAAAGAGAACTTTGTCAAAGGCTGAAAAACCTCAAGTAAGGAGTAATGAGCGTTGAAGAAGCCTATAGCGCCATGAAAATGGCCATGGTTAGAGCTAATGCATACGAGGAGGAAGAATCCACCATGTCATGGTACCTTATGATTCTCCATCCTTCATTGACAAGTGAGGTCGACTTATATGCTTATTCCAACATGACCGAATTACTTCATTTAGCCATACGAGTTGAAAGGAAACTAAAGGCTCGGAATCAAGACCGTAGAAACACGCGCCCACGGAAAGGTGATCAAAGTAGGGAGCATGTGTAAACCAGTCGAGAATTCAGTGCTCCCTCATGTAGTCGGACCATCAAAACACCACCCGCTCTGACACATATGCCTCAAGGAAATATCCCTACAAACCCAACTATGGCTAGATACATCACCTGTTTTAAGTGTCATGAAAAGGGGCACATGAGGAGGGATTGTCCCAATAAACGGACATTCATTGTTATAAGCGAGGAAAATATGAGTCGGATCCGAACAAGAAGAAGAAGATGAGCCCCTTCATCAACTAGACAAGTCTAAAGAGAATTTTAAGTCGGGAACATGTCTACTCACCAACACGGTAACAAACGAAACACCTGAAGAACCGGAACCAACCCAAATTTTGGAGCAAAAAAAAGAACTTGTCTGTTGTGCTGAGGTAGGATCGTCACTAGAAATCGATATAAAAAGCAAAATAACTAACCCATTCCAAGTAACAAACGGGAGCACTTCAAAACTTGGTCCTTGTAACACTCTTGCACACACCATTTTTCGGAAATGACTGTCTAGTCAATCTAAAGAATTTGAGAATCGTTCCTCTCAAGGACAAAGATAATTGAAGGTAAAGCTTGTTCCATACTAGGTGCACAATCTAGGGGAAAGTTTGCAACATGATCATCGATAGTAGAAACTGTAGCAATCTCGTCAGTACTGATGATGTCCAGAAAATACAACTCACTACTAACCACCATCCCCGACCCTACAAGCTCGGATGGATGAATGACTGTGGAGAATTGAAAATCAGATGATAGGCCAGTGTATTATTCAAAATAGGAGCATATCAAGATACCATTCTATATGGCATTGCTCCAATGAAAGTTCGCCAAATTCTACTATGACGACCATGGAAATACGATCGGGAAGTCAAGCATCAGGGTCGTACAACTAGCTACTCTTTCACCTACATGGGAAAAAATATTAAACTATCAACCAATGACACCTGAAGAAGTAGCAAAAATACTACGAGAAGAGGAAAAATGGAAAAATACAGAAGAGAATATCGGACAAGGCTCGTGGCAATACATAGAACACTAGATGGGGATCCAGGATTCATTATGGATCTAGATGATATACCTCCCACCAGGAACCCTCGCTACACAAGATAAGATTGTCCAATCTTTAAATTTGTTTAAGGAATTCCTAACATACATGCAAGACATGGGACTGTTGAATGCCTTAATCGAGCATATGCGTTAACTCTATGATGTCTACTGGCACATTCCTTGGGCTCAGATAGCAACTCACTGCCACACGTTATATACTAGGGTTAATTTTGATGGGCATCCTTGTAGTTCTATGTTTATAAGTAACTGATGAGGGACCATCCCCAACACCCCCTACTACATAAGGACCTATCACTAGATCAAGAGCAAGAGCTATCAAGGAGATGAAGTCTCAACCATCACCTACTATAGAGGGATCTATCACTAGAACAAAATCAAGAACCATTCAAGAGGAGGTTTCTAACTTGTGGCATCCTTAGCTTCTAAGGAGTTCATTGGTGATCTTTTTATTTCTAAGTCTTCCTTAACCACGTTGATGACAATTCCAGCCATGAAGACCATGGAGAAAAGGCCTTAGACGTGCGAAGAAGGATAGGAGACACGAATGGAAGTTTTGTAAGCTTGTAGTTATTTTTTAATACCTTTAAAGCTCTAGAAATTCTAAAGGTATTGATGCGGGGTTTTAAGCTGCAGTTTCCCGATCTAGATTGAAGTCCACCAAAGCTTCGACTTTTGGAAATCTCGGTACAAATCTCGGGCAAGAATATTACTAGTAAGGCCGAAATTTTACGTAACTCAAAGAAAAAGAACGTGAGTTGTATGGAATTGAATGGTAAGATAAAGAAAATGATAATGGACTAAAATTGGTGGAAAACATAAGAAGATAAGAACCAAAGTAGACTTGCAAATAACCTTGATAAATTGGATCAAAACCCTCAAGAAATAATTACATTAATCCTTCCTTCTTCAACCTTAAACAAGTCTTTAAATCGAGACAAGCACAAGGAGGGACTAGTTTGACTAGTAGTACTAGTCTTTAAGAAGATTAATACACACAAGAACAACCTAGCAAGGTCTCACAACGATTCAATCAAAGGCTCTCTTTTTTATCGAATAAGAATGAATAAAACGTAAACTTTCATAAACGAAGCAACGAGTATCTCACAATAATATATGGAACGAAATATCAAAATCAAAGCTATCTAATTGTCGGCCTCCTAGGGTGTTTATATAGCCGAGATTTCTAATAAAATAAAAGGCTAAAATAATCCTACAAAATATAGGATAGGAAAAAAACATTTAGAATGTTTAGAGATTTTAAGGCATAGAAATAACTAACTATAATCTTGTCTAGATTTAATTTAAATCTCGACTAGATTCACGAGAATCTTGACTGGAATTACCAAAATCTTGCATGAATGCTTGTAAATCTTGACTAGCCATTTTATTTGCCTCCTTGATCATCTTCACACATGTATGACATCTCCTCTAAGTCTTCCTTGGATGGAATGGTTAATAACGTGGCTAAGGAAAACTTACACACAAAATGATCAACAATGATCTCCTTAGAAACTAAGGATGCCAATAAGCTAGAAACCTCCTCTTGGATTGTTGCTGCTCTTGATCTAGTGATAGATCCTTACATGTCATTACTTGTAGAAGATGCAAACTCCTTATCCTTCAATGCTCTTGCTCTAGCTCTAAAGATTGATCCATGTATAGGAGGTGTTAGGGATGTTCCCTCATCATACTCCCCTTCTTGAAAAGGATTCGTCCTTGAATTATCACCATGCTCATCACTATACACAAAAGGACTCAAATTTACTACATTAAAGGTAGGACTCATGCCATATTCCTTTAGAAGCTTCAATACATAAACGTTGTTGCCAACCTTACGTAGAACCTTAAAAGGTCCATCTCCACATGGTGAAAGCTTGGACTTGCGCTTCTCCAGGAATCTTTCTTTTCTTAGATGCAACCAAACTAGATCTCCTGGCTCGAATAGCAGTTCCTTGCGATTTTATTAGCCTTGGCTGCAAAGCTTTCCTTTCTCCTCCAACCTCAGCCGTGCCCTCTCATGCAGCTCCTTGATGAATTTCACCTGTTTTCCTGCATTAAAATTTACTACCTCCTCAAAGACAATGGTATAAGATCAAAATGGGTCAAAGGATTCAACCCATCACTCACAATAGTCCTATGTACTCCATGTAATCTAACAACTTCTCTAAAGAACAAGTTAGTAGCATTGTAAACATCATCGGTCTTATGACATGCAATAAAGTGATCCATATTAGAGAATCGATCCACAACCACAAATATCAAATCTCTCCCTTTCTTAGTCCTAGGTAATCCTAGGGGTATACAAACCATAAGGCTTCAATCTAGCCTTAGTTTTCAAACACACAAGACATCTCTTAATCATGCTCTCTACATCCTTAAACATACGAGGCCAATAAAAGTGTGAATGCATCATATGAAACGTCTTATCCCTTCCAAAATGTCCCATTAAACCTCCCATATGAGCTTCCCAATAAGTAAAAGTCTAAGAGAACACCTAGATAGGAATGCACACTATATCCATTCGAAACAAAAATCTTTAAAATAAATACAATTTATCATGAGAATTTCGGCTACTACATTGCTTATAGATGTCACCAATATCAATATCATCAATATATATATATATATATCCTATATGTAATAGAAATCTAAAGCCTTAGAATTCATAGTAGTGATCAAGGAATGTCTCCTAAAAAGAGCATCAACAATAACATTATCCTTTCCTTTCTTATACTGAATGATAAATGGAAAAGTTTCTATAAACTCCATCCATATACCATGTCTCCTATCCAACTTATCTTGACTCCTAAAATGCTTTATAGACTCACGATCAATTCTTTAGGCAAATTCATTAGGCCAAGGGTAATGCTGTCGTGCCTTGAAAACTCGAAATAATGCATACAATTCCTTATCATAGGTCGAATAACTCAAGCATGCTCCTTTCAATTTTTCACTAAAGAATGCAAGTGGCTTACCTTCTTGCATGAGCACTCCTCCAATGCCAATTCCTGATGCATCGCACTCGACTTCAAATGGTTTGGTGAAATCCGGAAGTGCTAGAAGAGATGCATATGATAGCCACCACTTTAACTCCTTAAAAGCCTTCTCTTGAGCATCCTCACTCTAATTGTACTCGCTTCTTTGTGAGAGGTATGAAGGTTGTTGCTATTGTACTAAAATCCCGTACAAAACATATATAGAAGGTAGTCAATCCATGAAAGCTTCGAACATGGCCGATTGTGGTAGGTATTGATTATTCTTGGATAGCTTTAATATTCTCTTCATCTACCTCTAGACCTCATGTATTCACTACAAAACCAAGGGAAATAACTTGATTAGTGCCAAAGTCACATTTCTTAATATTAACATATAAAGATTCATTTCTAATAGTTCCAAGTACTTCCCTTAAGTGCTCCTCATGCTCCTCAAGTGATCTACTATAGATGAGAATGTCATCGAAGTATAAAACCACAAACTTTACAATGAATTGGTGTAAGACATGTTTCGTCAACCTCAAAAACATATTATGGCATTAGTCAAGCCAAATGGCAAAACCAACAACTCATATAATCCAAACTTAGTCTTGAACACCGTATTCCATTCATCTCATTTGCGCATCCTGATTTGATGATATCCACTCATAAGATCAATTTTCGAGAACAAGGTGGATCCACTAAGCTCATCTAGCATATCGTCCAATCTAGGGATGGGGTGACGGTACTTGATAGTAATATCATTGATTGCTCTACAATCAACACACATCCTTCAAGTGTTATCTTTTTTGGGAACCAAAAGGATGGGAATAACACATGGACTCAAGCTTTCTCGCACATAGCCTTTATCCAAAAGCTCTTGAACTTGATCTTGAATCTCTTGACTTTCTTGAGGATTCATCTTATAAGTTGTAAGATTAGGAAGTGTATCACCTGAAATTAAGTCAATTTGATGTTCAATACCTTAAAAAGGTAGAAGTCTCGCATGAATCTCATTTGGAGAAACATCACAAAACTCATCCAAAAGGGTTAGAATGGTTTTGGGTAAGGTAGCCTTGACTTCATCACTTAAAGTCACAAGGCTTTTACATAGACTCATGAGAATGGTATCCAAAGGAACAAAATCATGAATGTACTCTCACTTGGAACCTAGAAGGATTATCAATTGAGGCGAGGTTTTTGCATTGGGGCGAGATTCTGAAGCATTGGGACGAGATTCTATCCTGGGGCGAGATTTGGCACTAGGACGAGATAATTCGTAACTAGGGCGAGATAAATCTCCATTGGGGAGAGAAAAATCTATACTGGGGTGAGACTCACTGGGGCGAGAAATCTCTGCATTGGGGCGAGATATCTCGTTCCTCGGACGAGATTTCTCATATCTTAGGTGAGATTTTTCCTTGTTGGGGTGAGATTCTTCCCTGGATCGAGTTTTGTTATTCTTTTGCTAGCCAAACTCTTGTTCCTTGTTTTTGTCCTTCTTCTTCTCATAGTTTAATGCAATCTGTAAAGACGTCATAGGTTTTAAAGTTAATGTTTGAGCTTTATACTCAAAAGAGTGTTTGTTAGTATATCGATCATGCTTAGTTCTTCCATCAGATTTTCATGGACGTCCTAATAGAATAGAACATGCTTGTATGGACACAACATGAAAAGTAATGATATCCTCATAACTACCTAATGTGATGGTAATTCTAACTTGCTTATTCACTTTTAATTCACCACAATCATTCATCCGATGCAACTTATATGGTCTATGATGATAAAACGTAGTATTTTGCAACTTATTGATCAAATCAGCACTAGCAATATTGCAACAACTACCCCCATCAATAATCATGTTACACACCTTCCCTTTAACAAGACATCTAGTATGAAAAGGTTTCTCTCTTTTATTATCCTCACATGGAGCTATCTTAGCGTGCAATGTTCTCCTAGAAATCAATGATTCTCCATGCTCAAACTCAATGCCTTCATCACTATCATGTTCATGCAATGCATTAAGGTGTGTGTCATCATCATCATGATCATCCTCACTTTCATATTGTCCATGTTGATTGATGAATACAACCTTTTTATTAAGACAATCTCTCATATAATGACCACTATCTTCATATTTAAAGCATACAATATCTCTAGAACGTAAATTTAGAGTTAGAATTGCTCCCTTTAGGATCACTTGAAGGCTCATTTAAGGATCGAGATTATGGTTGAGATGGCGAGATTTTTGTGACTCCTTGCTCAAAATTCCGTCCCCTTTTCGTCCTTGGTCGATGCTGGTTCTCGGCCTTGAGCTCCGTGATTCCTATTATTATGCTGGTTCCATGAACTTGTGGCTCCAAAATTAGATCTGGTATCTTGGCTTCTCCTTTTGGTCCTCCTTTCAATTCTGATGGCCAAATGCAACAATTTTGTCATAGTATCATATGGATATAAATCAATTTCATCGCTAAACAAGGGTGCAAAATACGTAAATAACGAGCCATTATTGTCTCCTTATCCTCTATGACATTGACTTTCACCATTGCCATTTGCATAGATGTTGAAACCTCCTCCACACTCATAGATCCTTGCTTGAGGTTCTCCAATCATTGCCTTAAGTCTCTAGCATGGTGTTGAGGACCAAATCTAGCTCTCATTGAGGCTTTCATTTGCTCTCATGTTATGATGTCCGGATCTAGCGTTCTCCTCCTTTCTTTGAGAATATGATCCAACCAAATTAGAGAAGAGCCTTGAAATTCCAATGCATCTAGTTGTATCTTCCTTTGCTCACTAAAGTTATGACAAGACCAAATTTGTTCAATTTTGGTCTCCCATTCCATAAAAGCGTCCGGATCACATTTGCCTTAAAAGCTCGGAATTGTGACCTTTACTTTTTCAATTCTTTCATGCTCTTGGTGAGGTCTAAATGGTTCCATGTCTCAACCTCTCCTAGGATGATGGTTACGTCTAGGATAGTCTCTCCATATGTCCTCTTCATCACCGTCCTCTAATTCTTGAAAATCATCAACTTATCCCGGAATGTTAGGTGCATGAAAATTAGGATTTGAATATCTCATACCTGGCCCTTGAAGGGCTCTTGAAGGGGGGTCGGGGGTTGTAGGCATAGGTGGATTACGTGTACTACCACCAATCTCAAACTCAGATATCGGATGGAATCTCAAGCGAGATTAGAACCGAGATTCCCCATTGTAACGAGATTCCAACTTCTCGATCCTTTCGGCCAATCTCAAAACTATGGACATGAGTTGTCTCAATTGATCTATGGCTTTGGGACTTTACGGTTCATTTATTTGTGACACTCGAGGAATTTTATTCCTTGACATCTACACAAACACATAAAGTAACAACAAACTTGTGAAGTTAGTGAAATTGAAAACTCCTTACTTGTTTTCTCTCACCCTCACACTCTTGCTTTGATATCGCAAGCTAATATGATGTAATTGCCTTAGATGGATTAATACTCCTCTATAATCGATGACTAGCCTCAACTAGAACATTCCTTGGATGAATCAAGATGTCAACTTGGCTTGAAACATGTTCTTGTATTGAAAGATGGTTAAGGAACCGCTACTGGAGTTTTTTTCACAAAATTGACACAAAGCGTGAAAAAAATAGCAAGTAGATGCAACTAGTATGATATAAAGTATAGATACTAACTAACACACCCAAAGAAATAGACCTAGTGTGTTTAGAGTAGAAATAGGTGTTCACTATTTTTAATTTTAAGACACGAAACAAATCCAAAAAGTTGTTCGCTCCAAAACGATGCGTTAGTTTTAAATTTATAAGTGCTTGCAATAGATCCCTACAACTACTTAGTGAACTCATAGTGTATGGGTCGTTCCGTAGCAAGGCAAGTATTCCAAGGTTAAACACAAAGACTTAAGTTAAAGTGAGTTTGTTTTGCAAAAATGATCAAAAATATTACAAATATAGACAAAGACAAGAGAGAGTTGGAAAAGAGTTAGAAAATCCATATTTTTGTTGAGTTTTGGTTGGTTGATGATCAATGATCAAATTAAACTAACAATTTTTAAGCAAACAACACAACAACCAAGGGATATGACAATATTCGGAAAAAGTGGATTCTAGGGTTCAAGAATGTTGTTATGGCTTCGAATTCAGTCTCTCTCTAAAAGGACTCGGTTTTTTATCGCTAGAGGGAAAAGGTGTTTCTACAATAGAAATTATTACGGGGGAGGTTTCATATTCCACTAGTTCCAATCCAAACTACCTATTGTCGGGTAAGTCTCAAGGCACTAAAGACGGAAATTCAACTCAAACCGGGTATTCTACCTAAGGATCAAACCAACCTTACTGGGTAAGTCTCGGGTTCGGCTTATCTTACTCAGAAAACCTAGAACACTCAATCCAATAGAGGGTTTAACATCTCTACCGCCTAAAGTTCATCATCATCTATATCCAAGGGAAGATATTATCCGGTAATTCTCAATCCTCACTTGGTTTGCTAACTTTAGACAAGTCTAAGCTAGATTCAACTCAATAAACTCTAGGGTTTGTGCAATCTAACATCCTAACACGCAAAACAAATCCATTTGCGACAACAAAATGAAATCTCGGGTAGATAATGTCAAAATCTCGGGTAGATAATGTCAAAATCTTGGGCGAGATTCTGTGAAGAACAGGCCGAGATTTTGAAATGTTAGGGTTTGTCTAACCTAATCGTCCTAATCTAACATGCAAGTTCATGCTATCACTATTCAAGCCATAACCATTGATGTATTGCCCTAGAATCACAAAGATCTAGCCGCTAATATGCATTTCAAATTCAACTATCATCAAAGAGATATACATGCAACCCATAGAAAGAAAAGACAAGAGAAGGTAAGGGAAGAATACTTAGCTGACGATGCCTTCAAATAAGCAAGAAAATATCCATAATACAAGAACAAGAGTTTCTTTGATTCAGCCAAAAGATCAAACCACCAAGATCAAGTTTTTCTCTCCAACTCACAAATTCTTGGATCCAAATGAAAAATCAGAAAAATTTCAACAAAATTCTCCGAAATCTCTCTCAAAAGTTGTAGAATGTAAAAAGAGTGTCCAACACATAACTTGCAAGTCCGTACTTATACACAAACTCTGGAAAAGCAAAGGTCGGACTGCAAACTCTGAAAAAGTTGTCGAAATCAGTTGTAGAGAATAAATCTCGGTTCCCCTACTCAAAATCTTAGGCGAGATTTTAGCCAAAATCGGGGCCGAGATAATGGAAGTCTTCAATGTTGGCCCCTCACATTCTTAAAATCTCGGCAGAAACACCCATAATCTCGGCCTGAGATTTAGGCTGAGATGGCTCTCGACATAGCCAATCTTGATGGTACATATCTCTGAAGTTTAAATCATCGGTTGAGATTGCTTTCCCGAGGTTCTACAGAAAAGGCTCCATTGCTTGATCTTTTGCCTTGATATCTTGCCTCCCATAAGTTTTAGCATGCTCCACTCCGAGGCTTGATCCTCATATGTCTCTTTTAGGCCATAAATCCACCGAAATACTTGAAAAACCGAATAAAGTTTGTGTAGATATCTATATTGATATAGTGAACACTAACAAGTGAAAATTTCACAAATTAAGGCTTATTCAAGCAAAACAAAGGGGAAAATCTACCTAAATGCATGCCTAAACTAAGGTGGTAAATCATGTTATCAAGAGGCAAGAAATAGACACACAAGAGACTAAAAAGAGAGTTTTTACTTATCTTGCACTTGAGCAATTAGAGAGAGAGAGAGAGCTGGCTGAGGTCTAATCTCGATAGAAGGCAAATCTCGGTCATAATATCGGCCGAGATAATCATTAGGGGCGAGATCGATCAAACAGGATATGTTTAGGCTATGAAAGGATCAAAGATGGTATGAAACTTCTTCTTTGGATGTCCTCTTGAACTTTACACACTTGAATCGCACAACTCTTGCCTTAAAATTTTTTGATAAAATTGCAACAGTAACAATTCTCGGTCTGTATCTCGGCCTGAGATTTTCATTTTGGGGGGGGGGGGGGGGCGAGATTCTCGAAAGACATGTAATTGGGAGAAGTTTGTGTTTTGATTTCTTTTGGAGTTATGGGAATAGATAGACACAATATATTTTTGTTGGGGGTAAGATAAAGCGTAAATTTGGAAAGAGATATTGATAGATATTCGGTTAGGATTTAAAAGATATGATAAGATCTCACCTACTAGATAAGATCTTAACAGTAAGATAACTTCGTAAATCTCTTTTCTTCTTTGATGTAACATCTTAATATTATCTATTTGAGAAGATATGATCCAAATATATTGTTGGATTTGATTGGATTTGAAGAGAAAAAAAGAGATGTTGCCGTTAACACAAAAACTCGGCCAAATCTCCTGAAATCTTGGGCGAGATTTTCGCACTGTAGTGGAATCTCGACCCTAGGTTTTCGGCGAGGTTTTACTCATGGTAATGGTTGGCTTGTGTTTGACTATGATTATTCTCTCCTCTCCAATGGACACACGATGAAGCAAATGAATCTCAAATAATATCACAAAAGATGAAAACAAGGAAAGACTCAATTTTTATATGACTCAAATAAAAAATACTCAAACCGTGATGTGGCTGAGTTGAACTTCAATCAATTAGTTGTGATACCACTTTGATGTGGGGTTTGAAGCCATAGTTTTCCGATCTGTGTTGAAGTCCACGAAAGCTTTGACCTTTGGAAATTTCGGTACAAATCTCGGGTGAGATTATTACTGGTAAGACCGAGATTTTACGTAACTCAAAGAAAAAGAAAGTGAGTTGTATGAAATTGAATGGTAAGATAAAGAAGATGATAATGGACTGAAATTGATGGAAAATATAAGAAGATAGGAACCAAAGTAGACATGCAAAGGGTCTTGATCAATTGGATCAAAACCCTCAACAAAAGAAATAACATTAACCCTTCCTTTGTCAGCATTACACAAGTCTTTAAAATGAGACAAGCACCAGGAGTGATTAGTTTGACTAGTAGCACCAATCTGTAAGAAGACTAACACACACAAGAACAACTTAGCAAGAACTCACAACGATTCAATCAAATACTCTCTTTTTGATTGAATAGGATTGAATAAAACATAAACTTCATAAATGAAGCAACGAGTATTTACAATAATACTTGGAACGAAATATCAAAATCAAAGCTATCTAATTCTCGGCCTCCTAGGGTGTTTATATAGCCGAGATTTCTAATAAAAAAAAGACTAAAATAATCCTACAAAATATTGGATAAAAAAACATTTAGAATGTTTAGAGCTTTAAAGGTACAAAAATAACTAACTATAATCTTGTCTAGATTTAATGTAAATCTCGACTAGATTCACAATAATCTCGATTGGATACTTATAAATCTCGACTAGCCATTTTCCTTGATTCCTTGATCATTTTCACACATGTATGGTATCTCCTCTAAGTCTTCCTTGGCTGGAATGGTCAATAATGTGACTAAGGAAGAGTTACACACAAAATGATCATCAATGGTCACCTTAGAAACTATGGATGCCAATAAGCTAGAAAGCTCCTCTTGAATTATTCTTGCTCTTTATCTAGTGATAGATCCTTCCATGTCATGACTTGTAGAAGATGTATACTCCTTCTCTCTTTCAATGTTCTTGCTCTAGCTCTAGTGATTGGTCAATGTATAGAAGGTGTTGGGATGGTCTATCATTAGGTATCCTTTTTATCTTATATATTTTGTTGGATTATTATTATTTTTTATTTTGGAGGATTTTCGGCTACAAATACCTCATAGGATCAACAATTGTCATTTATTAATTCAGCCATATTTTGAGATATACTCGTTACTTTGTTTATGAAGTTTTCGTTTTATTCATTCCTATTCAATCAAAAAATGATTCTTTGATTGAATCGTTGTGAGTCATTTCTAGGTTGTTCTTGTGTGTGTTAATCTTCTTAGAGATTGATGCTCATATTCGATCTAGTTCCTCCTTGTGTTTGTCTCAATTTGAAGACTTGTGTAAGGTTGAAGTAGAAAGGGTTAAGATAATTTATTGTTTGGGTTTTGATCCAATTGATCAAGGTTATTGCAAGTATATCTTGGTTCTTTTGTTCCCATATTCCATCAATATCAATTCATACCATCTTCTTTAAATCCCGCCATCATCATTACATACAACTCACATTCTTTTTTTTGATTTTTGTAAATCTCGCCCCCTAGTTAGTGATCTCTTTGAAATTGCAGTTACTTTTTCAAAACATATTTACATTAATATAAATTTACGATATAAACATTTAAGAATAATGAGTTTGAAGGTATATGGGCCAGTGGTTGGTTGGCCCAAAAGTCAGATAAAATAAATAAAAAAGCAAGTTAAAGGGTAGCAGTCAGTGCGGGGGACAAGGGTACGTTGTCACGTACTAACTTTGGGCCCGGGCCCACCTTGCAATACGCTTTTATCTATTATACATACTAAAACAGAGTACATGATTTGATGACGTGGCGCGCTGTAGAAGCAGCAATCAAATGGAGCTCCCACAATTTTTTGGCCAATAAATCTTTATTTTTTAAGCCATAAAATCTTTTTTTTCCTAAAGTAACACACTGCTATTCAAAATTATACGTAACTTTTTTTTGTTGTAGATTCTCCAAGATTTTATAGGCCAATAAATCTTTATTTTTTGTGGGAGGAAAGCTTTTTTTTACTAACCTAACAAATTTCTATTCAAAATTGTACGTAACCTTTTTTTGTTGGAGATTCTCCAACTTTTTAATCAATTAATAAATTATAGATTCTAGCCAAACTTCTTATTCTTATCAACTTAACCACCAAATAATAAATTTTTATTTATTTAAAATAATTATTAATCAATTTATAAAATCTACCCGAATCTCTTTTTTTTACGTTCTTATCAGATGCTTGAAAATTCCACAACACACTTCCTACGTTTAATGAATTAATAAATTATAAATACTAGCCAAATTTCTTATTCTTATCAACATAACCACCAAATAATAAATTTTTATTTATTTTATTTTTATTATTTAAAATAATTATTAATCAATTTATAAAATCTGCCCGGATCTCTTTTTTTACGTTCTTATCAGATCCTTGAAAATTCCACAACACACTTCCTACGTTTAATGAATTAATAAATTATAAATACTAGCCAAATTTCTTATTCTTATCAACATAACCACCAAATATTAAATTTTTATTTATTTTATTTTTATTATTTAAAATAATTATTAATCAATTTATAAAATCTACCCGGATCTCTTTTTTTACATTCTTATCAGATCCTTGAAAATTCCACAACACACTTCCTACGTTTTGATTTCTATTCTATAAATATTGTACTCCATAACGTAAAATTGTTTCCACTGCTTTGCTTTTCTTCTCTTAACCTATTATCGTCCTCATTGATTCGTTCTCATAGAGGTATTTTGTTTCTATTCTCAATTATATAACCCGTTTCTATATAATTGCATGCCGATATTGATTTGTCATTTTCATCATTTTAATAATTTGCATTGTCGTTCTTTATGCATTTTAGGAATCGTAGGCTTTCTTATTTCGTTGTTCAGTATCATAATTTTCCGGTCACTTCGTAGGTACGTGCTTGGTTTTGATTTCTATATAATTTAGTTTGATTCTCAACTTGTCATAGTTAAATGTCATTCCTTATCTTATATAGTATCAGCTCTTCCATGCCTTTGTATGTACGTGCTTCGACAAAAAAAAGTTTACATTGTTGCAAACTCTTCCATGCCTCAGTAGGCTTTTTTTTTTCTATTTTCATCCCTTTTTTCATATTGATTTGAACCCATATTCTTAATTTAATGAATATGCTTCAAATTTTGAGTTCTACTGTTAAAAAAAAATTCGATTTCTGCATATTTCAAAAAAAAATTCGATTTCTGCATATTTCGAGTACTGCAAAATTTTAAAAATGTTTCCAGTTTTATTATTGTCGTCCTTTTTCAATATAAATCTGAAAATAAATGTAAACTAATTTTTTTATTTTTTTAAAATTATTTCCAGTAATCAGATTTTTTTTAGTACTGCAAATTTTCGATTTCTGCAACCTCTACGTTGATTCTCTGACTAAAATTTTAAAAATGTCCGGTAGCTAATCGGATTTTTTTTATATTCAAAAAATATGTTGTTTTCAAATACTTTTAAATAATTTTACTGTATCTTAAATATCCAAATCAGATTTACTGTGATCTTTGACCCTATGTTAATTTTCAAAATGATCTGATCTTTTTCCTTTTCCATAAAAATATTGAGAATAAATGTTTTTATATAATATTTATTTTCAAAATGTTTTTAAAGAGTTTATTAGGTCAAAAAATGAAAATACTGATCGGATTTTTTTATATTCAAAAAATATGTTTTCAAATATTTGTTAACAATTGATTGTATCTTAAATATCCAAATCGGATTAATTGTTATTTGGGCAAATTTGGTTAGTAGGCTATTTAGAGAAATAGTGATAGTAAGTAGGCTTTTTTGTTTTTCAATTAAGTAAATATACCCCTCTTATTATTTTTTTACCTTCAAACCTTCTCCATCCTCTTGTTTTCTTCTTTCTTCCAAATGCTTTTTAAAAACTTGAATTTCTTTTTTTATTTTCTTTTATTAATATTTTTTGTCTTTTTTATTTTCTTTATTTTTTATTTATTTTCTAGAATGAAGAATTTTTTCACACACCGGAATTATCACATACCGGAATTATCACATACCGGAATTTCCACATACCGGAATTTCACATACCGGAATTTTCACATACCGGACCGGAATTTTACATACCGGAACTATCACATACCAGAATTATCACATACCGGATTTTCACATACCGGAATTTTCACATACCATAATTTTTACATACCGGAATTTCACATACCGGATTTTCACATACCGGTTTTTCACATACCGGAATTATCACATACCGGAATTATCACATACCGGATTTTCACATACCGGAATTTCACATACCAGAATTTCACATACCGGACATTTACATACCGAAATTTACATACCGGAATGAATTTTTAATTGTCTAATATTTAATTTTGCAAATTTTAGGGGGCTCGTTGTAATTTTGCAATTTTTTTTATTGTAATTTGCGTATATGATGACGGTTTGCAAAAATGGGTCCATCACCATCTCTTTTGGTTTCCAAAAGACTTGTTCTTTTTCCCCGTTGACAATGACAAATTGACAAGACGTGGAGGAGTTGAGCATTATTTGAGTGGAGAATTATATGTTAAAATTGTCTCAAAATAAAAGTATTAGGTAAACAAAAATAAATAGCGGACAAAAAGCACACGGATCAAGTGTTGATTGTGCCGCTAGTTTTAATTCAGAAATTTCTGAAATGAAATTTCTCGTATGAACTTTTCGTATGAAATTTCTGGTATGAAAAATTCTGGTATGAAAAAATTCTAGTATGAAAAAAATTCTGGTATGAAAAAAATACTAGTATGAACTTTTCGTATGATAATTTCTGGTATGAAAATTCTGGTATGAGAATTTCCGGTATGAAAAATTCAGTCCAGAAAATAAAAAAGAAAATAAAAAATAAATAAAAAAGGCAAGAAAAATAATAAAAGAAAACAAATTCAGTAATTAAAAATTAAAAATTATACTTATATAACAAATAACAAACATCATTTATTCTTTCTTTCTAATAGAAGGGTTAATAATTTTTACCTACTATTAAATGAAAGTGGTAAAAAATTTGGGGTACATTTTCTTAAACAAAAACTAAAAAAAGCCTAGTATGTCAAATTCTCCCTTGTTATTTTTTACTCTATCTTAATTTTCATATTGATATCATTTTTTTCCTTTTTTAAAAAATTATTTAAAATAAATGTTTCTAAATTAATTGATTGTATTTTAAATCTTTATATTGATTAAAATGTACTTCGTCAAACATAGAATTTTTAAAATAATATTAAAATATTTTACCGATTTCATTTTATTTTCTAATATTGAACGTTATATTCATATTGATTTTTAAAAATTGATTTGATTTTTTTTTTCTGTTTAAAAATTAAATTTTAAAATGTTTTTAAGTTCTTATCAATAACTGATCGGATTTTTATTTTATTTTTCAAAATTGATCGGATTTTAATTTCGTTTCCAAAACTGATAGTATTTTGATTTCGTTTCCAAAATTAATCGGATTTTGATTTTATTTTCAAAATTGATCGGATTTTTTTTAATATTCATAAGGAAAAACCGTTTCTAGATTTTTTGATATTTTGTTTTTGTAAGTTCTGATCGTATTTTTTATATATGTATATTTTTGAATTTTTATATTATTGTTTTCAAAATATTTCTAAATTTTCAATGTATTTCGGTGAAATTGGATCTTTACAAAATTTATATTTTTCCAAAATTGATCGGATTTTAATATTATTGTTTTCAAAATGTATATTTTTCTAAATTATATTCATTTTATTGTGCTTTAAGAGCTATATTAAACTAAAATTTAGTCTATTTTTGTTATAATTGTTCAATTTATTTGATATATTGTTCTACGTTTAAAGGAATTTTTCGTTGTGTAGTTATTATGTTAATTGCGGGTTAGGTTTGTTAATATAGTTCAATAAACCGATAAAAAGGTTGATTTTTTTAAGTAATAAATTCTATTATCATGGAAAATAAAACTAAAAAAATAGTATATTTAACTTACCTGTTCAAACAGTTTAGTTTAAATCGGATCTTTACAAAAAAAAAAAAAGTCTATAGGTTAAACATACATATTTTACAAGTATTAAATGTATATAATTTAGAAAAATATACATCTTATTATCTTGAAGTGTATAGAGTCTTTTTTAAAAGTAATATATGTATTTGAAAATTGTACCTTTTTAATTTATAATTTATGCACATTAAAATATGTTAAGGAAACACTTTAAAAATCATTTCATAAATATGTAACTTGCCAGATTGCTTTTTGCGATGTATTGAAGTATTATATTCACTGTTTGAATAGGTTGAAATTGACAATACATCTTGCTTCATCTGGTTGATTACTGTATATCTTATTTTTTGACATGAATGCAACTTTTGCATTTGTCATCTTTTTTATGAAAACCTTATGTTGCCATTGGTTACGTGATTGGCTCTCATGGACCCAGCTGCCTACTTACATTTTATTTCTCCCCAAACTATTAAAATAGAACACGGATTTCTGTGAAAGCAATATCCGTGCCCTCTTTTAGTATGTATATTGATTTAAATCTTCCATTTATCCTAACGATTGTTTATTGTCTTCCATCTATTTGTTCACTTGCTTTCTGTTGATGAATTCTATTAATGTAACATCCGAAATGGTTGACTTTATGTCTGATTATCCTACTAATTGCTTTTTATTTGTCATAATGAACCACTCTTTTATTTCGAATTTAAATATTATTTTTATATTATAACATTAAGGAATGTTATCTTGGAGTGCAATATGCGGGATCCCTATTGTCATCAACTTGATCCTTTAGATTTGAATTTTCAAGTGAACGATAACATGTATATAAATATGATCATAAATATATTTTAGAATATTATAAAATATATCTAAATATGATTAATTTAAAAATACAAGAACATGTATATAATTTAGAAATACAAGAACATGTATATAAACATGATCGTAAATATATTTTTGAAAAACACCCGCACACGGTGCGGGAGCTAAACTAGTTTATTTATACATGTTGGAACTCATGATACAAGGACAAAATATAAACAAATAATAATTTTATTAAATCTTACAAAAGTAAGTATTAATTACATAGCAAACTTCTATTTTGACCAAAAACACCTACCCAACTTCTATTTTAATGCTACTGTACCGTGCTAACATGTACATCGGACCACAATTATTAATTTCTGGAGAATAATGTATAATAACAATTGTTTATTAAAAAAATAATTTGAAATACTAATTATTTCTTCTAAATCCAGAGATCGAAAAAATACGGTAAATAGATTACGATAAAGAAATTACGAGTAATTTTTTTTTTGATACATAGGTAAGCGATTAGACGGATCAATATCTAGAAACTAATCGGCCTAAAGCATCCTTACGGATGAGGTCTTGAACATCTTCGGGAATCGCCTTCACGTCCATCTTTGCCAAGTTTCCGTGCTTTGCAATCTTGTCCGCCACCGAATTAATTTCCCTATAAATATGTTGAACGCTGGAGTATGGGAAGCCTGATATAGTGTTTGAGATATCGTTGATCAACATATCCAGTTCTCATGGAGGTTTCCAAAGATGATTGATCGAGTTGATTAGAATCAGATTATCCCCTTCAATCTCGATAGATGGAAAACCACTCTCTTTTGCCTTTTTAAGGCCCATCCGTAACGCTATAGCCTCTGCTTCTAAAACAGATTCGACGTAGCACGTACCGTTTCCTATAGCAATAGGAAACGGTACGTGCTATTATTATCTTGATTCTTCTTGTCTTTTCTTCTCTGTGATATTATTATCTTGATTCTTATGTGCTTCCTCCCAAGCAGTTATTTGATTCATAGCTTGTGGTTTAAACTTTTGTGGAATTTTAGTCTTGTGAAAGATGAACTGATTCCTAACCATCCACATGTTCCACCAGATGACTACCAAGAGCATGAACTCGGAGGTTGACAATTTTTCTTTGATGTGAAGGATAGTTTATGTAATACCGTTGTTGTCAATGTCGGAGTTCTTTAATATATTTGTGATTTTGTCATCATCAACTGCCACTTCCAACGAAGGACATTGAAAAAAGAGGTGTTTCGCACTTATGATGGTTACAAAATTCACAATTCATAACTATAGGTATATTTTGCCGATCAAGATTTGTTTTGTTGGAAGGTCGTCTAATGCTAATTTCCATAGAAAGTTTTTAATTTTTGGCATGATATCCATTTTCCATGTCCAGGTTTTGTCCTCTGTGACACCCATTTTCTGCTTTTGAATTAACTCCATAGCTGATTTAGTCGAGTACCATCCATCAGTGATTTATCAAGAAGCCATTTATCCTGCCAAAATCGAACCGTATGTCCATCTCCCACTCTCCACCTTAGTCCTTTATCTAAATCTTTTCTAAGTTTTATTAGATTCTTCCAATGCCATGAAGAATTTGAAATTACGAGTATTTAATTGAGAACAAACAAGTAAAATAATAATTGTCGGTATATTCATTGTTTTATTTCGATCTCTCTATTGATTAAGTTGTACGATATATCAAGTTTCTTTATGTTATCTAAAAAAGTATGTAAAGGGCAAGGAAGAGTAGATCTTAGTCGAGAATATCGAAAATGAGAGAGTGAAAACTGACCCATTATGTTTCCAGATTGAAAACAATGTACAGGATCCACAAGATTTTCATCCGATTGATTATCAACGCTTGCAGTCGAATCGGATTGCTGCACTGAAAGAAAAGGATGTGTTGCTATGTTGATTATCAAGTATTTATTTGCATAGTTTTAGTGTTTTGCTCTAATTTTGATTTATGTTTAGGAGTTGTTTGGTATCTATACTCTATTTCTAGATATGGTATGGGTATCACTCATGTCCATATCCAATATTTGGTATTTCAGGGTATGGAAATCAATTTGATACCGTTATATCCTAAAATTCCCATTTTAATATCGGTATATTTTTGGAGGTATAGACATTTCTTTTCCCTTCTCTCTCGACATTTCTTTTCTTCTTCCTGAGCGACTCTTCCTTCCTTCTCCCGTTTCCTGCCGCACCCACCGTGATAGCCATCACCAAGCCTACTGCTAATATCATCGACTAGAGTACCCGACCGGAGCAAGGAGCAATCTTTATTTTCTAGGGCTCTTTCTTTCTATGGTGAAATCTGCATCTCCTTATTAAGGTTTACCATATTGTATTCGAGGATTTTCAATTTTTTTTTCTTTTTTGCTTCTTTGGGGATTTTGATTTGGGGATGAAGTGAAATTCTGAGGATTTTAATTTTTTCTTCTCTGTCATGTTTCCTTCTCTGTCTTGTCTCCTTCTCTATCTCTCTTTTGTTGACATATATTTAAAACAATGATATAATATATCACAAACATGATGTCAAATTGATACCCATAACTTGATACTCATATTTGATACTTATACTTGATACCTTTAATTAGGGTATCGATATCAAACGACCCTTGATACTCCTGTATCTTTTAACCCCTTGATAGCTCCTTCTGTGATGGGATTTCTTATCAAACTTTTTTTCCTAGATACTACAACGTCGGATTGTGGGTATTATTCTTCTATATATACTAAAGAAAAACAACTTAATTTATCAGGTACAGTTTTATCTCAATGTATTTGTTGTGTCTTCGTGTTAAAAAGGTTGTCAAATTGGCTTCATGATTTTCCCACTCATGGTTACTTGGTCCAATAAGGTTTGACTTGTCACTAGTTTAATGAAGTCAAGGAGTTATAGACTGCATATTAGAGAACACTTCATATGTTTTGTGGCGCTGAACAATATTGGGTTATTCAAGAGCTTATAGGTCTAGAGGTCTAGTGTGATAATTTTGGAAGAGGCTTTTGTAACACCCCAAATTCTCGGAACTCGGGGAGTTACTGGTTAGGACCTCACAGTGGGTCCCGACCTTGGTTTAACAACAACATTACTTGAATCTTACAACAAGGCACAAACGTATTTAAAACAATTTCTAAAACATAATATTTTTAATGTATAAACGTACACATGTGACAGCCTTACAAACATATATAAAGATACATATCATGCATGACGTATGGAAGACTCCCCCGTCCCCATCTAATGAGTACGTGGACCCGGCTGACCATCCGTTCCGGATCTCTCTGCAACTGTCTATCTCTACAGATCTACAACACGGATAAACCGTTAGCTAACTATCCAAATATAAGCAAAAATGATAACAGCACAAACACAAGCAGAAACAAAATAAACAAACATCATGCTGGCACTCAACCAATTATTATCTATTATTTAAGTGATTCACATTATTCAATTTAAGTTGTGGCACGAGAACTATTATTAGTTCTCGCCTCCGTTCCTTATCCAACTGGTGTAGGTCTAGCTGACTTCCTTTGGTAGCATCACTACAAACCATGTGTGGACTAGTCCCGAAAGAAACCCCCAGCGCCCTGCGAGCTACTGAGCGGAATGCCACCGCCCGTTACTCTTAGGCCAAAAATACAGGTCGGTATTTATATATCACAACCTATCTCTCTAACATGTCAATCACACACCACCATCATCATTTATACTCATATTTAGCAGTCAGCTAAGTAAGCCCAAAGGACTTACCTGTTATAACGCTCGACTCTTTAGTAACCACTTGCTCTGTAACTGTACCCACTCAGTTGCCTGTTAAAGGCGATAAGTGTATTAGCACACTTTCACGTAGATAGAAGTCTAAAACTTCTGAGATTAAATAAGTATTAAGACGTACTAGTTACATTATTAGCTTTAGGGTAAAATGACCATTTTACCCTTCATTCCGATTTTCTCGAAGACCCTAAAATTCATGCCCAAACTCCTATTTGAAGTTCTAAAATATATCCTAACTCTTAGAATTTTATTAGGTGCGAAATTGACATTTTTCTTATGTTTCTATTTTCCGGAAGAACCGAAAAAGGTTTAACTTCGGCTCTAAATATAAAATTCTTAACGGCTTATAAAATTTCCGAATTTAATATCTAGATCATCTATGAGGTTCTATCTAGCCTTAGAAGAAAGAATTTCTCCAAACTGTTCAGCCGATATTTTTCTAATAATTCCCAAAGTCGGTTCCTCACTCTACTTTCTTATACTTAGTCAAATTTATAAGTTCAATAAAACTGCTCAACTATCTAACTTCAGGAGCTCGTAACTTTCAATCCGACCGTTCATTTCTCACCAAATTTTAATATGATAAACTACATATATCCGTCTACAACATATCCAAAATTCAACGGTGGATCTTTATCCAAACATTTTATAATTGATCGACAAGATGGGCTGTTCGAAACCTAAAAGCTGAAGAACTTAAATTAAATTTACAGCAGCCCTTGCCTTCCATTTTATGCAACATACTCAGCAGCTCATTAACGTTATGTTATTTATGCTTAGGCTCAACAACAGCAGTTCACATACATGTGGATGACAGTGAAATTGAAGAGAGGAGGAGCAAGCTTACGGAACTGAAATCCGGCGTTAAGGGGTTGGCGTTTCCGGCGGCGATGGGCTGGCTGCGCAAGAAGACGATTATTGATCCCGGAATCGCAACAGCAGCGGAAGGAAACGGATGGACAGAGGAGTCGACTTACCGGAACTGCGGTCCAGCGGGCTGAGTCCAGGCGTGCACTGGCGTCCGGCGGCTGCAGCGATCGGCGGTGGTGAGCTCCGGAGATCTGGCTGCGCAGGAAGGGAGGTTACCCCTCTGAAACGAACCAGAAAGCGGACGCAAGGAAGACGGGAGAAGGGGGAGTCGGGATCTTACCGGCCGGCTGGAGGCGCGCAGGACTCGGCGGCGGTGGATCCGGCGGGGAGCGGCGCGGTCGGTGGCGACTCGGTGGCGGTTCGGTGTGTAGTCGGCTGCGGCGTTGCGAGGGAGGAGGAGAACAGCGTTCCGTTGCAAGTTCAGTAGAGGTAACGAGGTAAGCGTAAGGAGGAGATCAGCGGCTGTTTAGGAATTTTCATTAGGTTAACTTAGGTTTAATTAGGTTAATTTTAAAAGAATTGGGCTGACTGGTTGGGCCGGAAATTTGGGCCTAGTAGTGGGTTAACTCCAACCTCACTCTCTTAGAACAGGATCCGGAACTCGTTAAAGTGCGGGAATTTATATAATACGGAATTAGTTTCCGTATTTATAAATTATAATTGATTTTATTTTAAAAGCGTAAATTATTTCCGGGAATTTAATTTATCATTTTATGTGAATCTAGGTCACATAAATTGATAGAACTAAACTCGTTTTATTTTACTGATTTATTTATTTACAATGGTCTCATCGGACTTTGTTTAATTTCACTTTACCGGAACTTAAAATTTTTGGTTATTACAGCTTTCCATGTACTGATCAAATGTGATAATTTGGAAGATAATCTTATGGAATTTCCTATACTTTATCTACTAAATGACCAATGTCATGTGTTGAAGATATGGTTAATATTGATATCCAAAATTTCAATGTTTAGCAACATTTTAGCAATGAATGAAAATGGACTATCTACACCAAATGTGCATGTTTAGCAACATTTTATACATGAACATGGACTATCTGCACCAACTGAGCATGTTGTATGGCAAGTCTTATGCTCGCTTTTGATATGTCGCCTCTATCATCTTTCTCGTTCTTATTAGCTCGAGTTCCGATTCCTTCTACGTCTGTAAAGCTGGTTCAGGTTTCAAATACTACCCTTCTTACTCATCTATAATCTTCAACTTCCTCTTTCTCCAAAACCATCATTATTTGTTTGATTTTTTGCAACTTGATTTTGCTTTAGGGTCATCGAGAAGTCGATTTGGGGAAAATTAATTTGGTTTTGAGGGAATATGCATTGTTCTTCTATTTCTGATCTCGTACAACAACAATATTTTAATTGAATATATAAAATTTAAAAGTACATAGATGTTAGGAGCAACTTCGTTTATGGCCAATATTTCTTTAAAATTATATATAGCAAAAAAAAAGGAGCTTGCTGATAATGTATTATTGAAACAATTTGGTTTACTAGGCTTTTTTGAGCTTTAGTTTTAATAAATGTACCCCTTTAGAGAAGAGTGTTTAGAGTTTGAGAGAAAATACAAAAAGTTGGGGTAAATTTACTAAATAAAAAACTAGAAGAAGCCTAATTAGTATACAATAAATGTACCCCTTTAGAGCTTGCTGATAATGTATTATTGAAACAATTTGGTTTACTAGGCTTTTTTGAGCTTTAGTTTTAATAAATGTACCCCTTTAGAGAAGAGTGTTTAGAGTTTGAGAGAAAATACAAAAAGTTGGGGTAAATTTACTAAATAAAAAACTAGAAGAAGCCTAATTAGTATACAATAAAATAAAAAAGCCTACTTACCTTATTAGCCCTAATGTATTTGACCTCATCTCCTCAATCTAGAATGGATGGTTTGGAATATTAAATAATTTGTTGTTGCCTCCATTAACGATTAAATTAAGAGAAACTGAGGGAGGTGGTGATCTATTATATGATAGAAGGTGGTTAATTGAAAATTTATATATAAGAGGTGCTTAATTGACAATTGGTTGAATAAGAGATGGTTCTGTGTATTTTACTATTTTTTATTTCGAATAGTTAAGCTTTGTTTTAGATACAAAGGTAAGGGAAAAGGGGAACCAATCTCTACAAACAGATCGCCCTAAATATTTATGCGGATGAGGACATCAACATCATGAGGAAGTAGGCATTCATTGGGAAAGGAGAGAAGTCATAAACACCAACCGGTCCCAGCAGAATTGATTTCCCGAAAGATAAGGGACACTGCAAGAAAAAAAACCCAAAGAGTAAAGTAGTGATATCCAAAATAATAAGGTCAACATCCCAAGGAGGCCGCCTTCAAGAAACCCAAGGCAGGTCACCTTCAGGCCGCTCTCTCGGATGGCAAAAGCTTCGGCTTCAAGGACGGAATTGGTTGTACACTTACCAAAGCCAAAAGAAAGAGGCTCAACAACGCTATTTCTAATAATGAAACCAAAAGCAAACTGACCATTCACATTTCTTGAGGCATCAAAATTGATTTTAACTGAGTTATCAATAAGTCTTTGTCATTTGATGTTTTTAGTTTTCCTTATTTTATTATTCTTTTTTTGTTTAGATTTATCTCGATTATGATTATCATTATCCCATTCAATGATATGATTCATAATGAGAGTTTTAAAGTTGTTAGGAGCTTTTTGTTTGATGAAAATCAATGGATTCCTATGCAACTAAAGAAACCACCAGAAGACAACAATATAAAGTTTGCAAAATTATTCTTTTGATATCCAAAATAATGTCAACGACACGTTGGTCTACAATATCACAACTTTGTATACATCGGAAGATCTTGTCGTTGTTTAAGGCATTTTTTTTATAAAAGTACAGTTGAAGAAGAGGTGTTTTGCATATTTAGTATGATAATTACAAAAACACTGTGCATGACAACCGGGCTTTTTGTTTATCAAGATTTTCTTTAGTAGAAAGCCTGTCAAAGGAAAATTTTCAAAGGAAGTTCTTAATTTTAAGCATAAGATCCAAGTCCCAAATTCAAGTTTTATCTTGTGTGACACCAATCTTATTGTTTTTAATCAAATCAATAGCTGACTTTAATAAGAACCAACCTTTTTCGTCATTGGCCCAATACATTCTATCACGTATTCATTTTTTTGGTAAAATGTAAATTTTTTTTATTTTCTCAATAAAATAACTTGGAAGGGTTGTTTGAAGTTGATTACGTGGTTGAGCATGATTAGAAATGAAGTAAACAACCAGTTCATTTTCATTAATCAAAAAGCCATTAATTTTGAAATTTGATAAGGGTTCGTCAGAGATCCAAAGGTGTTTCCAAAATTTAATGGTTTTTACATCCTGACCCTCCATTTGATACCAAAGTTAAAATCTTCCTTAAGTTTCATAAGTCTATTTCACTATCAGGAGGAAGAATTACCACAGTGGTAGTCCCATAATACATTATTAGGTTTCGCCATAATTTTCCATAAAAGTTTCATTCAGAGTGCTTTATTCATGTCTTTTGATTTTCTTATTTCGGTACCCCCAAGAGATTTTTTGTTCATAGATTTTGTCCCAAGTAATGAGGGAGTGGAAGTTTGGACCCGTGTTCCAAAAGAAATTTTTATTAATTTGATCAAGTTCTTAATGAATGCTTGAAGGAAGCATGAAAGCTTACATAATATAGCTTGGTTTAGCATGCATATTAGCTTTTATAAGAGTAATTCTTCCTTCTTGAGAGAGATAATGATGCACGGGTTTATGCCGCAATTTCCCGATCTAGATTGAAGTCCACGAAATCAATGACAGAAGGAATCTCGGTCACAAATCTCGGGCGAGGTTTGTATGGTTAGGCCGAGATTCACGAAAACTCAAAGATTAAGAATGTGATTGATATGGATGATAATGGTAAAATAAAGAAGATGATTAATGGACCGAAATTGATGAAAGTATAGGAAGATAAAACCAAGATAGAAAGTTGCAAATAACCTTGGCTAATTGGATCAAATTCCTCAACAAAGAATTTACCTTAACCCTTCCAACTTCAACCTTACACAAGCCTTCTAAATAAGACAAGCACAAGGAGGGACTAGTTTGACAAGTAGCACCAATCTTTAAGAAGATTAGCACACACAAGGACAACCTAGCAAGGACTAAAAAATATTCAATAAAAGGCTCTCTTTTTATTGAATTAACGCAACCTCGTAAATGAGTTTTAAAGTTATAAAATAACTAACTATAATCTTGTATAAATCTTAACAAGATTCATGTAAATCTCGACATGAGAGATTTAATAATCTCGCCTGGATGTCTTTATTGGGGCCAAGGTCTTCACTTGCTTCCTTGATCTTCTTCACTTACATGTAGCTCCTCCACATTAGATATCAATGTAACTAAAGAAGACTTAGGCATAAGTAAGGTCTCCTTAGATGCACATGATGCCAATAAGCTAGCAACCTCTTCTTGAATGGATCTTACTCTTGATCTAGTGATAGATCCTTCCATGATAGAATGTGAAGATGATGTAGACTCATTCTCCTTCAATGCTCTAGCTTTAGCTCTAGTGATTGGTCCTTGGATATGTTTTGGGGATGGTCCCTCATTACATAAGTAGAGTCCCTTTAGATGTACATGATGCTAATAATCTAGCAACCTCTTCTTGGATGGATTTTGCTCTTGATCTAGTGATATATCCTTCAATGATCGAATGTGAGATGATGTAGACTCCTTCTCCTTCAATTCTCTAGCTCTAGCTCTAGTGATTGGTCCTTGGATAGGTGTTGGGGATGACCCTTCATCATACTCCCCTTCTTGAAAAAGATTCGTCCTTGAATCATCATCATGCTCATCAAAAGTCTCAAAAGGACTCAAATCACCTACATTCAAGGTAGGGCTCACACCATAATCCTCCGAAAGCTCCAATACATAAGCGTTGTTTCCAACCTTACGTAACACCTTAAATGGTTCATCTCCTCTTGGAGACAACTTCGACTTCCTCTTCTACAAAAATCGTTCATTCTTTAGATGCAGCCAAACTAGATCTCCGGCCTTGAATAACACTTCCTTGTGATTCCTATTAGCCTTGGCCGCAACTTCCTTTCCTTTCTCCTCTAGCCTTATGCGTGTCTTCTCATGCAACTCCTTGATGAACTCAACCTGTTTTCCTTCATAAAAATCTACTCGCTCCTCTATAGACAATGGTATAAGATCAAAAGGGGTCACAAGATTCAACCCATAGACACACTCAAAAGGTGTTAGGTTAGTAGACGAATGCATGTCATGATTATAAGCAAACTCAATGTGTGGTAAGACATCTTCCCAAGTATTCAAATTATCCTTTAAAATAGCCTGCAGTATAGTAGTTAACGTCCTATTAGTAACCTCTATTTGAGGATGACTAGAGGTGGAGGATAACAACCTAGTTCCTAGCTTTCCCCAAAGAGTCTTCCAAAAGAAACTAAGGAACTTAACATCTCTATTACTCACAATAGTCCTAGGTACTCCATGTAATCTAACAACTTCCCTAAAGAACAAGTTAGCAACATTATAAGCAGCATCGGTCTTATGATAAGCAATAAAATGGGTCTTCTTACAGAATCGATCTAATACCACAAATATCGAATCTCTCCCTTTCTTAGTCCTAGGTAATCCTACAACAAAGTCCATACTTATATCTAGTTATGGTTAAGTAGGCGTAGGAAAAGGGGTATACAAACCATGAGGCTTCGATCTAGCCTTAACTTTCAAGCACACAAGACATCTCTTAATCATGCTCTCTATATCTTTAAGCATATGAGGCCAATAAAAGTGTGAATACAACATGCGAAATGTCCTATCGCTACCAAAATGTCCCACTAAACCTCCCATATGAGCTTCCTCATCAAGTAAAAGTCTGATAGAACATCTAGGAATGCACACTTTATCTTCTCGAAATAGAACTCCCTCAAAAATATAGAACTTATCATGTGAATGTCGAGTGCTACAATACTTAAAAATGTCACCAAAATCAATATCATCAACATATATATCCTTAATGTAATAGAAACCTAAAAGCTTATAATCCATAGTAGTGATCAAAGAATGTCTCCTAGAAAGGGCATCAACAATAAACATTATCCTTTCCCTTCTTTACATAATGATAAATGGAAAAGTTTTAATAAACTCCATCCATCTACCATGCCTCTTATCCAACTTATCTTGACTCCTAAAATGCTTTAAAGACTCGTGATCAATTCTAAGGATAAACTCATTAGGTTAAAGGTAATGTTGTCATGTCTTCAAAACTCAAAAATCAAGCATATAATTCCTAATCATAGTCAAATAATTCAAGTATGATCCTTTAAATTTCTCACTAAAGAATGCAAGTGGCTTACCTTCTTGCATGAACACTCCTCCAATGCCAATTCATGATGTGTCACACTCAACCTCAAATGGTTTAGTGAAATTTGCAAGTGCTAGATAAGGTGCATGTGATAAATACCACTTCAACTCATGTTCTCTCCAAAGTGTGTGCAAAATAAGTCTTAAATTTATAACCAAGAATAAAGTAAAAGCGAATCCGCAGTGTACGGATCAATCGCAGTGTTAGCAAATATTCCCGGGTCGATCACAAGGACTATGGTGAAATCAAGCACGGTATATAACTTCAGGTTGTTATGCAAATCTCGAGCAACAAAGAACAATGATATAAGATAATCAGATAAAGGAATGTAGATCTAGAGATCAAAGTATCCGGTTGTAGTTTCGATTCAAGATTTCTCAAGGATTAACGTGGACAAAGCTGAGGTTGCAAAGGGAAGGTGTTTCTACGATGGGCATAGATCACCGGGTAAGTCTCACCATCCACTATCCCAAACCAAAGATCCTACCACCGGGTAAGTCTTAAGGAACTAAAGAAAGGTACTACCCCTCAAACCAACATCATCAACCTAAGGGAACAAAACTAAACATCACCGGGTAGGTCTCAGGTTAACTCTCAAAGGTAGGATGAAGGCACACTCAAACCCTAACAAAGGATATGCCTTTGTTACCTAACATCATCATCTTCGGTAAACAAGCAAAGGAATCGCTGGGTAAGTCTCTTCCTAGGCTTGAATATAAACCAAGAAAGGTGCAATAAAGATAGGATTTGGCAAACTATAACCTAAACTCAAGATCGGGCAATGCAACAGGCAATCTCGTGCAGTTCTTATCGATCTCAGTCGAGATGACTCGAAGAACATCACAAGATGGGTTTCGGTTTAGGGTTAACTCAAGCTTTTAGGGTCCACTCGCGATATAGGTCTATTCTTTCATCGTCTATACCACAACCTTCAACTAATCACCCTAGAATTGCAAGGGTTTTAGCCAACAATCATCATGTTCAAAGCAATCAAATAATACATTAAGAAGTCAATAAAAGAGAATAAAACACTCATCAAAAGTATCTCAATAATCAAAGCAAACAAAAGCAACAATCGTATCAATAATGTATTCCAAAAGAATCTATCAACTTCCCAAGAAAACCATACAACTTGTCTTCTCTTCCTTAAACCCTAAGTAATCCTTCCTTAGATATCTTCCCTTCAATCTTCCAATAGCCGTCTAAAGAGAATCCTTGACGTCTCAGTCTTTGAGCGTCCAACCGTCGTGCGTAACTTGATAATCACCTTCCATTCTTATAGAAGAATTTTAGGTCAAAATAATATCTTATTTCTCTTGGGTTTTGGGCCGTCGATCTCGAGCTAGGCCCAGTTGGCCATCTCGGTCGAGGTGATGTACGTGTGGTCCGAGATCAGTAGTGAAATCACGTACTTTTCTTAGTATCTTCAATTGAATCCTTCTTCCATCCTTTTCCCATGGCTCTTGCCTTCCTTCTTGTCCTTCTCAATGCTCCATAATGTAGCTCCATGGCCTCCTTAGACTTCAACTTTCCTTTTTGATCCAAAATACGCCTTATTCCCTACAATTACAATCAAACGTGGTATAGACCTCGATTCTTGCAAAGTAGACGAATAATGACATAATCATCAAGAATATACATCCATGCATGCAGAATAATGATGAGAAAACGCCAAAACCATATCCGAAATATTGACAATAATTAATGCTATCAACTCCTTAAACGCCTTATCTTGTGCTTCTCCCCACTCGAACTGTACTTGCTTCTTTGTGAGAAACGTGAGGGGGACTGAAATGGTACTAAAATCTCGTACAAAACGTCTATACAAAGTAGTCAATCTATGGAAGCTTCGTATATGGACGATTGTTGTTGGTGTAGGCCACTCCTGGATTGCTTTAATCTTCCCTTCATCCACTTCTAGACCTCTTGTACTCACTACAAAACCAAGGAAAATAACTTTCTTAGTGCTAAACTCACATTCTTAATATTAGCATATAATGATTCATTCTTAAAGTTCCAAGTACTTCCCTTAGGTGCTCTTCATGCTCCTCAAGTGACTTGCTATAGATGAGAATGTCATCAAAGTAAACCACCACAAATTTGCCAATGTAGTGACGTAGTACATGATTCATCATTCTCATGAATGTGCTAGGAGAATTAGTTAAACGAAAAGGCATAACCAACCACTCATATAAGCCAAATTTCGTCTTAAAGGTTGTCTTCCATTCATCTCCTTCCCACATCCTTATTTGGTGATATCCACTCTTAAGATCAATCTTCAAGAACAAGGTGGATCCGCTAATCTCATCTAGCAAATCGTCCAAACGGGGAATAGGATGACGATACTTGATAGTAATACTATTGATTTCTCTACAATCAACGCACATCCTCCAAGTATTATCCTTCTTAGGTACTAGAAGGGCGGGAACTGCACACGGACTCAAGCTCTCTCTTACATAGCTTTTATTCAAAAGCTCTTGAGCTCGATCTTGAATCTCTTGACTTTCCTAAGGACTCATCCTATAAACGTGTCGATAAGGAAGTGTAGCTCTTGTAATTAAGTCATTTTGATGCTCAATGCCTCGAAAAGGTGGTCCGACAGAAATCTCATTTGAAAAAAACATCACAAAACTCATCTAAAAGGGTTAGAATGGTTTTGGGTAAGGTAGCCTTGACTTCATCACTCAAAGTCACAAGGCTTTTACATAGGCGCATGAGAACAACATCCAAAGGAATAAAATCATTGATGTACTCTTGCTTGGATGCTAGAAGAGATATCGACTGGGGCGAGATTTTTGCACTAGGGCGAGATTCTACACTGAAGCGAGAATTTCCTCCACTAGGGCAAGATTTCTCTTCTCTGGGGCAAGATGTTTCTTTTTTGGGGCGAGGTTATTCACTAGAATGAGAAAAGTTATCAATGGGGCGAGATTCTACTTCTTTGGGCTGAGATTGGTCACTGGAGTGCTTTTCTCGTTCCTTTCCTTTGCCAAAGCTTTTTTCCTTGCCTTTGTCCTTCTTTTTCTCATAGCTCTCATCAATCTGCAAGGGCGTCATTGATTTCAAAGTTAATATTTGACCCTTATACTCAAAAGAATGTCTATTAGTAAATCCATCATATTGGACTCTTCTATCAAATTGCCATGGACGTCCTAAGAGAATATGACATGCTATCACAGGCACAACATCACAAGTAATGGTACCTCATGTTTACCTAATGTGATGGTAACTCTAGCTTGCTTATTCACCTTTAATTCACCACATTCATTCATTCAATGCAACTTATATGGTATAGGATGATAAAACGTAGTAATTTGTAATTTATCAATCAAATTAACACTAGCAATATTGAAACATCTACCACCATTAATAATCATATTACACACATTCCCTTTACATTTAGCATGAAAAAGGTTCTCCCTTTGATTATCCTCACAAGTAGTTATCATAGCTCACAATGTTCTCCTAGCAATCAATGATGCTCCATGCTCAAATTCAATACCTTCATCACCATCACTAGCACTATCATGTTCATGCAATGCATTAAGGTGGGTATGATCATTATCATGCTCTTCTTCACTTTCATATTGTCTTTGTTGGTTAATGAATAAAACTATTTTATTAGGACAATCTCTCATATAATGACCTCTACCTTGATATTTAAAGTATACAGTATCTCTAGAACGTAAAGTAGAATTAGAATTGCTCCCTTTAGGATCACTTGAAGGCTGAATCAAGGATCGAGATTGTGGCTATTGGGGAGAGATTTTGGAATCTCTTTGGTTGAAATTTTGGCCATTCTTCTCGTCCTTGGTGAAATCTCGATCTTGGCCTTGGGCATTATTTGGCCAAGAAAATGTTTTGCTTATATGAGGTAGAAGCTCCAAAATTCGTCTTAGCTCTTTGACTTCTTCCCTTAATCTTATTTTGTACTTGATGGCCAAATGCAACATATCTGTCATAGTAGCATAGGGATATAAGTCAATTTCATTAGCTAAAGATAGATGCAATATACGTAAATAACGAGCCATTGTTGTCTCCTCATCCTATTAGACATTGGCTTTCACTATTTCCATTTGCATAGAACTGTAAACCTCCTCCGCACTCATAGTTCCTTGCTTGAGGTTCTCGAATCTTTGCCTTAACTCTATAGCATTATGTTGAGGCACAAAGCTAGCTCTCATCAATGCTTTCATTTGCTCTCAAGTATTGATGTCCGGATCTAGCGTTCTTCTCCTTTCCTAAACAAGGTGATCCCACCATACTAAGGCATAACCTTGGAATTCCTATGCACCCATCTAGATGTTCCTTTGCTCACTAAAGTTATGAAAAGACCAAATTTGTTTGATTTTGGTCTCCTATTCCATAAATGCGTCCGGATCACACTTTCCTTCAAAACTTGGTATTTTAACCTTCACTTTCCCAATTTCGTCATGCTCTTGGTGGGGCCTATAGGTTTCCAAGTCTCGACCTCTCCTAGGTCGATGGTTACGTCTAGGATAATCTCCCCACATGCCTTCTTCATCCTCATCATCAAATTCTTGAAAATCATCAATAAAATCCGGAATGTTAGGTGTATGAAAATTAGGATTTGGATATCTCAAATCTGGCCCTTGGAAGACTCTTAGATGTGGATCAAGGGTTGGATGCATAGGTGTATTGCGTGAACTTTCGCCAATGTTGAAATCGATCTCGACTGAAATCTCGGGTGGACATGGGCGATATTCTTCTCTAGTTCCAATTTCTCCATCGGTTCAGTTAATGTTGAGAGTGTTGTCATGAGTTTTTAAGCATGTCTATGGCTTCCGGTCCGGAGGAATCACTTTTGTGTGACCCTCGAGGACTATTTTTCTTCGACATCTACCCAAACACGCAAAGTAACAACAAACTTGTGAATTCAGTAAAAATGAAGGTGTCTTACTTATTTTCTCTCAAACTCACACTCTGTTGTGATATCTCAAGCTAATTTGATGTAATTCCCTTGGATGAATAATACTCCTTTAAAATCGATGACTAGCTTCACTAGAAACTCCGTGGATGGTTTAAGTAGTCAACTTGGCTTGGAAGAAGGTTCTTGTGTTGGAAGATAGTTAAGGAAACTTGCGGGAGTTCTCGTCGCACAATTGACACAAAGTAAAAAAAGTATTGCAAGTAGACTCAACTAGTATGCTATTAAATTATAGATACTAGCTAACACACCCAAATAAATAGACTCAATGTGTATAAAGTAGAAAGAGGCAAGAAATAGACACACAAGAGACTCAAAAGAGAGTTTTACATACCTTGAACCGATGCAACTAGAGAGCAATAACCGGGTAGATTTAATCTCGATAGTAGGTAATATCGGTCAGGATCTCGGGAGAGATTTCTCATTGGGGTTGATATTGATCAAAAGTGAGGTGTTTTGGCTATGAACTAGGTCAAGGATGGTATAAAACTTCTTCTTTGGATGTCCTCTTGAACTTGGCACACTTTCAAAAAAATTATTGATAAAATTTACAACAATAGCAAACCTCGGTCAATATCTCGGGCGAGATTTTGGACTAGGGGCCAAGATTTGTCGAACGTCAACTTTTGAAGAAAACTACGAAATGTGATGAGGGATATACTCCTCCCTTGTTTCCTTGATGATCCCTTCTCAATTGGATCGCAACAATTCTTGCCCGATAGGCTTTCCTGAATGCTACGATATAGTTGATGATAAGAAAGGGCGTTTAGGGATTTAAATATAGAAATTTTGTATTTGGTTGTCTTGTAGAGTAATGGGAATAGGCTTAGTCGGGATATATGGATGTTGTAGGGAAAATTTTCAGGAGGATTTGGATAGATATTCGGTTAAAATTTGGAAGATAAGATAAGATCTCACCTACTTGATAAGACCTCAACAATAAGATAACTTGTAAATCTCTTTCCTCCTAGGATATGGAAGCTGGATATAGTTAGATTTGACTTAAATACACGTATGGATCTCGGCTGGATATGGAGAAGATCACAAAACTTACTAGCCAAGTAACGTAAAAATCTCGGCTTGAGCACTACAATATCGAGCGAGATTTCTTTGGAACTCAGGCGAGATTTCAGTTTGAGGGTTGGCTGACTTGTGTTTGGCTATGGTGTTTCTCTCTTCTCCAATTGACATAAGACAAAACATGTTAGACTCAAATAATCTCACAAAAGATGAAAACGATAAAAGACTCGATTTTTATATGACGCAAAGAAAACTCAAATAAAAATATTCGAACCGTATTGTGTGTGGCTGAGTTGAACTTCGATTGGTTAGCGCTGATATTACTTTTAAGGAAGGTTGATGCCGTAGTTTCCCGATCTAGATTAAAGTCGACGAAATCGACGACAGAAGGAAATCTCGGTGGAAAATCTCGGACGAGATTTGTATGGTGAGGCCAAGATTCTCGAAAACTTAGAGAATAAGAACGTGATTGAGATGAATGATAATGGTAAGATAAAGAAGAAGATTAATTGACTGAAATTGGTGCAAATATAGGTAGATGGAACCAAGATAGAAATTTGCAAAATAACTTGACCAATTAGATCAAAATCCTCAACGAAGAGCTTACTTTAACCATTCCTTCTTTAACGTTACACAAGCCTTTTAAATAAGACAAGCACAAGGAGGGACTAGTTTGACTAATAGCACCAATCTTTAAGAATTAACACGCACAAGAACAACCTAGCAACAACTCACAACTATTCAAGTAAATATTTATTTTGATTGAATTGAAATGAATAAAAGGTACAATTCGTAAATGAATCAACGAGTATCTCACAATATTGTGGGGATGAGGTCTTCACTTGCTTTGTGGGGATAAGGTCTTCACTTGCTTCCTTGATCATCTTCACTCATGCATGGCTCCTCCTAAATAGATATCATTGTAACTAAAGAAGACTTAGACATAAGTAGAGTCTCCTTATATGTAAATGATGTCAATAAACTAGCAATCTTTTTTTGGACGGATCTTGCTCTTGATATAGTGATAGATCCTTCCATGATAGAATGTGAAGATGATGTAGACTCCTTCTCCTTCAATGCTCTAGCTCTAACTCTAGTGATTCGTCCTTGGGTGTGGGGATGGTCCCTTATCGGAGAAGAAGCTTTCCATTTTGTGAGTTGTTGTTTAGATTTTTAGATAACCGAATTAAACATATCTTTATTAACTCTACCATTGATTATGATATTGTTCAGGATTTGTAGAAGCGATGATTCCCAAGTGCAATTGAATTCTTCTTTTATTTATTGTGTCAACATTAGCGGTAGTTTGGAACGCCGATTTATGAAAATTAATGACCTGTCCGAAAACAACACAGTAATTTTGAGGATATAAATAATTTTATTAGTTTGGAGATAATTTGGTAAATATAATAATGTCATCAGCAAAGCCAAAAAATAGATAATAGTGTCACCCTAAAAATAGGATACCCAATAAATTTTGAAAAACGATTACTAAGTATTCTAGATATTTCTAGCAAGTATCTCGACTCTCAAGTTAAAAAAAAGGTATAAAATAAGATTGAATAGTTAAAGCTTGTAAAACTGTATGTAAAAAAATGTTTATTATCTACAATTTATATGAACTAAATCAAAATATGTCCTTAATTTACGTGGAAAGCCTAGGTGGATCCCTCAATGGCTTGCATATGACAAATTTTAGACTAGGGTTGGGTTCGGTACATTACCAACTTATTTTTATCCTTACCACCTACCAACCAACTATAATTGATAATGAGAAATCTTGTACTATTGCCAACCACATAAACCCATTTACCAGCTCTTTGGTATACCAACTTTTTCGGTTAGTTCGGTTGGTAATGACATTTTACAAACTTATATGTTTGCTAAAATTAAATTTAAATAAGACAAGAACTTCATCAGTTTAACAATCCGCAAATTCGAGTACAATATGTTTAACAAGTTTATAGAACTTTATTACAAACCAAACACAAATAATTAAATATGCAATCATCATCTGAAGTTATAGGCTAGGGAGTTCAATATTTCAATCTCGACTTGTGCTCCACGTGATTTCATATTTGAATCTAGCTAGAGCTTGTGCATGCCATCCTGTCTCATAGCGTTGATTGAAAACATTTTTTTTCCAAAAGAATGAAGATTAGATTTAGAACAAATGTTGTAATAGTAAAAAAAAAATTAATACAAAACAAATATTGTTACGATAATAAGCTAAAGTTTAGGTTTAGTAATTTGACTACAACAGAAACAACAGAAATAGATGTTGTTATAGTACATAAGCATCCCCATCATCTGATTTATGATACACTACCCTACCCTAATCAATCGATTCATGAGATACTAGCTAGAAAGGGATATATGATACACAAGTACAAGACCCTAATCAATCGATTCAACAAATCCTTATCCAGCAGATTATTCAAGTTCAAATTTCGTACCACTTGAGCAAGTCTATTCAATCGCAAAGAAGAAAAATATCTGAAAGTTCTCTATCGATTGCAGAGCTTCTCGTATTATTGAACGAGCTGATTGCTTCTCTTCTAGGGTTCTAAACTTCTAACGGGTTGATTAATATGTAGATAATCCAGAGTAAAGAGAATATATTATGTAAGAGAATCTAGAGAACAAGAGATGAAAATCAGGAGAAAGGGATGAGTATTAGCCTATTATGTTTCGGCTGCGGTGGAAAGCAAGAATAATAGAGAGCTTGAAGTTCTGTTTAAATTTGGGATTTGGGAAGCCCTATAGGGGAGTAAAGTGTATAATTATACATGAATTTGCATCTAATGGTACAAAAAAATTTCATATATAATTATATATGAAGTACTATATTAAGATTAGTATGTATATATCATTTGATTTTTTATTAAAAAAAACCCGGTTGGTACGGTAATCACGTGGTACACGAATATTGTTACCACCTACCAACTAACTCTTTATAGTTGGTTCGGTAGTACCGTAACAATTAAATTGGTAACCAACATGTTGGTAATCAATTTATTTGGGTTGGTTGGTAAGCCTCGATCAAGTTTCGTTTTGCTCATTTTACCCAGCCCTATTTTAGACGGTCTCCTTTTTTATCCGTACGGAGATAATATAATAGTGAAAAAAATAGTCTTATGGTCGAAGTTAAACTTACGTTCAATTAACATTGATTTTGATTCTCTACAAAAATTATGTATTTTATTGCAATGTTAAGAATATAAAAGGGGTAGTGGCAGAAGACAAGTTGCTGGGTGCTTATTATTATATAAATCTCCTACCAATCATCATATTAGAATATACAATTAATTAAAATAAAGTAATGTAATTCATATCTAAATCCGACCTTATCCCCGCCATACATCAATCACAAGGCAAAAATATATACGGCATTTTTGAATATTATACTGTATATTCTATCATTTGAATTGAAGGATTGACACGTGGAAATGACCCACGTGTGATTTCAACAAAGTGCAAGCTCAATGGGTCCTCCTCCCCCTATTTCCACCTCTCTACTTTTAACCGAGATTGCTATTCGTACCCACATAAACATGCTATTCGTACCCTTTATACGCTTGCGAGAGGCGTAGTCGACGTTTTTTTCTTTTTTTTGAATCAGAAAGTGACCTCGCCTACGCTTCTCGCAGGCGTAGTCACTTTCTGATTCAAAAAAAAAGAGAAAAACGTCGACTACGCCTCTCGCAAGCGTAGTTACTTTTTGATGATGAAAAGTAACTACACTTGCGAGAGGCGTAGTCGAACATCCTTACGCTTTCCTTCTTCGGCGCAGCCGCATTCTTCTTCCTCATTCTTCTTCGTTTCTTTGTTTCTTTCCTTCTTCATCCATTGCCGGCGACCTTGAGAAATCAGTCGGAGAAGACCAACCACCACACACACACGAAGATGGTGAGAACTAGGGGGAGAGGTGGCGGTATTGTTCGTACCGGTGGACGGCCGGCGACCTCCGGCAGCGGAGGAGCTGATTCCGGCGGCGATTCCGGCGACGGCCGGCGAGGAGGCGTTCCTGATTTAGATGCTGGACGAGGAGGACGCTCACGAGTTGTTCGAGGATGTCGCACATCTCGTGTTGTTAGTGGGGTACGGATTTTATTTTATTTATAATTTACTTTATATTTATTTAATTAATAGCTAATATAATTTTAATTTAATACATTGTTTATTAATTAGTGTGTTTTTTTGTTTATTAGATAGCAATTAGTGATTAGTTAGTAAATTGTAGACAATTAGTCGTTAATTGAAAAAATTAGTTGTTAAATAGATAGTTAAGTAATGAAATCAGTAGAAAAGTAGTCGATATTTAGTTGTGTTATTATTCAATAATAAATAAAATTAATTAGTAAGTAATTAATTTGTTAAAACTAGACAAATAGTAGACAATAAGTCGTGGAGCAAAGAAATTAATCGTTTTTACTGATTTAGTCGTCAAATAGTGAACATTTAGTCGAGAATTAATGAAATTAGTTATCAATGACTCGTTGTTTGAAGAAATGACTCGTTAATTAGAGAATTATTGCTATTAGTTTAACAATTAGTCAATAATGAAATTATTAACGTCTATATTTCAATTGTTATTTAGTGATTTAGTCGTTAATTAGATAATAATAGACAAATAATTAGTGAACAACAATTCAAAAGGTAATGAAATTAGTCGTTAATTAGTCAATATTAGTTAACAATTAGTCAATAATGAAATTAGTGATATTAGTTAACAATTAGTCAATAATGAAATTAGTAATAAAATTAGTCGTTAATTAGAGAAATAATATTAGTTAACAATTAGTCAATAATGAAATTAGTAATGAAATTAGTCGTTAATTAGAGAAATAATATTAGTTAACAATTAGTCAATAATGAAATTAGTAATGAAATTAGTCGTTAATTAGAGAAATAATATTAGTTAACAATTAGTCAATAATGAAATTAGTAATGAAATTAGTTTAACAATTAGTCAATAATGAAATTAGTAATGAAATTAGTCGTTAATTAGAGAAATAATATTAGTTAACAATTAGTCAATAATGAAATTAGTAATGAAATTAGTTTAACAATTAGTCAATAATGAAATTAGTAATGAAATTAGTCGTTAATTAGTGGTTTTAAGTTAATAATTAGTGAATTATTGCTATTAGTTTAACAATTAGTCAATAATGAAATTAGTGATATTAGTTAACAATTAGTCAATAATGAAATTAGTAATGAAATTAGTCGTTAATTAGTGGTTTAAGTTAATTAATATAATTAATCAATAATTAATTAAATTATGCAAATTATATAGGTTGCCGGGCCTAGTACCCGAGGATGGGCCGCTACGGTTTCTAACCGTAAGCGGCGGATGATAGAGCTTGGACTAGTGGATCCCGATGATGTCCAGGAGGATCATCAGGAGGAGGAGCAGGAGGAGGAGAGGGTGCACGAGTCCGATGCGCAGGTCGAGGAGCGGATGGACATGCTATTCGGTTCATCCGACGTTTCTGGCGGCCATATCCTACCCGAGGCGGACGTGGACGCTTTTGTGTTGGAGTTGCATCAGTCTATGGAGCGTCGTTCCCCTGCCCCCTCTCGTTCAGAGAGCTCTACTGCTGGTGGTAGGAGTGTTGGTCAGTCTGGACAGCAGGGTGGACCTCCACCACCACCTCCGCCTCCGCCTCCGCCTCCGCTTGTTGATGCAGGTCTCGACCATGGGTATCCTGGAGGTCCCGCTATACGGGACCTACTGGTGAGCTATGACACCCATGTTGCTCGCGATATATGGGTTGGTGAGGTACGGATTTATATTTCAATTGTTATTTTATTTTTTATTACATCTGATTATGTTATTAACGTTTAAATGATATTTGGATTACAGGATAGAGCTGTGTTACGGGTATATCGGCTAGGAGCCACTGTGTCTGGCTTGCGTACCCTTGCCCATCGATTTCCTGACTCGGAGTGGATGGCGCTTGTTAGGGAGAGTGGACTACACGGCCTCCTGGATATGCAGTGGGCTGGGGTGGATCATGCGCTTGCATCTGCCTTCGTGGAACGGTGGTATCCAGAGACCTCAGGATTTCACTTCCCATGGGGACAGATCTCGATCACCCTCCATGACGTTCATCAGTTATTAGGACTTCGCATCGACGGGGATGAGGTTATGGGGGCCCGAGATGATACTCTTTTCACCTCCATGTTCGGCTTCCCGCCGATGGAGGTGAAGGCCGCCGTGAAGGCGGGTGGGTGGCCTAGATCTGATTTCCTCTCTACGATCAGGAGTATGACAGAGTCTCTAGAGGCGAGGCAGGAGGACATCGCCAGTGGATTCTTAGCTCTTCTTATTGGCTCCACCCTGTTCATTGACAAGTCCACGAACAGGGTGAAGTCTCATCTACTGAGCGTCTGTCGCGACCCGACTACGATGGCGTCTCGTGCTTGGGGGACAGCTACATTAGCATATCTGTACCGACAGTTGGGCGAGTCCTCCAGGCGGGAGGTTCATACATTAGCTGGTTGTTCTCTTCTTTTGGAGGTATGCAATTAATTATGACTTTTGTTTTCAAAATATAGTAGTATATGAAGTAACATTAAATCGTTATTGTGTTGTGCAGTCCTGGATTCACCATCATTTCCCCCACTTCAGACCTAGAGGTCATGCAGACCCTCATAGACATACAGATGCCCGACATGCACTGAGGACGGAGAGGGGGGCGACAGGACAGTTTGAGAGATCGGCCTTCTTAGGATTTAGGGCACATCTATCCATGTGTAGGATGGAGGAGGTACTTTCAATTCCCTTACTCTAATTATAATCAAGTAAGTTTACTTGTGTATTGAATCTATAAGTTTGTCTTAGGTGACGTGGATGTCATGGGGTACTCTCGACGGATTCCACACTGGACAGATGCGTATATCGACCTATTTGGGGGTGATTCGCTTTTGTTGGGTGGAGGAGCCATATCAGCCCCAGTTTCTCCTACGTCAGTTTGGGCGTGTTCAGATCGTCCCTACGCAGCTCCCTACAGTTCCTCCAGGATGGATCATCCGCCCCTTTGTGTTGAGGAGGCCGGCGAGGATAGGAAAGTACGAGCTGCAGTTTTCTCCTGAGGAGTGGCATCATTGGGCGACGCGGGACCAGCATCTATACGACATTCACAGCGTCCCAGCGGTTGTCGACCCATGGCAGATGGATGAGTACTTCTTAGATTGGTTTTTAGTATAAATCATTATTAGTAAACTTAACAATAAAAGATGTAATGAGTATTTATCTAACCTTCCTGTCGTCCTTGATCCAAGATGGAGGTAGTGATCGGTCCAACAACGAACAATAGCTTCCTTGTACTTGTCCAACCATGTCTTCTCAAGGTACTCCATCAAATGATACTTGTCCATCCAACTATCCCTCATATGCAAGAGCCTCGCCTCATAAGCCGCAATAGTAGTCGAGTCAAACAACTCATGACAATCTCTCATGAATTTTGCTTGGATGGATGGCGAATGTGACTTCCACCAACTATTTGATTCGATGTTTCTGAACACATGCCATTCACATAAAATATGTTTAGCATCTGCGAAGACTCTCGGCATTGCTTTTATGAGACCTAATTCTCGGTCTGTCACTATCACCTCCGGCTTCTTTCCACTGAATAACATGGCAATGCGTTCCAAAGCCCACTCGTAATGACCCGTTGTCTCTCGTTTCATTAACACAAACGCAACGGGAAAAGTTTGTTGTGTGCTAGTCAATCCGACGATCTCCAACAACGGCATGTCATATCTGCAAAATATAATGAATGAGACTTTGTAATTAAAAAAAAGTTTAATATAAACAAACTGAATGAATTACATACTAACCTATTCGTCTTGTATGTAGCATCCATGATGACAACGTATGGAAACATGGCAACCCAACGCTTCGACTCGGGATGGGCTAGGAATAAGTCACTCACTTCCTCCGCTCCTTCAATGGTTTCCATCCTAATATCCCACATATAATCATTCTCTTTCAAGAATTTCAACGCTTCTTGAATTACCGTTCGATCTCCCATCGCTTCCAACCTAAATTTATTCCGAGCGTTTGAAACTTGCTTCCTAGAAGTGACCATCTTTTCGGGATCTTCAAAATCGCTCTTTAACAAACGAACAATTTCTTTCGGAGGCATTCCCGCTTCGGTATAAATTTGGACTCGTTTCATTTGTGCCTTCGTCAACCGTCCAGCAAAAGCATGACCTACCAACTTCTTTGGAAGAGGATGATTGTGAATTCCGTGAACATTCCTCACACCCCATAGACCCCTTTGCACCTCATCAACGTGTAAGCGAAAATTACAATCGAACTTCTTCGTTTTGCATAATTTCCTCAAGCCCTTCGCCTCACTCTTACGCACTCCGTGATGCTCACACACAAATACCACTTTTTCAAAACGGCGATCATCCGACTTGTAGGACTTTAGTTTGATGAGAACCATATTTCTACTTCCAGCTCTCTCAAGAACCCACGCAACTAACGAGTCCATATCCGTCCATATCCGATGGTCCACGAACAAACTAGTATAGTCATAATCATCGGAAATATCGGCAACCTACAATAATTATTCCAAAATTTTCATTCACTATGACTATATCATATATTCTAACATTGCTAAAATTAATTACCGACTAATTACATTATAATTGGCCACTAATTCACTAATTAACGACTAATTTCTTCAATTAACGACTACTTTCTTCAATTAACGACTAAATTCTACTAATTCATAAATTAACGACTAAATCATATAACATAAAAATAACTAAAACATATAACAATAAACTACGTCAAAACAAACGAATTGAAAAAACTAACCTCAACACCCGAATACGGATCGTAACTACTAAGCATCGCGGGATTGAACAAGCCCTCGTCACCCTCCACATCATCTTCACCTCCACCGAAATCAACACCGTCATCCTCTTCTCCATCGCCAGAATGATATCTCGCTTCGCCATCGTCGGAATTCATCTTCGAATGACTTTTTTTGCGAAAAAACGTAGTTTTATCACAGTGAGGTTTTATGGATTGAATACATACGATTTAGGTCGAATGCATAATATTTATACTAACGTTTGGAACACATTACCGTTGTATAACGGCTAGTTGATAAAACTACGTTTACGAGACGCGTAGTCGCAGTTTGATAAACGGCTAGTATATGTGACCTCGCCTACGCGTCTCGTAAGCGTAGTCTACAGAGGACTACTACGCCTACGAGACGCGTAGTCGCACAAATCTCTCCTACAAATTTTGAGTATCGACTACGATTACGAGAGGCGTAGTCGGCTACTGGGTACGAATAGCATGTTTATGTGGGTACGAATAGAACGAACCACTTTTAACGTAGATTAATTTAGGTACTGTAGAAGATTTGGCTACAAATTACAATTGTTCTATTATCCGCATCCTATGTGCGAAAGAGATGACCTACTTCTTGTTTTACCGCATTGATGTCGCGTATAAATTGATGTGTTGTCATAAATTGATGTGTCGTCCCTTGCTTATTCCAGCGCAGATCTTCACTTCAGGGAGATAGACACGTTCCAATGCCTTTTTAGCTTTGTCTCCTCTTCCTTCATCGTTTCACGGAGATAGGCACTTTCCATAAACGGGTGAGAACGAACAAATTTTTAAAAAATGTTAAGATATAATCGTTGTGTTCCATTAGAATATACAATTAATAAAATAAAATAAAATAATCGTTTGGTTTTCTCTCCTTAACCCTTGTTTCTCTCTGATGGTATCCTTTGAGAGTCCGATATGGGTATTTTTTTCATTAGCGGCTTCTATACTAGTTTCTTTGTGGCCGTGAAAAGTGACTCTCCAAGGAAACGCAATTATTGCTAAAGGAGGATGCGGTTGTTCCTCTTCTTCTTCTTCCACTCGCACAACCTAGTGGTAGTTGTCCACCGATTGCTATCACCCTTGTTGGAAAATTGTTGACTTCAAAGACCTTTATTTGTATGCCAAAGACTACGGTGAAAGGTGTGTGGTGACTACAAAATGATTTTGTGTTCCGAAGATTGTGTTTGAATTTGTTTGTTTTCCAGTTTGTGACACTAGAGGACTGGGATAAGGTCATGGCTAGAGGGTCTTGGTCTATTGATAAATATCTTCTTGCTTTGAAAGTTCTAGAAGATGAATATATGTCGTAGATTATTTTTGATAAATCACCCTTTCTGGATCCGAACCTATGATCGACCTTTATCGATCATGACAAAGTTCACGACTTTGACAGTTAGCAGTACCTTTGGTGGCCTTTTGGAGGTCGATGATAGGTACATTCTCATTTGTCCATAATTTATCCTCTTGCAAGTGGTGGTGGATCTTTTAAAACCATTACACCGTGGTTTAGTTCTTCAGTTTGGGCACACGGGAGTATAGCCAGAGGATATACGTTACGAACGTTTACCAAACTTCGGTTACACATGCGGTTACTTAGGTCACGTAGAGATGGAATGCAACATTGATGCTTTCACCCCTGCCCAACGTGTTTATGGAGACATGCTACGTGCTTCACCGTACAAGCCGAGGGGATGTCTAGATGAGGCAATGGAACGTAAAATTCGTACGGAGGCTCAACTTGACAAACAAGAAGACAATGACCCTATAGAGGCTACCCTTGAGGACAATGAAATATGTTTATTCACTGTTCTTAACAAGGTATCAAATACTGAGGAACGTGTTGCATTGGATGGGTTGGTGGACCGATTGAATATTACTACCCCTACGTGCCTACTGATCAACAAATGTTACCAGAAGGAGGTTTTCCTACGAATTCCCCACCAGATCGCAAATCCACTTGGAAACGTCATGCACATTGCTCTTTGGTTGCATATGTGAGTTTACAAAATGTTCACGGCAAGCATGAGAAGGAGGTAATTTTGTCACAAAAGGATTGTTAGAGTATTGGGCTTATCTCTTAGAGCATTGGACTTATTTCTTATTATTGGGCTTATCATTTGTTATTATTTTATTATTTTATCTCTTTATGTTTCCCTATATAAACATTATAGGATCAATGAAATAAACAAGCTTTTGATTCACAAATCTCTTCATGGTATCCGAGCACTTTCCTTGATCTACGCTTCCGCACAAAACAAAACCTTAAACCCTAAAATTAACCTTTTGCCGTTTTTACGGTATCAGGAAATACTTTATCCGTCAGTGTCAGGGAGTACTTTGGTCGTCGGTATCAGGGAATACTTCGGTCGTCGGTATCAGAAAATACTTTGTCCGAGTATCAGAAACGACTTTGGCCGCCGGTATCAGAGACGACTTTGGCAGCCGGTATTAGAGACGACTTTGGCAGCCGATATTAGAAAATACTTTGGCCGTCAGTATCAGAAACGAGTTTGGCTAGTATCATGACCGCCACAATTATTGGGGCGGCGGGACAAGCTAACTCCACATACCCTTTTCTGGTCCCTTAACCTTTGAGGACCGTAAAGATATTGGGCTTGCAATTAATGATACTCAATGGAATACTCTCATATCTACTTTGAACTCCTACCGTTTAAATTCGTTCCCTTGGATTCTTGATTCGGGGGCTTCATTTCATAGGGCATGTGATCGTTCATTACTTTCATCACTCAAGCCGGTCACTACATACCGGATTAAACTCCCTAATGGAGCTTTAGTCTCCGCTGAACACGTAGGCACCTTGCGACTCAATAACTCAATTCACTTGTCCCGAGTATTATATGTTCCAGGACTTGAGTGTCATCTACTTTCTCTAAATCAGTTAACTACGGATTTAAATTGTGTTTTTATGATAACTAATAGACTTTGTGTTATCAGGACCGTACTTCGAGGACAGTGATTGGAGTGGGTGAAGCACGTGATGAAATCTACTGGCTTCGCTGGATGACAAACGCTTCTCCGCTCCCCTCATGTCTTACCACTATTGACACACCACCCATCATAACCGCCTTGGTCATCCTTCCATTACCAAAACCACCTATCCATGTGACATATGTCTCCGGGCCAAACTACCTAGATCATCTTTTCCGGTTAGCAGTTCTCATGCTTTGTCGTTATTTGAATTAGTCCACTTAGATACTTGGGGTCCTTATTGCATCCTTTCTACTTCCGGTTGTTCCTACTTTCTTACCGTTTAGATGATTACTCTCGTTGCACCTGGGTTTATTTAATAAAGGGAAAAGCCGAAGTCGCCACTTTAATTAGAGATTTTTGTGTCATGATTGAGACTCAATTCCACACTTGTGTCAAAACCTTTCGCAGTGACAATGCTAAGAATTTATTTCTTAAAGGTAAGGGTATCCATTTAGAAACCTCTTGTACCTACACACCACAACAAAACGGGAGGGTAGAACGCAAACACCGCCATATTCTTAATGTCGCTAGATCGATAATATTTCAAGCAAATTTACCCGTGTCACTTTGGGGAGAATGTGTTCTTACGGCATGTTACCTTATCAATCACACCCCTACTCCCATCCTCCATCACAAAACTCCTTATGAGCTTCTTCATGGCTCTCCACCAAATCTTGACCATCTTCGGGTGTTTGGTTGTCTTGCTTATTGTTCCTTTATACCTCGGTCTTCAGATAAATTTCGACCTCGAGGTCGAAAATGCATTTTTATAGGATATGCATCATCACAAAAGGCTTGGAAAATGTTTGATCTTGATACCCAAGAAATTTTTACAGCACGGGATGCACGTTTTTACGAGAATATTTGTCCGTTCTCCGAACCGAAAAGTTCTCCTGAACCTACGGAGTCCATAGCAGACCCCATTGACTTTTCCCCGAATATTACCAAGAAACCCCCCGAAAAGCAGCCCCCACCCAAGAAAACCTCCCACATATTCCCCTTGATGCGGATCCCCCAACTATACCTACTACGACCCCCTAGAACCCTCTCACCTCCCTATTGTCCCTCCGCCTACCACGGGTTCCCCTGTTAACTCTCCCCTACCTGTTGTTGATGCCCCCTACACTTCCCCACTAAAACCCTCCCCAATTTCTATAACCATCCCTCCAGCATGTCCCCCACCTCCCTCTACTAATCCACATAAGTCTACCCCTCTTTCCATGGGCACCGAAATCCCTCAACCCATCATTCCGACTCCACCACCCATTAGAAAATCCACCCCGTCGCAGCTCCCGTACTTCAAAACCATCTATCCTTTTATGAGACTATGTTTGTCAAAAGGCAAGTCATTTTGATTTCAAATCGGGTGAAACTTCTCCTGCACTGAAATCAGGTACCCGGTATTCCATAAAGAATTCTTTATCATATGAACATTTTTCTCATGCCTATGTTACTGCCATTAATTCTGTATATTAGGAACAAGAACCAACCTCTTTCAGAGACGCGGTTGCTAACTCAAAATGGAAAAAGGCCATGTAGGATGAAATGACAACCTTACACCGCAACAACACTTGGGAATATGTTGATCTTCCTTTCAATCGTAAACCTATTGGCTCTAAATGGGTTTTTCGTATTAAATACAACTCCGATGGACAGGTTGAGCGCTATAAGGCGCGTTTGGTTGCACTCGGCAACCGTCAACAAGAAGGCATTGATTTCACTGAAACTTTTGCTCCTATTGCTAAATCAGTTACAGTTAAACTACTTCTTGCAATTGCCTCTATCTATAACTGAGAACTTCATCAGATGGACGTTCACAATGCTTTTCTTCATGGGGATCTGCCTGAGGAAGTATATATGCTACCACCTCCCGGTTTTCAAACCTCGTCCTAAGTTTGTCGTCTAATGAAATCATTATATGGTCTTCGTCAAGCTCCATGGAAATTGTTCCACAAGTTCACATCTGCTATTCTGAAATATGGTTTCTCTCAGTCTCTCGCTGATTACTCCCTTTTCACCTTCAGACGGTCAGGTATCATCCTTCACATTTTGATATATGTGGATGATCTAGTCATTACTAGAAATAATCCTGCTACCATTCATCGATTTAAAGACTATCTTCATGCTTGCTTTCATATGAAGGACCTTGGACCCCTTCGGTTCTTCTTAGGCATTAAAATTGTTCATACACCGTCTGGTTTATGGTTGAACCAACGGAAATACACTCTAGATATTCTAGCTGATTCTAGTCTTCTTGGATGCAAACCCGCATCGTTTTCCGATGTCTGCTGATCATGGTCTTCAATCAGATTCCTCTGCTCTGCTTGATGATCCTGAGAAATATCGTCGTTTGGTTGGCCGTCTTATCTACTTGTCCATCACTCGCCCTGAACTTGCATATTCGGTTCATACACTTTCTCAGTTTATGGCTGCTCCGCGCCGTGGCCAATGGGATGTTGCTTTAAAGGTTCTTCGTTACCTAAAGTCAGTACTTGATCAAGGTATTTTCTTATCTCGTTCTAGTGATTTGTGTATTCGTTCTTTTTGTGATTCGGATTATGCAGCTTGCCCTATCACTAGACGCTCTACTACAGGCTACTTCATTCTCCTCGGTAATTCACCCGTTTCTTGGAGAACCAAGAAACAGGCTACGTTTCTAGATCTTCTGCTGAGGCCGAATATAGAGCAATGGCAGCTACTACTTATGAGCTGCTTTGGCTTTGTTCTCTACTTGATTCACTCGGGGTTTCACACAAGGCTCCTATGCGCCTCTTTTGTGATAATCAGTCCGCCATTCATATAGCCAAAAATCCGGTATTCCATGAGCGTACAAAACATATTGAGATTCACTGTCATACCATCAGGGAACAAATTCAACGAGGCATTATTCAAACACAACATGTTCCTGGCACACTTCAACTAGCTGACATTATGACTAAAGCTCTTGGATCTACTCGTTTCAACTTCTTAATTCGCAAGCTTGGAGTTGTTTTTTCAACACCTCCCGCTTGAGGGGGAGTGTTAGAGTATTGAGCTTATCTCTTAGAGCATTGGGCTTATCTCTTATTATTGAGCTTATCTTTTGTTATTATTTTATTATTTTATCTCTTTATGTTTTCCTATATAAACATTATAGGGTCAATGAAATAAACAAGCTTTTGATTCACAAATCTCTTCAAGGATTATTAGGGTTGAGCCTCTTAGGTTCGGTTTACCAAACTGAACCGAACTCAGTGATTTTGGTCTAGACCGAACCGACAACTGACAATTTAGGTTCGGTTTTAGTTTCACATATTTTGGAAAATAGGTTTTGGTCCAGTTTTTGGGTAATAACCGCAAAACTAATGGTCTAAACCAAAAAAACCGATTTTTATTTTTTTAAAAAAAAAGACAAGTGCATATTTTTATATTTTTATTGAGATAGATTTGGATTTGGATGTGTCATATGTGTTAAATTTAACAGGATAGATGAGAATGACTATATTTGTACTTTACATTGTTTCTTTTTTTAAAAATATTTAAATATTTGTCGCTTTTACTTGTAACACCCCGAATCCGCGGGACTCGGGGTGCTACGGGTTGGGACCTCACAATGGATCCCGACTCGTAGCTTGACAACAATTTCACCGGATCTTGCAACAAGGCACAAATAAAGGCCAAAACCAAATACATTTTTATCAACGCAATGAAACCCAAAACCATACAAACCAAAGACTTCAGCCGAGATAGAACCGAAAGACCAAATGTCATACACACGACATACAATATATAATGTATACAAAACTTAAACACGACTCCAACCAAAATCCCATCCTAAAATGTACGGAACCCCAGCTGCCCACTCTTCCGGATCTCTCGACCGCATTCCTAACCTGCAAGGCAATCTACAACAATCGGTATAAAACCGTTAGCTAAAATTCCAAGCATTAGAATCAAGGTGAAAGGCACAAACACAAGTAAATCAACATAACACACAATATACACCAAGGCACACAAGTCTGGTTTATTATCTTTTTATTATTAAGTCATATCCCGTTCTAATTCAACTTAGTTTGTGACACGAGAGTCACCGAAACTCGCCTCGGTCCCTACTTACCGGCATGGAATGGTATTGATGCATCTAACCGTCTACCAGCACGGGATAGTCGCCGAGAACCTCCTAGCTCTCGCGGGAGCCAGGCAAGTTGTCACCGCCCGTTATCATACACTTGAGCCAAAATAATATAAAGGTCGGTAATCCTATTTCCGGTTTAGTTGTTATAAATAATAAAGAATAAACGCACACCACCAATCACACATCAATGCTAATACAAGGAATACGAGCTAAGTAAGTCCGGAGACTTACCTTATCGCCACACTCAACTCACAACACTCTCGCTTCCCTTGGGAAGGAGTCCACAACCTGCTCACAAGAAGATAACTATATCAACAACTCGCTCAACTCAAGAAGTCTAAGACTTCTACACAAATGATCAACGCTAGATCATTTGACTCACATTCTAGGACCGCATCCTAGAATCTCTCATACTCACATCACACTCAACACAAGCTAGAAGTCCTTAGACTTCTAGACCCTATGATCTCGCAAGATCATAACCCATAACACATACTAGGATAAACAAACTCCTAGTCCTCACGATCTCACAAGGTCATAACCATCACAACACATGCTAGGATACTCTCGTCCTAGTCACCACAATCTCAACAAACATATAACCATAATCTCAATCCTCATAAACTCACAAGATCAACCAAACACTCAACGCCTTACAATCCTCACAAGATAATAACACCTCAAGCTTTATAACGATCATAAATCCTCAAAACTCACCTAAGGTTCATGGCCACTACTTGGCATTCACTCTAAGTTAGGCTAAATCCAACCTAGCATGATACTACCGCTAAATATAACTAGATCGAGGGAAAGGATACTCACGCGACGTCAAAAGACGGAAATCGATCAACGGATGTCGACTTGGACTCGTTCGGCCTTTACGGGGTCGTTCCCGAACCTAGCACCAAAACTAAATAAATTTAGCTCGTATGCTAAATTTAATCGGAATATATATATATATATATATATATATATATATATATATATATATATATATATATAATACATATAACTCTAAGGAACTTGTTTTAAAAACCGAGGTTAAAATCCCGCTAAAATATTTTCCGAGGCAAAATACCCAATGTCACAACATGCGTCATAAATCCGCAATTAAATCCTTGGGCCAAAATCCGAAATTAATTTAACAAGGGCATAATAGTTAAATCACCAAATTTGGGTCATAAACCACAAATAATATATGGGTCCATTTATGTAAATAATTTCTATATGAGGGTATATTGTTAATATTCCAAAAATATGGGTTTAAAACTGCAATATCAAAACATTGGGTTCCATTTGCAATTAACACAAATAAGGGGGCTAGATTGTGATAATAACAAGGGCTTTTAATTTAATCCATTACACGCTTTACTGGGGAAGAAGGCAAGTAGGGCGGCGGCTAGCAGGAGGCAGATGAGGCGGCCATCATGGCGGCGTTACAAGGGTTCCGGCGAGGCGAGGCAGGGGACGCCGGTGGTGGCTCCTGCTCCTAGTTCCGGTGGCGTATCAACAAGCAAAAGAAGCAGAGGGGAGGCGGTTCTTTCACGCTTGGGAAGCAGTGAAGGGCTGGGAATGGACCTCTCAGGTGCACCGGCGGCGGCTTGGCAGAGATCCTCTCCGGCAGGCGACGAGGGGCTGCAAGGAGGCTGCGACGAAGAGAGCTCCTGTGGCGAGCTTCCAGGCGGTGGCGAGGGTTGTACAAGGGCTCCGGTGTTGGTTGAATTAGAAGGCGGATCAGGGGCTTCTTCGGCCGGCGTTTCCCTAGTCGCAAAGTTCAACAGAGGAAAGGTGAGAGGTGTTGCAGGCTCCGGTGGGCAAGGAGGTCAAGAGGGAAGATGGATGGGCTAAGGAAGGCTGAAGAGATTGAAGATTTGAAGGGTTGAGGGACCAAGACAGAAGAAAGGAGAGTAGAGGGTAACGTGTGTGAGAGAGAGATTACGTGAGAGAGTGATGAAGGTTTTGTATAAGTTCATTGGAAGGCCAACAGTCTAACCAGGAGGTGAGCCTCACCAGCAGGGAAGAAAAAGGGGAAAGGAGGAATAAAAAGAAAAGAAAAGAAAAGAAAGAAGAAAAAAAATCAAATAAAGGGAGATTAATAACTTGATCAAAATCAATCGAAACGGGAAATTCGGATCGGTAAACTTTTCCGAACTTTTCCGAAAAAGAATAAATATTCGGGAAAACTATATGTACATCGAGTACATAAATTTAAACTCACAAAAATGTATGATTCAATCTTGTGGATAAATAACGAGATTCCAATAATAATTTAAAATACCTTTAAATATTAATTTAAAAATGTACCCAGAAAATGGGGCGTTACATCAGATCCTCCTAAAAACAAGTTTCGTCCCGAAACTTATAACACGCCGAAGTTCTCGGTCCCTAAGGCCGAGGTATTAACTCTCAAACTAAGAAGACTTAAACCTTCTAATCTACACACACAAACTACTCGAACTACCACCGCAAGATATATCAAGTCGTATAGCACATTCCCTCACAGGGCACAACTACACATAATATCACATATGCACTTAACTCAACCAAGAAAAGAACTAGGTCTAACTCGTCAATTCTATCAATGCTACTAGCATATCGTAAAACTTACCCAAAGATATTTTCCCCCGTCTTCCAGTTAGTCTTATCGGTTCTCGTCTGCCACTATACCACCATGACTGGCCATCCGTCTCGAGCCATGTATGTACTCCCTTGACTGATACACATGAAACACCGGGTAAACACACTCTACTCTCGGCGGTCATGCCAACCGGTAAACCACTTCCCCAACTCACGCTAAGATCTTTAAAAAGGTCCGATATATCGGAAACTCAACTTCATTCTCGGGTCTTCCTCACTGCAACATCTCCATCATGTTTCTCTTTGATTGTCTGTAACAAAGAATGTCGAACTTCCAATTTACACAGTTGGCTTTGGCTCTAGCCAAACTAAACTTCGATGTTACAATTCCTCAGTTCTTGTTGTAAGATCTAAGGAATGAGGGAAGCACTTTACTTCCCATCGCTTGACAAGGCACATATGCTATTACTTCTCCCCTTTTCATCAATACTTAACCAAGACCTTGTCTTGGAGAATCACTTGTACACTTCAATTCAAACCCATCATACTTCAAGGCAATTTCAAAATAGTTGTACCAAAGTATCTCCTCTTAACTCCCAACAACTACATTGTCAATTTTCGTCTCACTCAAAACTTCATTGTCATACGGAATAGGTTAGCCATAGATGGTATTAATTGGAGAATCTCACTACCATTCCAGTAATGACCAACACAACCAAAAAAACTTGTGTCTTCTTTCACATCCTTCGGGGTTGTCATCCCGAGACAACTTGTCAAACAACTTCTCTCTTCTTCGAGAGTAGACCAAAATGTCTTATTCGGGCATGAGTAATCCCATATGGAATCACTATAGCTCGTAGGGACCATGGTTTGTTCGGAATGCCGTATATGCAATATCCCAATCTTGAATTCTCAATTGGTGACTATCAGACCTTAAATTATTCTTAGAAGAGACTACCGACCCTTACAACTGGTCGAGTAGATCATCTATCCGTAGTGATGTATACTTGTTCTTCATTGATATCTTGTTCAACTCACGGTAATCGATGTACAAACGGAGATAACCGTCTCTCTCTTCACAAGTTGGTGTTCTCCATAACAACTTCAAATCAAGAGTTTAAGATATATTCCAATATAAACTTCAAATCAAGAGCTCAAGATAACATTCTGAGTTCTCCATAGCATTTCACTAACTCTTATGAACTCTTATCAATAAGTTCTTGCAATTACTCATTCAATTGCTTCCACAACTCACATCTCTTAGTAAGGTCATTTATTGATATCATTTGTACGGTGCTTTGAAAATTGGGGTTAGGTTTGATCAACCTTAGTGGCAAAATCCACATTCCGATGTATAGGAATCCGTGCTATCTCATGTTCCATCTTTTCTCGTCTCGTCACATAGCGTAATAACCGACACAATCTTGTCTTATCACTTTACAAATGGTCATGACACAATTGACTTACCTTGATCTATTGATGTGACGTCTTTAAGACTTGTGTATTGTTCCATCTTCAGCTATAATGTCGACCGTCTTCTTTCAAAGATCTTTCATCTCCTGAACTCGAGGGACTTGCTCAAGTTTTCCAACTCTTGAAGCCTTGGTTAAGCAATATTTCAACTTAATCCCCCCTTTCACTTCGAAGTAATGGCGATAATAATATTTCATGATCTCGCACATATGTTCAGTCACGAAAGTCCTAACTTCAAGACTCAAGAATGCCATATAACGAATCAATACAATCTTGTCCGCTTTCTCCGACATCCCAACCTATGGGATGAGCTCTCCGCATCCTTGATCAGCTTTCACCATAGACATCATTTCTTCAAGTAGGCGTAGAGTCAGACGACCGTAGAGGTTCTGACTTCAATCTTTCATGTACTTCTTGTACATCCCATAGCGACATCAAACTTCCAAAACTCAGTCTTCTCTTACTCTTATTGGCCACCTTACGTTTCTCTTGGTATCCACGAACAACTTCACCATACTACTAGTATGCCTTTAGGCAAAATTCCCTAACCACACTCACTGAAAGACCCACTCATTACTCCACCAACCACTAACATCGTAACTCTAAGCTTGCCGCGTTGCCCTAATCTAGATTCCTCCTTTTCACGCCATAGGCACCATGACTCTTCCGTGTGAGTCTGAAACATCTGACTTAACTTTTGCTTGCGAAAGCATACAATATCCGGATATTTAATTCTATTTATTTACGAGTTGAAACGGATTTCGATCCGTTGACCTTTTCACTTGGAGCTTAGTTTTAGATTTCAACACAAAGTTTATCACTTTATGTAATATCATTACCAACATAAAATGATAAGAAATCACATAAAAAACCCTAATTTTTGCAAAAACCTAACATACATATATATATATATATATATACTTTTATATTGTTTTGATAAGTCCATGACAACTAATGATTAGCCCATGACAAAGCCCAAATCTCACCCTTTCTTACTCTTCACATCAACTGGGCCGGACCAAGACTTGCAGCAACCCTTGTTGTACGTACATCATCTCCACCTTCTTGCCTCCCTCCTGGTGAACGTGGCTGCCGTCAACCTCCCTTCCCATCTCAGCACATACGCCTCCCTTGTGTCTACATACATCGGTTCCCTCCAACCCTAATCTACAACCAACTCTCTTCTTCACCGTGGACCATCATTACACGACCAGCCGCCCAACCTCCAGCAACCCGTATGCTCTCAAACGCCCTCCTCCCTTCCCCTTAAATCTCCCTGCGCGCAGGAAACAAGACCGACGCAACTTCAAACATCCACCTCCACCAGTACCGGCGGCGGCGGCCTGGGCACATCTCACACCGGCGTCTTCGTTGCCTTTCCGGTGAGTGAACCGTCACCTCTTATGCATCCGCGAACCAACGACCTTGGTGGAAACGTACCTGTAGAGGGGTAGCCGTGGACCACAACCCAGAAACTCGATCAGGAGCGTTCCAGCCTTCCCTCTGAACCCAATGTAAGCATCGAGTAGTATACCCGTTGTACGCCTCTATCGACACCACTGCTGGAGCCAAGCAAGATCGTATCCTCCCTCGTCCCTCCGTACCGACGACGCACCGGTAAGGTACCTTCCCTGCTTTAGTCCCTCTCCTCGTACCTGCGTTAGGGTCTTCAATCACCAATGTTTGTTCCAGAGGCGGAGCACATAAGGGCGACCTCCTAGCCACACTGCCGATAAACACCGATCCAGAAATCTCAGGAGGCCGCTCATCACGTCTTTTTGTGAGGGTAAGATTCTCCTCTGAGCGTGTACTCCTTTTGAGTTATGTTAGAGAAGGGAAGAGTAGATACTTTGTAATTCTGTAGCTTCCTAGGTTGAACTTATGACCTTAGGTGCTTAGACTTGTAGACCCATTTTTGAGGTCCCTCAGTTCCACTTAAGTCTGTATATGGTGTTGTTACTGATGGTTTGGTTAACAGGATTTAAAGCATGCGCCACTCACCCCTGTTACGTTTTTTTTTCAAAACTAAATCTCAACTTTGAATTTATGCTTTTAAGCCTGTGCTTCTATACATTAGACCGAACATCCACCAATGAATTTTTAATATGATGTAGGTGGATGTGAGTAGTTGACATACCAAAATTTGGGAATTTTCCAACGGTAGGATTAGAAGTTATTAGATCCCAAAGTAAGATAGTTGAGCAGTTTTACTGCAGAAACAATTTTGGCTAAGTATGAAATTTCTACGCTTTGGAACCAACTTTGGAGATTATGTAGGAGTTATGGTTGAGTATTTTTGAGAGATCTTTGCCCTATGTTTAGTATGCATATCATAGAGGATCTAGAGATTTATTTCGAAATTTAATACTTTTTATCCGAGCCTCATATCATAAACCAAAGTTGGACCTTAGCGACTTTTTATGAAAGTCAAGAATGTGTTTAACTCTTCGAAAACTTTAACAAACTTCCTTTCTAGAGTGAGAGCGTGTTTTTGAGTTCTAAAGAATAGTTTGGAATCTTGTTATAGAATTTTATAGAATTTCGGGACCAGGGGTAAAATGGTCATTTACCCGTATAAGGGTATTTTGGTAATTTCTTTATGATCGAGTATATATCTTAGAAGTTGGAGACTTCTAAGAAAGTGGGATACATTATTGATCCACTTGCCTTGTATAACAGGCGATTGAGTAGCTACGGTTGCAAACCGAGTTGAGTTGAGAGAATTGCGATTTGATTCAGGTAAGTCCTTGCGACTTACTTAGCTGGTTTCTGGATGCTAGTTGGATGACGATAGTGGTGTGTGTGTTGTGTGTTTATTATAACAACTTGTTAGGACGACCGTTGTTATTATATGTTAAGGCCCAAGTGTATGTATAACGGGCCGTGACATCACTGCCCAGCTCTGCCAGGAGACTGGGAGGTTCTTTATACCCAGACCATACAGGTACACGGTGAGATGCATCGGATCCACTCCTGATGGGTACACGGGGGCGGAGGCGAGGTTTGGGAATCCCTCGTGTCACAAAATAAGTATCATTAGAGTGAATGACTTAAAAGAAGATAATAAATAGATTGCTTGAAAGCATGATGAGTGTTTATTATTTTATGTGTGTGTGTGCTATTATTATTCTCCCAATGTTTAGATAACTAGCTAATGGTTGTTTTGTTGTGTTTTAGTTTTACCGCAGGCTAGAACAGCAGCTGAGTGATCCGGAAGTAGTGGTCAGCCGGGTCTCCGTACTCCTTAGAATGGGGTTGGGATGTTTCTTTTGTTGTTCTTTCATCTTGTTAAGACAATTAGTCTTTTCCTTGTCGTTTAAGTACTATAGGCTGTTAGACGTTGTTGCATTCATTCTTTTAAAAATACTATTTTATGAATTTCGGTTTTTCTTATTGTGTCTTGTTGCAAGATCCGAGTAATATTGTTGTCAAACCGAGGTCGGGACCCATTGTGAGGTCCTAACCAGTAATGCTCCGAGTTCTGAGAATTCGGGGTGTTACAACATGGTATCAGAGCTCTAGGTTGGCAACAATGGCACTTGAAATCTTCTGAAAGACCGAATAAGTACTTAAGCAGAACCCGAAAAGGGATCTGAGTTTTTAAAAGGGCTTTTGGTTTTCAAATGCATGCATAGTCTGGTTGGGAATAGAAAGTACGGCTGACCACCACTACTAACGCGGATCTCAGTATGCTTAGGATGGACTTTAAGTTTTTACTTTATGTTGACTTATTAGCTTGATTATAAAGATATGTGATATAGATAAGTATGTGCCGAAGATTAGTATTATGTCCTTAACGGAGATAACATAATGAGTTTCTCACCCCTTTGACACATCAAGTGGATTTTGAAGAGTGTCAACGTGAGGATTAGTATGCACATCTTATGTGCATTAGGGTAGACGAACGGCGAACAACTCCTTCGAACTTGTTGAAGATCGTCAAGACGGAAAAGTGAAGACTAAAGGACAACACCAACTACGATGACAAGAAGGGGATCCCGAGTCAACTCAGTAAGATCAAATGAAGAATATACATGAGGGTAGTTCCGGCAACGCGTGGGATGACCGGCAAGTATTAAAAAAAAAAAAAAAAAAAAAAAAAAAAGATGCCTTTGGAAACACAAATAGGCATGAAGGTCAAGGTGAAATATAGTAGCGATCCAAACAAGAGGTATTGAATCTAAGCTTACTGACGGACCAGAAGGTGAAAGTTGAGGCTAGAAGTAGAGCGGAATATGATCACTCTCAACAAGCTACTTGCCACCACAATCAAGATGGGAAACCAAGATAATCATAAGCTTAGGAGTCAAGATAAGATACATTGTCCATCCCGATACGAAGAATTTAAGAGCCGCAAAATGAAAGCTTACAGGTTGCTAGAAAGGGGAAGGCCGATTTCACCGACATGGAAGTGGTGTGACCTCCTAGAACACACAAGAATAACAATAAGGATCGGGATACAAAAAAAAAATCGGATATCTATAAAGGCGGAAGTACAAGCAGCACCCCAAGGAAAGAGGGTGTAGGAGAATAGTCTTGGGGGAAAAGAGGGTCTCTAATAACCTCTCACTCACGAAGGGATTTAAGTTAATAACACTAGCGGGTCATAACAGAGAACCGCAAGTGGAGAATAACTCGGGTGAAAAGAATCATGGAGAAATGCTTACAAGTTATCGTAGAAGAATTGATAAGTCCGTTGACGGGAGACGAAGATACAACTAGACTCGTAAGAGTATAGTACTCTTATAGGAGTGTAATTTGTAGGAACTAAAGGAAAATAAATGGAAGAGATATATTTTCACCTTGTATATCAAACCGCAAACAAGATAGAAGAAAAGTTAGTCTATAATCTTATAGAAGGTCAACCACAAACTAATTGGTAACAACAGATAATTTACACGTACTGGCTAACTAGTAAGTGTTGGTTGACAGATAAGAAGAATAATTATAAGGTTATAAAGGAAATTTACCGACATCTGTGAATTTCTTCCAGAGATCAACGACGACAATGGTGAAGTTAAACCAATACAATTACTAGTAGCCCTGATGGTAACATTGAATGAGTCTAACGTGATAACTCTAATAAAGAAATGAAAGAGAAGCTCTTGACGGTCGGTAATGACCATTGATGATAATGGTGTAAAGGGAATTGTTGTGAGTAGTTACGTACTACTGACTAAGGAAAGATACATATCAAAGTTAGTATGAAGGGATCCCTATAAGAAGAACTAGAAGAGTAAGAAGAAACAAATGATTGTGAACATGTTCTATGTCTTAGCATTCAATACAAGTAGGACTAATGGTGCTCCTCCAAGAAAAGGTGGGGTCAAACTGTCCAGATTGGCATGGAAAACCCTTGTGACTAAAGATGTGATAAAGAATAATTAGAATTATTGAGGCGGCACAAACATAGAAAGTATGATTTAATGCCTTGGTGAAATGCCTTATCGAGTTGTGGGGTGATTGTAGTTAGAATCTACATATTTGCTGGAACAAATCTGAGAAAGAGTAAGGTTGAATGACTGAAGGTTATTATAAGGATCCATATCACCCCAATAAGGTGACTACCAAAAGATGTCTATATAAGAGTTCTCGAGAAATGGTAGTACTCCAATAGCCAATTTGGATAACCGGGCATAGGTTGTCGGAGGAGTAGTTTTGGAACCGCATACAAATGGTATACCCTGAAATTCTCTCGACTGATGAAAAGGGAATTTATGAAAGCATCAACTCTAATCAACATCATTCATGAAGGATTGTACGAGGAAGCTTAAAGAGATTTAACTATCCTACGGGAGTTAAAGATTTAAAGAAGGTAAAACAACATGAGTATAAGGACAATATGATAAATGCGAGTTGAGAAATTTGATTTTTGATAAAATCATATACATCTGATGTTTCTAATACAAATGGTACTGGTAAATGTTTAATACAAGTCATACTATCGGGCCGATAACACTATGATTGATAAAGTGTAAACCAAACAAATAAGGTAACCAATGAGTAGGAAAGTCATGTATCAAAAGACGGGGCTGACTAGAATAAATGAAGTATTGAGATGATGCCTTCATGGAATCTATGAAAGAGTACAATGTAACTGAGGTTCCAACACGGAATGGGGGATAATGATCAACGCTTAGTTAGAGACCGGGTCAAAGAAGGAAAATGTTATAAGTTGAGTCATCTAGAAGAAGAGCTTGCAAGGCAAATATGAGAGAGCATCTTGTGGTTGGTATTCTTGTCTCGATGTAGACTTGTTACCACACCTTGAGAATTTGGAGCTAATTAGAGAACTCCATGACCATATGATAAATAGTAAGGATAAGGACTTGTAGGTCAACGTGATGTACCCTAAGTTGGGGGTCAAAAGAATTGGGGAAAGATAACAACATTGAATAGTCCTCACGAGTAGTAAGTCGAGTTCTGATGATCGAGACATAAGGAATTATCGGGATTTCTAAAGACGCACGTTCCAGTTCTTCAAAGGAGACGTGACCGAGGAGTTATTTTACCAAGGAGTTATCTAGACCGATTGTGAAATTCCATGGGTCGAGGACCATAGTTTCGACAGATATAGACGGTTATCCCAAGGTTTTAGACAACCGATACTCATGGCTAGAGCATAAGCTTTCTCTTTACTCAAGTGAAACATCTTTAGACTGGCGGGTGGTGTGAGAGGAGCTTGCTGTTATTAAAAAGGAAAGTTACCAAGAGAGAGGTAAATCATCCGTACTCACAGAGAACTCCATTAGGATTAATAGGGGGCAACATATTAATCAGAGTAGCGCAGCGGAAGAGTGGTGAACCATAACCCATAAAACATGAAACTCAATGTTAGGTTAACTAGGACCTCCAGTTAAGGAACTATAGATCGGTATGAAAAATCTCTACATGGAGTGCGATTTGTAGGTTATAGCAAGTTGACAACTTGACCAAGGACAAGTGATATGTCATCAATGGAGAGACGATCCGACTAAATCATATTAGGGAAACAAGACCAAGTGAATGGTCTTACCAAGAGCATTAAGCACTTAGTAAAGTGCTAAGATATGTCTAAGATCATTATTTCAGAATTTATAGTGGGCACCCCTGGAAGGTCAAAAGCAAGTGAGCTCAACAGAAGGAATAGAGTTTACAAGTTATTTCGGTAAAATCACCAAGAGAGTTGAAAGTGAGTTTAGAAAGGCAATCGTGAACATCTTAGAGCAGATTGAGGAGTCATCTATCGACTAACACTCCTAACCCTATTGGAGGGTGTCCGCCCAGGATTCTACATGTTTAAGTTGAGAGAGTACACACCGGACCCGGAACACGTCATCAGTCATGGGGATCGGATGGTCGAGCCAGATCATCATTTTGTAGACTCCCCAGTTGCCGTCCTAGAGAACGGTACTAGACGACTACGGTCTAAGGATATATCGAGACGGAGGATCTAATGGTCTAGATGAGGAGCCGATGAGACCACTCAAAGTCGGAGGATAGCAATAGGCGTAGTTACCTTGAGTTCTTTGTGGAGTTAACTACTACTTCTGTATCGACGAGTTAAAACTTGGATGTTGTTTAGTGTAACCTATCTAACTATGTATTTGATAAAATATTTGTGTCTATCTGTTGCTTGGATATGATATTTGCGTGGTTCCTTCATGTTAGAAAATAGAATGAAAATTCCTTGAAAGAAGAGTTGATACGTTGATTATATTTATAGAGGATTATCAGAGTGATGTTACTTATTCTAAGTTTCGGGACGAAACTTATTTTAAGGGGGTACTGATGTAATATCCGGATATTTAATTCTATTTATTTATGAGTTGAAACGGATTTCGATCCGTTGACCTTTTCACTTGGAGCTTAGTTTTAGATTTCAACACAAAGTTTATCACTTTATGTAATATCATTACCAACATAAAATGATAAGAAATCACATAAAAAACCCTAATTTTTGCAAAAACCTAACATACATATATATATATATATATATACTTTTATATTGTTTTGATAAGTCCATGACAACTAATGATTAGCCCATGACAAAGCCCAAATCTCACCCTTTCTTACTCTTCACATCAACTGGGCCGGACCAAGACTTGCAGCAACCCTTGTTGTACGTACATCATCTCCACCTTCTTGCCTCCCTCCTGGTGAACGTGGCTGCCGTCAACCTCCCTTCCCATCTCAGCACATACGCCTCCCTTGTGTCTACATACATCGGTTCCCTCCAACCCTAATCTACAACCAACTCTCTTCTTCACCGTGGACCATCATTACACGACCAGCCGCCCAACCTCCAGCAACCCGTATGCTCTCAAACGCCCTCCTCCCTTCCCCTTAAATCTCCCTGCGCGCAGGAAACAAGACCGACGCAACTTCAAACATCCACCTCCACCAGTACCAGCGGCGGCGGCCTGGGCACATCTCACACCGGCGTCTTCGTTGCCCTTCCGGTGAGTGAACCGTCACCTCTTATGCATCTGCGAACCAACGACCTTGGTGGAAACGTACCTGTAGAGGGGTAGCCGTGGACCACAACCCAAAAACTCGATCAGGAGCGTTCCAGCCTTCCCTCTGAACCCAATGTAAGCATCGAGTAGTATACCCGTTGTACGCCTCTATCGACACCACTGCTGGAGCCAAGCAAGATCGTATCCTCCCTCGTCCCTCCGTACCGACGACGCACCGGTAAGGTACCTTCCCTGCTTTAGTCCCTCTCCTCGTACCTGCGTTAGGGTCTTCAATCACCAATGTTTGTTCCAGAGGCGGAGCACATAAGGGCGACCTCCTAGCCACACTGCCGATAAACACCGATCCAGAAATCTCAGGAGGCCGCTCATCACGTCTTTTTGTGAGGGTAAGATTCTCCTCTGAGCGTGTACTCCTTTTGAGTTATGTTAGAGAAGGGAAGAGTAGATACTTTGTAATTCTGTAGCTTCCTAGGTTGAACTTATGACCTTAGGTGCTTAGACTTGTAGACCCATTTTTGAGGTCCCTCAGTTCCACTTAAGTCTGTATATGGTGTTGTTACTGATGGTTTGGTTAACAGGATTTAAAGCATGCGCCACTCACCCCTGTTACGTATTTTTTCAAAACTAAATCTCAACTTTTTTATGCTTTTAAGCCTGTGCTTCTATAAATTAGACCGAACATCCACCAATGAATTTTTAATATGATGTAGGTGGATGTGAGTAGTTGACATACCAAAATTTGGGAATTTTCCAACGGTAGGATTAGAAGTTATTAGATCCCAAAGTAAGATAGTTGAGCAGTTTTACTGCAGAAACAATTTTGGCTAAGTATGAAATTTCTACGCTTTGGAACCAACTTTGGAGATTATGTAGGAGTTATGGTTGAGTATTTTTGAGAGATCTTTGCCCTATGTTTAGTATGCATATCATAGAGGATCTAGAGATTTATTTCGAAATTTAATACTTTTTATCCGAGCCTCATATCATAAACCAAAGTTGGACCTTAGCGACTTTTTATGAAAGTCAAGAATGTGTTTAACTCTTCGAAAACTTTAACAAACTTCCTTTCTAGAGTGAGAGCGTGTTTTTGAGTTCTAAAGAATAGTTTGGAATCTTGTTATAGAATTTTATAGAATTTCGGGACCAGGGGTAAAATGGTCATTTACCCGTATAAGGGTATTTTGGTAATTTCTTTATGATCGAGTATATATCTTAGAAGTTGGAGACTTCTAAGAAAGTGGGATACATTATTGATCCACTTGCCTTGTATAACAGGTGATTGAGTAGCTACGGTTGCAAACCGAGTTGAGTTGAGAGAATTGCGATTTGATTCAGGTAAGTCCTTGCGACTTACTTAGCTGGTTTCTGGATGCTAGTTGGATGACGATAGTGGTGTGTGTGTTGTGTGTTTATTATAACAACTTGTTAGGACGACCGTTGTTATTATGTGTTAAGGCCCAAGTGTATGTATAACGGGTCGTGACATCACTGCCCAGCTCTGCCAGGAGACTGGGAGGTTCTCTATACACAGACCATACAGGTACACGGTGAGATGCATCGGATCCACTCCTGATGGGTACACGGGGGCGGAGGCGAGGTTTGGGAATCCCTCGTGTCACAAAATAAGTATCATTAGAGTGAATGACTTAAAAGAAGATAATAAATGGATTGCTTGAAAGCATGATGAGTGTTTATTATTTTATGTGTGTGTGTGCTATTATTATTCTCCTAATGTTTAGATAACTAGCTAATGGTTGTTTTGTTGTGTTTTAGTTTTACCGCAGGCTAGAACAGCAGCTGAGTGATCCGGAAGTAGTGGTCAGCCGGGTCTCCGTACTCCTTAGAATGGGGTTGGGATGTTTCTTTTGTTGTTCTTTCATCTTGTTAAGACAATTAGTCTTTTCCTTGTCGTTTAAGTACTATAGGTTGTTAGACGTTGTTGCATTCATTCTTTTAAAAATACTATTTTATGAATTTCGGTTTTTCTTATTGTGTCTTGTTGCAAGATCCGAGTAATATTGTTGTCAAACCGAGGTCGGGACCCATTGTGAGGTCCTAACCAGTAATGCTCCGAGTTCTGAGAATTCGGGGTGTTACACATACAATTCGTTTTTCGTTTTTTTTTTGAACAAACATACCAAGTGTCCCCTTTATATATACCCCCTTCCCGCACAACAACTATAGAAGACTCACCTTCCTTTTCGTTCTTCCAATTTGCTTTACCTTGATCCGTGTCATTTCTCCATATAACAACCCCCATGACTTAAGAAGGCCATACCACATCGTTACAATTCCTCCACAAGATACGTTACCATCACTTGTTAAAATCGATACGCTGCTACTTGATTAAGACGTTTATACTTCCGTTAATACACCCCCTTATTACTGACATTTAGCCATCACGAATCTTCCAAGTTCTTTTTACCCCTCTTCTTGATCCCATCTCATGAGTTACTCTCCCCACCTGCACACATCAATAGATAACCCGCACCTGGGCGTTCTTAGTTGTCACCGATTAACTTGTATCCGACCTTCTCCGAAGTTAACGACTTATCATTCTACTACACTTTCCATGTTACCACTCTTACGAAGGCTACCCTCCTCGGGGTACTCTACCTTAATTTACATTAGCTCATTCTACATTTCATGCTTCCTTCCTCTTCTGTAAAATAACTATACCTTCTCGATCTTGTTCTGACGTATGACTCCCTTTCATGGGCTTAACCACTCCTCCTTGATGTCTTTCAAGAGCACCTTCCCAAATATTATAGCCCTAGCTAGCATCCACTCGCATTCCTCTTGGTTGGTATCTTAAGTCTCTCAATCAAAGCTCTTCGTTTCATCTTTCATTTTCTTTGGGTCATCATTTATACACATTTTCTCCTTCTTGGCGTTTCTTAGTCTTATCATCATAATGGAAATCGTCCAACTCCACGTGAATCACCACCATGATCTTCTTCTCATAACTCTAGTAATGTTGAAACTTTACTTTTTGGTACCTCGTAAGCTTAACTTACGATATCCTAAATCTTTTGCAAATGGTTTGATCACTCTTCTCGTCTTGACTCCAATGGTTAGGAGCGCCTAAAGAATACTTCCCATCTTAATGGAATACCACCTTCAACCTTGCTAGAATGTATCCATTTCCTCCTCGATTCACATCTTTAGTTGTCCACGCGTCTCCTTAAAGAACTTAAGTTCGTTATCCCTATTAGTTTCGTTGTCTTTCCAATCATGACTTCTTTGGAACCACTTCTACACCTTAATGTTGCTCCTTTTTCTTGTATGGTCTCCATCTCGCTTTATCTTTAGTTGTCTCGAGTTCTTCTTTCTACTTGTTCGTCCTTTGTTTATGTCATCTCTAGTCCTCCTCTTCGATGTCCTTTTATAGGAATCCGAGAAACACCATGGTGTCCGTTAACACAAAACGCTCAACTCGATACTTGAGTGTACTCCTTCACGTATGAATGCTATCCCAAGGCAACAACGTTGTCTTTAAGGTGATGTTATCTTTCCGTCGTCCTAACTATAAGGTCCCATACTATATACTACTATATATAAGAGTCCGTATATAAGCCTATATATGTCCTATGTCCACATAGCTACTAATATAACACATCCGGTAATTCATTACAACAATACAAGGTCCAAAAGCTAATCAGATCCTATCATACCACACATATAAGCATATATCTATATAAGGTTATGCCACTACTATACATAACAAGTCCAAAGCATATATTAAAGTCCACATATATACTATACATATAATCACGTCCATCAAGGAACTAAAATCCACATGTACTACTATATATATATATGTACATATCAAAATCCAATAAACTAAGCTGCCGAGATCCGCGGAAGGAGTGGTGGTTCGTACATTCTACCCCGACTCATGCATGTGATTTTGAAAACGAAAAGTCAGAACCCGTGTGGGTTCTGTTTATTCCTCATTCGGCCTTTAGAAGATTACGAGTGCCATTGTTGTCAACCTAGGGCTCTGATACCACTTTTGTAACACCCCGAATCCGCGGGACTCGGGGCGCTACGGGTTGAGACCTCTCAATGGGTCCCGACTCTTAGCTTGACAACAATTTCACCGGATCTTGCAACAAGGCACAAATAAAGGCCAAAACCAAATACATTTTATGCAATGTAATGAAACCCAAAACCATACAAACCAAAGACTTCAGCCGAGATAGAATCGAAAGACCAAATTCCATACACACGGCATACAATATATAATGTATACAAAACTTAAACACGACTCCAACCAAAACCCAATCCTAAAATGTACGGAACCCCGGCTGCCCACTCTTCCGGATCTCTCGACCGCATTCCTAACCTGTAAGGCAATCTACAACAATCGGTATAAAACCGTTAGCTAAAATTCCAAGCATTAGAATCAAGGTGAAAGGCACAAACACAAGTAAATCAACATAACACACAATATACACCAAGGCACACAAGTCCGGTTTATTATCTTTTTATTATTAAGTCATATCCCGTTCTAATTCAACTTAGGTTGTGACACGAGAGTCACCGAAACTCGCCTCGGTCCCTACTTACCGGCATGGAATGGTACTGATGCATCTGACCGTCTACCAGCACGGGATAGTCGCCGAGAACCTCCTAGCTCTCGCGGGAGCCAGGCAAGTTGTCACCGCCCGTTATCACACACTTGGGCCAAAATAATATAAAGGTCGGTAATCCTATTTCCGGTTTAGTTGTTATAAATAATAAAGAATAAACACACACCACCAATCACACATCAATGCTAATACAAGGAATACGAGCTAAGTAAGTCTGGAGACTTACCTTATCGCCGCACTCAACTCACAACACTCTCGCTTCCCTTTGGAAAGAGTCCACAACCTGCTCACAAGAAGATAACTATATCAACAACTCGCTCAACTCAAGAAGTCTAAGACTTCTACACAAATGATCAACGCTAGATCATTTGACTCACATTCTAGGACCGCATCCTAGAATCTCTCATACTCACATCACACTCAACACAAGCTAGAAGTCCTTAGACTTCTAGACCCTATGATCTCGCAAGATCATAACCCATAACACATACTAGGATAAACAAACTCCTAGTCCTCACGATCTCACAAGGTCATAACCATCACAACACATGCTAGGATACTCTCGTCCTAGTCACCACAATCTCAACAAACATATAACCATAATCTCAATCCTCATAAACTCACAAGATCAACCAAACACTCAACGCCTTACAATCCTCACAAGATAATAACACCTCAAGCTTTATAACGATCATAAATCCTCAAAACTCACCTAAGGTTCATGGCCACTACTTGGCATTCACTCTAAGTTAGGCTAAATCCAACCTAGCATGATACTACCGCTAAATATAACTAGATCGAGGGAAAGGATACTCACGCGACGTCAAAAGACGGAAATCGATCAACGGATGTCGACTTGGACTCGTTCGGCCTTTACGGGGTCGTTCCCGAACCTAGCACCAAAACTAAATAAATTTTAGCTTGTATGCTAAATTTAATCGGAATATATATATATATATATATATATATATATATATATATATATATATATATAATACATATAACTCTAAGGAACTTGTTTTAAAAACCGAGGTTAAAATCCCGCTAAAATATTTTCCGAGGCAAAATACCCAATGTCACAACATGCGTCATAAATCCGCAATTAAATCCTTGGGCCAAAATACGAAATTAATTTAACAAGGGCATAATAGTTAAATCACCAAATTTGGGTTATAAACCACAAATAATATATGCGTCCATTTATGTAAATAATTTCTACATGAGGGTATATTGTTAATATTCCAAAAATATGGGTTTAAAACTGCAATATCAAAACATTGGGTTCCATTTGCAATTAACACAAATAAGGGGGATAGATTGTGATAATAACAAGGGCTTTTAATTTAATCCATTACACGCTTTACTGGGGAAGAAGGCAAGTAGGGCGGCGGCTAGCAGGAGGCAGATGAGGCGGCCATCATGGCGGCGCTGCAAGGGTTCCGGCGAGGCGAGGCAGGGGACGCCGGTGGTGGCTCCTGCTCCTAGTTCCAGTGGCGTATCAACAAGCAAAAGAAGCAGAGGGGAGGTGGTTCTTCTTCACGCTTGGGAAGCAGTGAAGGGCTGGGAATGGACCTCGTAGGTGCACCGGCGGCGGCTTGGCAGAGATCCTCTCCGGCAGGCGACGAGGGGCTGCAAGGAGGCTGCGACGAAGAGAGCTCCTGTGGCGAGCTTCCAGGCGGTGGCGAGGGTTGTACAAGGGCTCCGGTGTTGGTTGAATTAGAAGGCGGATGTTCGCTCCAAACGGTGTGTGCAAGCTTTAAATTTATAACCCTAGATGTAAGCTTAAAACAAGGATGTGAACCCGCAGTGTACGGGTCAATCGTAGTAAAAGCAAGGAATTCCAGGGGTCGATCACAGGGACTTAGTGAAACAAAGTCCAATTACGGTATGCTTAGCACATACTAACCACAAAAGAAATCAACACAGTCAAAGATGATAAAAGTCAATAAAACAAGTATGCAATTCTAGGGATTAAAGCATCTAGTTGTGGTTCCAAGTCAAGATCTAAAGATAAGCGGACAAAGTTGAGGTATTTGCATAGGGAAGGTGTTACTAAAGAGGAATAGATCACCGGGTAAGTCTCACTACTCACTAATCCCAAACCGTAACTCCTATCACCGGGTAAGTCTCAAGGAATTAAGATAAAGAACTATAACCTCAAACTAACACACTATCTAAGGGAATAGAATCAACCTTTACCGGGTAAGTCTCAGGCTAACTCACAGAGATGGGATAAAAGCACACTCAAACCCCAATAAAGGATAAACCTTTATTACCTACACTTATGATCATAGGTACACAAACTAAGGAATTACCGGGTAAGTCTCATCCTAAGCTTGCATTGGATCAGGAAAGGTGTAATAAGAATAGGATTTGGCAAATTCTAACACTTAACTCTCAGTTTCGGATCAGATAAGTCACCTCGGTCAGAAGAATTCCACCCCGGCCGAGATGTTCATCGACTGAGCGAGATGCTTAGGGTTAAGGTAAAGAATCGAACTTTCAGGGTCCTACTGGAATCTAAGATTATTCTATCATTGTTTTTCCCACAACCTTCAGCCAATCACCCTAGAATCACACAAGGAAATTAGCCACTCATCATCATGAAAGTATTAATCAAATATATGGGAAGAAGGTGAATATTTGAACAAGAAGAATTTAATGAAAAGACTTCAATAACTGAATCAAATATCACAACAAAAGCGTTCCTTGGATATAAATCCAACAAAGCAAGACAACAAGGAAGGGAATCTAAGATGATCTTACAAAACCCTTCAAAAGCTATAAAAGCTACAATCTTCCTTCTTCAACCTTCAAAAAGGTTCTTCAAATCTTCCAACTGGAGTATGGCTGTTGCGTGTTATGCGTGATTTCCCACTGTATGCGGATGTATGCAGGATGTCGGATTTGTGGGAAATCCGACCCTTTTTATAGGAAAATAACCCTCCAAAGATAAGATATCTTAGAAAGATCTCTTCCCATAAATATAGGTAAAATGTATGATCTAGTATATCTTCTTCCTTCCAAGAGCCAGCCCAAAAATATAAGATCTCTTTCCAAAGATAAAAGATCTCAGCCAAGAATAAAATATTCTCGCCGCGTCCCAGGTGTTCGCCTCGGTCGAGTCGAATTCTCTGGATCACCTCGGTCGAGGTGAATCTGTGGTCAACCGAGGTGAGTCACAACTGAATGTGAAATCTCTCAAATCTGGTCCAAAGTGAATCCTAAATCCATGGCTATGCTTCCTGGATGGTTCTTTATGTTTCTGGATGTAGCTCCAATGACTACATAGCTCCTTTTTGATGCAAAACGTGCCATTTTACCTACGATTACAACAAAACTAGGTGTAGACCTCGATTCTCGCAAAGGTAGATAAAATGGTAATATAATCACATATTATACATACAAACATGCAGATTATGAAAGATAAAACGTCCAAACAAACCCCAAAATATAGACTATAATTCATGCTATCAAAATACCCCATGCTTAGCCCTTGCTTGTCCCCAAGCAAGTTCCGCATATAAAAGACAAGATAGAATGGATTATAAGTCATAAAAATCAATGAAAAGTCTTTCAAAACATTTTTGGTGGTGTGCTCCACTCATAGATCACTTTAAGAGAATGCTTCATGGAATTTAAAATCAAAACATGCTCGAAACATTTTATAAATATAAGAAAGTTGTTCATCTTTACATAAAATCATAGAATGCATAATAAGTCATAATTATCGAAATTAATCATGCATAATCTAGTTTAAACCACTAAGTCAATCAACAAGCTCAAGGTCTCAAGGGCTTCCCAAAAGAAAGGTCAAGAAACGTGTAGGGTAGGGATGTATGTAAGGTAATGTGGTGCTAGAATCCGGGAAAAGGATGAACTTCACTTTCACTTTGACTTGCAACATCTTCCACCCATAAGCTTTGCTTATCTCACACTTTTTCTTTTACTTTACTTTTTGGGATGCATGGACAGAGGTGCACAATAACCGAAGTCTAGGAAATCAACAATCATCAATTTTTTGAGATGCATCAAACCCTTGATGCACATACCATGACCCGTTAGGAATATCGCTCAATCCGACTTTGGCAAGACACAAACACCCAGCTATGTGAATGGTGCCGAGTTACTCATTGATTACATGAATTATGTACCATCATATTCATGCATATTGTAGAGGATTGTCTCAGTTTACCTTGCATTTAGAGAGATTTTGTGTGCCTTTTATGATCTATTCAATCATTTGTCGGAAATAGAGGTCTACACGAGTTTTTTGATGAATTATAGGTAAATGGAATGGAATTGAAAGCAAAAGCGGAGCAAGGAGCATCTAAGGATGTTAAGGAAGCTAAAGGAGTCTTAAAGGGATCACAAAGAGCTAAGGAATTGCAAAAGAGAAGCATAGAAGATGAGCCAAAAGAAGAGCACTTTCTATTGAAGAAAATCGTGCCAATATGCATATAAATCGGACGATTTTCTACCCTAGAAATCGAACGGTTTTGTGTATAAATCGACTGGATCGATTTTCTTTGTTTTTCGGCCAAATGAAAAGACGACACAAAGCCCAATTCTTTTGGGCTAGAGGAGAGTTTTGCCAAACGGCCCATTTGCAAGAAACTATAGGTGAGAACCCTAGGAACGAAAACGAGGAGGTGGCAGCGGGAAATCTTTACACGTTTGAGAGAGATTGGAGATTCTTGGAGAAGGATTGAAGGACTTTTTGCCGGGAAGTCAATCTTGATTCTTGTTTGTGAGATTTTTTTATCCATTGAAACAATTGTGCTTTTTGAACACGTAATTGAATTACCTAAGAGATACATTGATCAGTTTTGACGATTATTTACAGATTTGAAGGTTATTGCATTTTTATTCAAGATTCGGTTTTCTTTGCGATATTTCACTCAATCTTTAATTTGATTCGATTTTGAAAATGGTTGGCTAAAACCCTTGTGATTCTGGGGAGAATAGTTGATGATTAAGGCTTAGATGATGATAGACTGAACTCATTCAAACATTAGGACCCTGAGAGTTTAGATTTTAGTTTTGCGACAATAGGAAAATCGGACTGTTCTTGAAGTAAATCGGCCGATTTTCTTATGAACAGCACGATTTATTCTTCTGACGAACTTTAATTGAATTAATCTTTAACCAAAACTAATCCTTGCCTAAATCCCAACATTGATTAATCTTTTTAACCTCTAATTGAATGTATGAAGACACTTCAAACCTGATTCTACATTTAATAGATTAAGATTATAAGATTTGGGTAATAAAGAGACTCAACATCCTTTATTAAGATTCTAAGTGTGCTTTCTAATCTTTACTTTGGAGAGTCATATCCTGGAGTTTTAGATAGTTAGTTTGAACATAATTCTTGTCTTTAGATCTTTCTATACTGCAGCCTCAACAACCCTTATAAAGAGAACCTTTAGATTAGTTATATAGGTTTCGGAACTTCACCATACGATATCTACCTTTGAACATTTAATCTTGGCAATATAAACTCTGTCCTATATCTATAGAAGTGTCTTGAATCGAAAGCCGAAATCGGATACTTGAATCCTTGGAATCATTTTACCCTTATTTGATCACAAAAGCTTTTTGCATTCTCGCTAGATAATTGGAATTGAATTTACTCTCACCAAATCCCTGAGTTCGACTCTGGAATTCTTACCTCACTACAGTTGATCCGTACACTGCGGGTTCGCTTTGCTTTGAGTTCTAGATATAAATTTAAGACTTTGACGCACACACTTTTTGAGCGAACACTCATCATCATGATTGACTTCCCCAAACCTATTATTACTTTCTAACACTTTCACTTCCAGTCAACTTCTCAACTTTAACTTCACTTGCTTTCACCACTTCGCTTGCTTCCAAATTCCCGGATAGGTAAAGGGAGGCAAAATGTATATGAGGGGCTAAGCATGATCAAGAAGAAGAAGAGAGAAGAATGAATTGCCTTGGTCTTTCCAAGAAGAAAGTGAGAGAACATATCTTGCGGTGTCAACCTTCAAATTCAACATAATTTGGATAAAAACAAAGTATTAAACATACCACAAATTTCAAACAAAGCATTTAGCAACTTAAACATATTATAAAACCTTTCAAACACATAGAGAATTTCAAAACCAGTCAGTAAGCAAGATCTTCACTGAGATCATATCCTAATAAGAAGCACAAAAATCGTTTCGAAAACTTTCAGTTAAACCACCTCGGTCGAGGTGTTCTTAGGTCAACCGAGGTGAAACGCGTCGTTCGGCCAGAACTGCCCCGTCGAGGTCCAAAAAATTTTTTTAAAAACCAGTTTTCTTTCAGTTTCGACGTTTTTCTCAATCAAATAACTTGTAAGTATGCATGTAGTCTCAGATAAACACATAGATGCAAAAGTGAAGCATAAATATTGATAAATATCCGGTCAACTAGAGTCATACATCGAATAAATGTCATATACATCAAATAAACACCCCATACTTGGGACACACTGTCCCGGTGGGTCAAAATAAGTCTAAGGTAAAAGTACTCACCGGATAATAAGCTGAACTGCATAAAAATAAGAAAATAAAATCCTACAGCTCTCAATAGTCACGATCCGGTGGTGGTGGTGGTGGCACATACGGATACTGGGACGGGTCGAATGGATAGCCCATGACGTGCTCAAACTGAATTTGGGCCATCATGTGTTGGTAATGCTGCCGCTCCTGCATCTCGCGGATATCCAGTGACAAAGCAGCATATGAATCAATAACCTGATCTGTCAGGTCGTCGATCCGACTGTGAGCCTCTGAATCTTTGTGTCGGTGTGTCCTACGCCTAGCAGGTCTTACTGGAGAAGTAGAAGGTGCAAGCTCAGTATCCTCATCATCCAGATCTATAACTGGTGCACTCGTCCCTGCAGTATCTGTACTTGTATCCATCGGGACTCCACCCTCTCTGTCATCAGCCGTCTCCTCATCATCTGCCTCCTCCTCAGCTGGGGCAGCTGCTGCCTCTCTGTAATCCTCCATCAGTGGAGCCCAAGCGGTCTGCCAATAATGAAGGTCAAAGACAGTAAACTGGGCAGACCACCTGATCCCCTGTGGTGCAGTCAGCTCCCACGGCATAGCCACGTACGGTGTAGTCAAACCTCGGGGAACCAAAATCCGCCGAGTGATCATCTCCTGCAGCCCAAGCGGCTTGGCAGCCGCCACCATCGTGCAAGCGCTGAGATCCATGTCCTGATAACCGGCTATGTGGGTGACAATCCCTCCGCAGCAGATGTCTCCCTTCGCCTTGGCCTTGATCTTGTGCAGATCCTTTGCCAGCATCAAGCCAAAGTCCGGGATACCTCCAGTAACCATGCAGTATAGGCTGAACAGCTCCCCTTGACGGACCTTCTGGGGCGTCTCAGTACGCGCCAGAAGTGTCTCACTAAAGATCCGGTGGGCTAACCTAAAGGCTAAGTGGAAGATGACCTTCTCCCTGGAATCTCCAGGGCGCCATCTGTCTGCGTGCTCAACCACATGAGCAATCTGTCCCCAAAACTCCCTAGCTACGGATCGGGACGGGAAGTTAACATTTGTCGGCTCAAGAAAACCAAAAATCTCTCTCTAGTACTCAAGTGGCACTAAGAAGTTCTGGTACATCAACCGGTACTTCACAGATCGCTCTGTGGGGAGGTAGGTGAAGGAGCTAATGAACTCTAAGGTGGGCTCCAAATAGGCTGGGACTCGGATCTCAGTAAACTGATCCAGCCCTACTGTAGAAATCATCCTGCTAAGGTCTCCGTCTACCTGGAGGCAATCAAAAGCAGACACGTCCAGAAAGCGAGGTGCAATCACTGGACGGCCGGAAATACGGTCATAATCGACCTGGTGTCGCTCATGGATCGTCGGTCGATAGGGTCGGGAAGAAGAGGAAGAAGGGGAAGGTGAGGATCTATCCCTAAGGGCAAGGCGTCGGTCAGAACTCATTTTCAGAAAATCACACTGTCAGGTCACCTCGGTCGACTGACAATACTCAAGAATCACCTCGGCCGAGGCACAGAACGACTGGACCGAGGTGGAAAACTGGATTCTAATTCCTTCTGAAAATTCAGTTCTTTTCCCCCAAAATCACTGCAATTGCTTCCTATGGGGTACTTAAGCCTTTTCTCAGCAAATGCAAGGGCAACCAAAGCCCAAATCGAAGCGAAAACAGTGAGGTAGGGTTTCGGTTTTATTTTACCTCGTTCGGCCGAATCGGTTCGATTTTCTTACAGATCGATGATGCACTGGAATCCTCTATGCCTTAATCGCAGTTTGGAAGCGAAAATCTTTGAAAACGAGCAAGAATCGAAGGAGGCGAGGTGAAACTGTCGCCGCGGTCGAGGAAGAGTGAAAGTGAAGAGAGAGAAAATAAATCCCCCTTTTATACTCTTTTTGGAACTGCTGTCACCTCGGTCGAGATGGTCTCGACTGGACCGAGGTGGTACGGACCGAGGTGGTTCTTCAGAAACCCTAGTCGCCTCGGTTGCTCAAGAATCATCTCGGTCGAGGTGCTCTGAAGGCAACCGAGATGCCTCAGTCGAACTTCGTCTTCTCAAATTCTGGATCTTCTGTCCTTCCAGTTATGCTCCTTCCTTAGATGTCTCCTATTATCTGTCTAAAACGCCAATAACAAAACAAAGCAAAGCAAAAGAAAAAAAACTATCTAAGCTAGACTAGAAAAAGGGAAAAGAAAGCAATACCTTGGGTTTCCTCCCAAGAAGCGCTTGGTTTAAGGTCGCTAGCTGGATCATTCTCCATAGAATTACTCAATGTACCTTGAACACCATGGAGTGCTCATCACATCCATCATAAAATTCTTCCAAAAAGGTTCCGGTTCCTAATTTTACCGGCAAATGGTAAGATCTCCCACGTACAAGCTTGTACGGTTTGATTCTCACCGGAATCCTTCTAGCCTTCCTGCACTTCAATGGGACATAATCTAGCCTTGCGTCCCATCCTTTCCTTGATCGAGAAAACAACTTCTCGAGAATCCTAGTAGCTTCCCCATCTTTAGCATGGGGATGGTACAAGGTCCTTAGCATGCGAGGGACCCCATACTTGAACAAGAGACACTTCATCGCCTTAACAGTGTAGTGCTTGCAAACTCCACTCCTTATAATCCAAGGAGTATCTTCTTCCAACAGTTTCAAGGGAGGTTTCATCTTGATCTTAGGAGGTTCTTTCGGAAGAGACCTCCAACTCTCCGGTGCATTCCTGAAAAATTCAGAAATTTTAATAGGGATTTCAAATGAAGTAGGAGAATGTACCTCGTAAAGTTCTCCAAAGCTTGAGACAAGTTTCATGTTGGGTTGATAATTCACACACGAAATCCCTCCCAACTCAGCTGATCTTTCTTCCACCTTGACCACAGTCTCAGTAATTTGGCCAAGGTTCTCCGTATCTTGCAGTTCTACAGATTTTTCCTCCATCTCGGCCGATCTCTCTTTCACCTCGGCCGAGGTCTCAACAGTTAGATCGAAATCTTCCAAATCTTCTTCTCCCTCAAAATCTTCAGGAGAAACTTCTGGTTTGATTGGAGGGGTGCTTGGAACTTGCAGCACTTCCTTATGCTCCTCTTCCGGCTTAGCATAGGATAGGGTGCTTTCCTTGAGCTCCTCCACCTTCTTCATCAACCTCTCCCATCTTGATTCAAGAGAATCTTCAAGGGGTTGCTCAAAAATCTTTTTAGGGACATTCAGTTTATCCCACATTGTAAGTTCATGCTTAATGGCCTCTTCTCTTTCCCATTCATTGTTGAACCAATAGAAGGAGTACTTCTCCTCCAAGTATTCATAATGGTCTGCCCTAGCACTTTGTCTTGCTATCCAGGCTGGATCAAATGTAGTCATCGGAAATCCTGAAAACTACAAAACTCATAGAAAGAGTAGTTAGTAGCAACAGGGGCAAGTGCCCCGAAAGCAAAACCGCAACCGGCTCGGTCTAGACCAAGTCCCCGGCAACGGCGCCAAAAACTTGTTCGCTCCAAACGGTGTGTGCAAGCTTTAAATTTATAACCCTAAATGTAAGCTTAAAACAAGGATGCGAACCCGCAGTGTACGGGTCAATCGTAGTAAAAGCAAGGAATTCCAGGGGTCGATCACAGGGACTTAGTGAAACAAAGTCCAATTACGGTATGCTTAGGAAATACTAACCACAAAAGCAATCAACACAGTCAAAGATGATAAAAGTCAATAAAACAAGTATGCAATTCTAGGGATTAAAGCATCTAGTTGTGGTTCCAACTCAAGATCTAAAGATAAGCGGACAAAGCTGAGGTATTTGCATAGGGAAGGTGTTACTAAAGTGGAATAGATCACCGGGTAAGTCTCACTACTCACTAATCCCAAACCGTAACTCCTATCACCGGGTAAGTCTCAAGGAATTAAGATAAAGAACTATAACCTCAAACTAACACACCATCTAAGGGAATAGAATCAACCTTTACCGGGTAAGTCTCAGGCTAACTCACAGAGATGGGATAAAAGCACACTCAAACCCCAATAAAGGATAAACCTTTATTACCTACACTTATGATCATAGGTACACAAACTAAGGAATTACCGGGTAAGTCTCATCCTAAGCTTGCATTGGATCAGGAAAGGTGTAATAAGAATAGGATTTGGCAAACTCTAACACCTAACTCTCAGTTTCGGATCAGATAAGTCACCTCGGTCAGAAGAATTCCACCCCGGCCGAGATGTTCATCGACTGAGCGAGATGCTTAGGGTTAAGGTAAAGACTCGAACTTTCAGGGTCCTACTGGAATCTAAGATTATTCTATCATTGTTTTTCCCACAACCTTCAGCCAATCACCCTAGAATAACACAAGGAAATTAGCCACTCATCATCATGAAAGTATTAATCAAATATATGGGAAGAAGGTGAATATTTGAACAAGAAGAATTTAATGAAAAGACTTCAATAACTGAATCAAATATCACAACAAAAGCGTTCCTTGAATATAAATCCAACAAAGCAAGACAACAAGGAAGGGAATCTAAGATGATCTTACAAAATCCTTCAAAAGCTATAAAAGCTACAATCTTCCTTCTTCAACCTTCAAAAAGGTTCTTCAAATCTCCCAACTGGAGTATGGCTGCTGCGTGTTATGCGTGATTTCCCACTGTATGTGGATGTATGCAGGATGTCGGATTTGTGGGAAATCCGACCCTTTTTATAGGAAAATAACCCTCCAAAGATAAGATATCTTAGAAAGATCTCTTCCCATAAATATAGGTAAAATATATGATCTAGTATATCTTCTTCCTTCTAGGAGCCAGGCCCAAAAATATAAGATCTCTTTCCAAAGATAAAAGATCTCAGCCAAGAATAAAATATTCTCGCCGCGTCCCAGGTGTTCGCCTCGGTCGAGTCGACTTCTCTGGATCACCTCGGTCGAGGTGAATCTGTGGTCAACCGAGGTGAGTCCCAACTAAATGTGAAATCTCTCAAATCTGGTCCAAAGTGAATCCTAAATCCATGGCTATGCTTCCTGGATGGTTCCTTATGTTTCTGGATGTAGCTCCAATGACTCCATAGCTCCTTTTTGATGCAAAACGTGCCATTTTACCTACGATTACAACAAAACTAGGTGTAGACCTCGATTCTCGCAAAGGTAGATGAAATGGTAATATAATCACATATTATACATACAAACATGCAGATTATGAAAGATAAAACGTCCAAACAAACCCCAAAATATAGACTATAATTCATGCTATCAGCGGAACAGGGGCTTCTTCGGCCGGCGTTTCCCTCGTCGCAAAGTTCAACAGAGGAAAGGTGAGAGGTGTTGCAGGCTCCAGTGGGCAAGGAGGTCGAGAGGGAAGATGGATGGGCTAAGGAAAGCTGAAGAGATTGAAGATTTGAAGGGTTGAGGGACCAAGACAAAAGAAAGGAGAGTAGAGGGTAATGTGTGAGAGAGAGATTACGTGAGAGAGTGATGAAGGTTTTGTATAAGTTCATTGGAAGGCCAACAGTCCAACCAGGAGGTGGGCCTCACCAGCAGGGAAGAAAAAGGGAAAAGGAGGAATAAAAAGAAAAGAAAAGTAAAGAAAGAAGAAAAAAAATCAAATAAAGGGGGATTAATAACTTGATAAAAATCAATCGAAACGGGAAATTCGGATCGGAAAAATTTTCCGAACTTTTCCGAAAAAGAATAAATATGCGGGAAAACCATATGTACATCGAGTACATAAATTTAAACTCACAAAAATGTATGATTCAATCTTGTGGATAAATAACGAGATTCCAATAATAATTTAAAATATCTTTAAATATTAATTTAAAAATGTACCCAGAAAATGGGGCGTTACATTTACTTTTTAGGTCCGTTTAGATCCAAAACCTAAGCCGGACTAAAATTGACCCTAATAGGTTTGGTACGGTTCAAATATTTCTAATTTTCGGTTTTAGGTCCAAAGAAAACCGAATCTACTTTTATAGGTTTGGTTTTCGGTCCAAGGTTTCAAGAAAATCGATTTTAGGTTCGGTTCAGTTTATTGTGGTTCGGTTCGATTTTGGGCTTATGCTCACCCCTAGGGATGATGAAGTTGTGTTGTTGCATGGAGGTAAGCTTTCAAAATTAACGTCTATGAAATCTTCACATGTTCGATTAGCGGGAGAGGTGATTGTCTCTCCTGCCGGGACCAATGAATATTTTGAGCAATAACTGTCTTGGATAGGGGAATGTTGGGGCAGTTATTTGTGTTACAAATTTGGTAAGAAGAGATGGCTTCAAGGTTGTGTTCCTAATGGAAACCAAGTGTGAACACAAGCGAATGGAGGAAGCTTTTCTTAAGTTAGGTTTTCACAATTGCTTTATAGTTGATTATTGAGGAAATTCGGGTGGTTTAGCTTTACTGTGGAATAACGATATCTATACATGTGACAACCTATACCTTTCATCATATTGAGCCATAGTTCAGGAGGATCAAGATTCCAAGGGTTGGCGCCTCACTTGTATTTACAGATGGTCTACGGGGCCTGTAAAAGGTCATACTTGGAGTTTACTTGATCGATTGCATGAGGATCCTCAAGAGGAATGGTTATGCCCCGGTGATTTTAATCAAGTATTATCGTTGGCTGATAAGGACGGACCGTGAGCCTGCTTTTCTAATATGGTGGCGTTTAATGATGTCTTTGAGATATATGAATTAAAGGAGTTGGCCTTTGAGGGGTCGCGTTTCACATGGGGCAATGGTTGGCTTGATGTTGAATTTATCCAAGAATGACTTGACTATACTTTATGTAATGAACTTTGGATGAATAGATTCCCATGAGGATAGGTTCACCACTTATGTCGAGAAGCTTCAAATCATGCCCCGATTCTTATTTATCCTTTACGACGGGGGGTTGAGAGTGATGGTAGACGAACGGGGCAATGGTCATCCCGCTTTGAAGTGGTGTGGACTGAACATGATGAATATATATCAGTGGTTCAAAATGTGTGGCAATGTCCAAGTGTTGAGTCCACTATCACAGGGAAAGTTCACCATTTCATACGTGATTTGAAGGACTGGAATCGATTCACGTTTAGGGATATCGGCATACAGATTATAAAGGTGCGTGAGAAGCTAAGGTCTCTCCACAAGTTTGGTATACAATGGAACTTTGTGGCTCGTTGTCGGCTATTGGAAACCAAATAATATGATTTTATGAGGAAGGAAGAAATGATTTGGTTCTAGCGGTCGAGAGTAAATGAGTTGATATGGGGATATGAATACACACTATATTCACTCTCAAGCCAACGACCACCATAAATTCAATAGAATATCTAGATTTGTTGATGACTCTAGTATGGAATGGATATGTGGGGATGAACGGGCAAGGGTGGCAGTCGAGTATTTTCATAAACTTTTGCTATTGTTGGATGTTTGCTTGTGGAAGAGACGCTAGATGGAGTAGGTTTCAAGTTAAATGTGACTGCTAATTATCTCCAGTTGTAGCGTTTTATGAGTGAGGGCGCCAAATTTGTGTTATTCTTTATGAATCCTACAAAGGCACCGGGACATGATGGCATGTTTGCACTCTTTTATCAACATAACTGAGAGATGTCGGCAGTGAGGTTTCCAATTTTTGTTGGATATTCTCCATATGGGAGTTATCCCTAATGGTTTGAACCATACTTTTCTTTCCCTTATCCAGAAGGTTACGAGTTCATCCCGGGTGAAAGATTTGCATCCCATTAGCTTGTGTAATGTGCTCTTCAAAATCATTATGATGATGGTGGTGATTCGGATGAAAGCATATCTACAAAATGCGGTGGCTAAAACACGGTGCATTTGTTCCGGGCAAGTTAATTACAGATAATGTATTGTCTTCTTTTGAAGTTTTCCACTCATATGACAATCAAGTTGGATATGTAAAAACCCTACTATAGAGTTGAATGAAATATCTGGGAGCAATGCATGCTGTGGTTGGGCTTTGCTACTGAATGAGTTCTGCTTGTTCTGTGTTGTGTGAGATTTGTCACATTTGTTGCTTTGGTGGATGGAGTACCGACCTCCACTATTGTCCCGTTCTGAGGACTGCGATAAGGTGATCCTTTATCCCCGTTCCTTTTTCACTTATGTGTTGAATCTCTTTTGTTTGATTCGGGAGAGTGAATTAACTGGCCGGTGGAATGTATTCAAATTGCCCGGACGACACCTATTGTCTCTCATTTATTTTTCGCACATGATAACATCTTGTTTGCTAAAGCTTTTTGTCAACAAAGGCAAGAAATTGTTAATATCCGCTAGTGTTGTGAAGCAACCTCATGACAACAAATTAACTTTAGCAAGTCAAAACTGTCCTTTAGCCAAAATGTGGTGGAGAATAATGGGGAAGTTATTCAAAGTATTTTAGGGGTGGTGGAGGTGGAAAAACTTGAAAAGTATCTTGGACTCCCAACAATGGTTGGAAGATCCAAGCATGATATATTTCCAGCACTGCGCGATCGGGCGTGGCAGAAATTGTCTTTCTAGAAGTTTACTTCGTTATCCCGTGCCAAAAAGGAGGTTCTCTTTAAGTCTATTGTTCAATGTGTTCCCCATTATGGTATGTCTTGTTTTTCCGTACCGACTAGTCTATGTACGGAGATTGAGCATATTTTGTGCAAATTTTGGTGGGGTGATACACATGTGAATAATTTACACTAGTTGAGTTGGAAGAATATGTGTATCTTTAAGGATCAAGGTGAAATGGGTTTCCGGAACTTAACTGCATTCAATACAACTATGTTGGCTATAACAATATTGGAGGTTGTTATAGGATACTTCAAGTTTGTTGGTGCATCTATTGAAAGCTAGGTATTATCCTACATCAACTTTTTTGGAGGCGAATGCGGATAGTATCCCGGCGGAGTCTGTTGAGGGGTTGAGATGCTCTTTAGTAAGGGTTTGGTGATTGGTAGTGGGGAAACCGTGAAGGATATGACTGATAAATGCATTATGTGACCCTTATATTCAAACCACTTTTGATGCCGTTAAATTTAAATTTAGATACAATTTTTAATGATATGAATAATTTGGACACAAAGAACTGGAACCTTGATCTTCTTCAATAGTAGTTTATTCCTGAAGACGTTATGGTCATTCAAGCTATAGACCTTTTGTATGAGGGGGCTTTTCACAAACTAGTTTGGTTTTATGAGCCCGACATATCCTTTTCAATTAAATCATGTTATGACCTAGTGAATATGAGTAGTATTGAGGAAGACTCCTCTACTTCGGCGAGTACATCACGTGGCTTGTGGTAGAAAATATGAGTTGTTTTTTTATCTTCCACGAGTTAAGTAGTTCCTCGGGCGTCTTTATCATGGTATTCTTCCAAGTAAGTATAATTTATTTAACCGGAAGTGTGTTAGAGATCACTGTTGTTTAGTTTGTGGCCGTATGGAGACGGATGAACATGTATTGTTCGAGTGTATTCTTGCTAAAAAAAAGCTTGGGTTATGGTGACTTTTGAGTTATAAGTTTAAGACTTGACGCCGTGATTTTATGCACTAGTTCGAGTGTGTATTGCACGACACGAATAATGATGATGTCAACCGTTATGTTATAATCTTGTACAACATCTTGTTAGAACGATATCTCCGAATCTTCAGGGGTGATTAATGGGATGCAATATAGGTGGTGGAGGATCAACTTACTTGGTGGGAGGAGTCCAAGCGTATACAAGCATTGCTACCTCGTTTGCATATGTTAGCTTTGAGTGCGTCTTACTTGGTGGGAGCAGTCGAAGATATACAAATGATACATGTAATGAACAAGTATAAAAAAATGTGTTTGAAATGGATCACACAAGCAATATCGATAAAAGCCTTGAATCCTCAATCATCAATGGTGGAGTTACAAAGTATACATTTAAAGATAATAACACAAAACAAAAGCAACAAATTTCAAAATGAAAAGCTAACTCTCACACAAGAACGAAGAAGCAGTCTAATTAAACACAAGTTGGGTGCAAAAGCAACCTTCAGTACGCAAAGTTTTATGCTTCCAAATAACAACCTTGAAGAGCTTGATAAAACCTACAAAAAAAACTCTTGCGGAATAAAAGAGAACAACATAGACCAATCATCAATGGTGGAGTTACAAAGAATACATTTAAAATGAAAAGCTAACTCTCTCACAAGAACGAAGAAGCAGTCTAAGTAAACACAAGTTGAGTACAAAAACAACCTTCAGTACGCAAAGTTTTATGCTTCCAAATAACAACCTTGAAGATCTTGATAAAACCTACAAAAAAACTCTTTCGGGATAAAAGAGAACAAGAGAACAACATAGACCAATCATCACCTAGGACGAGATTTGCAAACAAAAAAAGAACGGAAGAATGAGATTAAGGGTGTGTTCGGTAGGGGATGTACGTTATTTTGAAGCTTAATCTAGATGGGATTTAAAAAGGATTATATACTAAAATGGGGTTTAATATGAGCTATAAGTTTTAAAAATAAACCCAACGGGGTGTTTGGTATGAGGTTTTTAAAAGGGTTTATTAAATACATATTTACAATTTAGCCTTGATTCTAAACAAAATTTTGTTACTGTTAATTGTTTTGGGTTGTTTGGACTCGTTACAAGTTCACGGCGTAGCTGCATGGACTCGTTACATGTTCGAGTCGCTTGGACTTGTTACATGCTCACAGCGTAGCTTGGACTCATTACATGATCGCGGCGTATCATCTTCAACAAACTGCTCATCCTCTTCAGCGAACGACATCATTGCTCCTTCGTCGAATTGCTCCTTATCTTTATTGAACGGCGGCACTGCTGCGTTTCTATTTGTTTTGGGCTGCTTGGACTCGTTATTTTTTGTTGTTGCATTATTTGCTTCTGCTATTTGTTCGTGTTTGTTGTTGCGTATATGATGAATTTCTACTTCTACTCTTCAACCTTAGTGTTTGTTATTTGTTTGTGTTTGGTAGTTATAAATTGCAACCATAATCATATGCTTTATGAGTGGGTTTAAAAGGAAATCGATTGTTGTTTGGGTTGTTAGTTGACATGTTTACAAATTACGATACATGAGGATCATTGTGCTTCAATGGTGAGAAAGAGAATAAACAAACAGAGATTTTGTAAGTATAACCAACAAAACTCAAAGGTTCATAGATACCCACATGATTCACGTAAACACTCAAAACAAGATGTGATATGTCGCGTAAACAAAACACTCTTTTCAACTATATCATAAGCTAATCCAGGATTCATAGAGATGCACGAGACTTGTCTTATTCTCAAGAAAAGAGAAGTGATAATCAAAGGCACATTCACAATCCTTCTCAGAACATTCACATATATCACTAAGGGTTTTGGCTAATTTTGTGTTATGAAGATTAAATATCAGTACAAAACCTAGAATTGACATGAAATAAGATGAGAAGAAAGGATATCAATATGAAAAGTCGTTGCAATACTATAGTGTGAAGGTATACTGATTTGATTTAGGTATCATTACAGAAAATACTAAAACAAATCATGTTCTTGTATGTAGAGCAATGTTAGGGTGATACTAGCGTCGAAAAGTTTCTTTAAGTTTTTAGTTTTGCATCAAAGTAATAAAGAGATAAGTGAAACTAGCAATGAATAAAAATTCAACGGGATCAGGTTATAACAAACAACATAAGGAATATATCTATCGTCGGAAGGAATTTCGCCGTCACCCGATTATCTTCTTCCGGCTCGTTCTAATTTGCAATGGTGAAGAACAGTGGTCACTTGTCGCGTTTTGTTTCTTTTCGCAAAGGGTATGTGTGAATCGAAAATCAGCAGAGGATATTATCACCATTTTTAATCCCTAATAATCTCTTTTATAATCTCCATCTTTAATCAAGCACATCCACACAATATATTCCAATAATTTAATCTAAATACCTTCATTACTATCCTACCAAACACACCCTAAGAAAAACTAAATCATGAACAAAGCCTTACAAATTAAGATAATATAGAAAATCCTTGCGGAACCAAACAATATTTAGGTGAAAGTCTTAATGAAAAAAAAATGCTACATACTTCATTACCAAAAGAAAGAACCAACATCTTGACAATCTAACAACCTCATACAACTTAAAGCTGAATTTAAGAAAGGACTTAACTAGTAGGTCGTTAATGACAACATAATCAATTTCTAGCATGATAATTGGGTCACCACTACGCCACTTATAAAAAGTATTCATAATGCAAATCAAATTAATACCAACATAAACGTAAATGATTATATTAATAACTCTAGGGAGTGTGATATTTACAAAATTTATAGCGATCTCCAAAAACATCCTTAGCCATTGAGATTCTGAATAAAAGTAAGGAAAAAATTATCACAAAAATGAAATACCAGAAAAATTATATTATCAATGTAACCAAAATGGGTGCTTTAGACCCAACTTAGCTTTGAGATGATAATGTAATGGAGGATGAGTATTTTATCTCTATAAATGTGTGTGACTGGATTTGAAAACTTAACACATGAAACAACCTAAAATGAAAAATTTTCTATAACAAATTTCAAAATAGTGGATTAACAACAAAAGCAAAACTTGATGGAAAAAAAGTTATAGTTACTAGAAACTGGAAATGTGTAACCATTACCTCGAGGACTTGTGCCATTACTTTTGGATTGTCCTTTTAATAATCAAATCATTAATAAAACTGGTAGAACAATCTCAAACAAAATAAACAGCAATAACCATGAGGACAAAAAAATAAATGACATTTTTAAGAAAATTAAAGATAAAATTTGACAAAAGGAGGTCACATGCCTTGCTACTGTATATTGGGGTGGTTGTTTCTCTAAAACAAAATTATGTTCAATAATGAACATTTTGACTCATTTAATAATATACCTTTTTCATTAAGAATCAAATCCACGGATGGCAAAAAGGTGTCATAGATGTGGATGACTATGACAATAAGCCACTACCAAAAAAACAACAACAACATCAAACGAAAAAATAACATCAAATGAAAAAAAATCAGAACATGGATTCCACAAACTTAATTTTGATGGCCCTAAACTTGAGTCAAGGGTTACCTCTATCAATTTGTTATCCGGAACAACAATGGAGAGGTTATTTGTCTTGGTTTTAATAAAAATAAGTTTAATTCGGGGAAAAAGCGGAAATATTTGCTCTTAAACGGGTTTACAAGAAGCTATTGGAGTTGTTTGCGGGATGTCGAGATGATTATATCCAATTCCACACTAGGATCTTTGATTTTTTTTTATGAAGTCTATGTTAAACATGTTGAACTCTTTGGAAATCTCGACACTCAACACCATCTTTTTCAATGATCCTAAATTTTGTGTTGTCATCCACAAGGATGCTTTAATTGAACTACTTCTAGCCGTTCTAGCTAGGAGATAGGTCATTGTAATTACTTTCCATTATTAAAAAATGTATTAGTTTTTTTTTGGTAGAAGAGATTGGGAGAGCGGACTCTCACCCATATTATTGCAAACAGAACATAAAAAGCTAACACCTGACAAGTCTTTGGGTCGCTACGCCTCAGGCATCGTTTTTCAACAAAGAAATAACAAAACTAGGTGGGTGATTTATTAGGAAATAACCCAGAGAGAAAGCATAAGCGATGGAAGCTAAGTGATCGACAACGATATTAGCCTCGCGATAGATATGACAGAGTTGGACGAGTCAGTCCCTACGAATGAAGTCTTGGCATCTTGAGACCAAACTGAATAAAGGATGAGAAGACGAGATATTGCTCTTGACAAGCTTGAGAACTAGTTCGGAATCAACCTCCACAATAATTCTTCTAAAACCCTTCTCCCATGTAAGATAGAGACCCGCAATGAGACCCTAAAGCTCTGCCGAGGGGACGATATTACACCAATATTCATGACAAATCCTCTCAACCACTGCCCTAGAGCATCACGGATGACTCCACCAACAGTGGCGCTACCCACGTTGGTTCGAGCCGAGCCATCAATGTTAAGTTTAATCCAGGTCTCAGCCGGAGCCTCCCATCTAACATCCACAGTCGTTCTTGGATTAGTAGTCATATTCAATGAAACACGAGCATGCGCCACGGAGATGCTTTTGGTATAAGTTACAATGACAACAACCTTATTAGGTGGGCAGGGCTTGTTCCTAAACACAACATCGTTTCGCCATTTCCAAGACATCCACAGAGCCACCGCAAAGCACGAAGCCCATGGAAGGTTGGAGTCGAACGAGAAAGGTTATGATAGAGACACATGTTGAAGTCTGAGTTATAGAAAACGTATTGGTAGAATGAATGGGATCAACCGGTCTATTTAAGGCTCGATTGATTATTTATCTCGTTATAAGCCGTTCTAGGGTCCACTTTGAAGACTAGAGATTATGGGTGCTTATCAAGTTTACGAAAATCATGAAAGAAAAACATAAGCTAGGTGGCAGGTGTTTAGAAGTTCCAGCTTAATAAAATTTGCGTTAGTTTATCCAAACTTATATTTTTTTATCAATTCATAAACTATATAGAGGAAGTGTTAATTTCTTGAATGATATATTATTATTATTATATACATAGCTCTAAAAAAGTTTTTAAAAAAATTAATATATATATTCTCTCAAACATCCAACAATTTGATAAAAAAAAAATTAATTAACTACATATTTCCTCTGCCAATGAACTTCACCTTAGCTTCAAATCTAATAGAGTCGATATTCCTCCCACCAAAAAAAAGAGAGACTCATGTTCCTTCGTCGATCCTTTATCCCTTCCAATTCTTCATCGAGCTAGCTTGCACCAATCTTCGTCTTGTCTCTCTTCTTTCAAATCTAGACTACCAACATCCAACAAACCCGGCCTCCATTCTCCTCCCCCGTTCCTCTCTGCCTGTGTTACATCCTAATGGCTCCAACCAACTACACCTGCCCTAAGAGACATGCGTAATTCCGCCTTCTTCGCACAGAATTGGTAACACCCTCAACCTGGGTTGATTGTGATTGTCTTGTGTATATCATAATCTGAGTTTGTGAATCTTTTGCTTCTTCATTGTGTAGTTGGAACTGCTTCACTTCCCCCTCATTGGCTCTAAGTAGATTTTTCCAAACGCACGCTCTACTTTGGCCTTTTTTCCTCTTCCATTTCAGTCCAGGTATAAGCCTCATCTCTTCCTTTTGAATATGAAGGGAAGAGTAATAGCTTTGGATGTGTTGCTCTTGGCATTTTTCAGTTTGGATTATGTGCTTTGGTAATGTCTAGATGATAATTTGTTGAGTATGTGTATTAAACACTATTGACACTGAATATTAGCATATATCACTTCAAAATACACTCCACCTGCTCGACAAAATGCTCAATCTAAAATACAGAGAGTTGGGCTCCCTATTCTACAGATTTTTTTAACTCTAAAATAACAACTCTTCTCTAATCAAATAGGAACTCTTAGATGACATTTCTGGATTTTAGTGTATTAATGTTAATTTACTCTTATTTATTATTCGAATGTGAAACCCATAAAACATCTATTGTAGATGCTTTTGATATCCAATATAATGAACCAGAACGGATATCCAGTTTCCTTGAAAATATCACAGGTGGAGCTATTAAGAGCAGGGAGAAGGAGACCATGCATTTTTTACTATAGGTGTAGCAAAGCTTTAGATGGCCAACATACTAAGTTAGTTTGGGGGATTCAGCTAACTGGATCTAAGCATCTGCTCTGTCAATATGCCCCTTTCTTGGTAGTTTCTAGAATAAGCCATGCTGTCTAACCTTGTTCCTCCTATACTTGTTCTTGCCCTTCTTTCCGCGAGGTTTCTTTCTCTTCTGTTTTTTTTCCTTTTAAGGGGAAATTGTGGAAATGGATTTGATTTCAATTGGGGTTCGTAATTAGAGTATGACGACGACAAAGTCAATCCTCCTTTGAACTGTTTGATAGGGTGTGTTGGATTTTGGTTTTCCTGTTTTGATGGTCTGTCATTTTTCATAGGGTTATTGAATATGTATGTATGTTTGTTTGTAAATACTCTATTTGTATATCTAGGTTTCCTCTCACTATCTTGTCTTATACCTGTGATTTTTTACAAGTTGAGTTATGTCATTCCTAAAACATTATGCATTATGCTGAAAGAATTGTTTGATAGAAACTGAAATAAATTTCTATGAATCCGATAGGGTAAGTACCAAGTGAATCGCTGAATGCAATACCAATTATAATGGAGTTGTGAATAATTTTTGTTGTTTTTATTTTTATAACCATTTACAGAACCAGTAATGAAAGCATTGTAATGGACAATATCGTTTTGAGTTATTTAGTTTAGAATTATGAACTGGTATAAGAAGTTGATATCAGTTGCAATTTCTTGGTGTTTTTGGATGGAATATTAAATGCCAGTGAAGATGAGCTCTCTTTCTCCAGTTGGTGTACACAGTTTGGTTGAATGGACATACTCTAACGGTTCTAGCTAGTATATTTCATTCAAAGAGACATGAACAGAAATTAACAACACAGTATAGTACACTAACTGACTAACAAGAACAGTATATGCAAATGCTAGTATATTTCATTCAAAGAGACATGGATATTAAATGCTATTATATTTCGTTCACAGACATGAACAGTAGATAACAACATAGTACACTAACTGACTAACAGCTACAGTATAGTACATATATGCAAATGAGCAGGTGAGTCAAGAAGATTCAACAGGCATCTCGTATCGGCACAAGGGGCACACGTGGTTCGTCTCGAACCAGCGGAGAATGCAGGACTCGTGGAAAACGTGGGAACAAGGAAGTGTGAGTGACCTACATTTCCATTTGATGCTGTCAATGCAGATTGAACAGTCGGGACAAGTCCAGTCAGCATCGAACCTGCCACCCTGAAGAATCATGCTCTCTATCCTCTTAAGGATCAAATCAAAAATGGGTAAACTTGCAGCGGGCCTTGTCCTGGGGACAGCCTCCTGGAAGGACTCCGAGATGGCCCTATCGAGCGCAGAAGCAGCAGCAGACTCAGCAGTGCCAGTGGGAGGAAACTGGAACTCGACTAAGTGTGCAGATGTGAAATGGCGGTCAGAGCAAAGGTGATTGGTGTTTGCCGGGTCGATGACCTGGGAGATGAAACTGCAAGCGAGGCCGGCAACGGCTGTTTGAGGGAGGTGGGTTAGGTGCTCCAAGAAGCGGTTGCAGAAGTAATGGCGGTAATCATCATAGCTGAGAAAAGGGGTTGATTCAAAGCAGGGGATGGTTAGGTAATCTAGGGCGGACGAAGCTCCGCTGTCTAGAGACGCAACCACCAGGTAGCCGCATCCTTGTTCGGGCGGAACAAGTACCTCTCTTCTTCGAAAGCTAAATTCGAGCCGTTGGGTTGACATGGCTGTTCAAGAGCGATTTGGCGGTGCAATTGTGAGTTCGTTCTTGAGCTCCGATGGCAGGGCCTAATCTTATAACGGCATAACGGTACAGTTTCAAAATAAACGCGGACTATTCAAAATAAACGCGTACTGCTCCAAGACACATACCTTTTTTTGTTTTGTTTTTCTTTTTTCTGGACCAAATTAATTAGGGAATAAATCATGTGTTTTATTGTTGTGAGTGCTTTAATCACCTTACAAGGTTTGGAATTCTTGAGATTCGTAGATATCGCTATATAATTTGAATATCTGAATATTTTTAAAACATATAAAATTGAAGTAAAACCAATGGCATAAATAAGTTTTGGTCTAAATAAGATTTTTACTTTCTTGCTTTAATCACGAAATCAATTTTCAAGTTTTCATCTACTATGAAGTCTATGATATTACATATACTATAAATATGTTTTTTCCTGTGATATATGATAAAAGTTCTAAATTTACGATGAATAAATAAAATACCCGACTAAAATATCTTAACTGATTAAAATTAATCTAAAATTAAAAAATAATTAAACAACAACAATAATAATCATAGTAAATCGTCGAGCCACTATGTCGGACGTGCCAAATGACAAATCTCGTTCTACGGGCCTCGTAATAATAATTATCGGGTTAAGGTTGCGGACGGACCGGAAGACAAATTTCATTCCATGGATAAAGTCTCATGATTTTCATCTAGTAGTTTGTCGGACATTTTCGAACATCTTTCCAATGAATTTGATTTTTTGTCAGCACTACAAAGTAAGTTGTAGATCTTTAAAGAACTTTCAAAGTAGTTTTGTGTGTTTTTCAGTTCCAACCAAAATAACGGGAATATCAGTTTTACTAAGACGTTGCAAAACCGTCACTTTTCATCCAATATTGTTCTCAAAGACAATAATTGTTGATATGGAGCAATTGTCTTGTTTATTGTAACTCGGATGACGATTACTACCTGGTGATCTAGAGCAATTGTCTTGGTTTCTTGTAAATCGAGAAACATTATACAAAAAGGTATGTGTCTTGCACACTATTAATTAGATCATGCACATTTTCATGTTATCAAATTGAACTAATTATTGAGTTTTGTAATTCTAGGCGAGGGCAACAGATTAAGGATATTTTGGAGGGATGCATGAATTTAAACATGATTGACTTCATTGCTACGAGGGCAACGGAATTTTCCATCATTTTTCATCAGTTCCCGTAAGCTTGCCTTGAGAGCCGGTGGAAATGTCAAGTGTAGCCGTTATCAGACACTACAATAATCTCCTTCATTTCCCATACGTTAAGGCTCCCAAACGGTGACGATTATTACTTGATGATCCAGAGTGATTGCCTTGGTTTCTTGTAACTTGGATTATACAAAAAGATATGTCTCTTGCACGCTATATATTAACTAGATCACGCACATTTTCATGAAAAATTGTGTACCAAAATATCCTCCATGTCATCACTCGACAATTATGGTATATAAAATAATTGCAAAATTATTACTAATAGGCGAAACAATCATGTCTAAACTCACGCATATCCCTCCAAGCTGCTCTCGTAGCAAATCAGTCAATACATGATAATATAATTATTGCCAACAAGATTTTTCATTCCTTTTGATCCAGAAAGGGTGGAAAAAGGATGAATTGCTATCAAATCAGACATGAAAAAAGCTTATGACCAAGTCAAATGGGAGTTCATTCTTATTGTTCTAAAGAAGTTTGGTTGTCCCCACTGACTTAGATTTAGGGTTTACAATTTTATTAAAAAACAAGTCGATCAAAGTTGATAATGGCCAAAATACATTAGATTTAGGGTTTGTAATTTTATTGGTTGACCCCACTGACTTCACTCGTCTATTGCCCCCAAAGTCAATTTTTATCCAAATTACTCTAGAGAAATGACTAACAGGCAAGTTGGGAACACGTGGTTAGGACCTTGCTTGATATATAGGGATACTTTTATGGATAAAGCGTTAAATTTCAATATAGAAAATAAATTAATGGGCAAGCGGAATTGGGATTCAATCTAAGAAACACAAGATCCGTCTCGATCCCGTCCATGAAAAATTAGCCAGGACGGGATTGAGATGACTATAATCCCGTCCCATTTCGTCTCGTGCCCACCTCTAGATTATATTGTTGGTGTTACCAAATTGGGTGCTTTACATTCAAGTCAACTTTTGAGCTAATAATGTAATGGAGGATATGTGTTTTATCTTTGTAAATGCGTGTGACGAGATTTAAGAATTTAACACACAACATAAAATGAACAACTATCTATGAAAAATTTCAAAAAAAAAAAACGGATTACCAACAAAAGTAGAATTTGACGGAAAAAAATTTGCGATTACTAGATACTGTATGTGTAAGCATCACTTTGAGGACTTGAGCCATTTATTTTTTGATTGCCCTTTTACCAATCAGATCATAATAAAATTGATAGACCAATCCAAGACAAAATAAACAACAATAACCATGAGGACAAAAAAGTAAATGATATTTTTCAGGAAATTAAAGATAAAATTTGACAAAAGAGGTTCACATGCCTTGCTATTATATAGTGGGGTTGTCGTTTCTCTAAAACAAAATTATGTTCAATAATGAACCTTTTGACTCATTTAATAATTCAACTTCTTTCATTAACAATCAAATCCACGAATGCCAAAAAAAACTACATAAATGAGGATGATTATGACATTAGGTCACCACCAAAAAAACAACACCACCATCAAACGAAAAAAACCATCAAATGGGATAAACCGGAACAAGGATTCCACAAACACAACTTTGATGGCTATAAACTTTAGTCTACGGTTATCTCCATCGGTTTTGTTATCCGGAACCATAATGGAGAGGTTATTCGTCTTGATGGAAAAAAGTTCAACTCGGTGATAAAAACGGGAGTATTTACTCTTAAAACGGGCTTGCAAGAAGCTATGAGATTGTAAATAACAAAAGATCCAAATTAAGGGTGACGATTTGTGTATCAAAGCACTTTAAGGTTCTTGGAGTTGTTTGTGGGAGGTCAAGATGATTATATTCAACTTCAGACTAGATTTTATATTTTTTTGATGAAGTTCATATTAAGCATATATTCAGAGAAATAAATTGTGTTGTTGACATATGTTTACGTCAATTTCACTTTCCCATGTGAATGAAAACCCCAAACCCTCATAAACAGCACGCCTCACGCGCAGGTCTTTCCACAACCCAAATCAATCCTCCCTCAACTTAAATGTAAGGCGGTTGAACACCAAAAGCAAAAATAAGAAATCTCTCAAAAGATTCTCAGGCTTAACCTTCATAATCCTTCTAAATCTTTGGGTTTCAGATTTAGAAAATGAAACAGAAAACTTTCAATCAAAAGGATGAGGGAATGGAGATCCGCCACCTCTAGAAGGGATTGGGGAAGATTTAGTATACCTTCAAAAGCGAGTCCTCAATCCGTTGTTTGACTCGATGTAGCTTTGAACGATCTTTCCTGGAAGGTAATTTGCGATTACTCGATTGATTCTCCTCTAGTCTTGACTTGTCAGACAATTGGTGGGGAGTTGTTAAAATTACTATTGTTGTCGGCGTTGCCTTTAGAGTGTCCGACACTCGTTCTCCCTCCTTGTAAGTTACAGGATCACCACCCTGTTTCACACCGACTTTATGCCTTTTTGCTTGCCTCCTTCGTTTCATTTTGTCTTTTACTCTCTCCCCGTTTCTTCCTAGAATACCCTCTTCCTTTTCATTTTGGTGTGCTTGCGCTGCTTGCTCATGAAAAATCAGCCGGTTTCGTATTTGGAGAAACTGGTTAATACTCCTTTGAGTATCAACAAATAATAATGACCTACCCAAGGTTTCAGTCACCAACATTGCCACCATAGAGGCCTCAAAACCTATTTTTATTACTAACACCACCACGGTCATTAATTGGGACTAAAACCCCCTCTAGATGTTGCTTATTTTTATTCACTTGTTTTGTTAACGTGTCAAGGCATGCCAATTTTTTTTGTTTTGTTTTTGTAAATCCCTACAGGAATTTGTCTTGTTGACAATGAGAAATTCAATCTCCTTGACAAAACTGATACGCCTCATGCACTTATGGAATCTCTTTATTTATTGGTTTATAACCTATTTCACGACTAAAAGTTCTCGGCTAGAATAGCTATTAACCGAATTCACGCTTCATTTAAAATATTTTTGTGGCCGGTTGTCTGAACTTACAATCTTTTTACCACCTTGGATTCACAAAGCAGCTAACCTAAGCACTTATCAATGACTTACAAACCTAAATGTTATTTACTAAAAATCTCTCATGGAAGCAAAAACTCATGTCGACCTCTCTTTTCTTCAAAGATGTTGGTTTCTCGATCTTGAACAAACCGCATTCCACCAATTTAAAAAAGATGGCTGCAAAAATCCAAGCTTTCAGTCACTAAACGAGATCATTATTTGTTATTGGATACAATCTACTTCTTTATTTGTGAACCAAGTCCATAAACAAAGGGGGCGGGTGGCTCTATCGGAGTCAATACCAAGGAAAATATTATAAAAGGGTTAAAGCCTCTATCTCGACGGCCTCTCTGGTCATGATGATATGCTTTGTGTGTCAATCAGTTGATCCTAATATATATATTTTATCTACTGAACTCGTAATTGGTTTGCAATCAATGTTGAACTTATTCCTCCCTCATGTCTTTCAATGTGAGCAAAAATATTCAGCAAAAATATCGATGTTTGCTATAGGTAATCCCTTAGGGATCCTAATTAAACAAATATAATCATTTGATCTTATATGACACCTTTGAAGCTAAAAAGTTTTTTCTACAAGGTATTGATTAACTATTATTGCTTGATCTTTGATGATAACAATTTTAACCTAAGGTCTCTCTTTAAAACAAGTAGTTTATGTTTGACTACGTTCTCTAACTCGAATTTGATGAATCATAACCATATTCTACCCCACAAATTTTCTCCTTTGGGTACAAAATAACCAGGTTGTAGGTTATCACCACATAAAATTGATAATCTTACCCACTATACAAATAACAATACCAAGGAGTGTTCAAAATGTTATATCCATATTAAATCTAATGCTGCTTCGTTTTTCTTTCTTTAAAACAAGCTGCTCTTTTGCAATATGGTTTTTGAACTCAGGCAAAACCTCTAATACCGATTACAACCAACGGTTTATAAAATCTCTAGGCTACAAGCCTCAATTTCTTCTTGTTAGAAATAAGTGTCTCTAAAAACTCAATGTTGCTTCGTTTATCATACTATATCCGCTATACACTCATAACAACATAACATGAATGACAAAGGGTCCGTTTAGCATGACATAGTAGATTATTTGGGAGATTAAAATTTCACAATAATCTCCAATAATCTCGATAATCCATGTTGAAGTGGATGAAAAAAATGGGCAGAATAATCTCCCAAAATAATCTCCCGAGATTATAATCCCCAATAACCTCGATAATCTATGTCCACCGAACGCACCCAAAGAATCCAAAAAGTCCTAATTGTCAAATTTTCAATGAATCAAAAAATGACCAAATGAGTCTTATCCTTAAGCCTTATTATTATTTTGATTACAAAATAGATGATGCTTGGTTTCTCCCGTTGTTCCCTAGACTTTCTACCCCTGTATTTCCGGTCCTTCAAATATGAACGTTTATGCTCGTTGTCTCTTGTTGGTTGGATCATCATGTTTTTCCTTGAAGACCTATATGCTTTCGGATTCATTTTGATGTATTTTTGTTTATTTTTTTCTCCTTTGTTGAGAGACCCTTCATGACGGTTACTTCGTTTGTCGATCTTTTTCTCTCTTTTGACCCACTAGACGGCACGCCGTCTAACGTTTCGAACCGTTTTCCACTTTTATTAAAAAAACAAAATTGTGTTGTTGGCATGCTGACCCCTTTGAGAATCTAGACACTCAACACTAATTTTTCGATCATCCCAAAATTCGTGTTTTTGTTGGCAATGATGCTTTATATTGATCTCCTTCTAGGAGAAAAGTCATTCTAACTGTTATGAGCATTTCTTGCGTTTGGGAGCATTTGGGAAAAGAGCAGTAAATTCGTCACCCTTTGGGAGCCTTAACGTTTGGAAGATAAAATGAGCTTATTGTAGGGCTTGTTTGGTATCAGCTTCTTGGAGATTCATTTAGATTCTTTTTCACGGGATTCTTTGGGATGGCAAAATTGGTGCCGTTTGGTATGGGTTGCAGCTTCGGTATTGTATTATTTTATGAGATTCTTTTGGAAAAAGAATCCCATAAAAAAAGCTTGCCCATCCAAACTTCTTGGGATTCTTTGGGTTAGATTCTATTCATATCTACCCCTACCCTTCTTCTCTTTTTTCACATTCATTCATCTCTTTCGTTTGAACACCGCCATTGATGCCCATCTTTGAAGCTCTCAACACCATCTTTCTATATCCAATGTCCCTACCGATTCATGTTGACCTCATACCGGACGAAGATGAAGACAGATTTGCCGTAATATTTTCTTCCCTAGTCTCCCGCCATCCAAATGTGATGGGGTACTGGATCAAATTTTTGGTTTTGCTCATCAGATGCTCATTTTTCGATTTCCTTATCCCAATTGGTCTACTATTTTCAATTTTGTTCAAGACTCGTCTCTTATGCTTCTTTGATAATTCACCATTTAGTTCGTTTCCCTCTTAAGAACTTCCGTAAGCATGAAATTTGGGTCGGGTTTTGCTTGGAGGTATATGCCTTGCTTGTAATTTGAACTGGATTTCTTCATTTTCAACTACAAGTTGGGAATTGTGGTTCCAAAATTGCTCATCAGGTAAACCCAGCTGTTGAAGAATTCTTGTATTTGAGTAATGGGTCAAATTTCTCAATCTCAATCCTAGGTTTTGGGTGAAGCTCAATTTTTTATTGGCTAGTTTGAGGCGGGTCTACTTGTATGTGATAGATTGTGATCGTTGGCGTTTTGGGTAGTTCTTATTAGGTTTCTTGGTTGCTAGTTGTTTGAGTTGGATTATGTCAGAAGTTTGCATGATCATCTTAGATTTTGTCTAGGGTTTATGAATTTGTGAATTATTTTGTAATTGGTGATTAGAGTTGTGCATTGAGTAGTTTGAGGCGAGGTTCAGAGATGGCTAGGCTGAGCAAAACCAGAAATATGCTTGAGAATTTTGTTAAAGAAGGATCAGTCAAATGGTGCAGGTGAGTGTTTTGTCTATTACACTTTAAACTTGCATTGGAATTAAGGAATTTTGGTGTTGTGGGCATTGACCTCTCAGGGAATGCCCTCATCAACAAACTTACGATGTACTCGTTTAGTGTGTATTTGGAATGAAGAAGAAAATTAGGGTATTGTCGTAATTTTTGTAAATAATCTATCTAAATAATTTAATACCGAACATATACCATTTACACAAAATTTCTATCGGCTCCTAAGGCAAGGTTATGGAGCTGATGTAAAATGACGGAAAATTGTGTAAAATGTCCTTCATCCTTTGCCCTCAAGCTCGAACCCAGGTATCCCATTTCCATCAGCAACTCTCTAATTCTCAAGCAATTGTTATCCCCGGTTGTAGCCATCAACACATTCCAGGCACACAAAAAATCCTCCTCCGTTGCTGCTTCTTCGATCCGCCTAAGGAGCTCATTCTTCTTGATCCTTCTTCTTTTAACTCTGCTTTTTAGCTTTGGTATGAGATTAATGTCAAAGTTTTCTCTTCTTTCTTTTTGATTATAGAGATTGCTGTAAGGCACACCAAGTGTTTGATAAAATGCCAAGCTGATTCATTTCTATTTTTTTTAATCCTGCTTCCTAACATTTGCAGTTAGTTGATCTTTAAGCTATAAGAGGTTTCTGTTTTGATCATGCAAAGTGTTGTGCTCTTCCATTTTTATCACTTGCATTTAAATGGACTGATTTCTACTTGGAAAGCCATGACAGAAACTTCTGCTGTGAAGAGAATGATCCAAACATTTACTTCTACTGTGAAGAGAATGATCCAAACTTCTGCTGTGTAAATGCTGATGATCCCAGTCACAAATATTGTTGTTCCTACTTCTGTTGTGAAGAGAAGGATCCAAACTTTAGCTGTTTGATAAAATGAATATTTGTTTGGCATGGCTGATTTGAATGATCATATTGCATTTAACTATGTGATAAAATGATCATATTGTATTTGTGTAGATGATCCAATATCTTTTGATTTAGCAGAAAGTTATGAAGACTCTAATTGCCACTATTGTTTGGCATGGCTGAGTTGAATCACAAAGCTAATTGTTTGTGAAGTAAAGCCAAATGAGCACCGATCCAAATGCATGAATATCACTAGATTCAATTTACTAATGACTCAATTCAGTGACATCCATCTTTTTCATTAGCATTGTTTGAGTTAATGTTAATTTATAATATTATTAGAGATGGTTTCCTTAATTCCAAATATCCTGCATAAGATGGATTTCTACTCTTTTCTTTTAGGGAAGCTATCTTCATCACAAGGTGTCAACTGTTGAACTTGGAGGTACTTGTTCAAATAAACAGAATACTCAGGTTATGGAACTTAAGCACCACGTGAGTCTCTAACTTTGTCATTCCATTTCTTGAGTTTGGATGGATGATTCCTGCAGATGCAGAACTTAACATTAAGCCGATATTCCTGCAGATTCAGAATCTCAAGAACGCATTGTTAAACAAAGAAGCCCAGAACGTTCATTCAAGTAGCCGACCAAAATTTCCGTGTGAGAAACCAAAGACAGGTGTTGAAAGAACTCCACAGCCTAGGAGAAGTAGAAGAATGGAGCTTTTTCCCATTAGTTATGCTATACTTTGTAATTTATAATTGTATAAACGTATTCTCTCCAAATGTATACATATATATACAAGTAATTTATCCTAACTAGAAAGATTGAAGCTACTATTAAGCAATTTCTTAGTGTTTTTGGATGGAATATTAAATGCCAGTAACGATGATCTCTCTTTCTCCGATCGATTGGTGTACACAGTTTGGTTGAATGGACCTACTCTAGCTAGTAGCTAGTATATTTCATTCAAAGAGACATGAACAGCAATTAACAACACAGTACAGTAACACTAACTGACTAACAAGAACAGTATATGCAAATGCTAGTATATTTCATTCAAAGAGGCATGGATGTTAAATGCTAGTATATTTCGTTCACAGACATGAACAGCAGATAACAACATAGTACACTATTGACTAACAGCTACAGTATTGTACATATATGCAAATGAGCAGGTGAGTCAAGAAGATTCAACAGGCATCTCGTATCGGCACAACGGGCAAACGTGGTTCGTCTCGAACCAGCGGAGAATGCAGGACTCGTGGAAAACGTGGGAACAAGGAAGTGTGAGAGACCTACACTTCCATTCGATGCTGTCAATGCAGATGGAACAGTCAGGACGAGTCCAGTCGGCCTCGAATCTGTCACCTTGAAGAATCATGTCCTCTGCCCTCTTAAGGATCAAATCAAAAATGGGTAAACTTGCGGCGGGCCTTGTCCTGGGGACAGCCTCCTCCTCCTCCTCCTCCTCGAAGAACTCCGAGATAGCCCTATCGAGCTCAGCAGCAGCAGCATACTCAACAGTGCCAGTGGGAGGAAACTGAAACTCGACAAAGTGGGCAGATGTGAAATGGCGGTCAGAGCAACGGTGAGCGGTGTTTGCCGGGTCGATGACTTGGGAGATGAAACTGCGAGCGAGGTCGGCAACGGCAGTTTGAGGGAGGTCGGTTAGGTGCTCCAAGAAGCGGTTGTAGAATTCATGGCTGTAATCATCATAGCTGAGAAAAGAGGTTGATTCAAAGCAGGGGATGGTTAGGTAATCGATGGCGGATGAAGCGCCGCTGTCCAGGGACGCAACCACCAGGTGGCTGCATCTATGTTCGGCCCGAACAAGCACCTCTCTTCTTCGAAAGCTAAATTCGAGCCGTTGGGTTGACATGGCTGTTCAAGAGCGATTTGGCGGTGCAATTGTGAGTTCGTTCTTGAGCTCCGATGGCAGGGCCTAATCTTATAACGGCATAACGGTACAGATTCAAAATAAACGCGTACGATTCAAAATAAACGCGTACTGCTCCAAGACACATACCTTTTTTGTTTTGTTTTTCTTTTTTCTGGAACAAATTAATTAAGGAAGAAATCATATGTTTTATCCTTTTAATCTACTCTAGGATTTTCTCGAATCACTTGAATGGACAAGTTTTGAAATTTGAATATCCGATTGTTTTTAAAACGTATAAAATCAATATATACTTACTTTTAAAATTGCATATATAATACTAAATTGCCATTAATTAAAATTATCTATTTTAAGAATTAATTTCAACCAAATTAAATTATCTATTTCTTAATTACATTCTGTTAAATCTAGTTGTTTACAAAATAAATAGATTTTTATAAACTTTCATTAATTCCATTTCTCATAAAACATTTCAATTCTTGTGCATATTTGTTACGATTATAACTACCCAAAATCATTAACTAATTATCCAACTGTCATTTTCGAATTAATTTTCTAATTATTTTTATAATATCAAATTTTAGTTTTTATTAAATAAACCTCACATTTTAAACAATAAAGTGATAAAGAAAAATAAAAATGAGAATAAAAAATGAAGAAAATTCGTAATATATATGCAATTCATGGATGGTTGAGACTTTAGAATAACAAAATTATGAAATTTGGTTTTAATTGACAGGTTGTATTTACATTTAATCTTATTAGTCATATCATACTAATTAAATTTCAAAGTAACTAACATAATACAATTTTGATTTTCTTTTTCCAATATCATACTATTAAATATTTTCCTTTACAATAAAAGATTTTATAGATTTAGTCACTATTAATATTTTTAATTGAATTAAGAGTACGATTAATCATTGTAACATTTTGTTGAATAATTACATATTAAATTAATTTGACCAAGATTTGATAATAAATTGTAAATTAAAGTTTCACTTTACTTACTCGATTATGAATGAACCTATTAATTGACTTAATTTTTTGAAACCAAAATTCTTAAAAATCTATGTTTAAAAATATTTTTATGTTAACCTAGGGGTGGGCAAGGGACATGATGAGATGGAATTGAGGTCTATCTCGGTCCCGTCCCGGTATTTTACATTCGGTATTTTAGATCGAACCTCATCGGGTTCTATTCCGACTGAGATTGGGACGAGACGGCCTCAATCCCGCTTAACCCTTAATTGATTTATAATCTTTAAATTTTACACTTTATATATATATCGTACTTAAATAAGTTAATGCCCATATTCCGGTAGTGTTTGAATTATTTGTCAAATTTGACGGTTTGACCAACATCATTTTTTTAATATATAAGTATATATATATAATAACTATATATGTATATTAGTAATGCTTATAAATTTTATTTATATGTATTATTTTATTATAAAAGCTTTATTATTTTATTATAAAGCTTTATTATATATGGGACGGGCCTAGCGGGATGAAAAATTAAGGCTCATATACTATTCCGGATAGTTTTTAGCAGGGCGGGTACGGGACGAGAGTTCTAATATTGAATGAATTGCCGCTGGAATCTAGATGAGACCAGTTTGACGGGACGGGACAGGGTTTGGCAGGACGGGACGGGATCATGATGTTCGAAGCTTAAGTTTGTTGTAGGTGTAATATTTTTATATCTTTATAAAAACTTGTATTATGGATTTTTCCTCTTGGTGCCATCAAATTTTGGATTTTTCCTCTTGGTATCCACTAAGCTTCAAAATTCCTCTTGGTGCCCTCAAGGTTTCACTTGTTTCCTCTTTATATCCATTCTTAATATATTACATTAAAATTCATTAAAAAAATTAGAAAAATAAATTTAAAATAGATTATGACCTTAATTAATAAATTTATAATAGAAATAGTTTTTATATTTTTTATTTTTTGAAATAAATATATTTTCAATTTTCGAATTAAAATATTTTTTACTTTTTACTTTAGATTTAAAATATATATATAATGTAACACCCCGAATCGGCGGGACTCGGGGCGCTACGGGTTAGGACCTCACAATGGGTCCCGATCCTTAGCTTGACAATAATTTCACCGGATCTTGCAACAAGACACAAATAAAGACCAAAACCGAAATACATTTTTATGCAATGAAAAGAAAAAACCGAAAGAATACAACAAAGAACTTCAGCCGAAAGTACAACCCCAAAGACTAAACGCCATACAACATACAATAAATACAATACTCAAACTCGACTCCACCCAAAACTCAATCCTAAAATGTACGGAACCCCGACTGCCCACTCTTCCGGATCTCTCGGCCGCAATCCTAACCTGCAATGAAATCTACAACAGTCGGTATAAAACCGTTAGCTTATATTCGAAGCATTAGAATCAATGGGAAAGGCACAAACACAAGTAAATCATCATAAACACACAACATTCTCAAAGCACACAATTCCGGTTTATTATCTTTTTATTATTAAATCATATCCCGTTCTAATTCAACTTAGTTTTGTGACACGAGATCACCGTGGTCCCGCCTCGGTCCCTACTTACCGGCATGAAACGGTGCGGATGCCTCCGACCATCTTACCAGCACGGGCTAGTCGCCAAGAACCTCCTAGACTTTCGCAAGAGCAAGACAGATGATGTCACCGCCCGTTATCATACACTTTGGCCAAAATAATATAAACGCTAAGGAATAAACACACACCACCAAACACACATCAATGCTAATACAAGGAATACGAGCTAAGAAAGTCCGGACACTTACCTCGTCACCACACTCAACTCACAACACTCTCGCTTCCTTAGGAGAGGAAGTCCATAACCTGCTCACAAGAAGATAACTATATCAACAACAACCCACTCACAATAGAAGTCTTAGACTTCTATACAAATGATCTACGCAAGACCATTTGACTCTCAATTCTAGGACCGCATCCTAGAATCCCTCATACTCACATCACACTCAACACAAGCTAGAAGTCCTAAGACTTCTAAATCCTCGGATCTCGCAAGATCATAACTCACAACGCAACTAGGATAAGCCAAACCTAAACTCCAAAATCCTACAAGATCATACAACCCCACCTCGAGCCTCAAAACGCTCACAAGATCAACCATATAACTTAAACCCTTATAACAACCTCACAAGATAACCAACACCTCAAGCTTAGAATCAACATCAATCCATCAAATAATATCAAATCTTCGAAACTCACCTAAGGTTCAAAGCCACTGCATGACATTAACTCTAAGTTATGCTAGATCCATCCTAGCATGATACTAATACTAAATATAACTAAATCGAGGAAGAGAATACTCACACGACGTCAAGACGGATGTCGAACTTGGACTCGTTAGACCTTTATCAGGGCGCTTCCGGACCTAAACCAAAGCTACACAAAATTAGCTTAAACGCTAATTTTGGAAGGGAGATTAACGCATATAAAAATCTAAGGAAGCCCCGTTTTCAAAACAAGGGTAAAACTCCCAAACATTTTCCGCGGTGATCACAACAATTTATAAATACGGGTCAAAACCAAAACAACTTTCCGGACAACTAAGAAACTCTCAAAACTTGGTCATTTCCTGAAATAAACTTTGGGTCAAAACCATGATTATACACAAGGGCATAAAACATGGTGTAAGTAAATACAAGAGTAGAACTCGAAGTAAAACCCGAATTTAAAATCCGTAATTATATTTTCCGGGCAAAATATACAATTCCAAAACTATGGGTCATAATTCATAAATAAATCCTTGGGGCCAATTCAGTAAATAAATTCACCGGGGGTAGATTATAAATTTTCCAATAATCTGGGTAAAAACTATAAATACAAAACAGGGGGTCATTTCCGGAATTAACACAAATAGAGGGGGCTGATTTGAATTAGGTTAAAGACCTTCTTCAACCTAATTCAACACACGCAGAAGAGAAGCAGCAGGCGGCGGCGGCAGGCAGGGCAGAGCACAGGGGCTCCGGCGTGGTGGCGGTTGTGGTCTCCGACGATGACAGTGGAGGTGAGGGTTTCTTCTGGCAATGGGAGCTTCGGTCTCAGGCGGTCTTCTGTAGCGGCGAAGGCTGGGCTCCTTCGGGCTAGATAGGGACCTCTTGCTCCGGTGTGGCTGCAACGAGAGAGCGAGAGAGATGGAGGCTGCAGCTCCTCTATTTTCTCAGGCGAAGCTCGATGGTGGAGAAGGGGAGAGGGGAAGAACAGAGAGATGGCGTTGCAGAGGGCTCATCTCCGGTGGTTTGACGGGTGCTGTGGTGGAGGCTTCTCCCTCTCCCTGGCGGTTCCCTGGTGGTGGCGGTTGATAGCTCGGTCAGAACATCCTTTGTTTCTGGCTAGGAAGAGAGATGAGGATGATTCAGAATGAAAGGGGAGGGTAAAGGAACAACGAAACACAGAAGACTAAGGGGATGAGAGGCTGGGGAGGTAGAGTGTGAAATTGGAAGACAAGAGGAGTGAGGGAGATAGGAAAAAGCCGCAAAAAATAAAGAAAAAATATGTACGAGATTAAAATAACAATTTAAAACGGATTAATAATACTCGTAAATATTTAGGCTATTAAAATATCAATAAAAGCCGCAAAAAATAAATATCGCAAACGCGCCTAAAATTGGGGCTTTACATATAATTTATGTTAATAATATTTATAAAAAAAAATTAAAAAATAATATTTTTTTAAATATTTTTAAGAGTCCAGAAAATTAAACATATAATATTTTTTTAAGTTAGTTTTTTATAATTTATTTTAATTTAAAAATTAAAATATTATTTTTTATGTGTTAATTTGTTATTTTTTATAATATACTTTTCCATAATTTTAAAAATAATTTTAAAAAATAATTTTTTAAAATTTTCGAATTAAGATAAATTATATAAAATTTAATTCAAAATAAAATTTTTTTATTATATTTTAATTCTCTAGACTCTTAATAAAGTTTCAAAATTTTTTTTATTTAATTATATATATATATATTTAAATCGAAAGTAAAAAGTAAAAAATATTATTATTCAAAAATAAAAAATATATTTATTTCAAAAAATTAAAAAAATATATATAAAAACTATTTCTATTATAAATTTATTAATTAAATATTTAAATTTAATGAGGTCATAATCTATTTTAAATTTATTTTTTTAATATTTTAAATTATTTTTTTAATGAATTTTAATGTAATATATTAAGAATGAGTATAAAGAGGAAACAAATAAAACCTTGATGGCACCAAGAGGAATTTTGAAATTTAGTGGATAGCAAGTGGAAAAGTCCAAACCTTGATGGCACCAAGAGGAAAGATCCTTGTATTATTTAGTGATAAAATTTTTTATTTAGATTTATAAATTTATTTGTCTGATGAATACTATCTTTATTAATCTAATTATGACATGAAATATAGTGCAATTTCTTAGCTTGACAACGCCCCAAATATAATCATATTTTCATTGCGAACTTCATTATTTGGTTTAGTATTCTCATTGTCCTCGATTTCTAGCATAATTATGAACTTATTTAAAAGCGTCGTGGATGACGACTATATATTTCTTTTAATATATTCAAAATACAATATATATTTAGATGTATATATCTTACAAGTACTCATGCACGGTACGAGTTCTAAACTAGTTGATGTTAAAACAATGGCATAAATAAGTTTAGGTCTAAATAAATTTTTTTACTTTTTAGCCTTAATTTTCAAAACCAAATTTCATGCTTTGATTTACTATGCAGACTAAATATACTATAAATATGTTTTTTCCCCGTAATATAATATAAAAGATTTAAACTCAACTGAATAAATGAAATAACTGACTAAAATATCTTAACTAACTAAAAATAATATAAAGTTAAAAATAATTAATAACAATAAATAATAGTAACAATACCTCATGTGTAGTTGGAGCATTAAATATCCTTTGATCTAGTGCTGGATTTGTTGAGATTAATATTTTTGTAGCATAATATACATGTTGTTGTGAAAGGTTCCGAAAAAATGATGCTGACCGATGGTAATCTATGGTCGTCTATACCCAATCAAAAGTAAATCCCGACTTAGCACTAAGAACTAGTATAGTGATTAAGTAAGGGTTGAACCCAAGAGAGTTAAGGTGTTTTAGATGCAATTATTGATTATAATGACAAGTGACACAAAGGGGGGGTTGGTTGAATTGATGCACAAAAACTTATGAAAACGATTAATGCGACAAATAAGACAATAATGGATGAATCTACACTAGGTTGATTCTAAGCATGTAATTGCTACTTTGGTGCATTCCGTTTACAAGTTTTTAAGTAATCTCCCTTCTCGATCATACATATGTGTTGAGCCAACCGGGATCAACACAACTTAACCTATTAAAGTTCCGTAAACCTACAAGAACAAATAACAAGTTAGCATTCAAGCAAAGACTAAGGGATATAAAGAGAAGATTAAAACCGTTAAACTTATCTTTATATTTGTGTTCCTTTTCTTCAAGTAATTACAACCCGTTATTACTTAAAGTTGCTACTAGATTAAAGACCCGAACCCAGAACCTATTAATCCTAGTTGTTTACATGCACTTTAGAACCTAAGGTGATCAATCTCAAGTAATAGTTAACATGCAATTAAACAATGGAGATCAAGGAAACACAAAGCATTACTGAATAAAAACTTATATTAAAAGAATAAAAGAACTTACAACCAAAGTAACAAAGCAGCTTCAAACCAACCCAATGTAGCAAGGGAGTTAGCAACTCATTACAATGGAAAAACTCAAGTCTAAAATGGATTTTGTGAGGAAAAGCATGGATGATTCTAGCAATCAGCCATGGACTATTTATACTACAAAAGACACTTAATTAGGAGTAAATAGCCGGCCTAAAACAGCCACCTTTAATGCCATAAAGGTGGTGTAAACAACCGGAGTAAAGCTTCTGGCGTTAAACCGCAGGGGCGGCCTTCAGGACCCGCAGGAGCGGTTTAGGCAGAATCGGTTGATCTTCTTCAGAACCGCTGGGGCGGCTACTCAACTCCACTGGGGCGGATCTTTAATGCACTTCAACGTCTGACCTTTCGCCTTCCTGACGTTTCTGATGTCAAGGCGCAGGGGCGCCTTAAGGCCAACGCAGGGGCGGTGACACAGACTCTTCGCCTTCCAGCTCCCAAGGCGAGGTGCAGGCAGGGCGCAGTGGGAGGCGCAGGGGAGCTGGTCTTCGTCTCGTCAAGACAAGTCACCGCAGGGGCGGCTACAAGGGCCCGCGGGGGCGGTGGAGCAACAGAAACTTTGCTTCTTGATCGATCTTTACTCCTAAGTGCTTATAACTCCTTCCTTAGCTTCTTTTGATCTTCTTCTTCTGGACCAAGGAGTTAGTAGCATAAACCGACACTAATGCAATAAAAAGACCTTAAAAACTACCCTAAATGATAGTGATTCCATCACCTATCAGATGCGTACGGGTTTTGAGTTATCAAATCAATTATCATGTAGATGATGTCAGGGTTTAATTCGTTAAATGTTTTTACTCGTTGTTCTCTTTCTTGTAAGCCGTCAAAGAAATATAATTGTACAAATTTACGTTTATCAGTGTGAGGTGATATGCTTGGGAGAAAGTGATATAACCGCCCTTGTAATCGAAATACATGTATGCCTTTAATTGTTTCTGCATTTATGTAATCAATTTATCATATCCTAGGGAGCTGAAAACGAAAGAATTTTGTTATACAACCTCGCATATTGTCTAAAATGATCGTCAAAGCTCGTATCGTTGGTGAACAAACGAACCAATTGAGAGGGAAACGGGGTGGTTATCCCCATTACGCTGCCATTTTGACAACAACAAGTCGGCTGCTTGATAGCATGAATTATAGTCTATATTTTGGGGTTTGTTTGGACGTTTTATCTTTCATAATCTACATGTTTGTATATACATTATGTGATTTTACTACCATTTCATCTACCTTTGCGAGAATCGAGGTCTACACCTAGTTTCGTTGTAATTGCAGGTAATATGGTACGTTTTGCATCAAAAAGGAGTCATGAGTCATTTGGAGCTACATCCAGGAAGCACAACCATGAATTAAAGATTTACTTTGGACCAGTTTTGAGAGATTTCACATCCAGTTGAGATTCACCTCGGTTGACTACAGATTTACCTCGACCGAGGTGATCCAGAGACGCCGACTCGACCGAGGCGAACACCTAGGACGCGGCGAGAATATTTTATTCTTGGAAGAGATCTTTTAAATTTGGAAAGTGATCTTATATTTTTTGGGCTTGGCTTCTAGAAGGAAGGAGATATGCAGAATATATATTTTACCTATATTTATGGGATAATATCTTCTTAAGATTTATTATCTTTGGAGGTTTATTTTCCTATAAAAAGGGTTGGATTTCCACAATTCCAACATCACGCTATACCGTCGATCAGGGTTTACACACGCAGCAGCCGCAGCCTACTCCAATTTGGGAGTCTTCGAAGAACCTTTTTGAAGGTTGAAGGAAGATAGAAGTCCATAGCTTTTATAGCTTTTTGAAGGGTTTTGTAAGATTGTCTTCAATTCCCTCAATTGTTGTCTTGTCTTTTTGGATTGTTATCCAAGGAACGCTTTGTTGTGATATTTGATTCAGTTATTGAAGTCTTTTCATTAAATTCTTCTTTGTTCAAATATTCACCTTCTTCCCTTACAAATAATACTTTCATAATGATGATGAGTGGCTAATTCCCTTGTGTGATTCTAGGGTGATTGGCTGAAGGTTGTGGGAAAAACAATGATAGAATAATCTTAGATTCCAGTAGGATCCTGAAAGTTCGAGTCTTTAACCTTAACCCTAAGCATCTCGTTCAGTCGATGAACATTTCGGCCGAGGTGGAAACTGGCTGACCGAGGTGACTTACCTGATCCATAACTGAGAGTTAAGTGTTAGAGTTTGCCAAATCCTATTCTTATTGCACCTTTCCTGGTTCAATGCAAGCTTAGGATGAGACTTACCCGGTAATTCCTTAGTTTGCAAACCAACGATCATAAGTGTAGGTAATAAAGGTTTATCCTTTATTGGGGTTTGAGTGTGCTTCCATCCCATCTTTGTGAGTTAGCCTGAGACTTACCCGGTAAAGGTTGATTCTATTCCCTTAGATGGTGTGTTAGTTTGAGGTTATAGTTCTTTATCTTAATTCCTTGAGACTTACCCGGTAATAGGAGTTACGGTTTGGGATTAGTGTGTAGTGAGACTTACCCGGTGATCTACTCCACTTTAGAAACACCTTCCCCACGCAAAAATCTCAGCTTTGTCCGCTTATCTACAGATCTTGAGTTGGAACCACAACTAGATGCTTTAACCCCTAGAATTGCATGTTTGCTTTATTTGACATCTTATTCATCTTTGATTGTGTTAAATCGCTCTTGTGGTTAGTATTAACATTAGCACACCGTATTGACTCTGTTTCACCGAGTCCCTGTGATCGACCCCTGGAATTTTCTTGCTTTTACTACGATTGACCCGTACACTGCGGGTTCGCATCCTTGTTTTAAGCTTAAGTCTAGGGTTATAAATTTAAAGCTTGCACACACCGTTTGGAGCGAACAAGTTTTTGGTGCCGTTGCCGGGGACTTGGTCTAGACCGAGCCGGTTACGGTTTGCTTTCGGGGCATTTGCCCCTGTTGCTACTAACTACTCTTTCTATGAGTTTTGTAGTTTTCAGGATTTCCGATGACTACATTTGATCCAGCCTGGATAGCAAGGCAAAGTGCTAGGGCGGACCATTATGAATACTTGGAGGAGAAGTACTCCTTCTATTGGTTCAACAATGAATGGGAAAGAGAAGAGGCCATTAAGCATGAACTTGCAATGTGGGATGAACTGAATGTCCCTAAAAAGATTTGTGAGCAACCCCTTGAAGATTCTCTTGAATCAAGATGGGAGAGGTTGATGAAGAAGGTGGAGGAGCTCAAGGAAAGCACCCTATCCTATGCTAAGCCGGAAGAGGAGCATAAGGAAGTGCTGCAAGTTCCAAGCACCCCTCCAATCAAACTAGAAGTTTCTCCTGAAGCTTTTGAGGGAGAAGAAGATTTGGAAGATCTCGATCCGACTGTTGAGACCTCGGCCGAGGTGGAAGAGATCTCGACCGAGATGGAAGAAGAATCTGCAAAACCAGAAGTGGAAGATGCAGAGAACCTTGGCCAAATTACTGAGATTGTGGTCAAGGTGGAAGAAAGACCAGTAGAACTGAGAGAGATTTCGTGGGTGGATTATCAACCCAACACGAAACTTGTCTCAAGCTTTGGAGAACTTTGCAAGGTACATTCTCCTACTTCATTTGAATTCCCTATTAATATTTCTAGATTTTTCAGGAAGGCACCGGAGAGTTGGAGGTCTCTTCCGAAAGAACCTCCTAAGATCAAGATGAAACCTCTCTTGAAATTGTTGGAGGAAGATGCTCCTTGGATTATAAGGAGTGAAGTTAACAAGCGCTTCACCGCTAAGGCAACGAAGTGTTATTTGTTCAAGTATGGGGTCCCTCGCATGCTTAGGACCCTGTACTATCCCCAAGCTATAGATGGGGAAGCTGCTATGATTCTCGAGAAACTATTTTCTCGATCCAGGAAAGGATGGGACGCAAGGCTAGATTATGTCCCATTGAAGTGCAGGAAAGCTAGAAGGATTCCGGTGAGAATCAAACCGTACAAGCTTGTACGTGGGAGATCTTACCATTTGCCGGTGAAATTAGGAACCAGAACCTTTTTGGAAGAATTTTTTGATGGATGTGATGAGCACTCCATGGTGTTCAAGGTACATTGAGTAATTCTATGGAGAAGGGTCCAGCTAGCGACCTTAAACCAAGCGCTTCTTGGGAGGCAACCCAAGGTATTGCTTTCTTCTCCCTTATCTAGTTTAGTTTAGAAAGTTGCTTTGTTTTTGTTTCCTCTAGACAACAACCAGGTATTCCAAAAGGAAGGATCATAGTTCAGGGGCTACACTGGAAGAATGAAATTTCGGGAAGTTGAGGAAACGAGCTTTACTGAGTTACATCTCGGGTACTGTCAGAACACCTCGACCGAGATGTACTTCGCCAACCGAGATGGTCTTATCTGGGAGCTGTTTCTTACTTCTTCATGCAGTTTAGCTATGTTCGGTGAGTATCCTGTCCTTAGACTTATTTTAACCCACTGGGACAGTGTGTCCCAAGTATGGGGTATTTGTGTATTATTTGACACTTATGTGATGTATGACTCTACTTGATCGGATCTTTATTTATATTTATGCTTCAGTTTGCTTCTATGTGTTTATCTGAGATTGCATGCATACATACAAGTTATTTGATTGAGAAAAACGTCGAAACTAAAAGAAAACTGGTTTTAAAAAAAAAAAATTTTTTGACCTCGACCGAGTCAGTCTTGGCCAAACGAGGCGTTTCACCTCGGTTGAACCAAGAATACCTCGACCGAGGTAGGTTAACTGAGAGTTTTCGAAATGATTTTTGTGCCTCTTATCTGGATATGATCTCAGTGAAGATCTTGCTTACTTACTGGTTTTGAAATCTTTATGTGTTTGAAAGGTTTTATAATATGTTTAAGTTGTTAAATGCTTTGTTTGAAATTTTTGGCATGTTTAATACTTTGTTTTTATCCAAATTATGTTGAATTTGAAGGTTGACACCGCAGTATGAGTTCTCTCACTTTCTTCCTGGAAAGACCAAGGCAATTCATTCTTCTCTCCTCTTCTTCTTGATCATGCTTAACCCCTCATATACATTTTGCCTCCCTTTTACCTATCCGGGAAATAGGAAGCAAGCAAGTGGTGAAAGCAAGTTAAAGTTGAGAAGTGAGCTGGAAGTGAAAGTCTTAGAAAGCAATTATAGGTTTGGGGAAGTCAATCATGAAGATGAGTAACTCGGCACCATTCACATAGCCGGGTGTTTGTGTCTTGCCAAAGTCGGATTGAGCGATATTCCTAACGGGTCATGGTATGTGCATCAAGGGTTTGATGCATCTCAAGAAATTGATGATTGCAGATTTCCTAGGCTTCGGTTATTGTGCACCTCTGTCCATGCATCCCAAAAAGTAAAGTAAAAGAAAAAGTGTGAAATAAGCAAAGCTTATTGGTGGAAGATGTTGCAAGTCAAAGTGAAAGTGAAGTTCATCCTATTCCCGGATTCTAGCACCACATTACCTTACATACATCCCTACCCTACACGTTTCTTAACCTTTTCTTTTGGGAAGCCCTTGAGACCTTGAGCTTGTTGATTGACTTAGCGGTTTAAACTGGATTATACATGATTAATTTTGATAATTATAATTTATTATGCATTCTATGATTTTATGCAAAGATGAACAACTTTCCTATATTTATAAAATGTTTTGATCATGTCGAGTTTTTAAATTCCAGGAAGTATTCTCTTAGAGTGATCTATGATAGTTGCACACCATAAGATGTTTTTGAAAAGCTTTTTCATTGATTTTATTGACTTATAATCCATTCTATCTTGTCTTCTATATAAGGAACTTGCTTGGGGACAAGCAAGGGCTAAGTATGGGGTATTTTGATAGCATGAATTATAGTCTATATTTTGGGGTTTGTTTGGACGTTTTATCTTTCATAATCTGCATGTTTGTATATACATTATGTGATTTTACTACCATTTCATCTACCTTTGCGAGAATCGAGGTCTACACCTAGTTTCGTTGTAATTGCAGGTAATATGGTACGTTTTGCATCAAAAAGGAGTCATGAGTCATTTGGAGCTACATCCAGGAAGCACAGCCATGAATTAAAGATTTACTTTGGACCAGTTTTGAGAGATTTCACATCCAGTTGAGATTCACCTCGGTTGACTACAGATTTACCTCGACCGAGGTGATCCAGAGACGCCGACTCGACCGAGGCGAACACCTAGGACGCGGCGAGAATATTTTATTCTTGGAAGAGATCTTTTAAATTTGGAAAGTGATCTTATATTTTTTGGGCTTGGCTTCTAGAAGGAAGGAGATATGCAGAATATATATTTTACCTATATTTATGGGATAATATCTTCTTAAGATTTATTATCTTTGGAGGTTTATTTTCCTATAAAAAGGGTTGGATTTCCACAATTCCAACATCACGCTATACCGTCGATCAGGGTTTACACACGCAGCAGCCGCAGCCTACTCCAATTTGGGAGTCTTCGAAGAACCTTTTTGAAGGTTGAAGGAAGATAGAAGTCCATAGCTTTTATAGCTTTTTGAAGGGTTTTGTAAGATTGTCTTCAATTCCCTCAATTGTTGTCTTGTCTTTTTGGATTGTTATCCAAGGAACGCTTTGTTGTGATATTTGATTCAGTTATTGAAGTCTTTTCATTAAATTCTTCTTTGTTCAAATATTCACCTTCTTCCCTTACAAATAATACTTTCATAATGATGATGAGTGGCTAATTCCCTTGTGTGATTCTAGGGTGATTGGCTGAAGGTTGTGGGAAAAACAATGATAGAATAATCTTAGATTCCAGTAGGATCCTGAAAGTTCGAGTCTTTAACCTTAACCCTAAGCATCTCGTTCAGTCGATGAACATTTCGGCCGAGGTGGAAACTGGCTGACCGAGGTGACTTACCTGATCCATAACTGAGAGTTAAGTGTTAGAGTTTGCCAAATCCTATTCTTATTGCACCTTTCCTGGTTCAATGCAAGCTTAGGATGAGACTTACCCGGTAATTCCTTAGTTTGCAAACCAACGATCATAAGTGTAGGTAATAAAGGTTTATCCTTTATTGGGGTTTGAGTGTGCTTCCATCCCATCTTTGTGAGTTAGCCTGAGACTTACCCGGTAAAGGTTGATTCTATTCCCTTAGATGGTGTGTTAGTTTGAGGTTATAGTTCTTTATCTTAATTCCTTGAGACTTACCCGGTAATAGGAGTTACGGTTTGGGATTAGTGTGTAGTGAGACTTACCCGGTGTCTACTCCACTTTAGAAACACCTTCCCCACGCAAAAATCTCAGCTTTGTCCGCTTATCTACAGATCTTGAGTTGGAACCACAACTAGATGCTTTAACCCCTAGAATTGCATGTTTGCTTTATTTGACATCTTATTCATCTTTGATTGTGTTAAATCGCTCTTGTGGTTAGTATTAACATTAGCACACCGTATTGACTCTGTTTCACCGAGTCCCTGTGATCGACCCCTGGAATTTTCTTGCTTTTACTACGATTGACCCGTACACTGCGGGTTCGCATCCTTGTTTTAAGCTTAAGTCTAGGGTTATAAATTTAAAGCTTGCACACACCGTTTGGAGCGAACACTGCTCTAAGTCAAAAATTTTTGGCACCACATTTTACTACATGGAGGTTGTCTCTGAAGCTCAGGTGTGACCAACGGAACATGGCCATTCTCTATACCTGCATGAATTCGTACATGAGGCATTCTCGATCGTCGCCTTTGTAATAGCTATGATTTCCGAATTCTAATTAATGTTGATTAACTTAATCGTTGATAGTAATTGACATATAACTTGCGAAGATTTCCCAAGTGATGAGTATGAGTCCCACCGTTATGTTCCTCGCGTAATTTTGGACGTTTGGGGAAATTTTTACTTTTTCCCCCGGGTAATTATTTTTACCCTCCGGTGTTATTTGGAGCATTTGGGAGCTCCAACTAATAAAAATGCAGTTGAGAGAAATGATCAGGACATCGGATATGTCCTAGATATGAAATAACATAGAAAGACGAAACGGATAAAAGAGTCGCGATTCCGATTCTTAGCGGTTAAGAAATGTGGCTTAGAAATGCCCATTTTACGAGATAGTTATGGATTAATTATTCCGATAATATTCTAGATTTGATATTCCAATTTAGTAAGGTTTAGAGACCAAAATTATAACCGCGATCCAATTAAATAGTTGGGATCAATATATATATATATATATATATATATATATATATATATATATATATATATATATATATATATATATATATATATAAATTGAAAGAGGCGGCTGCAGTCTTCCTAATCACCTTCTTTCTCTTTTTTATAATTATATATATATATATATATATATATATATATATATATATATATATATATCACTTACAGATGAAGGCTGCATACTTATCTTCTTCTTCAATTTCAAATTCATTTCACAGTGAAGCAACGCGAGAGTAAACACGCACGTATTCTCTCTCTACAATCTCTTACAAATCCTTCATCGTTCATCCTTTTTCAGATCCGTTTGTACCATCGAGTCCCTTATCTTGTCCTCTTCATCCTGGTACAAATCTATTTTCCGTTTGTTAGCTTTTTTGTAAAGCTTCCGTTTACCGCTATCGGAGCGCCGACGGACCACCGCAAGTCATCAAATGTAAGGTTTCATACCGTGCTCTTACTCCCCGTATCGCCAGGAGTCCGTATCTTCTTCCGGTTCGTATATCGGGTTAGTAACGAATAAGTTATGAATTTATTCGTTTTCCGTATTGCAGGTTAGTATAAATTGACCTTGAGTTGGTTAAAATGGATAATTGGAATTTCCATTATGCTCGTTATATTATTCTGGTGATTATGGATAGTTTGTTTGTTGAAATCTGATGACAGGGGGTTTAGAAATTGCCTGCGGGCAAAACGTTATTCTGGCAAAATCTAATTAATTAATTAAAGGTTAATTAATTAAATTAGGATTAAAATTGAGATTGAGGAATGTTATTAGATACTACCTTGAGATTTGAGGAATTGTGAGTTATGCTGAGATATTGAGGTTTAGTTGGTTTGTAGGCTCATAGATTGAGTATGATCCTTATGGATTCCTTTGGGTCTAGGTGTGACCCCTTTGATGAATAGAGGTTGATATATCTCTTTATGCCTTGTTTATAGGCCGTGTTGTCCCTCCAGTGTAGAGGTGATCATGGTTGAGTTTGTACGAGGTTGAGGTAAGTCCGTAGGACTTACTTAGCTACCATCCCTATATTGGGTGTTTGCATGAGTGGTGTGTGCTTTATATGTTTGCTATGATAGCATGAGTTGTCGTTTTTATCGACCTATCTTCTATTGACTGCCCCACTGCGTGGCTGTGATAACCTTTCCCTTTCATCCCGCCGTGGAGTCTGGGAGGTTCTCTAATGTCGGGCCAGACTGGTTTACAGGAAGGGCGCAATCCACTCTCATAGGGTACACGGATTGTGTGACCGATACTCGTACAGCTGGACATTGTACTCAGAGGCGGGGATGTATCGGTCCTCGTGTCACATACTTTCATCTATCTATATATATACGGTTTTTGAGTGAATGGTTATTATATAAAGATAATAAATGGGTAAATGTGTGATAGCATGCTGATGTGTTTATCTTTCATGATTGTGCTTGTGCTTATGCATTACCTCATATATGTATGGTTAGCTAACGGTTTCATACCGTGTTGTAGATGTTTACAGGTTAGGCGCTACTGGGTGATCTGGTAGGGTGACAGGCCGAGGACTCTCGTACATTAGGTGGTTGGTTTGGGGTTGTTGTGTTTCCCTTCCTGCGTGAGGATGATCTTTTGTACCTCCTATGTGAGGATGTCGTTTTATATACTCGGCTATGTTGTTGTTTACTTTGGGTCGTACAGTTTATACTGTTTTATGTATTTGTTTTATATCTGTCAGTGCCATGTTGTAAGGTCCAGTGAACTTGTTGTCAGGCTAGGGTCAGGATCCATTGTGAGATCCTAGCCCAATGTGGCATCCCGAGTCCCGCGGATTCGGGGTGTTACAGAGTTGGTATCAGAGCCCAGGTTGACAACAATGGCACTTGCTACCTGCAATGAGGTTTGATAGATAAAATAAACAGAGCCCACATGGGATCTGACGTTTTGAAAGGTTTTGGTTTTAAGTGTGGTTTTGGGATAGAATGTACGAGAAGTCGTCACCTCTGCCATGGATCTCTGTAGCGTAGATATGTATATATATCTGTGTGTACTATGGATTATGTGGATTTATTATATACATATCGATACCTATGGCATATATATAGCCTTATAAGATTAGGTGCGTATATCCTACAGATGACTCAGACTAGAGTAGTATCTGTAGTGGGATGAGGTAGGGGTATACCCCCCCTCTTCCTCCAGTGGTGATAAGTTAGGGACCAGTTTCCGCTGTTGTTTCGCCTATGGCAGAGAACGAGTTTGAAGAGGCTGATCGTGTCTCCATGAGTAGATCCGAGTTTCAAGAATATATGTAACAAGTATATGAAGCGGTGATAACGGGTAGATCGACACCAGATTTACCAACAATTGTGAGATCAACTAAAGCTTCTGGATCCGGAAAGAAGCAATGGACTGAATCAGTTACTGGAGAAGCAAAGATGATGAATGGGGAACCAAGTCTGATATCAGGACAATCTAGTGATCCTTTGGCCATGAAGATGACCGACAAGGAACTATAGTGTTTTAATTGCGTGGAAGTTGGGACATTGGCGAGCTGTGTGCCCAAAGACGCCCATCATATGCTTTACGTGTGGTAAAGCAGGGCATAGAGCAAAGTTTTGTCGACAGGGCAAGGCATTGCCTTTACAGGTTCCCTTCAAGAGTGAGATCATTCCAGGTGGACGACGAAGATTGAGTTACCCTTCAGTTGCACAGGTTGCAAGAATGAGACAATTATGTTACAATTGTGGCTATCCAGATCATTTGCGTTCTGAGTGCCCTTTGGCACCGATAGCTTGTTTCATATGTGGTGAACTAGGCCATCTGGCCCCTTTCTGTCAGCAAGGTAGTGTTTCTTCCCAGCAAAACCTTCCTCTTTCCGGTGTTGAAAGAGTGGAAGTGGAGGCTATAGTGAGGACCTCAGTGATACTTGAGGAGCATAGATCCGAGATCAAGTGATGATATGTAGTGGAGCTACGGGAGTTAGCTGTTATAGGTACCATTCTTGTTAATGGTTTACCTGGTGGAGTGTTGCTTGTTGTGAGTGCTATGCACGTCATGTCTTTCGATGCAAGCGTTAATGGTTGAATTTTGGTATATAGTAGAAGGTGGATTTTCCTTTATAAGATTACCTTTTTGGGTCTGAGATACCCGTGAGATGCGTGTTTGTTCCCTTATTTCAGGGACTCGTGTATGGTTGCAAACTTCTTTGTCATGTCGTAGGTGCATGAGGAAGTCATCATGTGTATGGTTTGGATGAATAGATATCATGTGGTGTTAGCTTTTAATAGTAAGACTATTATAGTCTTTACTGAGTTGAGTTAAATAGAGGTCTTCTGAGGTTAAGACCTTTGAAAAGACGGGTTTGTCATCAGGACTGTACGAGCAGCAAGCTGATAGCCCAGGGATGTGATGCCTTCTAGTGTTATACCATGAAGGAGCGAGATAGTCCAACATTGGAAGGTATTCCAGTTGTTTATGAGTTTATAGACGTGTTAGTGAACCGTCTAGCTGCCACCTCAGCGGAGTGTGGACATTGTTATCAAGTTGAAGTATGATACAAGATTGAATGGGAAAGCCACATTATACAGTGCTTGTTGAGATATTGTACTGATAACTTGAAAAGTTGACTGAAACGGGCTTCTTTTACCCTAGTGGGTTCCATGTTCCGTATTGACGACCTGATAAGTTAGCTTCAAGAAGCAATTGTGTTTTCATGATTCCTTTGTGCTCAAGATATCCCTAGTCATGAATGAGAGAGCAACATGTGTATGAGATAGCATCCCATACCCGTTATGGACACTACGAGTTTGTAGTGATGTCATTTGGGTTGACGAATGTTTAGTAGTTTTTATGGAGTTGATGAACAATATCTTCATCGACTTCCTTGATTAGTTGGCGGTGGACTTCATTGATGACATGTCGGTATACTCTCATAGCAGAGAATAGTAGACCGATCGTTAGAGGACCGTTCTGCAGATTTCGAGAGATAGAGGGTTGTATTCTACGCTCTCTAAGTGTAAGTTGAGGTGCCAGCGGTAGCCTTTTTAGGCCATGTTGTCTCCGCTAGTGGGATCATGGTTGACCTGGCGATAATTAAGTATGTTGTAACATGGGAGATACTGATGAACATTAAGGAATACGTAGTTTTCTCGGCTCAGCCGATTGCTACCAATGCTTTGAGGAAGGATTTTATATGATTACGTATTCATTTGCGAGTCTTTTGAGAAGACCACCATAACTACGTGATGAAAACAGTGTGTTTATGTTCTGAAGAGTTGAGGAGGCATTTGACCTCTACTTCCATTCTGTTGTAGTTAGAAGATTTTTGGGATCCCGTGATTTACGGTGATACATCCCAGCTAAGTCTGAGATGTGTATTACTACAGAGGAGTAGGGTTATTGTTATGTGTGTTTACAGCTAAGAACGTATGATGAGAACTACCCGACTCATGATTTAGAGTTAGTAGTGGTAGTTCAAGCCTTTAAGTTTTGAAGACCGTACCGGTGTGATCTTCATGTCAGATTTCTATAGATCATAGAAATCTGAAGTATATTTTATGCAACAGGGGTTGAATAACCGCCAGTATTAAGAGCTTAAGTTGATCAAGACTTTGACTTGAAGATTCCATATCATTCAGAGAAGTTGAATGTTGTCGCCGATAACTTGAATGGAAAGACGCTCCAAGAGAAGATGATTGTGAGACTGATAGTTCAGCCTCAGCTTCAGAGAGATCTAGCTTGGCTAGAGTTGGACAATCAGTTCCTTGATGAGGATACCCAGTTATACCTCAGAGGTTCTACCTGGTCTGTTGGATGAGGTCCAACAAAAGCAGGAGACCTGCCCGGCCTTGACAAGGTTTAGAGAAAGGATGTCTCGTGCTGAGGCACCATAGTTCTCCATGGGAGTAGATGGACTGATGAAGAGTCATGACCACTTTTGTGTACCTACTGATGCAGATGGAGACAGAGAATATTACGGTATACCCATTGTACACCTTATTCAGTACATTCAAGTACGAGTAAAATGGACCACGAGATGAGACAATTATATTGTATGAAGCCGATATTACCAGATTTGTGATACAGTGTGTGACCTGTTAGCAGGTCTAGATAGAGTATTTCCGATCTATAGATAAGCCCCACCCACTACCAGTGCAGTAGTAGAATTTGGGAGGACATCTCTATGGACTTTGTTATGGGATTGTGACCCAGTAGAAGATTGATGTTATCTGGATTGTTGGTAACAAATTAATGAAACCGGTACGTTTCATCCGAAGGACATGGCTAGTGAATGAATTGGCTGAGGAGTACACTAGACAGATAGTGAGACTTTATGGTATACCGAGAACGATCATTTCTGATTGAGATGGATGTTTTTACTTTGAGATTTTGGGCAGCAGATTCAGACTGCTTTGGGGACGAGTTTATACCTCATGACTACACTTCACCCCCTGACAGATGGTCAGTTAGAGAGGATCATCTAGATCTTAAAGATCTATTATAAGTTGTAAGTTGAATGGGAAACGTGGATGGTTATATTACCTTCCATTAATGAGTTTATTATATAATAATGAAGGACGTGCATCTTTCTGGGATGGCCCTATGAGGCAATATATATAGACATAGATGTCGTATATCCTTATGCGAGAAGTGATCTAGCAGTAGTAGTGGAATAACACCTGACCAGATTAAGGATTTTATAGTTCAAGTAACGTTGATTGAAGGAAGAATGCTGGTTGTACAGAGTCGCCAGATATTATATGTAGACAAGAGGCGTTAACCTCTAAAGTTCAAGCAAGAATTCATGTCCGGCTATAAGTATCTTAGCTGCGAGACGTTAGACGTGTTAATATGGAAAGGGAACTGAGTTTCCAATATGATGGTTTATTTGAGATCGACCAGTACGGAGAAGGTAGCATGATGTTTAGCTTTGCCTCTGAGATTAGAGGATATCCACCCAATGTTTCATATATTTTTCAACTGAGGAAATATATACCAGACTCGAGACACCTTGTGAATTACGATGATTTGATGGTTAAGTCCAACCACACGTTTGTTGAGCATTCGATCGCATTCTTAGAATGAGATATGAAACGCTTGCATTCGAAAGACATTCCCATATTGAGGATATTATGGTCGAGATGAAGACCTGAAGAGGCTATGTGAGAGACTGAGGATAGTGTCCTGAGGAACTATCTAGAGTATATGTTGGGACAAACCCATTTGTGGGAGCACGAGTATATCTTAGTGTTATCTTGATGAATGTTGTGCTTATGTGCTTATATGCTTTATGCCTTGAGATGTATTATTCCATGCTAGCTGTGATGTGATTTATGATCTTAGTAGATCTTGATGTGCTAGTGTGATGTATGTTATAGCTGGAGATGATTACTTCCTCCACGCTACCCGAGTATGATTATATTTATAGATGGAGATGGTTCTTTCCTCCATGCTATTTGAGTGGGATTAGGATTTAGCTGGAGATGGTTCTTTCCTCCATGCTACCTTGATGGACATAGTTCAGTGGAGATGTGATTCCTCCATGCGATATATATGTTTATGGGTTGGCTAGAGACGTATTTCCTCTATGCATGTGATATGTTTTGGCTAGAGATGTGCTTCCTCAATGCCTTGTGATGTGGTATGGCGAGAGACGTGATTCCTCTATGCCTGTGGGTAGCGTTATGGCCTTGTTTCCTGGAGTGATGATTCCTCCATGTTTATACTTGAGGTTATAGATTGTTATAGGTTGTGATCTTTTGAACGGAGATGTGATACCTCCGATAGAAAGAGTGAGAGTTATACCTCGGCGTATGGGTCCGAGAGGATTTGGGAATTGTTCAAGTTTCGGGACGAAACTTTTTTTTAGGGGTGTGTGATGTAATAGCTAGGATTTCCGAATTCTAATTAATGTTGATTAACTTAATCGTTGATAGTAATTGACATATAACTTGCGAAGATTTCCCAAGTGATGAGTATGAGTCCCACCGTTATGTTCCTCGCGTAATTTTGGACGTTTGGGGAAATTTTTACTTTTTCCCCCGGGTAATTATTTTTACCCTCCGGTGTTATTTGGAGCATTTGGGAGCTCCAACTAATAAAAATGCAGTTGAGAGAAATGATCAGGACATCGGATATGTCCTATATATGAAATAACATAGAAAGACGAAACGGATAAAAGAGTCGCGATTCCGATTCTTAGCGGTTAAGAAATGTGGCTTAGGAATGCCCATTTTACGAGATAGTTATGGATTAATTATTCCGATAATATTCTAGATTTGATATTCCAATTTAGTAAGGTTTGGAGACCGAAATTATAACCGCGATCCAATTAAATAGTTGGGATCAATATATATATATATATATATATATATATATATATATATATATATATATATATATACAAATTGAAAGAGGCGGCTGCAGTCTTCCTAATCACCTTCTTTCTCTTTTTTATAATTATATATATACGTATATATATATATATATATAAATATATATATATATATATATAAATATATATATATATATATATATATATAAATATATATATATACATCACTTACAGATGAAGGCTGCATACTTATCTTCTTCAATTTCAAATTCATTTCACAGTGAAGCAACGCGAGAGTAAACACGCACGTATTCTCTCTCTACAATCTCTTACAAATCCTTCATCGTTCATCCTTTTTCAGATCCGTTTGTACCATCGAGTCCCTTATCTTGTCCTCTTCATCCTGGTACAAATCTATTTTCCGTTTGTTAGCTTTTTTGTAAAGCTTCCGTTTACCGCTATCGGAGCGCCGACGGACCACCGCAAGTCATCAAATGTAAGGTTTCATACCGTGCTCTTACTCCCCGTATCGCCAGGAGTCCGTATCTTCTTCCGGTTCGTATATCGGGTTAGTAACGAATAAGTTATGAATTTATTCGTTTTCCGTATTGCAGGTTAGTATAAATTGACCTTGAGTTGGTTAAAATGGATAATTGGAATTTCCATTATGCTCGTTATATTATTCTGGTGATTATGGATAGTTTGTTTGTTGAAATCTGATGACAGGGGGTTTAGAAATTGCCTGCGGGCAAAACGTTATTCTGGCAAAATTTAATTAATTAATTAAAGGTTAATTAATTAAATTAGGATTAAAATTGAGATTGAGGAATGTTATTAGATACTACCTTGAGATTTGAGGAATTGTGAGTTATGCTGAGATATTGAGGTTTAGTTGGTTTGTAGGCTCATAGATTGAGTATGATCCTTATGGATTCCTTTGGGTCTAGGTGTGACCCCTTTGATGAATAGAGGTTGATATATCTCTTTATGCCTTGTTTATAGGCCGTGTTGTCCCTCCAGTGTAGAGGTGATCATGGTTGAGTTTGTACGAGGTTGAGGTAAGTCCGTAGGACTTACTTAGCTACCATCCCTATATTGGGTGTTTGCATGAGTGGTGTGTGCTTTATATGTTTGCTATGATAGCATGAGTTGTCGTTTTTATCGACCTATCTTCTATTGACTGCCCCACTGCGTGGCTGTGATAACCTTTCCCTTTCATCCCGCCGTGGAGTCTGGGAGGTTCTCTGATGTCGGGCCAGACTGGTTTACAGGAAGGGCGCAATCCACTCCCATAGGGTACACGGATTGTGTTACCGATACTCGTACAGCTGGACATTGTACTCAGAGGCGGGGATGTATCGGTCCTCGTGTCACATACTTTCATCTATCTATATATATACGGTTTTTGAGTGAATGGTTATTATATAAAGATAATAAATGGGTAAATGTGTGATAGCATGCTGATGTGTTTATCTTTCATGATTGTGCTTGTGCTTATGCATTACCTCATATATGTATGGTTAGCTAACGGTTTCATACCGTGTTGTAGATGTTTACAGGTTAGGCGCTACTGGGTGATCTGATAGGGTGACAGGCCGAGGACTCTCGTACATTAGGTGGTTGGTTTGGGGTTGTTGTGTTTCCCTTCCTGCGTGAGGATGATCTTTTGTACCTCCTATGTGAGGATGTCGTTTTATATACTCGGCTATGTTGTTGTTTACTTTGGGTCGTACAGTTTATACTGTTTTATGTATTTGTTTTATATCTGTCAGTGCCATGTTGTAAGGTCCAGTGAACTTGTTGTCAGGCTAGGGTCAGGATCCATTGTGAGATCCTAGCCCAATGTGGCATCCCGAGTCCCGCGGATTCGGGGTGTTACAGCCTTTTCGGGTTGATGATTCTGGCACATCAATTTGAGAATTCATTTTATCTTCTTAATTCTAATTTGACCTACAAAAGGAATTGCAATTATGGAATATACTATAAACAAATAGATAGAATTAACATTTACACAATCTAAAAATTTGTAATTTTAGATAAATTTGTTGTGTTGATAGAGAAAACACAAAAAAGGGTAGGCATGCGAAGGAAGCAAGCAAATGCGTGATGTAGTATAATGTCAACATGTAAAATAATACTAATTATCAATTTTCAAACTAAAACTTTTTTTAGATGTAATTTTTTTATATTATTTCAATTTCCTTTTAATGAAATTTTTTATATAACCGTACAATATGTTATTTGTTTTGCCCGCATGTGTTAGAATTATGAATTCTTAGATTTGTTCATCTGAAATGCAAAAGTGTTCAGGTTTGGACTTTTCAGTTTCTATGCTCTTTATCGGGTTGAAGTAGGCTTTTTTTTTTTTTTCTTTCTTGAACTTTAATCTACTCAATTTAAAATTGCCTATGGATTTTGTTCAAATTTTCCAATTAAAAAAAAAGAGGAATAATTAAATTTATGATCATAAATACTATCACTTTTTTGTGGGATCTTTCACGACATGACAATGAATGGCTGATTCGATACTATAAACCATCATATTATGAAATTGTTGTTATTTCTTTAATATTGTCGGATTGGAACCTTAATCTTCACTTGGCTCTACAATATATTGTTGCCATATTTAAGTCTTTGTTCTTAGCAAGAATATCATGCCCTTGTTTCTTCGTTCTTTTCTCATTTCCTCTTCGTCATGCTAAACAGATATGTAGTAGTACAACATGATATAAATCATACATTGATTGGGCATGGTAACCCAATAGTATGTACATTTATGGTTATGAAACATCCATAGTCGGATGAACTAGTTGAAACACAAAATGTTTGTAGAGAGAATACACAAGCCACAACACGCATCACGCTTTAGGCGTTCACAAACTTCACAAAAACTGGGTGTCAAAAGCAGGAAAAAGAGTAACAAAAATCATTGACTGTGTCACGGAAAAATTTTCTCCTCAGAGGTGCACTCGACGATCAGAACACCGGCACAACAATCACTATACACACACCCTAGAAAACTCCACCAAAAGATGCTTCATAACTGCATGCGCTTACACGATCGCTTCCTTCAGAAACCATTTGATTGTATCGTGCTTCACAAACAAAGATTTGACTAGGGAAATGAGAAATTCGGCCATTCCTATGTGAAACCTAATTTGTGCTTGGTCCACAACTCTACGACGGTCCTACATTATCATACGGGAGTATATTAAATACAAAAATTATAGTAAACGTAACATACTAATAAGCTAACAGAGTTTGGATAGTAATAAGCTAACATAGTTTGGAGTTATTACCGGCAAGGTCATAGTGAAGAAGTCCCTGCTAGTAGTCTGAAACAACCTTTCCATGTTCCTTGTGTATGCATCTAACGTCAGTGTGCATGTGCCATCTGTACACTTGAACCTCAGATACTTCCTATAACAAGAAGCATCAAATTCAAGTTACTTAAGAACTGTGTACAGTAAATTGGGTTAAAATTACTTAATAGGAAAAAGCGAGCTCACTTGGAATCCGCCTTCTTCATTATACCACAAGTAGCACAATGGTAAACTTGCTCAAAATGAATGGATTCATCAACACAAGCTTTTCCACATGATCGACGCCCAAATGATAGTTTGATGTCTTCGTAAATAATCTCCGAAATATGTGCTTTTACACGGAGAATTTGTGTCTCTATTATGTCTAATACCTAGTAAGTGGGAAAAACAAATTGCATCAGATTGACATAATACTTAAATTTTATATACTACGTTGAACTACAACACACATGCAGTGACAAGACAGTAGCAATCATAGTAATCTTAGTGGGGTATCCAGGCATCTCATTGTTAATGGACTGAACAACACGAGCATCAATAGCTAATTCATGCTCCCTGTACCATGGGCGCATAACATCAACGCGCTCACCAACAAGATGCGTCTTCACCATCGTCGACATAGAGCCGACAAGAGAGAACCCTCCAAGACTAACTTAAATTAGTCAACCCAATAAACTAAAGAAGCATACAAAAAATAGGCAATGGGAATGAAATATTTTTTTAAACCAAATGTAAACAGTTGAAACCCTATAATGCAATCGAAAAATGGCCAAAAGCATCAATAGCTAATTTGTGCTCCCTGTATGGATCTCACGGACGGGCAAACAAGTGTCACCTTTGGATACTATCTTATATCTATTAAAGCAGAAGCCTCTATTGCCACGTGTCAACGCCAAATTTCTCGAAGCCTAAAAAATTATTTTAAAAAGTGATTTGTTAATATAAATTGAAAATTGATTTCTAATTTTTTAAAAAATATTAAAAAAAATATTTTTATAAAAATAGTTTTTAAACTTGTACGAATTTTTTTTACCAACAAGCATATCTTAACAAATCAATTTAAAAATATAATTAATTAGAAGAGATAAATACTTAAAAGAGAATTAAAAATCATAATATCGATTATAATTTCAAGGATTTTTATTTTACAAAAATATACATATAAATTTCTAAGTATTAAATATTTATTAAAACTGAACCCGCACAAAGTGCGGGTAATACACTAGTCTTTTATGTGTATATAGAGAAGAATCACCATGATATCTAACGAAGGAAAAAACAAACGAAAGTTGAGAACAAAAATATAAGATTGCATGACAGGGATGAACATTAGCAAACATACCAAATCGATCATTTTTACTTGCATCACGAGGGAGATCATGAAGTGGGACGTGAAACCTAGGAGCCTGGATCGAACTACCTACAGATTGAACCGACAGCACATCGGTTAAATTCGTGAAGTGTAACTGCTTTTCACCAACATAGGTGGCGAATCTCTCTGGCACGGGTTTGACGACATGGTGCTTCAAATAAGACATGAGTCCGAAACCCAAACCGGTTTAGGTTTAGGTTTTGGCCAAACCTAAACCTAAACCGGCCATACCCCAAACCGGCGGTAGAAGGTTTACAAAAAAAAATTGGAAAACATAAAAAAAAACCAACCTAAACCAGTAACCCACGGTTTGGCCAAACCGACAAACCTAAACTGCCGGTTTCCGGACTAATGTCTACTTCAAATCATGCCATTGACCTCTCAACAGTATGTTCTCATAGATTTTAATATCCACACCAAAAAGCGTGGCCGTCATACGGTTACTCTGCAGAATACCAAAAACTAAAAGAGTTAGCAAATACTGAAACATCTAACATAAAAAATTACAAAAAATGAGGGAAAGAACTTAAGCAGAACAAATTAAAGAGGCTAACCATCTCAACAACAAAAATCATGCGTTGGAAGGAATGGTAGCTACACTTACTGGAGCTTTCTCGCGTGGGTTGTTTATCAACAACCCTTATTCGTACAACTTGTGTCCAAGAACAATTGTCCAATTTATCAAGCATCACACGAGAAGAAGACATCATGCTATTAAAATGTACAATGTAGACTACTACGTATCATGAACAATATGAAAGATGTTAAGCAATGTGCTACTAAATTGTACAATAAATAACACAAGGCATGTCAAAAGTTAAGAACCACAAAGGCAAACCAAACTCGTATAATGTAGGAAGCTAAATTAATACACAAGAGCAATGAATATTCAAGAAAAAGTAAAGGGAGCGTGACAACCGTACATGCAAGTAATTTCCTTGAAAATACGCAGCAACAATAATCTAAGCAAGAGCAAAAAAAATGTTAATGATGAAAGGGTGAAAGGAAACAAACAAAAAGAAAAACCTACATGTAGTTAGGCAAAGAAAAGATATAGAACACATATATTCATGCATGTAGTTTAATTTCCATAAAATGGCTACAAAATCAAAAATGAGTCGGAAAAAAAACCTGCAAAATAAACAACTAACAAAACGCCCACACTACAAAAAAAAACTAGACAAACAAGTCAAATGGACATATCCAATGAAAGAAGACAAGGCAGAAGATTAAAACCAGGTTAAAGGCAACGAACCAGGGAAAAAAAAACTACAACAACATTAACAATAACAACACTAGAGAGTAAAATAGATAATGAAAAAAGCCAACAAACACAGAGGGTGAAACACACCAAAATGTGGAGAACAATAATGGCGCCAAGCTTTAAAAGGGAAAACAAGATAAAACACGCAGAATGTCGAAGAGTAAGAAATCACAACTAAGAGCTCTCATTCAAAGATCATCGAGTAGACAGATGAAAGAAAACCGAAGTTCCAAAATATCTTTTACTGAACAAAATTTTATTCTGAAAAGACTTCCAAGCAAAATCCAGAAAAACAACCCTTCCGAAGTTTGAAGTAAAAATAAAGTGGAAGTTCAAAAATTTAGCATAGAAAACGACAACACAGAAACAATAAGAACCAACGAAAATCGAATCTCTTTCAGATGCAGATCATCGAGCACATGATAGTAAAAAAAGAACAGCAATTCGAAAGCTCAACCAGAAGAGAAAAAAAGAGACAAACATAACAAATTTAGGGTAAAATAAATGCATGATAGTAAACAAAAAAGAGAGAAAGAAAACCAGAACGTGAAGAACATCAATGGCGCAGAGACAAAAAAGGGAAAACAAGATAAACCATGCAGAAAGTCAAAGAGTAAGAAACTACAAGTAACTACTCTTATTCAAATATCATCGAGTAGACGGATGAAAGCAAACCGAAGTTCCAAAAGACCTTCTGTTGAACGAACGTTCATCCAGAAATGATTTCCAAGCACAATCCAAAAAAAAGCCTTCCAAAGTTTAAAGTAAAAGAGAAAGTAAAAAAAATTACCGTACAATACGACATTACAGAAACAATAAGAACGAACGAGGATTGAAGCTCTATCATATACTGATCATCGAGCACATGCATCAAATCAAAGAATGGATGCATTAAAATTACTATCCAATGAACCCTAGAAATACACATATCTATCAGGAAGAAGAAATGAACTAGGAAGGCGAAAGAGAAAACAACCAAAAGAAGCGAGAAAATGAGTCGAGTGAAGAGAATGACAATTAATGAGGGTGATTTGAGGCTTTAAACCACCTGCCGGCTATTAACTTGGTGGAGAATATGAGTACAATCCAACGGAAGCGGTTAATCCAGTGGGACGATTTTCAGCACATGTCATCGAGCTCCTAAATTGATTAAAACTCGATAGGCGAAAGGACAAATCTCAATGGGCTGCAATCTTATTTAAATGTCCGAAGCCCAAACTTGCAGCCTATATACCAACGGGCTGCAATCCTCCACTTATGGGCTTCAACCTATTATCACACAATGGGCCTAAAAACCGCAGCCACAAACTGAACGAAATAGGGCGTAATATTGGGCCGAAAACAAGCACCGACTGGAACGTAATATTTGAAGATCATTAAGGGAAAATCTGAAAAATACAAGACGTAAGGGTTTAAATGGAATTCCCTTATTCATTTGGAGAACTCCCACTTTTAGTATAGTAAGGATTTATTCAAGAAGAAGAAGAAGAAGAAGAAGAAGAAAACCATGTGGATCAAAATTGACAAATGACCCAAATATATTTAGATTTAGGGTTGTAATTTTGTTGTTTGACCCCACTAACTTTACTCGTCTGTTGTCCCTAAAGTCAATTTTCATCCAAACCACGCAAGACAAACGCATATCAAACAAGCTGTGAACACGTGGTTAGGACTATACTTAATATATAAGGATATTTTTGTGGATAAAACGTTAAGTTTAAACACAGTAAACAAATTAATGGGCAAGCGGGATTGGACCCGTCCCATCCCGATACCAACCGGGATAGGGCCCGGTGGGATTCAATCTAATAACAATCAAGGCCCGTCCCGATCCCATCACATGTAAAATAGTCAGGACGGGGATGGGATGACCATAATTCCGTCCAATTTAGTCTCGTGCCCACCCCTAGATTATAATATTGGTGTCACCAAATTGGGTGCTTTACATTCAAGTCAGATTTTGAGCTAATAATGTAATGGAGGATTAGTGTTTTATCTTTGGAATTGCGTGTGAGTGGATATGAAAATTTAACACATAACCTAAAATAAAGAACTTTCTATAAAAATTAAAAAAAAAACGGATTAACAACAAAAGCAAACCTTGACGGGGAAAATTGCGGTTATTAGAAACTGTGTATGTGTAACCATCACTTCGGGGACTTATGTCATTTAAATCTGGATTGCCCTTTTACCAAACAAATCATAATAAAATTGCTAGACCAATCTAATATCTAATACAAAATAAACAACAATAACCATAAGGACAAAAAAGTAAATGACATTTTTCAAGAAATTAAAGATAAAATTTGACAAAAGAGGTTCACGTGCATTGCTACTATATAGTGGGGTGTTTGGTTCTCTAAAACGAAACTATGTTCAATATTGAACCTTTTGACTTATTTAATAATACAACTTCTTTCATCAAGAATGAGATCCACGAATGACAAAAAAACTATCATAGATGAGGATGATTATGACATTAGACCATCACCAAAAAACAACACCATCAAAAGGAAAAAAAAATAACATCAAATGAAAAAACCAGAACAAGGGTTCAACAAACATAACTTTGATGGCTCTAAACTTGAGTCTATGATTGTTAGGCTAATTCATATTTTCAAATATAAATATTGTAATAATGGGTCACTCCGGAAGGAAGATGAACATTCCAAAAGGATGTAGAATATTCTAGAAGATGGGTGGAACCTTCTGAAATGATGCGGAATATTCCGGAACGTGGAGGAATCTTCCAGAAGGAGGCGGAGCTACCCGGAAGATGATGGAGACTTCTAGAACTCCTCAGAACCTTGTAGTCTAGGTTAGAAATCTAGGGAGAGTTCTAGACTTGTATTGGATTGTGTGAGTAGGCTCCGGAATTATCTAGGAGAATCGAGTTCCGGAACCTTCCAATAGAGGAGGTGGCAATGTCTATATATAGGGGAGACCACCTCTCATTTGTGTAACTCAATCAAGAAAAGAGTAATAAAGGCTTCTAAAGAGAGCTTGTAAGTGAGGTTGGTGTACAAGTGTGAGTGCGCAACAAAATACCCGCTTATATACTCGGTGCGTGTCGGGAACGTGGAGTTTTCCCCAACAACTGGTATAAGAGCCGATGTTACGATGGTGGTGATCGGGTAAACTTTGTTGCTTATTGAATCTCGTGATTGCCGCGATGGCGGCCGAGGCGATGAGGGGTTCGAGATTCCACTCTTCGATGGGAAGATCAACTTCAATTTGTGGAAGAGTACAATTCAAGACCTATTGGTGCAGCAGGGTCTTGACCAAGCTCTGGAGGAAGAGAAGCCTGGATCGATGAGCGAGGAGAAGTGGAGAAGCATCCAGAGGAAGGCGGTAAGTACAATTCGGTTGGCGTTGGCGCCCGAGATAAAGTACGATGTGTTGAAGGAGACCACACCAAAGGCGTTGTGGGAGAAGCTCGAGAGCATCTACGCGTCGAACTCGCTAACCAACCGTTTGTGCTTGAAGGTGGGTCTTTACTCGCTCAAGATGGAGGAAGGAGGAAATCTTTATGACCACATTAACTCGTTTAATCAACTAGTATGTCAAATGTTGAATGCTGATGACAAGATTGGAGAAGAGGAGCAAGCGTTGTTGTTGCTAGCATCATTGCCGAAGTCCTACAAGTCTTTGGTACAAACGTTACTTGTAGGAATAAAGTCTCTCACTCTAGATGAGGTGACCGCTGCTTTGCGGGAGAGTGAGAGAATGATGAAGAATGATGCTACCGACAAAGGAGAGGATCACATACTAGTTGTCGGGAAGCGAGAAGGAGGGAGGAGTCAATGGAGGAGGCATGATGACCGGAGGCAGAGATCAGGCTCGCGACGAGGTTTGAGTGAGGTCGAGTGCTTCTACTGCGGGGAGAGGGGTCACATGCAAGCCCGGTGTCCTCGGATGAGGGGGGGACTTAAAGAAGTTGAGAGAGATGTCGCCGGGAAAGATGAGAGGGGACTCCCGCACAAATGTGGTTAGTGAAGTTGATGAAGTTCATTACGAAGATGTTTACTTGACGACGAGTGAGGAGACCACCAAGTCAGAGTGGGTGATGGATAGTGCTACCTCTATGCATGTATGTCGAGACCAAACAATGTTTGACACCTTGAAGATTGGTGGAGAGTTTGGTCACTTCAGCTCGGTGAGTGGTGAGAAGTTGAAGGTCAAAGGTACCGGAAGCGTAACGATGAGGCTTCATAACGGTATATGCTATACTCTACACAACGTGAGGTATGTGCCATCGGCGAACGTGAATGCCATCTCATTGGGTACGATGACGATGAAGGGGTATAGGTTCGTCGGCACAAATAGATGGTGCAAGGTGTTCAAGGGGAGACACTTGGTTATGCGAGGCCGGAAGGATGAGAAGAATAATTGCTTCTTAGATGGAAGAGCGGTGCAAAAAGGATGTAGTGGCACAAGAACTAAGAAGCATACGAGGGTGAGATTTTCGGATGTTGTGGAGATATTTGGAAATATGAATTAAGGGAGGAATTGTTAGGCTAATTCATATTTTCAAATATAAATATTGTAATAATGGGTCACTCCGGAAGGAAGATGAACATTCCGGAAGGATGTAGAATATTCTAGAAGATGGTGGAACCTTCTGAAATGATGCGGAACATTCCGGAACGTGGAGGAACCTTTCGGAAGGAGGCGGAGCTACCCGGAAGATGATGGAGACTTCTAGAACTCCTCAGAACCTTGTAGTCTAGGTTAGAAATCTAGGGAGAGTTCTAGACTTGTATTGGATTGTGTGAGTAGGCTCCGGAATTATCTAGGAGAATCGAGTTTCGGAACCTTCCAGTAGAGGAGGTGGCAATGTCTATATATAGGGGAGACCACCTCTCATTTGTGTAACTCAATCAAGAAAAGAGTAATAAAGGCTTCTAAAGAGAGCTTGTAAGTGAGGTTGATGTACAAGTGTGAGTGCGCAACAAAATACCCGCTTATATACTCGGTGTGTGTCGGGAACGTGGAGTTTTCCCCAACATATGGTTGGTTTTGTAATCCGGAACCACAATGGAGAGTTTATCAGTCTTGACGGAAATTTATTTTTCTAATTCGGTGATAAAAGCGGGAGTATTTGTTCCTAAAACGAACTTGCGAGAAGCTATGAGATTGCAAATAACGAAAGATTGAAATTGAGGGTGACTATATCAAGACACTCCAAGGTTCTTGAAGTTATTTGCGGGAGGTTATTTGCGGGAGGTCTAGATGATCATATCCAACTTCATACTAAATCTTTGATTTTCTTATAAAATTCATATTAAGCATCTGTTCAGAGATGTCAATTATGTTGACACTCAACACTAATTTTATGATAATTACAAATTTTTGTGTTTTTGTCAACAATAATATTTTAGGGATTGACTTCTAAAAAGAAGACGATTATTACTGCTATTTTTGTATAAAAAAATTAAAAAAATAGTGGGACGATTGAGATAAACCGGTCTATTTTAGAATGTGCTTGGGAGTTTATCAAACTTCCAAAAATTATAAGAAAGATAAAAGTTAGGTGACAAGGTTATGTGCTTGGGAGTTCTAGTTTACGAAAGTTTATGCTAGCTTATACTTTTATCATTTTGGCCACGTTTGGAAACCAGCTTATGGGAGCCATCGACACACTCCAGGTATGAGATTAATGTCCAATTCTTCTGTTCTTCCTTTTTTGATTGTAGAGATTGCTGTAATTTGATATGCACACCAAGTGTTTGACAAAATGTCAACCTCATTCATTATTAACATTTGTAGTTAGTTGATCTTTAATCTATAACGAGGTTTTTGTTTTGATCATGCCAAGTGTACGTCTGTTGTGAAGAGAATGATCCAAACTTCTGCTGTGTAAATGTTGATGATTTCAGTCACAAATATTGTTGTTCCTGCTTCTGTTGTGAAGAGAATGATCCAAACTTTAGCTGTTTGATAAAATGAATATTGGTTTGGCATGGCTGATTTGAATGATCATATTGCATTAAACTATGTGATAAAATGATCATATTGTATTTGTGTAGATGATCCAATTGTGGAAATCGAGGTTTACTTTCTCTTCTGTTTTTTCCTTTTAAAGGGAAATTGTGGAAATGGATTTGATTTCAATTGGGGTTTGTAGTTAGAGTTTGATGTCGATCCTCCCTTGAGCTGTTTGATTGGGTGTGAAGGATTTTGGTTTCCCTGTTTTGATAGCCATGTCTTTTTTCATAGGGTTATTGAATAGGTATGTTTGTTTGTAAATCCTCTATTTGTATACCTAGGTTTTCTTTCACTGTCTTTCCTAAAACATTATGCATTATGCTGAAAGAATTGTTTGATAGAAACTGAAATAAATTTCTATGAATCCGATAGGGTAAGTACCAAGTGAATCGCTGAATGCAATACCAATTATAATGGAGTTGTGAATAATTTTTGTTGTTTTTATTTTTATAACCATTTACAGAACCAGTAATGAAAGCATTGTAATGGACAATATCGTTTTGTGTTATTTAGTTTACAGACTAGTAATGGAAGCATTGCAATTCCTTGGTGTTTTTGGATGGAATATTAAATGGCAGTAAAGATGATCTCTCTTTCTCCGATTGGTGTACACAGTTTGGTTGAATGGACATATTCTAGCTAGTATATTTCGTTCACAGACATGAACAGCAGATAACAACATAGTACACTAACTGACTAACAGCTACAGTATAGTACATATATGCAAATGAGCAGGTGAGTCAAGAAGATTCAACAGGCATCTCGTATCGGCACAACGGGCACACGTGGTTCGTCTCGAACCAGCGGAGAATGCAGGACTCGTGGAAAACGTGGGAACAAGGAAGTGTGAGTGACCTACATTTCCATTTGATGCTGTCAATGCAGATTGAACAGTCGGGACAAGTCCAGTCAGCATCGAACCTGCCACCCTGAAGAATCATGCTCTCTATCCTCTTAAGGATCAAATCAAAAATGGGTAAACTTGCGGCGGGCCTTGTCCTGGGGACAGCCTCCTGGAAGGACTCCGAGATGGCGCTATCAAGCGCAGAAGCAGCAGCAGACTCAGCAGTGCCAGTGGGAGGAAACTGGAACTCGACTAAGTGTGCAGATGTGAAATGGCGGTCAGAGCAAAGGTGGTTGGTGTTTGCCGGGTCGATGACCTGGGAGATGAAACTGCAAGCGAGGCCGGCAACGTCTGTTTGAGGGAGGTGGGTTAGGTGCTCCAAGAAGCGGTTGTAGAAGTAATGGCGGTAATCATCATAGCTGAGAAAAGGGGTTGATTCAAAGCAGGGGATGGTTAGGTAATCTAGGGCGGACGAAGCGCCGCTGTCTAGAGACGCAACCACCAGGTAGCCGCATCCTTGTTCGGGCGGAACAAGTACCTCTCTTCTTCGAAAGCTAAATTCGAGTCGTTGGGTTGACATGGCTGTTCAAGAGTGATTTGGAGGTGCAATTGTGAGTTCGTTCTTGAGCTCCGATGGCAGGGCCTAATCTTATAACGGCATAACGGTACAGATTCAAAATAAACGCGTACGATTCAAAATAAACGCGTACTGCTCCAAGACACATACCTTTTTTGTTTTGTTTTTCTTTTTTCTTGACCAAATTAATTAAGGAAGAAATCATGTGTTTTATTGTTGTGAGGGCAACTGAAATCCAGTGCTTTAAGATTTTACTTATCCTTTTAATCTACTCTAGGGATTTTCTCTAATCACCTTACAAGGCCTAATCTGAATATTTTTAAAACATATAAAATTGATGTTAAAACAATGGCATAAATAAGTTTTGGTCTAAATAAGATGTTCGAAAAAATTGAAGAAATGTAGAACTACAAACATAGGGTTTGAAGAAATGTAGAACTACAAACATAGGGTCCTTGTTCAATTTTCTAGGGTTTGAAGAAATGCTGTCTGTTTCTCTTTAAAAAATTGAAATCCAGTGAAGTGAGTTAAAAAATTGCAAGCACATCAGGTTAGAAATGTAGAACTACAAATCTACACACTTCTATTTTCCATTTACAATTTGGTTTACTGGTTTGATGTGGTGAAGTGAGTTAGAATTTAGAAAAGCATGATATAGGTGTATTCAATGATTTTAGTTCTGATTATCAACATATTTGAATTTCCCTTTTTTAATTGTGCAGTTTGCTAGTTATGCTAACTACTGATTATCAACATATTTGATTTTAGTTCTGATTATCAACATATTCAAGTGATTTTAGTTATGATTATCAACATGATATAGGTGTATTCAGTCACTTTTCAAAGATTTTAGTTGTGCAGTTTGCTAGTTTGCTAGTGATTTTGACTGATGTGTAGTATGTAGAACTTATAACTGTTGATTTGTTAGCGTTTTTTTTGTCATATATATTTTGTCACATTTTCATTTTAGTCTATAAAGTTTCAGTTTGTAATCATGGCTGAGAACATTGGTGAGAATATTGGTAGCTCGGGTGTTAAGGGAAAAGATAAGTCGTTTGTGTGGACGGATGCTCTAACTAGAACTCTTATAGAAATGCTCACTGAATATCAAAGGCAAAATGGGAAGAATGGATTTAGTTGGATTCAGCTGACACAAACATTTGAGCAGAAAACCAACATGAAGTGCAAGAAAGAAACATTGAAGATAAGTACAATAACATGAGAGGATCATGGAAACTATGGACATCCTTAAAGCATGGGGAAACTGGATTAGGTTGGGATCCTCAAAAACAATGTATTGATACGACTCCGGATTGGTGGGCACAAAAGTTGTAGGTATGATGAACAAAAAATAATATTCTTTTTAAGTGTCAAATAATTTGAAAATTAAACATTTATTTTGTTTGTCTCAATTGAGAAGGAGAATGAAGAGTATCGGGTTTTTAGGAAGAATCCGTTCTGTCCAGAGGTCGAGTCAATGATGGAGTCACTTTTTCAAGAACCATTTGCAACAAGTTCTCATTGTGTTGCCCCTTCTATGGCCACAAGGCCCAATGTGACCAATGTGCCGTGCAACACAGTGTTGCCTCAACTTCCACAAACTGATGAAGACGATTCTCCATATGCTGCCCACTTACCAGTGGACGAGTTAATTGGTGATGGGTTTGTTGTTGAAGATGCCACTCATGGGGTACCATTGGACGGTGTTGACCTCCCTTTTAGTTTCCCACTTCCCTCTCTTGGGCAACCAAAGAAGAGGTTTGGAGCCGCCTCATCATCTGGAGGAAGTAAACAAAATGTACGAAAGAGTGGCGGTTCCAACTTGTACCAGAAAACCCTAAATGCTACACTGAGAGCTGATGATGCAATGGCAGAAATGTGGGAGGCCGAAAAAGACTCTACAACACAAGCAAGTTCAGCTGCAATTGTGACTTCAAATCAACCAAAAAGTACTTTTCTTGAAGCATTGAAGGTTATTGAGGGAATGGTTGATGAAGGCTTCCTTGTTCTAGGTTCACAACTATGGTGCTTTGCGTTGTCTATGACGGAGAATGACTACAAACGCATGCTCTTTACATGCCTCTTATCCCATGATGCGAGGTTGCTTTGGCTTGAGTGGGAGTTTAGCAAAGAGGAATGAAGCGCCTTATTCCTCCGAAAAGACATGATTAGAGACGCTACTGTTTATTTGCAAACTTAGACTAAAGGGTGACAATGTTGTCAACTTCTACGTTTTTATTAAGTGTTTGAACATGGTTGTATCACTTTGAACACTTGTTTGTCTTTTCAGTTTGAAAATGGATACTTTCTAATTATGCGAATTTTAAGTTTGTTTGAATACTTGTTTGTCTATTCATTTCTCATAATATTTGTTGATGGTTGAATATAAGCATGTAGGAAATTTACTATTTTTTCATGTTCATGTATGCAGGTGTAGCTCTTCAATTTCAAACACAGTTACAAGCAAGAAATGTCTGATGAAGCGTCTCGTAGGAGGAGGAAACGGAACTTACGTACGGCGGCATGTCTACGGATGCAAAAAACCCTTTTAGATGAGCACTACTACAAGCATGTCCACAAAACACGTGTCTTTGATTCAACTTTTACCGGTTCACGTTGGATGGATTCAATTCTAAATTCAAAGACAGAGACAAGGTGTGTTAATGCCTTCCGGATGAAGCGGCGTGTGTTCAGGCAACTATGTAACAATCTAACAGATAAATACGGATTACAAGGATCCCCTAGGATTCAGGTGGTTGAAAAAGTGGGCATCTTCTTGTACACAGTAGCTCAAGGATTATCTTATGGAACTGTTTCCGAGAGATTCCAACGGTCGATTGCAACAACTTCTACTATCATTCATGATGTTTTAAGCGCCTTAGATGGTCGTGAAGATGGTTTCAATGGCATGGCAAAAGACATCATTAAACCAAGTGACCCTTCTTTCACCCAAGTTCCTACACATTAGTAATGATAGTCGGTATAATTCTTTTTTCTTGGGAGCAATTGATTGCATTGACGGTACTCACATAAACGAATGTATTCCTGAAGTTGATCAGATAGCTTACCGTGGGCGGAAAGGGATATGCACCTTCAATGTGATGGCAGTATGTGATTTTGATATGCTTTTCACATTCGTGTTTGCTGGTTGGGAGGGATCAGCACATGATGCGAAGGTGTTTGAGCATGCGATTACAACCCCATCCATGGCATTCTTACACCCGCCTGCAAGTATGTTTCCAAAATCATCCAAAATTAGGGAAATTATTGGTGTACGTCATGCTAACTAAAATGATATTTGTGCACCTTTGTTCGAGATAGGCCGTTGCTATTTGGTTGACAAAGGTTATCCGAACAAAGAAGGCTACATGGTTCCATATTCCAGCACTCAGTACCAGTTGTCACAATTTGAGAACATTAAGCCCGAGAACTCAAAGGAAGCGTTCAACAAGCTGCATTCATCTCTGCGTAGTTGCATTGAGAGGTCATTTGGGGTTTTGAAAGCTCGTTGGAAGATTCTACGTGTGATGCCCACTTACAAAGTGGACACTCAAGTTGACATAATACTAGCATGCTTCCCTTTACATAACTATGTAATCAAAGCTAGGAATGAGCCATCAGGAAGTGATGGACCTGAAGACGTGATTTTTGAAGATGAATATGAAGATGAAGTAGATGACCAACAAATAAATGACAATGACAGCCCTTCAGAAAGTGATGGGAATGGCGGGGATGATGAAGAGGAGGATACAAGTCTTGGAGGTGAAACGAAACACATTCGAGATCAAATAGCCAAGATGATATGGAAAAGAAAAGCATAAACAAGTTATTTAAGATACGGGGAAATATTTTGGTCCTCGTTATTTTTTGAACATATTTGTGAGCACTATCATATGATTTGATGCATCTATCATATGTATCTTCTCACATAGTTATTGGGAATTTTGTGATAAAATCCTCTATTTTGGTGATGCAATTGAACTGTGGCTTCCTTTTTAGTTGAAAATTATCTAATCTATTTATTTTGTGGCTTCCTTCTATTGATAACTTTCTATTGTAATTATAGTGGTAATTGTGTCAAGCCTTCTTGTTTTGAAATTGAAACATTTATGGTACCTGTTTCAAGTTTTTTTCTCTGTATGATCTACTGTATATTTGCCATGAATCAGTAGAAATTGCTAGAAAACCAGTAGGCTTCCCGTTACAACAGAGGGGCTCGGACAGGGAATTTTTTTGTTAACAGCCTCCAAGGACTCATTTGTGTTGCATGATTATGTTCATGTGATGTTGTAAATCTTTGATGCACAAGTAAGTGCATTTTTTTGTTTACAACCTCCAAGGACTCATTTGTGTTACATGCTTACATGCTATTGTACTCGTTCTGGTTTGGGAGATATTGAACCTATAAGTTAATACAGTTACCATCCGCTTTTGGAATTAGGGGAGGAAAGGGATAATCCGATCCTACTGACTGACTAAAGTGATACAATCTTTTTTTTTCTATATCTATGTCTAATCTTGGTGGACATATTATGTAATCATCCAAGGGAATTGAATCTCTGGGAGTGCTCGCATAATCCATGTGTTGTAGCTAGATATATCCTAATTGTGACCCTGGACATTTTAGGTGACAGGAAGAATAGAATGATTGTGTATTGGAGGATCCTTATTGATATGTTGTATGTATGTCTTATATTTTGAGTTAAGCGTTGCAATTCTTGCATTTTAGATCAATGACATTAAATTAATTCATGATCCTTATTGATATGTGATATGCATGCCTTTTTTCTCTATCTATGTCTTGTATTTTGAGCCCTAGGTTTTTTAACTAATTTTCCGTATTTTACCTTCTTTGTAAGTTACTGACTCCATCTTTAATCCTTCATATTCCTTCAGGCATGTACTACCAAGAATTCACTTTTTGTGAGAGGGTGAAAGAGAAGTTGGGAAGTTTAGATGATTATCAAGCATTCTTGCAGTGTCTTCATATATATATATATAGTATAGAGATAATAACCAGAGCAGAGTTACAAAGCCTGGTGCAATTTATATTTGCTTTCCTAATGAATTTCTTAGGAGCCTAAGTCAGCTAGTCTGTCTCAACTGATTGTTAAGGACCCTTCTTCTAATTTTCATAATTTTGGAATTTAATGTATTTATTTTTCTTGCAAAATCTATATGGAGTGACGGGCACTTACCCAAATCCATGAAGGCAGATGAAAAGGAGAAAGAGACAAAATGTGACACTGAGAGTGCTAAAGAAAAAGCAAAGAAGTACTAGAAATCAATCCAGGATCTTGATCTTTCAAAGTTTATGTTCACTATTGCTTGGTTTTTGTTTTGTGTAATGATTTTTGTTCAAGTGATTGCAGTTTGGATATTAGATTATGTGTATGGGTTTCAGTTTAATATATTATGATATTAAACATGAGTTGATATGCAAACAATAGTGATATTTCTCATATTCATATACCTAATGCCTAAATTTTTTGGTATCCAGTATCCATACCAAACGAGCCCATGTGTCTACTTTGAGCTGAAAGCTTCAACCTCCTTCTCATTTGATAATCCAATAACTATTTCTTGCAATTTTGTGCGTCTTACAATTGGTCTCTTTGATTGTGATTCCCTTGATTGACAATGAATATTGATTACTGATTAGCCTGTTTGAATAGTTTTTAGTTATTATATTTAAGTGGATTCTGAGAGATCATTCTTTTGGGTGCTTGGAATGATCAATTTTAGGGTGAGCAATTCACTATAATTGCCTAATGGGTCATTATTTCGCTGTTATTGTTGTACATGGCATGACTAGAAAAAAAGAATGAAATTGGTTTGATTGCGAAAGAGTTCATTTATGTTGTATGGGACCAATTAGTCATTTTGTTGTTCCTTTGCAGCATTTTTTTTGTTACAAGCACTCATTTGTGCATTGGTTCTACAAGTAGTATGTTAGAAAATATTATATTTTGGAATTTGAAGTTATTGCTACATACAGTGCAACTGCATAGTGCACATACATAGGAAGGAGCCACAATGTTATAGTTTTAAGGCATTATGAACGAGATTGTCACTTGTTATTACTTTCAACTTTCAAGAGAGGTGGAGGAGAGATCTACGAAAATGTTATGCTATATGAGTTCTAATATATTTGTTAAGTTGGGTAATGTCAATCTATGAGATGTGTTAAATTTTGTTTCTTGATTTCTCTATGTAGTATAGTGGAGATCTAATAGAGTGGTTTGATTTTCAATGGAGCGGTGCAATTGTGTTGAACCGCAATGGCCGTCTGATGATCTACTAGTGAAGTATCAGTTCATATCAGATATCTTCATTGCACTGGGAGAATTCTCCATACCTTTCGAATTAATCTATTTCGTTACAAAATCTTCTGCGTTTCCATATAAATGGGTGTTGGTTCAGTTTGGTGCTTTTATCGTTCTATGTGGGAATACACATCTAATTAATTTGTGGATGTTCGGCGTGCACACGAGAACAGTTGAACAAATTCAGACCGTTGCAAAGGTTTTTTGTGCCGTTGTATCGTGCATAACTGCCCTTATGCTAGTTCATATAATTCCTAACCTACTGGTGTTAAAACAAGAGAACTTTTCTTGAAAAATAAAGCTGCAGAGCTTGATCGAGAGGTGGGTCTCATTCTTACTCAAGAAGAAACGGGGAGGCACGTGAGAATGCTAACTCATGAGATCAGAAGCACCCTTGATAAACAAACAATTATTAGAAACACTCTAGTTTGAGTTGTGTAGAACTTTGTCATTAGAAGAGTGTGCATTGTGGATGCCTACACATGATGGATTAGAAAAACTAGCAGTTTCAAGTGATTGAGTTATCTGTTCTTCAAGGCTAACGATTTCTTCTTCTCTTTCTCCAACTCTTCCAGCAGTTCCTGAGCAGATTTACAAAAGACCAAAAAATCAATTCCTGAGCAGCATACATTGAAAAGATTTTAAACACACAAAACAGTTCTTGAGGAGCGGTTCTTGAGCAGATTTACAAAAGACAAAAAAAACAGTTCCTGAGCAACATACATTCACAAATTTTAAACACACAAAACAATTCCTGAGCAGCAGTTCCTGAGCAAATGATAAACATACAGTTCAACATAGATGAAGCCGTACAAGTACATTATAACCCTGACAAAAGACTTCAAGCATATGGTAAACACGCAACTCAACATATAGATGGTAAACACATAGTTCCTGAGTAGATGGTAAACATAGATTCATAATGCCATAAATATTACAATCATTCTCGAGTTACAAGCCATGTCATGACTTACAAAAGTAGTTGTACATACAATCATGCCCAAGTTACGGTTCTTCCATTGTTACATAACCGGATTTACAAAAGACTTAAAACACTTACATTAGCTAGCATTACAAGGACATTACAACCCTTACAAAAGACTTCAAAATGTTAATACCTACCAAGCATTACAAGTACATTCTAACCCTGACACATGTACTCCGACATGAAGTACATGAAGCCACACAAGATCATACAAATGATGACAACACAAGTAAACACCTACAATTTCTACACCTTTATAACCCTAAACTAAAAAAACCCACAAACCCCACAGCTAAACACCCTTGAACTAATTATTGCGTTTTGTATTTCTAGGCGAGGGCAACAGATGAAGGATATTTTGGAGGGATGCATGAATTTAAACATGATTGACTTAATTGTTACGAGGGCAACGGATGAAGGATATTTTGGTACACAATTTTGCATCATTTTTCATCAGTTCCCGTAAGCTTGCCTTGAGAGCCGGTGGAAATGTCATGTGTAGTCGTTATCAGACGCTACAATAAGCTCCTTCATCTCCCATACGTTAAGGCTCCCAAACGGTGACGATTACTACTTGATGATCCAGAGTGATTGCCTTGGTTTCTTGTAACTCGGATTATTCAAAAAGGTATGTCTCTTGCACACTATTAATTAGATCATGCCCATTTTCATGAAAAATTGTGTACCAAAATATCCTCCATGTCATCACTCGATAATTATGGTATATAAAATAATCGCAAAATTATTACTAATAGGTGAAATAGTCATGTCTAAACTCATGCATATCCCTCCGAACTGCTCCTCGTAGCAAATCAGTCAATACATGATATTATAATTATTGCCAACATGATTTTCCATTCTTTTTGATCCAAAAAGGGTGAAAAAAAGATGAATTGCTATCAAATCAGACATGAAAAAAGCTTATGACCAAGTCAAATGGGAGTTCATTCTTATTGTTCTAAAGAAGTTTGGTTGCACCCACTGACTTCGATTTAGGGATTGTAATTTTATTAAAAACAAGTGGATCAAAGTTGATAATGACCAAAATACATTTAGATTTAGGGTTTCCAATTTTATTGGTTGGCCCTACTGACTTCACTCGTCTATTGCCCCCAAAGTCAACTTTTATCCAAATTACTCTAGAGAAACGCCTTACAAGCAAGTTGGGAACACGTGGTTAGGACCTTGCTTGATATATACGATTATTTTTGTGGATAAAGCGTTAAATTTCAACATAGAAAATAAACTAACGGGCAAGTGGAATTGGGCCTATCCCATCCCGATCCCTACCGTGATAAGGTTAGGTGAGATTCAATCTAAGAAACACAAGATCCGTCTCGATCCCATCCTGTAACACCCCAAGTTCTGGGAACTCGAAGCTACGGGCTAGGACCGCACAATGGGTCCCGACCCTCAGAGTAGCAACAACAGATGGATCTTACAACAAGGCACAAACGAATGAAAACAAAACTCAATATAAAACCAAAGGTTTAAACCAAAAGAAAACACAAAACTCCACAACCGGGTTCAAAACAAAAGGGAAACAACAAAAGAAACATAAACCCGATCCCGTCCTATAATGTACGGGAACCCCGGCTGACCACACCATCCGGATCACTCAGTAGCATCCTGAACCTGCGGAACATCAACAGCGACGGTATAAACCATTAGCTAACATTCTAGGTATAAGCAAGAGTGTAAAGGCACAAACACACATAAGGTAAAGAAAACACATAGCATGCTTACACATCAACCGATTATTATCTTTCATTAAGGTTATCCATTACTAATTCAACTTCTTTTGTCACACAAGAATCTCCCGAAACTCGCCTCCGCTTCCGTCTACCAATAGGAATAGATCAGTACTATCCGTTACCTACGGGTTTGGGTTGCAAGAGCACATTCTAGTTTTCTATAGAACTAGACAAGTGGTCACCGCCCGATTATAATACACTTGGGCCAATTAAGATTATCAAAGGGTGAATCCTATTTCCAATTATCCGTAATAAGCAGGATAAACAACACAAACAAGCCAATACAATCCAACTAATACGCGGAATGAAGCTAAGTAAGTCCAAGGGACTTACCTCACACGAAGGTAACACAAGAGATCAGCGAACAACTCAAAAACACACAAGGAAGCTCAGTTTCCCTCAGGAAAGGAGCAAGGAAAGCCTGTACGAACAAGCAACACGAATCAGGAACGAAACGGTTGCTAGAAGTCTATGACTTCTAGTCTCAAAGATCTCTAAGAGATCAACCCATGCTAAGGGCTCAACCTTAGTCTTACAACAACTCAGGGAACAAGGTACAACCATAAGGAACCAAGGAAGGAACGAGGAAAGGAAGGAAGGAAGCAACTCACCAAAGACGGGAGTTACTGCAAAGAAACCACAGGGGCGGTTAGACAGATGCGCAGGGGCGGCTGAACAGAGGCGCATGAGCGTCTCTGTGCAGGCGCAGGGGCGGCAGTGACAAAGGTGCAGGGGCGGCTCTGTGCAGGTGCAGGGGTGGATCTCACAGCCGCAGGGGCGGCCCTCTTCACCGCAGGGTCGGTGAAGGCAAAAACCTAGGATCTTACATCAGATCCCCCTAAAAAAGAAGTTTCGTCCCGAAACTTGCAAAAGCCAAACGGTCACAACAACACACAAAAACAGAACTGAGCTCATATATTCCCACTCGGGGCACGTAACACAAAACGTCACACAAAAGCGTTCACAACGCAACAAAGGAAAAACCAAACAACCGACTAAGCTAAAGGTGCAACAAGCTCAGCGTAAAACTCCGGATAGTTCCTCTGGATACTATCATTTGTCTCCCAAGTCACCTCATCAGCTCCTCGCATCGACCACTGAATCTTCAACATCGGGATGTCCTTCGAACGCAAGCGTCTCGTACTACGCTCTAAGACAGCCACCGGGTGCTCTACAAACGTGTGGTTTGGCTCGATCACTAGATCCTCATGACTGACGATGTGTCTCGGGTCATGTATGTACTCCCGTAGCTGAGACACATGAAAAACTGGGTGAACACCCTCGAGTCTCGGTGACAACGGAAGTCTGTATGCTGCCTCTCCAACTCGCTCAAGGATCTCGAACGGTCCAACATATCTAGGACTCAGCTTCCCCTTGACACCGAAACGTCTGACGCCTCATGTCGGAGATACTCTCAACCAAACCTGAGCTCCAACTCTGAACTCCAGAGGTCTTCCCCTCTTATCTGCATAGGATTTCTGGCGACTCTGCGCTGCTAACATCCGCTCATGGATCACTGCTACACGAGCCATGTCATCCTGTATCTGCTCAGGTGCTACCCCGCTAGCACTACTAGGCTCATCCCAACATAGCGGTGTACGGCATCTCTATCCGTATAAAGCCTCATAAGGAGCCATCCTGATCGTTGCGTGCCAACTGTTGTTGTACGAAAACTCCACTAAGGGAAGGTGATCTGGCCACACTTGTCCTCAGTCTAACACGCAGGCTCTCAACATGTCCTCGAGAGTCTAGATGGTCCGCTCGGACTGACCATCGGTCTGAGGATGATAAGCTGTCGTAAATTGTAGACTCGTACCTAGGGCGGCATGAACTTGCTGCCAAAACCTCGAAGTGAACCGTCCGTCTCTGTCAGAGACAATGGTCCTAGGTACTCCATGAAGTCTCACTATCTGTCTCGTGAACTCCTCTGCTAATCGACTCACCGGCCACGTTTCCTTGATCGGAATGAAACGTGCGGTCTTCGTCCATCGATCTACTATCACCTAGATAGCATCAAAGCCTTGACTTGGTCTCAAACTGGTAACGAAATCCATAGATATATCCTCCCACTTCCACTGAGGAACGGGGAGTGGGTGTAGCTCACCTCCTGGTCTGTGATGCTCGATCTTGACCTGTTGACAGGTCGCACACTGAGCTACATATCTCGCCACATCTGGCTTCAGACCTCCCCACCAGAAAGAGCGTCTGATATCCTGATACATCTTACTTGCACTAGGGTATACTGAGTAAGGTGAAGAGTGAGCCTCCTGAAGGATCCTCTGTCTCAACTCTCGATTTGACGGCACATAAACACGCTCTTGGCGTCTTGTTAGCATGAAATATTGCGATATTCTAGGCACTTATTCTAGTTGTTTTTCATTCATTATTGTGTTCATAGATAAGGCTTTGAAGCATTTGTTGGCTTGTTTACCTATAATTTCGATATGGAGGTCTACATTAGTTTTGTGTTGATTATATGTGAATAAGAGCTGAAACCAGACCATTTGAGAGAGATAAGAGAGGATTCGAGCATATCCAAGGATTAGGAACACATCAAGGAAGCCAAAGAAGATGCTAAGATGGAGAATGACACAAAACAAAGGAAACCACAAGTAATCAAAACTTCCACGCCCTAAATTACGGCCGTAGAAGAGTCCACGCCCTAAACCACGGCCGTGGATCTTGGCATCATGAGCGTGGAGCATTATAGTAAGTTACACAGCCTAAAGTACGGTCGTGGAAGTCACAAGAGACCGTAACCCAATTCCACGCCCTAAACCACGGTCGTGGAATCCCTTGAGACCGTGATTTAGGTGATCTTTTGACGAATCAATTATTGCCACATCATTTACGTGATGGGTCGGGACGTTTATTTTCCCCGTCTTATAAAAAGGTGGGAAGAGAGAGTTTTCAGAAACCTCGCTTTGGGAGAGTTCGCTTTAGAGTTTTCGTGAGGAACTTTGCGGAAGCGCCGACAGTTTTGATTCCCGAAGATTGTGTGTGGCGGAAGTTGCGCCCTTTTCTTAGGTTTTGATATTGAAGACGGATTGACATCCCGTTCTTCATGCTTGCCTAAGATCTTGTGAGGTTTTGTGTTATATTCTGAATCCATTGAGTGTTCCAATTTGTGTTTTGGATTTGAGATTGACTTTGAGTTATATTTGAGTTTTCAAGGGTTTTCATCTTTCATTCTTCTTAAATTTATTTTTGATATCATGACAATGGTTATTGGCTAAAATCCTTTAGCAATTCTAGGGTGAAGGGTTGATAGTTGTGGCTTAGATGATGATAGATCGATCGTAAATTGATTGGACCCTGAGAGTTAGAGAGATCTCGTCGACAAACCAAGATCACGGTCTGTTCTTGAACTTCCACGGCCGTGGAACTCAAGATCTGCCCGTGATTTACCTTAGTTTACGAACCTTGCTTTTACTTTGATCCAAGGTTAAAGATTAACTTTAACCTAGTCTTGGCTTGCCCTTTTCTAGGTAGTAGTGAGACTCATCACCCTCTATTTCGATTTCGAGTGTCACAACCTTAATCGTTTTAGTTAGTTTCGATCCTTGGGTTACAAGTTTGGGTATTTGAGATTAATTCTTATCCATAGATCCTTTCTATACTGAAGCCTCAACAACCTTTATAGAGAGTGTTTTTAGATAAGTCATATAAAGCCTTGGAACTTCACCGTACATTGCTTTACCTTAGCATACCTTTGCAACTCTTAACTCTGTCCATAGTTCTTTAGTATATCTTGAATCGATTGCCAAAATTTGATACCTGGATCTTTAGGGTTGCTGTTTTCCCCAATATTTGCAAAGCTTATTACATTTACTTGCTTGACGATTTGCGAACTGAATTTGTTCCCCCCAAATCCCTGAGTTCGACACTTTGGAATTCTTGCCTTACTACGCCGATCCGTACACTGTGGGTTCACTTGCTTGATTCTAGTCTTATAAATTTAAAGCTTGATTACACGCACGCTTAGGAGCGAACAAGTTTTTGGCGCCGTTGCCGGGGATTTGGTTTAGGCCGAATTCGGTTATCGGTTGTCAAGCTTGGGAGCTTTGCTCTTTTCATTTAGTATCTCTTTTGAGTGATATTTGCAGGTTACCTTAGGTATAGGTGCAGGTCTAGCACCAACAAAGACCTCTTACCTTTTGATCAAGAACTTGAGAAGACTTTGAGGAAGAAACTCAAAGAAAGAAAGATGGTTGAAAGTAAGGAGAGGGATATCCAAGCAAAGTTGGAAGATTCCGAAGCTCAACTTAGATGGAGTGAGAAGACTCGCAAGGAAGAATCGGAGCGTCATCAATTGCAAATTGATGAGCTCAAGGACATGATGCTTCAAATGAGGTTGGAGATGAGTGACTCCAAGAAGAATAAGAGAAGGAAACCGACAAGATCGGTTAGAACCGACTCATCCGATGAGGAAAGCGACTCCTCCATGCCGTCCCTAGAGGACATTGATCCAACGATCAATGCGAACCAGAATAATCCAAGACCGGCCGCCAATCATCGTATCCCGGCTGGGGGTGTGAGAGCCGCTCGTGTAGATGAAGAGCCAAGAACTCTTGGCCAAAGAATGGATCCAATTCAGCAACCACGCCGTCTAGGTGTGAACTTTGATGCTGACGATATTCAGGGGTTTAGCTTCAACCCACAAGTTATTACCATCGTTCGCCAAAGCTAGTTTGGAGGAACGAGTGTCAAATCTCCACATCAACATTTACAGAATTTTGAGATCTTGATGGAGACAATGAAGCCAAAGAATGCAACCACCAACAATTACAAGATCAAGCCATTCTTTTTCTCTTTAAAAGGGAAAGCATTATCTTGGTATCAAGCTCTTCCAAATGGAAGACTCAACATATGGGAGGATCTATCTTCAGAGTTCCTAACCAAGTTCTTTCCGCCATCCAAGACGGCGGAGTTGAGAGGTAAAATTAATGCATTTTCTATGAGATCTAATGAAAGTTTGTTTCAGTCTTGGGAAAGATTTCAGGATTTATTATTGGATTGCCCACACCATGGCATTTCCAAATTGGAGTTATTGGAGATATACTATAAGGGGCTAGATGTGGAAACACAATTCAAGCTCCAATCCCTTTCATGTGGCACATTCATGGACATGAGGGAAGATGACGCTTGGGACTTCATTGAGAAGCAAGCCCGAGTCATTGAGAAGTACTCTCACCGGAAAGTAGAAGCTAATCGAGTGGAGCAAGGTGCAAAGCTAACACAAGCCGCTCAAACTCAAATCTTTTCTCTCAACACCAAGATTAAAGAATTGAAGGAAGTCATCAAGGCTAGCTTTCCAAAGCCTAAGGAGCAAGATGTTGGTTATTTAGAAAACAACAATAACCACAATGGGAATGAGAACACCAATCGCAACAACCGGAACAACAACCGGAATAATTGGAATAACAACAACCGGAATAACAATTGGAACAACAATAGGGGTTCAAACAACAACAATTGGCGTTCCAACCAACAACAAAACTCCGGTAATTCTTATCCCAATTCAGGAAAATTCACTAACTCCACCATCTTCTTCTTCCATTCCTTTGAAAAGCCAGGGGCAAACATCTAATAGTGGAAGCACTTCGGGGAAAGAGAAGCCCGATCCCATGTTGGAAACGATCTTGGGAAAGCTTCAAGGATTGGAGAGTCACATCACTAAGGTTGATAAAGCCCAAAAGGTTTTAGAAAACCAAATGTTTAGCAATGCTGAGGAAGATCCTAGAAATCAAGGAAAACTTCCAAGAAAGATGGAGGATAACCCGAAAGGAAGGGTGATGGCTATCACAACTAGGAGCGGAGCAACAACCACCGACCCGCAGCCTAAGTTTGTGGAAGTTCCCGTCAAAAAGGAGAAGGAAAAGGGGAAGGAGAAGGAATACATCTACATTCCTCCTCCAGCTTACAAACCTCCCCTACTGTTCCTACAATCTAGAGCAAGAGCGCGTCTAGACAAGCAATTCGGTAAGTTCATTGAACTCATGAGCAAATTGCATTTTAATATACCTTTCATTGATGCAATTGTAGGTATGCCAGCATATGGAAAGTTTTTAAAGGAGATCCTCTCTAATAAGAGGAAGCTGGAAAATTTGGAGAAGTCAAAATGAGTTCGGAATCGTTGGATCTCATCAAAACGATGAAGGAAAAGATGCCCCCAAAGCTGAAAGATCCGGGGTCAATTTTTGTTCCGATCGGAGTAGGAGATGTCACATATGATGCATTATGTGATTTAGGAGCAAGCGTTAGCATCATTCCGCTTGCCTTATGCAGGAAGATCGGTCTAGGCGAGCCTAAACCGGTGAAGATGACGTTATATATGGCGGATCGATCCATAACTCGTCCCGTCGGTATCATTGAAGACGTCCCGGTCAAGCTTGGTAAGTTCTATGTTCCAATAGACTTTGTTGTGCTTGACATTCCTTCAGATAGTCCGGTCCCGATCATACTCGGAAGACCGTTCCTTGCAACATCCGGTTGTGTGGTGGATTGCAAGAATGCTAGACTCGCCTTCGACATAGGAGAGGAAAAGGTAGAGTTTGTTCTTTCCACTTTGATGAAAGAAGCAGCTCTTGAAGAGGATATATTTAACATCCATGACGAAGAGCTATCTAGAGAAGAAGTAAGTTCGATTCTCTTCAAAGATCCTTTGCAAAAGGTGATCACTATGAGCATCATGGACATAGGAGAGGAAGAGGAATGCAATGAGGAAATTGAAGCTTTAGAGGAGTAAAAGGAAGTGCATGAAGAAGAGTTTGAAAAACTCTACGATGGGTCAGAAAACGTGAGGAATCATGGCTAGTCGTGCTATTCCACGACCATGGTTCCCACCAATATGACCGTAATTAGCTATTCAGAGGACTCCAGTAAGTTACACGGCCAAAACCACGGCCGTGAAACTATCAGAGGTGCCGTAATTGACTTCCACGCCCTAAACCACGGCCGTGGAGGAAACAGAGGTGCCGTAATTTTGGGAAAATCTGAGGACAATTACGTTCTTTCTACCACTTCTCTTGATTATTCTCCAATAACTTTTATACCCTTAGAGACTTCGAAGGAAGCATTGGACACTCCTCAAGAGCCATTAGAGAGTCCAATAGTGATGGAATTGAAGCCACTTCCCACACATCTAAGGTATGCATTCTAGGATCTAATTCTACCTTTTCGGTAATTGTTAGTTCCGATCTAAGTGAAGATGAACATAGTAAGCTTATGGTTGTTCTAAAGAAACATAGGAAAGCCTTAGGTTACACTATAGAGGATCTAGTAGGAATCAAGCCTTCATTATGCATGCATAAGATCCTAATGGAAGAAGATTTTAGAACTTCGCGACAACCTCAAAGGCGGTTAAATCCGACCATGAAGGAGGTTGTCAAGAAGGAGATTCTTAAGCTACTTGATGCAGGTATCATCTACCCTATCTCTGATAGCAAGTGGGTGAGTCCCGTACAGGTTGTTCCAAAGAAGGGAGGAATGACAGTCAGCACCAATAAAAACAACGAGCTCATTCCTACAAGAACCGTGACGGGATGGAGGATGTGCATAGACTACCGCAAGCTAAACAACGCAACGAGAAAGGACCACTTCCCATTACCATTCATCGATCGAATGCTTGAGAGGTTAGCACAACACTCACATTTTTGTTATCTTGACGGTTATAGTGGTTTCTTTCAGATCCCGATACATCCGGACGATCAAGAGAAGACCACATTCACGTGCCCGTGGGGTACGTTTGCCTATAGGAGAATGCCGTTCGGACTTTGCAACTGTAACGACCGGATTTTTCGTTACGCTTTAATAGAGTTAGAGGGGTTTAGAAAACGAAATTAAAAATTAGTGAAACTAGGATAAACAAGTTTATTTATGGAAGTCGTTTAATTAAGTACCTTGTCCTAATTTTCGGGACGAAACTTATTTTAAGGGGGTACTGATGTAATACCCGGAATTTTTATTCCGTCTAATTCCGCCGTTGACGGTTTCCCTTTCTATCTAGTATCTCTTCCTTCACAAATTTCATTATTTTATGTAGAATTTAATTCACATAAAATGATAAAATTATATCAAGCTCTAATCCTTATAATTATCCATTATTTTATGTAGAATTTTATTCACATAAAATGATAGATTTATACTAAACCCTAGTTATTATAATTCATTATTTTATGTAGAATTTAATTCACATAAAATGATAAAATTATATCAAGCTTTAATCCTTATAATTATCTATTATTTTATGTAGAATTTTATTCACATAAAATGATAGATTTATATCAAACCCGAGTTATTATAATTCATTCTTACCGATGACTTTAGACGAGTTTTGACAAGCTGTGACGAGACCATGACTAAGCTGAGACGAGGCCATGACAAAACCCGACAAATCTGTGACAAACTCATTCATGGGCCTGACAAGGCCATGACGAGTTTTGACAGATTTTTGACAAGTAATTCAGCCCACTTTTCTAGCATGTTTCAGCCCACTACTCCTACCTTAAACTCAGCCAGTTTGCATACCCACAACAGCCCAACAGTGTGACTTCGAGCCCAGCCTGCAGCAGTCCACGAGAAGCTGGTTACGAGCCCATTGACAGCCCCTCCAGCCCAGTATACACAGCTCCTCTCCAGCACAGTATGCACAGCTCCTCTCCAGCCCAATATGCACAGCTCTTCTCGCAGCCCAGGAGTACAAACGCACGCTGCAGCCGTTCTTCTGCCCTTGTGAACGCTGAATGTAACGGCTGAAATCAATGCTCTCCCTTGATGGCTTTCATTCACGTAGCAGCCTCCCTCTTGCCTTCTTCACTGCTGCGTACAGAAGATCGATTCACTTTCAGAGAGGAGCAATACCACCAAGGTCCCAACAGCAAGATCGACATTCACGTTCATTTGGAAGCTTCTCTCTGCATAGGTGAGTCTAATAACAATTCTCCTTATCTATGTGCACTAGGATTGGCTACTAATCGAGTCTTCTCTATGCTGAAGACTCGAGTCTTCTTAGATCAAGCGTACTGCAGCCAGCTTCGTCTTATCCCTGTCGTCAGAGTTTTCCGAAGCCAAGGTCAGTGGGAGATCGTTAGTGCACGGTTTCTTCAACAACTTGCAAGTAGTGAGTAAGCACTTCCGTTCTTTCCTTTTGACAGTGATGTCTTCTATTATAAGACCCGTTAGGATAGATTGGAGTGAGTGTTCTGGATAGAAGAGAATAAGGGACTGCTGTAAAGGATTTATTTTAGTTATTCCTTTCAGTTTTGAAGTGGAAGATTACCTACTGTTGTGAATCAATGTTAAAACGATTGGTTGAAGATCCACCGTTGAATTTTTAATAGATCATAGATAGATATACATAGTTTACCGTGTTAAAAGTTGGGAACAAATGAACGGTCGGATTAAAAGTTATAAGGTCCCAAAGTAGAGTAGTTGAGCTGTTGCAGTTTCTCAGTTTTCTATATTGGCGAGCAGCCAACTTTGTGACCAGATTTAGGTATGCTAAACTCATTCTTTTTGGCTGAATTTTGGATATGATATAGTTTACATATTGTTGTAGAACATATTAAAATTTGAGAGGCATCCAGCAGGTGGTTTGGGATTTATGATTTTTCCAAGATTGAGTCGTAAGCAGTTTTTCTGTTGTGCTGAAATTCGGTTTTGTGAGATAGTTTTAAATAGGATTTTGATCTCCTTTTCGGCTGAATTTTGGATATATTATATATAAGATTTTATAGTAGAACGTATCAAAATTTGGGATAAATCCAGCGAGTAGTTTAGGAGTTATGATTTTCAAAGTTAAGACAATGTGATGTTTGTTAAGTGTTGTAACCAACTTTGGAAATTTTTATAGAAGTGATGGTTCAACAGTTTTAAAAAATTCTTGCTCCTAGGAGTAGATGAGATATCATAGATGATCTAGGGAATTATTTCGGAATTTTTATAAGATTATTCGAATTTTATATTTGAAGGCGAAGTTGGACCTTAACGATCTTTCCGAAAATAGGGAAATTGGTAAATTGCCAGTTTGTAACCAAACTCATCTTTAGGAGTTAGAATATGACTTTTTAGTCTCAAATAAAAGTTTAGACATAAATTATGGATTTTTAGAAGTTTCGGGACCAAGGGTAAAAGAGTCATTTTACCATAAATTAATACTGTAACCAATTCCGTTCTATTAAGACCTACTATCTTAGAAGTCTTAAACTTCTGATTACCTAGAAAGTGTGCTGACACACTTGCCTCCTTTGACAGGCAACCGAGTTATACAGTTACAGATTGAGTTGTGATTAAGAAAGTCGAGAACTGATTCAGGTAAGTCCACGGACTTACTTAGCTGGCTTCTTGTATGAGTGTAATGTGTATGAGTGGTGTTTGTTAGTTATGATAAACAACGAAACCGGATTAGGCCGACCTTATTATTTACGTAATTGACCCAAGTGTATGATAACGGGTCGTGACATCATCTGCCTAGCTCTTGCGAGAGTCTAGGAGGTTCCCTGCGACCAGCCCAGTCCGGTAGACGGTCAAATGCATTAGTACCATTCCGCGTTGGTAAACGGGGACAGGGGCGAGGTTTGGGAATCCCTCGTGTCACAAACTAAGTATCATTAGTAATGACATATCACCTAATTAAAGATAATAAAAGAATTGATTGTTGCCTGTTGATTGTGTATGTTGTGTGTTTGTGCTTTTACCTTTATACTTATGCATAGAATGTTAGCTAACGGTTTTATACCGCTTGTAGATGCCTTGCAGGTTAAGACAGTTGTGGAGAGATCCGGAGGGAATGGTCAGCCGGGTCCACGTACTTATTTAGTTGGGGACGGGGATGTCTTCTGTTTTTCTTAGGTGTCGTTTTGGTACCTTTGTTTTGTAAGGCTGATACGTATTATTCATGTATATATTGTTTAAAGTTTTCAAATGTTTTAAATACTTTTGTGTCTTGTTGTAAGATCCAAGTTAAATTGTTGTCAGACTATGGTCGGGACCCATTGTGAGGTCCTAACCAGTAGCTCCCCGAGTTCTCAGAATTTGGGGCATTACAATATGGTATCATAGCTCTGGGTTGGCAACAATGGCACTTGAAATCTTCTGAAAGACCGATTGTATAAAATAACTAGAACCCGAAAGGGGTCTAAAATTTTCAAAACGGATTTTTGTTTTTACAACACGCATTGTCGGGTTGTTGGGTTAGTAGTAAGCCGGACCACCATCGCTCTCCGTGGATCTCTGCAACTTGGATCGATAGGAGTTAGCTTATAGACTGTTTATGATGTTATTATTATATGTTATATACATGTGTATGCTTAGTATGTTAGTATCCTAAAGGATATATTTTATCCTTTAGTTGTGATATCTTGAAGCGATTATCTCCTCATGATAAATCGGTAGCAGACTTGAAGAGTTTTCAACACGAGACAAAGGACTCGGACCTTGAATCAAGTATTATACTCGGGGGGCGTCCTAGTAACCCTTGTTAACCATCCAAAGAACAAGTGAGCAAGGAAGTAAAGTTGTGAAGATAAATTTTACCACAAGCACAATCAGATGAGGAAGAAATCCCTGAGTCAGTTCAGTTAGAAGAAAAAGAAGGTCGTACAAGGAACTCGGGCATACGAGGCCGAGAGACGGAATTAGAAGAACCATGCAATAGACTACAAGAGTGCGGAGTAGAGATAACAATATGGGAACAAGACAAGTAGAACTGAGTACAACCAAGATTGCGGAATCAAGGACATTACAATCAAGGCAGATGCCCCATAGACCATTATGGGCATAAGAAACCAGAAGAGACAGAGTGTCAATCCGGGTGTGAGAATCTAAGGTGCACGGAATGAAGACTTACAATTGAGTGTAAAAGCGAAAAGGCAGACCCCACAAGCGTGGAGGGTTTTGACCTCCTCAGAGATATAAGAAGTGGAAAGAAACCGCGACACCAATATCTAAAGGATGGAAGCCGGTAGCAGGCAACGGAGTTTCAGGAAGGCGATATTACCACCAACACCAGTGAAGAAATCTGTATGAGAGAACAGTCTTGCTATACTCGAGAGTATAGAGTAACCCGAATTATCACGGGACCTAAGCCATCAACACAGATGGTCCATGCAAAAGGAACTGCAAGTGGATGATCATTACGGCCATAAGAATTTCAAAGACGCTTGCAAGCTATCGTGGAAACTTGAAACGACTATTTAGGCCAGATGAATGAGTCAAGCATACTAGAGAAATAGAGTTAGCCATAAGAAGCGGAAGGGTGGAAGGTAGAACAAACTAAAGAAGTATAAAAGGATTGTGGTGAGCAACTGTTTACCTACTAGCGAAGGAAATTTTGACAGATCACAATTAACACGTAATGGAGACTTACAACTTAATGTAAGAGCGAAGGGTAGACTTCACAAGCCTGGAGACGTTTTGTCTTCTTTAAAGATAAGAATTTTAAGAGGAATTACAACGCCAGTATCGAAAGGATCGAAGCCCTGTAACATAGTCAACAGAGATTTGGGAGGAAGTATTACAAACAACGCCGATTAAGGAACCTGTGCTTGTGAGAATCGTGTGGTAGACTCAAGAGCCCAGGGTAACCCCATTTATAACAGAAAATAGGTCATCAACACAGACGGTCCTTGTAAGGGGACTACAATTGGGAGGTAATTAAAAATCATCGGAATTACAAGACGCTTTACATCTATCGTGGAGTGTTAGGAACGACTTTTAACGTCAGGACAATGGCACAACGAGACTTGAGAAAGATAGTGTCCCAAGGAAGCAGAAGAGGGAAAGATAAGACGAACTAAAGAAGGATAAAAGGATTAATCTAGTAGGTGGTATGCACCAAAAGTTTAATATCAGTAGAGGTATGAAATGGCGATAAGTCAAATATAGATTTTTCGATGTCAACCAAGGACGTGCAAGTGTTGTTTGGTATTGACGAGTTATATACCGTTAAGAAAAGATAATTGCGACTGTGGATTTATGGGGTAGTTTTACCGACGCCTGGGCGGATTTCCTCAAGTATGCAACAACAATCTTCTTAGACAACTAAAGGTAAAGAGAACCGTGTTAGAGGTTACTTCTTGGTTGGTTAAGATCAAACTCCGGTCGAGTCTAGTAGTTTAGATCCGTGTTAAAAGAAATAAGGAGGTAAACGGAAGATGGTTGTTTTCCAATCAGGATTTTATTTCAAGAATACAATTAAGGAAAGTACTTGGCACTTCATCCGGTTAATCATTTTGGACTGACAGAACACGTCCTCATGATTACGGGGTGACAACAAAATAACCAGAGTAGCGCAATGGAAGCGTGGTGGGTCCTAACCCATAGAGCAAGAAGCTCAAGGGTGTTGATGGATGTCGTGTCGAGTTTAAGATGGTGATAGTTGGTGAAATGTATTCTAGTTGGAAGGAACGTGAGATAGGCTATGTGAAGTTACTGAAAATATTGTACGGAAACTTATGTGCATGTAGAGGTAAAAGAAGGAGGCTGGTACCCTATTATGGATCCGAGTGAAGAGTGATGGCTTTGTTACATGTTTCCAGGCAAGTAGTTTTGGAATTTTATACCTAACGGAGTACGTTAGAGTGAGTTCTTGATGAATTGAGAGAAGAATTAACGATGTAATAAAAGTATTGTGCATGGTTTGCATTAGAAAGCTTAAAGTGTGTAATTATCATTCTGAGTCAAAGATACATAAGAAAGAGAAGCGACAGGAGTATACTTGCAACCTAGTAACCGTGCTTAAAGAAAGCATAATCTCGGAGTAGATTTTATGGGGAATGTTATGTCAGAACAGATCCAAGTTGCTTTTGTGTCAACGGGATATTATTGGCCTGATAACCATGGTGGATAAAAGAGTGCACTACTGATGGTATGTTAACAATTATTGAGTAGTTATGATCAAATAACGGTGATAGTAGATCACTATGTGTCTAATACCGTCATTCCGGACGTATTCTAGGTCACTTAAGATCTTGGAAAATGCGTGATAAACCTAAGTTTGAGCAAACGATATATTAGAGATCTGTAAATAATATAATAATGCCAGGTGAACAAAGAGGATGACCACTAGATTTGATTTTTAGTTGTCTCGAGTGTTAGACCTGAAAAGGGTAACGGTGACGATTCCGTACCTGAGGAACATGATGACTGAGTAATATTAAAAGACAAGACCAAGTGGGTCGTGATACGAAGAGCATTGGGCACTTGGTAAGTGTTGGTGGATGTCAAAGACCTTTGGCCTGAGTGGGTAGTCTGAACCTTTTTAGAAGGCCGGAAGCAAGTGGTCATAACGAAGGGAAGGAAGTTGAATATATTATTTTTCGTAGGGTCATCAAAGGATCTGGAAGTGAGTTGTGTAAGGCAACCATTGGAAGTTTTAAAGCGGTTTAAAAGTGCCTGATGGACTAATATTTCTCACCCTATTGGAGAGTGCAACTTCAGTTTTCCACGGAGACTAAGTTTGGGAACTGAGTTTGAGATTTTCAGTTGGAGAGATACCTACCAGACACGAGTTAGGTCATCAGATTAGAGGATTAGACAGTTGAGCCGGATGATACCGGTGAGATATCCGGTAACCACTCTAGAACGTAGTAACATACGCTGGTGATCTAAATACCTGAAAAGATTTAAGATTTTGTGGTTTTATGAAAATCCGATAAGGCTACTTAAGATATTGGGGATAGTAAGAGACGTAACATTTCAAAGACTTATGTAGCGATAATTGTAACCTCGGGAGTAACGAGTTAGGACTTGACCTTGTTTGTGTGATATTGTTTGACTGCTTGTTTATTTCATGATTGAGTGTTTAGTCAGTGATGTGTTCTTTTGGTAACCTTGATGTGCGGGATACTTAGATGTGGAAACGACAAGATTTTTGTGTAGTGACCAAACACACCCTTTTGGTGCCTTGAAGGCCGATCAGGATTTTCTTACCCTAAGTTTCGGGACGAAACTTATTTTGAGGGGGATCTGATGTAACGACCGGATCTTTCGTTACGCTTTAATAGGGTTAGAGGGGTTTAGAAAACGAAATTAAAAATTAGTGAAACTAGGATAAACAAGTTTATTTATGGAAGTCGTTTAATTAAGTACCTTGTCCTAAGTTTCGGGACGAAACTTATTTTAAGGGGGTATTGATGTAATACCCGGAATTTTTATTCCGTCTAATTCCGCCGTTGACGGTTTCCCTTTCTATATAGTATCTCTTCCTTCACAAATTTCATTATTTTATGTAGAATTTAATTCACATAAAATGATAAAATTATATCAAGCTCTAATCCTTATAATTATCCATTATTTTATGTAGAATTTTATTCACATAAAATGATAGATTTATACTAAACCCTAGTTATAATAATTCATTATTTTATGTAGAATTTAATTCACATAAAATGATAAAATTATATCAAGCTTTAATCCTTATAATTATCTATTATTTTATGTAGAATTTTATTCACATAAAATGATAGATTTATATCAAACCCGAGTTATTATAATTCATTCTTACCGATGACTTTAGACGAGTTTTGACAAGCTGTGACGAGACCATGACTAAGCTGAGACGAGGCCATGACAAAACCCGAAAAATCTGTGACAAACTCATTCATGGGCCTGACAAGGCCATGACGAGTTTTGACAGATTTTTGACAAGTAATTCAGCCCACTTTTCTAGCATGTTTCAGCCCACTACTCCTACCTTAAACTCAGCCAGTTTGCTTACCCACAACAGCCCAGCAGTGTGACTTCGAGCCCAGCCTGCAGCAGTACACGAGAAGCTGGTTACGAGCCCATTGACAGCCCCTCCAGCCCAGTATACACAGCTCCTCTCCAGCCCAGTATGCACAGCTCCTCTCCAGCCCAATATGCACAGCTCTTCTCGTAGCCCAGGAGTACAAACGCACGCTGCAGCCGTTCTTCTGCCCTTGTGAACGCTGAATGTAACGGCTGAAATCAATGCTCTCCCTTGATGGCATTCATTCACGTAGCAGCCTCCCTCTTGCCTTCTTCACTGCTGCGTACAGAAGATCGATTCACTTTCATAGAGGAGCAATACCACCAAGGTCCCAACAGCAAGATCGACATTCACGTTCATTTGGAAGCTTCTCTCTGCATAGGTGAGTCTAATAACAATTCTCCTTATCTATGTGCACTAGGATTGGCTACTAATCGTGTCTTCTCTATGCTGAAGACTCGAGTCTTCTTAGATCAAGCGTACTGCAGCCAGCTTCGTCTTATCCCTGTCGTCAGAGTTTTCCGAAGCCAAGGTCAGTGGGAGATCGTTAGTGCACGGTTTCTTCAACAACTTGCAAGTAGTGAGTAAGCACTTCCGTTCTTTCCTTTTGACAGTGATGTCTTCTATTATAAGACCCGTTAGGATAGATTGGAGTGAGTGTTCTGGATAGAAGAGAATAAGGGACTGCTGTAAAGGATTTATTTTAGTTATCCCTTTCAGTTTTGAAGTGGAAGATTACCTACTGTTGTGAATCAATGTTAAAACGATTGGTTGAAGATCCACCGTTGAATTTTTAATAGATCATAGATAGATATACATAGTTTACCGTGTTAAAAGTTGGGAACAAATGAACGGTCGGATTAAAAGTTATAAGGTCCCAAAGTAGAGTAGTTGAGCTGTTGCAGTTTCTCAGTTTTCTATATTGGCGAGCAGCCAACTTTGTGACCAGATTTAGGTATGCTAAACTCATTCTTTTTGGCTGAATTTTGGATATGATATAGTTGACATATTTTTGTAGAACATATTAAAATTTGAGAGGCATCCAGCTAGTGGTTTGGGATTTATGATTTTTCCAAGATTGAGTCGTAAGCAGTTTTTCTGTTGTGCTGAAATTCGGTTTTGTGAGATAGTTTTAAATAGGATTTTGATCTCCTTTTCGGCTGAATTTTGGATTTATTATATATAAGATTTTATAGTAGAACGTATCAAAATTTGGGATAAATCCAGCCAGTAGTTTAGGAGTTATGATTTTTCAAAGTTAAGACAATGTGATGTTTGTTAAGTGTTGTAACCAACTTTGGAAATTTTTATAGAAGTGATGGTTCAACAGTTTTAAGAAATTCTTGCTCCTAGGAGTAGATGAGATATCATAGATGATCTAGGGAATTATTTCAGAATTTTTATAAGATTATTCGAATTTTATATTTGAAGGCGAAGTTGGACCTTAACGATCTTTCCGAAAATAGGGAAATTGGTAAATTGCCAGTTTGTAACCAAACTCATCTTTAGGAGTTAGAATATGACTTTTTAGTCTCAAATAAAAGTTTAGACATAAATTATGGATTTTTAGAAGTTTTGGGACCAAGGGTAAAAGAGTCATTTTACCATAAATTAATACTGTAACCAATTCCGTTCTATTAAGACCTACTATCTTAGAAGTCTTAGTCTTCTAATTACCTAGAAAGTGTGCTGACACACTTGCCTCCTTTGACAGGCGACCGAGTTATACAGTTACAGATTGAGTTGTGATTAAGAAAGTCGAGAACTGATTCAGGTAAGTCCACGGACTTACTTAGCTGGCTTCTTGTATGAGTGTAATGTGTATGAGTGGTGTTTGTTAGTTATGATAAACAACGAAACCGGATTAAGCCGACCTTATTATTTACGTAATTGACCCAAGTGTATGATAACGGGTCGTGACATCATCTGCCTAGCTCTTGCGAGAGTCTAGGAGGTTCCCTGCGACCAGCCCAGTCCGGTAGACGGTCAAATGCATTAGTACCATTCCGCGTTGGTAAACGGGGACAGGGGCGAGGTTTGGGAATCCCTCGTGTCACAAACTAAGTATCATTAGTAATGACATATCACCTAATTAAAGATAATAAAAGAATTGATTGTTGCCTGTTGATTGTGTATGTTGTGTGTTTGTGCTTTTACCTTTATACTTATGCATAGAATGTTAGCTAACGGTTTTATACCGCTTGTAGATGCCTTGCAGGTTAAGACAGTTGTGGAGAGATCCGGAGGGAATGGTCAGCCGGGTCCACGTACTTATTTAGTTGGGGACGGGGATGTCTTCTGTTTTTCTTAGGTGTCGTTTTGGTACCTTTGTTTTGTAAGGCTGATACGTATTATTCATGTATATATTGTTTAAAGATTTCAAATGTTTTAAATACTTTTGTGCCTTGTTGTAAGATCCAAGTTAAATTGTTGTCAGACTATGGTCGGGACCCATTGTGAGGTCCTAACCAGTAGCTCCCCGAGTTCTCAAAATTTGGGGCGTTACAGCAACGCCCCAGCCACCTTTCAAAGGTGCATGATGGATATCTTCTCGGAGTATATAGAGGAAATCATGGAGGTTTTCATGGATGATTTTTCTGTTTATGGTTCCTCTTTCGATAATTGTCTTTCTAACCTTGCTCTTGTGCTACAAAGGTGTGAAGACACTAACCTAGTTCTTAATTGGGAAAAGTGTCAATTTATGGTGAAAGAAAGCATTGTATTAGGACACTTGATCTCTAGTAGAGGGATTGAAGTAGATAAGGCTAAGATAGAGACTATAGAAAAACTCCCTCCTCCTTCTTCGGTGAAAGGGATAAAAAGCTTTTTAGGACATGCCGGATTTTATAGACGCTTTATAAAGGATTTCTCTAAGATATCAAAGCCGCTTACTAATCTATTGATGAAGGATGCAGTTTTTGATTTTTCGTAAGAGTGCTTAGATGCGTTTCATAAGATTCGGGAAGCTCTAATCTCAGCCCCGATCATTCAACCTCCAGATTGGAATCTTCCATTTGAGGTCATGTGTGATGCAAGTGACGTAGCTATAGGAGCTGTGCTTGGGCAAAAGAAAGAAGGACGAACCCATGGTATCTACTATGCTAGCAAGACGCTAGACGAAGCAGAGCTTAACTACGCCACTACTGAAAAGGAATTTCTAGCTATTGTTTATGCATTTGAAAAGTTTCGTTCTTATCTTGTAGGTGCAAAGGTGATTGTATACACGGATCATGCTGTGATCCGGTATCTACTTGCAAAGAAGGATGTGAAACCAAGGATGATTAGATGAATTCTTCTCCTACAAGAATTCGATCTAGAGATTCTTGACAAGAAGGGTTCGGAAAATTTTGTTGCGGATCATTTGAGTCGTCTACCACATCTAGAGGACAACAATCTACCCATAGATGACTCCTTTTCGGACAAGCATTTACACATCATAAAGGAGTGCATCGACAAGATTACTAAAGGTAACGGACCATGGTTTGCTGATTTTGTTAACTATTTGGTTTGCCAGGAATTACCACCCGGACTATCCTATGCACAAAGGAAGAAGTTATTTAAGGATGTCCGGGAATACTTTTGGAATGAACCTCTCCTCTTCAAGAGAGGTCCTGACGACATCATTCGACGGTGTGTGCCGGAAGACAAGATGCAAAGCGTCATCCGTCATTGTCATTCACTACCTTGTGGAGGACACACTAGCTCGAACAAGACTAGCGCTAAGGTATTGCAATCTGGATTCTTTTGGCCTACTTTATTTAAAGATGTGCAAACCTTTGTTTCCTGCTGCGATGCTTGTCAAAGAACAGGGAACATATCTAGGAGAAACGAAATGCATCTTAACAACATTAAGGAGGTAGAGATCTTCGACGTTTGGGGAGTAGACTTCATGGGACCTTTCCCATCATCTTGTGAAAACCAATACATACTTCTAGCTGTAGATTATGTTTCGAGATGGGTTGAAGAAATTGCCTCTCCAACTAATGATGCCATGGTTGTGGTGAAGTTCTTTAATAGAACTATTTTCCCAAGGTTTGGGACACCACGGACTATCATTAGTGATGGAGGGTCTCACTTCATTGTCCGACGATTCGAAGCTCTACTAGCTAAGTATGGGGTGACTCACAAGATCGCCACCCCTCACCATCCACAAACGAGTGGACAAGTGGAGATTTCGAACCGGGAGATTAAAGGAATCCTAGAGAAAACAGTTTTGAAGACAAGGAAAGATTGGTCTTTGAAGCTAGATGTTCGCTCCAAACGGTGTGTGCAAGCTTTAAATTTATAACCCTAGATGTAAGCTTAAAACAAGGATGCGAACCCGCAGTGTACGGGTCAATCGTAGTAAAAGCAAGGAATTCCAGGGGTCGATCACAGGGACTTAGTGAAACAAAGTCGGAATAGGTAAGCTTCGTAAATACTAACCACAAAAAGCGATTAAAACAATCAAAGATGATAAAAGTCAATTAAGGAAGTATGCAATTCTAGGGATTAAAGCATCTAGTTGTGGTTCCAACTCAAGATCTATAGATAAGCGGACAAAGCTGAGATTTTTGCATAGGGAAGGTGTTACTAAAGTGGAATAGATCACCGGGTAAGTCTCACTACTCACTAATCCCAAACCGTATCTCCTATTACCGGGTAAGTCTCAAGGAATTAAGATAAAGAACTATAACCTCAAACTAACACACCATCTAAGGGAATAGAATCAACCTTTACCGGGTAAGTCTCAAGCTAACTCACAAAGATGGGATGAAAGCCCACTCAAACCCCAATAAAGGATAAACCTTTATAACCTACACTTATGATCTTTGGTAAACAAACAAAGGAATTACCGGGTAAGTCTCATCCTAGGCTTGCATTGGACCAGGAAAGGTGTAATAAGAATAGGATTTGGCAAACTCTAACACTTAACTCTCAATTACAAATCAGATAAGTCACCTCGGTCAAACGAATTCCACACCGGCCGAGATGTTCATCGACTGAGCGAGATGCTTTAGGGTTAAGGATAAAGACTCGAGCTTTCAGGGTCCTACTGGAATTTAAGATTATTCTATCATTGTTTTTCCCACAACCTTCAGCCAATCACCCTAGAATCACACAAAGAAATTAGCCACTCATCATCATGAAAGTATTAATCAAATATATGGGAAGAAAGTGAATATTTGAACAAGAAGAATTTAATGAAAAGACTTCAATAACTGAATCAAATATCACAACAAACAAGCGTTCCTTGGATAGAAATTCAACAAGACAACAAAGAGGAAGGGAATCTAAGATGATCTTACAAAACCCTTCAAAAAGCTATAAAAGCTATAGACTTTCTTCCTTCAACCTTCAAAAAGGTTCTTCAAATCTCCCAACTGGAGTATGGCTACAGCGGATGTCTAAACCCAATCGGTGGTATAGCATGCTCTCAAATTGTGGAAAATCCAACCCTTTTTATAGGAAAATTACCCTTCCAAAGATAAGATATCTTAGAAAGATCTCTTCCCATAAAAATAGGTAAAATATATGTGCTGAATTATCTTCTTCCTTTCAGGAACCCAGCCCAAAAATATAAGATCCTCTTTCCAAAAATAAAAGATCTCAGCCAAGAATAAAATATTCTCGCTGCGTCCCAGGTGTTCGCCTCGGTCGAGTCGACTTCTCTGGATCACCTCGGTCGAGGTGGTACTGTAGCCAACCGAGGTGAATCACAACTGAATGTGAAATCTCTCAAATCTGGTCCAAAGTAAATCTTTAATCCATGGCTATGCTTCCTGGATGTAGCTCCAATGACTCCTTAGCTCCTTTTGCTCCTTTTTAGTCCAAAATGTGCCATTTTACCTACGATTACAAAGAAACTAGGTGAAGACCTCGATTCCCGCAAAGGTAGATGAAACGACAATATAATCACATATAATACATTCAAACATGCAAATTATTGAAGATAAAACGTCTAAACAGCCCCCAAAATATAGACAATAATTCATGCTATCACTAGACGACGCATTGTGGGCATACCGGACTGCATATAAGACTCCCATAGGAACGACACCATACAACCTTGTGTATGGGAAGTCTTGTCACTTACCGGTAGAGCTGGAACATAAGGCGTATTGGGCGGTAAAGTGGTTGAACTTCAGCATGAAGGAAGCGGGCGAGAAGCGCCTCTTGGACCTTAACGAGCTTGAAGAACTTCGCTTAAACGCCTACGAGAATGCCAAGATCTACAAAGAGAGAGCGAAGCGTTGGCTTGATAAGCATATCATTCCAAAGGACCTCAAGGAAGGAGATCAAGTTCTCCTCTTCAATTCGAGACTTCGGCTCTTTCCAGGTAAGCTTAAATCTCATTGGACCGGACCTTATCTAATCAAACGGGTGCATTACACAATCCAAATGGCATCCTCCTATAAGCAAACGTTCCCCATGGACAAGTGAAAGTGGTCTTCTCCTGATCATCCGGATGGATAGGAATCTGGAAGAAACCACTATAGCCGTCTAAGTAGCAGAAGTGTGAGTGCTGAGCCAACCGTTCGAGCATTTGATCAATGAATGGAAGTGGAAAATGGTCCTTGCGAGTGGCCGTGTTCAGCTTCCTATAATCAATGCAAACCCTCCAGCCCGTGACGGTCCTGGTTGGGATCAACTCGTTGTTCTTATTCGTTACAACGGTCATCCCTCCTTTCTTCGGAACCACATGCACCGGGCTAACCCATTTGCTGCCTGAGATAGGATATATGATACCTGCATCCAACAACTTAAGAATTTCCTTCTTCACAACCTCTTTCATCATCGGATTTAACCGTCTTTGAGGTTCCCGTGAAGTCTTATGATCGTCCTCCATTAGTATTCTATGCATGCAGAAAGAAGGTTTAATGCCAATAAGATCATCAATAGTATAACCCAAAGCCTTTTGATGCTTTGTCAAGACATGCATTAGTTTAGATAATTCAGATTCGGAGAGGGAAGCACTAACGATAACGGGATAAGTAGAATCCGGTCCAAGAAAAACATACCTCAAGTGATTTGGGAGTTGTTTAAGCTCCACAACTGGGGGTGATTTCTGAGGGGGATCCTTGCTTCCTTCTCCTAGTAGAGTAGATCCAAAAACTGGACTTTCGGAAGTCTTAGTTGAAGTCGTCTCGCCTTCGACCTCGGTCGAGGTGCAGAGGCGTTGACCGAGATGTTCTTCAGTCGCCTCGCTCGATCCAGAAAGTGCCTCGGTCGAGGTACTGTAACTGGAACCGAAATTGGAGATCTTCGTCTCTTGGACTAATCCTTCAGTTTTAGCTCCTGGATCTTCTTCCAGTGCCTTTAAGCTCCGTATATCTGCATCACAAGAAGCATCTATACCTTCCTCCATTAAACTAAAACTAATAATTCTTTGAAGTGGATCTTTAGTAAGGATAGAGCTCACCAATTCTCTTGATTCTTCTTCATCATAGATGTTGAAGATATCATCTCCTAGCTGCTCTCCCTTCATAGCCGCAAGTAATGCGAACTCCACTTCATCTCCACCAATGTTGAATTTCAACTTGGCGTTCTTACAATCCACGTTGCAACCCGAAGTTGCTAGAAATGGCCTCCCGAGAATGATAGGAACAGGATAATCTGCGGGAATGTCAAGTACAACAAAATCTATAGGTAAATAGAAGTTACCTAACTTGACCGGAACGTCTTCCAAAATGCCCACGGGATAGGTAATGGAGCGGTCCGCCATGTATAATCGAATCTTCACCGGCTTGGGCTCTCCAAGTCCGATCTTAACACATAGCTCCAGCGGAATGATGCTCACGCTGGCTCCTAGATCACATAAGGCTTCACAAGTGACATCTCCAACTTGAATGGGAATGCAAAACGAGCCGGGATCTCTTAGTTTAGGTGGCATCTTCTCCTTCATGATTTGAATAAGCTCCGAGGATTTAGATGTCATCCTTACTTCACCAAAGTCTTCCAGCTTCCTTTTCCTTGATAGGATCTCTTTTAAGAACTTCCCATAGGCGGGCATTCCTAGAATAGCATCAAGGAAAGGAATGTTAATGTGTAGTTTATTCATCAAGTCAAGGAATTTACCGAAATGCTTGTCTAGATGTGCTCTGGCCCTTGACTGGGGAATGGAAGTGGTGGTTTATATGCAGGAGGTGGGACATAAATTTCAGTTTTGTCCGACTCTCTCTGTGGCTCCACCTCAGTTGGCATCTTGGCCGAAGTGTTCTTCGACTGCATCTGGACCGAGGTGGTCTTCGTCTGCACTAGCACCGACCGAGGTGCTGGATCTGCAGTTTGCAGTCCACTCCTTGTCGTTATGGCCATAATCTGGCCCTTAGGGTTGCTCTCCGTCCTTGCTGGAAGCTTCCCTGGATCTCTTGGCGCTTCATTCGCCCTACTAGCAAGTTGTTGTTCAAGGGCTTTTTGTGCCCTCTAAAATGAAGTCATGGATGTCTCCATAGCACTAAGCTTAATCAAGATGGCCTCCAGCACCGTATCTTTCTTTTCCGGCTGGGATGAACTTGATCCGGCTTCCTGGCTCTTCAATGGAGTAGAAGAAGAAGAGGAAGAGAGGAAAGGGTTAGAGGATTCATTCGAATTAGAATTAGAGTAAGGGTTACCCGAATTTTGGTTGTTTGCCCTCCAATTATTTCTATTGGATCCTCTATTGTTGTAGTTGTTGTTTCGGGAACCGTTGTTGTTGTTACGGTATCCATTGTTGTTCCTTGATCCTTGATCTTCCTTCTTGGTTTGAGCAACTAAGAGTTCCTTCAATTGTTTTACATCATTCTTCAAAGACGTGAGCTGGTTATTTGAGGAATCCTCTTGGAAGTTGACTCTTTTAACTCCACCTTCAGCTCCTTGGTGGGAATATTTCTCCATATGCAAAGCTTGCTTCTCTATAAAGTTCCAAGCTTCGTCAATCGCCATGTCCATAAATGTACCGGCGGATAGTAGTTGGAGGTTGAATTGGGTGTTGCCGTCCAGTCCCTTGAAGTAGATCTCCAACAACTCTATCTTTGGAATCCCATGATGTGGGCAATCCAAAAGAATGTCTTTAAACCTCTCCCATGACTTGGACAAGCTCTCCTTGTCCTTCATGATGAAAGCATTGATCTTCCCTCTCATTTCAGCGGTTTTAGAGGGCGGAAAGAATTTAGTCAAGAATTCCGTAGTCATCTCCTCCCAAGTGCTGATTTTTCCTGGAGGAAGAGATTGATACCAAGTAAGAGCTCTATCTTTTAAAGAAAAGTAAAAAGGTCTTAGCTTGTAGTTGTTGTTTTCAATTCTCGAGGGTTTCAAGATCTCATCAAGATCTCATAGTTTTGTAGATGTTGATGTGGGGATTCCATCTCTAGCCCTCCAAACTGGCATTGGCGAATCATGGAAAGAACTTGCGGTCGAAGTTCATAATCATGGTCCGCCGGATCTCCTAGGTTAACTCCTGTACGCCTCAGTTGCTGATTGGGGTCCATCCTTTGCCCTAGGGTTTGCGGGATTCCTGCAAAAAGAGCGCCTCGGACTGGTATCCGAGGTGGAAGTACATCAGCCGGGGCAACAGGTGTTGGGACCTGCCTCGGTCGAGGGTCTCGAACTGGATCCTGCATCGGTCGAGGATCAGAAACTGGATCTTGCCTCGGTCGAAGTAGATACTGGTCTCGTAAGGCTGCCATATCTGCTTCGATCGCCTCAGTCCTGGTGCGAGTTTCTTTTTTCTCCTGCCTCAGTTCTTCCCTGCTGAGGCGTAGTTGTTCTAGCGCCTCGTTCAATTCAGCCTCAAGATCGCGATTGTCTTGGTTGGCCATCTTCGCTTCTCTTAAGCGTCGTTTATATGTCTTTTCTGGTTCGGGATCGTAAGGAACGATTTCCTTCCCAGTGCGGGTTCTTCGCATAAACTAAAAAAAGAACCTGCAAAAGTCACTCAAGTAGAGTGGTTAGTAGACACGGGGGCAAGTGCCCCAAAGCGTACCGCAACCGGCTCGGCCTAGACCAAGTCCCCGGCAACGGCGTCAAAAACTTGTTCGCTCCAAACGGTGTGTGCAAGCTTTAAATTTATAACCCTAGATGTAAGCTTAAAACAAGGATGCGAACCCGCAGTGTACGGGTCAATCGTAGTAAAAGCAAGGAATTCCAGGGGTCGATCATAGGGACTTAGTGAAACAAAGTCGGAATAGGTAAGCTTCGTAAATACTAACCACAAAAAGCGATTAAAACAATCAAAGATGATAAACGTCAATTAAGGAAGTATGTAATTCTAGGGATTAAAGCATCTAGTTGTGGTTCCAACTCAAGATCTATAGATAAGCGGACAAAGCTGAGATTTTTGCATAGGGAAGGTGTTACTAAAGTGGAATAGATCACCGGGTAAGTCTCACTACTCACTAATCCCAAACCGTAACTCCTATTACCAGGTAAGTCTCAAGGAATTAAGATAAAGAACTATAACCTCAAACTAACACACCATCTAAGGGAATAGAATCAACCTTTACCGGGTAAGTCTCAGGCTAACTCACAAAGATGGGATGAAAGCCCACTCAAACCCCAATAAAGGATAAACCTTTATTACCTACACTTATGATCTTTGGTAAACAAACAAAGGAATTACCGGGTAAGTCTCATCCTAGGCTTGCATTGGACCAGGAAAGGTGTAATAAGAATAGGATTTGGCAAACTCTAACACTTAACTCTCAGTTACAAATCAGATAAGTCACCTCAGTCAAACGAATTCCACCCCGGCTGAGATGTTCATCGACTGAGCGAGATGCTTTAGGGTTAAGGATAAAGACTCGAGCTTTCAGGGTCCTACTGGAATTTAAGATTATTCTATCATTGTTTTTCCCACAACCTTCAGCCAATCACCCTAGAATCACACAAAGAAATTAGCCACTCATCATCATGAAAGTATTAATCAAATATATGGAAAGAAAGTGAATATTTGAACAAGAAGAATTTAATGAAAAGACTTCAATAACTGAATCAAATATCACAACTAAAGCGTTCCTTGGATAGAAATCCAACAAGACAACAATCAAAGAAGGGAATCTAAGATGATCTTACAAAAACCCTTCAAAAAGCTATAGACTTTCTTCCTTCAACCTTCAAAAAGGTTCTTCAAATCGCCCAACTGGAGTATGGCTGTTCCGGTGTGTAAGCACGATCTCCGTCGTACGTGGGATGTGGATTTGTGAAAAATCCAACCCTTTTTATAGGAAAATTACCCTTCCAAAGATAAGAAATCTTAGAAAGATATTTTCCCATAAAATAGGTAAAATATATGTGCTGAATTTATCTTCTTCCTTCCAGGAACCAAGCCCAAAAATATGAGATCTTCCTTCCAAGAATAAAATATTCTCGCCGCGTCCCAGGTGTTCACCTCGGTCGAGTCGACTTCTCTGAATCACCTCGGTCGAGGTAGTACTGTAGCCAACCGAGGTGAATCACAACTGAATGTAAAATCTCTCAAATCTGGTCCAAAGTAAATCTTTAATCCATGGCTATGCTTCCTGGATGTAGCTCCAATGACTCCTTAGCTCCTTTTGCTCCTTTTTAGTCCAAAATGTGCCATTTTACCTACGTTTACAACGAAACTAGGTGTAGACCTCGATTCCCGCAAAGGTAGACGAAACGACAATATAATCACACATAATACATTCAAACATGCAGATTATTGAAGATAAAACGTCTAAATAGCCCCCAAAATATAGACAATAATTCATGCTATCACTAGACGACGCATTGTGGGCATACCGGACTGCATACAAGACTCCTATAGGAACGACACCATACAACCTTGTGTATGGGAAGTCTTGTCACTTACCGGTAGAGCTGGAACATAAGGCGTATTGGGCGGTAAAGTGGTTGAACTTCAGCATGAAGGAAGCGGGCGAGAAGCGCCTCTTGGACCTTAACGAGCTTGAAGAACTTCGCTTAAACGCCTACAAGAACGCCAAGATCTACAAAGAGAGAGCGAAGCGTTGGCTTGATAAGCATATCATTCCAAAGGACCTCAAGGAAGGAGATCAAGTTCTCCTCTTCAATTCGAGACTTCGGCTCTTTCCAGGTAAGCTTAAATCTCATTGGACCGGACCTTATCTAATCAAACATGTTTTTCCCCATGGTGCAGTTGAAGTATGGGGTGAAAAGGGCGGAAGCTTCAAGGTGAACGGTCAACGACTCAAAAAATACTCACCGGAACTCCAAGCTGAGGAGTTCGCGCCTGGCGCACTCGAATAAGTGCAAGTACGGTCTAGCTACGGACCTTAAACAAGCGCTTCTTGGGAGGCAACACAAGAAATTGCACTTATGTTTTGTTTGTCATTCATAGATTAGATTAGTCTAGACGTTTTTGTTTTGTTTTGCCCTTGATACCTTCCGGTATGTTGTTTTTTTGGATGTAGGAGCAATGGAATAAGCAATGGGAAAGGAAAAAGTTGGAAGAAATTGACGAAACTCGGATTTTGACACATTACAGAGAGTTCCACGCCCTAAACCACGGTCGTGGAGGCTACAGTGACCGTAATTCTTCAAAATCTGAGAAAATTCACCAAAAACCACGGGTCCGTACAAAACCACGGCCGTGGAAACCCCCGAGTGACCGTGATTTTCAAAAAAATTTACGGCCACTATATAAACCACCTTCCTTCACAAAAACACCACAAAATCCCTCTTCCACGCCCTAAACTCCGAAAAATCTCCCCATCTCGCAAATCCTCATTCGGTAATCGTTTCGAACGATTCTTGGTGCTAAAGTGGAGCATTTTCATTCCTCTACAAAATCCAATCGACAAAACAAGTGAACAATCCATCAAGAAAGCAGAATTTGGATTCAAAGATCCAAAAACCTAGGTTTTTACTCTTATTCTCTTCTTTGTCAATTCGGGCTAAAATTTTCGCAAGAACTTAGAGAAATTGCATAGGATTGAGATTGGAATTAGTCTAGGACAGGTTCTGCTGAGTTTGTTGTTGATTTGGTTGAGATTTGAGCAATTCAGAGACAAATCACGGTCTCTGGGACTCCCACGGCCGTGGAAAAGTAAGAACAGACCGTAGTTTTTTCTGGATTTGAGAAAATGTTCACAAGAAGTACAGGAAAGAAAAAGAAGAGAAAGGGTGATAGTTCCTCTTCTTCTCATGCCCCTCCTAGTGAACCACCATCACCTCCACGCCCTAGAATCCCAACCATTCACCCAAACTATCTCGATGCTTTAGAAAAGATCGAGGAGAGACCGGTCATAGGACCTAGATACCTCTTGCTTGAGGAGTTGGAGCCACTTAATGTGGTGAATGATTTGACATGGCTCTTGGATAGAGCCGGATTGATTGTTTTCTCCGCTATTAGAGCGGATGCTTATGAGGAAATTACGAGGGAGTTTGTTATCTCCTTCGAGCATAGCCACGTCGACAGGACGGTATCCTTTAGATTTATGGAGACGGATTATGAGTTCTCCATCTAGTAGTTTGGAGACTTCTTTGGGTTCCATGAGACCTTTAACGGTCGTTTCCCTAGCGGTGTATACGCTAAGGACTTTTGGGAGGACATAGCTATGATTTACGCTAGCGAGGACCGCTGGCAGCCGGCTGATACCAAGGCTAAGCTCATCTACCACTTAGCCTTGAAGATAGCTCATAGGGTTCTTTCCGAGTGCCTATTCCCTAGGACCAAGACCCCCCAAAAGATAAAGACCGATGAGTTATTCCTTCTCTACGCTATGCTACACGGTAGACCCGCCGATTGTGCCACCCTCTTAGCCTCCACCATTAGTAAGCTTAAGAACAAGAGGGCCATGAATATTGGGTATGCTGAGATAGTTACCCACATAGCTACACAGTTCGGGATTGATTGCTCCGCTTGCACTAGGATAGCAGCGAGACCTTTAGGTCTCAAGAGCCTTATGACTAGGGGTTTGATCTTTCCTAGACACCGAGGTCCACCTACTGCTGCTATGCCATGGGAGGATAGAGGAGGTAGAGGCATTCCATGGCTTCCCGAGTATTCCATTATGGCTGGACGCCATAATTGGAAGGAGACTTTCGCTGCTATGCATGCGAATAGGTTAGCAGCACCTCCCTACATCCCCGATGAGATTCCAGCTGCTGACGTTGATGAGGATATAGGAGGAGGCGATGAGCAGGATTTTGGTACCTTTCCAGATCATCCGGACATCTTCCCGGACCTACCTAGACAGTCTCCCCGCCCTTCTAGACCTTCCGGTGCTTCTTCCTCCCGCCGCGCTAGTGTGAGCGAGAGACCTACATGGATGGATACTCCTCCCACTTGGTATGGAGCACAGCCGGAGTGGATGGGAGCTCCGCCTCCATGGTATGCACAGCCACCAACAGCGCCGGCCCCACAGGATGCACCGACATGGTACGGCCAGGCACCGGCATGGTATGAGCAGCTACCGGAATGGGCTACCGACCTTTCCAGGAGGGTAGGAGACTTGGAGATCCGCTAGGACGCTAGAGATGTACGGGCCGATGAGCATGATCGGATGATGAAGGATATCTACCACCAGCAGTTTGGGCGGAACTTCAGCTCCGATTTCTTCCCGTTTCCACCACCGCCTCCACCGTAGTGACGAGCTATGCCGATTGACAGATTCAGCCGCCCCACCGCCGTCTAGTGAGTTCATTTTTCTTTTCTTTCTTTTCTTTATTTCTTTTTGAACATTGGGGAAAATGTTTGTCTCAAGTATGGGGTGGGGTGTGACTATCGTTTGTAATAACTCTACTCACTTTGCTTGCCTTGATCGATGACACTTTGCATATTTCATTTCATAGTCACACATTTCATTATTGCATTGCATGAAAAAGCTTTTGAAAAACCCATAAAAATATGAAAAATTTTGAAAATTCTAAAAAGGTTTTGTGCTTCTAAGAGTTGAGATGATTTCTATGATAGTTTCTACTTGTGGATTGAGCTTTTGATGACAATTGTATGCCTAAACGAATAATGAATTGAAAAGGAATTGAATGTGTTGATTATCCTTTCTTGTAAGTTTCATAATGTGAAGAGTTTTATCTAAATCATATTGAGAAATCGAGGTTGAAATCACATGATGAGCTCTTATACTTCTTTATGAAATAATTAAAGCAATTCGAATTTTCTTTCTTCTTTCTTTGATCACTTATCCCCACAATGAAAGTAATTGCCTCCCTTACCTATCCGGGAATTTGGAGGAGTTGTGTTTTGGCATGTTTGATGTGGGAGGGCCATGAAAGCAAATTTTTGCATTCAAAGAATAGAATTAATAGGTTTGGGGAAGTCAATTATGACGATGAGTAACTCGGCACCATTCACATAGCCGGGTGTTTGTGTCTTGCCAAAGTCGGATTGAGCGATATTCCTAGCGGATTATGGTATCTGCATCAAGGGTTTGAGGCATCTCCAAATTGAGAAACGCCAATCTCCTAGGCTTCGGTTTTTGTGCACCGCTGTTCATAACTCCTAAAGTAAAGTCGAAAAATGATGTGAAAAGAAGAGATCAAAGCTCAAAATTGATGGTGTTGCAAATCAAAATAAAAAGAAAAAGAGTTAAGTTGTCCACTTTCCCGGATTCATGCACCACATCCATTATAAGTTCCCTCCCTTCCGCATTCTAGACCTTACTTGGAAGTCCTTAAGATCAAAAGAATGTTATTTGACTTGGTGATCTAAATTGAAGTTTCTTATGCTTGATTTTGATAATGCTTGAAGGTTATGATGTTTGCCTTAAAGTTTAACCAATTCATAATGTTTCTTTACTTTACATTATTTAGTTTATGTATGTAAGCGTTTCAAGGGTGAATGAAGCAACGTTTGAGAATGATCTATTGACTAGAAGCACACCTACCTAAAAGATGTTTTTTTAGGTTTGCATGCATATTTCATCCTAATTTGTGTTCTAAGCTTTCAAAGACCTTGCTTGGGGACAAGCAAGTGACAAGTATGGGGTATTTTGTTAGCATGAAATATTGCGATATTCTAGGCACTTATTCTAGTTGTTTTTCATTCATTATTGTGTTCATAGATAAGGCTTTGAAGCATTTGTTGGCTTGTTTACCTATAATTTCGATATGGAGGTCTACATTAGTTTTGTGTTGATTATAGGTGAATAAGAGCTGAAACCGGATCATTTGAGAGAGATAAGAGAGGATTCGAGCATATCCAAGGATTAGGAATACATCAAGGAAGCCAAAGAAGATTCTAAGATGGAGAATGGTACGACACAAAGGAAACCACAAGCAATCAACACTTCCACGCCCTAAATTACGGCCGTAGAAGAGTCCATGCCCTAAACCACGGCCGTGGATCTTGGCATCATGAGCGTGGAGCATTCCAGTAAGTTACACGGCCTAAAGTACGGTCGTGGAAGTCACAAGAGACCGTAACCCAATTCCACGCCCTAAACCACGGTCGTGGAATCCCTTGAGACCGTGATTTAGGTGATCATTTGACGAATCAATTATTGCCATATCATTTACGTGATGGGCCGGGACGGTTATTTTTCCCCGTCTTATAAAAAGGCGGGAAGAGAGAGTTTTTAGAAACCTCGCTTTGAGAGAGTTCGCTTTAGAGTTTTCGCGAGGAACTTTGTGGAAGCGCCGGCAGTTTTGATTCCCGAAGATTGTGTGTGGCGGAAGTTGCGCCCTTTTCTTAGGTTTTGGTATTGAAGATGGATTGACATCCCGTTCTTCGTGTTTGCCTAAGATCTTGTGAGGTTTTGTGTTATATTCTGAATCCATTGAGTATTCCAATTTGTGTTTTGGATTTGAGATTGACTTTGAGTTATATTTGAGTTTTCGAGGGTTTTCATCTTTCATTCTTCTTAAATTGATTTTTGATATCATAACAATGGTTATTGGCTAAAACCCTTTGGCAATTCTAGGGTGAAGGGTTGATAGTTATGGCTTAGATGATGATAGATTGATCGTAAATTGATTGGACCCTGAGAGTTAGAGAGATCTCGTCGACGAACCAAGATCACAGTCTGTTCTTGAACTTCCACGGCCGTGGAACTCAAGATCTGCCCGTGATTTACCTTAGTTTACGAACCTTGCTTTTACTTTGATCCAAGGTTAAAGATTAACTTTAACCTAGTCTTGGCTTGCCCTTTTCTAGGTAGTAGTGAGACTCATCACCCTCTATTTCGATTTCGAGTGTCACAACCTTAATCGTTTTAGTTAGTTTCGATCCTTGGGTTACAAGTTTGTCTTTAGATAAGTCATATAAAGCATTGGAACTTCACCGTACATTGCTTTACCTTAACATACCTTTTCAACTCTTAACTCTGTCCTTAGTTCTTTAGTATATCTTGAATCGATTGCCACAATTTGATACCTGGATCTTTAGGGTTGCTGTTTTCCCCAATATTTGCAAAGCTTATTACATTTACTTGCTTGACGATTTGCGAACTGAATTTGTTCCCCCCAAATCCCTGAGTTCGACACTCTGGAATTCTTGTTTTACTACGCCGATCCGTACACTGCGGGTTCGCTTGCTTGATTCTAGTCTTATAAATTTAAAGCTTGATTACACGCACGCTTAGGAGCGAACACGTCTCAAAACTCCGTCAGCACCAACTGTAAATTGTGGTGCCTCTCCTCGAGACATCCAGTCTCGGATCTGTGTCAAAGCTGGGCAACTCTCCTGCTTCTGTCGGATTTCGGCCAACAGATCAGGTACTAACTCCAAGGTGGACAACTGGCTGTCGGAATCTGGGAAGTAGATATCCATCTCTAGCCATGCCAAATCTTGCTGTAACTGTGGCTGAGCTGTCAGTCTAGTGATAGCCATCTCTCGGGGAGTCTTCCTACTAAGGACATCTGCCACCACATTAGCTTTCCCCAGGTGGTATAAGATCTCAAGATCAAAATCCTTGATCAACTCCAACCATCTACGCTGGCGGTTATTCAACTCCCGCTGAGTGTATATGTACTTCAGACTCTTATGGTCTGTGAAAATCTGACACGCGTACAGATATTGTCTCCAAATCTTCAAGGCCTGAACAATAGCAGCTAACTCAAGATCGTGGGTAGGGTAATTCTTCTCGTACGTCTTCAACTGTCGAGACGCATAAGCGATCACCTTTCCCCTCTACATTAAAACACATCCTAACCCTAGCTTGGATGCGTCGTTGTAAACCACAAAATCCTCAATGCCCTCTGGCTGAGCTAGGAAAGGAGCAGAGGTCAACCTCTTCTTCAGCTCCTCAAAGCTCTATAGGCACTGCTCAGACCATATGAACCTCGTAGACTTCCGTAGCAAGGAAGTGAGCGGTCGGGCGATAACAGAAAAGCCCTCAACAAAACGCCTGTAGTAGCCTGCCAATCCTAAGAAACTGCGAACCTCCTTAACGTTCTTAAGTGGCAGCCAAGAAGCTACTGACTCGATCTTCGCCGGATCTACCTTGATCCCTTCAGCTGAAACTATGTGACCAAGGAATGCTACCTCGGACATCCAAAACTCGCACTTAGAGAGCTTGGGGTAAAGCTCTCTATCCTGTAAGACTTGAAGAACAATTCTTAAGTGTCCTGCATGCTCCTCCTTACTACGGGAGTAAACCAGAATGTCGTCGATGAAGGCAAATACAAACTGGTCTAGGAAGTCGATGAAGATGTTGTTCATCAACTCCATGAAGATTGTGGGCGCATTCGTAAGCCCGAATCGCATCACTACAAACTCGTAGTGTCCATATCTAGTCCGAAATGTTGTCTTAGCTACGTCCTGCTCTCTCACCCTCAGCTGGTGATATCTAGATCTCAAAACGATCCTCGAAAACACTGAAGCTCCATACAATTGATCCAAAAGATCATCGATACGGGGCAATGGGTACTTGTTCTTGATCGTTACCTTGTTCAGCTCTCGGTAGTCGATACATAACCTCATTGACCCATCTTTCTTCCAGACGAAGAGAACTGGTGTACCCCAAGGAGATACACTTGGGCGGATGAAGCCCTTTTCTGCTAACTCCTCAAGTTGCATCTTCAACTCAAGCATCTCGATAGGCGCCATACGATAAGGAGCCTTAGAGATTGGTCTCGTACCGGGCTCTAGATCAATGCCGAAATCTACACTCCTTTGTGGAGGTAAACCTGATGGCTCTCCAAAGACGTCAGCAAACTCGCAAGCTACTGGAATCTCCTCCAAAGCTGGACTAGTACTACCCTTCATGGCATAGCACCAAAAAGCCTCGCATCCCTGACTGATAAGTCTCGTAGCTCGAACTGCACTGATAACTGTACCAGTCTTCCCTAAATCCCATCCTCGGAAGATCTCAACATGACCTGCATCTGTAGTTACTGTCATTGTCCTCTTTCCAATGTCCAAAACTTCTCGATGTCGATCCATCCAATCCATGCCCAGAATAACTTCTTCATGTAATAAGTACATGACGAAGAAGTTAGTTGGTCAATCGCGACCTCCCAATCTAATAGGGCAATCGTGAACCTCTCGCGTACCTCGTATCTTACCCCCATCGGGTAATCCTATAAAGAAGGGTCTACCCTCTACAGTAACTAAGGTCAATCTATCTACACAACCATCAGATATAAAAGAATGCGTAGCACTAGTATCGAAAAGAACTCTGACAAGAAAACCATTAATGTGAATGGTACATGTAGTTGCTTGCATTGTCGGCTCTACAACGCTCCTCAACTCATAAACCCTAGCTGGTGCATCTCTGGTGTCTGCAGATCCACCAACACGTCCTCTACCTCTCCCCTGTCCCGGAGTGGAACCTTGAGGAGCGGCAGAACCTGAAACTCTCTGTTGCTGCTGCTGGTACTGAAATCTCTGTCCTCCTCCAACAACACTGGCAGGTGAAGAACCCTACTGAGATAACGCCTTGCCCTGACGGCAAAAAGCAGCTCTATGTCCGGGCTTGCCGCAAGTAAAGTAAGTCACTGCTGGCTTCTTACAGTCAGCTCGGATGTGTCCAGCTACTCTGCAGTTATGACACTGCCGTCCTCTGTCAGAACTCTACTGGAAGCTAGAACGTCCAGGCGTCTGACTACGTCCAAAACCAGCTGCTCCAGCTCCAGCGCTAGCTGATCTAGTCTTCTGTCTCTTCTCAGGACCTCCTGTTTGAGAAGCTCTCCTTTGACCCGGTCGGTCTCTCTCATATGCAGAAACTCTATCCTGATAGTCCGTCAAAGATTCACAACGGAAACTCGTAAGATAAGAGCATGTCGATTCTCTCAACCTCCGAGAGAAAAGGTAAACATGTTGATCCTCCGGTGGTGCGGACGGACCTAGCAACGCCAACTCATCCTGAAACTTGAGGATGATCTCAACAATAGGCAAATCCTCGAATCCAGCCTCAAGGAAATCCTGAAGACGATCTCTCCTCATGGTTGCAGGGCAATAGCGATCCCTGATCACTGTCTTCATCTGCTCATAACTGGTGACCTTGCCGCGAATTGTCCTCCACCAGAAATGAGCCTGATCTTTCAACAACATTTGCGCTATGTTGACTCGACGTCCCTCAGGGCAACCGATAGCCTCTATAGCAGAATCAACCTGTCCTAGCCACTGCTCCACCTCCAAGCCAGTCCTTCCCACAAAGACGGGAACCTTTAGCTGGTCGAAATCCTTCAACCAACTATCAGGCTTCGGCTTTTTTGCCTCAGCCGGCGCTCTAACAACCTCAACAACTCTAGCAGGCGGGGCAACAACTTATGTAACTCTCTGCGAAACCTCAGTTGATCTCGCAGGAACTGGCAGCACTGGTGTTGGTCCTCCAGTCCTGATAGCCTCCTCAACCATCTGCACATAGTCGCGAAATGCAGAAGCTCCGATGGATACTCGTGCGGACTCTGTTGATGGCGCTCTCTGTGCTCCAGACCTAGCAGCGGTCCCATTTCCAGCCTCAGGAACAATGCTCTCAACAACCTCTTCAACAAACGTCTCGGCGATAGGCGGATTAGCAACTGGGGCTTGGCCCCGACCTCTAGCTAGTGGAGGTCACAAAAACGAAACTACACTGCTGAGATCCGCGGTGGTAGTGGTGGTCACCCGTACATCTATCCCAGACCAACGGTGTAAAATAAAAATCCCCTTTTTTTAAAACGTTAGACCCCTTGCGGGTTCTATTTATTTATCCATCCGACCTGTAGAAGATTTCGAGTGCCATTGTTGCCAACTTAGAGCTCTGATACCATATTGTAACACCCCAAGTTCTGGGAACTCGAAGCGCTACGGGCTAGGACCGTACAATGGGTCCCGACCCTCAGAGTAGCAACATCAAACGGATCTTACAACAAGGCACAAACGAATGAAAACAAAACTCAATATAAAACCAAAGGTTTAAACCAAAAGAAAACACAAAACTCCACAGCCGGGTTCAAAACAAAAGGGAAACAACAAAAGAAACATAAACCTGATCCCGTCCTATAATGTACGGGAACCCCGGCTGACCACACCATCCGGATCACTCAGCAGCATCCTGAACCTGCGGAACATCTACAACGACGGTATAAACCGTTAGCTAACATTCTAGGTATAAGCAAGAGTGTAAAGGCACAAACACACATAAGGTAAAGAAAACACATAGCATGCTTACACATCAACCGGTTATTATCTTTCATTAAGGTTATCCATTACTAATTCAACTTCTTTTGTCACACGAGGATCTCCCAAAACTCGCCTCCGCTTCCGTCTACCAATAGGAATAGATCAGTACTATCTGTTACCTACGGGTCTGGGTTGCAAGAGCACATTCTAGTTTCCTGGAGAACTAGACAAGTGGTCACCGCCCGGTTATAATACACTTGGGCCAATTAAGGTTATCAAAGGGTGAATCCTATTTCCAATTATCCGGTATAAGCAGGATAAACAACACAAACAAGCCAATATAATCCAACTAATACTCGGAATGAAGCTAAGTAAGTCCAAGGGACTTACCTCACACGAAGGTAACACAAGAGATCAGCGAACAACTCAAAAACACACAAGGAAGCTCAATTTCCCTCAGGAAAGGAGCAAGGAAAGCCTATACAAACAAGCAACACGAATCAGGAATGAAACGGTTGCTAGAAGTCTATGAGTTCTAGTCTCAAAGATCTCTAAGAGATCAACTCATGCTAAGGACTCAACCTTAGTCTTACAACAACTCAGGGAACAAGGTACAAACATAAGGAACCAAGGAAGGAACGAGGAAAGGAAGGAAGGAAGCAACTCACCAAAGACGGGAGTTACTGCAGAGAAACCGCAGGGGCGGTTAGACAGATGCGTAGGGGCGGCTGAATAGAGGCGCATGGGCGTCTCTGTGCACGCGCAGGGGCAGATCTCATAGCCGCAGGGGCGGCCCTCTTCACCGCAGGGGCAGTGAAGGCAAAAACCTAGGATCTTACACATCCCATGTAAAATTAGCCGGGACGGGATTGGGATGACTGTAATCCCGTCCCATTTTGTCTCGTGCCCACCTCTAGATTATATTGTTGGTGTTACCAAATTGGGTGCTTTACATTCAAGTCAGCTTTTGAGCTAATAATGTAATGGAGCATATGTGTTTTATCTTTGTAAATGCGTGTGACGAGATTTGAAAATTTAACACACAACATAAAATGAAGAACTATCTATGAAAATTTTCAAAAAAAACGGATTACCAACAAAAGCAGAATTTGACGGGAAAAAAATTTGCGATTACTAGATACTGTATGTGTAAGCATCACTTTGAGGAATTGGGCCATTTATTTTCGGATTGCCCTTTTACCAATTAGATCATAATAAAATTGATAGAACAATCCAAGACAAAATAAAAAACAATAACCATGAGGACAAAAAAGTAAATGATATTTTTCAGAAAATTAAAGATAAAATTTGACAAAAGAGGTTCACATGCCTTGCTATTATATAGTGGGGTTGTCGTTTCTCTAAAACAAAACTATGTTCAATAATGAACCTTTTGACTCATTTAATAATTGAACTTCTTTCATTAACAATCAAATCCACGAATGTCAAAAAAAATTATCATAGATGAGGATGATTATGACATTAGGTCACCACCAAAAAAACAACAACAACATCAAACGAAAAAAAACCATCAAATGGGACAAACCGGAACAAGGATTCCACAAACACAATTTTGATGGCTATAAACTTTAGTCTGGGTTATCTCCATCGGTTTTGTTATCCGGAACCATAATGGAGAGGTTATTCGTCTTGATGAAAAAAAGTTCAACTCGGTGATAAAAACGGGAGTATTTACTATTAAAGCAGGCTTGTAAGAAGCTATGAGATTACAAATAACAAAATATCAAAATTAAGGGTGACGGTTTGTGTATCAAGGCACTTCAAAGTTCTTGGAGTTGTTTGTGGGAGGTCAAGATGATTATATTCAACTTCAGACTAGATTTTATATTTTTTTGATAAAGTTCATATTAAGCATATATTCAGAGAAATAAATTGTGTTGTTGACATTTGTTTACGTCAATTTTACTTTCCCCTGTGAATGAAAACCCCAAACCCTCATAAACAAAGCGCCTCACGCGCAGGTCTTTCCACAACCCAAACCAATCCTCCCTCAACCTAAATGTAAGGCGGTTGAACACCAAAAGCAAAAACAAGAAATCTCTCAAAAAATTCTCAGGCTTAACCTCCATAATCCTTCTAAATCTTTGGGTTTCAGATCTAGAAAATGAAACAGACAATTTTCAATTAAAAGGATGAGGGAATGGAGATCCGCCGCCTCAAGAAAGGATTGGGAAAGATTTAGTATACCTTCAAAAGCGAGTCCTCAATCCGTTGTTTGACTCGATGTAGCTCTGAACGATCTTTCAAGGAAGGTGATTTGCGATTACTCGGTTGATTCTCCTCTAGTCTGGACTTGTCAGACAATTGGTGGGGAGTTGTTAAAATTACTATTGTTGTCGGCGTTGCCTTTAGAGTGTCCGGCACTCGTTCTCCCTCCTTGTAAGTAAGGGGATCACCACCCTGTTTCACACCGACTTTATGCCTTTTTTCTTGCCTCCTTCGTTTCATTTTGTCTTTTACTCTCTCCCCGTTTCTTCCTAGAATACCCTCTTCCTTTTCATTCTGGTGTGCTTGCGCTGCTTGCTCATGAAAAATCAGCCGGTTTCGTATTTGGAGAAACTGGTTAATACTCCTTTGAGTATCAACAAATAATAATGACCTACCCACGGTTTCAGTCACAAACATTTCCACCATAGAGGCCTCAAAGCCTATTTTTATAACTAACACCACCACTGTCATTAATTGGGACTAAAACCCCCTCTAGATGTTGCTTATTTTTATTCACTTGTTTTTTTAATGTCTCAATGCTATTTTTTTTTTGTTTTTGTAAATCCCTACAGGAATTTGTCTTGTTGACAATGGGAAATTCAATCTCCTTGACGAAACTGATACGCCTCATGCACTTATGGAATCTCTCTATTTATTGGTTTATAACCTATTTCACGACTAAAAGTTCTCGGCTAGAGCTATTCTCTATTAACCGAATTCACACTTCATTTAAAATATTTTTGTGGCCGGTTGTCTGAACTTACAATCTTTGTACCACCTTGGATTCACAAAGCAGCTAACCTAAGCACTTATCAATGACTTACAAACCTAAATGTTATTTACTAAAAAGCTCTCATGGAAGCAAAAACTCATGTCGATCTCTCTTTTCTTGAAAGATGTTGGTTTCTCGATCTTCGAACAAACCGTATTCCTCCAATTTATAAAAAGATTGTTGCAAAAATCCCAAGCTTTCAGTCACTAAACGAGATCATTATTTGTTATTGGATACCATCTACTTCTTTATTTGTGAACCAAGTCCATAAACAAAGGGGGCGGGTGGCTCTATCAGAGTCAATACCAAGGACAATATTAGCAAAAGGTTAAAGCCTCTATCTCAACGGCCTCTCTGGTTATCATGATATGCTTTGTGTGTCAATCAGTTGATCCTAATATATATTTTATCTACTGAACTCGTAATTGGTTTGCAATCAATGTTGAATTTATTCCTCCCTCATGTCTTTCAATGTGAGCAAAAATATTCAGCAAAAATATCGATGTTTGCTATAGGTAATCCCTTAGGGATCCTAATTAAACAAATATAATCATTTGATCTTATATGACACCTTTGAAGCTAAAAAGTTTTTTCTACAAGGTATTGATTAACTATTATTGCTTGATCTTTGATGATAACAATTTTAACCTAAGGTCTCTCTTTAAAACAAGTAGTTTATGTTTGACTACGTTCTCTAACTCGAATTTGATGAATCATAACCATATTCTACCCCACAAATTTTCTCCTTTGGGTACAAAATAACCAGGTTGTAGGTTATCACCACATAAAATTGATAATCTTACCCACTATACAAATAACAATACCAAGGAGTGTTCAAAATGTTATATCCATATTAAATCTAATGCTGCTTCGTTTTTCTTTCTTTAAAACAAGCTGCTCTTTTGCAATATGGTTTTTGAACTCAGGCAAAACCTCTAATACCGATTACAACCAACGGTTTATAAAATCTCTAGGCTACAAGCCTCAATTTCTTCTTGTTAGAAATAAGTGTCTCTAAAAACTCAATGTTGCTTCGTTTATCATACTATATCCGCTATACACTCATAACAACATAACATGAATGACAAAGGGTCCGTTTAGCATGACATAGTAGATTATTTGGGAGATTAAAATTTCACAATAATCTCCAATAATCTCGATAATCCATGTTGAAGTGGATGAAAAAAATGGGCAGAATAATCTCCCAAAATAATCTCCCGAGATTATAATCCCCAATAACCTCGATAATCTATGTCCACCGAACGCACCCAAAGAATCCAAAAAGTCCTAATTGTCAAATTTTCAATGAATCAAAAAATGACCAAATGAGTCTTATCCTTAAGCCTTATTATTATTTTGATTACAAAATAGATGATGCTTGGTTTCTCCCGTTGTTCCCTAGACTTTCTACCCGTGTATTTCCGGTCCTTCGAATATAAACGTTTATGCTCGTTGTCTCTTGTTGGTTGCATGTTTTTCCTTGAAGACCTATATGCTTTCGGAATCATTTTGATGTATTTTTGTGTATTTTTTTCTCCTTTGTTGAGTGACTCTTCATGACGGTTACTCCGTCTGTTGATCTTTTTCGCTCGTTTCAAACCGTTTTCCTCTTTTTTAAAAAAAAAATTGTGTTCTTGACATGCTGACCCCTTTGAGAATCTAGACACTCAACACTAATTTTCCGATCATCCCAAATTTCGTGTTTTTGTTGGCAATGATGCTTTAGATTGATCTCCTTCTAGGAGACAAGTCTTTCTAACTGTTATGAGTGTTTCTTGCGTTTGGGAGCGTTTGGGAAACGAGCAGTAAATTCGTCACCCTTTGGGAGCCTTAACGTTTGGAAGATAAAATGAGCTTATTGTAGGGCCTGTTTGGTATCAACTTCTTGGAGATTCATTTAGATTCTTTTTCACGGGATTCTTTGGGATAGCAAAATTGGTGCCGTTTGGTATGAGTTGCAGCTTCGGTATTGTATTATATTACGAGATTCTTTTGAAAAAAGCATCCCATAAAAAGAAGCTTGTTCATCCAAGCTTCTTGGGATTCTTTGGGTTAGATTCTATTCATATTTACTCCTACCCTTCTCTTTTTTCACGTTCATTCATCTCTTTCGTTTGAACACCGCCATTAATGCCCATCTTTGAAGCTCTCAATGCCTTCTTTCTATATCCAAATGTCCCAACCGATTCATGTTGACCTCATATCGGACGAAGATGAAGACAGATATGCCGCAATATTTTTTTCTACAGTCTCCCGCCATCCAAATATGTTGGGGTACTGGGTCAAATTTTTGGTTTTGCTCATCAGATGCTCATTTTCCGATTTCCTTGTCCTAGTTGGTCTACTATTTTCAATTTTGTTCAAGACTCGTCTCTTATGCTTCTCTGCTAATTCGCCATTTAGTTCGTTTCCCTCTTAAGAACTTCCGTAAGCATGAAATTTGGGTCGGGTTTTGCTTGGAGGTATATACCTTGCTTGTAATTTGAACTGGATTTCTTCATTTTCAACTACAAGTTGGGAATTGTGGTTCCATAATTGCTCATCAGGTAAACTCAGCTATTGAAGAATTCTTGTATATGAGTAATGAGTTAAATTTCTCTATCTCAATCCTAGGTTTTGGGTGAAGCTCAATTTTTTATTGACTAGTTTGAGGCAGGTCTACTTGTATGTGATAGATTGTGATCGTTGGCGTTTTGGGTAGTTCTTATTAGGTTTCTTGGCTGCTAGTTGTTTGAGTTTGATTTTGTCAGAAGTTTACATGATCATCTCAGATTTTGCTTAGGGTTTATGAATTTGTGAATTACTTTGTAATTGGTGATTCAAATGGTGCAGGTGAGTGTTTTGTCTATTACAACTTAAACTTACATTGGAATTAAGAAATTTTGGTGTTGTGGGAATTGACCTCTCAAGGAATCCCCTCGTCAACAAACTTACTATGTACTCGTTTAATGTGTATTTGGTATGAAGAAGATTAGGGATATTACCGTAATTTTCGTAAATAATCTGTCTAAATAATTTAATACCAAATATATATAATCTCCAATAATCTCCCCCAATCTCTGTCTGAATAATCTAAAAAAAACATACGATACCAAAATGTCCTAAGGCAAGGTTATGGATCTGATGTAAAATGACGGAAAATTGTGTACCAAAATGTCCTTCATCCGTTGCCCACAAGCTGGAACCCAGGTATCCCATTTACATCAGCAACTCTCCATTTTTGAAGCAATTCTTATCCCCGATTGTTGCCATCAACACATTCCGGGCAAATAATTCCTCCTCCATTGCTGCTTCTACGATCCACCTAAGGAGCTCATTCTTCTTGATCCTTCTTCTTTTAATCCTGCTTGCTATCTTTGGTATGAGATTAATGTCGAATTCTTCTCTTCTTCCTTTTTTGATTGTAGAGATTGCTGTAATTTGAAATGCACAACGAGTGTTTGATAAAATGCCAAGCTGATTCATTACTATGTTTTTTTTAATCCTGCTTCCTAACATTTGCAGTTAGTTGATCTTTAAGCTATAACAAGGTTTTTGTTTTGATCATGCAAAGTGTTGTGCTCTTCCATTTTTATCACTTGCATTTAAATGGACTGATTTCTACTTGGAAAGCCATGACAGAAACTTCTGCTGTGAAGAGAATGATCCAAACATTTACTTCTACTGTGAAGAGAATGATCCAAACTTCTGCTGTGTAAATACTGATGATCCCAGTCACAAATATTGTTGTTCCTACTTCTGTTGTGAAGAGAAGGATCCAAACTTTAGCTGTTTGATAAAACGAATATTGGTTTGGCATGGCTGATTTAAATGATCATATTGCATTTAACTATGTGATAAAATGATCATATTGTATTTGTGTAGATGATCATATTGTATTTGTCTAGAATAAGTCATGCTGTCTAACCTTGTTCCTCCTGTACTTGGTCTTGCTCTTCTCTCCGCGAGGTTTCCTTTCTCTTCTGTTTTTTCCTTTTAGGGGAAATTGTGGAAATGGATTTAATTTCAATTGGGGTTTGTAATTAGAGTTTGACGACGATGATGCCAATCCTCCCTTAAACTGTTTGATTGGGAGTGTTGGATTTTGGTTTTCCTGTTTTGATTCTCATGTGTCATTTTTCATAGGGTTATTGAATAGGTAGGTATGTTTGTTCGGAAATCCTCTATTTGTATGTCTAGGTTTCCTTTCACTGTCTTGCATTATGCTGAAAGCATTGTTTGATAGAAACTGAAATAAATTTCAGTGAATCCTATGGGGTAAGTACCAAGTGCAATTCTGTATGCGATACCAATAATAATAGAGTTGTGAATGTTTTTTGCTGTTTTTATTTTTATAATCATTTACAGAACTAGACAACTAGTAATGAAAGCATTGTAATGGACAATATCGTTTTGAGTTATTTAGTTCAGAATTATGAGCTGGTATAAGAAGTTGATATTAGTTGCAATTTCTTAGTGTTTTTGGATGGAATATTAAATGCCAGTAAAGATGATCTCTCTTTCTACGATTGGTGTACACAGTTTGGTTGAAAGGACATACTCTAACGGTTCTAGCTAGTAGCTAGTATATTTCATTCAAAGAGACATGAACAGAAATTAACAACACAGTATAGTACACTAACTGACTAAAAAGAACAGTATATGCAAATGCTAGTATATTTCATTCAAAGAGGCATGGATGTTAAATGCTAGTATATTTCGTTCACAGACATGAACAGCAGATAACAACATAGTACACTATTGACTAACAGCTACAGTATTGTACATATATGCAAATGAGCAGGTGAGTCAAGAAGATTCAACAGGCATCTCGTATCGGCACAACGGGCAAACGTGGTTCGTCTCGAACCAGCGGAGAATGCAGGACTCGTGGAAAACGTGGGAACAAGGAAGTGTGAGAGACCTACACTTCCATTCGATGCTGTCAATGCAGATGGAACAGTCAGGACGAGTCCAGTCGGTCTCGAATCTGTCACCTTGAAGAATCATGTCCTCTGCCCTCTTAAGGATCAAATCAAAAATGGGTAAACTTGCGGCGGGCCTTGTCCTGGGGACAGCCTCCTCCTCCTCCTCCTCCTCGAAGAACTCCGAGATAGCCCTATCGAGCTCAGCAGCAGCAGCATACTCAACAGTGCCAGTGGGAGGAAACTGAAACTCGACAAAGTGGGCAGATGTGAAATGGCGGTCAGAGCAACGGTGAGCGGTGTTTGCCGGGTCGATGACTTGGGAGATGAAACTGCGAGCGAGGTCGGCAACGGCAGTTTGAGGGAGGTCGGTTAGGTGCTCCAAGAAGCGGTTGTAGAATTCATGGCTGTAATCATCATAGCTGAGAAAAGAGGTTGATTCAAAGCAGGGGATGGTTAGGTAATCGATGGCGGATGAAGCGCCGCTGTCCAGGGACGCAACCACCAGGTGGCTGCATCTATGTTCGGCCCGAACAAGCACCTCTCTTCTTCGAAAGCTAAATTCGAGCCGTTGGGTTGACATGGCTGTTCAAGAGCGATTTGGCGGTGCAATTGTGAGTTCGTTCTTGAGCTCCGATGGCAGGGCCTAATCTTATAACGGCATAACGGTACAGATTCAAAATAAACGCGTACGATTCAAAATAAACGCGTACTGCTCCAAGACACATACCTTTTTTGTTTTGTTTTTCTTTTTTCTGGAACAAATTAATTAAGGAAGAAATCATATGTTTTATCCTTTTAATCTACTCTAGGATTTTCTCGAATCACTTGAATGGACAAGTTTTGAAATTTGAATATCCGATTGTTTTTAAAACGTATAAAATCAATATATACTTACTTTTAAAATTGCATATATAATACTAAATTGCCATTAATTAAAATTATCTACTTTAAGAATTAATTTCAACCAAATTAAATTATCTATTTCTTAATTACAGTTAAATCTAGTTGTTTACAAAATAAATAGATTTTTATAAACTTTCATTAATTCCATTTCTTATAAAACATTTCAATTCTTGTGCATATTTGTTACGATTATAACAACATGATCCACGTCAATATTAACCCAAAATCATTAACTAATTATCCAACTGTCATTTTCTAATTAATTTTCTAATTATTTTTAAAATATCAAATTTTAATTTTTATTAACTAAACCTCACATTTTAAACAATAAAGTGATAAAGAAAAATAAAAATGAGAATAAAAAATAAAGAAAAGTCGTAATATATATGCAATTCATGAATGGTTGAGACTTTAGAATAAAAAAATTATGAAATTTGGTTTTAATTGATGGGTAGTATTTACATTTAATCTTATTAGTCATATCATACTAATCAAATTTCAGAGTAACTAACATAATACAATTTTGATTTTCTTTTTTCAATATTATACTCTTAAATATTTTCCTTTGCAATAAAAGATTTTATAGATTTAGTCACTAATAATATTTTTAATAAAATTAAGAGTACGATTAATCATTGTAACATTTTGTTAAATAATTACATATTAAATTAATTTGACCAAGATTTTATAATAAATTATAAATTAAAGTTTCACTTTACTTACTCGATTATAAATGAACCTATTAATCGACTTAATTTTTTGAAACCACATTCTTAAAAATCTACGTTTAACAATATTTTTATCTAACCTATGGGTGGGCAAGGGACAGGATGAGATGGAATTGAGGTCTATCTCAGTCCCGTCCCGGTATTTTACATTGGGTATTTTAGATTGAACCTCATCAGGTTCTATTCCGACTGAGATTGGAATGAGACGGCCTCAATCCCGCTTAACCCTTAAGTGATTTATAATCTTTGAATTTTACACTTTATCCACAAAAATATTCATATATATCGTACTTAAATAAGTTAATGCCTATATTCCGGCAGTGCTTGAATCATTTTTCAAATTTGACGGTTTGACCAACATGATTTTTTAATATATAAGTATAACTATATATGTATATTACTAATGCTTATAAATTTTATTTATATTTATTATTTTATAATAAAAGCTTTATTATTTTATTATAAAAGCTTTATTATATATGGGACGGGCCTAGCGGGATGAAAAATTAAGGCTCATATACCATTCCGGATAGTTTATAGCAGGGCGGGTTCGGGACGAGAGTTCTAATATTGAATGAATTGCCGTTGGAATCTAGATGAGACCAGTTTGGCGGGACGGGACAGGGTTTGGCGGGACGGGACGCGATCATGATGTTCGAAGCTTAAGTTTGTTGTAGGTGTAATATTTTTATATCTTTATAAGAACTTGTATTATGGATTTTTTCTCTTGGTGCCATCAAGTTTTGGACTTTTTCTCTTGGTATCCACTAAGCTTCAAAATTCCTCTTGGTGCCCTCAAGGTTTCACTTGTTTCCACTTTATATCCATTCTTAATATATTACATTAAAATTCATTAAAAAAATTAAAAAAATAAAGTTAAAATAGATTATGACCTTAATTAATAAATTTATAATAGAAATAGTTTTATATTTTTTATTTTTTGAAATAAATATATTTTCAATTTTCGAATTAAAATATTTTTTACTTTTTACTTTAGATTTAAAAATAAATATATAATTTATGTTAATAATATTTATAAGAAAAATTAAAAAATAATACCTTTTTAAAATATTTTTTACAGTCCAGAAATTAAACATATAGTATTTTTTTAAGTTAGTTTTTTTATAATTTATTTTAATTTAAAAAAAACATAATTTTTAAAAAATTTCGAATTAATATAAATTATATAAAATTTAAATTCAAAATAAAAAAATTTTATTATATTTTAATTCTCTAGACTCTTAATAAAGTTTCAAAAAAATGTTTTTTATTTAATTTTATATATATATTTTAAATCGAAAGTAAAAAGTAAAAAAATATTATTATTCAAAAATAAAAAATATATTTATTTCAAAAAATTAAAAAAAAATATATATAAGCTATTTCTATTATAAGTTTATTAATTAAATTAATTAAATTTAATGAGGTCATAATCTATTTTTAATTTATTTTTCTAATTTCTTAAATTATTATTTTTAATGAATTTTAATATAATATATTAAGAATGGGTATAAAGAGAAAACAAATGAAACCTTGAGGGCACCAAAAGAAATTTTGAAACTTAGTGGATACCAAGTGAAAAAGTCCAAACCTTAATTTTTTTTTTTTGGTGAACAAGGAGTGTGCTACTCCATTTATTACTGAAATTAAGAAGCATGAACAAGCAAACGCGACATGCAGGGAAGATTAGCCCCCCCCGAATATCGTCCAACAATAAAGAAATAACACATGAAGGAGGGGATGTTAAGACATGTAACCCAACATCATAAGAGAGAGTTAGATCCGCTAATGAGTCAGCCACCCTATTACCTTCCCTAAAAACATGACCGAGAGTAAGACGCCAATCCCGGGTAAGGAAGCCTTGGCAACGAATCACCAGGCTCGACAAAGGATGTGTTGGACTCACACCTTTGTTAATAAAATCAATCACAATCATCGAATCAACCTCCATGCATACTCTACGATACCCACTCTTCCAAGCGAGATCAAGACCATGTATGACTTCCCAAAGTTCAGCTGCTGGTACCGTAGAGCATCCCAAGTTAGCCACTGCTCCTTGTACCCACTCACCCTCAAAATTACGAATTACGACCCCAGTCGCAACACGTCCTTCCGTCCCTCTCACAACACCATCAGAGTTAACCTTAACCCACTCTCTACCAGGACGCTGCCAAGAAATGAGGCATTCAGTACTTGGGATCATTGAAGTTTGCTTAATCCTATTTGCTACTAAAGACTTCTCTAAGAACCTTTCATGTAGAAAATCAAACTTATTGTATAAAACCTCCTTCCTTGTAAATATGCCATTGTTACGCCACTTCCATAGCCACCAAACAATGCACGCAAACTTCTCGCTTCAGAGATCATTAGAGTGCAGCGAAGATTTCCAGCACAAATTCGCGTAAAGCCATTCAGCCCTTTCAAGTCGAAAGAACCTACCTTGGTAGTGATCCGGAACAAGAAGTAGCCAAACCTCCCTTGCAGCCGGCAATCTCTCAGGACATGAAGTAGAGTTTTATTGATGTTTAGGCATCGATAACAGGATGGGTTACTCGCCATGTGCCTTCTACATCTCTCTACATTGGTTAACGGTACTCCCCAAGCCAGCATCCACATGAAATAACGATTTTGTTCCGTTACCTGTAAGGTCCAGAGTTTAGAGAAGAGGCTTTCACGAACCTGAACTCTACTCCTGCTATCTGTAATAAGCCGATGGGCTGAGACAATCGAGAACCGTCCATCTTGAGTACCCAACCATCTCACAATGTCCCCTCCTTCAAAGTTATCCTCCAAAGACATAGCAAACAGTTTCAGCATTCCCGAATTGTTCAGCCTACTTGAGAGGTATGCCCAGTCCCAACCATCCGAGACAGTCCAAACATCTCTAACAAGTATTGATTCATCCCTAGGTTCCAATGGTATCACACTATACTTCTCAAGTGGTTCATTACCCAACCAGACATCTGTCCAAAAGAGAGCCCAACGGCCATCCTTCACACTCCAACCCGTATGAGGAGCGATCACCTTATTGTACGCGTCCTGTATACCCTTCCAAGTGTGAGAGCATCCATTATGGCTCGCTATACACCTAGGCCATCCATTACCTTGAACCCCATACTTGCTAAGTAGCACTCTCGCCCAAAGCTGATCCCAATTACAAAACACCCTCCAAGCAAGCTTGTTAAGTGTGGCAAGGTTCATATCGGTTGCTTGTATAAAACCCAAACACCCGCTTTTTTCTCCTGACAAACTTTTTCACATCCAATAAGATGGAGTTTCCGGCTACCTTTCGAGTCTCCCCAAAGGAAACCCCTACACATCCTATCAATAGAGCTCAATACTTAGTTAGGTAAAAGCACAATATTCATGTAATAATTGGGCATAGCTGCCAACACAGACTTGACCAAAGTAGCTCATCCAGACAGGCTCAAAGAGTCCCTTTTCCAACCCGCCAATCTACTCAACACTCTCTCGACTAGGCTACTGAAGTTAGATTTAGAGACTCTTTCATGAAAAAGAGGAATACCTAGATATTTGCCTAAATGGTGTGTCCAAGGTACTCCACACATCTCGCTTAACACTGCCTCCGGGTTCCCTTGAACATTCTTTGAACAAAGATTCGGGATTTTGAAAGACCAACCCGTTGACCCGATGCTCCACAGAAGTCTTCTTGAATTTTCTTAATCATAGTAGTTTGAGTTGTCGAAGCTTCCACAAACAATAAAATATCATCTGCAAACAGAAGGTGAGAAATGCACGGACCTCTTCTAGATACCTTAACCGGCTTCCATATACCATCCTCAACCGCTCGTTCAATCATATGACTAAGCCGCTCCAAACAAAGGACAAAGAGAAAAGGTGACAACGGATCTCCTTGTCGAAGGCCCCTTGTCATCGGGAAGGAAGACGAAGTTTCACCATTCCAAAGGAGTTTCATAGAGGCGTAGATAAACAGGTCAAAATCCATTGCACCCAGGACGGAGGAAGCCCAATAATCTACAGCGTCTCGATAATAAACTCCCATCTCAAAAAGTCATATGCCTTCTCCAAATCCAATTTCAAAATCATCCACCCTTTTCTGCCCTTTTTCTTCTTCATATGGTGAATAACTTCCTGGACAATAACAATATTATCTGTAATCATTCGTCCAGGGACAAAACTCGACTGCATAGGGGAGATAACGTGACCCATCACCTCTTTCAGACGAGAAGCAAGAATTTTAGTGATAACTTTATAGCACATGTTACACAAGCTAATAGGACGAAATTGGTTAATCATCTCAGGCTTGGCTACTTTTCCAATCAACACGATGAGGGTCTCATTTATACCTTGTATAAACTTCCCAGTACGTAGAAAGTCAGTAACAAATCTCACTACTGACTCACCAACTATAGACCAACATTGTTTATAGAATAGGGGTTGAAAACCGTCCGGACCTGGGGCTTTTAAAGATCTCATATCTTGCAACACAGTCAAGACCTCTTCACTACCACACTCTTTGATTAAACGACTAATCTGCAAATCTGAGAGAGTAGGGAACCCACAATACGGAAGGGTGCCAAGGGGCTGGAGGTTCATTGGGCCATACAAAGCTTTGAAAAATGTCACTGCATGTTCTTCAAACACAGACTTATCCAAGCACCAGCTACCATCATTCAATTGCAACGCCTTAACTCGGTTATGATGTCTTCGAACAATTGTCGAGAGATGAAAAAATCTAGTATTTCTGTCCCCAAAAGCCAGTCAGTCTTGTCGAGATTTTTGGGCCCAGAGAATCTCCTCTTGCTCCAGCGTAATACTAAGTTGCTGTTGAAGATCCCTTTCCATATCTAAGGTCTGATCTGACACTCTAAGGTCTAGCTCAGCTCGCATTTCTTCAAGTTCCCGAATTAAAGCTTCCTTGCGTAAGAAAATATCTCCGAAAACCTCTCTATTCCACTTCTTTCAGACCTTCTGAACCTTCTGTAATGCACCAGGTAGGGTAGCCAGCTTGTTCCATGTAGTTTCAATGATTTGTTTAAACTCTGGATGTGAGATCCATACAGCTTGGAAGCGAAACGGTCTCCGACGATGGTCTCCCTCTATAGACGTTGATAGGTGATGGAATCACTATCATTTAGGTTAGTTTTTAGAGTCTTTTTGTTACATTAATGTCGGTTTATGCTACTAACTCCTTGGTCCAGAAGAAGAAGACTAAAAGAAGATAAAGAAGGAGTTATAAGCACTTAGGAGTAAAGATCATTCACGAAGCAAAGCTTTTGTTGCCTCACCGCCCCCGCGGAGTGATGACATGAATTATTATCTATTTTTAGGCATGTATTTATATAGATTTTCCCTTTATTTTGCATCCATAGACATACATTCATGGCATTTATGGTTATATTCACCTACTTTGCAAGAATAGAGGTCTACACAGAGTTTTATTACATTTGTAGGTAATTTGGCGAATTATGGAGCGAAATAGCACATTTAAGGATTAAGCCTGGAAGCGGGACAAAAAGGAGCAATAAAGGGAAGTTAGGATGCGCCCAAAGTATCTTCTGATACCGTCTGACGCGGCCCAAAGTATTTTCTGATACCATCTGACGCGCCAAAGTATTCTCTGATACCGTTAGACGCGCCAAAGTATCTTCTGATATCGTTAGACGCGCCAAAGTATTCTCTGATACCTGCTGACGCGGCCCAGAGTATTTTCTGATACCAGCGGCTCGACTTCTTTTCAGCCCAAATATTTAGGGTTTCATCGTTAAACCCTAGATTTATCCCTACAAATATTCAATAGCCTTTAACATTGAAGAGCGAACGGTGACAGCCCCAGGATTTGGATCCCCAAAAAGAGGGAGGCTTGAGCTCCGATGACAGGCCTAATCCTATAACGGCATAACGCGTAATGATTCAAAATAAACGCGTACTGATTCAAATTAAACGCGTACTGATTCAGAGTGAGCGGGAAATATTATAACGGCCAGTTTCCTTCAAAAATTTTAATTAAGGCAAACGGGATATTTTTGTTATTTATTGGACCAAATTAATTAAGGAAAGTGGGACCTCTGGATTAGTGCAACTGAATTGCGGTTATTTTTAAGATATCCTTCATCAAGAGATTTTCTTGTCTGAAAATTTGACATTCGTATATATTCCTACATAATTTCGATGTCCGGTTAATTTTAAAATATATATGAAAAAAGAGTTTTTGAATAGTATACCAATACTTTTGACTTTGTAAGGTTACGTTCAAGTATTTTTTTTTCATTTTTCGGGTGATGTCCTTAAATTTTAGACTTTTCGAAAGTCTTTTTCTTATTCATATTAACATTTTAAGGAAATTAAAAAGATAAGTTTTTCATTCCAAAAATTATTTATATTTTTTAAATGACTATTAACAATAACTAGAAAACAAATAATTACGGGGAATTGTTATGCTTATATATAAAAAAAGAAAAGAAAAAAAGTGTCAAAAACCAAGAAACCTATAGGAATAATTAGGGGTAGGTCTCAAGGTATTAAGGTTGAGAATTCAACACAAACTGGTTCACTACCTAATGTTCAAGTCAATCGTTACCGGGTAAGTCCCGGACACGGCTCTTCTTAAGCAGGGAACCTAGCACACTCAATCCAATAGAGGTTTTTACACCTCTGCTACCTAGAATTCATCATCATCTATACCTAAGAGAGGAAATCACCGAATAAGTCACATTCCTCACTTAGTTTGCTAACATTAGGCAAACCTAAGCTAGATTCAACTCAATAAACACTAGGATTTAAACAATCTAACATTCTAACATACAAATTCATCAATAGCAAAACAACAAAAGAAATATCGGGTGGATCATACTAATCTCGGACGTGATTCATGAAGAACAAACCGAGATTCCTAAGAGTTAGAATCGCCCTAAACTAACATGCAAGTTCATTATAACATCATCCAAGCCATACCCATTGATCTATCACCCTAGAATATCAAAGATCTAGCCTACAACATGCATTTCAAGATCAATATTCATCAAACAAATACACATGCAATCCATAGGAAGAAATGAGAAAGAGAGAACACTTAGCTGGAATAGACTCAATAGCAAAAAAGGTTCAGAGTACCACAACAACCTTCCTAAAGCCGGATCCAAACTTACAACTTCCAATATCTCTCACAAAATCCACTCTAAAATCTCACCAAAATTCACAAAATAATTGCCCAAAAGAGAGTAAGGGGTTGAGGAGTCAAAGAAGAGGAACCCTAAGCTTGCTTGCGATCACCAAATTTATACTTCACCTTCTCCAAAAGCAAAGGTCGGCCTGCAACTTCAGAAAAAGCGTCAAAAAGCTGAATAGTCAGCAAATGTCGTTCAACTACCAATCCCGGGCGAGATTTTAGCAGATTTTGGGACCGAGATCTTGAAGCCTTCTAGTAAGCCTTCATACCATTGAAATCTCGGCCGAGATCAATAATGCACCAACCCGAGATTCCATAATTCTTCTTCCTTGCTCCAATGCTTGCTTCTTAGGTGGGTTCTTTTGCTTCCTTTGGGTCTCGAGTGCGCGCTGCTTTGAGGCTTGATCCTCATAAGTGTCACTTAGGTCCAAAGATCGCCAAAATGCCTGAAAACCGATAAAAGTTCGTGTAGACATCTTTTCTAACATAATACGCAAAATCAATCATAAATGTCACGAACTCAAGTCAATGCATACAAAACTAAGGGATCATCTACCTAAATACAAACCTAAACTAAGGTCATAAATCATGTTATTAAATATAATAGAAAATCCTTGTTGAATCAAACAATGTTTGGGCAAAAGTCTTGAATAAAAAATACAATAAAAGAAATGACAACATAATTAATTTATAGCATGGTAATTGGGTAACCACTACGGTGCTTATAAAAAGTGTTCATAATGCAAATTACATTAATATCAACGTAAAAGTAAATAATTATATTAATAACTCTAGGGGGTGGGATATTCACAAAATTAATAAGGATCTTCAAAACGTTCTTAGCCATTGAGATAATGAATAAAAGTAGGGAAATAATTATTCAAAAAATGAAATACAAGATAGATTATATTAGAGGTGGACATAAATCCCGTCAATCAGTCCCGTCCAGATCCCTACAGGATTTCATCCAAAATTGAAAATCTCATCCTGAACCCATCCCGCCAAAAACTATCTAGGAATGGATACAAGCCTTAAGCTCTTCATCTCACTAGGCTCACCCCATCCCATATATAATAAAGTTTTTAATTTAAAATAATAAACATATAAATAAAACCCCTTAAACATATTAGTGTTATACTTATATTGTTATGCTTATATATTAAAAAAAAAAAACCATGTGTATCAAGTTGACAAATGACCAAATACATTTAGATTTAGGGTTTGTAATTTTGTTGGTTGCCCTCAGTGACTTCACTCGTCTGTTGCCCCCAAAGTCAATTTATATCCAAACACTCTAGAGAAACGCTATCAGGCAAGCTGTGAACACGTGATTAGGAATTTGCTTGATATATACGGATGTTTTTGTTGATAAAGCGTTAAATTTTAAATATGATAAATAAATTATTGGACAAGCAGGATTGGACATGTCTCGTCCCGATCCCAACCAGGATAGGGCCCGGTGAGATTCAATCTAAAAAACACAATGCCCGTCCCGATATCATCCCATGTAAAATAGACTGGGCTGGGATGACCGCAATTCTATCCCATTTAGTCTTGTGCCTTCCCCTAGATTATACTGTTGGTGTCACCAAATTGGGTGCTTTACATTCAAATCAGCTTTTGAGCTGATAATGTAATGGAGGATAAGTGTTTTAAACAATCTAATATTCTAACATACAAATTCATCAATAGCAAAGCAACAAAAGAAATACCGGGTGGATCATACTAATCTCGGACGTGATTCATAAAGAATCGTCCTAAACTAACATGCAAGTTCATTATATCATCATCCAAGCCATAACCATAGATCTATCACCCTAGAATCTCAAAGATCTAGCCTACAACATGCATTTCAAGATCAATATTCATCAAATAAATACACATGCAATCCACAGGAAGAAATGAGAAAGAGAGAACACTTAGCTGGAATAGATTTAGTAGCAAAAAAGGTTCACAAAATCCACTCTAAAATCTCACCAAAATTCAATTTATATCTAAACACTCTAGAGAAACGCTATCAGGCAAGATGTGAACACGTGATTAGGACTTTGCTTGATATATATGGATGTTTTTGTTGATAAAGCGTTAAATTTTAAATATGATAAACAAATTATATCCAAACACTCCAGAGAAAGAAGAAAAAAAAAAGAAGAAGAAAAAGAAGAAGAAAACCATGTGTATCAAATTGACAAATGACAAATACATTTAGATTTAGGGTTTGTAATTTTGTTGGTTGCCCTCACTGACTTCAACTCTAGAGAAACGCCTATCAGGCAAGCTGTGAACACGTGATTAGGACTTTGCTTGATATATACGGATATTTTTGTGGATAAAGCGTTAAAGTTAAACATGGTAACAAATTATTGGGCAAGAGGGATTGGACATGTCTCGTCCCGGTCCCAATCGTGATAGGGCCCGGTGGGATTCACTCGAAAAACACACAATGCCCGTCCCGATATCATCCCATGTAAAATAGCTGGGACTGGGCTGGGATGACCGCAATTCTATCCCATTTAGTCCCGTGCCTACCCCTAGATTATATTGTTGGTGTTACCAAATTGGGTGCTTTACATTCAAATCAGCTTTTGAGCCGATAATGTAATTGAGGATAAGTGTTTATCTTTGCAAATGCGTGTGACTGAATTTGAAATTTAACAAACAACCTAAAATAAAGAACTTTTTATGGAATTTTTTTTAAAAAAAACAGATTACCAACAAAAGTAGAACTTGACAAAATAAACAACAATAACCATAAGGAAAAAAAAAAGTAAATGACATTTTTCAAGAAATTAAAGATAAAATTAGACAAAAAGGTTCACTTGTCTTGCTATTATATATATAGTGGGTGTTCGGTTCTCTAAAACAAAATTATGTGCAATAATGAACCATTTGACTCATTCAATAATACAAAATCTTTCATTAAGAATCAAATCCACAAATGACAAAAAACTATCATATGTGAGGATGATGGTGACATTAGGTCAACACCAAAAAACAACAACACCGTCAAACGAAAAAAAATAACATCAATTGGGAAAAACCAGAACAAGGATTCCTCAAACATAATTTTGATGGTTCTAAACTTGAGTCTAGGGTTACCTCCCTCGATTTTGTTATCCGGAACCACAATGGAGATGTTATCAGTCTTGATTAAAAAACAAGTTTAATTTGGTGATAAAAACGGGAGTATTTGCTCTTAAAATGGACTTGCAAGAAGCTATGAGATTGCATATAACAAAAGATCAAAATTGAGGGCGACGATTTTTGTATCAAGGCACTCCAAGGTTCTTGAAGTTGTTTGCGGGAGGTTTAGATGATTATATCCAACTCTAGACTAAATCTTTGATTTTTTTATGGAATCCATATCAAGCATGTATACAGAGAAAACAATTGTGCTATTGACATGTTGACCCCTTTGGGAATCTCAACACCCAATACCAATTTTTCTTTAATCTCGAATTTCTTGTTGTTGTTCGCAATGATGCTTTAGGTTGATCTACTTCTATGAGGTAGGTCATTCTCACTGCTATTCTTTATTAAAAAAAAAGTAGTAGTGGAATGATTAAGATAAACTTGTCTATTCTAGAAGATCCGGTTCACTGTTCATCTCTAGCCATTCTAGGGTACACTTGAGAGACTAGATTACGAGAGCTTATCAAGATTACGAAAATTATGAAAAAGACATAAGCTAGGTGCCAGGATGTTTGAAAATTCTAGCTTATGGAAGTTTATGTTGTCTGTTTCTCTTTAAAAAATTGAAATTCAGTGAAGTGAGTTAAAAAATTGCAAGCACATCAGGTTAGAAATGTAGAAATACAAACCTATACACTTCTACTTTTCATTTACAATTTGGTTTACTGGTTTGATGTGGTGAAGTGAGTTAGAATCTAGAAAAGCATGATATATGTGTATTCAGTGATTTTAGTTCTGATTATCAACATATTTGAATTTCCATTGTTTAATTGTGCAGTTTGCTAGTTATGCTAACTACTGATTATCAACATATTTGATTTTAGTTCTGATTATCAACATATTCAAGTAATTTTAGTTTTGATTATCAGCATGATATAGGTGTATTCAGTCACTTTTCAAAGATTTTAGTTGTGCAGTTTGCCAGTTTGCTAGTGATTTTGACTGATGTGTAGTATGTAGAACTTATAACTGTTGATGTGTTAGAGTTTTTTTTTGTCGTCTATATTTTGTCACATTTTCATTTTAATCTATCAAGTTTCAGTTTGTAATAATGGCTGAGAACATTGGTGAGAATATTGGTAGCTCGGGTGTTAAGGGGAAAGATAAGTCGTTTGTGTGGACGGATGCTCTAACTAGAACTCTTCTAGAAATGCTCACTGAATATCAAAGGCAAAATGGGAAGAATGGATTTAGTTGGATTCAGTTGACACAGACATTTGAGCAGAAAACCAACATGAAGTGCAAGAAAGAAACATTGAATATAAGTACAATAACATGAGAGGATCCTAGAAACTACGGACATCCTTAAAGCATGGGGAAACTGGATTAGGTTGGGATCCTCAGAAACAATGTATTGATGCGACTATAGAGTGGTGGGCACAAAAGTTGCAGGTATGATGAACAAAAAAATAATATTCCTTTTAAGTGTCAAATAATTTGAAAATTAACCATTTATTTTGTTTGTCTCAATTGAGAGGAGAATGAAGAGTATCGGGTTTTCAGGACGAATCCATTCTATCCTAAGGTCGAGTCAATGATGGAGTCACTTTTTCAAGAAGCATTTGCAACGGGTTCTCATTGTGTTGCCCCTTCTATGGTCACAAGGCCTAATGTGACCAATGTGTCATGCAACACAGTGTTGCCTCAACTTCCATATACTGATGAAGACGATTCTCCATATGCTGCCCACTTACCAGTGGACGAGTTAATTGGTGATGGATTTGTCGTTGAAGATGCCACTCATGGGGTACCATTGGACGGTGTTGACCTCCCTTTTAGTTGCCCACTTCCCTCTCGTGGGCAACCAAAGAAGAGGTTTGGAACCGCCTCATCATTTGGAGGAACTAAACGAAATGTACGAAAGAGTGGTGGTTCCAACTTGTACCAGAAAACCCTAAATGCTACACTGAGAGCTAATGATGCAATGGCAAATATGTGGGAGGCCGAAAAAGACTCTACAGCACAAGCAAGTTCAATTGCAATTGTGGCTTCAAATCAGCCAAAAAGTACTTGTCTTGAAGCATTGAAGGTTATTGAGGGAATGGTTGATGAAGGCTTCCTTGTTCTAGGTTCACCACTATGGTGCTTTCCGCTGTCTATGACGGAGAATGACTACAAACGCATGCTCTTTACATGCCTCTTATCCCATGATGCGAGGTTGCCTTGGCTTGAGTGGGAGTTTAGCAAAGAAGGAATGAAGGGCCTTATTCCTCCGAAAAGACATGATTAGAGATGCTATTGTTTATTTGCAAACTTAGACTAAAGGGTGACAATGTTGTCAACTTCTACGCTTTTATTAAGTGTTTGAACATGGTTGTATCACTTTGAACACTTGTTTGTCTTTTCAGTTTGAAAATGGATACTTTCTAATTATGCGAATTTTAAGTTTGTTTGAATACTTGTTTGTCTATTCATTTCTCATAATATTTGTTGATGGTTGAATATAGGCATGTAGGAAATTTACTATTTTTTCATGTTCATGTATGCAGGTGTAGCTCTTCAATTTCAAACACAGTTACAAGCAAGAAATGTTTGATGAAGCGTCTCGTAGAAGGAGGAAACAGAACTTACGTACGGGGGAATGTCTACGGATGCAAAAAACCCTTTTAGATGAGCACTACTACAAGCATGTCCACAAAACACGTGTCTTTGATTCAACTTTTACCGGTTCACGTTGGATGGATTTAATTCTAAATTCAAAGACTGAAACAAGGTGTGTTAATGCCTTCCGGATGGAGCAGCGTGTGTTCAGGCAACTATGTAACGATCTAACAGATAAATACGGATTACAAGGATCCCCTAGGATGCAGGTGGTTGAAAAAGTGGGCATCTTCTTGTACACGATAGCTCAAGGATTGTCTTATCAAACTATTGCCGAGAGATTCCAAAGGTCGATTGCAACAACTTCTACTGTCAATCATGATGTTTTAAGCGCCTTAGTTGGTCGTGAAGATGGTTTCAATGGCATGGAAAAAGACATCAATAAAACAAGTGACCCTTCTTTCACCCAAGTTCCTACACATTAGTAATGATAGTCGGTATAATCTTTTTTTCTTGGGAGCAATTGGTTGCATTGACGGTACTTACATAAACGCATGTATTCCTTAAGCTGATCAGATAGCTTACCGTGGGTGGAAAGGGATATGCACCTTCAATGTGATGGCAGTATGTGATTTTGATATGCTTTTCACATTCGTGTTTGCTGGTTGGGAGGGATCAGCACATGATGCGAAGGTGTTTGAGCATGCGATTACAACCCCATCCATGGCATTCCCACACCCGCCTGCAGGTATTTTCCAAAATCAGCCAAAATTAGGGAATTTATTGGTGTACGTCATGTTAACTAAAATGATATTTGTCCACCTTTGTTCGAGATAGGCCGTTACTATTTGGTTGACAAAGGTTATCCGAACAAAGAATGCTACATGGTTTCATATTCCAAGACTCAGTACCATTTGTCATGTAACATCCGGAAATTTTATTTTCGGAAGTTGAGGTGTTTTCGACCCCTTCCGCGCCGACGGCTTATTTCCCGCAGACACATTGCTGAGCACGAGTTTTTAACGCGAGAAGAGAGATTCCCGTTCTACTTTCCGACCTTGGGAAGTGGAGTGAGGGGACAAGGAGGCTGACCCTTGGGATATCCCACCTCCTTGTCATCCCTTTTACTCTTTTCTCTCTTCCCACTTTCCTCTTTTACGTTCCTTCTCCTCTCCAGCTTAGTCTTCTTCTTCCTTTGGAACTCTCTTCTCTTACACCTTGGAGGAGTGGTGTGTGGAGCTACTGTTTGAACTTTCTGGATCTGTAGTGGTAAGTGATTCTATCTCCCCTTCCTCTTGCTTCTTGTCTTCCCTTCTATCCTTTCTCTTCACCTTCATGGCTATGGAGAAAGCTTTGAAGAGTTATCTTGTAAAGCCTTTGCATGTCCCTTTCCCTAACTCTTTTAGGTCGAGTTGAGGAGGCCAAGACCTATGGTGAAGGCTTGGAGGACGCGCAACAAGAGAAGGAGACCATAGGAGCAAAGAACTAGTCGAAGAAACGAAGAAGACGAACCTTCTGCTGTTCGACCGCGGGGCGGAGTGCCAGAGGCGCAGGGGCGGACCGAGGCCACCGCAGGGGCGGCCAGGACAACCGCAGGGGCGGCTCCCAGGGGCGCAGGGGTGGCTCCCAGGGGCGCAGGGGCGGCTGCAGGTGTTCCACCGGGGCGTCAGCTTGCTTCCGCGGCTGCGTTTTCTTCACCAGTAGGTTCCTCCCTCCCTTTCCTTTCATTCCTTCCTTAGAGCCTTGATGTTTATAGTTAGAAGCATGCTTAGGATGGACCTAGGGTTTATGAGAATGCCATCTAGTGGTTGCTAGCCTTGGATCCCTTAGAGCCTTGATGTTTATAGTTAGAAGCATGTTGTGTTTGTTATGTTACCTTTTGTTGGGATTGTGGTTGTTGTACGTTTCGGTTTATGTCTTGTGGAGTTTTTGTTGTTTTGAGGACTCGGCTGAGTTTCCAAGTTGTACTCTTTAGCTTTTTCATCTTGCATACATTAAAACGCTTTCGAGTTTTAAGCCTTTATTTGCGCCATGTTGGAAAGGTCCGGTGAGATTGTTGTCAGGCTAAGGGTCGGGACCCATTGTGTGGTCTCGCCCGTAGCATTCCGATATCCCGTGGATTCGGGGTGTTACAAAGTGGTATCAGAGCCCTAGATTGACAAGAATGGCACTCGCAACCTTCTAAAGGCTGAATGGGGAATAAACAGAACCCTTCGGGTTCTGACCTTTTTGGTTTTAAAATTCATATGCATGAGTCGGGATTGGGTTAGAATGTACGGGACCACCACTCCTCACGCAAACCTCGGCGACTTAGATTTCTGGATTTGACGCATGTAAGTATATTACATAGCTATCTATATTATGACCTTAGGGTTGTTGTTGGACTTGTATGTACTTAGATATGCATGCGACCTTAGGATGATTGGGCTTTATGCCTTGATTGTATTCTGGAGTTCGGCACCTTCTCTTAAGTTTTATAAGTACCTTATTATATAAGTAATGCGAGTAATATATATATATATATATATATATATATATATATATATATATATATATATATATATATATATATATATATATATATATATATATGTATACCGACTGAATTAAAACAAACCAACGCGATACGATACTAGATGACACGTACGAGAGCTACCGCTTATGTGGGACCCGCCAGGGGTAGACCACCTCTACCTCCTACCGTTCCGAGACGGGGACGAGTAGGGAGACCTCCAGGCCCGAGAGGTCGGTGACGAATCCCCATTGCGGACCCACCCGTTGTGGATCCGCCAATAGCTGAGGATCCCGTTGAGGACGTTGTAGAGAGTGTTATTCCCGAGGCTGGGGGTAGGACAGCTGTGAGGTCCGGGGCACAGAGTTCCCCATCTGCTAGGACCGGGGGATCATCGATTGGAGCTACAGTGTTTGAGGAGTACATACGCCGAGTAGAGGAGGCATTTAGGACTGGAGCACCGCCTCCAGCACCACTAGTGCCGGTACCTGCACCTGCATCTGCACCCGCACCAACGAGGTCAATTGAGGTCTTGCAGGGGGCTACCCAGATCAGAGCCGCACCTGATATAGTTGCGCCGGCAGTAATGGCACCGGGGCCGGTTGTAGAGATAGCTAGGCCTAGAGACGAGCTGAGGACTCCTCGACTCGATGACTGGTTGAAAGCTTTCAACCAGCAGCATGTCCCCTACTTCAATGGGAAGGTAGGGCTAGAGGTAGAGCACTGGATTGGGCATGTGGAGTCAGCATTAGAGGCGATCCGCTGCCCGGAGGGGAAACAGGTGGAGATAGTTCAGACATTGTTTCGAGAGGAGGCCCAGTACTGGTGGAGGTCGGTGAGAGGGGGTGTGACCAGGATGGACTAGTTGTTACGTCTCGTGAGAGAGACTTTCAGCCCATATTCTTTGCGTCGAGATAGAGTTCAGGACTTCCTAGAGGCCGGCTTTGAGGATGTTCCCGTCATGGAGGCGATTAGAGGTTTTAGACCGGAGTTGGCATTGTTGGGGGAGTCCAGCCGTGCCTACTTGGCGGGACTTCCTAGAGTCTAGCCGTGAGAGAGACTTTCTGCCCAGGGTTCAGGACTTCCTAGAGGCCCGCTGCACCTCCAACAGACCAGCATGTCTATTTTTTTTCCAAGAGACTGAGGGAGTCCATCCGTGCCTACTTGGCGGGTTTTCGCTGTGATTCATTGGCGGAGTACCAGGATCGGGCTTCGGCCTACGAGAGAGACCGACCTGGGACGAGGAGGGCAGCACAGTCCGGGGGACCGGACAAGAGACAGAGGACTGCACCTACCGGAGCCGGAGGACAAGGGTGCGGCCAGGCTCCAAGACGTCTGGACCACAGCAGCCGGCATCCGATCGTGGGCCACAATGCCATGGTTGTGGAGGATACGGACATATTCGGAGGACTTGCACGAAGCCTCCTGTAGCATGTTTTACTTGTGGACAGGTGGGCCACCGAGCCGCTTTTTGCGGTCAGGACAGGTCATAGTCTCACCAGGGTTCTTCGCCTGCTGGGGTAGCCAGAGGTAGTCAGAGGCCTCCACAATTTCAGCCATAGGGCTCTCAGCAGAGGTTCCAGGGACAGACTCGTACCCAGGGTTCAACCCAGGGGCCGGGCCGTGGGAGAGGCCGTGGTGGTGGTGCACAGGAGACCAGAGGCACACAGGTCAGAGCGATCGAGCTGAGGAGTGCTATCCTGCAGCACCGGAAATTATAGGTACTATTTAGATCCATGGACTACCGGTCCGCGTTTTGTTTGATACGGGTGCCACACACTCTTTTATTTCTGATGATTGCGTAGCTAGGTTGTCCTTAGTTACGGTAGAGGTGAGACCCTTTGTTGTGGGCTTACCCGACGGGGGTAGGGTTAGTGGTACTCGAGAGGTACGCAGTTGTTCCATACGTTTGGGAAATCGAGATTGGTTAGCCGACTTCTATGTCATGCACTTAGTGTGTATGAAGAAGTCATCCTTGACATGGACTGGATGGACCGCCACCGAGCCATTCTAGACATCAGTCGGAGGACCGTGATAGTTACCATGGAGACGGGACATGAGGTGATTTTCCGAGGTTGGGACCTCGGGAAGACCGGTACAGTCATTAGCGCGGTTCGAGCCGCGAGACTTATCGGACAAGGATGCGAGCCTTCTGGTGCTATGCCATGAAGGAGGAAGCGGGACCGTCGCTAGAGGAGATTCTCGTGGCTTGCGAGTTTGAGGATGTATTCGGAGAGCCACCCGGATTGCCACCACAGAGGAGCGTGGATTTTGCTATTGAGTTGGAGCCCGGCACGAGGCCGATCTCCAAGGCCCCATACCGCATGGCGCCGATCGAGCTACTGGAGCTGAAAAAGCAGCTCGAGGAGTTAGCTGAGAGGGGTTTCATACGCCCGAGCGTTTTCCCTTGGGGTGCACCGGTCCTCTTCATCAGAATGAAAGACGAATCTTTGAGACTTTGTATCTATTACCGGGAATTGAACAAAGTCACCATCAAGAACAAGTACCCCCTACCGCGCATTAATGATTTGCTAGACCAGTTGCAGGGAGCCTCCGTATTTTCACGTATCGACTTGAGGTCGGGATACCACTAGCTGAGGGTGAGGGAGGAGGACGTGCCGAAGACGGCATTCCGGACGAGATACGGCCACTATGAGTTTGTCGTGATGCCATTTGGGCTCACGAATGCGCCTGCCGTCTTCATGGAGTTGATGAACGGCATCTTCATCGACTTCTTGGACCAATTTATAGTGGTGTTTATAGATGACATCTTAGTCTACTCCCGGAGTAGGGAGGAGCATGAGGGACACCTGACGACGGTTCTTCGAGTCCTTCAAGATAGAGAGCTTTATGCAAAGCTCTCTAAGTGCGAGTTCTGGATGCCCGAGGTGGCATTCCTAGGTCATATAGTTTCCGCCGAGGGTGTCATGGTTGACCCGGCGAAGATAGAGTCTGTTTCTTCATGGCCAACTCCTCGGACGGTCAAGGAGGTGCGCAGTTTCTTGGGCTTAGCGGGATATTACTGCCGTTTTGTTGAGGGTTTCTCCGTGATTGCACGGCCTCTTACTTCCTTGCTAAGGAAGTCTACCAGGTTCTCTGGTCCGAGCCTTGTCATCACAGTTTTGAGGAGCTGAAGAGGAGGTTGACCTCCGCTCTTGTGTTAGCCCAGCCTGAGGGCGTAGAGGACTTTGTTGTATATAGTGACGCCTCCAAGCTAGACTTGGGGTGCGTTTTGATGCAGAGGGGTAGGGTTATTGCGTACGCTTCTCGGCAGCTGAAGCCGTACGAGGAGAATTATCCCACCCATGATCTTGAGCTAGCGGCAGTGATTCATGCCCTGAAGATCTGACGCCACTATTTGTATGGAGCCACGTGCCATATCTTCACAGACCATAAGAGTCTGAAGTATATATTCACTCAGCGGGAGTTGAATAACCGCCAGAGGAGATGGTTGGAGCTGATTAAGGATTTTGACTTGGAGATTTTATACCATCCGGGGAAGGCGAACGTGGTCGCCGATGCGTTGAGTAGGAGGACGCCTCGAGGGGAGGCTATTGCTCGACTTACGGTTTAATCACAATTGAAGAGGGATTTGGCGGAGTTAGAGTTAGATATCCGGTTTCCGGATACGATCAGCCGTTTATCCGAGTTAGAGGTATTACCTGATCTGTCCGGAGAGATCCGGCAGAAGCAGGAGGGATGTCCCGTGTTGGCGAGGATTCGGGACAGGATGACCAGAGGTGAGGCACCGCAGTTTATCACAGGGGCAGACGGGTTATTGAGACACCAGGGACGTATTTGTGTACCGTCAGACCCGGAGTTGAGAGAGCGGATCTTGCAGGAGGCACACTCTACACCTTACTCGGTGCACCCAGGCGCGAGTAAGATGTATCAGGGCCTTAGGAGATCTTATTGGTGGGGCGGGCTCAAGCCCGATGTAGCTAGATATGTGGTCCGATGCGCGACCTGCCAGCACGTCAAGATCGAGCACCAGAGACACGCAAGAGAGCTTCATCCACTGCCCGTGCCGCAGTGGAAGTGGGAGGATATTTCCATGGACTTCGTGACGGGTTTGAGACCGAGTAGGAGCTTTAAAGCGATATGGGTAGTAGTGGATCGGTTGACGAAGACCGCACATTTCATCCCTATTAGGGAAACGTGGCCGGTGAGTCGTCTAGTGTTCACGCTAGGATGTAGCACAAAAAAAGCTTTACATTTATAACTCGAACTAAATCCTAAACTACCTAGCGAACCCGCAGTGTACGGGACGTTCGTAGTAGGGATAGTATTCCGAGGTCGAACACAAAGACTAAGGTGAGATTGATTCAATTAGTGATTAAGTCTAGTGAAGATCTAGATAAAGAAATGAGAAAGAAACAAAGAAACGAAAGTCTCAATTGTTTTTGGTTGATTTTCGGTGATCAATCAAAGATCACAAATCATGCGAAATATAATAATTCAACTAAGCTAACAAATCAACGCAAACGAACAACCAAAAATACGAGATATAGATCTAAGATAGAAAAGCGGATTCTAAGGATTGGAAGTTCCGGTTATGGCATAGGACTCAAGCTATCTATTCTTTCCTTGGATTAACTACGATATGTTGGGGTTAAGTGTTTCTGGATTGGGATCAATTACCGGGTAGGTCTCATGGTCCACTAGTCCATTCCTAAGGTCTCATTACCGGGTAAGTCTCTAAGAACCTAAGGATAGGAATTCTACACAAACCGGATTGGTACCTAGAAATCTAACCTATCCTTACCGGGTAAGTCTTGGAAGGGTTAGTTCTAAACAACCATCCTAGCACACTTAATCCAATGGCGGTTTATGAGGCTCACCACTACCTAGGGTTTGTCATCTTAAGATCTAAGAGCAAGGATTACCGGATAAGTCTCTCCTATCACTTAGTTGCTAACACTAGGTTACCTTAGGATAGATTTAACTCAACAAACACTTAGGATTTCAACATTCTAACAATCTAAGGCTAGATCCATCGAATCAGGTAAGATCACAGTTTGTTCTACCTTTTCACGGCCGTGGTTTGGCAAGAACTACCCGTGATTCCTAACAGCAGCTACGTTTATACACACAAGTCATCCAAAGGCAAATCTAAGTCCATCCTATCATAGTCCTAGCCATAACCATCCTTTCCTCACCCTAGAACCACGTCTATTTATCCTATAACATTCATGATAGAAATCGACACAATCAAACATACAATCATGACATCCATTTGCAAGATAATGAAGAAAAAAAAGATGAACAAGTGAACTAAAACCAAACCAAGCTGAAAATAGAATTAGAGTAACTCACAATCCTTCTTAAAGAAGGTTCAAATGGTTGATACAACTCTAGAAATAGAATCCGGAATTCTTCACTACAAAAACTATCAAGGTGTGGTAATGGTGTGTGTTCTTCTTCTCCTCTTCAATGGAACTCTTCTTCTTCCTTGTTGGCACTTTCCTTCCTAGAAAGACTTCTTGTTGAGAGAGTATTTTTGATTGGAAGATTTTGATAATGGAGAGCTGCTCCAAGATGCTTTTCTCAGCCAATGAAGGACCACTTTTATAACAAATTTTGCATGAGCTGACCATGAGAGTCGTGGCACAGCTGTCACAAGAATCTGGCAAAATCCACGGGTGGAATCACGGGCGTGGAATGTGCCAGTGAACCGTGGTTTGCTCCAGAAACTTCGCCTTGGATCATTAAGCTGTGATTTGGTGCATGACTTGTGTTGGCAAGGCTCCATGAGTCCTCCTTAGCCTCTAGTTTGCATCCTAATGAGCCCGGAGGTGCGTCATCTCGAGGATTGATTCTCGAATGCGTCAATTAAGCTCCTAAATCTCCCAAAATACCTATAAAACACGCACAAGTCCGTGTAGACGTCTATCTCGACAAAATACATGAATCGGGTGCAAAACGTCGTGAACTAATGCTAAACCATGCATGGATGAGTGAGAAATCTATCTAAATGATTACTTAAACCTAACTCATAAATCGTGTTATCAAAATACCCCATACTTAAGGTTTGCTCGTCCCCGAGCAAATTCCCAACTATAGACTAAGAGATGACATGATTTACGTATGCAGAAAAATGGCAAAATCTTTTTGGGTTTGTGCTTCTATTATTGGATCACCTTCAAAGTCATGTTTCATGGAAAAGGATAAGCAATCATGCATCAAACAAATGAAGACATGGAAAGACAATTGTACTTAACTCAAAAGTATGCATGAAATGTAAAAATGAAGAAGTCAAGAAGGTCAAGAGTACATCCAATCTAAATCACTAAGTCTTACAAACATGCAAATAGGTCATAAGGTTTTGTGAAATAAAAGGGTCAAGAAATGTAGTGATTGGGTGGGGAGGTTATGTGATGCTAATCCGGGAACGGAACTAACTCCACAATCTTGTCCTCGATCAACTTCCCTCAAGTGTATATTTTCCTCTATCTTTTCTTTCTTTCCTTTTTCTTTTCTTTAACTTATTTTTGAGACAATGGCATTGGTGTACAAAAGCCGAAACCTTGGTGATTAGCCGTCCTCGGGCTTTTTCTTAGTTTTCGAGGTGCATCCACACCGGGCACACATACCAAAGCTCGTTAGGACTATTGGTTTATTTGACTTTGGCAAGGCACCAACACCCGATTATGTGAAGTGTACCGAGTTACTTGTCATTTAAACCAACGTCCCTAAACCTATATTTTTGGCTACACTTTTCACAACAAATTCAGCATTTTATGCATGATATTCTTTTCATCAACAACTTCACCCCACACTTGCTTTTCACACACATCAACACACTAGCATGCTCCTATTCCCAGATGGGTTAAAAGAGGTCAACTTTATCTCAATTGAGGTGCTCAAGCAATCATGATTAAGATGAGAAGTAGAGAAAGATGAATTTCCTCATTCATTCCTAGATGGTATGCAAGAACTATCATGTAATTTTGATCTTCAATACTCAATCATTTCTAGGCAAACATCATGATCACAAATCATTCATAGAATTCAAGAGAAGTACTTCATGTCCACATATGCATTCATCAATCCTAACACATGAGGCCATCCATAGCCAATTCACAAGACAAGATTCATCATTAGGATCATATCCAAGCCTAGAAAGCACAAAAATTTTTTTTAAATTTTCTGATTTTTTTTTGGATTTTTCGAAATGAGTATATACAATGCAAGACATGTGAAAATATTAAACTACTCTAGATGCTAGTCATGCAAAATATCATGCAAACCCCACCCCATACATAGAAACACATTGTCCCCAATGTGGTATTCAAGTAAAGAAGAGTGAAAGAAGGTTCTCACAATGTCAAAATGGTTTGCTATGGTATTTGGGATGACTTGAATGGCTTGATGGCGGATGATCCTATCAAGAATGGTAGAGAGCTCTAAGTGTTCATCAAAGCGTTGGAACCCGCGCTAGGCGCCACTAGCCGTCCAAGTTCCGCGTCCGCTCTACCCATAGTTGATGAGGGGTTCATCATCATCATTCACATGCCAAACAAGGCTTCCCATGCTACTAAGGTTGTAGCACACATAAAACACACCAAACACACAAAGCAGACAAAAATAGAAAAGATCTAAGCAAAAACGAAAAATGAGAAGGGAAAAACGTTACCAATGGGTTGCCTCCCACCAAGCGCTTCTTTAAGGTCATTAGCTTGACCAAACTCGGGGGCGTCTACTCAAGGTAAAGTGGGGCAATCATATCTACCGGAGCTCCCGGGATATACCTCTTCAACCGGTGCCCATTCACCTTAAAGTTTTCACAATGATCCCCTCCAATTTCAATAGCTCCATGGGGAAAGATCTTCTTCACCACATATGGCCCGGTCCATCTTGATTTGAGCTTTCCGGGAAAAAGCCTTAGCCTTGAGTTGAAGAGAAGGACAAGATCTCCTTCACTCAACTCTTTGGGGATGATCCTCTTGTCATGCCACCGCTTGGTTCTTTCCTTATAGATCTGGGCATTCTCATAAGCATCCAACCGGATCTCCTCAAGGGCATTCAATTCAAGCAATCTCTTCTCTCCCGCCTCTTTGAGATCAAAATTTAGCCACTTAATGGCCCAATAAGCTCTATGCTCCATCTCTACCGGAAGGTGGCAAGACTTGCCATAGACCAACTTGTAAGGAGTGGTGCCAATCGGTGTCTTGAAGGTGGTTCTATATGCCCATAAGGCATCATTGAGCCGCATAGCCCAATCTTTTCTCGTCCTAGAGACCATCTTCTCAAGAATGGCCTTGATCTCCCGGTTGGAGATCTCCACTTGGCCACTAGTTTGGGGATGGTAAGGTGTCGCCACCTTATGAGTCACCCCATACTTAGCCAAAAGCGCTCCAAAGTTCCTATTTGTGAAGTGCTTCCCTCCATCACTAATGATCACCCTTGGTGTACCAAACCTAGGGAAGATCACTCGGTTGAAGAACCGCACCACCACTTTGGCATCATTTGTAGGAGAGGCGATTGCCTCCACCCATCTTGACACATAGTCCACCGCCAATAGGATGTAGAGATTTCCACATGAAGAAGGGAATGGTCCCATGAAGTCCACACCCCACACATCAAATATTTCGACTTCTTAGATGTTGTTCAAGGGCATTTCATTCCTCCTTGAGATTTTGCCCGTCCTTTGGCAAGCATCACACGCCGCTACAAAACCTTGCACGTCTCTAAACAAGTTAGGCCAATAAAAACCCGATTGCAATACCTTTGCACACGTTTTGTGTGAGCTAGCATGGCCTCCACATGGTAAGGAGTGACAATGCCGGATCACACTCTCCACTTCATCTTCCGGTATGCATCTTCTAAACATTCCATCCGGCCCTCTCTTGAATAGAAGTGGTTCACTCCAATAGTAGTGCCTCACATCGTTGAAGAACTTCTTCCTTTGTGCATATGTCAATCCGGGAGGCACTTCCTCACACACTAAGTAGTTCACAATGTCGGCGAACCATGGCTCACTTCCTCTAGATACTTGGAACAAGCATTCCTCCACCATTTGCAATTGCTCATCTCGGAATGAGTCATCAATTGGAATGTCATCTCTTCCAAGCTCTAATGGTGGGAGTCTACTAAGGTGATCCGCCACCGAGTTCTCGGATCCCTTCTTGTCCCGGATTTCCAAATCAAATTCTTGTAGAAGAAGGATCCACCGAATCAACCTAGGCTTGGCATCCTTCTTGGTAAGTAGATAACGGATCGCAGCATGATCCGTATAAACTATGACCTTCGCTCCAACAAGATATGAGCGGAACTTCTCAAATGCATACACAACCGCTAGCAACTCCTTCTCGGTGGTAGCATAATTGAGTTGGGCATCATCTAGCGTCTTGCTAGCATAATAAATGGCATGAGTGCGCCCATCTTTCCTTTGCCCCAAAACAGCCCCAACGGCTACATCACTTGCATCACACATGACCTCAAATGGTAAGCTCCAATCCGGAGGTTGCATGATAGGTGCGGAGATCAAGGCGTTTTTCAACCTACAAAAAGCCTCAAGACAATCTTTGGAAAAGACAAAATCAACATCCTTCATTAGTAGGTTAGTGAGAGGCTTAGAAATTTTAGAGAAGTCTTGAATAAACCTCCGGTAAAAACCGGCATGCCCTAAGAAACTCCTTACCCCCTTCACCGAGGTAGGTGGCGGCAACTTCTCTATCGTTTCAATTTTGGCCCTATCAACCTCAATGCCACGGTTAGACACCAAGTGTCCTAACACAATGCCTTCACTTACCATGAAGTGGCATTTTTCCCCATTCAAGACAAGATTTGTCTCCTCACATCTTTGCAATACTAATGACAAGTTAGCCAAGCAATTATCAAAGGAAGAACCATAAACAGAGAAATCATCCATAAACACTTCCATGATATTTTCTATGTATTCCGAAAAGATAGCCATCATACACCTTTGGAAGGTGGCGGGTGCATTACACAACCCAAATGGCATTCTCCTATATGCAAAAGTACCCCATGGACATGTAAAGGTTGTTTTCTCTTGGTCATCGGGATGGATAGGGATTTGGAAGAATCCACTATAGCCATCTAGATAGCAAAAATGAGAGTGTTGAGCTAACCTTTCTAGCATTTGGTCAATGAAGGGGAGAGGGAAGTGATCTTTCCTAGAGGCCATGTTCAATTTCCTATAATCAATGCACATCCTCCACCCCGTAACCGTCCTAGTCGGGATTAGTTCATTGTTCTCATTAGTCACTACGGTCATCCCACCCTTCTTAGGAACTACATGAACGGGGCTAACCCACTTACTATCCGAAATAGGGTAGATAATTCCCGCATCTAGCAACTTAATGATTTCCTTTTTGACTACCTCTTTCATGATAGGATTCAATCTCCTTTGATTTTCAATAGAGGGTTTATGATTATCTTCCATCATTATCTTATGCATGCACAAAGAAGGCTTAATGCCAACCAAATCATCAATAGTATAGCCAATGGCTTTCCTATGCAATCTTAGCTCATGCAACAACTTAGCAAGTTCATCATCACTCAAGCATGCATTCACAATCACCGGATATGTAGAATCAACACCAAGGAAAGCATACTTTAAATGAGAGGGGAGGGGTTTGAGTTCAAGTTTAGGAGGACCTTTATTGGTTGGAGACGATCCAAATAATGTTGGATTAGATGAATCCAAAGCAAATGACGACTCCCCATGGCTCCTAGAAGCTTGACCATCATCAAGGACTGGTCCAGGGAAAACCACGGCTGGAACTACGGTTTGCTCAACTTCCACGGCCGTGGTTCTTGCCAAGCCTGCTTCCCGGAGTTGTCCAGAGAGTTTGACGGCCGTGGAACATAAATCTCGACCGTGGAACTCGCAGCTGTTCAACACCTCTTCGTGGCCTTCAAATCCAACTCTTGGCTCCTCTTCAAATGCTTCCAAAGCCTTGATCTCTTCATTGTAACCCTCCTCAACACCTTCCTCCATCATACTTAAGGTAAGAACCTTCTCCAAGGGATCCTTGATCAAGATCGAGCTCACAATTTCTCTAGATTCCTCTTGCTCGACTATGTTGAAGACATCCTCATCAAGGGTTGGCCCTTTCATCATTGTGGACAACTTGAACTTGATGTTCTCCTCTCCAATGTTGAAGGAGAGAGTCCCATTCTTGCAATCCACTAGGCATCCGGAAGTGGCTAGGAAAGGTCTTCCTAAGATGATGAGGACTGGATAATCCGCCGGAATGTCCAAGACGACAAAGTCAATTGGCACATAGAATCCTCCTAGTTGCACCGGAATGTCCTCTAAGATCCCAACCGGATGAGTGATAGAACGGTATGCCATATAGAGGGTCATCTTGACCGGTTTCGGCTCTCCTAGCCCCACCTTGTTGCAAAGTGCAAGCGGTATGATGCTTACACTCGCTCCAAGATCACAAAGGGCCTCATACTTCACATCTCCCACTCCAATTAGGACACAAAAGGAGCCCGGATCTCTTAGCTTGGGAGGCATTTCCTCCTTCATTGTTTGGATCAATTCCGAGGATCTCTTGGTCATTCTTATCTCCTCATACTCCTCCAACTTCCTTTTGTTTGAGAGTATCTCTTTCAAGAACTTGCCATATGCCGGCATTCCTAAAATGGCATCCATGAACGGAATGTTAATATGTAATTTGGACATTAGTTCAAGGAACTTACCAAAGTGATTGTCCAAACGAGCTTTTGCTCGTGATTGAGGGAATGGTAGTGGTGGCTTGTATGGAGGCGGTGCCACATAGATTGGCTCTACATCCTTGCTCTTGCCTCCATCTTCTTGCAACTTTCCCTCTTCTACCACTACTTGCTTTCCCTTAGCATTGTCCTTGGGCAAAAGATCTTTCATAATCAACCCACTCCTCGTTGTAATAGCCAACACTTGGCCTCTTGGGTTGTCTTCGGTTCTTCCGGGAAGCTTTCCCGGATCTCTATGGGCTTCACCCGCTTTTTGGAACACTTGCGCTTCCAAGACTTTTTGGGCTTTAGAGATTGAAGTCACGGTGCTCTCAAGACTACTCAACCTTTCAAGCAATTGCTCAAACATTATTTCGGTTCTATCCTTTTGAGGTTGAGTAAATCCGGGTGGAGGTTCTTGTGAAGCTCTTGGTGGTGGAGTTGTGCTTGTGGAAGCGGGAGGGTTCAAGGCTCCATCCGGGTTAGAGTAAGAAAATCCGGGATGGTTGTGGTTGGGCCGGTAATTGTTGAATTGCCGGTTGTTGTTGAAGTTCCTTGGGCCTTGATAATTGTTGAAGTTGCCCCTTCCCATATAATTCACATCCTCCTCCTTGGAAGACAAGTTGGCTTGTGGAAGCACTTGAGGAGTTGCTTGGTTCTTCAAAGTTATAGCACACAACTCCCTCAAGGACTTCAATTCATTGTTGATGGCGTCAAGCTTGAAATTTTTCATGGTGACCTCACTCACCTCATATGCTCCCACCTTTCTCCCTTCACTCTTCATATGGGAGTATTTCTCAATCACTAGAGCTTGCTTCTCTACAAACTCCCAAGCATCATCCACATGCTTCTCCATGAACGTCCCACCGGAAAGGGATTGGAGCTTGAATTGGCTATCTTCATCAAGTCCCTTGAAGTAGATTTCCAATAGCTCAATTTTCGGTATGCCATGGTGTGGACAATCAAGGAGAAGATCTTTGAATCTCTCCTAAGACTTGAACAAACTCTCTCTATCCTTCATCACGAAGGCATTGATCTTCCCTCTTAATTCGGTAGTCTTGGAAGGTGGGAAGAACTTAGTCAAAAACTCGGTTGTCATCTCCTCCCAAGTACCAACTCGCCCTTGTGGAATAGATTGATACCAAGCCAAGGCTTTATCCTTAAGAGAGAAGGAGAAAGCCCTAAGCTTATGGTTGTTGCTCTCCAATCTTGGCGGTCTAAGAGTCTCCATCAAAATCTCATAGTTCATCAAGTGTTGATGAGGAGACTCTCCTTCCATCCCTCCAAATTGATTATGCCGGATCATTTGTAGAACTTGAGGGCGGAGCTCATAGTTGTGGGTTGCGGGATCTCCTAAGTTCACACCCGGACGGTGTGCTCTTTGTGCCGGATCCATACGTCTCCCTAGGGTTTGTGGCTCTTCAATGGCAATGGGCACAACCCTATCATTAACCGCCGGCTGCGGTTGTACCACCGGTGGTGGAGGAGGTGGAGGTTGTTGGCGATTAAGCTCCCCTTGTACAAGGGCTTGCCTAATCTCATCAATCTCCCTCCAAGTTGCTTCTTGCCTCTCATTGGCTAGTCTCCTTTCTTCCTCCAAGAGCTCATCTCTTAGCCTTATTTGCTCTAAGGCTTCATCCAATTCAGCTTGGAGGTCTCTTCCGGCCATCTCTTTTCCCTTTTTAATGCTCTTGGATCTAGATCTAAGGGTTTTCTCCGGTTCGGGATCGAATGGAGCTAAATCCTTGCCACGAGATCTTCGCATACACCTAAAGAGTAAGAGATGTCCTGAAAAGCAAAAACATACACCAAAGAGAGATCAAAAGCAACAAGAAAGATCTACACTAATAACAATCACAAAATGGACTCAATCTAGACCTAGTCCCCGGCGACGGCGCCAAAAACTTGTTCACGCTAGGATGTAGCACAAAAAAAGCTTTACATTTATAACTCGAACTAAATCCTAAACTACCTATCGAACCGGCAGTGTACGGGACGTTCGTAGTAGGGATAGTATTCCGAGGTCGAACACAAAGACTAAGGTGAGATTGATTCAATTAGTGATTAAGTCTAGTGAAGATCTAGATAAAGAAATGAGAAAGAAACAAAGAAACGAAAATCTCAATTGTTTTTGGTTGGTTTTCGGTGATCAATCAAAGATCACAAATCATGCGAAATATAATAATTCAACTAAGCTAACAAATCAACGCAAACGAACAACCAAAAATACGAGATATAGATCTAAGATAGAAAAGCGAATTCTAAGGATTGGAAGTTCCGGTTATGGCATAGGACTCAAGCTATCTATTCTTTCCTTGGATTAACTACGATATGTTGGGGTTAAGTGTTTCTGGATTGGGATCAATTACCGGGTAGGTCTCATGGTCCACTAGTCCATTCCTAAGGTCTCATTACTGGGTAAGTCTCTAAGAACCTAAGGATAGGAATTCTACACAAACCGGATTGGTACCTAGAAATCTAACCTATCCTTACCGGGTAAGTCTTGGAAGGGTTAGTTCTAAACAACCATCCTAGCACACTTAATCCAATGGCGGTTTATGAGGCTCACCACTACCTAGGGTTTGTCATCTTAAGATCTAAGAGCAAGGATTACCGGATAAGTCTCTCCTATCACTTAGTTGCTAACACTAGGTCACCCTAGGATAGATTTAACTCAACAAACACTTAGGATTTCAACATTCCAACAATCTAAGGCTAGATCTATCGAATCAGGTAAGATCACGGTTTGTTCTACCTTTCCACGGCCGTGGTTTGGCAAGAACTACCCGTGATTCCTAACAGCAGCTACGTTTATACACACAAGTCATCCAAAGGCAAATCTAAGTCCATCCTATCATAGTCCTAGCCATAACCATCCTTTCCTCACCCTAGAACCACGTCTATTTAGCCTATAACATTCATGATAGAAATCGACACAATCAAACATACAATCATGACATCCATTTGCAAGATAATGAAGAAAAAAAAGATGAACAAGTGAACTAAAACCAAACCAAGCTGAAAATAGAATTAGAGTAACTCACAATCCTTCTTAAAGAAGGTTCAAATGGTTCATACAACTCTAGAAATAGAATCCGGAATTCTTCACTACAAAAACTATCAAGGTGTGGTAATGGTGTGTGTTCTTCTTCTCCTCTTCAATGGAACTCTTCTTCTTCCTTGTTGGCACTTTCCTTCCTAGAAAGACTTCTTGTTGAGAGAGTATTTTTGATTGGAAGATTTTGATAATGGAGAGCTGCTCCAAGATGCTTTTCTCAGCCAATGAAGGACCACTTTTATAACAAATTTTGCATGAGCTGGCCATGAGAGTCGTGGCACAGCTGTCACAAGAATCTGGCAAAATCCACGGGTGGAATCACGGGCGTGGAATGTGCCAGTGAACCGTGGTTTGCTCCAGAAACTTTGCCTTGGATCATTAAGCTGTGATTTGGTGCATGGCTTGTGTTGGCAAGGCTCCATGAGTCCTCCTTAGCCTCTAGTTTGCATCCTAATGAGCCCGGAGGTGCTTCATCTCAAGGATTGATTCTCGAATGCGTCAATTAAGCTCCTAAATCTCCCAAAATACCTATAAAACACGCACAAGTCCGTGTAGACGTCTATCTCGACAAAATACATGAATCGGGTGCAAAACGTCGTGAACTAATGCTAAACCATGCATGGATGAGTGAGAAATCTATCTAAATGATTACTTAAACCTAACTCATAAATCGTGTTATCATCTAGCCGAGGAGTTTACTTGTCAGATTGTGAGGTTACATGGAGTATCGAGGACTATCATCTTGGATAGGGACGGGCGCTTTACCTCGAGGTTCTGGCAGCAGGTACTCGCCGCCCTAGGATCGAGTCTACATTTCACCACCGCATACCATCCACAGACCGACGGCCAGTCAGAGCGGACTATTCAGACTCTAGAGGACATGTTGCGGGCATGTGTACTAGACTGGGGTCAGGTATGGCCAGACCACCTTCCATTGGTAGAGTTTTCATATAATAACAGCTGGAACGCGTCGATTGGGATGGCACCTTATGAGGCGTTGTATGGGAGGAGATGCCGCACTCCCTTATGTTGGGACGAGTCGGGGAGCTCGAGTGTTGTAGCTCCGGATCAGGTACGGGACGACATGGCTAGAGTTGCATTGATACGAGAGAGGATGTTGACCGCTCAGAGTCGTCAGAGATCTTACGCGGATAGGAGGCGTAGACCTCTCGAGTTCAGAGTAGGAGCCCAGGTGTAGCTGAGGGTATCACCAACCCGGGGTGTTAGACGATTCGGCATTAAGGGGAAGTTAAGCCCCCGATATGTCGGCCCATTCGAGATAGTGGAGAGAGTCGGTGAGGTGGCATACGGACTTGCATTGCCACCCCGACTAGAGGGTATACATCCGGTCTTTCATGTATCTCAGTTGAGGGAGTACATCCATGACCCAAGGCACGTCATTAGTCATGAGGACCTGGTGGTCGAGCCGGACCATACGTTCGCAGCACACCCGATCTCAGTTTTGGAGAGGAATACGAGACGCCTTTGATCGAAGGAGATACCGATGTTGAGAATGCAGTGGTCGAGGCGAGGAGCAGACGAGGCTACTTGGGAGACGGAGGATAGTGTCTGGAGGAACTATCCCGAGTTTTATGCGAGTTTAGAGTCACCGATAGGACAGTCGGGTTAGTCCCGAGCTTTTCCTTGTTTATGCCTATATGCTTTGTGCTGTGTTATGCTTTGTATATGCTTTATGTGTGATTACTCTTCGGGGTATCGGTGTGTGTACGAGTTTCGACTTCGGAGTTCTACTTTCTGTGAGGTGTACGTCGCTCAAGTTTCGGGACGAAAGTTGTTTTTAGGGGGGTTAGTTGTAACATCCGGAAATTTTATTTCCGGAAGTTGAGGTGTTTTCGACCCCTTCCGCTCCGACGGCTTATTTCCCGCAAGCACGTTGCTGAGCACGAGTTTTTAACGCGAGAAGAGAGATTCCCGTTCTACTTTCCGACCTTGGGAAGTGGAGTGAGGGGACAAGGAGGCTGACCCTTGGGATATCCCACCTCCTTGTCAGCCCTTTTACTCCTTTCTCTCTTCCCACTTTCCTCTTTTACGTTCCTTCTCCTCTCCAGCTTAGTCTTCTTCTTCCTTTGGAACTCTCTTCTCTTACACCTTGGAGGAGTGGTGTGTGGAGCTGCAGTTTGAACTTTCCCGATCTGTAGTGGTAAGTGATTCTATCTCTCCTTCCTCTTGATGCTTGTCTTCCCTTCTATCCTTTCTCTTCACCTCCATGGCTATGGAGGAAGCTTTGATGAGTTATCTTGTAAAGCCTTTGCATATCCCTTTCCCTAGCTCTTTTAGGTTGAGTTGAGGAGGCTAAGACCTGTGGTGAAGGCTTGGAGGACGCCCAACAAGAGAAGGAGACCATAGGAGCAAAGAACCAGTCGAAGAAACGAAGAAGACGAACCTTCTGTTGTTCGACCGCGGGGGCGGAGTGCCAGAGGCGCAGGGGCGGACTGAGGCCACCGCAGGGGTGGCTAGGACAACCGCAGGGACGGCTCCCAGGGGCAGCTCCTAGGGGCGCATAGGCGGCTGCAGGTGTTCCGCCGGGGCGTTAGCTTGCTTCCGCAGCTGCGTTTTCTTCACCAGTAGGTTCCTCCCTCCCTTTCCTTTTGTTCCTTCCTTAGAGCCTTGATGTTTATAGTTAGAAGCATGCTTAGGATGGACCTAGGGTTTATGAGAATGCCATCTAGTGGCTGCTAGCCTTGGAGCCCTTATGGCTTGGTTTGAATGTTGACCTCGAGTGTGAGCATGTTGGCTTTCCTAAACTAGTTGCTTCTCCTAGGATGTTGTTGTTGATCTTGTTCTTAGGTTGTATAGGCTGTTGTGAGCTTTCTTTAGTAGTGGTTAGTGTCTTGTGTACTTTGGACCCTAGGATACATTCCTAGTTTGAGAGTGGTGGGATCTTGCTTAGATCTTTAGAATAAAGTCTATGACTTCACTAGTATGGACTTGTGTTGATGAGTACTTTCGTGTATGAGCATGTTGTGTGCTTCCTCATTAAGGAAGCTAGAGTGTTGTGAGTTGAGAGACGAGGTAAGTCTCCGGACTTACTTAGCCATATTCGTCGTATTAGATTCATTGTGTGCTTGGTGGTGTGTGTTTATGGTTTTGTTATAACTTATAAACCGGATAATAGGACTACCGACCTTATATGTTATTTTGGCCCAAGTGTATGATAACGGGCGGTGACATCACTGCCTAGATCCCCGTGAGAGCTAGGAGGTTCTCGGCGACTGGCCCGTGCTGGTTAGACGGTCGGAGGCATCCGACCATTCCATTGCCGGAAGAAGGGACCGAGGCGAGTTTCCGGGCGATTCTCGTGTCACAAAAAGAAGTTGAACTAGAACGGGATATGACCTAATAAATAAAGATAATAACCGGATTGTTTGTGGAGCATGTTTATGTGATGTGTATATATATATATATATATATGTTTGTGGTTGTGCCTTCACCATGTCTTTAATGCTTCATATGTAGCTAACGGTTTTAAACCGCTTATTGTAGATGCCCTGCAGGTTAGGGATGCCGCCGAGTGAGGTGGAAGAGTGGACGGCCGAGGATCGCCGTACATTATAGGACGGGGGCGTTTTTGGGATTGTTGTGTTTGTTATGTTACCTTTTGTTGGGATTGTGGTTGTTGTACGTTTCGGTTTATGTCTTGTGGAGTTTTTGTTGTTTTGAGGACTCGGCTGAGTTTCCAAGTTGTACTCTTTACCTTTTTCGTCTTGCATACATTAAAATGATTTCGAGTTTTAAGCCTTTATTTGCGCCATGTTGGAAAGGTCCGGTGAGATTGTTGTCAAGCTAAGGGTCGGGACCCATTGTGTGGTCTCACCCGTAGCATTCCGATATCCCGCGGATTTGGGATGTTACATGTCACAATTTGAGAACGTTAAGCCCGAGAACTCAAAGGAAGCGTTCAACAAGCTGCATTCATCTTTGCGTAGTTGCATTGAGAGGTCATTTGGGGTTTTGAAAGCTCGTTGGAAGATTCTACGTGTGATGCCCGTGTAAGATCCTAGGTTTTTGCCTTCACCGCCCCTGCAGTGAAGAGGGTCGCCCCAGCGGACAGGCGCCCCTGCGGCTGTGAGATCCGCCCCTGCGGATCGTGCGACAGATCGCACCGATCTGTTTTCGTCGTTTTATCTTTCTTCCATAGATAGAATACCCGATATTCTATCTTATGGGCCGGTTTCCTTGTTTTCTTTCTAACCCTAGGCGCCCTTTTAGTCTAGAGTTCCAGCCCTCCATATATATTCTCTTCCTTCTCTCCTTTTTCCCGTTCCTTGCTATCGTCTTCAAACCCTAGAGAGCTACAGCCGTCCTTGCTTACTACAATCCCGCTGAACGTGTAAGTGCATCTTTTCTGGTTCTCCCTCACGTTCTTACAGTGTTGCATGTCTTTCCCTTCTGTTTTGGTTTCTTCCTTTCGTTCTTTTCTTTCCATCTTCTCCAAGGATCAAGCATGAGCCTTGATTCTTGTGGAGTGTTCTGTTGTTGATCCTTCGTTGTTCTCAGGCTCTCTGGAGTGGAGTCTCGACGTGTTGGAACCAAAGGTTCGAGCTTTGGTTGCCCTTGCTGTGAGATCTGTCGAAGAGAAGCCCGACAGTAGCTTCTGACGAAGATCCGCCCCTGTGCCTGCACAGATCCGTCCCTGCGCCTGCACAGAGCTGCCCCTGCGCCTACACAGAAACGCCCCTGCGCCTCTGTTCAGCCGCCCCTGCGCATCTGTCTAACTGCCCCTGCGGTTTCTTTGCAGTAACTCACGTCCTTGGTCAGTTGCTTCCTTCCTTCCTTCCTTTCCTCGTTCCTTCCTTGGTTCCTTATGTTATTCCTTGTAACCCTGAGTTGTTATAAGACTAAGGTTGAGCCCTTAGCATGTGTTGATCTCTTAGAGATGGTTGAGACTAGAAGTCATAGACTTCTAGCAACCGTTTCGTTCCTGATTCGTGTTGCTTGTTCGTACAGGCTTTCTTTGCTCCTTTCCTGAGGGAAACTGAGCTTCCTTGTGTGTTTCTGAGTTGTTCGCTGATCTCTTGTGTTACCTTCATGTGAGGTAAGTCCCTTGGACTTGCTTAGCTTCATTCCGCATATTAGTTGGATTGTTTTGGCTTGTTTGTGTTGCTATCATGTTTATAACGGATAATTGGAAATAGGATTCACCCTTTGTTAACCTTAACTGGCCCAAGTGTATTATAACCGGGCGGTGACCACTTGTCTAGTTCTACAAGAGACTAGAATGTGCTCTGGCGACCCAGACCCGTAGGTAACGGATAGTACTGATCTATTCCTATTGGTAGACGGAAGCGGAGGCGAGTTTCGAGAGATTCTCGTGTGACAAAAGAAGTTGAATTAGTAATGGATAACCTTAATGAAAGATAATAACCGGTTGATGTGTGAGCATGCTATGTGTTTTCTTTACCTTATTTATGTTTGTGCCTTTACACTCTTGCTTATACCTAGAATGTTAGCTAACGGTTTATACCGTCGTTGTAGATGTTCCGCAGGTTCAGGATGCTGCTGAGTGATCCGGATGGTGTGGTCAGTCGGGGTTCCCGTACATTATAGGACGGGATTGGGTTTTGTTTTTCTTTAGTTGCTTCCCTTTTGTTTTGAACCCGGCTGTGGAACTTTTGTGTTTTCTTCTGATTTGAACCTTTGGTTTTATATTGAGTTTTGTTTTCATTCGTTTGTGCCTTGTTGTAAGATCCGTTTGCTGTTGCTACTTTGAGGATCGGGACCCATTGTGCGGTCCTAGCCCGTAGTGCTTCAAGTTCCTAGAACTTGGGGTGTTACAGCCCGCTTACAAAGTGGACACTCAAGTTGACATAATACTAGCATTCTTCGCTTTACATAACTATGTAATCAAAGCTAGGAATGAGCCATCAGGAAGTGATGGACCTGAAGACGTGATTTTTGAAGATGAATATGAAGATGAAGTAGATGACCAACAAATAAATGACAGTGACAGCCCTTCAGAAAGTGATGGGGATGACGGGGATGATGAAGAGGAGGATACAAGTCTTGGAGGTGAAACGAAACACATTCGAGATCAAATAGCAAAGATAATATGGGTAAGAAAAGTATAAGCAAGTTATTTAAGATACAGAAAAATATTTTGGTCCTCGCTATTTTTTGAACATATTTTTTAGCACTATCATATGATTTGATGCAGCTATCATATGTATCTGCTCACATTGTTATTGGAAATTTTGTGATAAAATCCTCTATTTTGGTGATGTAACTGAATTGTGGCTTCCTTTTTAGTTGAAAATTATCTAATCTATTTATTTTGTGGCTTCCTTCTATTGATAACTTTCTATTGTAATTATAGTGGTAATTGTGTTAAGCCTTCTTGTTTAAGAAATTGAAACATTTATGGTACATGTTTCAAGTTTTTTTCTCTGTATGATCTGCTGTATATCTGTCATGAATCAGTAGAAATTGCTATAAAAACCAGCAAGCTTCCCGTTGCAACAGAGGGGCTCGGACAGGGAATTTTTTTGTTAACAACCTCCAAGGACTCATTTGTGTTGCATGATTATGTTCATGTGATGTTGTAAATCTTTGATGAACAAGTATGTGCATTTTTTTGTTAACAGCCTCCAAGGACTCATTTGTGTTACATGTTTACATGATACTGTACTCGTTCTGGTTTGGGAGATATTGAACCTATAAGTTAATACAGTTACCATCCTCTTTTGGAATTAGGGGAGGAAAGGGATAATCCGATCCTACTGATTGACTAAAGTGATACAATCTTTTTTTCTATATCTATGTCTAATCTTGGTGGACATATTATGTAATCATCCAAGGGAATTGAATCTCTGGGAGTGCTTGCACAATCCATGTGTTGTAGCTAGATATATCCTAATTGTGACCCTAGACATGTTAGGTGACAAACAGAATAGAATGATTGTGTATTGGAGGATCCTTATTGATATGTTGTATGTATGTCTTATATTTTGAGTTAAGCGTTGCAATTCTTTCATTTTAGATCAATGACATTAAATTAATTCATGATCCTTATTAATATGTGATATGCATGCCTTTTTCTATATCTATGTCTTGTATTTTGAGCCCTAGGTTTTTTGAACTAATTTTCTGTATTTTACCTTCTCTGTTAGTTATTGACTCCATCTTTAATCCTTCTTATTCCTTCAGGCATGTACTACCATGAATTCACTTTTTGTGAGAGGGTGAAAGAGAAGTTGGGAAGTTCAGATGATTATCAAGCATTCTTGAAGTGCCTTCATATATATATATATATATATATATATATATATATATATATATAGTACAGAGATAATAACCAGAGCAGAGTTACAAAGCCTGGTGCAATTTCTATTTGCTTTCCTAATGAATTTCTTAGGAGCCTAAGTCAGCTAGTCTGTCTCAACTGATTGTTCAGGACCCTAATTCTAATTTTCATAATTTTGGAATTTGATGTATTTATTTTTCTTGTAGAATCTATATGGAGTGATAGACACCTACCCAGATCCATGAAAGCAGAATTATTATAACATGTATTTATTTATTTTTTCAAAAAACAAAGAAGTACTAGAAATCAATCCAGGATCTCGATCTTTCAAAGTTTATGTTCACTATTGCTTGATTTTCGTTTTGTGTAATGATTTTTGTTCAAGTGATTGCAGTTTGGATATTAGATTATGTGTATGGGTTTCAGTTTTATATATTATGATATAAAACATGAGTTGATATGCAAACAATAGTGATATTTCTCATATTCATATACCTAATGCCTAAAATCTTTGGTATCCAGTATCCATACCAAACGAACCCATGTGTCTACTTTGAGCTGAAAGCTTCAGCCTCCTTCTCATTTGATAATCCAGTAACTATTTCTTGCAATTTTGTGCGTCCTACAATTGGTCTCTATGATTGTGATTCCCTTGGTTGACAGTGAATATTGATTACTGATTAGCCTGTTTGAACAGTTTTTAGTTATTATATTTAAGTGGATTATGAGAGATCATTCTTTTGGGTGCTTGGAATGATCAATTTCAGGGTGAGCAATTCACTATAATTTCCTAATGGGTCATTGTTTCGTTGTTATTGTTGTACATGGCATGACTAGAAAAAAAAGAATGAATTTGGTTTGATTGCGAAAGAGTTCATTTATGTTGTATGGAACCAGTTAGTCATTTTGTTGTCCCTTTGCAACATTTTTTTTGTTACAAGCACTCATTTGTGCATTGGTTCTACAAGTAGTATGTTAGAAAATATTATATTTTGGAATTTGAAGTTATTGCTACATACAGTGCAGCTGCATAGTGCACATACATAGGAAGGAGCCACAGTGTTATAGTTTTAAGGCATTATGAACGAGACTGTCACTTGCTATTACTTTCAACTTTCAAGAGAGGTGGAGGAGAGATCTACGAAAATGTTATGCTATAAGAAAAATTAATTTCCAAGATATGGGTGCAGATGCCCACTTGGATCCATGAAATTCTTTGGCCTATGAGTTCTAATATATTTGTTAAGTTGGGTAATGTCAATCTATGAGATGTGTTAAATTTTGTTTCTTGATTTCTCTATGTAGTATAGTGGAGATCTAATAGAGTGGTTTGCTTTTCAATGGAGCGATGCAATTGTGTTGAACCGCAATGGCCGTCTGATGATCTACTAGTGAAGTATCAGTTCATATCAGATATCTTCATTGCAATGGGAGAATTATCCATACCTTTCGAATTAATCTATTTCGTTACAAAATCTTCTGTGTTTCCATATAAATGGGTGTTGGTTCAGTTTGGTGCTTTTATCGTTCTATGTGGGAATACACATCTAATTAATTTGTGGATGTTCGGCGGGCACACGAGAACAGTTGAACAGATTCAGACCATTGCAAAGGTTTTTTGTGCCGTTGTATCGTACATAACTGCCCTTATGCTAGTTCATATAATTCTTGACCTACTGGTGTTAAAACAAGAGAACTTTCCTTGAAAAATAATGCTGCAGAGCTTGATCGAGAGGTGGGTCTCATTCGTATTCAAGAAGAAACGGGGAGGCACGTGAGAATGCTAACTCATGAGATCAGAAGAACCCTTGATAAAAAGACAATTCTTAGAACCACTCTAGTTGAGTTGGGTAGAACTTTGTCATTAGATGAGTGTGCATTGTGGATGCCTACACATTACAAAAGACCAAAAAATCAATTCATGGGCAGCATACATTGAAAAGATTTTAAACACACAAAACAGTTCTTGAGCAGCAGTTCCTGAGCAGATTTACAAAAGACAAAAAAACAGTTCCTGAGCAACATACATTCACAAATTTTAAACATAGAAAACAATTCTTGAGCAACAGTTCCTGAGCAAATGATAAACATACAGTTCAACATAGATGAAGTCATACAAGTACATTATAACCTTGACAAAAGACTTCAAGCATATGGTAAACACGCAACTCAACATATAGATGGTAAACACATAGTTCCTGAGCAGATGGTAAACATAGATTCATAATGCCATAAATATTACAATCAATCTCGAGTTACAAGCCATGTCATGACTTACAAAAGTAGTTGTACATACAATCATCCCCAAGTTACGCTTCTTCCATTGTTACATAACCGGATTTACAAAAGACTTAAAACACTTACATTAGCTAGCATTACAAGGACATTATAACCCTTACAAAAGACTTCAAAATGTTAATACCTACCAAGCATTACAAGTACATTCTAACCCTGACACATGTACTCCGACATGAAGTACATGAAGCCACACAAGATCATACAAATGATGACGATCTCCAGCTGCTTGTTTTGAGACTTTGAAACTGAGTTCTTGACGCAGAGGACGCAATATTTGGTTGCCACATCTGCAATCTGATCAATCAAGGCGTTGTTGCACACTTCTAGGGCGTCAATTTTAACCTTTTGTCGCTTATTGATAGCTACCAAGCGTTGCGCGAGTTCACAGTTCCCTAAAGACTTGACAGACCCAAATGATTGATATTAGGTCTTTCTAGTTGTCCACTCATCTTCTATAGAAGTCTATTAGACCTTCCACATTGCAAGTATCTAATCTATCTAATATAATAAATATTCAGAATACAGTGATTCAATCCCCTTAAAACTCTACTGACATATGGAAGTTAGATACAGGTTAAAAACAAAGAGAGAGAAGGTTACTAACTTACTATGATTTATTTTTATTTTCTATCCAAAATTGATTATGCTTTTATAGGATTGTCAAATAGAGAAGTGCCATTTGGCAATAAATGAGTGGTGGAGAGTGACATTTTTTGATCCGTTTGATCTAAGCGAGATCAACGGTTCACATTTTTTTTCCTGTTTTCCATAATTTCATTACTCATTTATGGTAGTTTTTTGTTCAAGTAAATATATTTTGATAAATTTTATTTTATAAATGTTTATATTTTATGTTTATATATCCATAGAGTTCAATATTGAATATATTTAGATGTATAATTTTTTTTATCTTTTGTAGAGTCCAAACTTTATTTTTTCTATCCATAAAGTCTATTATTGGGTATCTTTGAAATAACTTTTTTCACTTAAAATTTAATATTTATCATAAAGATTATTATTACAAACATTTCATATGTATTGGTGTGTTTGTATTTTCATGTTTTGTATCTTAACTTTGTGATTATTATTTTAATGTATTTGTATGCTTTTAATTCTTAATGAAGTGTGTTTTGAAAATCTCATTTTTATTAATTGTTTATATATATTTGAAATAAATTTAATTATTAATAAAATTAATAGTATCAACATTTTTAAAAAAATATAAATATGGTGGGTAAATTATTATAGAGTTAAGAGATTGAGAGTTTAGAAACTATGAATATAGAAAAAAAGTAGATGGAGTTTTATAAGCTGATGTGGCGGAGAGAGAGGTTTTAAAAACATTGATTTAATACCCACCATTGTGTGTGGTCTTACATATAATACAAGAACATTGTCATCATAAAATTGAAACAAAAAAAATGACACAACACAACATTATAAAGGACAACATACATGTGGTAGTTTTTCTACAAAAGGTGAGCTCGAGTCCCAAACCCATTCATGTGTTGCAGATGGCTCCCCTATGGGCTTATCTATCAAGTTTAGTCCCTCGACTGTATGAAGCTTATGTACCCTTCTTATCGTCAAACACATTGAAAAGATCAACAACAGTTCTATTGAATCAGAATTTGAACTGGAGTTACTAGTAAATAAAGAGAGAAAAAAAATGTGTACTATAGAACATAAAATTCATAGGTCCATATTGCGTGATAATTTAGTATTTGGTTGTGCATCTTGGAACAAGTAATAAAACAATAAATGGTAACCATGTAAAAGAGGTACGAGAGAAATTTCCTATTGTGTAATAAAATCATTTAACAATTTTGTTATTGAAGCTACACTTGGAGCATGTAGATTTTTGTAGAATGCTTAAAAAAAAATTGGGCTAATGGTTCTGGTTGCTGGAGATGGGATACCTTTTCAAATTCTTAAGAGCCCTATGTGAAAATTTAGTACTTTTTTAAGCATCGTGTCATCTGATGCGATGATTTGAATCTTAAAAAAACTAAAAGCTATGTGTGGACTGTGGACTATTTTGACATTGATCTCCATCCATGATATGCAAAAGAAATCGACAAGCTGGAAGCAATTTTCCTGATTTGGTTATAGTTAGAATGGGATGATAAAGAGGAAACAGTTTGACTACAGTATGACCTCATTTTCCCTCCAATATTCATTTTAAACATTCAATCTGACTTCCTAGGACACGATGAATCAGCACATCTATATCCACTTCAAAGCTCTCGCTTTTAATTCTATTTTGTATATACTGAGCTTTAACTAAAACAATTTTGTAAAGGATAATCTTTCAAAGTTTTCTACTGTTGCGAAGACGACAACATAAGGCTCAAATCAGGCAATTTCCAAGCATTGAACATGAAGAGCTTCCAGTCTAGAGTAGAGAATACAAATGAAAGACCTCACAAAGATAGATAATATAGAAAAAGACCTCACAAATCAGACAATATACATACCCATTTGACAAAAGTTGAGAAAGATCTAACAAATCAAGCACAACTCAGACAATAATGACAATGAGACTACCAATCCAGCACAAATCATTTAACATTTTTTTCAATAAACAGATCCATTTGACGAAGTAGAGAATATAGAAGAAAGATCTCACAAAACACAACTGTTGAGAAGATAAAGAGGAGAAGTTGCCAAAAATCCTAACCTGAGAGATTGCAAGATTTCTGGTGTCGTTTTGGAGGTCGTGGCATGTGCCTTTCCGGCCCGGATTTGCGCAACAAAACCCTTCTTCCCTTTCGCCGTTTTGGAGGTCGCCATTTTCGCCAACCCTAGTGCAGCTCTCTCTTGTGTATCTTGACAAAAGAATGAGGAGATTCAAGGGGCATCGTTAGTATCATTAATTTCAAAAACTTCAAAAACCTTGCACTCGAGGATTCTCAAAATGGAGTTTTTGCACCTCAAAAACCACCATCCAAAAAACTAGCACAAACCACAACGACACAAGTAAACACCTACAATTTCTACACCTTTATAACCCTAAACTAAAAAACCCACAAATCCCACAGCTAAACACCCTTGAACTAATTATTGAGTTTTGTATTTCTAGGCGAGGGCAACAAATGAAGGATATTTTGGAGAGATGCATGAATTCAAACATGATTGACTTAATTGCCACGAGGGCAACGGATGAAGGATATTTTGGTACACAATTTTGCATCATTTTTCATCAGTTCTCGTAAGCTTGCCTTGAGAGCCGGTGGAAATGTCATGTGTAGTCGTTATCAGACACTACAATAAGCTCCTTCATCTCCCATACGTTAAGACTCCTAAACGGTGACGATTACTACTTGATGATCCAGAGTGATTGCCTTGGTTTGTTGTAACTCGGATTATACAAAAAGGTATGTCTCTTGCACACTATTAATTAGATCATGCACATTTTCATGAAAATTGTGTACCAAAATATCCTTCATGTCATCACTCGACAATTATGGTATATAAAATAATCGCAAAATTATTACTAATAGGTGAAATAGTCATGTCTAAACTCATGCATATCCCTCCGAACTGCTCCTCGTAGCAAATCAGTCAATACATGATATTATAATTATTGCCAACATGATTTTCCATTCTTTTTATCCAGAAAGGGTGGAAAAAGGATGGATTGCTATCAAATCAGACATGAAAAAAAACTTATGACCAAGTCAAATGGGATTTCATTCTTATTGTTATAAAGAAGTTTGGTTGCACCCACTGACATCGATTTAGGGTTTACAATTTTATTAAAAACAAGTGGATCAAAGTTGATAATGACCAAAATACATTTAGATTTAGGGTTTGCAATTTTATTGGGTGGCCCTACTGACTTCACTCGTCTATTGCCCCAAAGTCAACTTTTATCCAAATTACTCTAGAGAAACGCATAACAGGCAAGTTGGGAACACGTGGTTAGGACCTTGCTTGATATATACGGATATTTTTGTGGATAAAGCGTTAAATTTCAACATAGAAAATAAATTAACGGGTAAGCGGAATTGGGTATGTCCCATCCCGATCCCTACCGTGATAAGGTTATGTGGGATTCAATCTAAGAAACACAAGATCCGTCTCGATCCCATCCCATGTAAAATTAGCCGGGACGGGATTGGGATGACTGTAATCCCATCCCATTTCGTCTCGTGCCCACCTCTAGATTATATTGTTGGTGTTACAAAATTGGGTGCTTTACATTCAAGTCAGCTTTTGGGCTAATAAGGTAATGGAGGATATGTGTTTTATCTTTGTAAATGCGTGTGACGAGATTTGAAAATTTAACACACAACACAACATAAGGAGCTCATTCTTATCCCCGATTGTTGCCAGCAACACATTCCGGGGCAAAAAAATTCCTCCTCCATTGCTGCTTCTACGATCCGCCTAAGGAGCTCATTCTTCTTTATCCTTCTTCTTTTAATCCTGCTTCCTATCTTTGGTATGAGATTAATGTCGAATTCTTCTCTTCTTCCTTTTTTGATTGTAGAGATTGCTGTAAATTATGAAATGCACAACGAGTGTTTGATAAAATGCCAAGCTGATTCATTACTATGTTTTTTTTAATCCTGCTTCCTAACATTTGCAGTTAGTTGATCTTTAAGCTATAAAAAGGTTTTTGTTTTGATCATGCAAAGTGTTGTGCTCTTCCATTTTTATCACTTGCATTTAAATGGACTGATTTCTACTTGGAAAGCCATGACAGAAACTTCTGCTGTGAAGAGAATGATCCAAACATTTACTTCTGCTGTGAAGAGAATGATCCAAACTTTTGCTGTGTAAATGTTGATGATTCCAGTCACAAATATTGTTGTTCCTACTTCTGTTGTGAAGAGAATGATCCAGACTTTAGCTGTTTGATAAAATGAATATTGTTTGGCATGGCTGATTTGAATGATCATATTGCATTTAACTATGTGATAAAATGATCATATTGTATTTGTATAGATGATCCAGTATCTTTTGATTTAGCAGATAGTTATAAAGACTCTGGCATGGCTGAGTTGAATCACAAAGCTAATTGTTTGTGACTTAAAGCCAAATGAGCACCGATCCAAATGCATTGATTATCACTAGATTCAATTTACTAATGACTCAATTCAGTTACATCCATCTTTTTCATTAGCATTGTTTGAGTTAATTTTAATTTCAAATATTATTAGAGATGTTTTCCTTGATTCCAAATATCCTGCATCAGATGGATTTCTACTCTTCTCTTTCAGGGAAGCTATCTTCTTCACAAGGTGTCAACTGTTGAACTTGGAGGTACTTGTTCAAATAAACAGAATACTCAGGTTATGGAACTTAAGCAGCAGGTGAGTCTCTAACTTTGTCATTCCATTTCTTGAGTTTGGATGGATGATTCCTGCAGATTCAGAACTTAACATTAAGACGATATTCCTGCAGATTCAGAATCTCAAGAACGCATTGCTAAACAAAGAAGCCCAGAGATGTTTTTTTTTGTTATTTCGGACCAAATTAATTAAGGAAGAAATCAGGTGTTTTATTGTTTTTGAGTGCAACTGAAATCCGGTGATCTGAGATTTAATTTATCCTTTTTAATCTCCTCTAGGGATTTCTCTCCAATCACCGGAATGGACAGAATTTAGAAATCTTGACATTCGTAGATATCCGTATATAATTTTAATATTCGATTATTTTTAGAATATATAAAATTGATGTTAAAACAATGGCATAAATAAGATTCGGTCTACATATTTCACTGCCAATAAACTTGACCTTAGCTTCAAAACTAATAGGCTTAATGTTCCTCCCACCAAAACAAAATAGACTCTATGTTCTAATCAAATAGGAACTCTTAGGTGACATTTCTGGATTTTACTGTATTAATGTTAATTTACTCTTATTTATTATTTGAATGTGAAACCCATAAAACATCTATTGTACATGCTTTTGATATCCAATTTTAATGAACCAGAACGGGATCCAGTTTCCTTGAATATATCACAGGTGGAGCTATTAAGAGCAGGGAGAAGGAGACCATGCAGATTTTACTAGGTGTAAGTTAGTTTGGAGGATTCAGCTAACTGGATCTAAACATCCGCTTTGTTTTGACACGCATAAATGTCAATATGCCCTTCAACTTGCTGTCTTGTTGGTGTCCTACATTTGCTGGAATTACATTGTGCCCCTTTCTTGGTAGTTTCTAGAATAAGCCATGGTGTCTAACCTTGTTCCTCCTGTACTTGTTCTTGCTCTTCTCTCCACGAGGTTTCCTTTCTCTCCTGTTTTTTTCTTTTAAGGGGAAATTGTGGAAATGGATTTGATTTTAATTGGGGTTTGTAATTAGAGTTTGACAGACAATGATGTTCCCTTAAACTGTTTGATTGGGAGTGTTGGATTTTGGTTTTCCTGTTTTGATTCTCATGTGTCATTTTTCATAGGGTTATTGAATAGGTAGGTATGTTTGTTCGGAAATCCTCTATTTGTATGTCTAGGTTTCCTTTCACTGTCTTGCATTATGCTGAAAGCATTGTTTGATAGAAACTGAAATAAATTTCAGTGAATCCTATGGGGTAAGTACCAAGTGCAATTCTGTATGCGATACCAATAATAATAGAGTTGTGAAAGTTTTTTGCTGTTTTTATTTTTATAATCATTTACAGAACTAGACAACTAGTAATGAAAGCATTGTAATGGACAATATCGTTTTGAGTTATTTAGTTCAGAATTATGAGCTGGTATAAGAAGTTGATATTAGTTGCAATTTCTTAGTGTTTTTGGATGGAATATTAAATGCCAGTAAAGATGATCTCTCTTTCTACGATTGGTGTACACAGTTTGGTTGAAAGGACATACTCTAACGGTTCTAGCTAGTAGCTAGTATATTTCATTCAAAGAGACATGAACAGAAATTAACAACACAGTATAGTACACTAACTGACTAAAAAGAACAGTATATGCAAATGCTAGTATATTTCATTCAAAGAGGCATGGATGTTAAATGCTAGTATATTTCGTTCACAGACATGAACAGCAGATAACCACATAGTACACTATTGACTAACAGCTACAGTATTGTACATATATGCAAATGAGCAGGTGAGTCAAGAAGATTCAACAGGCATCTCGTATCGGCACAACGGGCAAACGTGGTTCGTCTCGAACCAGCGTAGAATGCAGGACTCGTGGAAAACGTGGGAACAAGGAAGTGTGAGAGACCTACACTTCCATTCGATGCTGTCAATGCAGATGGAACAGTCAGGACGAGTCCAGTCGGCCTCGAATCTGTCACCTTGAAGAATCATGTCCTCTGCCCTCTTAAGGATCAAATCAAAAATGGGTAAACTTGCGGCGGGCCTTGTCCTGGGGACAGCCTGCTCCTCCTCCTCCTCCTCCTCGAAGAACTCCGAGATAGCCCTATCGAGCTCAGCAGCAGCAGCATACTCAGCAGTGCCAGTGGGAGGAAACTGAAACTCGACAAAGTGGGCAGATGTGAAATGGCGGTCAGAGCAAGGTGAGCGGTGTTTGCCGGGTCGATGACTTGGGAGATGAAACTGCGAGCGAGGTCGGCAACGGCAGTTTGAGGGAGGTCGGTTAGGTGCTCCAAGAAGCGGTTGTAGAATTCATGGCTGTAATCATCATAGCTGAGAAAAGAGGTTGATTCAAAGCAGGGGATGGTTAGGTAATCGATGGCGGATGAAGCGCCGCTGTCCAGGGACGCAACCACCAGGTGGCTGCATCTATGTTCGGCCCGAACAAGCACCTCTCTTCTTCGAAAGCTAAATTCGAGCCGTTGGGTTGACAGGGCTGTGTAAGAGCGATTTGGCGGTGCAAATTTGAGTTCGTTCTTGAGCTCCGATGGCAGGCCTAATCCTATAACGGCATAACGTGTACTGATTCAAAATAAACGCGTACTGATTCAAATTAAACGCGTACTGATTCAGAGTGAGCGGGCGGGAAATTTTATAAGGGCAAGTTTCCTTCAAAAATTTTAATTAAGGCAAACGGGATAATTTTGTTATTTATTTGGACCAAATTAATTAAGGAAAGTGGGACCTCTGGATTAGTGCACCAGAATTGCGGTTATTTTTAAGATATCCTTCATCAATAGATTTTCTTGTCTGAAAATTTGACATTCGTATATATTCATACATAATTTCGATGTCCGGTTAATTTTAAAATATATATGAAAAAAGAATGGGTTAGTAGGGTAAGTACGTACATAATGTATAACTGTGTACATAATAGGTATGATTTGTAAAGTGTATACAAACTAGGTAGTTAGAATTAAGAAAAAAAAGATTTAATACATAATAATTAATCCTATTTACCTAATTTGGAGAGATTCTCTCTACTATAAAACAATAAATAATTTCCTATTAAATATTGTGCCGGACTTAATTATATGTTATTAAAGGAAATTATTTTCCATAATTATCCTAGAATATCTCGTAATTGATTGTGTGTTATTAAGAAGCTAATAATACGTATAATCTGAACCTCACCATTGTTAAGCGAGATTTCTAATAGAGCTCTACTTGACGATCAACAATGGAGTTTCCGATATGAATATCCGTGCTGCATAAGATATACTCAACGCGATAAGATTTGTGTACCTGTCGTCTACAACTTTCATATCATTTAGTTGATTGTTTGTCGTAATCTTCAAGGTACGTTAATGGTTGTTAATGGTGGACTCCATACATTTTTTTTTCTGTTTATGTATCATTTATATTGTTGAATGTATGTATTTTATATCATGTCTATTACAGAAGCTATGAATCCTGTGTTCATTACAACCAAAAAGCTCAAGAGAAAGTAGTCTACAAATCCATACTAGCCATAATCGATACTCAAAAGTAGTGTTCAAGTTGATTTATTATAGATCCATGGCCAAACTCGATGCATAGACTAACCTCGTGGTGCAGACAACACGAATCTATACTCAGCAGCATTGTTCAAATTGATGTAGTAGACGGTGAATCAATCCATTCTAGCCCTCATCGATACTCACTTCTCAACAATTTTTTGGGGAGATGACAATGAGTCGATCGAGTAGAGGAGTACCGCGAGGCAATTGGGGCAATTAGAGTTAGGTTTTGTCTCTCGGGTTTTTTTACAAAATAACTCCCTAGAGCAATGCTCCTAAATATTTGGTTCTTTTTGGAAGGTGCGCGGTGGCGAAAATAAATTGACCTTTTCTCGGGACTTTCTAAAATAAAATCCGGAGAGCTGTTAAACGATTCTAGGGAGTTAATCTAAAACTCCCGAGTGTTTAGCTTACTTTTTTAATAAATTAATTCATATATCTTTTTAAGGGACCTTTTAAATTATGTCCCGAGAGTTTTAATTTTTTACGGGATTTTTTTTAACACCCGAGAAAATTGTCCCGAGAAACGTAGAATTTGTACTATTGTTTAATACTAATTTAATTAATTAACCATTAACTAATTAAATTTCACCAGAATAACGTTTTGCCACAAGGCAATTTTTGAACCCACTTGTCATCAGATTTCATCAAACAAACAACCCATAATCACCAGAATAATATAACGAGCTTAATGGAATTTTCAATTATCCATTTTTATAAGCCTAAGGTCAATTTAGGCCAAATCGCAATACGGAAAACGAATAAATTCATAACTTATTCGTTACTAATCCGATTGACGATCTAAAAGAAGATTCGGAATCACAGTGATGTATGCTACACTCAGACACTATCAAATTCACTAGAATCTGAGTGATGAAAAAGGCTCATTAGAATATATGCTTGAACATATCTTCTCTTGCTCGGAAACGTAGAAACTCGGTAACAAAATAAAGAGAATGAAGAGAGGAATCCAAAAACTCAAACGGATTTGAAATCGGATTTGAAATCGGATTAGAAACGGAGAGTATATCTGAGTTTGAAGGTTGAGAGAAATCAGAGCTTTCAAGAGGAAACGTGAAAGGAAATGAATTAATAAACGATTTTTTGCTATTTATAGCGAAGACGATAATTATCCTTTAGCGAAGTCGATAATTATCCTTTCACCGATCCAAAGGTGGGTTGAACCCCCTTCTCCAAACTTCTCGAAATTGAAATAATAAATCTAAAATATTGTAGGGATAGTTATTCCGCAATTGTCTCGGAAAACGCGTATTCCTAAGCCGTTTTTCCTAACCTCTAAGAAACGAAATAGCGGCTCTTTTGTCCGTTTTGCATTTCCATGTTATTTCATATTTAGGACATGTCCGATGTCCTGATCATTTCTCTCAACTGCATTTTTATTAATTGAAGCTCCAACATGCTCCAAATAGCACCGGAGGGTAAAAATACTTACCCGGGGGAAAGTGAAAAATTCCCCATAAGTCCAAAACTACGCCAGGAACATAACGGTGGGACTCATACTCATCACTTACGCACTCTTCGCGAGTTATGTGTCAATTACTATCTATGATTAAGTTAATCAACATTAATTATCATTAGTTAGGATTCGAAAATCCTAGTTTTTGGGACCTCAGGTGCGGAGTTCCTAAAATACTAAGGTCATTACATCATCCCCTAAAAACAAGTTTCGTCCCGAAACTTGAACAAACCCAAATCCTCTCGGACCCATATGTCGAGGTATAAATACTCACTCTATCGGAGGCATAGCATCTCCAAGACCTAATTCATCCCGAAGGCACGGAGGTAGAACCTCTCCGGCAATCTAAACCTATCACAAAGGCACGGAGGTAAAACATCTTCGGCAACTATAATCCTAACTCTGAAGCATGGAGGTAGAACATCTCCAACAAGCTATAACCACAACAAGATCATGGAGGAAGAACATCTCCAACAAATCACAACTCGATGGCATGGAGGAAGAACATCTCCAGCCACATAATCACAACGATGGAGGAAGAAAATCCCCGTCAAATCATCACGCCAGCATGAAGTACATCTCTAGCAAAATGTATCATCACAACTCAAATTATGGAGGTAAAAACGTATCCAACTATCATAATCTCACTTTATAGTATGGAGGTAGAACCATCTCCATGTAGCCTATAATCACATCACAATAGCATGGAGGTAGAATTATCTCCAGCTATAATCACAAATCGTGCTAGCACAACATGATCTACTAAGATCGCACATCACAATCTAGCACGACAAAAACACATATCAAAGCACATAATCATATAAACATATAAGTTCCTCAAGGACTACTCTCTCGTCAATCCATGAGTACAGTTATTCTTGCATGAAACTCTGGGCAATTCCACTGGATACTACCCTCCATCAAAACCACTAAATCCTCAAAACTGATAACGTGTTTCCGATCTGATATATCCTTCCTCAATCGAGGCGCATAGAAACGAGGTAAGCACCCTATAATATGGGTGACAACTCAAGTCGGTATATCATCACTTCAACTCGCTACAGAACCACACGAAATGTGGCATATCAGGGATCTTGTTTCCCCTATTGTCGAAACATTCGACGTCTTGCATGAAAGTCATTTTCATCTAGGTATGGGCTCTTACTAAGAATTTAAAGGCTTATGTTTCTTAGCAGCACACACACACTCTTGGGTCACATCATCTAGTACCTCTTCAGGTTTCACTATTAGCATTATTGACTTACCGCATCATAGGGGTATATATTAGTATCCACTCTTGGATCCCATGAAATTTCATTATCTAACTAATGAATTCTTCAATTAGTCGAATCATCAACTACGCGTTTCCATAGTGGAAATAACACGTACCGTCTTAGACAATCTGTTTCTTATAACTCAAGTAGCATTTAATGTTCTTGCTCGGTCTTAAACTGATAACAAAGTTCATGGAGATGTCCTCCCACTTCCACTAAAACATTGGCAGTGGATGGAGTTCTCCTTCGGGTCTACAATGCTCTATCGTGACCTATTAACAGGTCGCACCGTTAAATCATAATTCGGTCACATCAAGCTTTAATCCGTTTCACCAAAATGTGTGTCTCACAACCTGATACATCGTACTCGCATCCGGGTGCGCTGAGTAAGAGGTCGTGTCAATCTCCTGCAGAATCCTCTACCTCAACTTCCTATCAAAGGGTATATAGACTCGCTCGCGGTATCTCATCAATCCAACAACTACTCCGGAGAACTGGGGGCCTCGCTTCACGACATTCTATCTTGGATCCGCATCAAAGTCTAGCAGGTCTCCTGTTTCTGTGGGATCTCACCCAACAGGTCAGGTAGAACCTCTAATTTGACCGCAACTTGGATACCCAATTCATGTTTCTTTCCTTCTATCATTTGATCGATCCCGGATTAATGCAGTGAAAACCCTATAAATTGAGTCGAGACATGGTTTGTTCAGTAACGGTGCATATTGTCTCATAGACTTTTGGGTAAAATGGGGGAGTATGTAGGTTTTGTAACCATGGGCATAATTAGGGCTCCAAGTTAAAAATTGATATAATTTAGGGCCCTTCATATTTTATAAAAAAAGATAAATTAAAATACATAAGAAGATATTATGGAAATTAGATATGGGTCCGGTTTGAACCAAACCGCAAAACCGGCGGTTTGTGAACCGGCCCAAACCGGCGGTTTAGGTTTGCCGGTTTGGCCAAACCGTAGGTTAGCGGTTTGGCAAAGGCCAAACCTAAACCGTCGGTTCAAACCAACGGTTTTAACCTTTTTTTATTTTTTTTAAATTTTTTTGACTAAACCGGCGATTTAACCGACGTTTTACCGACGGTTTAGTCAAAAAAGACGTTGCATATTAAAAAAAATTAGTTTTAAAAAAAAAATAGTGTGTCAAACCGCCAAACCGGGTCGGTCCCCAAATAATTGTGGTAAAACGGGTAGCTAAATATTTCCATAATCCGTTAATCAAGGGGAAGAACTTGTTGTCTCGCTGATCTTCTTCTCCGATCTTTATAGAGCATCTACTCAACAAACACAGTTTGAAACAAGACATATGTACATATGCTACTCGTATACAAGGCATATGTATACACGTAGATTTTTGTGTTACAATACACCCCATTTGTCAAATGTACATATCTTGTAGATTTGATATATATGTACACAAATAGAAGTCTACATTTCATCACATCTCAAATACCAAATGTACACAAACTTTAGATTTGATCACAAATGTCAAATGTACACAAACTATGGATTAGATACATATAGAGTAAATTGGTTACATTTTTCTAGTGATATATACACATAATCAACAACTACTACCTACGAATGTACATAGAGTAATATGTACACAAACTATGTTTGTGTAAGATAAATATTGTCGTCTTCTTCAAAAATCTGTGTGAAATCGACGAAGATAGCATACCTAGAAAAGACGATTGAGAATAGACAAACCCGAAATTTTGAGAAGTCGACTGTTGCAATTGGTAACTGATTATACCTGTTGAATACTATTGTTGGAGCCTCGATTGAAGTTGGATGTTGACGATGAAGAATGAGTTGAAGAAGAGTCCTCGAGAAGAATGGTGAAGGAGAACCTGCTTTCGACTGCAGATTACGTTTTTTTGTTTTGATTTTGGTTTATGCTAAAAGAGAGATAACGACGGATATTATAGATTCCGAAATCTCAAACGTACGGTTACCTTTTATGTTAACCGGATTCTTATTTTTTAGCATATTTAATTTATTTTAGCAATTAACTATCTTTCATTAATATTGTAACTGTTTAATAAAGATACTCTTAATATCTAATTTACCTTTTTTTTAAATATATTAAATGCTTGAGATCTAGTTTGTTTTATAAAAAAAAGTTACCTTAGTAGCTTAATCTTCTCTACACTTTTTTGTACTTTTACAGGTGAACCCTTTCAAAACTAATTTAGTAAAGCATTTACAATTTTCTTTATAAACCATAAACAAAAAAATCACTAAAACAACAACCATAACCACAATAATAACTAGAAATTAGAACTACAAATCTAATTTTACTAAAGACCATAAGACAACATAGTTTTCAAATCGAGCAATCGGTTTTAAAATACTTTTGAACGGTTTCAAGCATAATACTTGAAACACTAAAATAAAACAATATTTTTATTGAAAAAAAGAAGGGAGAGTCTAATGTGTCTCAAATATGAATAAAAAAATGGCATTCAATTCTATTTTATCACTAAATTCAAACTTTGGGTTTCACTATCTCAACAAAGGGAAATCCCCTCTTTGCTCTCCACTGTTCAGAGGAAACCCCTCTTTGCTCACACAAAGGGAAATCCCCTCAAACACCAACTATCGGATAATCTCAATGTTCATCCAACAATAACTTCAAATAGAGTAAACACTCATACTAACAAATTAGTTACAAACTGACTAATGGTGTCTCTGCACTTCACCACCCTTCATCTCCGACCTTTCTTCCATAACGGCCAGATCTACAAAACCACTATCCTATTTCTTTCTCACCACTGTATTTGAGACATTCCTCCAACAGGCATAAGCTTTTGTTACTTAACAGGTTCTGTCTCTTCACTAGAGTGCGACGCTATTGTGAATCTAAGACAAGTTTTCTTTCTTCAAAGGTTGTTTCTTCACCATCTCTAATCTCAACCAGTCCTCTCGTTTTCGCTCAAGAAGGAGACCATGTTGCAACTTTCTTGTGAGTTGATTGAGATTTACTTCTGACAAAGAACACTTTTAAAAAAAATCCCAAAAAAAAAACTGAAAAATCAATTGAGAAAGAAAGGTTTATGTTTGTTGTTTTCTTGTCATCAAATTGCAACTCTTACCTTTCTTCACCGCATTCGCTGTTTTCTAAACCACCACCATCAGCTTCTTCGCCGACAAGCTTGACGGATCCACTTTTTCTGAGTAACGGACGACATCTTTGTCGAAAAACTCCATGGTTTGGCCATGGTAGTTTGTAACGGTGCGTCACTTTACTGAGAAGCGGTCCTGCTCATCCCCTTTGTGGACGGTAGCGGCGGCATATGCGTGAGCTCTCTTGCTTCTGCATTGGGGTTTCCACAGTCCACACCTGGATTTTGCTTTGGGCTGCTTGGCCCAATCTTCATTTTCCATATTGGAAAACTAAAAATAAAATGGTGGGAGTTTGTTTTCTTTGGTGGCCCACTTCTCTTGGCCCAGTCATCCTTTTCCATTCACGTAATTGTTTATCAATGTTATATATATTTAAAAAAAAAAATCTAAAAGTTAAGTTTACAAGCCCCCCACACATATAAAGTATAACAAAATTTATGGCGTAACCCGTCAAACTGTTGAATTCATTTTTAATGAATTGCTTACGGGAAAACCCTTGTGATCGAATTGATCTATTTCTATCACGTACCTGTTAAGAGAGTATTACATATCCGATATAACCCACTCATTGGACTAAACCCATCAGTCCTTTGTTTATTCTTTATTCTTTAAAAGAGATCTTTGCCTCACTTTGGCTGATGGTTTGGGTACTCTTTGTTGTTCGCTTGTTTGGAGAAATGGGTGATTCTGTTCGTGAGAAGAAGTCGAGGATAGGTGATCGAAATCTGAAGGCTCTTATAAGAAGTCCAAATCTGAGGTTTCCACCGGTGGTCCCTGGGAGTTGTACTCTGCACTACTTCTACTTTCAGTATCTTGTTGTTTCTTCCTCACTTTGCGTGCCCGACTCTTATTTGCTGCTTCTTCTCCATCGGCTTTTTGTGATCGAATTTGTCTTTTGATATTTTTTTTTCCTATTGATTGTTTGGGTTCTCTTATGACGATCATTCCGTCTGCCGATTTTTCGGCCTTTCGATCCATTAGACGGTTTGTCGTCTAGTGCATTGAACAGCTTTCCTTTGTCAAAAAAAAAAAAAAAAACTTTGGGTTTCACTTTCAGGCGTTACTGCTGAGTGCTGACCACTCTAAGGTTTATGGCATATATCTTGCATTATTTTAGTGGCATGGCAACTTATCAGTTTACATCCTGTTGACGTCATAAATTAATAATATTTAACACAATTCATTTCATAATTATTAATAAAAATTTGATATATAATTTCATCGTTTTTATTAAAAAAAATTCAAAGTTACTCTCAAGCCTCTTTTTAAATCCGTACCAAACCACGACTATAAAACCCAATAATATTGGGTTATATTTTTGAGAATAAAAATAGGTATAATTTTTTTTTGAGAACTTTTTTATATATAATTACATAAGCAACATTAACAAAGTCCACACATACAATTAATGTAGAGTTAACAAGGATAATACATCTGATGTCACGTGTATACAACGTACATGCGTGTTAGGTCTAAACCCAATCTCAAATATACTATATTTCAATTTTAAATGTACGATAAATATGAATACGGTCTCATTTTCTCTAAACTGACGTATAGAGGTGAGTAGGAAGAGAATAACAAGAGAAAACAACACAAATGACTGTCATGTTAGGTAAGATAATGTACAAAATGTCAAAGTATTTTGAAATCAACAGTGAATCTCTAAATAACAGCAACGAAATCAAAACACAATGTTTGTATCGTCAGCGTACTCCTTCTTCTACTTAGTAGACAACCAAAAAGCTCAAGAGAAAGTAGTCTACAAATCCATACTAGCCATAATCGATCGATACTCAAAAGTAGTGTTCAAGTTGATTTATTATAGATCCATGGCCAAACTCGATGCATAGACTAACCTCGTGGTGCAGACAACACGAATCTATACTCAGCAGCATTGTTCAAATTGATGTAGTAGACGGTGAATCAATCCATTCCAGCCCTCATCGATACTCACTTCTCAACAATTTTTTGGAGAGATGACAATGAGTCGATCGAGTAGAGGAGTACCGCGAGGCAATTGGGGCAATTAAAGTTAGGTTTTGTCTCTCGGGTTTTTTTACAAAATAACTCCCTAGAGCAATGCTCCTAAATATTTGGTTTTTTTTGGAAGGTGCGCGGTGGCAAAAATAAATTGACCTTTTCTCGGGACTTTCTAAAATAAAATCCGTACTAGCCATAATCGATACTCAAAAGTAGTGTTCAAGTTGATTTATTATAGATCCATGGCCAAACTCGATGCATAGACTAACCTCGTGGTGCAGACAACACGAATCTATACTCAACAGCATTGTTCAAATTGATGTAGTAGACGGTGAATCAATCCATTCCAGCCCTCATCGATACTCACTTCTCAACAATTTTTTGGAGAGATGACAATGAGTCGATCGAGTAGAGGAGTACCGCGAGGCAATTGGGGCAATTAAAGTTAGGTTTTGTCTCTCGGGTTTTTTTACAAAATAAATCCCTAGAGCAATGCTCCTAAATATTTGGTTTTTTTTGGAAGGTGCGCGGTGGCGAAAATAAATTGACCTTTTCTCGGGACTTTCTAAAATAAAATCCGTACTAGCCATAATCGATACTCAAAAGTAGTGTTCAAGTTGATTTATTATAGATCCATGGTCAAACTCGATGCATAGACTAACCTCGTGGTGCAGACAACACGAATCTATACTCAGCAGCATTGTTCAAATTGATGTAGTAGACGGTGAATCAATCCATTCCAGCCCTCATCGATACTCACTTCTCAATAATTTTTTGGAGAGATGACAATGAGTCGATCTTGTAGAGGAGTACCGCGAGGCAATTGGGGCAATTAAAGTTAGGTTTTCTCTCTCGGGTTTTTTTACAAAATAACTCCCTAGAGCAATGCTCCTAAATATTTGGTTTTTTTTGGAAGGTGCGCGGTGGCGAAAATAAATTGACCTTTTCTCGGGACTTTCTAAAATAAAATCCATACTAGCCATAATCGATACTCAAAAGTAGTGTTCAAGTTGATTTATTATAGATCCATGGTCAAACTCGATGCATAGACTAACCTCGTGGTGCAGACAACACGAATCTATACTCAGCAGCATTGTTCAAATTGATGTAGTAGACGGTGAATCAATCCACTCCAGCCCTCATCGATACTCACTTCTCAACATTTTTTTGGGGAGATGACAATGAGTCGTTCGAGTAGAGGAGTACCGCGAGGCAATTGGGGCAGTTAAAGTTAGGTTTTGTATCTCGGGTTTTTTTTACAAAATAACTCCTTAGAGCAATGCTCCTAAATATTTGGTTTTTTTTGGAAGGTGCGCGGTGGCGAAAATAAATTGACCTTTTCTCGAGACTTTCTAAAATAAAATCCGGAGAGCTGTTAAACGATTCTAGGGAGTTAAGCTAAAACTCCCGAGAGTTTCGCTTACTTTTTTAATAAATTAATTCATATATCTTTTAAGGGAGTTTTTAAATTATGTCCCGAGAGTTTTAATTTTTTACGGGAGTTTTTTTAACACCCGAGAAAATTGTCCCGAGAAACGTAGAATTTGTACTAGTGTCTAATCCTAATTTAATTAATTAACCATTAATTAATTAAATTTTACTAGAATAACGTTTTGCCACAAGGCAATTTTTGAACCCACTTGTCATCAGATTTCATCAATCAAACAACCCATAATCACCAGAATAATATAACGAGCTTAATGGAATTTTCAATTATCCATTTTTATAAGCCTAGGGTCAATTTAGGCCAAATCTCAATACGGAAAACGAATAAATTCATAACTCATTCGTTATTAACTCGATTGACGATTTGAAAGAAGATTCGGAATCACAGCGACGTAGGCTACGCCCAGACACTATCAAATTCATTGGAATCTGAGTGATGAAAAAGGATCATTAGAATATATGCTTGAACAGATCTTCTCTTGCTCGGAAATGTAGAAACTCGGTACCAAAATAAAGAGAATAAAGAGAGGAATCCAAAAACTCAAACGGATTTGAAATCGGATTAGAAACGGAGAGTATATCTGAGTTTGAAGGTTGAGAGAAATCAGAGCTTTCAAGAGGAAACGTGAAAGGAAATGAATTAATAAACGATATTTTGCTATTTATAGCGAAGACGATAATTATCCTTTAGCGAAGTCGATAATTATCCTTTCACCGATCCAAAGGTGGGTTGAACCCCCTTCTCCAAACTTCTCGAAATTTAAATAATAAATCTGAAATATTGTAGGGATAATTATTCCGCAACTGTCTCGGAAAACGCGTTCCTAAGCCGTTTTTCCTAACCTCTAAGAAACGAAATAGCGACTCTTTTGTCCGTTTTGCATTTCCATATTATTTCATATCTAGGACATGTCCGATGTCCTGATCATTTCTTTCAACTGCATTTTTATTAATTGAAGCTCCAACATGCTCCAAATAGCACCAGAGGGTAAAAATACTTACCCGGGGGAAAGTGAAAAATTCCCCATAAGTCCAAAACTATGCCAGGAACATAACGGTGGGACTCATACTCATCACTTACGCACTCTTCGTGAGTTATGTGTCAATTACTATCTATGATTAAGTTAGTCAACATTAATTATCATTAGTTAGGATTCGAAAATCCTAGTTTCTGGGACCTCAGGTGCGGAGTTCCTAAAATACTAAGGTCATTACATCATCCCCTAAAAACAAAACCCAAATCCTCTCGGACCCATATGCCGAGGTATAAATACTCACTCTATCGGAGGCATAGCATCTCCAAGACCTAATTCATCCCGAAGGCACGGAGGTAGAACCTCTCCGGCAATCTAAACCTATCACAAAGGCACGGAGGTAAAACATCTTCGGTAACTATAATCCTAACTCTAAAGCATGGAGGTAGAACATCTCCAGCAAGCTATAACCACAACAAGAGCATGGAGGAAGAACATCTCTAACAAATCACAACTCGATGGCATGGAGGAAGAACATCTCCAGCCACAGTAATCACAACGATGGAGGAAGAAAATCCCCGTCAAATCATCACGGCAACATGAAGTACATCTCTAGCAAAATGCATCATCACAACTCAAACTATGGAGGTAAAAACGTATCCAACTATCATAATCTCACTTTATAGTATGGAGGTAGAACCATCTCCATGTAGCCTATAATCACATCACAATAGCATGGAGGTAGAATTATCTCCAGCTATAATCACGAATCGTGCTAGCACAACATGATCTACTAAGATCGCACATCACAATCTAGCACGACAAAAACACATATCAAAGCACATAATCATATAAACATATAAGAGAAAGTAGGAAGAGAATAACAAGCACCTCAATTATGTATTGTCATGTGTCTTACATATATATCATATTTATGTATTGTCATGTGTCTTACATATATATCACATAAATCAATTTGTATTTTGTGTACATTCTTCACATAAACAAGCACCTCAATTATATACTGTAAACCGAATGTATTACTCTATTTACATACACAACACATAATATGAACATTTAATTGAATGAAATGATGTTAAACTCTGTTTTTTTTTTTTTTTGTGTTGTAAATGTACATAATACACAAGTTATTTATACATTTTATATTCAGTTACTACACTATTCATGTCATGTAATCGATTGTTGCTGATAAAATACACAAATTACAAAAAAAAAAACTCTCTATTGGATATGTATATTGTGATTCTCTTTCAGAATCTATACGATTTTTTAACATGCAATTTCAAATTTCGAACTGGTTCATCAAATTGGGGGGTTTCTTCTACATACTCTCTACACTTATAGTATACATTCGTCCTCTACACATGGTAATTTCACAATGTTCATCTCTTTGAATACATAAAATCGAGTAGCATGCTCTGTAATACACGATTCAGGAGAAATACGATTTCAATCGTTTTTTATACATAATCTCTACACTTATAGTATACATTCGTCATCTACATTTGGTAATTTCAAAGATTTCAACTCCTCAAATACACAAAATCGAGTAGCATGCTCTGTAATACACGATTTATGAGAAATACGATTTCAACTCTGAAAATATATAAGACGGAGTATAGCATGCTCTGTACATATGCGTTTCTTCTACTCATTTGAACTACACATTGATACTCAAAAATTAAAGAAGAAATAAACTTGATTAATCGAGGTGTGTTTTCGGAATACTAACCTTCTTTGACTCTGTGATAAACGATTGAGTAGAAATTATAAAACCTGTAACAATGGCGGACGGATTTTGTGTATCGCCTGTGTTTGGGACACTTCTTCAAAGTTCCAGCCGCAGAAACTTGGGGGAAGATGAAGAATTGAGGGTTTTTTGTTATCGGAAAATGTGGGTTGTGTTGGCGTGATAAGTGGGAAGAAGAGTTGATTGATTGATACACTCTTCTGCAAATCTTTGCAGAATCCCGCTTTTGTGTATGTTTTCCCTTTTGTTTTAGGCGGTTAGTATTATTTCTTTTTTTTTTAACGTATAAACCGCCCAAAACTGCCCAATATAACCTCTTCATTTACTACTTATCCACGTATTAGATCTTTTTGTTTAATTGATTTAATAAGAGTACCTAGTTTGTTTCCTATAAACACAAACTACCTTATATCACCAATATTCTCAAAAAGAATTTTTGAATAGTATACCAATAATTTTGACTTTGTAAGGTTACGTTCAAGTATTTTTTTTTATTTTTCGGGTGATGTCCTTAAATTTTAGACTTTTCGAAAGTCTTTTTCTTATTCATATTAACATTTTAAGGAAATTAAAAAGATAAGTTTTTCATTCCAAAAATTATTTATATTTTTTAAATGAATATTAACAATAACTAGAAAACAAATAATTACGGGGAATTCCTATGCTTCTATATAAAAAAGAAAAGAAAAAAAGTGTCAAAAACCAAGAAACCTATAGGAATAATTACGGGGTAGGTCTCAAGGTATTAAGGTTGAGAATTCAACACAAACTGGTTCACTACCTAATGCTCAAGTCAATCCTTACCGGGTAAGTCCCGAACATGGCTCTTCTTAAGCAAGGAATCTAGCACACTCAATCCAATAGAGGTTTTTACACCTCTGCTACCTAGAATTCATCATCATCTATACCTAAGAGAGGAAATCACCGAATAAGTCACATTCCTCACTTAGTTTGCTAACATTAGGCAAACCTAAGCTAGATTCAACTCAATAAACACTAGGATTTAAACAATCTAACATTCTAACATACAAATTCATCAATAGCAAAGCAACAAAAGAAACATCGGGTGGATCATACTAATCTCGGACGTGATTCATGAAGAACAAACCGAGATTCCTAAGAGTTAGGGTTTGTGCAGTAGAATCGCCTTAAACTAACATGCAAGTTCATTATGTCATCATCCAAACCATACCCATTGATCTATCACCCAAAGATCTAGCCTACAACATGCATTTCAAGATCAATATTCATCAAACAAATACACATGCAATCCATAGGAAGAAATGAGAAAGAGAGAACACTTAGTTGGAATAGATTCAGTAGCAAAAAAGGTTCAGAGTACCACAACAACCTTCCTAAAGTCGGATCCAAACTTACAACTTCCAATCTCTCTCACAAAATCCACTCTAAAATCTCACCAAAATTCACAAACTAATTGCCCAAAAGAGAGTAAGGGGTTGAGGAGTCAAAGAAGAGGAACCCTAAGCCTGCTTGCGATCACCAAATTTATACTTCACCTTCTCCAAAAGCAAAGGTCGGCCTGCAACTTCAGAAAAAGCGTCAAAAAGCTGAATAGTCAGCAAATGTCGTTCAGTTGCCAATCTTGGGCGAGATTTTAGCAGATTTTGGGACCGAGAACTTGAAGTCTTCTAGTAAGCCTTCATACCATTGAAATCTCGGCTGAGATCAATAATGTACCAACCCGAGATTCCACAATTCTTCTTCCTTGCTCCAATGCTTGCTTCTTAGGTGGGTTCTTTTGCTTCCTTTGGGTCTCGAGTGCGCGCTGCTTTGAGGCTTGATCCTCATAAGTGTCAATTAGGTCCAAAGATCGCCAAAATGCCTGAAAACCGATAAAAGTTCGTGTAGACATCTTTTCTAACATAATACGCAAAATCAATCATAAATGTCACGAACTCAAGTCAATGTATGCAAAACTAAGGGATCATCTACCTAAATACAAACCTAAACTAAGGTCATAAATCATGTTATTAAATATAATAGAAAATTCTTGTTGAATCAAACAATGTTTGGGCAAAAGTCTTGAATAAAAAATACAATAAAAGAAATGACAACATAATTAATTTATAGCATGGTAATGGGGTCTCCACTACGGTGCTTATAAAAAGTGTTCATAATGCAAATCACATTAATATCAACGTAAAAGTAAATAATTATATTAATAACTCTAGGGGGTGGGATATTGACAAAATTAATAAGGATCTTCAAAACATTCTTAGCCATTGAGATAATGAATAAAAGTAGGGAAACAATTATTCAAAAAATGAAATACAAGATAGATTATATTAGAGGTGGACATAAATCCCGTCAATCTCGGTCCCATCCAGATCCCGACAGGATTTCATCCAAAATTGAAAATCTCATCCTGAACCCGTCCCGCCAAAAACTATCTAGGAATGGATACGGGCCTTAAGCTCTTCATCTCACTAGGCTCACCCCATCCCATATATAATAAAGTTTTTAATTTAAAATAATAAATATATAAATAAAACCCCTTAAACATATTAGTGTTATACTTATATTGTTATGCTTATATATAAAAAAAAGAAGAAGAAAACCATGTGTTTCAAGTTGACAAATGACCCAAATACATTTAGCTTTAGGGTTTGTAATTTTGTTGGTTGCCCTCACTGACTTCACTCGTCTGTTGCCCCCAAAGTCAATTTATATCCAAACACTCTAGAGAAACGCTATCAGGCAAGCTGTGAACATGTGATTAGGAATTTGCTTGATATATACGGATGTTTTTGTTGATAAAGCGTTAAATTTTAATTTTGATAAACAAATTATTGGGCAAGCAAGATTGGACATGTCTCGTCCCGATCCCAACCAGGATAGGGGCCGGTGAGATTCAATCTAAAAAACACAATGCCCGTCCCGATATCATCCGATGTAAAATAGCCGGGACTGGGCTGGGATGACCGCAATTCTATCCCATTTAGTCTTGTGCCTTCCCCTAGATTATACTGTTGGTGTCACCAAATTGGGTGCTTTACATTCAAATCAGCTTTTGAGCTGATAATGTAATTGAGGATAAGTGTTTTAAACAATCTAACATTCTAACATACAAATTCATCAATAGCAAAGCAACAAAAGAAATACAGGGTGGATCATACTAATCTCGGACGTGATTCATAAAGAACAAACCGAGATTCTTAAGAGTTAGGGTTTGTGAAGTAGAATCGTCCTAAACTAACATGCAAGTTCATTATATTATCATCCAAGCCATAACCATAGATCTATCACCCTAGAATCTCAAAGATCTAGCCTACAACATGCATTTCAAGATCAATATTAATCAAACAAATACACATGCAGTCCATAGGAAGAAATGAGAAAGAGAGAACACTTAGCTGGAATAGATTTAGTAGCAAAAAAGGTTCGCAAAATCCACTCTAAAATCTCACCAAATTCAATTTATATCCAAACGCTCTAGAGAAACGCTATCAGGCAAGCTGTGAACACGTGATTAGGACTTTGCTTGATATATACGGATGTTTTTGTTGATAAAGCGTTAAATTTTAAATATGATAAACAAATTATATCCAAACACTCCAGAGAAAGAAGAAAAAAAAAAGAAGAAAAAAAAGAAGAAGAAAACCATGTGTATCAAATTGACAAATGACAAATACATTTAATTAGATTTAGGGTTTGTAATTTTGTTGGTTGCCCTCACTGACTTCCCTCGTATGTTTCCCCAAAGTCAATTAATATACTCTAGAGAAACGCCTATTAGGCAAGCTGTGAACACGTGATTAGGACTTTGCTTGATATATACGGATATTCTTGTGGATAAAGCATTAAATTTAAACATGGTAAACAAATTATTGGGCAAGAGGGATTGGACATGTCTCGTCCCGGTCCCAATCGGGATAGGGCCCGGTGGGATTCACTCGAAAAACACACAATGCCCGTCCCGATATCATCCCATGTAAAACAGCTGGGACTGGGCTGGGATGACCGCAATTCTATCCCATTTGGTCCCGTGCCTACCCCTAGATTATATTGTTGGTGTCACCAAATTGGGTGCTTTACATTCAAATCAGCTTTTGAGCCGATAATGTAATTGAGGATAACTGTTTTATCTTTGTAAATGCGTGTGATTGAATTTGAAATTTAACAGACAACCTAAAATAAAGAACTTTTTATGGAATTTTTTTTAAAAAAAAAACAGATTACCAACAGAAGTAGAACTAGACAAAAGAAACAATAATAACCATCAGGAAAAAAAAGTAAATGATATTTTTCAAAAATTTAAAGATAAAATTTGACAAAAAGGTTCACATGTCTTGCTATTATATATATAGTGGGTGTTCGGTTCTCTAAAACAAAATTATGTGCAATAATGAACCATTTGACTCATTCAATAATACAAAATCTTTCATTAAGAATCAAAACCACAAATGAAAAAAAAACTATCATATCTGAGGATGATGGTGACATTAGGTCAACACCAAAAAACAACAACACCGTCAAACGAAAAAAATAACATTAATTGGGAAAAACCAGAACAAGGATTCCTCAAACATAATTTTGATGGCTCTAAACTTGAGTCTGGGTTACCTCCATCGATTTTGTTATCCGGAACCACAATGGAGATGTTATCAGTCTTGATTAAAAAAAAAAGTTTAATTTGGTGATAAAAACGGGAGTATTTGCTCTTAAAATGGACTTGCAAGAAGTTATGAGATTGCATATAACAAAAGATCAAAATTGAGGGCGACGAACATTGTATCAAGGCACTCCAAGGTTCTTGAAGTTGTTTGCGGGAGGTCTAGATGATTATATCCAACTCTAGACTAAATCTTTGATTTTTTTATGGAATCCATATCAAGCATGTATACAGAGAAAACAATTGTGCTATTGACATGTTGACCCCTTTGGGAATCTCAACACCCAATACCAATTTTTCGTTAATCTCGAATTTCTTGTTGTTGTTCGCAATGATGCTTTAGGTTGATCTACTTCTATGAGGTAGGTCATTCTCACTGCTATTCTTTATTAAAAAAAAGTAGTAGTGGAATGATTAAGATAAACTTGTCTATTCTCGAAGATCCGGTTCACTGTTCATCTCTAGCCATTCTAGGGTACACTTGAGAGATTAGATTACGAGAGCTTATCAAGATTACAAAAATTATGAAAAAGACATAAGCTAGGTGCCAGGATGTTTGAAAATTCTAGCTTATGGAAGTTTATGCTGTCTGTTTCTCTTTAAAAAATTGAAATTCAGTGAATAGTTTAGTCACTGAGCCAGCCATTAATTCCAAACCTAAGTAAAACCTGGTTAATTCCGAACCACATTGAATTTTCTCTCCTTGTTTTGACTTCATGCATCAACATAAAATGTATAATCTTGTTGGACATCTTCAATTTGGTGCTCATTTCAATTATGGGAGCAAAGACTCCGGTCTTGAACTTATTCTTGTCTTCATCCGATAGTCCATCCAATAGCATAGGTATCATTTGTACTCGGCTGAAACAATTAATACGAGCCATCCTGGCTCTTTCGGTCTCCTCCCATCTATATGTGAACTGTGTAAAAAAAACAAAGTGTTTTTTAGATGTACTGTAATGTATATAATAATAATCCAATGTACATTAACCTTTAATTGTGGTTCCCATAGAACACCCCTAACGTGAGAACATGAGAACAATCGTACACCGTTGGATGTGAGTATTAAAGGTTGAGATTTAGAGTAGATATCAAAAATAATAATAACTACGAATAGTAATAATTAGGAATCCAACAATAACTACGAATAATCCATTCAACCAACAATAACTACGAATAATACATTAAACGATATGGCACATTTGTAACAAAACTAATAATAATTACGAATCTGTTCTCATGTTCTCACGTTAGGGGGTGTTCTCATATGATCTCACCCAATCCCTTGTCATCCCTACACTTGACTCAATTCAAATATACTCAATTTAAATATAAGTGAATTCTTATATTTTAAAGTATTCAATTTACTTTGGCAGGTCTTAGTATAAGCCTGGGCTCAATGTTAGCTTTGTTATTCCTCGGTGGATTGTATAAAGGTTTGAAAAGAAGAAAGGAGGTAAAATAACTTGAGTAGAAATGGTGGGTTACTGCTACAGCAACAACTTTGTGCAAGTGAAGGTGCAGTGGAGAGAACCAAGATCTTCAGTCACAAAGAGTTAGAGAAGGCGACAGACAACTTCAACGACAATAGAATACTTGGTCGAGGTGGCCAAGGAACGGTGTACAAAGGCATGTTGGAGGACGGAACAATCATAGCCGTCAAGAAGTCGAAGAAGGTTGATGAAAATCAAGTGGGTCAATTCATCAATGAGGTTGCAATTTTATCTTTGGTTAATCATAGGAATGTGGTTCAACTATTCGGATGTTGTCTCGAGACGGACGTTCCCATGCTCGTTTACGAGTTTGTACCCAATGGCACGCTTTATCAACATATCCATAATCCAAGTGAAGATTTTCACATCACTTGGAAAATGCGTTTTCAAATAGCCATGGAATGTGCCGGAGCTCTTGCGTATCTACATTCGTCGTCGTCTTCTCCTATCTACCACAGGGATATCAAGTCGTCGAATATACTTTTAGACGAGAAATACAAAGCAAAGGTGTCGGATTTTGGCACTTCAAAGACTATCTCCATTGATCAAACTCATGTTACTACATGTGTTCAAGGTACATTTGGTTATCTTGATCCCGAGTTTTTTCAGTCAAGTCAGTTCACTGAGAAAAGCGACGTATATAGTTTTGGAGTCGTGCTTTTGGAGCTGCTAACTAGCAAGAAGCCGATTTCCTCGGACACATCTAAAGAGTCGAGAAGTTTAGCTTCTGAATTTCTGCAATTGATGGCAAGTCCTGATAAAGTATATCATATTTTGGATAATGAGGTTCTAAATGAATGTCCTAAGGAGGAGATTTACGCAATGGCGAATCTGACAAAGCGTTGCTTGAGTCTGAATGGGAAGCTGAGGCCTACGATGAAAGAAGTGGCAATGACATTGGAGATGATCAAATCAAAGAATCATCAATTGGTCAATTCTCCGATGGAGCAAATCCTAGAAGGAAATGAGGGGCAAATGTGGAACGATGAGATAGAAATGGTGGTTGATGGAGATGGTTTTACTTCTGTAAGCACTTCAAGTTGTCCTGATGATTCCTACTCTATCGATGTGCAGCCACTGTTGTTCCATTCTAGTTGATGAACCTATAATCGTATATAGTATGTACTACGTAGAAGTTAAAATTTCGTAATTTTTAACCTGAGAATTTGTTTTTTTTAGCTCAAGGGCCCGTTTACAAATTGATTTATTTTCAAGTTTATAAAGAGTTTATTGTTTATATTTGGGTTTATTCTAATAACTTTATTTTTGAACGCATGTAGTATGTATATAGCTGTTCAGATCTGGGTAGCCCGCCCCAAAAAACGGGCGAGTATGAAGTATGAACAGAAGAAGAAGTCCGGTCCACCAAGCCTGATGGGCCGGTTCCAAGCATCACTCTAGGTCCGACTAGACATGGGTCAGGTTTGGGCTAAACCGCCAAACCGGCGGTTTCCAAACCGGCGTTTTAGGTTTGCCGGTTTGGCCAAACCGTGGGTTACTGGTTTAGGTTTTTATAAACCGCCGTCAAACCGGCGGTTTGGATTCCTACGGTGTAGTTTTAAGTTTGGGTCCCATATCTAGGTCTGACCGGACGAAAATCCTGGTTAATTAAATAATAAATAAAAAAAATATATTATAGATATTAAGTATAAATATAATATATTTAGTTTAATTATAATAAATTTAATATATATTACATAAAATATCTTAAATATAATTTTCTTTTTGTTAAAATGAAAAACGGGTACCCGAATGTCCGGACGGGTACGACAGCCATTTCAGGTCCGGTAGGACTCGGCCCAATCCGGCGTCGGCTAAATTGACTTAATATTTTATAAAGCCCGTCCCAAACTCGACCCAAACCCGGATATGAACATGTCTAAATATGTACAACGAGGTTTAGTTATGATGAAGTTCGAGAAATACGGTTGAAAACTAGCAGTTAAGGGTTTTAACGAAATCCTTCATTCTTTAGAGAAGAAGAGTGGGCTGCCTCGCTCTCGAACACTGAGTTCCGGGATATGCAATCCCAACATCCATCACTCATTGTCCTTGATCGGTACGACTTATCTAGTCGTAATGCTCGGAACACGCCTATTGAGTTGTTGGATGATGATGGTAATGTTCTCATTTTGCAACACGACCGTTCTTCAGCGGTGACAAGCTTCTTCTCGGAGTTGTTTACAATCTCTTCCATCCTCTAAACACATTGCTACTGTTAAATCTGTGGTAAAACCAACAGTTACTGCAGAAATGAATGAACAACTACTATTCGGCCAACACCTGTTGAGATTCATTATGCAATTTTCCTGATGAAGCCGCATAAAGCGCCTGTTGCAATCTTGCAACAGTTACTGGCAAGTCAATCACTTATGATGGTGAAGACAACCGGGAATTCAGAGGTATGGATTTGGAATTGGATATGAGGAAGGCCTTCGACCGGATGGAATGAACTTGTCTAGAAGCTCGTTCAAGATTAATGGTCTTCTTGAAGGAAATGTCATGCCATCTCTTTTCTAGAATTCTCCGTCAAGGTGACCCACTAAGTGCTTGGGCAATGAAATTGCTAACAACACGACCATCGTCAATATTTCATTCGAGGTCCACAGGTATTGAAAATCCTTGCTACCTTCATCTCTGCACACCTAAACAATTAATGTTCATTAAGCATTTCAGATTTGTTGCCTTCATCATAGCAATTCCTGACACCTATGAGCGAAGGAAAAATATTCATTAGCCACAAAACAGTTTAATGTTCAACCTCATGCATGACACTAAGAAATAATATTGTTAGGATTTAGTTAAACCCGGTTCGTGTCAAACCTTAGATTAGTGGGTCTGAGTTTGAGTATGAGGCCGGTTTGGTTTGATGAAGGGTTGGACAGGGTACTTGTGTTATATTGGTGATGGGTTGATTGCAGGGGCAGTTGGGCCTAGATGATCGAGGTCCAATAGTAAGTGCTCCAGTCCATCTCAGCTGTTGATGAAGCGGAATGTACAAAGCGTTGAATGGTTAAACGCTGCGTTGATGATGTTCACTTCGTGGCACTGAGTACTTAAGCTCTCTTCCTTGTCTTCAACCCTAAGACGGCCGAAACATCTCTACTTAAAACCCTAGATCTGAAAGTGAGCACAGAGAGAAAAACATACAGAGAGAAACATAGTGAGAGAGAGATCAGAGTCGAGTGCTTCGTTCAAGAGTTGTCTTGAGACGTTCTTTGTTGTCTAGATCTTGCTTTGCATCAAAGCACAAATCAATACCTTGGTGGTTTACAGACCTCTCACCTATCCCTGTTTTTCGTTATCTTGTTCTTTGATCTTGAAAGGTTTTCTGTGGCTGTTTTTGTTCGTCTTGTAACCGTTCTACACTGTAACTCTACCTAGTGGATTGGGCTGGCTCTCCCCTCCTGAGATCCCGCAGAGTAGAGCTTATCTCGAACTGCGTCACCAAATTTTTGTGTTCATCTGTTTTGGAAGATTGGATCGCTCTAGATCCAGTCAGATTTGAATCGGATTTGTGATAGAGTTTTATCAAATTGGTATTAGAGCACGGTTTTTCGATTTGAAGTTGGAGATCTGGTTTTCTCAATCGGGCTTTAATTTTTTCTACAAATCTTTTCTTCTTTTGAAGTTTCATTTTTTTTAAAACTGCTTCCGCTTGACTCTATCATTCTTTTTCGTTTCTTCTCAAAACTGTCTTTGAATACCTTCTGGTTCTTCAAAAACCCCAGAAAAGAGGATAATTCCTTCAAGCACTTTTGCTTAAGGAACCCTAGATATGAGGAAAATCAAACGAACCCAAAACTTACAGTGTTTTGAGGATCTTTGATTATTTCTAATAGAACGGCATGTTCTTTGGTCCTAAAGACTGCCTTTACATAGATCCTAAGTACGACATCTGGGATCGTGTCTTCTTAGACACGAGACTATGTTAGAAAATACAGTGAGGATTAATCCCTTTGATGGCACCTCTGACTTTGCCATATGGCAACTAAAACTGAAAGCGATCCTTATCAAGGAGAAGTGTTGGACCACTATACAAGGAAAGTTCCCTCCAGATACTTCCCCAGATAGGAAACAAGAGCTTGAGGAGCAAGCTCACTCTGAGATTTTTATACGGTTAGCTGACGACGTGGCTCGTCAAGTTGTAAGTCTCATTGATCCTTCTTTGCTCTGGAAAAAATTAGAAGATCTTTATCTTAAAAAGTCTTTGTCTAGTCGTATATCTCTGTTATGTAGATTGTTCAATTTTCGAATGAATGTCAACCTGTCTTTGCATGATAATTTAGACATTTTTCTTAAATTGACACAAGACTTAGAAAGATGTAATGATAAGATCTCTAATGACCATTCTGCTATACTTTTATTGAATGTCTTGCCTAGTCAGTTTGACAATTTTAAAGATGTTATCCAGTTTAGTCATGATGAAATATTTAAGGACAAAATACTGGAACAAATAATACAGAAAAATGAAAGTATGAAAGTCTTTAAAACTAATCATAAAATTGATGATAAATCTGAGGCCCTTATGATGAAAGGAAATAAAAGGAACAAAACAAAATATAAGCAGAAATATGAACCAGAAAAGAATAAGAATACATACTCTAATGATTCTGATAAAAAGAATAAAAAATGCTTCTATTGCAGTAAACTAGGACACTACCAGGAAGAATGTAGGAAGAAAAAGAAAGATGAATCCAATAAAGATAAATCTGCTCATTCTGCATCTCTATGTGTATCTGACTATCCTAATGAACTGCTTGTATGCTCATCTAAACATGATTGTTCTAAGTATAATATGCATTTGCCTGCATGTTTATATCATCATGAATTACTGGTGTGTGCTTCCAATTCTAATATCATGAATGATTGGATTCTTGACTCTGGATGTACTATGCATGCTACTTCTAATAAATCTGTATTTAGTAGTATCAAATTGTATAATGCTGGAGAAGTTATGCTAGGTGATAATACTAGCTCAGCTATAAAAGGAATTGGAAATGTATCATTATGTATGCATGATGGTGTTATTAGAATTTTACAAAATGTTAGATGGGTTCCCAAACTTAGGAGAAACTTATTATCAGAATCTGTCTTTGATAATTTAAATTGTACCATTGTCACCAAGAATGGTGTTAGAGATGTGATTAGAGATAATGTTGTGTTAATTAGAAGCATTAATAAAGGAGGCTTATACCATGTTATTACCTCACCTGAAATTAATCTGTCTAAAACAACTGATCAAATGACTCTAGCTCAAACAACTCTTCTTCACAATAGACTGGGACACATGGGAAATAAGGGAATGCTTAGTTTGTACCAACACGGTTTGATAGATAATAAACCTGCTAATCTAGAAATATGTGAAACGTGTATTTTAGGAAAGAAATCCAAGCATAATTTCACAACCTCTAGTTATGTAGCCAAACAACCTCTAGAGTACATCCATTCTGATCTTTGGGGACCTGCACAGGTTGATACCATAGGTGGAAGGAGATACTTTATCTCTTTTATAGATCACTTCTCTAGGAAAGTTTGGATCTATCTTCTTAAAACCAAAGATGAAGCCTTTGAAACTTTTAAGAACTGGAAAAACTTTGTTGAAACACAAACTAATAAGAAGATTAAATGTCTAAAAACTGACAATGGACTTGAATTCTGTAACAAACACTTTGATGAATTCTGTAAAGAACAAGGTATTAAAAGACATTTAACCATCCTGGAACACCTCAGCGGAATGGAACTGCTGAAAGAATGAATGGAACCTTGCTTGAAAAAGCAAGATGTATGCTTGTTAGTGCTGGTCTCAAACCCTCCCTATGGGGAGAAGCTGTTACAACAGCTTCCTACCTTATCAATAGATCCCCTTCCTCAGCCATAGGTTTCAAAACCCCTTATGAGTTGTGGTCTAATAGGAAACCTAACCTTAACTACCTTAGACCCTTTGGATGCACGGCCTACACTCATGTGAGTGAAGGCAAGCTGCAACCAAGAGCTAAAAAGGGTATCATGTTGGGTTACCCAGAGGGTGTCAAAGGCTACAAGCTTCTCCTTATCCAACTTGGAGGGTTGTTCTCCACTTAGCGTGCGTGCAAATAAGCTTTAAATTTATAAAACTAGAATCAAGCAAGCGAACCCGCAGTGTACGGATCGATATAGTTGAGCAAGAATTCCAGAGTATCGAACACAGGGATTTGGGGGGTTAAATCCAGTTATAGATTATCAAGAAAGTGAATGTATGAAGCTTTTCAAATATTGGGAAAACAACAATCCTAAAGATCCAGGAATCCAGTTGTGGCAATCGATTCAAGATATACTAAGGATATAAGGACAGAGTTGAGATATGCAAAGGTATACAAATGTAAGGTAATCGTACGGTGAAGTTCCAAAAACCTTATATGACCTACCTAAAAGACACTCTCTATAAAGGTTGTTGAGGCTTCAATATAGAAAGGATCTAAAGGTAAGAATTAATGTCAAATACCCAAACTTGTAATCCAAGGATCAAGACTAACTAAACCGATTACGGTTGTGACACTCACAATCGAGGTAGAGGTTGTTGAGGCTTCACTACCACCTAGAAAAGGCAAGCCAAGACTAAGTTAAAGCAAATCTTTAACTTTGGATTAAAGTAAAAGCAAGTTCGTAAACTGACACAAAATTACGGATGGTTCTTGAGTTCCACGGCCGTGGAAGCTCAAGAACAGACCGTGGATTAGGTTCGTCGGCGATTCTCTCTAACTCTCAGGGTCCAATCTGTTTACGATCGATCTATCATCATCTAAGCCACAACTATCAACCCTTCACCTTAGAATTGCTAAAGGGTTTTAGCCAACAACAGTCATATTGATATCAAATTCAAGATTTAAAAGAACGAAAGATGAAAACTTCCGAAAACCTTGAATAACTCTCAAGTCAATCTCAAATCTACAAATCAAGAACAATAACGTCAATAGATTTGGAATAATGCAAACAATCACAATCTTAGATAAGAATGAAGAACGGGATGTCAATCCGTCTTCAAATCAAACTTAAATGGGAAGCGAAATCTTCTTACGAACAATCTTCCGAATCTTCAACTCTTCCGTCAATCCGGAAATCTCAATAGCAAAGCGCAAATCTCTCAATCACAATCTCCACCAAAATGCGAAATTAGGGCAAATCCAAGTGTAAGCGGAAGTGCGTCTAAGCGTAAGCGAAGGTGAGGCCAAGCAGAGGTGACGGAATCTCTCTTCGTCTGTCCTTTTATAGTGTAAGATAAAATATAAGCCCGGCCCAATTGCGTAGAAGATCGTGGCTTAAAGTATGGCGTAAAATATTGCCAAGATCACGGTCGTGGAAGGGTTCCACGACCGTAATTTAGAGCGTGGAAGTTGGTCACGGTTTGTTTCAATCCTTCCACGGCCGTAGAAGTTGCTGGAATGAACCACGCTTCCCTTGCCAAGGTTCCACGGCCGTGGACTTGGACGTGGAATGTAGTACGGCCGTATTTTAGAGCGTGGTTTAGGGGTAAACCGTAATTCTTCCTTTCCTCGTGCTATTCTTCAAGTTAGCACCTTCCTTAGCTCCTAGAGATGTCCTCAATCCTTGGACATGCTCAATCAAACTCCATCCTCGCTTAATCCGTTCGGAAATAGCTCTTAATTGCCTACAATCAACATAAAGCTTGCGTAGATCTCTATTTCGACATTATAGACAAACTAGCTCACAAATACATCAATGCTTAATCAATGACTATCAATATGGATGAAATACACTTAGAAAACGTGCCTAAAATATCACAATATTTGATGCTAACAAATAACCCCATACTTGCCACTTGATCTTAAGGACTTTCAAACAAGGTCTAGAATGTGGAAAGGGAAGGAAAACTTTAAGGAATGTGGTGCATGAATCCGGGAAAGTGGATAACTACTCTTTTCTTCTTCTCTTGCGGTTTCCGCAGTACTTTCAACTTAGAGCTTCGCTCTCTTCTTTTCATTTTTCGACTTTACTTTTGGAGTTATGGATAGAGGTGGACAAAAACCGAAGCCTAGGAGATTGGCGTTTCTCAATTTTTATGAGATGCCTCAAACCCTTAGCGCACATACCATAATCCGCTAGGAATATCGCTCAATACGACTTTGGCAAGACACAAACACCCGGCTATGTGAATGGTGCCGAGTTACTCATCGTCATGATTGACTTCCCCAAACCTATAATTTATTTCTATTCCTTTGAATGCAAAGTCTTGCTTTCATGGCCCTCCCACATCAACATGCCTTTTTCATTCAACTCCTCCAAGTTCCCGGATAGGTAAAGGAGGCCAATATTTCAATGAGGGGTGTTACGCTCAGGATGTGACACGCAATGGGTTTTAAATTTATATTCTCGTTATATTTATCCTAACTCCTAGCGAAACCCGCAGTGTACGGGACATTTGTAGTAGGGATAGTATTCCGAGGTCGAACACAAAGACTAAGGTGAGATTGAATCGATTTATGATTTAGTCTAGTGAAGATCTAGGTTAAGAAAAGAGAAAGAAATAAAGAAATGAAAATCTCAATTGTTTTTGGTTGATTTTTCGGTGATCAATCAAAGATCACAAATCATGCGAAATGTAATAATCAACTAAGCTAACAAATCAACGCAAACAAACAAGCAAAAATACGAGATATAGATCAAAGATAGAAAAGCGGATTCTAGGGGTTGGAAGTTCCGGTTATGGCATATGACTCAAGCTGTCTATTCTTTCCTTGGATTAACTATGATATGTTGGGGTTAAGTGATTCTAGATTGGGATCAATCACCGGGTAGGTCTCATGGTCCACTAGGCCATCCCTAAAGTCTCATCACCGGGTAAGTCTCTAAGAACCTAAGGGAAGGAATTCTACACAAACCGGATTGTTACCTAGAGATCTAACCTATCCTTACCGGGTAAGTCTCAGAAGGGTTAGTCCTAAACAACCATCCTAGCACACTTAATCCAATGGCGGCTTATGAGGCTCACCACTACCTAGGGTTTGTCATCTTTGAGATCTAAGAGCAAGGATTACCGGATAAGTCTCTCCTAACACTTAGTTGCTAACACTAGGTCACCCTAGGATAGATTGACTCAACAAACACTTAGGATTTCAACATTCTAACAATCTAAAACTAGATCCATCGAACCAGGTAAGATCACGGTTTGTTCTACCTTTCCACGGCCGTGGTTTGGCAAGAACTGGCCGTGATTCCTAACAGAAACTACGTTCATGCACACAAGTCATCCAAAGGTAAATCTAAGTCCATCCTATCATAGCCCTAGCCATAACCATCCTTTCCTTACCCTAGAACCACATCTATTTAGCCTAAAACATTCATAATAGAAATCGAAGCAATCAAACATAAAATCATGGCATCCATTTGCAAGATAATGAAGAGAAAGAGATGAACAAGTGAACTAAAACAAAACCAAGCTGAAAATGGAATTAGAATAACTCACAATCCTTCTTAAAGAAGGTTCAAATGGTTCATACAACTCTAGAAATTGAATCCGAAGTTCTTCACTACAAAAACTCTCTAGGTCTATCAATGGTGTGTCTTCTCCTCCTCCAATCAAGCTCCTCTCCAATGGTGGTTTCCTTCTACCTCCTTCTTCCAAGAATCTTCTTGTTGAGAGAATATTTTGATTGGATGATAGTGGATAATGGAGAGCTGCTCCAAGATGATTCTCTCAGCCAATGCAGGACCACTTTTATACTACAACTTTGCAAGAGCTGGCCAAGAGATCGTGGCACAGCTGTCATGAAAACCTGGCAAAATCCACGGCCAGTTCCACGGCCGTGGAGTGACAGTGAACCGTGATTTGCGCTTCAGCTTTGCCTTTGATCATTAAGCTTCGATTTGGTGCATGGCTTGTGTTGGCAAGGTTCCATGAGTTCTCTTTAGCCTTTAGCTTGCATCCTAATGAGTCCGAGGGTGTGTCATCTTGATGAACGATCCTCAAACGTATCGTTTTAGCTCCTAAATCTCCCAAAACACCTACAAAGCAATGCACAAGTCCGTGTAGACGTCTATCTCGACAAAATACGTGAATTGAGCGAAAACGTCGTGAACTAGTGCTAAACCATGCATGAATGAGCGGGAAATCTATCTAAATGATTACCTAAACCTAAGTCATAAATCGTGTTATCAAGGGGCTAAATGATCAAAGAAAGAAGAAAGAAAAATCGAATTGCGTTAATCATCTCAACAAGAAGTATAAGAACTTATAGTGTGATTTCAACCTTATTTTCTCAACATGATTTAAGTAACAATCATCACATTATGAAATTTGCAAAAGAGGTATAATCAACTCATTCAATTTCTTTTCAATTCACTATTCGTTTAAGCATGCAATTGTCATCAAAACTCAATTCACAAGTGGTGATTATCATAGAAATCATCTCTATCCTTAGAAGCACAAAATTTTCAAAATTTTTCAATTTTTATGGGTTTTTCAAACTCTTTTTCATGCAATGCAATAATGAAACGTGTAACAATATAATGAAACATGCAAGATAGTCTCAATAGAAGCAATCAAAGTGAGTAAGAGTTATTACAAACTTTTAGTCACACCCCACCCCATACTTGGAACAAACATTGTCCCTAATGTTCAAAGAAAAGAAAAAGAAAAAAAGAAAGAAAGAAAAAGAACTCACAAAATGGCGGTGGAGCGGCTAAAGCTGTCGGTCCTCAAGGTCGTCACTGCGGTGGAGGCGGAAACGGTGAGAAGCTAGGATCATAGTACCGCCCGAACTGCTGGCGGTAGACGTCTCTCATCATATGGTCAAGGTCATCCATACGTGCGTCTCTAGTGTCAGCTCGGATATCCAAGGCTCCCACTCTATCTGAAAGGCTGGTGGCCCAATCTGGCAACTGCTCATACCAGCCAGGCGGCTGGCTGTACCATCCCGGTGCATCTGAAGGTGCTGGTGCTGGTGGCGGCGGTGCCTGTGTAGACCATGGTGGTGGAGCACCGTACAACGCAGGAGGGGCCTCCATCCAAGTGGGCCTCTCGCTGACACTGGCACGGAGAGAAGAAGATCCTGGAGCTCTGGCGGGACGGGGAGAACGTCTAGGCATCTCAGGAGCTGCGTCCGGCTGATCCGGGAAAGTGCCAAAATCCTGCTCAGCTCCTCCTCCTCCTCCCTCATACTCATCTCTCATCTCCTCCTCCTCAACTATAGGTGGTGGTGGGACATATGGAGGGGCTGCAATCCTGTTCGCATGCATAGCAGCGAACGTCTCCTTCCAGTTATGGCGTCCAGCCATAATGGAGTACTCTGGGAACCACTCAATGCCTCTCCCCGTCCTGCTCTCCCATGACATAGCAGCGTAAGGTGGACCTCTATGGGTAGGGAAGATGAGGCCTCTAGTCATAAGGGCCTAGAGTCCTAGGGGTACAACAGGAATGCGTGTGCAGGCGGAGAAATCTACCCCTAATATCCTAGCAAGGTGGGTGACTATCCCACCATATCCAATGTTGCCAGCCCTCTTATTCTTTAGCTTGCTCATGGTAGCAGCTAAGAGGGTGGCACAGTCAGCAGGCCGTCCATATAACATGCAGTACAACAAAAAGAGCTCATCAGTCTTGATCTTCTGAGGTGTCTCCGTCCTAGGGAAAAGACACTCAGAAAGTACCCGGTGAGCAATCTTCAAGGCTAAGTGATACATCAACTTAGCCTTGGTGTCAGCTGGCTGCCAGCGGTCCTCGCTGGCATAGATCATGGCGATCTCTTCCCAGAAATCCTTGGCGTACACGCCACTGGGGAAACGACCATTGAAGGTCTCGTGGAACCCAAAGAAGGCTCCGAACTCCCGGATGGAGAAATCATAGTTTCTTTCCATCAAACGGAAAGAAACTGTCCTATCAACATGGTTGTGCTCAAAAGATGTCACAACCTCTCTAGTAATCTCCTCGTAAGCATCTTCTCGGATAGCCGAGAAGACGACTAATCCGGCTCTATCCAAGAGCCAAGTGATGTCATCTATCACATGTAGAGGCGCTAAGTCCTCTAACAGTAGGTACCTAGGTCCTATAACGGTCCTCTTATGGATCCTCTCTAAGGCGTCGAGATGATCCTCGTGGATGGTAGGGACCCTAGGGCTAGGAGGTGATGGTGATGAAGGTGATGATGGAGGTGAAGGGGATGAAGATGGTGGTGCTCTAGAGGAAGAAGAGGAAGAGGGGTTGCCCTTCCTCTTTTTATTCTTATCCTTCTCTTTGTTCTTGTCCTTATTTCTCCCGGACACTCTCCTCACAAAATCGATTCTCTGGCAGAAACCACGGTCTGTTCTTGGTGTTCCACGGCCGTGGAAGTTACAGAGACCGTGGTTCATCTCGACTTTTCTCAAAACGCAGCAATCAATCACCAAACTCAGCAATCAATCAGTCCTAGACTAATTTCTTCCAATTCCAATCAGTTCTCCTACAAATTCTATCAAAATTAAGGCCGAATCGACAAAGATAGAGAAGAGCGAAAAAACCTAGGTTTTCGGATTTTAAAATCCGAATTCTGATTTCCTTGGTGATTTGCCGCTCGAATTGTTGCTTGGATCTCGTTGGTGGTTGGATTTGCTTCAGTTTGGGTCGAAGAATCGTTAAAAATGATTAACGAATGGAGAATTAAGGTGAAGGGCGTGGAATCGGCGTTTTTGGGCGTAATTTGGGTTTTGTGTGTTGTGTTTTTGTGAAGAACGTGGTTTATATAGTGGCCGGCAAAATTTGTGAAAATCACGGTCTGTCAGGGGTTTCCACGGCCGTGGAAATGTACGTAACCGTGGTTTTGGTGATTTTTCAAAGGCATTTGGAAATTACGGTCACTATAGCTGTCACGGCCGTGGTTTAGGCCGTGGAACTCTCTGTAATGCTCCAAAGTCCAAGTTTCGTCACTTTTCTTCAAAATTACTCTTCCCCTTTTCTTTTCCACTGTCCCTATATCCAAAAACACGAACATACCGGAAGGAATCGAAGGCTAAACAAAGCAAAAACGTCTAAACTAAGCTAATCTATGAATCAAAAACAAAAACGTAAATGCAATACCTTGGGTTGCCTCCCAAGAAGTGCTTTGTTTAAGGTCCGTAGCTAGACCAAATTCGCACTTATTCGAGTGCGGTGGGCGCGAACTCTTCGGCTTGGAGTTCCGGCGTATACTTCTTTAGTCGTTGACCGTTCACCTTAACGCTTCCGCCCGTTTCACCCCATACTTCAACTGCACCATGGGGGAAAATACGTTTGATTAGAAAAGGTCCGGTCCAACGAGATTTAAGCTTACCTGGAAAGAGACGAAGCCTTGAATTGAAGAGGAGAACTTGATCTCCTTCTTTGAAGTCCTTTGGAATGATATGTTTATCATACCAACGCTTTGCTCTTTCTTTGTAGATCTTAGCGTTTTCATAGGCGTTCAAGCGGAGTTCTTCAAGCTCATTAAGGTCCAAGAGACGCTTCTCTCCCGCTTCTTTCATGCTGAAATTCAACCACTTGATGGCCCAAAACGCCTTGTGCTCTAACTCTACCGATAAGTGGCAAGACTTCCCATACACAAGATTGTATGGTGTGGTTCCTATGGGAGTCTTGTACGCAGTCCGGTATGCCCATAATGCATCATCAAGCTTCAAGGACCAATCCTTCCTAGTCCTTGAAACCGTCTTCTCTAGGATTCCTTTGATCTCCCGGTTTGAGATTTCAACTTGTCCACTAGTTTGTGGATGATAAGGGGTGGCGATCTTGTGAGTAACCCCATACTTAGGTAGAAGAGCTTCAAAGTGCCGGGCAATGAAGTGAGAACCTCCATCACTAATGATTGTCCTTGGTGTCCCAAATCGTGGGAAGATGGTATTGTTAAAGAACTTGACTACTACCATGGCATCATTGGTGGGATGTTCGCTCCAAACGGTGTGTGCAAGCTTTAAATTTATAACCCTAGACGTAAGCTTAAAACAAGGATGCGAACCCGCAGTGTACGGGTCAATCGTAGTAAAAAGCAAGGAATTCCAAGGGTCGATCACAGGGATTTAGTGAAACAAAGTCCAATTACGGTAAGCTTCAGTAATTACTAAGCACAAAAGCAATTAAAACAATCAAAGATGATAAACAATCAATAAAGGAAATATGCAATTCTAGGGATTAAAGCATCTAGTTGTGGTTCCAACTCAAGATCTAAAGATAAGCGGACAAAGCTGGGGTTTTTGCATAGGGAAGGTGTTACTAAAGTGGAATAGATCACCGGGTAAGTCTCACTACTCACTAATCCTAAACCGTAACTCCTATTACCGGGTAAGTCTCAAGGAATTAAGATAAAGAACTATAACCTCAAACTAACACACCATCTAAGGGAATAGAATCAACCTTTACCGGGTAAGTCTCAGGCTAACTCACAAAGATGGGATGAAAGCACACTCAAACCCCAATAAAGGATAAACCTTTATTACCTACACTTATGATCTTAGGTACACAAACAAAGGAATTACCGGGTAAGTCTCATCCTAGGCTTGCATTGAACCAGGAAAGGTGTAATAAGGATAGGATTTGGCAAACTCTAACACTTAACTCTCAGTTTCGGATCAGATAAGTCACCTCGGTCAGCCAAATTCCACCCCGGCCGAGATGTTCATCGACTGAGCGAGATGCTTAGGGTTAAGGTTAAAGGCTCGAATTTTCAGGGTCCTACTGGAATCTAAGATTATTCTATCATTGTTTTTCCCACAACCTTCAGCCAATCACCCTAGAATCACACAAGGAAATTAGTCACTCATCATCATGAAAGCAATAATCAAATATATGAGAAGAAGGTGAATATTTGAACAAGAAGAATTTAATGAAAAGACTTCAATAACTGAATCAAATATCACAACAAAGCGTTCTTTGGATAGAAATCCAACAAGCAAGACAACAAGGAAGGGAATCTATAATCTTACAAAAACCCTTCAAAGGCTATAAAAGCTATAATCTTCCTTCTTCAACCTTCAAAAAGGTTCTTCAATTCTCCCCACTGGAGTATGGCTGCTGCGGTGTATAAACCCTGATCGGTGGTATAGCATGATATGCGGGGTTTTCGATGTAAGCGGGATGTTGGATTTGTGGAAATCCAACCCTTTTTATAGGAAAATAACACTCCAAAGATAAGATATCTTAGAAAGATCTTTTCCCATAAATATAGGTAAAATATAAGATCTAGTATATCTTCTTCCTTCCAGGAGCCAAGCCCAAAAAATATAAGATCTCTTTCCAAAGATAAAATATCTCAGCCAAGAATAAAATATTCTCGCCGTGTCCCAGGTGTTCGCCTCGGTCTAGTCGACTTCTCTGGATCACCTCGGTCGAGGTGAATCTGTGGTCAACCGAGGTGAGTCACAACTGAGTGTGAAATCTCTCAAATCTGGTCCAAAGTGAATCCTCAATTCATGGCTATGCTTCCTGGATGATTCCTTATGTTCCTGAATGTAGCTCCAATGACTCCATAACTCCTTTTGCTCCTTTTTGATGCAAAACGTGCCATTTTACCTACGATTACAACAAAACTAGGTGTAGACCTCGATTCCCACAAAGGTAGATGAAATGGTAATATAATCACATAATATACATACAAACATGCAGATTATTGAAGATAAAACGTCCAAACAAACCCCAAAATATAGACTATAATTCATGCTATAAAATACCCCATACTTAGCCCTTGCTTGTCCCCAAGCAAGTTCCGCATATAAAAGACAAGATAGAATGGATTAATAGTCAAGAAAATCAATGAAAAGCTTTTCAAAAACACTTTTATGGTGTGCTACAATCATAGATTACTCTAAGAGAATACTTCATGGAATTTAAAATCAAAATATGATCAAAACATTTCATAAATATAGAAAAGTTGTTCATCTTTGCATAAAATCATAGAATGCATAATAAGTCATAATTATCAAAATTAATCATGTATAATCCAGTTTAAATCACTAAGTCAATCAACAAGCTCGAGGTCTCAAGGGCTTCCCAAAAGAAAGGTCAAGAAACGTGTAGGGTAGGGATGTATGTAAGGTAATGTGGTGCTAGAATCCGGGAAAAGGATGAACTTCACTTTCAGTTTGACTTGCAACATCTTCCACCAATAAGCTTTGCTTATTTCACACTTTTTCTTTTTACTTTACTTTTTGGGATGCATGGACAGAGGTGCACAATAACCGAAGCCTAGGAAATCAGCAATCATCAATTTCTTAAGATGCATCAAACCCTTGATGCAAATACCATGACCCGTTAGGAATATCGCTCAATCCGACTTTGGCAAGACACAAACACCCGGCTATGTGAATGGTGCCGAGTTACTCATCTTCATGATTGACTTCCCCAAACCTATTATTACTTTCTAACACTTTCACTTCCAGCCAACTTCTCAACTTTAACTTCATTTGCTTTCACCACTTCGCTTGCTTCCAAATTCCCGGATAGGTAAAGGGAGGCAAAATGTATATGAGGGGCTAAGCATGATCAATAAGAAGAAGAGAGGAGAATGAAGTGCCTTGGTCTTTCCAGGAAGAAAGTGAGAGAACTCATGACGTGGTGTCAACCTTCAAATTCAACATAATTTAGACAAAAACAAAGTATTAAACATGCCAATAATTTCAAACAAAGCATTTAGCAACTTAAACATATTATGAAACCTTTCAAACACATAAAGAATTTATAACCCTAAAGTGAGAGGACAAGTTTTTAAAACCAGTTTTCTTTCAGTTTCGACGTTTTTCTCAATCAAATAACCTGTAGGTATGCATGTAATCTCAGATAAACACATAGATGCAAAAGTGAAGCATAAATATAAATATCCGGTCAAGTAGAGTCATACATCAAATAACTGTCAAGTAATACACAAATACCCCATACTTGGGACACACTGTCCTAGTGGGTCAAAATAAGTCTAAAGGATAAAAGTACTCACCGGATAATAAGCTGAACTGCATAAAAATAAGAAAGAAAATCCTGCAGCTCTCAAGAATCCTGATCCGGTGGTGGTGGTGGTGGCACGTACGGATACTGAGACGGGTCGAATGGATAACCCATAGTCTGCTGGAACTGGATCTCCATCATCCTGCGCTGATAGTGCTGTCCCTCTAACATTTGATGAGTCCAGCTGTCAATCTGTCGGTGCTGGACAGCAAATCTCTCATGCATGTCCATAGTAAGGGCAGCATAAGAGTCTATCATCTGGTCCGTCAGATCATCGATCCGACGATGAGCCTCTGGATCTCTATGACGGTGTGTCTTACGCCTAGCAGGTCTAGCAGGTGATGCAGCAGGTGCAGGCTCAGTATCCTCATCATCCAGATCTATAACTGGTGCGCTCGTCCCTGCGGTATCCGTCCCTGTATCCATCGGGACTCCACCCTCTCTCTCATCAACTGTCGCCTCATCATCTGCCTCCTCCTCAGCTGGGGCTGCTGCTGTCTCTCTATAATCCTCCATCAATGGATCCCAAGCGGTTTGCCAATAGTGAGGGTAAAAAACAGTAAACTGGGCAGACCACCTGATCCCCTGTGGTGCAGTCAGCTCCCACGGCATAGCCACGTACGGTGTAGTCAAACCTCGGAGAACCAGAATCCTCCGAGTGATCATCTCCTGCAGCCCAAGCGGCTTGGCAGCCGCCACCATCGTGCAAGCGCTGAGATCCATGTCCTGATAACTAGCTATGTGGGTGACAATCCCTCCGCAGCAGATGTCTCCCTTCGCCTTGGCCTTGATCCTGTGCAGATCCTCTGCCAGCATCAAGCCAAAGTCCGGGATAACCCCAGTAACCATGCAGTGTAAACTGAAAAGCTCTCCCTGTCGGATCTTCTGGGGCGTCTCAGTACGCGCCAGAAGTGTCTCGCTGAATATCCGGTGGGCTAACCTAAAGGCTAAATGGAAGATGACTTTCTCCCTGGAATCTCCAGGGCGCCATCTGTCTGCGTGCTCAACCACATGAGCAATCTGTCCCCAAAACTCCCTAGCTACAGATTGGGATGGGAAGTCAACAGCAGTGGGCTCAGGAAAACCAAAAATATCTCTCCAGTACTCTAGTGGCACTATGAAGCTCCGGTTCATCAACCGGTACTTCATAGATCTCTCTGTGGGGAGGTAGGTGAAGGAGCTAACGAACTCTAGGGTCGGCTCCAAATAGGCTGGGGCTCGGATCTCAGTAAACTGATCCAGCCCTACTGTAGAAATCATTCTCCTAAGGTCTCTGTCTACCTGGAGGCAATCAAAAGCAGACACGTCCAGGAAGCGAGGTGCAATCACTGGACGGCCGGAAATACGGTCATAATCGACCTGGTGTCGCTCATGGATCACCGGTCGATAGGGTCGGGAAGAAGAGGAAGAAGGGGGAAGGTGAGGATCTATCCCTGAGGGCAAGGCGTCGGTCAGAACTCATTTTAAGAAAATCACACTATCAGGTCACCTCGGTCAACTGACAACACTCAAGAATCACCTCGGCCGAGGCACAGCTCGATTGGACCGAGGCAAAAAACTGGGTTTCTAATTCCTTCAGAAAATTCAGTTCCTTTCCCCCAAATTCACTACAACTGCTTCCTATGGGGTACTTAAGCCTTTTCTCAACAAATGCAAGGGCAACCAAAGCCCAAATCGAAGCGAAATCGGAGAGGTAGGGTTTCGGTTTTGTTTTACCTCGTTCGGCCGAATTGGTTCGATTTTCTTGCAGATCGATGATGCACTGGGATCCTCTAAGCCTTAATCGCAGTTTGGAGAAAGAAATCTTCAAAAACGAGCAAGAATCAGAGAAGCGAGGTGAAACTGTCGCCGCGGTCGAGGGAGAAGAGAGTAAAGTGAGGAGAGAGAAATCTTCGCCCCTTTTATACCCTTTTCTGGAACTGCTGTCACCTCGGTCGAGATGGTCTCGACTGGACCGAGGTGGTACGGACCGAGGTGGTTCTTCAGAAAACCCTAGTCGCCTCGGTTGCTCAAGAATCATCTCGGTTGAGGTGCTCTGACAGCAACCGAGATGCCTCAGTCAAACTTCGTCTTCTCAAATTCTCGATCTTCTGTCCTTCCAGTTATGCTCCTTACTTAGGTGTCTCTTGTTATCTGTCTAGAACGCCAAAAACAAAACAAAGCAAAGCAAAAGCAAAAACTATCTAAGCTAGACTAGAAAAAGGGAAAAGAAAGCAATACCTTGGGTTGCCTCCCAAGAAGCGCTTGGTTTAAGGTCGCTAGCTGGACCATGATGCGTCTCTCAAATGTGATGGGAGGTGCTCTCACCCCATACTTCACCTCCATCGTGGGTGAAGTAAGTAAGTCTATCAAACGCTCCAACAAGTGTAAATGCTCATCGGGGAATGAATCGTCTATGGGTGGGTCGTCCTTCTCACGTGAAGATGCAGGTAGCCGGCTGAGGTGATCCGCAACAGAATTTTCGGATCCCTTCTTATCGCGGATCTCTAAATCAAACTCTTGAAGCAAGAGAATCCATCGAATAAGGCGTGGCTTGGCATCTTTCTTTGCCAACAAGTAACGAATGGCTGCATGGTCGGTGTAGACAATAACTTTCGCCCTAACTAAATAGGAACGAAACTTCTCGAAAGTGTATACAACTGCCAATAACTCCTTCTCGGTGGTAGCGTAATTGCGTTGTGCCACATCTAGCGTCTTGCTAGCATAATAAATGGCGGTGGTCCGGCCATCCTTCTTCTGTCCAAGCACCGCTCCTACGGCTACATCACTAGCATCGCACATGATCTCAAAGGGCAAGGTCCAGTCCGGAGGTTGGATAATGGGAGCGGAGATTAACGCTTCCTTAATCCTGTAAAAAGCATCAAGACACTCCTACGAAAACTCAAAAACAATATCTTTATTCAAGAGGTTAGTTAGAGGTTTAGAAATCTTAGAGAAGTCCTTGATGAATCTCCTATAGAAACCTGCATGCCCGAGAAAACTCCTCATACCTTTAACAGAACAAGGGGGAGGGAGTTTCTCAATAGTCTCGATCTTAGCGCGATCGACCTCAATGCCTCGATTAGAAACGAGGTGTCCTAGCACAATGCCTTCACCAACCATAAAATGACACTTCTCCCAATTCAAAACGAGATTAGTGTCTTCACATCTTTTAAGCACTAGCGAAAGGTTAGATAGGCAATCATCAAAAGAGGAACCATATACAGAAAAATCATCCATAAATACCTCCATGATCTCCTCTATGTACTCGGAAAAGATAGCCATCATGCATCACTGGAAGGTAGCGGGTGCATTGCACAATCCAAATGGCATCCTCCTATAAGCAAATGTCCCCCATGGACAAGTGAAAGTGGTCTTCTCCTGATCATCCGGATGGATAGGAATCTGGAAGAATCCACTATAGCAGTCTAAGTAGCAAAAGTGTGAATGCTGGGCCAACCGCTCGAGCATTTGATCAATGAAGGGAAGTGGAAAATGGTCCTTCCATGTGGCCGTGTTCAGCTTCCTATAATCGATGCAAACCCTCCAGCCCGTAACGGTCCTAGTTGGGATCAACTCGTTGTTCTTATTCGTCACAACGGTCATCCCTCCTTTCTTCGGAACTACATGTACCGGGCTAACCCACTTGCTGTCCGAGATAGGATAAATAATACCTGCATCTAACAACTTAAGAATTTCCTTCTTCACAACCTCTTTCATGATCGGATTTAACCGTCTTTGAGGTTCCCGTGAAGTCTTATGATCATCCTCCATTAGAATTATATGCATGCAGAAAGAAGGCTTAATGCCAATAAGATCATCAATAGTGTAACCCAAAGCCTTTTGATGCTTTCTCAGGACATGCATGAGTTTAGACAATTCAGTTTCGGAAAGGGAAGCATTAACAATAACGGGATAAGTGGAATCCGGTCCAAGAAAGACATACCTCAAGTGATTTGGGAGTTGTTTAAGCTCCACAACTGGGGGTGCTTTCTGAGGGGGATCCTTGCTTCCTTCTTCCAGTGGAGTAGATCCAAAAACTGGACTTTCGGAAGTCTCAGTTGAAGTCATCTCGCCATCGACCTCGGTCGAGGCGCAGAGGCGTTGACCGAGATGTTCTTCAGTCGCCTCGCTCAGTCCAGAGAGTGCCTCGGTCGAGGTACTGCAATTGGAACCGAAACTGGAGATCTTCGTCTCTTGGGTTAGCTTCTCAATTTTAGCTCCTAGATCCTCTTCCAGTGCTTTTAAGCTCCGTATATCTGCATCACAAGAAGCATCTATACCTTCCTCCATTAAACTGAAGCTAATAACTCTTTCGAGTGGATCGTTAGTAAGGATAGAGCTCACCAATTCTCTTGATTCTTCTTCATCGTAGATGTTGAAGATATCATCAGTTAGCTGCTCCCCTTTCATGGCTGCAATGCGAACTCCACCTCATCGCCGCCAATGTTGAATTTCAGCTTGGCATTCTTGCAATCCACGTTGCAACCCGAAGTTGCTAGAAATGGCCTCCCGAGAATAATAGGAACAGGATAATCTGCGGGAATGTCAAGTACAACAAAATCTATAGGTAGATAGAAGTTACCTAACTTGACCGGAACGTCCTCCAAGATGCCCATGGTATGGGTAATGGAGCGATCTGCCATATAAAGTCGAATCTTGACCGGCTTGGGCTCTCCAAGTCCGATCTTCGCACATAGCTCCAGCGGGATGATGCTCACGCTGGCTCCTAGATCACAAAGGGCTTCACAAGTAACATCCCCAACTTGAATAGGAATGCAAAATGAGCCGGGATCTCTTAATTTAGGTGGCATCTTCTCCTTCATGATTTGAATGAGATCCGAGGATTTAGATGTCATCCTAACTTCACCAAAGTCTTCCAGTTTCCTCTTCCTTGATAGGATCTCCTTCAAGAACTTCCCATAGGCGGGCATTCCTAGAATAACATCAAGGAAAGGAATGTTAATGTGCAGTTTATTCATCAAGTCAAGGAACTTACCAAAGTGCTTGTCTAGATGTGCTCTGGCCCTTGACTGGGGGAATGGAAGTGGTGGTTTGTATGCAGGAGGTGGAACATAAACTTCAGTTTTCCCCTCCGCTTTCTGTGGCTCCACCTCGGTTGGCATCTCGGTCGAAGTGTTCTTCGTCTGCATCTGGACCGAGGTGGTCTTCGTCGGTACTGGCACCGACCGAGGTGCTGGATCTGCAGTTTTCAGTCCACTCCTCGTAGTTATTGATAACACGATTTATGACTTAGTTTTAGGTAATCATTTAGATAGATTTCTCACTCATTCATGCATGGTTTAGCACTAGTTCACGACGTTTTGCACTCAATTCATGTATTTTGCCGAGATAGACGTCTACACGGACTTGTGCATGTTTTATAGGTATTTCGGGAGATTTAGGAGCAAAACGATACGTTTGAGGATCGTTCATCTAGATGACACACCCTCAGACTCATTAGGACACAAGTTAAAGGCTAAGGAGGACTCATGGAGCCTTGCCAACACTTGCCATGCACCAAACCACAGCTTAATGATCCAAGGCGAAGTTTCTGCACAGAATCACGGTTCTCTGACACTCCACGGCCGTGGAATCAACCGTGGATTTTGCCAGATTCTTGTGACAGCTGTGCCACGACTCTCATGGCCAGCTCATGCAAGTTTGTTATAAAAGTGGTCCTTCATGGGCTATGAGAAGCAGTTGGGAGCATCTTGGAGCAGCTCATCCATTATCCATTTCTCTCTAACAAAAATATCCTCTCAACAAGAAGATTTTCTAGGAAGGAAAGTGTCAAAAGGGAAGAAGAAGAGCTCCATTGAGGAGGAGAAGAAGAACACGCACCATTGCTACACTTTGATAGCTTGTAGTGAAGAATTCCGGATTCTATTTCTAAGAGTTGTATGATACATTTGAACCTTCTTTTGGAAGGATTGTGAGTCACTCTCATTCTATTTTAAGCTTGGTTGTTTTAAGTTCACTTGTTCATCTCTTTTCTTTCATCATTTGCAATGGATGTTATGATTTTATGTTTGTTTGTTTCGATTTCTATCATGAACATTGTAGGCTAAATTGATGTGGATCTAGGGTAAGGAAAGGATGGTTATGGCTAGGGCTATGATAGGACGGACTTAGATTTACCTTTGGATGACTTGTGTTTATGAACGTAGCTGCTGTTAGAAATCACGGGTAGTTCTTGTCTGACCACGGCCGTGGTTTAGGTAGAACAAACCGTGATTTTCCCTGGTTCGAAGGATCTTGCCTTAGATCTATAGAATGTTGAAATCCTAAGTGTTTGTTGAGTTTAACCTACCCTAGGGTAACCTAGTGTAGTAACTAAGTGTTAGGAGAGACTTGCCCGGTAATCCTTGCTCTTAGATTCTAAAGATAACAATCCTTAGGTAGTGGTGAGCCTAACAAGCCGCCATTGGATTAAGTGTGCTAGGATAGTTGTTTAGGACTTCCCTTTCCAAGACTTACCCGGTAAGGATAGGTTAGATCCCTAGCTAACAATCCGGTTTGTTTAGAATTCCTATACCTAGGATCTTAGAGACTTAACCGGTGATGAGACCTTAGGAGTGGACTAGTTGGACCATGAGACCTACCCGGTAATTGATCCCAATATAGAAATGCTTAATCCCAACATACAATAGTTAATCCAAGAAATGAATAGATAACTTGAGTCTTATGCCATAACCGGAACTTCCAACCCCTAGAATCTGTCTTTTCTTTCTTTGATCATTATCTTCTTTAGCTTGTTTATTCGTGTTGATTCTTAGTATAGTTTGATTGTTTACTTTGCATGAATTGTGATCTTTGATCGATCACCAAAAGCCAACCAAAAACATTTGAGATTTTCATTTCTTTATTTCTTTCTTTTCTTTCAACCTAGATCTTTACTAAACTCAATCACAATTTGAATCAATTTCACCTTAGTCTTTGTGTTCGACCTCGGAATACTATCCCTTCTACAAACGACCCGTACACTGCGGGTTTCGCTAGGTAGTTAGGATTTAGTTCGAGTTATAAATTTAAAACCCATTTGCGCATCACGATCTTAGCGTAACAAGTTTTTGGCGCCGTTGCCGGGGACTAGGTCTAGATTGAGTCTATTTTGTGATTGTTTCTAGTGTAGATCTTTCTTGTTACTTTTGATCTCTTTTTGGTTTGTGTCTTTGCTTTTCAGGACATCTATTACTCTTTAGGTGTATGCGAAGATCTCGTGGCAAGGATTTAGCTCCATTCGATCCCGAACCGGAGAAAACCCTTCGATCTAGATCCAAGAGCATCCGAAAAGAGAAAGAGATGGCCGGTAGAAATCTCCAAGCCGAGTTGGATGAAGCCTTAGAGCAAATAAGGCTAAGAGATGAGCTCTTGGAGGAAGAGAGGAGACTTGCCAATGAGAGGCAAGAGGAAACTAGGAGGGAGATTGAGGAGATTAGGCAAGCTCTTGTTCAAGGAGAGCTTAATCGCCGACAACCTCCACCTCCTCCACCACAACCGCAGCCGGCGGCTAATATTAGGGTTGCACCCATTGCCATTGAAGAGCCACAAACCCTAGGGAGACGTATGGATCCGGCACAAAGAGCACACCGTCCGGGTGTGAACTTAGGAGATCCCACGGCCCACAACTATGAGCTCCGCCCTCAAGTTCTACAAATGATCCGGCATAATCAATTTGGAGGGATGGAAGGAGAGTCTCCTCATCAACATTTGATGAATTATGAGATCTTGATGGAGACTCTTAGACCGCCAAGATTGGAGAGCAACAACCATAAGCTAAGGGCTTTCTCCTTCTCTCTTAAGGATAAAGCCTTAGTTTGGTATCAATCTATTCCACAAGGGCGAGTTGGTACTTGGGAGGAGATGACAACCGAGTTTTTGACTAAGTTCTTCCCACCTTCCAAGACTACCGAGTTAAGAGGGAAGATCAATGCCTTCGTGATGAAGGATAGAGAGAGTTTATTCAAGTCTTGGGAGAGGTTCAAAGATCTTCTCCTTGATTGTCCACACCATGGCATACCGAAAATTGAGCTATTGGAGATCTACTTCAAAGGACTTGATGAAGATAGCCAATTCAAGCTCCAATCTCTTTCCGGTGGGACATTTATGGAGAAGCATGTAGATGAAGCTTGGGAGTTTGTGGAGAAGCAAGCTTTAGTGATTGAGAAATACTCCCATAGGAAGAGTGAAGGAAGAAAGGCGGGAGCATATGAGGTGAGTGAAGTCAACATGAGCAATTTCAAGCTTGACGCCATCAACAACGAGTTGAAGTCCTTGAGGGAGTTGTGTACTACAACTTTGAAGAACCAAGCAACTCCCCAAGTGCTTCCACAAGCCAACTTGTCTTCCAAGGAGGAGGATGTGAATTATATGGGAAGGGGCAACTTCAACAATTACCAAGGTCCAAGGAGTTTTAACAACAACCGGCAATTCAACAATTACCGGCCCAACCACAACCATCCCGGATTTTCTTACTCTAACCCGGATGGAGCCTTGAACCCTTCCTCCTCCTCAAACACAACACCACCATCAAGTGCTTCACAAGAACCTCCACCCGGATTTACTCAACCTCCAAAGGATAGAACCGAAATAATGTTTGAGCAATTGCTTGGAAGGTTGAGTGGTCTTGAGAGCACGGTGACTTCAATCTCTAAAGCTCAAAAGGTTTTGGAAGCACAAGTGTTCCAAAAGGCGGTGAAGCCCATAGAGACCCGGGAAAGCTTCCCGGAAGAACCGAAGACAACCCAAGAGGCCAAGTGTTGGCTATTACAACAAGGAGTGGGTTGAGTATGAAAGATCCTTTGCCCAAGGACAATGCTAAGGGAAAGCAAGTAGTGGTAGAAGAGGGAAAGTTGCAAGAAGATGGAGGGAAGAGCAAGGATGTAGAGTCAACCTATGTGGCACCGCCTCCATACAAGCCACCACTACCGTTTCCACAATCGAGAGCAAGAGCTCGTTTGGACAATCACTTTGGTAAGTTCCTTGAACTAATGTCCAAATTACATATTAACATTCCGTTCATGGATGCCATTTTAGGAATGCCGGCATATGACAAGTTTTTGAAGGAAATACTCTCCAACAAAAGGAAGTTGGAGGAATATGGGGAGATAAGAATGACCAAGAGATCCTCGGAATTGATCCAAACAATGAAGGAGGAGATGCCTCCCAAGCTAAGAGATCCGGGCTCTTTTTGTGTCCTAATAGGAGTTGGAGATGTGAAGTACGAAGCCCTTTGTGATCTTGGAGCAAGTGTAAGCATCATACCGCTTGCACTTTGCAACAAGGTTGGGCTAGGAGAGCCGAAACCGGTCAAGATGACCCTCTATATGGCGGATCGTTCTATCACTCATCCGGTTGGGATCTTAGAAGACATCCCGGTGCAACTAGGAGGATTCTATGTGCCAATTGATTTTGTGGTCTTGGACATTCCGGCGGATTATCCGGTTCCCATCATCTTAGGAAGGCCCTTCCTAGCCACCTCCGGATGCCTAGTGGATTGCAAGAATGGAACTCTCTCCTTCAACATTGGAGAAGAGAATGTCAAGTTCAAGTTATCCACAATGACGAAAGGGCCAGCCCTTGATGAGGATCTCTTCAACATAGTCGAGCAAGAGGAATCTAGGGAAATTGTGAGCTCGATCTTGATCAAGGATCCCTTGGAGAAGGTTTTTACCTTAAGTATGATGGAGGAAGGTGTTGAGGAGGCCTGCAATGAAGAGATCAAGGCCTTGGAAGCATTGGAAGAAGAGCCAAGAGTTGGATTTGAAAGCCACGAAGAGGTGTTGAACAGCTGCAAGTTCCACGGTTGAGATTTAAGTTCCACGGCCATCAAACTTTCTGTCAACTCCGGGAAGCAAGCTTAGCAAGAACCACGGCCGTGGAAGTTGAGCAAGCCGTGATTCCAGCCGTGGTTTTCCCTGGACCAGTCCTTGATGATGATCAAGCTTTTAGGAGTCATGAGGAGTCTTCATTTGCTTTGGATTCATCTCATCCAACCTTATTTGGGTCATCTTCAACCGATAAAGGTCCTCCTCAACTTGAACTTAAACCCCTCCCCTCTCATTTAAAGTATGCATTTCTTGGTGAAAACTCTACATATCCTGTGATTGTTAATGCATGCTTGAGTGATGATGAACTTGCTAAGTTGTTGCATGAACTAAGATTGCATAGGAAAGCCATTGGCTATACTATTGATGATTTGGTTGGCATTAAGCCTTCTTTGTGCATGCATAAGATAATGATGGAAGATAACCACAAACCCTCTATTGAACATCAAAGGAGATTGAATCCTATAATGAAGGAGGTAGTCAAAAAGGAAATCATTAAGTTGCTAGATGCGGGAATTATCTACCCTATCTCGGATAGTAAGTGGGTTAGTCCCGTTCATGTAGTTCCTAAGAAGGGTGGGATGACCGTAGTAACTAATGAGAACAATGAACTAATTCCGACTAGGACGGTTACGGGGTGGAGAATGTGCATCGATTATAGGAAGTTGAACATGGCCTCTAGGAAAGATCACTTCCCTCTCCCATTCATTGACCAAATGCTAGAAAGGTTAGCTCAACATTCTCAATTTTGCTATCTAGATGGCTATAGTGGATTCTTCCAAATCCCTATCCACCCCGATGACCAAGAGAAAACGACCTTTACATGTCCATGGGGTACTTTTGCATATAGGAGAATGCCATTTGGGTTGTGTAATGCACCCGCCACCTTCCAAAGGTGTATGATGGCTATCTTTTCGGAATACATAGAAAATATCATGGAAGTGTTTATGGATGATTTCTCTGTTTATGGTTCTTCCTTTGATAATTGCTTGGCTAACTTGTCATTAGTATTGCAAAGATGTGAGGAGACAAATCTTGTCTTGAATTGGAAAAAATGCCACTTCATGGTAAGTGAAGGTATTGTGTTAGGACACTTGGTGTCTAACCGTGGCATTGAGGTTGATAGGGCCAAAATTGAAACGATAGAGAAGTTGCCACCACCTACCTCGGTGAAGGGGTAAGGAGTTTCTTAGGGCATGCCGGTTTTTACCGGAGGTTTATCCAAGATTTCTCTAAAATTTCTAAGCCTCTCACTAACCTATTAATGAAGGATGTTGATTTTGTCTTTTCCAAGGATTGTCTTGAGGCTTTTTGTAGGTTGAAGAACGCCTTGATCTCCGCACCTATCATGCAACCTCCGGATTGGAGTCTACCATTTGAGATCATGTGCGATGCAAGCGATGTAGCCGTAGGGGCTGTTTTGGGGCAAAGGAAAGAAGGGCGGACTCATGCTATTTATTATGCTAGCAAGACGCTAGATGATGCCCAACTCAATTATGCTACCACCGAGAAGGAGTTGTTGGCGGTGGTGTATGCATTTGAGAAGTTCCGCTCGTACCTTATTGGAGAGAAGGTCATAGTTTATACGGATCATGCTGCGATCCGTTATCTACTTACAAAGAAGGATGCCAAACCAAGGTTGATTCGGTGGATCCTTCTTCTTCAAGAGTTTGATTTGGAAATACGAGATAAGAAGGGATCCGAGAACTCCGTAGCGGATCACCTTAGTAGATTGCCTCCATTAGAGCTTGGAAGAGATGACATTCCAATTGATGACTCATTTCGAGATGAGCAATTGCAAATGGTGGAGGAATGCTTGTTCCAAGCATCTAGAGGAAATGAGCCATGGTACGCCGACATTGTGAACTACTTAGTGTGTGAGGAAGTGCCTCCCGGATTGACATATGCACAAAGAAAGAAGTTCTTCAACGATGTTAGGCATTACTATTGGAGTGAGCCACTCTTGTTCAAGAAAGGCCCGGATGGAATGTTTAGAAGATGCATACCGGAAGATGAAGTAGATAGTGTGATCCGGCATTGTCACTCCTTACCATGTGGAGGCCATGCTAGCTCACACAAGACGTGTGCAAAGGTATTGCAATCCGGTTTTTATTGGCCTAACTTGTTTAAAGATGTGCAAGGTTTTGTAGCGGCATGTGATGCTTGCCAAAGGACGGGCAACATCTCAAGAAGGAATGAGATGCCCTTGAACAACATCCAAGAAGTCGAAATATTTGATGTGTGGGGTGTGGACTTCATGGGACCATTCCCTTCTTCATGTGGCAATCTCTTCATCCTATTGGCGGTGGACTATGTGTCAAGATGGGTGGAGGCAATCGCCTCTCCTACAAATGATGCCAAGGTGGTAGTACGGTTCTTCAACCGAGTGATCTTCCCTAGGTTTGGAACACTAAGGGTGGTCATTAGTGATGGAGGAAAGCACTTCACCAATAGGAACTTTGGAGCGCTTTTGGCCAAGTATAGGGTGACTCATAAGGTGGCAACACCCTACCATCCCCAAACTAGTGGCCAAGTGGAGATCTCCAACCGGGAGATCAAGGCCATCCTTGAGAAGACGGTGTCTAGGACTAGAAAGGATTGGGCTATGAGGCTCAATGATGCCTTATGGGCATATAGAACCGCCTTCAAGACACCGATTGGCACCACTCCCTACAAGTTGGTCTATGGCAAGTCTTGCCACCTTCCGGTAGAGATGGAGCATAGAGCTTATTGGGCCATTAAGTGGCTAAATTTTGATCTCAAGGCGGCGGGAGAAAAGAGATTGCTTGAATTGAATGCCCTCGAGGAGATCCGGTTGGACGCTTATGAGAATGCCTGGATTTACAAAGAGAGAACCAAAAGATGGCATGACAAGAGGATCATCCCCAAGGAGTTGAGAGAAGGAGATTTTGTCCTTCTCTTCAACTCAAGGCTAAGGCTCTTTCCCGGAAAGCTCAAATCAAGATGGACCCGGCCATATGTGGTGAAGAAGATCTTTTTCCATGGAGCCATTGAGATAGGAGGGGAACATTGTGGGAACTTTAAGGTGAATGGGCACCGCTTGAAGAAGTATATCCCGGGAGCTCCGGTGGAGATAATTGCCCCGCTTCACCTTGAGTAGACGCCCCCGAGTTTGGTCAAGCTAATGACCTTAAAGAAGCGCTTGGTGGGAGGCAACCCATTGGTAACATTTTTCTTTTCTTGATTAGCTTTTGTTTCTAGATTTTTCTATCTTTGTGTGTGTTTTGTCTACTTTGTGTGTGTGCTAGAACATTAGTGGCATTGGAGGTCTTGCTTGATATAGGAATGATGATGATGAAACCCTCATCGATTATGGGTGGAGCGGACGCGGAACTTGGACGGCTAGCGGTGCCTAGCGCGGGTCCCGAAGCTTTGATGGATGGTTAGAGCTCTCTACCATGGTTGATAGGATCATCAAACATAAATTCGCTATTGAACAATCCCGAATACCATAGCAAACAATTTTACATTGTGAGAACCTTCTTTCACTCTCTTTACTTGTATACCACATTGGGGACAATGTGTTTCTAAGTATGGGGTGGGGTTTGCATGATCCTTTGCATGATGAGCATCTAGGATAGTTTAAAATCTTCACATGTCTTGCATTGTACATACTTAAATCAAAAATACCATAAAAATCAGAAAATTTTAAAAATTTTTGTGCTTTCTAGGCTTGGATATGATCCTAATGATGAATCTTGTCTTGTGAATTGGCTATGGATGGCCTCATGTGTTAGGATTAATGAACGCATATGTGGACTTGAACTACTTCTCTTGAAATTCTATGAATGATTTGTGACCATGATGTTTGCCTAGAAAGGATTGAGTAGTGAAGATCGAAATTACATGATAGTTCTTGCATACCATCTAGGAATGAATGAGGCAATTCAATCTTTCTCTACTTCTCCTCTTAATCATGATTGCTTGAGCACCTCAATTGAGAAAAATTTGACCTCTTTTAACCCATCCGGGAATAGGAGCATGCTAGTGTCTTGATGTGTGCAAAAAGCAAGTGTGAAGTGAAGTTGTTGATGAAAAGAACACCATGCATAAAATGCTGAATTTGTTGTGAAAAGTGTAGCCAATAATATAGGTTTGGGGACATTGGTTTAAATGACGAGTAACTCGGTACACTTCACATAATCGGGTGTTGGTGCCTTGCCAAAGTCAAATGAACCAATAGTCCTAACGAGCTTTGGTATGTGTGCCCGGTGTGGATGCACCTCGAAAACTAAGAAAAAGCCCGAGGACGGCTAATCACCAAGGTTTCGGCTTTTGTACACCAATGCCATTGTCTCAAAAATAAGTCAAAGAAAAAGAAAAGAAAGAAAAGATAGAGGAAAATATACACTTGGGGGAAGTTGATCGAGGACAAGGATGTGGAGTTAGTTCCGTTCCCGAATTAGCATCACATAACCTAGAAATCCCCACCCAATCACTACATTTCTTGGCCCTTTTTATCTCACAAGACCTTATGACCTATTTGCATGTTTGTAAGACTTAGTGATTTAGATTGGATGTACTCTTGACCTTCTTGACTTCTTCATCTTTACATTTCGTGCATACTTTTGAGTTAAGTACAATTGTCTTTCCATGCTTTCATTTGTTTGATGCATGATTGCTTGTCCTTTGCCATGAAACATGACTTTGAAGGTGATCCAATAGTAGAAGCACAAACCCAAAAAGATTTTGCCATTTTTTCTACATACATAAATCATGTCATCTCTTAGTCTATAATTGGGAATTTGCTCGGGGACGAGCAAACCTTAAGTATGGGGTATTTTGATAACACGATTTATGACTTAGTTTTAGGTAATCATTTAGATAGATTTCTCACTCATTCATGCATGGTTTAGCACTAGTTCACGACATTTTGCACTCAATTCATGTATTTTGCCGAGATAGACGTCTACACGGACTTGTGCGTGTTTTATAGGTATTTCGGGAGATTTAGGAGCAAAACGATACGTTTGAGGATCGTTCATCTAGATGACACACCTCGGACTCATTAGGACACAAGTTAAAGGCTAAGGAGGACTCATGGAGCCTTGCCAACACTTGCCATGCACCAAACCATAGCTTAATGATCCAAGGCGAAGTTTCTGCACAGAATCACGGTTCTCTGACACTCCACGGCCGTGGAATCAACCGTGGATTTTGCCAGATTCTTGTGACAGCTGTGCCACGACTCTCATGGCCAGCTCATGCAAGTTTGTTATAAAAGTGGTCCTTCATGGGCTGTGAGAAGCAGCTGGGAGCATCTTGGAGCAGCTCATCCATTATCCATTTCTCTCTAACAAAAATAACCTCTCAACAAGAAGATTTTCTAGGAAGGAAAGTGTCAAAAGGGAAGAAGAAGAGCTCCATTGAGGAGGAGAAGAAGAACACGCACCATTGTTACACTTTGATAGCTTGTAGTGAAGAATTCCGGATTCTATTTCTAAGAGTTGTATGAAACATTTGAACCTTCTTTTGGAAGGATTGTGAGTCACTCTCATTCTATTTTAAGCTTGGTTGTTTTAAGTTCACTTGTTCATCTCTTTTCTTTCATCATTTGCAATGGATGTTATGATTTTATGTTTGTTTGTTTCGATTTCTATCATGAACGTTGTAGGCTAAATTGATGTGGTTCTAGGGTAAGGAAAGGATGGTTATGGCTAGGGCTATGATAGGACGGACTTAGATTTACCTTTGGATGACTTGTGTTTATGAACGTAGCTGCTGTTAGAAATCACGGGTAGTTCTTGTCTGACCACGGCCGTGGTTTAGGTAGAACAAACCGTGATTTTCCCTGGTTCGAAGGATCTTGCCTTAGATCTATAGAATGTTGAAATCCTAAGTGTTTGTTGAGTTTAACCTACCATAGGGTAACCTAGTGTAGTAACTAAGTGTTAGGAGAGACTTACCCGGTAATCCTTGCTCTTAGATTCTAAAGATAACAATCCTTAGGTAGTGGTGAGCCTAACAAGCCGCCATTGGATTAAGTGTGCTAGGATAGTTGTTTAGGACTTCCCTTTCCAAGACTTACCCGGTAAGGATAGGTTAGATCCCTAGCTAACAATCCGGTTTGTTTAGAATTCCTATACCTAGGATCTTAGAGACTTAACCGGTGATGAGACCTTAGGAGTGGACTAGTTGGACCATGAGACCTACCCGGTAATTGATCCCAATATAGAAACGCTTAATCCCAACATACAATAGTTAATCCAAGAAATGAATAGATAACTTGAGTCCTATGCCATAACCGGAACTTCCAACCCCAAGAATCCGTCTTTTCTTTCTTTGATCATTATCTTCTTTAGCTTGTTTATTCGTGTTGATTCTTAGTATAGTTTGATTGTTTACTTTGCATGAATTGTGATCTTTGATCGATCACCAAAAACCAACCAAAAACATTTGAGATTTTCATTTCTTTATTTCTTTCTTTTCTTTCAACCTAGATCTTTACTAAACTCAATCACAGTTTAAATCAATTTCACCTTAGTCTTTGTGTTCGACCTCGGAATACTATCCCTTCTACAAACGACCCGTACACTGCGGGTTTCGCTAGGTAGTTAGGATTTAGTTCGAGTTATAAATTTAAAACCCATTTGCGCATCACGATCTTAGCATAACAGTTATGGCCATGATCTGGCTCTTAGGGTTGCTCTCCGTCCTTGCTGGAAGCTTCCCTGGATCTCTTGGCGCTTCATTCGCCCTACTTGCTAGTTGTTGTTCAAAGGCTTTTTGGGCCTTCGAAAATGAAGTCATAGAAGTCTCCATAGCGTTGAGCTTGATCAAGATAGCCTCCAGAACTGCATCTTTCTTTTCTGGCTGAGACGAACTTGATCCTTGCCCCTGGCTATTTAATGGAGTGGAAGAAGAAGAAGAAGGGGAAGAGAGAAAAGGGTTAGAGGAATCGTTAGAGTTGGAGTTTGAATGATTGTTACCAGAATTTTGGTTGTTCGCCCTCCAATTGTTGCTATTGGATCCTCTATTGTTGTTGTAATTGTTGTTCCGAGAACCGTTGTTGTTGTTACGGTATCCGTTGTTGTTGTTGTTCCTTTGTCCTTGCTCTTCTTTCTTGGTTTGAGCAACCAAGAGTTCCTTCAATTGCTTCACGTCATTCTTCAAAGACGTGAGTTGATTGTTGTTGGGCTGAGTTTCTTGGAAGTTAACTCTTTTAATTCCACCTTCAGCTCCTTGGTGGGTGTACTTCTCCATATGCAAGGCTTGCTTCTCGATGAAGTCCCAAGCCTCGTCAATCGACATGTCCATGAAGGTACCGGCGGAGAGTAGTTGGAGATTGAACTGGGTGCTTCCGTCCAGTCCCTTGAAATAAATCTCCAATAACTCTAACTTTGGAATCCCATGATGTGGGCAATCCAAAAGAATGTCCTTGAACCGCTCCCATAACTTGGACAAGCTCTCCTTGTCCTTCATAATGAAAGCGTTGATCTTCCCTCTCATTTCAGCGGTCTTTGAGGGGGAAAAGAATTTGGTCAGGAATTCCGTTGTCATCTCCTCCCATGTGCTGATTTTTCCTGGAGGAAGAGATTGATACCAAGTAAGAGCTCTATCTTTTAAAGAAAAGTAAAAAGGTCTTAGCTTGTAGTTGTTATTTTCAATCCTCGGAGGTCTCAAGGTCTCCATCAAGATCTCATAGTTTTGAAGATGTTGATGTGGTCATTCCTTCTCTAGCCCTCCGAACTGGCATTGGCGAATCATGGATAGAACTTGCGGTCGAAGTTCATAGTCATGGTCCGCTGGATCTCCTAGGTTAACTCCTGGACGCCTCAGTTGTTGATTGGGATTCATCCTTTGACCTAGGGTTTGTGGGATTCCTGCAAGAAGAACATTTCGGACTGGCATCCGAGGTGGAAGTACCTCGGCCGGGGCGTCAGGTACTGGGACCTGCCTCGGTCAAGGGTCAGCAACTGGGACCTGCATCGGTCGAGGATTAGCAACTGGATCTTCCCTCGGTCGAAGTAGAATCTGGTCTCGTATGGCTGCCATCTCTGCTTCGATTGCTTCAGTTTTGGTGCGAGTTTCTTCCTTCTCTTGCCTTAGTTCTTCTCTGCTGAGGCGTAGCAGCTCTAACGCCTCTTTCATCTCAGCCTCAAGATCGCGGTTGTCTTGTTGGGCCATCTTCGCTTCTCTTAAGCGTCGTTCGTATGTCTTTTCTGGTTCGGGATCGTAAGGAACGATTTCCTTCCCACTGCGGGTTCTTCGCATAAACCTAAGAAAGAACCTGTAAAAGTCACTCAAGTAGAGTCGTTAGTAGACACGGGGGCAAGTGCCCCAAGAGCAAACCGTAACCGGCTCGGTCTAGACCAAGTCCCCGGCAACGGCGCCAAAAACTTGTTCGCTCCAAACGGTGTGTGCAAGCTTTAAATTTATAACCCTAGACGTAAGCTTAAAACAAGGATGCGAACCCGCAGTGTACGGGTAAATCGTAGTAAAAAGCAAGGAATTCCAAGGGTCGATCACAGGGACTTAGTGAAACAAAGTCCAATTACGGTAAGCTTCAGTAATTACTAACCACAAAAGCAATTAAAACAATCAAAGATGATAAACAGTCAATAAAGGAAATATGCAGTTCTAGGGATTAAAGCATCTAGTTGTGGTTCCAACTCAAGATCTAAAGATAAGCGGACAAAGCTGGGGTTTTTGCATAGGGAAGGTGTTACTAAAGTGGAATAGATCACCGGGTAAGTCTCACTACTCACTAATCCTAAACCGTAACTCCTATTACCGGGTAAGTCTCAAGGAATTAAGATAAAGAACTATAACCTCAAACTAACACACCATCTAAGGGAATAGAATCAACCTTTACCGGGTAAGTCTCAGGCTAACTCACAAAGATGGGATGAAAGCACACTCAAACCCCAATAAAGGATAAACCTTTATTACCTACACTTATGATCTTAGGTACACAAACAAAGGAATTACCGGGTAAGTCTCATCCTAGGCTTGCATTGAACCAGGAAAGGTGTAATAAGGATAGGATTTGGCAAACTCTAACACTTAACTCTCAGTTTCGGATCAGATTAGTCACCTCGGTCAGCCAAATTCCACCCTGGCCGAGATGTTCATCGACTGAGCAAGATGCTTAGGGTTAAGGTTAAAGGCTCGAACTTTCAGGGTCCTACTGGAATCTAAGATTATTCTATCATTGTTTTTCCCACAACCTTCAGCCAATCACCCTAGAATCACACAAGGAAATTAGCCACTCATCATCATGAAAGCAATAATCAAATATATGGGAAGAAGGTGAATATTTGAACAAGAAGAATTTTATGAAAAGACTTCAATAACTGAATCAAATATCACAACAAAGCGTTCTTTGGATAGAAATCCAACAAGCAAGACAACAAGGAAGGGAATCTAAGATAATCTTACAAAAACCCTTCAAAAGCTATAAAAGCTATAATCTTCCTTCTTCAACCTTCAAAAAGGTTCTTCAATTCTCCCCACTAGAGTATGGTTGTTGCGGTGTATAAACCCTGATCCGTGGTATAGCATGATATGCGGGGTTTTCGGTGTAAGCGGGATGTTGGATTTGTGGAAATCCAACCCTTTTTATAGGAAAATAACCCTCCAAAGATAAGATATCTTAGAAAGATCTTTTCCTATAAATATAGGTAAAATATAAGATCTAGTATATCTTCTTCCTTCCAGGAGCCAAGCCCAAAAAATATAAGATCTCTTTCCAAAGATAAAAGATCTCAGCCAACAATAAAATATTCTCGCCGCGTCCCAGGTGTTCGCCTCGGTCGAGGTGAATCTGTGGTCAACCGAGGTGAGTCACAACTGAGTGTGAAATCTCTCAAATCTGGTCCAAAGTGTATTCTCAATCCATGGCTATGCTTCCTGGATGGTTCCTTATGTTCCTAAATGTAGCTCCAATGACTCCATAGCTCCTTTTGCTCCTTTTTGATGCAAAACATGCCATTTTACCTACGATTACAACAAAACTAGGTGTAGACCTCGATTCCCGCATAGGTAGATGAAATGGTAATATAATCACATAATATACATACAAACATGCAGATTATTGAAGATAAAACGTCCAAACAAACCCCAAAATATAGACTATAATTCATGCTATCATGGGAGAGGCAATTGCTTCCACCCATCTAGAAACGTAATCCACTGCCAAGAGTATGTATTGGTTTCCACAAGAGGATGGGAACGGTCCCATAAAGTCAACTCCCCAAACATCGAAAATCTCCACCTCTTGGATGTTATTGAGAGGCATCTCATTCCTCCTAGAGATATTTCTTGTTCTTTGACAAGCATCGCAACAGGAAACAATGGTTTGCACATCTCTAAATAAAGTAGGCCAAAAGAATCCAGATTGCAATACCTTAGCGCTAGTTTTGTTCGAACTAGCGTGTCCTCCACATGGTAGTGAATGACAATGGCGGATGACACTTTGCATCTCATCTTCCGGCACACATCGCCGAATGATGCCATCCGGACCTCTCTTAAAGAGGAGAGGTTCATTCCAAAAGTATTCCCGAACATCCTTAAAGAACTTCTTTCTTTGTGCGTAGGATAATCCGGGCGGTATCTCCTGACAAACCAAATAATTAACAAAGCCAGCAAACCACGGTTCGTTACCTTTGGAGATCAAATCGATGCACTCCTCTATGATATGTAAGTGTTCGTCCGGGAAGGAGTCATCTATTGGTATATGGTCGTCCTCTGGATGTGTTAGACGACTCAAATGATCCGCAATAGAATTTTCCGAACCCTTCTTGTCGCGGATCTCTAGATCGAATTCTTGTAGGAGAAGAATCCATCTAATTAGCCTTGGTTTCGCATCCTTCTTTGCAAGGAGATACCGGATCGCATCATGATTCGTGTACACAATCACCTTTGCACCTATAAGATAAGAGCGAAATTTGTCAATAGCATAAACAATGGCTAAAAATTCCTTTTCCGTAGTGGCGTAGTTGAGCTGCGCTTCATCTAGCGTCTTGCTAGCGTAGTATATGGCGTGGGTTCGCCCTTCCTTTCTTTGTCCAAGAACAGATCCTATAGCTACGTCACTTGCGTCACACATAACCTCAAAGGGAAGATTCCAATCCGGAGGTTGGATAATAGGAGCTGAAATTAGAGCTTCCCGAATCATGTTAAACGCATCCAAGCACTCCTGCGAAAACTCAAAAACTGCATCCTTCATCAATAGATTAGTTAGCGGCTTTGATATTTTAGAAAAATCCTTAATGAAGCGTCTATAAAATCTAGCATGTCCTAGGAAACTTCTTATCCCTTTCACCGAAGTTGGGGGAGGAAGCTTCTCTATAGTCTCTATTTTCGCTTTATCCACCTCAATCCCTCTACTAGAGATTAAGTGTCCTAATACAATTCCCTCCTTTACCATAAATTGACACTTCTCCCAATTAAGAACTAGGTTAGTGTCTTCACACCTTTGTAATACAAGAGAAAGGTTAGAAAGGCAATTGTCAAAAGAGGAACCGTATACGGAGAAGTCATCCATAAAGACTTCCATGATTTCCTCAATGTATTCGGAGAAGATGGCCATCATGCACCTTTGAAAGGTGGCTGGGGCGTTGCAAAGCCCGAAAGGCATCCTCCTATAGGCAAACGTACCCCATGGGCACGTAAATGTGGTCTTCTCTTGATCATCCGGGTGTATCGGAATCTGAAAGAAACCACTATAACCGTCAAGATAACAGAAATGAGAATGTTGCGCTAACCTTTCAAGCATTTGATCGATGAATGGCAATGGGAAGTGATCCTTCCTCGTCGCATTGTTAAGCTTGCGGTAGTCTATGCACATCCGCCATCCCGTTACGGTTCGAGTAGGAATGAGTTCGTTATTCTTGTTGGTGATGACCGTCATTCCTCCCTTCTTCGGAACTACTTGAACCGGACTCACCCACTTGCTATCGGAAATAGGGTAGATGATACCTGCATCAAGAAGTTTAAGAATTTCCTTCTTGACAACCTCCTTCATGGTAGGATTCAACCGCCTTTGAGGTTGTCTTGAAGTCCTAAAGTCCTCTTCCATTAAGATTTTATGCATGCATAGGGAAGGTTTGATTCCTACTAAGTCTTCTATAGTATAACCTAAAGCTTTCCTATGTTTCCTAAGGACAACCATAAGCTTACTATGTTCATCTATGGTTAAATCGGAACTAACAATTACCGGATAAGTAGAGTTAGGTCCTAAGAACGCGTACCTTAGATGTGTAGGAAGTTGTTTCAACTCCATAGCTGCAGGAGTCTCCAATGGCTCTTGAGGAGCTTCTAATGCTTCCTTAGAAGTGTCTAAGGAAGTAGATGCTGTTGAAGAAGAATCAAGAGAAGTTGAAGAAGTGGCACATTTGCCTTCGTCCACGGCCAAAATTACGGCCTCTCTGCATCCTCCACGGCCGTGGTTTTGGGCGTGGAAAGGGAATACGGTTGCTCTGTTCTCTCCACGACCGTGTAACCCTCTGGAGTGAGCCACGCTTTGGTTGGTGAAATCCACGGCCGTGGAATATAGTGTATGGCCGTGGATTCTCACGTTTTCTGCTTCGTCGTGGAGTTTCTCAAACTCCTCTTCACATACTTCTTCTTGTGCTTCTAAGGCTTCAATTGCCTCATTGCACTCTTCTTTTTCCCCTGCATCCATTAGACTCATAGTAATAACCTTTTGCAAAGGATCTTTGAAGAGAATAACACTTACCTCCTCTCTAGACAACCCTTCTTCATCTTGGATATTGAATATATCCTCATCAAAGATTGGTTCCTTCACTAGAGTGGAAAGAACGAACTCTACCTTCTCTTCTCCTATGTCAAAAGCGAGTCTAGCATTCTTGCAATCGACTATGCAGCCGGAAGTTGCAAGAAACGGTCTTCCGAGTATGATCGGGACCGGACTATCTGCAGGAATGTCAAGCACAACAAAATCAATGGGAACAAAGAATTTACCTAGCTTGACTGGGACGTCTTCTACAATACCGACGGGACGAGTGATGGATCGATCCGCCATGTACAACGTCATCTTCACCGGTTTAGGGTCGCCTAAACCGATCTTCCTACATAATGCAAGTGGTATGATGCTCACACTTGCTCCCAAGTCACATGATGCATCATATGTGACATCTCCCACTCCTATGGGAATACAAAATGACCCCGGATCCTTTAGTTTTGGGGGCATTTTCTCCTTCATGGTCTTGATGAGATCCGAAGAATCCGAACTCATCTTAACCTCTCCAAAATCTTCTAGCTTCCTCTTGTTGGAGAGGAGCTCCTTTAAGAACTTGCCATAAGCCGGCATACCGAATTGTTTATCTAGACGCGCTCTTGCTCTAGATTGAGGGAATGGTAGGGGAGGTTTGTAAGCCGGAGGAGGAACGTAGACATCTTCCTTCTCCTTCCCCTTTTCTTTCTCTTTCTCAACGGGGACTTCTACAAACTTATGTTGTGGATCGGTGGTTGTCACTCCGCTCCTAGTTGTGATTTCCATCACCCTTCCTTTTGGGTTGTCCTCCGTTTATCCTGGAAGTTTCCCTTGATTCCTAGGAACTTCCCCCGCGTGAGTGAACATTTGGTTTTCTAAAACCTTTTGGGCTTTATCAATCTTAGTTATGTGATCATCAACTTTAATGATGCTAGTCTCTAACCCTTGAAGCTTTCCCAAGATCGTCTCCAATATGGGATCGGGCTTCTCCTTCCCCGAAGTGCTTCCTCCATTAGATGTTTGCCCCTGGCTTTTCAAAGGAGTAGAGGAAGAGGAAGGTGGAGTTAGTGAATTTGAATTGGAAGGATAAGAATTACCGGAGTTTTGTTGATTGGAGCGCCAATTGTTGTTATTTGAACCCCTATTTTTGTTCCAATTGTTGTTCCGGTTGTTGTTGTTGCCGTTCCAATTATTCCGGTTGTGGTTCCGGTTATTGTTGTTGTTGCGGTTTGTATTCTCACCACCGTTGTTGTTGTTGCCCAAGTAGCCAACATCTTTTCCTTGTTGCTTTAGAAAGTTGGTCTTGATGGCTTCCTTCAACTCTTTGATCTCATTGTTGAGGGAGAAATTTTGATTTTTAGCTTCATGTGTGAGCTTTGCTCCTTGCTCTACACGATTTCCCTCCACTTTCCGGTGAGAGTACTTCTCTATGACTCTAGCTTGCTTCTCAATGAAGTCCCAAGCGTCATCTTCCCTCATGTCCATGAATGTACCACATGAGAGAGATTGGAGCTTGAATTGTGTCTCCACATCCAGCCCCTTATAGTATATTTCCAAAAGTGCAAGCTTGGATATGCCATGATGAGGGCAATCCAAGAGCAAATCCTGAAATATTTCCCAAGATTGAAACAAACTCTCGTTAGATCTCATAGAAAATGCGTTAATCTTACCTCTTAGTTCTACCGTTTTGGATCGCGGAAAGAACTTAGTGAGGAACTCCGCGGAAAGATCTTCCCATGTGTCTAGTTTCCCACTAGGAAGAGCTTGGTACCAAGACAATGCTTTCCCCTTCAAGGAGAAGAAGAAAGGCTTGAGCTTATAGTTGTTGGTAGTCGCGTTCTTCGGCCTCATCGTCTTCATCATACACTCAAAATTTTGTAGGTGTTGGTGTGGAGATTCAGCGCTTGTTCCGCCAAATTGGTTTTGGCGAACAAGAGTAATAACCTGCGGGTTGAAGCTAAACCCTTGTACATCGTCAGCATCAAAGTTCACACCTAAACAGCGTGGTTGCTGCGTTGGATCCATCCTTTGGCCAAGAGTTCTTGGCTCCTCATCCACGCGTTCGATCCTTGCGTTCCTATGTGGAACACGGCGATTTGCAGTTGGCCGTGGATAGAATGGATTCACATTGATCGTGGGATCAATTTCTTCTAGCGGTGGCATGGAGGAGTCGCTATCCTCATTGGATGAGTTGGCTCTAACCGATCTTCCCGGTCTCCTCCTTTTCTTTTTCTCCTTAAGGTTGTTTATTTCCAACCTCATTTGGAACAGCATGTCCGTTAGATCATCAACCTTCATTTGGTGACGATCCGTCTCTTCTCTACGTGTCTTCTCACTCCATTGGAGTTGAGCTTCCTTTTCCGCTAGCTCCGATTGAAGATCACGTTCTCTTTCTTCAGCCATTTTCTTTTCCTTACGCTTTCTCCTTAAAGTCCTATCAAGCTCTTGATCAAGAGGTAAGAGGTCTTCGGTGTTCCTAGACCTGCGCATGCACTTGAAAAGATATCAAATAACAAGGGAAGAGCTCCCAAGCTTGACAACCGAAAACCGAACTCGTCCTAGACCAAATCCCCGGCAACGGCGCCAAAAACTTGTTCGCCACTTAGCGTGCGTGCAAATAAGCTTTAAATTTATAAAACTAGAATCAAGCAAGCGAACCCGCAGTGTACGGATCGATATAGTTGAGCAAGAATTCCAGAGTATCGAACACAGGGATTTGGGGGGTTAAATCCAGTTATAGATTATCAAGCAAGTGAATGTATGAAGCTTTTCAAATATTGGGAAAACAACAATCCTAAAGATCCAGGAATCCAGTTGTGGCAATCGATTCAAGATATACTAAGGATATAAGGACAGAGTTGAGATATGCAAAGGTATACGAATGTAAGGTAATCGTACGGTGAAGTTCCAAAAACCTTATATGACCTACCTAAAAGACACTCTCTATAAAGGTTGTTGAGGCTTCAATATAGAAAGGATCTAAAGGTAAGAATTAATGTCAAATACCCAAACTTGTAATCCAAGGATCAAGACTAACTAAACCGATTACGGTTGTGACACTCACAATCGAGGTAGAGGTTGTTGAGGCTTCACTACCACCTAGAAAAGGCAAGCCAAGACTAAGTTAAAGCAAATCTTTAACTTTGGATTAAAGTAAAAGCAAGTTCGTAAACTGACACAAAATTACGGGTGGTTCTTGAGTTCCACGGCCGTGGAAGCTCAAGAACAGACCGTGGATTAGGGTTCGTCGGTGATTCTCTCTAACTCTCAGGGTCCAATCTGTTTACGATCGATCTATCATCATCTAAGCCACAACTATCAACCCTTCACCTTAGAATTGCTAAAGGGTTTTAGCCAACAACAGTCATATTGATATCAAATTCAAGATTTAAAAGAATGAAAGATGAAAACTTCCGAAAACCTTGAATAACTCTCAAGTCAATCTCAAATCTAGAAATCAAGAACAATAACGTCAATAGATTTGGAATAATGCAAACAATCACAATCTTAGATAAGAATGAAGAACGGGATGTCAATCCGTCTTCAAATCAAACCTAAATGGGAAGCGAAATCTTCTTACGAACAATCTTCCGAATCTTCAACTCTTCCGTCAATCCAGAAATTTCAATAGCAAAGCGCAAATCTCTCAATCACAATCTCCGCCAAAATGCGAAATTAGGGCAAATCCAAGTGTAAGCGGAAGTGCGTCTAAGCGTAAGCGAAGGTGAGGCTAAGCAGAGGTGACGGAATCTCTCTTCGTCCGTCCTTTTATAGTGTAAGATAAAATATAAGCCCGGCCCAATTGCGTAGAAGATCGTGGCTTAAAGTATGGCGTAAAATATTGCCAAGATCACGGTCCTGGAAGGGTTCCACGACCGTAATTTAGAGCGTGGAAGTTGGTCACGGTTTGTTTCAATCCTTCCACGGCCGTAGAAGTTGCTGGAATGAACCACGCTTCCCTTGCCAAGGTTCCACGGCCGTGGACTTGGACGTGGAATGTAGTACGGCCGTATTTTAGAGCGTGGTTTAGGGGTAAACCGTAATTCTTCCTTTCCTCGTGCTATTCTTCAAGTTAGCACCTTCCTTAGCTCCTAGAGATGTCCTCAATCCTTGGACATGCTCAATCAAACTCCATCCTCGCTTAATCCGTTTAGAAATAGCTCTTAATTGCCTATAATCAACATAAAGCTTGCGTAGATCTCTATTTCGACATTATAGACAAACTAGCTCACAAATGCATCAATGCTTAATCAATGACTATCAATATGGATGAAATACACTTAGAAAACGTGCCTAAAATATCACAATATTTCATGCTAACAAGGGTATAAGGTAATTGTGTCTAGGAATGTTACCTTTAATGAAACAGATTTTCACTTTAAAAATAACCATTCCAGTGAGACTAGTAGCACTGCTGGTGAGTCTGAAGAGAATTCCAGTGGTGGAATTACATGCCCAGTGCAAGTCACAACAATGTTGAGGTAGAATTCGACATTGGTGACTATTCTGAAGGTAGTGATCTACCTAATGATGATACTACTACTAATGAAAGTAGTAGCTTTCCTTCACAACTTGAAAATAGTAGTAATTCTCATAATCACCAATTAAGGGGGGTAGATGAGCCTAATATTTTTGAGAACCCTAGTATTCCCACCTTGTCCTCTAGTGATGGAACAGGTCATGAAAGCCATAATGACCTGAGTTCCCCTGGTACAAGACAAGATCACACCAACTCAAGTCATTTTGGCTTTCATGATCTGTACCAGCTAACCAGGGACAGGGCTCCAAGAACTATCATCCCAAATAAGAAATATGCTAATATTGCTGAACATGCTCTTATTACTGCTTCAGTTGTGAAAAATCCCTACACCCCTGAAACTTATGAACAAGCTGTTAACTGTAAGGATTCAAAACTTTGAATAGCTGTTATGAAAGATGAATTGACTCTATGCATGCTAATAACACTTGGACCTTAGTTATGGGCCGGAGCAACCTCTGGACAAACCTCGAAGTTCTCTGCAAAATACACAATATTAATATCATAGCTATGGCAGAAACAAAATCTGAAAATCCGCCGAAAGACCGTCTTTGGAGATCGGCGGGCTTTGATAACATCATTTATTGTCCCGCTACTGGGAGGGCGGAGGGCTTATGCTTACTTTGGAAAGCTTACCAACTTAAGAATCAATCGATTCGTCTGATCTCAAAAACTGACCGATTCATTTGTATTGAATTGATATGTAACAATCTAAACCGCAAAATGCACATTATTTTCGCTTATGCACCACCTCAGGAGATATCTAAAAACCCATTTTGGGATTCGATAACCAACCTAATCAATGCATCAGCAATATCATGCATAATTATGGGAGATCTAAACGAAATCCAACATCATTCGCAAAAACAAGGAGGAGCCACAATCAATTCTAACAGATTTAATAGACTCAATAACTTTAAAAATGTTTGTAATCTCGATGACGTTCAAACAACAGGTAACCAGTTTACTTGGAGGAAAAAACGTGACGGCCCAAACAATATCCTTGAAAAACTTGACCGGGTCCTAGTCCACAATCAAATTATTCAATGGTATCCCCTATTAAAAACAAAAAATCATGCATTTACAATATCGGATCATTGTCAAATCTCACTGGACTAGCGGACTCAATACCGTTCACACCACAACCATTTAAATTTGAAATGATGTGGACTAAACGTAAAGCTTTTGAGAACATTGTTAAACAAACTTGGCATGCTAACTACTGGGGGAATGAGATGTTTAACCTCATCAGGAAGACACAACTTTTAAAAATAAAAGCGAAAGAATGGAGCAAATTAAACTTTGGAAATATTTTTAAGCAGCTTAAAGAAGTTGAAACCCAACTTTTGGACATTCAAGGCCTATCACCGCCTAACCTAAACCAAAGAGTTGAAAATCTTCAAAGAAATCTCCTTATGAAACAAAATCGTCTTATCAACTTCCACCAAAGATATTGGTGACAAAGAATAAAAAATAAAAACTTGAGAAACATTGACACAAACTCCACATACTTTCACCGGATTGCTACCGGTAGAAGAAATAGGAAACACCTAAAGGAACTAGTTTATTCAAATGGGACAATTATTTCAGGTGAAAATGAAATGCGAATGGAAGTTAAAAAAGAATTTGTAAGCAAATTCTCTTGCTCCCCACTAGATAAAAACCTATTGGAAGAAAAACTTCAACTTATCAAGAACAAAGTCAGTAATGAAGACAATGAAAGACTAACAAAACCACCAACAAATGAGGAAATAAAAAATGTTATATTTGATATCGGATGTGATAAATTCCCAGGACCTGACGGTATGCCCGCCGGTTTCTACCAAAAATACTGGCACATAGTTGGAACTGATGTTTCAAAAGCAATTAAAAACTTTTTCAGAAGTGATAAACTACTCAAACAAATAAACCACACATTTATTACTTTAATTTCAAAAGTAGACAATCCTACTAATATTAACCAATTTAGACCTATTAGTCTCTGCTCAACAATATACAAAATAATTGCTAAAATCATTACGAATAGAATGGAACCCATCATGGCTAAACTCATTCACCCTCTCCAAGGAGCTTTCCTTACTAAAAGATGAATGCATGATAACATTTTAATTGCACACGAGATCTTCCACTCCTTTCGTAGTAAAAAAGGCAAGGAAGGCTGGACAACAATTAAACTTGATATGGAAAAGGCATATGATCAAGTTAGTTGGGAATTTATCATTCGCATCCTACAAAATTTTGGATTCAATAAAAAATTTACGGGATGGATCGAGGAATGCATCTCCACGGTTTCTTTCTCGGTTCTTGTTAACAATGGACCAACATACCAATTCTTTCCCGAAAAAGGACTTAGACAAGGAGACCCATTATCACCATACCTTTTCATATTAGGAGCTGAAATCCTTACACAAATGATTCAAAATGACTGCAATAATTATGACAACCATATTGGTTTTTCTGTTTGTAGGAACGCAACACCAATCCCTTTCCTATCATTTGCCGATGATATGATCATTTTTACCGAAGCAAACTCAAACTCATGCTTGAGAACGAAAGAAATACTTGAATCTTACTGCTCCATATCTGGACAAAAAATAAACTACCTTAAATCTGCCTTCCAAACTACTAAAAATACAACCATAAGTTGCATCAATGAAATAAAAAATATACTTAATATGGAGCATACGACCTCCATTGATACCTATCTTGGGTGCCCTATCATTAATGGAAGAGTTAATAAAGAAACATTCAGTGACATCAATAATAAAACAAATCAACAACTCCGTAAATGGAAGGGAAACTCCCTCTCCCAAGAAGGACGAAACATCCTCATAAAACACAACTTAGCAACAAAACCATCCTTTGTTATGCAAGGATTTATGCTCCCAAGGCATAATTTGGACGAACTCGATAAAACGTATAAAAAATTCTTTTGGAATAAAGATGACAATCATAGACCAATGATCAGTTGGGATTCAATTTGTAAACCAAAAAGAAACGATGGACTCGGATTAAGAAAGTCCCTTACCACTAATAAAGCCCTCCAAATGAAGCTACTCTGGAAAATTCTTGCTGAACCACAAAATATTTGGGTGCAAATTGTTAATGAAAAATATTTAAAATATATCAATGTACTACAATATCATCTAAAAGGATCAACATCTTGGCAATGGAAAAACCTGATAAAACTCAAATCCGAATTTAAAAACGGAATTATTTGGCAGATAGGTAATGGTAAATCCATCAATTCTGGCAAGATAATTGGGTCCCAACGACCCCCCTAATCAAATTAGTACAAAATACCAATCTAATCAATACTCAGATTAAAGTCAGTCACTTCATCAAATCAAATGAATGGGACACGTCTAAAATTGAAAATGAGCCACAAAACATTATTAGCCCAAAAATCAGGAAAAAAATTATGGAAACAATTATCCCAACAAATGATATGCATGACAGGTTATACTAGAGAAGTAGCTCGAACGGTTGGTTCTCCACAAAATCAGCCTCAGAAATGATAGAATAGGAGTCTGGATGGCTTCCTGAATATTCTTGCGATTGGATTTGGAAATTAGACACTCGATCAAAAATTAAAAACTTCATATGAAAATCTCAAAAAACGGTATCCCAACTAAAGCAAAACTTAACGAAAGAAGAATCGCAGTTCCAAAAAATTGTGAATTCTGTAATCATCAACTCGAGAATCTTGTACATCTTATTGATTGCCCATATAGCAAAAATATAATCACAAAATTTGATGTTAATATCATCAACAATCTCAATACCATTGACACTGAAAACAAAAGACCTCACGAACTCTTGTCGGAAATTAAAAATAAGATCGGGCTTTCTAATTTCTCCCGACTTGCAACCATATGGTGGAGTATTTGGTTCTTCAGAAATAAAATCATTTTTAACCATGATGCAATCGGATCAGATTATAACATCCTAAATTTCATTAAAAACCTAGTTCAGAATTGGAAAAATCATAAGAGAGGATGATGACTACAATTTTAAACATATTCAAAAGAACAACTTACCCAACACAAGAAAGAAAAATAATATTAAATGGGATAAACCAAAACATGGGTTCCACAAACTCAACTTTGATGGATCAAAACTCGATTCGGGAATAACCTCTATCGGTTTTGTTATACGAAATCATTACGGTAATGTTATTAGCTTGGACGCTAAGGAAAAATAACTTTAACTCAGTAATTAAAGCGGAAGCCTTCGCGCTGAAAGCTGGACTAAAAGAAGCAATAAGACTAAATATAAAAAAGATCGAAATTGAGGGTGATAACCTTTGTGTTATCAAGGCACTCCAAGGTATTTGAAGTTGTCCCTGGGAGATCGAGATGATCATATCCGACTCCATACTGGATCTTTGCTTCTTTGAGGAAGTCCAGGTCAGGCATGTGTTCAAAGAAATCAACTGTGTTGCTGACCGATTGACCCACTTGGGAATTTCGAACCCCAACACACCATTTTTTGACGACCCCGAACTTAGTGTTCTCATCCGCAAGGATGCTTTAGGATGGACTACCTCTAGAAGGTAGTTTCTCCTAACCGCTTTCCGTTTTCAAAAAAAAAACCTAAAGATCCTAAACTAGTTCCGTGTAGATGGATTTATAAAATCAAAGAAGGTCTATCTCCTAATGAACCTGACAAATATAAGGCTAGACTTGTAGCTAAAGGGTTTACACAAAGAGAAGGAATAGACTACAATGATATTTTTGCCCCAGTAGTTAAGTATAAAACTCTGAGACTTATGCTTGCTATGACTGCTGTGTTTGACTGGGAATTAGAACAAATGGACGTTAAGACTGCTTTCTTGCATGGTGATTTAAATGAAACAATTTACATGTCACAGCCTAAGGGCTTCACTGATTCTAAAAATACCAATGCATGCTGCTTGCTTAAAAAATCTATCTATGGATTGAAACAATCTCCTAGACAATGGAACTTAAAATTTGATTCTTGTATGACTAAATTGGGTTTTGTCAGAAGTGAATATGATACTTGTTTATAATTTAAGAATGTAAAGAAGCATGACCCTTTGTATGTGTTACTCTATGTTGATGACATACTTATCATATCTCCTTCTAAAGTTCTTGTAGCTAGTATAAAACATGATCTTAAAAATCACTTTGACATGAAAGACCTGGGACATGCTAAGAAAATTTTAGGTATTTCCATCTCTAGGGATAGATCTAAGAAAACCATGTTGTTATCTCAAACTGACTATGTGCATAAAGTTCTGCAGAAGTTTAATATGCTTAATTGTAAACATGTGCATATACCCTTAGGAGGGCACCTTGAGTTGTCTAAAAGGGATTGCCCTACCTCTGATGAATGCAAAAATAAAATGTCTAAAATACTATATGATGTTGTTGTTGGTTTAGTAATGTATGTTATGCTGTGCACGAGACCTGACCTTGCTTTTGGTATATCTATTTTAAGTAGATATATGTCTAATCTTGGTATGCCTCACTGGGATGCTATGAAATATTCACTTAGATATATGTGTGGTACAAAGGACAAATGTCTTGTATATAAAGAATATATCTCTCGTACTAACCTGATTGGAATTGTAGATTCTGATTATGCTAGTAACAAGGATAACAGGAAGTCTACTACAGCTATTTACTTCACTTGGGCTGGGAATTGCATTTCCTGGAAGTCTCAACAACAATTTGTGGTAGCCTTGTCCTCAACCGAAGCTGAGTACATGGTTGCTACTGAAGCTGCCAAAGATGCTACATGACTCAAAGGATTGTTAGAAGAAATAGAAAACAAGACTTATATTCCTGTTATATATACTGATAGTCAGAGTGCTTTGTACTTGTGTAAAGATCTTATGTATCATGAAAGAACAAAACATATTGACATCAGGTACCACTACATAAGGAAGAAGATCAAGCACAAGCAACTGGTGATACATAAAATCAAAGGAGATGTAAATCCAACTGATTTTAGAACCAAGATTGTCACATCTGACAAGTTCTCATATTACAGAGATTCTTTGCACATTGAGAATGGCTAAGGAGGACAGCAACAATTGGATTGAGGACGGACAGGAGCACCACTAATCCACTACTGGTAGTATGCAGTTGTAGAACCTGGTTTAGGAGGGCATTTATTAGGATTTAGTTAAACCCGGTTCGTGTCAAACCTTAGATTAGTGGGTATGAGTTTGAGTGTGAGGCCGGTTTGGTTTGATGAAGGGTTGGACAGGGTACTTGTGTTATATTGGTGATGGGTTGATTGCAGGGCCAGTTGGGCCTAGCTGATCGAGGTCCAATAGTAAGTGATCTAGCCCATCTCACTTGTTGATGAAGCGGAATGTACAAAGCGTTGAATGGTTAAACGTTGCGTTGATGATGTTCACTTCGTGGCACTGAGTAGTTAAGCTCTCTTCCTTGTCTTCAACCCTAAGACGGCCGAATTATCTTTACTTAGAACCCTAGATCTGAAAGTGAGCACAGAGAGAAAAACATACAGAGAGAAACATAGTGAGAGAGAGATCAGAGTCGAGTGCTTCGTTCAAGAGTTGTCTTGAGACGTTCTCTGTTGTCTAGATCTTGCTTTGCATCAAAGCACAGATCAATACCTTGGTGGTTTACAGACCTCTCACCTATCCCTGTTTTTCGTTATCTTGTTCTTTGATCTTGAAAGGTTTTTTGTGGCTGTTTTTGTTCGTCCTGTAACCGTTCTACATTGTAACTCTACCTAGTGGATTGGGTTGGCTCTCCCCTCCTGAGATCCCGCAGAGTAGAGCTTATCTTGAACTACGTCACCAAATTTTTGTGTTCATCTGTTTTGAAAGATTGGATCGCTCTAGATCCAGTCAGATTTGAATCGGATTTGTGATAGAGTTTTATCAAATCTTATGATAGCTAAGAAATTCCAGAGTAAATACCGATTGTGGTTGGCATTTCCGCAGTAGGTTTCGGGTTGTGGATGCACAAGAGGATCACCATACACCTCAGAAATTGTTGTGAGCAAAATTTTGTTAAGCATTCAAATGGAAGAAAATCTTTAATTCATGGAGTGCATTCTCACATGGTAAAAAAAAGGTTCCATAGAAATCTACCTTGCTTCAACTCGCTTTGCAAGACCGAGCATGTTCAAAGTGGCCATCACATTTCTCTTGATGGTATTTTCTATGAAACAAATAAATGAGAACCAGATTAAGGCAATCATGGTAATTTTTATACAAAGTCGGTCGTTGATTTTTTTTTTTTGATTTTTTTCATTACAACTCAACAGTCAGTACTTGCATATGTTAGGAGCATAACTTCAATTCAGTTCTCAATAGGCTAAGCTGAAGATTGAAGATTTTTATTTTATGGGGAAAAATATATTGATCAAATATCAATATATTTTTCCCCATTGGATTGTTTAATCTTGATGCTATTAGGAAAGAGAAAATTAACTTTTTGATAGAAAAGAAAAAAATCTTCTACAAGACTACGGCAAGATCACAAAAAGTGAGAATCACTTTTAATTTAAGTATTTTTATTTTCAGAATTGTTCTTAATAAATAGTATTTTAGTTGGTTATTTCAATTGTTGCATGATATGTGTGATAATATTGTATTTAAAATTTAAAATATTTTAAATGGTGATAAAGTTCTTAATTAAATAAAAAATTTTATTAAAAATTAAATTATTTTATCCATCCATAGACATTTAATTAGTTCATATTAATTTATATTTATTTATAGTTTTATATTTATAAAGGTATTACATAATGTAAATTATATTTTATTTCATATAATAATTTATTTAAACTAAATTTCATTGTCTATGTTTTGTTCAAAAATAAATATAAATAATTAATATATAAGATCTTAAGAACAAGTAACAATATTGACGATTTCATATACTCGAATATTGTTCTATTTTATATTATTGTCGGTTACCTAAATTACATCTACTCAAATATTATTCGTGTAATTTTATTTGAATTGTTAATTTATATAATATTTGATAATTTTTGTGGTGAAATTTCATGAATTTTAAAATTGAAAATTGTCTTATTTAAAATTTAATACTGAATCACAAGATATAATATTTAGTTCATATTTATTTAATATAACTTATTTATGGTTTATTGATATAATAATTAAAGTAGATAATATATAGTATGCATGTTAAGAACAAGTAATGTGTTCTATTGGTGTGAGTATAAATTTAGGTTGTGTTTCTAAAATGACGTGACAAAGACATAAAAACTGAAAAGTGAGAAAAGTGAATTAAAATAAATTATTTAGTGTCCTCTAGTTTGGATACTCTAACCGATTCTGAAAACAATCAGTAGGGCGACAGAAAGGACGAGAAACTACAAAGCGAGACAAAAGAGCACAAAATCAAAAAAGTGGGTACTCGCGTAAGATATGAGGTGTTGGTTTTGTTGTAATTAAGGGCCAATGTAGGACAAATATGTCAATACAGCAAAGATTAATGTTCATTTTTAGTCCATAAGTTAGTTTTTGGATATCTTGAAGAATATCATTTATTTATTTTTATTAATATTATTTTACTTTGTCCGAGATTGTTCAAGCAATTTTGTTAATGATTTATTTGTTAAGTATATGGCATAAGTTTTTAAGGTGATGGTTGCACGATTTACAAGTTCTAGTAACTGTATTTTTTTAGTTTAGTTTTTCTTCTGTTGGTAATCTGTTTCTTGAGATATTTCGTAGAAAAATCTTTATTTTAGGTTGTGGGTTAAGTTTTCGAATCTAGTTGCATGTATTAACAAGGGGTAACACCCTTATCCTCCATTAATAGTTGAACAACATATTTGGTTGCAATCCACCCACTTTGGCTACATCGCTAGTCTAATCTATATTGTATTTCATTTTTGGTATAATTATTTTCTTTATTTTATTCGGTATCTTCGGGATAAGGATGTTTTTAGAAATCGTTCTTAATTGTGTTAATATCTCTCTCCCTAGAGTTATTAATTAGTTATTTACTTTGATATTGGTGTTAAATAATTTACATTATGGTTATGTTTTAGTTCTTTCTTCATTTTATCCGAGATCATAATTCTTCATTTAAGTTCCTTTAGATGTATTTCTTTTTCTTGTGATAATACAATAAAAGTATTTTGAATTTGAGTCTATATTTTTAATATGGTTATTTTTAGTTCTTAGTCTCCAATACCGCTTGTGAAAACTCAACAACCAATCTTGTTTGGTCAGTAAATTGTTTTGGACAATTATATCTCTTTGGTTGAAGTTTTGAGCATTTGTTCTTTGAAGCTCGTGAAGTTACATTTCAACAACTTTAATTTGTTTTTGAAAATATTGCTAGTGTTTTTTTTACTCCAACCTTTAGCCTTTGCTTTAATACACTCCATACACTTAAGGGTGGAGCGTAAAATGGGTGTCGGAACTTGGAAGGGGCATGCATATGCTGGAACTTGAAAGGGGCATTCATATGCTGATTTTTTTTACTCCAATGTTTTGAGTGTTTGTTCTTTTAAGCTCGTGAAGTTATAACTTCAACACACATTCCCAGAACTTGGAGGGGACATGCATGTGACGGTCGGTTGATGCCCATACAATACCAAAAGATGGAGCGTGAAATAGGTGCTATAATAAAACCGAGAAGCATTTTAGCATCGTTGTAATTGAATGACCCGAAAAATGTCAACTCCATTCAAAAAATATACAATGCATGGATTAAGATAAGGATGGAAGATGTAGAAGGAATAAGGTCAATCCAACAAGCACTTCATACACTCAAAGAATGCACATACTATGTCAGTATTAAGCGATCTCTGAACTCATATACAATCTACGATTTCTTCTTCACGCACTCAAACTCTAGGCATTATTAGTTGAGCCGGTTTCCCTACGTCGTCATCATGAGCATGGCTTACGAGACCAATGAGTTAATATTATTTTCCAATTTGTAATTCTTATTATGACATGTTATTTTGTACATATCATCTCCCTTGATCTATTTTAGTTTTATTTTTTTGGCTTTTAATTACAAGTGCAAAATGTCATTGTTGAAGATTGTTGAAATCATGAGCACGAAGAAGACGTTTATAGTTTCATTTTTTTCATGGCACAAGAGTCTTACGATCACTATGAGTGTACTCTTGGTAGGTTAAATCAAAGGTGATTGGATAGATCGAGAACATATCGTATGACAATAATATAAATCAAAGGTGATTGTATAGATCGACAACTAGGTCTTATTAAGGCCTTATGTACAATATTCCCATATGTGAAACATATTTTGTGTTGATGAGATATAAAGGAAAACATGCTTTGTTTGAGTCAATGCCCAATGGTTCTTATGAGTGGTGGTTGGCGGAAATGAAGGTGCATTGGTAATTGCATCCTAGGTTGATGGAATAACTCGAGGTTACGTGACTTAGAGACTACAAAGAGAAAATTATCCGAGTTTGGTGCGACTTGTATCACCATCTTTGCACACGACATCAAACACGTAAAAGAAAATACTTGTTTTGGTCTTTCCATATTGTTGCCACAATTGTAATGAGATAGTTATTATATTTTTCAAGTGTGATTTAGTGCACAGTTTGTTCAAATATATCTCGAGAACAAGCATTGGAGGTTTCCACTATGTGGTTGGAAAAATTAATTTGATGGTCAACGATCAAACTCAAAGGATAAAGTTACTTGAGATTTCATGCGAATTCGAAAGGATTTGGATCCACGTTTAGATCTCAATATTTGACCATCTCCACAACAATGTCACCGATGAAAGTGTCACGCTTCTATTGAATAACTACATCAAGGTCTTGAAGATCTACAATGACAAGATATGTTGTGACCAATAATGGAGGCTCGCTTACAGTGTGAGATGTGTGCATGACTTTATTTTTGCCATCTCGACTCGTACACCAACTAGGTTGAATCAGATTCATCTAGTTTGGAAGGTGGTTTCTTGAAGTCTAGAACTAATTGAATATGATGAGCTAACATTATTAACATAAATGTCAACGTGGTTACACTTATTGCATTCGTTCAAGGAAAGAATAGATGCATAGATGTTGGATGAAGACACACTTGAGCGGATGACAAAAACATATCATGAGTCCCGTCTCAACCACCATAAAAGACCCCAATCCAATCAAAACTAAGGGAAGGTCGTCGGGTACGTGATCAACAAAGAGAGAGCCCAACATGTTTGAACATGGAAAACTTCCGGGTCGGGTTCCACTACATGTCGTCTTGTCTACCATCAAGGTCGACCCAATGAAAAGTAGGAGACAAGTGGATACATGAACTATGAAGCATGAACGCTAGAGCCGTCTTCACATAATCGATATTATATATTAGACTCGAAATATCCCCACTTTTGATTTAGAAACTTATTATCTCAAACACTCTTGAAATCTTCTTTTGCGAGATGGAGAAGGTTTATAAGAATTTATTGTTTTCGCGGAGGGTTCAATATTTGGGAGTCGAAATATCCATTTTAACGTTCAACATATTCCGGTAAATGGGTTATTTAGGTTGGTGGATGAGATTTGATAGTTTATAATGATAATGATAATAAAAAATAGAGAAAAAGGACAAGAAACGAGACATATTAATAACACAAAGTGGATGCACGCCAGCCTTGAGACCCTCCCAAAGCCCCCCACGCATTCCCCGGATATTGTCTGCATGCATGGCTGAGAGCGATACATAAGAAAAAGCCCAATTCGCAATTTGTCAATTCTAAGGACTTGTCAAATTACTCTACAGCCTTTTCCTCTCTATTATTTGCAAACTTTCTGCTCAAACTTCACATGCCATCGTACTTGCGTTTTGTCAATATGCATGTTATGTGAGATTCCCATTTCGTATATCGAATGTAGCTCCTTCCCTGCCCGGGATACTTATGATACGACTCCCATTCCCCGCGCTTGTGTACCCGTGATCTATCTAGCAACTGCAACGAACCGTTTATTTGTTCATATATGTGTAACATAAGAAGGCTCGGTTTTTAGTTTGAAAGTTTTGTCTGTTAAAATGCACAACTCGAGTTGATCACTCAAATGTTTGTGTGTTCGATTTCTTTCACTACCGTAGGGTTTTGTTAATGTGGGTATGAGTCCAACACATAAGCCCAGTGAAATTTCATTTTAAAATTAATTGACAATTTATATATTAGACTCGTTAATCCCCTTATTATCAACGTGGGGCTTCATATATTGATACCCTTTGCAACGTACATTGTTACTAAAGAGGATTATGGGATTTATTCTCCATGTCTTGTGGACAAGATTGAACTTTTAGATTTAAAATGATAGAGTAGGCTATATTTAGTATAAGTTTCTATGTATGAAGTTCAAATGGTAAAGGGAAAAGGGCTGTTTGTCGAATTCTCTTTCGAACTTTCAACATTGATTCAACAAATTAATGTACCACGTTTCTTTCTCTACAAACAAAACATAACATGTAGACCAGTAAATCAGTTAAAGTGACCCACCTAGATTTACAAGGTCATCCAGAAACTGAAATTAAAACCCCTAATCCCAAGGCTTCATTTCAACCATCTTAAAATTGGGATGAGCTAAATCTAAGTTCTTATAATATTTTATTTTATTTAATCTTATCCCGCCTTTGACCCAAATAGTGTAGGTCTAATAATATTTAAAAAATAATATGTAGATATACACATAAGTAATTACCGGTGGACCATATTTGCAGTAAACACAATATTACAGTGTAATTTTACTTGTTAATTCATGCAACAGTAAAAGCATTATTCATGCACTGAGCAAGCTAGATACCTATCTATCTGTAAAAGCTATATATGGACCAAACTGAAGACAACAACTTCACCCAATAATTCACAAATCATTAACTACTTTCTGTCAATTTCAATTTTCAATGGCAATAACGGACATGTCAAATATCACATTAAAAAAAAAAAAGTTAACTACACAAAAATTACAGAATTAAGATGAAACCAGGGAGAGGAGAAGATCAGTGAAAGCTCCGATGATGAACTTATGAGCTCGTTTAGGGTTCAATGATAAATAACACAATAAAAGCTCATGTAAGTACTCCCACTCATCTGATAACGATCCATTTTCAGCCGTTGGATTCTGAAGCTCTCTCCATGCTCGAACCATCTCCTCCATTGATGCCTTGAAGTCCACATAAGGGTCCGGTGAGGATATCTGCACCGGAGTGCCGCCCCGAACTACTGTAGTAGTAGTAGCAGTAGCAATACGTGGGTCGGAGTCTAGAATCGAATTGGAGGTGCCCGGAGTTGAGACAAAGAAGCGGTGGGAAGAGAAAACGGAGGAGAAGTCCGGCTGAGAGTCGTCGGAAAAGAAGGATGCGTCGGCGTCTGTGGAGGTGGAGGGCGTCGTCGGGAGATCGTAGAGAGAGTTGAAGCTCTTAACGACGATATCTCCTTCTCGTTCTTGTTCTTGTTCATCGTCTTCGAGGGTGAGAGAGGTGGAGGTGGGAAGACAATGGATTCTTGAGAAGCAAAGATGGAAGTTTTTCTTTAGCATGCTGGGAGTTTTTGAGCAAGGAGAAGTCAGGAGAAGTGATGAAGTTTTTATATTCCAAAAAGTATTAAATATTGTATTTTTTGTAGGAGATTAATTATATAATTAGTCTCGAGCAAGTAAAAAGCGATCTTTCTTTGGTATTGCAGTATATGGGGAGAGGGATTGTTTTGTTTGTGTGTTTATATGGAATGTCACGGTCTCGATTAGAGGGTTTGTCATATAGGACAAGGACATTTTGTTGTGTGCCTACCTAATACGTACTTGCCCCTATTAACTCCTACCAAAGATCGATATACGTACATAAACATATAATTGATGTGGGTATATGTTGTTAAGCTTTCATCACGTTCGGTGGGGTTGGTTGGATTTAGTTTTGATTAATGGTAGATTTTACAAATCATTCATTACCTCTCCCCGTATTTGAATGTTACACTTCGTAGATTAAGTTGGGGTCGGGAGAAATGAAGTCGCTTTCGCCTAGGAATTTGCGGGCGGAGTCGCTTTTCGGGTTGGGACAAGACCACATCTTACGTAAATTGTTAGTGTCATGAGTAAATTCATGGGCAACCAAGAAAAGAATACTGGAAAGCTCTAAAAGTATATTTCGATCTAACATTGAGCTTGTTTAGAGGAATGATACACAATGTTTGGTCACAACGTATTTTGATTTTGATTATGCAAGAGATGTTGATACCATAAGATCTATGACTAATTATGTATTCACTTTTGGTAGTTCTAGTGTGATGGAAGACAACCTTACAACCACGGTCACTTTGTCTACCACATACGTAGAGTTCATGTCATTGACAAAAACAACTAAAGAGGGAATTGGTGAAGGGATTGGTTAGTGATCTAGGTATACATCATGATCATGCTATTGCATATTGTGATAGTTTTAGTGCAATCCGTTTAACCAAGGATCAGGTTCATTATAAGACGACTAAGCATATTGACATCGGGTATCATTTCTTGAGAAGTGAGAAGAGGATCAGGGTGAAGAAAGTAGGAATTGTTGATAATCACGTTGTATTCACCGTGTTAGTACCCTGCAACATGTTCCAACATTGTTTGGACTTGCTAAATGTCAAAAGATTGTTGAGTCCCAATGAACACATATGGATAGAAAGATGCGCTTGAGCCCTTGACAAAAGATCTTCACCTTTGAGGGTTGCACTGAGGCCTTTGAACGTCAGACTCTGTTGTTACAAAAGAAGTTGTAGTGCATAGTTGAAAAAACGAGCACCGTGGAAATACATGCCTCACAACCAAAGGTTGCTATTACACAACAAAGATCGTATTTTTTGCACTTCGTTCAAATAAAAGTTGTAGGAGCTAGTGTAGGCATTGACTAATGCATCTATTATGTCTGTGAGGATTCAAGTCAAGATAGAGATTTGCTAATATGCTTGATGTCACACTTCACAAATTCAGTCAGGGGTTGATACTCGCTCGGCACAAACGGTATGATATTCGCATAGTTTGGGTCTTTATTGTTTGACCCAGTCTTATGCTCGACAACCAAATATTATCTAAGGTTTCATTATCTATATATAGTAACGTTTACCCTTCCTCCAATTATCTACAAATATGTACTCCGCAACTCCTTAATAAAACATTTCTAAAAGTGAATGTAGTCATTATATGATGAACCACTATAATTCACTGTTTTTTTCATTCTTGCTTTTTAAATTATGTTATTTTTCATAATTTCGCACAACATTTACAATAAGATGTAGGAAACACCCTTGTCAAAATTACCCTTACGGTTTGCTTCAGAAGGACTCGATGCCTTTTCTGGGATTGAAAACCTCTAGAGTGTTTCAAGTAGCATTGCTCAAACGCAACCCTTATATGGTTTAAATAAGATTTGAGACACTTGTCCCGAAAATCAACTTTAGTTTATAATTTTTTCTTATATATCTTTCATGTTCTCTAATAATATCCTATAATAAATTTACAAGATAATCGTTAATATTCCCTAAAACAAGTCCTATTTTTCGCTGTTTTATTTTCACATACCTTTTAGTTTAGAGAAAATTGCCTACATTTTGAGTTCGACCAAAGATTAGTATCTAGATTACCGTTTACACGTTAAGTTAACAGATCGGTGTTGAAAATCTGTAGTAATATAAGCTTTATGTATAAGGTAGGTGGACAATTTTACCCCTGATATTCAATACCGATAAATTAACTTAACGTGTGAATAGTGATCTAGATACTAATATTTGGTCGGAATCAATAGGTGATGTACCGTTCTGATAATTTAAACGACGGGGTACTAAAGTTTAGTCAGTATAAAAGATGAGGTATTGTTTAAGCAATTTTCTCTTTAGTTTAATTATAATTGATCTTAAACTTCTATCTTAAGATGAAAATGTCTTCTTTCTCCTATAAAATTGTTCGTATAAAATCTAGTTGTTAATTTGTAATGAAAAAATTGGATTAAACATGTTTTTTTTTAGGTTTTTATTTTGTATACCCCTTTAATTTTATCCAATATTTAACCTAATGTAATGTATAGTTATTTGTTTGTGTAAAATACAATCTATATATCTATATACTATATTAAATCTAAAACATTTCCTTCAACGTGGTTCATCCTATCTTATATTATACCACGTGTCATTTTCTTATAATTTTAACAAAATTATATATATATATATATATATATATATATATATATATATATATATATATTTACCATATTAAAATTAGTCAATAATGTAATAGTATAATTATCCTATAATAGAAGTTATATTTATCTACTTACCATACATGTCTTTTTATATATCTACACATATACATAAATATAGTTAAAATATACTAATAGATTTATTATTTAATGATAAAAATTATACCAAAATAACTTTATTAGTTATACATATATTTACTATACTAAACATACTTTTTTTATTTATGTACAGATGCTAATGTATTTTAATTTTATTAAAAAATTGAAGAGATGATTTTTATTAAACTTCTATCAATTAATATATTTTTTAAATAAAAAAGGTGTAAATAATAGATTTTATCTCCTTATTTTTTTAAATATAATAATTTAGTAGTATATTAAAATTGTACATACTAAGGGTGATTACTTTTCTTTTAATCTATATCTATATATCTATATACTATATTAAAGGCAAAACACTTAATCCTATGTGTCACTTCCTAAACTCTTCGTTGCCACATGTCATTTTTTTCGTAATTTTGATTTTTCGGAAAAAATATATACATATATAGACTATATAGTTGACATCCTACATATTATAATAATCATCCTATAATACGTAATATATATACTTACCAAATTTACTCTTTAAATTTCTACGTTATACTGGAGCGGTGGAATGGAAACGGAATGGAATCGAATAAGGGTTGAGAAAAGAAATAGAATGGACGAGATTACTTTTATGTGTTAAAAACCTCTAACCAAACATAGTTTTTGATTGATTCGGAATCATTCCGTTATCGGGAATGATTCTCGGTGCTTCCAAACGAGCCCATATGTTAAAATCATATAATTCACAAAATAATATCTTATATATAAACAATTTTATTGATGTAATTAATATGTGTGTAATGATGTCATGCATTTATATATATCTATATCTATATATCTATATACTATATTAAAGCAAAATATCTCGAAGCCACGTGTCATTTTCTTATACATTGGATAACACGTGTTATTTTCTTATACATTGGATAACACATGTCATTTTTTAATAATTTACATTTTACTATTAATATTTTATCTATTATATTTATTTTAATAGTTAATTATATATACTTCATTAACTACAATGTAGTTATTTTTATCTTATAAGTCAAGATAAAATAAAATCATACTAATCTAAAAAGGCAATTTATAATTATTTGATATCATTATAATCTAAATATATTTTAATTCTAATAAAATAGAATCTCATGTATTTCTTTCCTAATATAATAGATTTGATAAATTTTATTTTAAACTTTTATTTTAAATTAGCAAAAATTCTAATATATTACATTTATCATAAAGATGTACTTTTTAATAATAATATAAAGAAAAATACATTTAAAAATACATTTTATGTTATTTTTAAAATAAAATCTCTGCAAAGCACGGGAACTACATTAATATCTATATTAAGGGAGACGTTTTTTTTGCCACGTGTCCGTCCAAGAATTAAATATTTTAATAAATTATTTAAATTAGTTAAATTAAAAAACTGAAGGATTGGATCAGAAAGTTTTATATTTTTATTTTTAAAAAAAATCTATGTCCAACGATATTTGCTGATATTTGTTTACAAATAACGATTTAAACAAAAATATTTTCCTTAAAATTAGTTTACAAGTAAATACTTCTGTGTCCCAGCAAAACAATTTTCTTAATATTAGGATTAGTTTAAAATAAATATTTCTGACCATCCAGGAATAAAATATTTAAATAAATAAAAAATTCCATGAGATATTGTTTGTTTTACAAACCTTCTTAAACAATTACTTTTGTGTAATAATTTATAGATCGTGTAATTATTTAGTAACTCAAAAATATTCATATTTATTAAAAATAATTATGCCTCCAATTTTTTATGAATAAATATTTAAAGTTTTATTCAATATTTTATCAAAACTGATAAATAATTACTTATCGATTTATTTAATCTATATTTATATACAACTATTAAAGCCAAAGCACTTCGTCATACGTATCACTTTCTTATCAATTCGATGACACATGTCATTTTTATGTAATTTTGATTTTTTTAGATATGTATAGATTTATAGTTTACATCTTATATATTAAAATAACTATCTCACATGGTACATAATAATATATACTTACCAAACGTACAATATCTATATACTAATATTAATCACTATCCGATCTTTTGCCTTTTTTAACTAATACAATCAAATTTAAATATTATAATTAAACTATTTATATTAAAATTAAGTGGTTATTGTTTTGCATATGTACATTGAGAAAAAAATTGTTCATCTAGAATCTAGATGTACAATTTTATTGTTTAATATATACGTAAATAATATTACGCTATTATTGTTAAAATATATATCTATATACTAATAATAAAGTAGAAGCCTTTAATGCCACGTGTTATTTTTTCGTTCTTTTTGTCACATACAATTTCAAAACACACTCTCATTTTAAAAAAAAAATAATAAAAAATTATATAAACTAACGAAATATATATATATATATATATATATATATATATATATATATATATTAATATTTAAAAAAACACTTAAGGTCATGTGTCCTTTTATAGTGCATTTCATCACGAGTCATTTTAACGTTCAGTTTCATTTAAGACCTTTTTTTATTAAGAACATGTAAACTATCTTTTATTTAAAATATCCCTTTTCATTTTTATTATCTTTTACTTTCTCTTATAATATTATCTTCCAACTCACTTTATCTTTGTTATACATCAAATATCTTTATTTTATAAATAATAGTATATAATTACATAAACCATTAATGGTTCCATATATTTTTATATTAATTTTGTTTGTAAAAAATATTCTAAAAATATTAAATACAGATATGTCTATTTTTAAATTAAAATTTTATTAAATATATCCGTGCATGGCATGCACGGGTATTACACTAGTCATTCATTCATGTAAACATAGTTGTTCACTCTTGTTAAACCCATTAGAACTTTCCGTTTATTATCTCAAATAGATATTGTACGTCATTTTTGTTGTAAAATATAATTGTTTGTTTATTCATTCTTCATATAATTGTTCATTTAAAATACAATTAGGCATCGTACATCTTAAACGAATCCATATATTTACTTTAAACACCCTTTAATTCCGCACTAAAAGTGCGAAATGAGTGTTTAGTTAATTTCGCACTTGAGACCCAAAAGCGAAATTGGTTTCACACTTGAGGCCCAAAAAACGAAAATTGATTTGATCAATTCCGCACTTGGGAGCCGAAAGTGAAATTGAGTTTAATCGATTCCGCTTTTGCGGGAAATATATCTCATCATCAAAATTTGTATGACTATCAATTGAGTTACTTCATGTTTCTTTTTTTCGTATTTGCAGGAAACAAAATGAAGAACCGAAGATGAAGAGCTCTCTCCAAACTATCGAAGCATGTACTCTCATGTAAAGTTACTTATTGTATACATTTATCTTCAATGACACTACTTGTATTTTTTCTTAGTGCCTTTCATTAATTCTTCATCATGGTCAGAACTATCTCAATTGAAAGTACTATTATTAACCAAAATGTGAATTGGCAACGCGGATATTTTAATGATTCAACGGTAAGTAGAGGGTAAAGTAAGAAAGACAAAAGCAACACAAACCCTAGTGGGAAAATTGGCGCAGATACATTTATCAAAAACCAAAAAACGCTCTCTTTTTCGTACTTCCCCTTTGTTTGCCGGAGTTAGGCGTGTTTCGCCTTCTCCGCCTTAGCGTGGCTGCCCGGCCACGCCCCCTATCCCCTGTCACCCTCGCCAGGCCTTGTGCCTCCCCGATGGGCGGCTCGAAGCGGTCTAAGAAACTCTCGATGAAGCTTTTTGAACTGCACCCCCACCCTAAACATTGCAAGCCTCCATCTGACCCCTCAAGTCCTTTCGATGTTGTTCCAGAAGACCTCATTCGCTCAAACAACGCAGGCTTTCAAAGCCCCCTTGATCCAGGCCCCTGCATATCCTCACCGATCTCCTTCCCCCCTCTCCCTGCGTCACCCAAGGTGAACAACTGCCCAGTTACCACACACCAAAATCCCAGTGATGTTGCTTCAGTATACCCCTTCAACAATCCTCTACATGCTCTTGTGCAGCTGCATGCTTTTGTACATATTACCCATATGCATGCTCCTGTTAATCAGCCTGTTGCTTCAGGCTCCCCTCAGATCACCAACAACGAAGCTATTGACACCCTACCACCTCACATTCCCCCGGTTTTTACTGAACCCCCACATGCTCAGGCCATACACAACACCACCACTTCACCTACCTCGACCCCTTGTTGCCCCTTTGATCTTGACATCCCAAAAGACACTTTCAAAAGCATCCTATCAAATGCGACCTCTTGGAACCACGTGCCCCTTCCCTTTTCCCCGGGCATTGAAGGATGTGCTATACACTTCTCTAGTGATGATGTCTCTAATTCTATCTTGAAATGGAACCTATCCCTTGTTGGTTTTCCCTAGGAGGTCCTTTGACCTTCCAACATATGAGAAACTATGCTGCCATCTCCTGGAACCTCGTAAAGCAACCAAAAATCCTCTGAAATGATAATGGTGTTTTTTTCTTTCATTTCGCTAACGAGGATGACCTTAACACTATCCTTCTTGGGAGCCCTTGGATCATAAACGGAGCGACTTTCCTCCTACTCAAAAGATGGCAACATGGGATGTCACTGGACTATTCAAGTCTCTCCTTAGTCCTAGTTTGGGCTTCACTCCATGATCTTGATTATCGGTTCTGGTCTCCTCGAATGCTTGCAAAGATTGGCTCTGCTCTCGGGATCCCTCTCCTTACCGACTCATGTTCTACTAACTAGGAAAGACTCCTGTTTGGTCACAAATGCCGTACACTAGACCACACTTCAGCTCAACGCATCACCAAGGTTCACCAGGCATACTCCGTCTCCCCCCCCAAACAGGGGCCCCTCCTCCCAACTCCGGATGCCTCCCTAAGCCTACCCTCTCCTTCTCCCATACCACAAAACCAAAGCAAACGCCCAAATCTCCCCTTAGAAACTAGGTTGGGGTCTCTCCCTGACCCTAGCCAACCCGCTGAGGTCATCTTGGAGAAATAGTATGCACCCCTAAAATACACGCTTGGCCACGGCCAATTCAAAAACCCCATGTTGGCCAATATCATCCAACCAAAGGTAAACAACTGCCCAGATATCACACATCAAAACCCCAGTGATGCTGCAACAGTCATGCCCTCTACCTCAACCCCTTCCTCCTCCCTCCTTCCCCAAACTTCATCTCCTTCCCCATCACCCTCACCTCCAAAGCCTACCAACCCCTACTTGCCCGTACCCACCCCTTCCAGCGCCAAGGGCCCTGGAGGAATCAACGATGTTTCCAATGTATATTAACCTATGTGCTTGGACCATCAGGGGTTTAAACCACCTCATCAAGAAGCAGGCCATTCGTAACATGGTTAAGAACCACAAACTCGACATCATAGCCATCATTGAAACTAGACTCACCGATACAAAGATGATCACTCTCTCAAACCTCATTCCTCATTGGAGTCACACATCAAAACTCTCCACTGAATTCAGATGCCGTATTTGGATTTGGTGGAACCCATCCTCCCTTCACCTCACCACCATCCTTGCTAGCAACCAAGTCATTCATGTCACGATTACCCCTAATGACCATGGTCAATCCTCCCCTCATGCAAGCTCTTTTGCTTCCTCATTCATTTATGCCCATAATCGGCCTGAGAACTACAAGCCCCTATGGGATGCTATTGCCACCATCAAGCAGATTAACTCTCATGCTCCTTGGGTTCTCTTGGGCGACTTCAACACCACTTTGAGCCCTGATGAAAAAGAAATGGAGCACCCTTCCCTAACCTCTCAACATTCTAGTGAGCTTGCTGATTGTTTCTCGGCTAACTCTCTCCATGACCATGACTTCTCCGGCTGTAAGCTCACTTGGAACAACAACCAAAATGCTAACAAAATTTGGTGCAAGCTCGATCGGATTGTTGTTAACCCCTCATGGATCAACTACTTCCCAAACTCTTCAGCTTTCTTCGACAATGCTAGTATATCTGACCACTCCCCTGCCATCCTAAGCATCAACAACTAGCCACCTACGCCAAAACGCCAAAAACCACATGCTCCTTCTCCTGTCCACTCCTTTGTGTCATGGTCTTCTCTTGTCCCGAGTGAATACTCCAAAAACCACATGCTCCTCCTCCTCAAACTTCGGCGCCTCAAACCTGCCCTTAAGCGCTTCCCTAGTGTCAAACTTGAAGAGTTGCACACCACCATTGATAACCTGAAATCCTCCCTGACCACAACACAAAACAATCTTCAAGCCTCCCCCCTCAACCCTACCCTTTTTAGCCTGGAGCGTCACTATATTGCTTTGCTTATCTCGATTATGGATTTCCTAAGAGTTACTCTTGCCAGCTCTCCAAAGCATCGTGGACTAAGCATGGTGACCAATGCAACAGTTATTTCTTCAAGAATATAACTGCTCGTAGAGTGTCCAACGCTATCAAAAGCATTCTCAACCCTCTTGACCCAGCCAGTAGCCCTACCCAAGATCCTGAAAAGATCTCCAATATCCTAACTAACCATATCTCCACAATCCTCAACCCCGCCACCCCACAAAATCCCCATAACCTCTTCCTTGATTGCTGGCTTCCTACTATCCACCCGGATCATGCGTCTAACCTTAGCATAACCATCACCCCAAATGAAGTTAAAACCGCTCTCTTTGACATTGGGAATCACAAAGCTCCGGGGCCTGACGGTTTTAACTCCTTCTTTAAAAAAATCTTGGAACATTACCTGTCATGACTTTACTAAAGCCATCATGGACTTCTTTGAGATCGGCTCTTTCCCCAATTCTTTCAACCACACATCCATCTCTCTGATTGCCAAAAAACCAAACCCAATGTTGCCCTCCGACTATAGGTCTATCTCATGCTGCATTACTACCTATAAGGTCATATCCAAGATCTTAGCTTCAAAGTTGAATGAAGTTCCCCTCCATCATTGGAAACTATCAGGGTGCCTTCGTAAAGGGTCATTCGATCAAGTATAACATCCTCATTTCCCAGGAGCTGCTTAAATAGTATAACCATAAACGTATCTCCCCTCGTTGCGCCCTCAAAGTGGACATTACCAAGACCTTCGACTCGATTGATCACATCTTCATTTTAAACTGCCTGGGTAGGATGGGCTTTCCCTCTAAGTTCATTCGTCTTTTGGAGGCTTGCATTGCCAAGCCCTCTTTCTCGATCAATATGAATGGAACCCTAAAGGGACATTTTATGAGCTCCAAGGGCCTTTGCCAGGGCTGCCCCTTATCCCCTCCCCTTTTTGCCATAGCCTTTGAAGTCCTATCCTCTATGATCCACATAAACACCTCCAATCCCAACTTCAACATACATAAAAAATGCTCCTCCCCCCGCATCACCCACCTGTGTTTCGCTGATGATATTCTTCTTTTTTGCAGGGGTGCTATTGGCTCAATTAACATCCTGAAGCAAACTCTCACTCATTTTGGAAACTATTCGGGTCTTCACATAAACCTCAGCAAATCCAGTCTCTATCTTGTTGGTATTCATGCGTAGGATCAAAACAGCTTTGCTAACTGCACTGGGGTTTCACTTGGCACTTTCCCTTTCATCTATCTTGGAATCGCTATTAGTACCAAGAGACTTAGAAATGCTGACTACCTCCCCCTTATCACTAGGATCACACAAAATATTAACTCCTCATGCAAGAAATCTCTCCTATGCAGGTAGGAAGCAAATCATCTCATCCATCCTCATTCCTCTTCAATTCTATTGGTGCTCGGTCCTTCCCTTCTCTTAGGCCGTTGTGTTGAAGATTAATGGTTTGCTTCGTTCTTTTCTCTAGTCGGGTAAGGAGTCGAGCCCGAGAGCTCTTATTGCTTGGGATATTGTCTGCTCCAATCTGTCTGAAGGTGGCCTTGGCTATAAAGAGCTCCTTTTTTGGAATAGGGCCTGCATTTCCAAGCTGATCTTTGAATTGAATTCCCACCCACCTGACCATGATCTATGGACTAGCTAGATTCTTAACAACTACTTCAAGAATCATTCCATATGGTCCTGTGAGCCGAGCTACAAATACAGTTATGATAGCATGAATTACAGTCTATATTTTTGGGGTTAGTTTGGACGTTTTATCTTCAATAATTTGCATGATTGCATGTATAATATGTGATTATATTACCATTTCATCTACCTTTGCGGGAATCGAGGTCTACACCTAGTTTTGCTGTAATTGTAGGTAAAATGGCACGTTTTGCATAAAAAAGGAACAAAAGGAGCTATGGAGTCATTGGAGCTACATTGAGGAGCATAAGGAACCATCCAGGAAGCATAGCCATGGATTTACGATTCACTTTGGACCAGTTTTGAGAGATTTCACATTCAGTTATGACTCACCTCGGTTGACCAGAGATTCATCTCGACCGAGGTGATCCAGAGACGCCGACTCGACCGAGGCGAACACCTAGGACGCGGCGAGAATATTTTATTCTTGGCTGAGATCTTTTATCTTTGGAAGGTGATCTTATATTTTTGGGCTTGGCTCCTGGAAGGAAGGAGATCTTATATTTTACCTATTTTTATGGGAAAAGATCTTTTTAAGATATTTTATCTTTAGAGGGTTATTTTCCTATAAAAAGGGTTGGATTTCCCACAAATCCGGCATCCGCTATCACCCTCGCTTATCTAGCATACATCGCCGCAGCCATACTCCAGTTGGGAGTTTTGAAGAACCTTTTTGAAGGTTGAAGGAAGATTGAAGATCATAGCTTTTATAGCTTTTGAAGGGTTTTGTAAGATTGTCTTTAATTCCCTTCCTTGTTGTCTTGTCTTGTTGGATTGCTATCCAAGGAACGCTTTGTTGTGATATTTGATTCAGTTATTGAAGTCTTTTTATTAAATTCTTCTTGTTCAAATATTCACCTTCTTCCCATATTTTTGATTAATACTTTCACAATGATGATGAGTGGCTAATTTCCTTGTGTGATTCTAGGGTGATTGGCTGAAGGTTGTGGGAAAAACAATGATAGAATAGTCTTAGACTCCAGTAGGACCCTGAAAGTTCGAGTCTTTAACCTTAACCCTAAGCATCTCGTTCAGTCGATGAACATCTCGGCCGGGGTGGAATCTGGCTGACCGAGGTGACTTATCTGATCCTAAACTGAGAGTTAAGTGTTAGAGTTTGCCAAATCCTACCCTTATTACATCTTTCCTGGTTCAAAGCAAGCTTAGGATGAGACTTACCCGGTAATTCCTTAGTTTGTGTACCAACGATCATAAGTGTAGGTAATAAAGGTTTATCCTTTATTGGGGTTTGAGTGTGCTTCCATCCCATCTTTGTGAGTTAGCCTGAGACTTACCCGGTAAAGGTTGATTCTATTCCCTTAGATGGTGTGTTAGTTTGAGGTTATAGTTCTTCATCTTCATTCCTTGAGACTTACCCGGTAATAGGAGTTACGGTTTAGGATTAGTGAGTAGTGAGACTTACCCGGTGATCTACTCCACTCTAGTAACACCTTCCCCTTGCAAAAATCTCAGCTTTGTCCGCTTATCTTTAGATCTTGAGTTGGAACCACAACTAGACGCTTTGATCCCTAGAATTGCATGTTTGCTTCATTGACTTCTTATTCATCTTTGATTGTGTTAATTGCTCTTGTGGTTAGTATTCACGAAGCTTACCGTTATTGACTTTGTTTCACCGAGTCCCTGTGATCTACCCCTGGAATTCCTTGCTTTTTACTACGATTGACCCGTACACTGCGGGTTCGCATCCTTGTTTTAAGCGTACGTCTAGGGTTATAAATTTAAAGCTTGCACAGTTACACTTGGAACTCCATCCTTAAAGCCAAAAACGACCTTCATGCCTGCCTTAATGGCCGAAACTTCACCTCTATAACAAAAATGCCTAATGGGAAATTCTCTACCACCGCAACCTACTCCATCCTCAGACCTATGCTGCCCTCCCCCACCCCTATGGACTGGAGATCATTTGGAAGACTTCAAACATTCCAAAATGCAGTTTCATTTCGTGGATTGCAAGTCACCAAAGACTCCCCACCCTTTCCAAACTCCTCTCTTAGAACATTGTTCAAAATGATACTTGTAAGCTATGTGGTAGACATTCTGAAGATGAAGACCATTTGTTTCATGCTTGCAGGTTCTCCTCCCTCACCCTTGATCTTATTTCTAGATGGACTCACACGCCTACCCCCTATCCCTACAAGACCAACATCTGGACTTGGCTACACCTCTCCAAACCCCACAAGCGTGACCTCATTGCGCATATTAGAACTGCCACCATCAGTGGATTTGTTTACTTCGTTTGGAAGGCTAGAAATGACCTGATCTACAATCACAAAGTCACTGACGAAACTTCATGTGCTCACAACATTATTCAACCTACAAGAAGACACTTTGCGCACCACTGGAAGGAAAGATCCTCAAACTCACTTGCTTGGGCCAACCGACTTGGCATCCACCTCTTTTAATTCTACTCATCTCCCATTTATCTGTATGCTAGTCTAAGATGACTCTCTGTAAATTCTTCCCCTTTTCTTTAATACAATATCATTTTAAAAAAAAAGTAAGAAAGACAATGGTTGGACAAGACGTTATCGAAGACAATGAAGACAAAGAGACTGGTAGCAAATGAAGATGGTGAAGTCAAGGATAGTGGAGTTGTGCCTTACATTACTCTCAAATTATATTTTTAAATTTTTTTAGCTATTAAATACATTTAAAATTTTACTTTAAGTATCTTTAATTTTAATTGTTGGTATTATATAATCTCATGCAAACATTTACTTTTGTTTAAAGACTTTTATTTATAATAAGTTGCACACTTCTTTATAATGAGTTGTAGATTTTAAATAATTTATTTGTTTATACATGATATTAACATTATTTGAATTATATTTTTTTCTTATGTTTTATATTATATAAAATATAAAAAATGACCACAATATATACAATTTAATATATTGAAGGTGTATATATATGCTTGAATTTGTCACCAAATTGTATGTATTTTAAACATATATTAAATTGATGATATATAACCTATATGAAACTCGAAAGAAAAAAACTATTCATTCATATATTTAGAATAAATATTAATACGTGACCCATGCAGTGTACGGGTAATACATTAGTTGCTTTATTATTTGGTCTTTCAAAGGTAAAATTATTATAATCTCAAAATTGGTAGGATCCTAAAGCAAAATTTTAAAGACGAAGGGATTAAAAGTGGGGGTCGATAGACATACCAGCGGAAATCTCTAATAGTCGTCACAACTACGCACTTCGCGAGCGTAGTTGATAGGGTCCTTAACTACGAATATGGGGTGCGTAGTTGGAAGTCATGAAAAAAAAAAAATTCAATTACGCATATGGAGAGTGTAATAGTAATTTAAAAAAAAAGTTATTTTGAAAACTTTTACTAGGCTCCCCATATACATAGTTATGATCACTATTAGAGATTTTCACCGTTACATTTACAAATGTTAAGAGTAACATATAATAAAGCAAGCATAATTTACCATTTTGCATAAATTTCCAATAACAGTCACCACAAAATGAATTAAAGGCGACACTGTTGTTAAAACTTTAAAGTAAGAGATTCAAACAAAAAAAAACCTTAAAAACAAAAATATGTGGAATTGCTTAGCTAAGGAAAAATTTTCGAAATTATTCGTGAAGGAAATTCTTGAAAAAACAACTTGTGAGTTGTGATAGGTGACTTAATTAAGGAAAGGAAATAAAATAGATAGAGCTTGAGGTTATTTTTGAACTTTTTTTTAATTAAAACTATTCAAGAAAGTAATATTTATGTAAGAAAATAATATGGTAAAGACGAAAAATAGGAAACTAGAGAATGCATTCCAAAAATTATTTAGGGTCCGTTTGGATGCAAGTAAACAAGGGTTGAAGTTGAAGTTGATTTTCTCAATTTGCTTTATCTTTAGTTCGGTGAAGCTTCATACGAGAGTTGAAGTTGAAGATGAACTAGTTGAAGCTGATAAAAATTTTGGGAAAATCTTCAACCGATGAGAGCCAGTTTATCAAGGTTGAACGAATTCTTTCACATTTCTACCCTCAAAGTTGACCCTTTGTTCTTCAGAAGTGTTCTTCGCTACTTCTTCGTTCATCGATCGTGTCTATGAAGTAAATGTCTTCTTCTTCTCTTATTTATTGATTATTGTCTCATTTCTTGTCATCTCTATTGTAGGCAAATAAGTTGGAGATTTTAACGGAACCCTAACTTGTAATACCCGAAAAATTTAAATTCCGTTTAATACTGAATTTGACCGGATTCCGATCCGCCAACTTTTAGCCTTAAAATAAAGAAAGAACTAGATGTAAATTCTATCATTTTATGTGACCTTAGTTCACATAAAATGATAATTTATGTAACCGGAAATAAATTTTGTACCTCTAAAACAAAATAATAACTTATTTATATACAGAAAATAATTCCGTAATTAATCCCGCAAATTTTTCTTTCGATCCGGGACGAGTAACGAGTTTCCGTATCCCTTGTTTTAATGGGTGGGCACGCCGGATCTGGCCCACCACTAAGCCCAATCACCTACCGCCAGCCCACTTCCTTTTCTGGCCCAAAGTTTAACCCTAACCTAATTAAATTAACCCTAATCTAATTACGCTCTAACCTTACCCTTACCCCTCGTACTGCCGCTTCTCTCTTCAGCAGCAACCGGCGGAGTCTATAATCACGAATCAATCGTAAGTCCGACAACCACCAGCAGCCGCCGACCTTGCCGACCCAGGTATGCCGCTATCCCGTCTTCCGCCTTCTTCTGAAGAACATAGCCAGCAGCCTTCCGCCTTCTTCTGCAGACGACACAGCCAGCAGCTTCCGCCTTCATCTGCAGACGCCGCCGCCGTCCGCATTCCTCGTTCGCCGGTGACAGCAACCACTAGGTGAGTCGGTTCCCTCCGTCTATCTCTTCTCCTCCGCTCGCCGCAACTGCTTGACAAACCCCAACTTCGGGAGCCGGTAAAGTGCAGCCGAGGTGAGCCTCCTTCTACCTCCCCTTCCTGTTTTCATCTTCCAGCACCGATACGTACCTCACCTAGTGCCGACAGCAGGATGAGGAGGCCTCCATCACCGGCAAGGACGCTGAAACCGTGCAAGTGCAGCCCTATCCAGACCATCGTTCTCAGCACCGAGTCCTGCTACACCTCGTCGATCGATCGAGCCTCAAATCCTCCTTCAGTCGTTACAGGTAGGGTCAAGATATTCTTCCTTACCTTCCCTCCTGGTTAGCTTATTACAGTGACTCATCACCCTTCTTTCTTGTGCCGGACGAACCTTCATCTCGATCCAATTGGATGTGGACAGGGAGACCGAGTAGAGCCAAGCCTAGTCCCGATTCCCTTAGTTTCATGGTACTGAACGTCAACTGTAACATCGAAGCACCACCAGTGCAGCAGTCCGGTATGATCTTCACGCTCTCCTTGTTTCCTGTAACATAAAATGTTAAAGAGTGTATATGTGTGTTAGAGCCTTTGCAAGGAGTTTCGAACCTAAGACTTGTGGGATAGATTTAGACAATTTTGGTGGAAAGTAGGAGTCGAACTAGAGACCTTTGGATGAATGTAAGGGTGTTTTAAGTAGTCAGCAAGACTCGAAATGGAGACCTTCTGCACTCTGTTTCATTCAGCTTCGACCTGCTGATTTTAGGACCTTGTTTCTATAGCTTAAATCGAGAATCCACCGTTGAATTTTTGATATATTGTAGATTGAAATATGAAGTTTACTGTGTTAAAATTTGGGAGAAAGTTAACGGTCGGATTAGAACTTACGAGGGCTTAAAGTAGGACAGTTGGGCTGTTTTTTTACAGCAGAAGAAAATTGGCTAAGTATAGAAAATTCAGCTTTTGTTCCAACTTGTGAGATTTATGGGAGAGGGATAGTTGAGTTTTGTTTTGAGATCTTTACCCCTATGTTTAGTATGTATATCATAGAGGAGCTAGGATTTTCTTTTGGAATTTTTATAACCTTATCCAAGCGGCGTTTATGAACCCAAAATCAGACTTTAACGACTATGGTATAAATTAAGAATGTTGGATAACTCTTATAAAACCTTACTAAATCCTTACCAAACTTTTCAATGAGAACTAGATTATGGACATAGGTTCTAAAAGAAAATTTTAAAACTAAATGATAGACTTTGAGAATTTTCGGCACTAAGGGTAAAATAGTCTTTTACCGTAAGAGAGATTTTTCCGTAATTCCTTCGCATGAGGTTGGACATCTGGATGTGATTTTGATCCACATGCCTTATTTGACAGGCGTTTGAGTTACCACGGGTTCGGACCGGGTTGAGATTTGAGAAAGCGATTTTTGATCAAGGTAAGTCCATGTGACTTACTTAGCCGGTTTCTGGATGTTAGTTGAATGATAATGGTGGTGTGTGCGATGTGTGTTTATAATAACAACTTGTTAGGACGACCGTGATTATTATGTGTTAAGGCCCAAGTGTATGTATAACGGGCCGTGACATCACTGCCCAGCTCTGCCAGGAGACTGGGAGGTTCTCTATACCCAGACCATCTAGGTACACGGTGAGATGCATCGGATCCACTCCTGATGGGTACAGGGGGGCGGAGGCAAGGTTTGGGAATCCCTCGTGTCACAAAATAAGTATCATTAGAGTGAATGACTTAAATGAAGATAATAAATGGATTGTTTGAAAGCATGATGAGTGTTTATTATTTTATGTGTGTGTGTGCTATTATTATTCTCCTAATGTTTAGATAACTAGCTAATGGTTGTTTTGTTGTGTTTTTAGATTTACCGCAGGTTAGAATAGCAGCTGAGTGATCCGGAAGTAGTGGTCAGCCGGGTCTCCGTACTCCTTAGAGTGGGGGTTTGGGTTGTGGCTCTGGTGTTCTTTCCTTTTGTTATTACAGTTAGTTTGTTTCCGTTGTTTAAGTACTGTAGGCTGTTAGACCTTGTTGCATTCATCCTTTAAAAATACATTTTTATGGATTTCGGTTTTCCTATTTGTGTCTTGTTGCAAGATCCTAGTAATATTGTTGTCAAACTGAGGTCGGGACCCATTGTGAGGTCCTAACCAGTAACGTTCCGAGTTCTGAGAATTCGGGGTGTTACAACATGGTATCAGAGCTCTAGGTTGGCAACAATGGCACTTGAAATCTTCTGAAAGATCGAATAAGTAATTAAGCAGAACCCGAAAAGGGATCTGAGTTTTAAAAGGACTTTTGATTTTCAAAATGCATGCATAGTCTGGTTGGGAATAGAAAAGTACGGCTGACCACCACTACTACCGCGGATCTCAGTATGCTTAGTTTAGACTTATAGTATTGTACAATTATGTATGTTACATAAATATCTATATATATGTAGAATGTTGTTGCCCTAGAGGATATGGAATATCCTTTAGTTGGGTTATCATGATGCGATCATCGCCTCATGATAAAACGTTTGGAAATCTTAAAGGGTAACTGTAAGAAGATAGTGGACTCATACCCCAGATTGGAACATTACATTATGGCGGACGCCCTGGTGGTTTCTACATTTGTCCGAAGAACGAGTGGTTAAGGAGTTGGGGATTACTAGAGGATGTTAACAATAAGGAAAAACGGGCGAGAGAAGAATATCAAGCAATTCAGATAGAAGTATTGGAAAATCGTACAAGGATTTTAGCGGTATGACGACGAGAGGTGAAACTCAAGATGCATGTAAGGACTAATAAGAGCACGGATTGAAGAGGACAACATCAAGACACCATTCAAACAAAGTATAGTACAACTACACTTGGCGGGTTAAAGGACACTACAACCAAGGTGGATGCTACCATAAACAAGTATGAACATGAGAGTATGAAGAAACTAGAGTGTTAACCCAGATGTAAAAGATTAAAGGAGTACCAAGACAGAGATTTACGATCGAGTTTAAAAGACAAAAATTTATAAATTTCATAACCATGGAGATGGGTTGACTCCTTTAGAGACACGAGAATGTTGAAGAAAAGCACGACACAAGTATCGAAGATAGTAGAAGTCTGAAATTGAGACAATGAATTTCCATGAAGGTAATGTTACAAAACAACATCCACCGAAGAAGAAGCACGTGCGGGAATGATCATGATGGACTTGAGGGATCATAATAACTACTCAATCACCAAGAGACTTAAGTTAACCATATTAGTGGGTCACTACAAAGAGCTGCAGGTAAATGGGTTTGTAAACTATCACAGAAGGTTTGATAAACCCATAGATGGCAGGTGAATAATGCAACTAGACTCAGATAAAGTGATCTGTGTATAAACGGATAACCTATAAGGGATAAGTTTTCACCTTGTATATCCGCATAGAAAGAGATAGAAGGAAAGTAAGTCTACGATCTGGTAGAAGACCAACTACAGACTAAGTAGTAATAACGGAGAATTCACACGTTTGAGTTGACCAGTGATGACCGGTTGTAGATAAGAAGAATAACATCAGATTTACTAAAGAATGTTACTGACATATGGGGATCTCTACAAAAGATCAACGACGACAAGTGTAAAGTTAAACCGATACAAGTACCAGTACCCTTAATAGTAACATGGAATGAGTTCGAGCCAATATCTCTAATTAAGAATTTAAGGAGAAGATTTTGACGGCCGGGAATGACCCCATAGGTCTTTAAAGAGATTAAGGAAATGGTTGGGAGCAGTTTCTTACCTTCGGGCTAAGAAAAAGGTACAGTTCACAATAGTACTAATGGATTGCATAAGGAGAACTAGAGGAGTAAGAAGAAGCAGATGATTTTAATTATGACCAACGTCAATCAAGGCCGAAGGTACTTAACATGCCACACATATGAGACTGATGGTGCTCTCCCGAGGTTTACGGAGGAAGCCTTTTTGACTAAAGATGTCACATAGAATAACTACAGTTATAGAGACGCAGCAACATAGAGATTATGACCTTAGTGTCTTGGTAATATGTCTCATCGAGTGGTGAAGTGATTGAAGATGGAATCTGCACGTTGGCTAGAACATACATGAGAAGGAGGAAATTAGAATGACTAAAGGTTGCTAAATAGATCCGGTATTACCCCAATAAGATAATTACCGAAAGGTGTCTATATAAGAGTAATGTGAAATGGTGGGACTCCGATGAAAATTCAAGTTCAACTGATGACATAAGAGTTGATAAAGTAATAAGACCAACCAATGTGGTACGTAAGACGTATACGAGGAAACACAAAGGGATTTAACTATCCTACTGGGGGTAAAGATTTATAGAAGGTAAAGCGACACGAGCATAAGGACAACATAATAAATGCGAGTCAAGAACTTTGATTTCTGAGAAAATCATATACAACTGAAGTTTCTTATGCAAATGGTACCGATAGGTGTTTAATAAAAGTCATACACATCGGATCGATAACGCTAGGATGGATAAAGTGTACACTAAAAGAATAACTTAACCAGTAAGAAGGAAAGTCATGTATCCAAAAGGCGGGTCTTGCTGAATTGGAATAAAGTGTTGAGATGAGGATGCCTTTGTAGAATCTATGCAAGAGTACAACGTAACTGAGGTCCCAAAATGAAATGAGCAGTAATGATCAACTGAAAGTTGAGACCGATTCAGGGGAGGAAATTGTTATAAGACGAGTCACATAGTAGAAGAGTTCACAAGACAAGCTTGAGAGACCAAAAGAGATAAAAGGTCGACCTGGATATGAGGGTCTAAGGTGCATGGAAGGGATACCTACAATGGAGTGTAGAAGCAAAATGGAGACTTTACAAGTGAGGAGAGGTTTTTGACCTCCTCAAAGATGTAGGAATTTGAAAGAAATCGCAATGCCGGTATCAAAGAGTTGAAGCCTGTAGCGGAAACAACGGAGTTTCATGAAGGCAATATTGCCGGTAACACCAGCGAAGGAATGTATATATGAGAACGGCCTTGGTGGACTCGAAAGTTCAAGGTAACCCCAATCATCACGAGACCTAAGTCGTCAACACCGACGGTCCATGCAAGGGAAACTACAAGGGGATGATAACTAAAGTCATCCGAACTACCAAGACATTTACCAGCTATCGTTGAAAACTTGGAATGACTATTTATGTCAAGAAGAATGACCCAGTTGGGCTCGAGAAGTAGAGTTAGCCCAAGGGAACAACAATGTGGAAGATAAAACGAATTAGCGAAGCATGAAGGGATTAATCGAGCGGATGATGCTCACCAAGAATTTAACGCCAGTATAGGTATGAAAAGAGTAAGTCCGGGATATTGAGATAAGTCAATTATAGACTGACCGGTGTCAACTGAGGACGTGTAAGTGTTGGTTGGTATTGACGAGTAGGTACCATTAAGAAGAGGCATTAGTGACTGCGAATTTAAGAGGTAACTTACCGATGCCTTGGAGGATTCCCCAAGTAGGCAACAACAACCTTCTGGGATAATCTAAGGATATGGAGAGAATCGGGTTAGAGGTTGCTTACGGGTTGGTTAAGAACAAAAAACGGTTGAGTAAGACAGTAAGAGTCTGTTTGAAGAGGATCTTGCTAGTATTAGAAAGGAAGTATAGGCTGGAGTTGGGTAAATCATGTTGACCCTTAGAAAGTGTGGTAGGCCCATAACCCACAGATGAAGAAAATCAGTGTTAGATTAACTATGATTTCAAGATAAGGAATTAGAGATCTATATGAAAAGGTCCTTTTGGGTGTGTGATTTGTTTGAGTTTTATTAATTTGAAAGCTTGACAAGAAATAGGTGAAAACCCATTAATTAAGGAACGAGCCGATTAGGTCACATTGAGGAGACCGGGCCAAACGCTTTGTATTACAAACCGCATTAGGCACTTAGTAAGGTGCCGACAGAGGTTTAAGATCATTATTTCAGAATTGATAGTCGGGAACTTTCAAAAAGGGCAAGTGGGCCCAGTGGAAGGAAAAAGTCAAAAGGGTTGGAAGTAAGTTTAGAAAACCACACCCTTGAGAGAGTACCCACCGAATCCGAGAAACATCATCAGCTACGAAGATCAGAAAATTTAGCCGGTTCATGCTTTTGTAGAGTTTCAGTGGTCCAGACGAGGAATCGATGAGGCTACTTAGGAAATGGAGGAGAGCATTAGAAATGGTTACCTGAGTACCTTACGGAGTTAGCCGCTACTTCTGTATCGACGAGTTAGTATTCGGATGCTGTTTGTTGACTTTTCATGTTTTACCTTGGAGTGAGTAATGGTATTTTATGTGATGTGTGCCTGAGTATGATGATTGAGTAGTTGCATGTTAGAAAACGGAACTTAATGAAACCAAGTTATACAAAGAAAGTTATTTGAGTAGATACATTATTCTAAGTTTCGGGACGAAACTTATTTTAAGGGGGCACTGATGTAATACCCGAAAATTTTAAATTCCGTTTAATACTGAATTTGACCGAGTTCCGATCCGCCAACTTTTAGCCTTAAAATAAAGAAAGAACTAGATGTAAATTCTATCATTTTATGTGACCTTAGTTCACATAAAATGATAATTTATGTAACCGGAAATAAATTTTGTACCTCTAAAATAAAATAATAACTTATATATATACGGAAAATAATTCCGTAATTAATCCCACAAAATTTTCTTTCGATCCGGGACGAGTAACGAGTTTCCGTATCCCTTGTTTTAATGGGAGGGCACGCCGGATCTGGCCCACCACTAAGCCCAATCACCTACCGCCAGCCCACTTCCTTTTCTGGCCCAAAGTTTAACCCTAACCTAATTAAATTAACCCTAATCTAATTACGCTCTAACCTTACCCTTACCCCTCGTACTGCCGCTTCTCTCTTCGGCAGCAACCGGCGGAGTCTGTAATCACGAATCAATCGTAAGTCCGACAACCACCAGCAGCCGCCGACCTTGCCGACCCAGGTATGCCGCTATCCCGTCTTCCGCCTTCTTCTGAAGAACACAGCCAGCAGCCTTCCACCTTCTTCTGCAGACGACACAGCCAGCAGCTTCCGCCTTCATCTGCAGACGCCGCCGCCGTCCGCATTCCTCGTTCGCCGGCGACAGCAACCACTAGGTGAGTCGGTTCCCTCCGTCTATCTCTTCCCCTCCGCTCGCCGCAACTGCTTGACAAATCCCAACTTCGGGAGCCGGTAAAGTGCAGCCGAGGTGAGCCTCCTTCTACCTCCCCTTCCTGTTTTCATCTTCCAGCACCGATACGTACCTCACCTAGTGCCGACAGCAGGACGAGGAGGCCTCCATCACCGGCAAGGACGCTGAAACCGTGCAAGTGCAGCCCTATCCAGACCATCGTTCTCAGCACCGAGTCCTGCTACACCTCGTCGATCGATCGAGCCTCAAATCCTCCTTCAGTCGTTACAGGTAGGGTCAAGATATTCTTCCTTACCTTCCCTCCTGGTTAGCTTATTACAGTGAATCATCACCCTTCTTTCTTGTGCCGGACGAACCTTCATCTCGATCCAATTGGATGTGGACAGGGAGACCGAGTAGAGCCAAGCCTAGTCCCGATTCCCTTAGTTTCGTGGTACTGAACGTCAACTGTAACATCGAAGCACCACCAGTGCAGCAGTCCGGTATGATCTTCACGCTCTCCTTGTTTCCTGTAACATAAAATGTTATAGAGTGTATATGTGTGTTAGAGCCTTTGCAAGGAGTTTCGAACCTAAGACTTATGGGATAGATTTAGACAATTTTGGTGGACAGTAGGAGTCGAACTAGAGACCTTTGGATGAATGTAAGGGTGTTTTAAGTAGTCAGCAAGACTCGAAATGGAGACCTTCTGCACTTTGTTTCATTCAGCTTCGACCTGCTGATTTTAGGACCTTGTTTCTATAGCTTAAATCGAGAATCCACCGTTGAATTTTTGATATATTGTAGATTGAAATATGAAGTTTACTGTGTTAAAAGTTGGGAGAAAGTTAACGGTCGGATTAGAACTTACGAGGGCTTAAAGTAGGACAGTTGGGCTGTTTTTTTACAGCAGAAGAAAATTGGCTAAGTATAGAAAATTCAGCTTTTGTTCCAACTTGTGAGATTTATGGGAGAGGGATAGTTGAGTTTTGTTTTGATATCTTTACCCCTATGTTTAGTATGTATATCATAGAGGAGCTAGGATTTTCTTTTGGAATTTTTATAACCTTATCCAAGCGGCGTTTATGAACCCAAAATCAGACTTTAACGACTATGGTATAAATTAAGAATGTTGGATAACTCTTATAAAACCTTACTAAATCCTTACCAAACTTTTCAATGAGAACTAGATTATGGACATAGGTTCTAAAAGAAAATTTTAGAACTAAATGATAGACTTTGAGAATTTTCGGCACTAAGGGTAAAATGGTCTTTTACCGTAAGAGAGCTTTTTCCGTAATTCCTTCGCATGAGGTTGGACATCTGGATGTGATTTTGATCCACATGCCTTATTTGACAGGCGTTTGAGTTACCACGGGTTCGGACCGGGTTGAGATTTGAGAAAACGATTTTTGATCAAGGTAAGTCCATGCGACTTACTTAGCCGGTTTCTGGATGTTAGTTGAATGATAATGGTGGTGTGTGCGATGTGTGTTTATAATAACAACTTGTTAGGACGACCGTGATTATTATGTGTTAAGGCCCAAGTGTATGTATAACGGGCCGTGACATCACTGCCCAGCTCTGCCAGGAGACTGGGAGGTTCTCTATACCCAGACCATCTAGGTACACGGTGAGATGCATCGGATCCACTCCTGATGGGTACACGGGGGCGGAGGCGAGGTTTGGGAATCCCTCGTGTCACAAAATAAGTATCATTAGAGTGAATGACTTAAATGAAGATAATAAATGGATTGTTTGAAAGCATGATGAGTGTTTATTATTTTATGTGTGTGTGTGCTATTATTATTCTCCTAATGTTTAGATAACTAGCTAATGGTTGTTTTGTTGTGTTTTTAGATTTACCGCAGGTTAGAATAGCAGCTGAGTGATCCGGAAGTAGTGGTCAGCCGGGTCTCCGTACTCCTTAGAGTGGGGGTTTGAGTTGTGGCTCTGGTGTTCTTTCCTTTTGTTATTACAGTTAGTTTGTTTCCGTTGTTTAAGTACTGTAGGCTGTTAGACCTTGTTGCATTCATCCTTTAAAAATACATTTTTATGGATTTTGGTTTTCCTATTTGTGTCTTGTTGCAAGATCCTAGTAATATTGTTGTCAAACTGAGGTCGGGACCCATTGTGAGGTCCTAACCAGTAACGTTCCGAGTTCTGAGAATTCGGGGTGTTACATAACTCAGGTAAGCCATCTTCCCTGTCTTCTTCCTGTTTCGCTTGTTGAACGACGAGGTTAGTGTTCTTTAGCAACACAAAACTCCCTTCGTCTCTTGAAAATTGTTCTATTCCTCTTCCCCTCTATAAATTTTAGATATTTGAATTTCTAGGGTTTTGACTCATCTCTTTGTTTGGCTACCATGGTTATGGGACGTGTTCTTTAACAACCCATTGTTTGTTAGTGCTTATTTGTTGATCCAATTTGTATTAATTGCCCAGGTTGTGATGCTTGACGGTGTAAAGTTCATTTCCCAACCTAAACTTGTGATGCTTGCTTGTGTTGTGCTGGTTATGATTGCATGACAGTGAGCTTTTGTTGGCCTTCTTCTGCTTGCTTGACAATGTGAAGTTGATTTTCCAACCTAAACTTGTGATGCTTGTTTGTGTTGTGCTGGTTGTGATTGCATGACAATGAGCTTTTGTTGGCCTTGTTGTGATGATTATGTAGTTATGCTTGCTTGACAATCACATGTCATTGCCCCTTGTGCTACTTGTGCTTGTGCTTGCTTGACAGTGAGCACAAACTTGGCATTTTTTTTATCACAACTTGTGATGGTTTCAAATGTTCTTGCTTGACAGTCAGATATACATGGCCCTTGTGTTACTTGTGTTGTATGGGTTCACTACTTGACAGTCACATGTCCTTGCCCCTTGTGATACTTGTGCTTATGCTTGCTTGACAGTGAGCACATACTTGACATTTTTTTTACCATCACAACTTGTGATGGTTTCAAATGTACTTGGTTGATAGTCAGACACCATCCCTGCAAGAACCTCCAAACTTTGAACAAAGGTGAAGCCTTTTGCACTTGGAGTTAAACTACCAATATCTCCTTCCAACAAGGTCAACATCTTCTCATTGGTTTTTCTAATCACTTCAAGACTCTAGTTGAATAAGGTGGATCCTTTTGATGCCTTTTTCTTGAACTTTGTCGTCTTACCAACTTTTGACTTTGTTTGTTGAGAATTGTTCTGCTTTGACGCTTGTGCTTGTGTTTGGGTTACTTTCAGATACACATCATTAAGGAACTCTTCATCGATAACATCAAGGTTGAGGTCCATCATATTTGTGTATGGTTGTTCGGTTCCCAAACCTTCAACGTCCTCATGAACATCTCCTACCACTTCGATATGAATGTCTTGTGTCATACCAAAAACCACACAATGCTTTCCAGTCGCGACAGTGTTGTTAAATATTTTATCCCATAAGTCACTAACGTCAGCCGAAATCCCTTTATTACGAAAAGTCTTGTACCTTGGATCCTCCTACAGAAAAGGTCTTATTAGAGAACAAAATTTTAAAAATAATCTTATGCTGAAAAATATATAGATGTACTCACCTTCAACTTTTTTCCCACCACGCATTGTCAGCCATGATTCGTCCCTTCAGCGGATCCTATCCTAGTCCGGTTTCCCCATTCCGCAAAGTTTTCCAAACACTCCAAATCCTTTTCATATGATTGAATTTGTTTTTAAGACAATTTAGGTCACAAGGTTGACCACTTTTGTCTGTCATTTCTTTGACAATATCTTATCACACAAAAGGTTGATCTTCTCCATGTTTTAGTTGGAATTGACGACATATGTTTAGAAATAGGAGTGTTACATCATGGGTCAAACATAACTGTTTATGTTTTTTTGAAATTGTTGCTTTCGGTGCCATCGACCAAGTAATAGTTGAACTGAAGTAAACAGTTGAAATAAGCAACTCTACCACTTAAACAAAGCACATACAATGAGCTGATAATACCAATCTCGAAAAGCTTTTAACTAATAACGACCAAGTAATAGAAGTGTTACATCATGGAAAATTCAAAGTAATCACCCTAATATATGCAGAATTTAGGAACTGATTTGTTCCATATAGAAGATCTATCATCAATATACATACATAAATAAGCAAATCTACCACAAGCACAAACACTGAGCTGATAATACCCATCTCAAGAAAAATAAAAAAAAAATTAACCATAGAACCTCAACTATTACAACAGAAACCCTAAATCCAGAAGAAGAGCTCACCAAACAATCAAATGTGAAATTGATTACAACATTGTACAATTAACAAGAAAATATGAGACGGAGAATCTATATATACTACTAAAATAATACCCTTATCGTCCACATGTCAACACCTTAACCATGCCACCTATGACTTTTTGTCAAATATTTACAATTTTGCCACATTTTAATTACTATTACACCATTATTCAATAAATATTTTAAGTCAAAATTAAAATATTTTCCATCTCATTATGCCAATTCAACAAAAATAATTCCATATTATCATTTTCAAAATCTTATGGTTATAAAAATAATTGTTTTGAAAAAACACAAATCACCTAACCGAATTTAGAGATTTCAGTGGATTTTGTTTGGATTATAAATTTTATAAAATAAATCCGAACTAAAATTTAAATATTATTGGTTACAATATGAGATATAACAATATTTTATTTAAAAAATTTGTGTTATCGTTAATAAAGATTTTAATATCGTTTTATTAAATCAATTTTTTTTGAAAAAATAATCGATTTAAAAAAAAAATTTCTTAACAAAAAACTTTAATTTTTTAGTTATAGGTAATAATGTTACAAAAATAAATTAGAACCCTTTTCATCCACATGTCACCACCTTAACCATGTCACCTAAGACTTTTGTCAAATATTATAATTTTGCCACATTTTAATTACTATTATGTCATTACTCAATAAATGTTTTAAATCAAAATTAAAATATTTTTCATCACATTATGCCAATTCAACCAAGATAATTCCATGTCATCATTTTCAATATCTTACGGTTATAAAATAATTTTAAAAAAAATATCATATCACCTAACCGAATTTAGAGATTTCAATGGATTTTGTTTGCATTCTAAATTTTACAAAATAAATCCGAACTAACATTTAAAGCTTATTGGCTACAATATTAGATATAACAATATTTTATTTAAAAAATTTGTATTATCGTTAATAAAGATTTTAATAATCGTTTTATTAAAAAATAATCGATTTTAAAAACAATTTTTCTTAACAAGAACTTTAAATTTGTAGTTATAGGTGATAATATTAAAAAAATTAAATAGAAATTTGTTACAAAATTTTTTTTATTTAACACTTTCAAAATTATTGTAAATTTAATAATTAATTTTTTGTTACATGATCTAATCAGATTGATATTAATATATTCTTCTTAAAAAAATTATAATTTGTTTAATTAATAAATTTTCAATTAATAATTATTTTTTTCCCACACAAGGTGCGGGTTAGACTATTTCATGTTAAAAGTACTAACCAAACACGAATGGCGAATTGGGACAACTCTTTCACGTTTGAAGTTTGAAGCAAAATACTCTACTACTGCTAACAAAAGAAGACAACAACGATGTGAGGTCGCAATCTCTTTCTTCCGAAACTCGGGCTTCGAATTGTAGAATCGAAGATAGAGGATACTAGTCTCTTGAGCAATGTAGCGAACGAACGCCCTCCTCCAGCCTTGACGAAGAACGAAGAGACGAGCTGCAGTTTTGGTTTGTCAACCAACGAAGAATGGAATATCATGTTCACTGCTATCACGTGAGTCATCACGTGTCATATTAAAAAAAATATCCTATACCCATTTTCGTACTAGAAAATTTTGGGTCTAAATTATTGTTATTTTGGAAAATCAGACAAATATATATAAAAAAAATAGAATTCTTTTGGGTTTGGACCAATAAATAAAAATCATGTAACACCCCAAGTTCTTGGAACTCGGGAAGCTACTGGTTAGGACCTCACAATGGGTCCCGACCTTGGTTTAACAACAACTTTACTAGGATCTTACAACAAGGCACAAATGTAATTAAAAACAATTTCCAAAACATAATATTTTTAATGGTATGAAAGTACACATGTGACAGCCTTACAAACATATATAAAGATACATAACATGCATGACGTATGGAAGACTCCCCCGTCCCCATCTAATGATTACGTGGACCCGGCTGACCATCCGTTCCGGATCACTCTGCAACTGTCTATCTCTACAAATCTACAATACGGATAAACCGTTAGCTAACAATCCAAATATAAGTAGAATAACAACAGCACAAACACACGCAGAAACAAAATAAACAAACATCATGCTAGCACTCAACCATTTATTATCTATTAATTAGGTGATTCATCTTATTCAATTTTACAGTTGTGGCACGAGAGCTATTAACAGTTCTCGCCTCCGTTCCTTATCCAACTGGGTGTAGGTCTAGCTGACCTCCGCCGGTAGCATCACTACAAACCGAGTATGGACTAGTCCCTAAAGAAACCCCCAGCGCCCGCAAGCTAACTGAGCAGAATGCCACCGCCCGTTACTCTTAGGCCAAGTATAGGTCGGTAAATATCTATCACAACCTATAACTCTAAACATCTCAATCACACACCACTATCATCATTCATGCTCATATTTAGAAGTCAGTTAAGTAAGCCCAAAGGACTTACCTGAATTCAAACATAATCTCGTTATCTCGACTCGGTCTGTAACCGCAGGAACTCAACCGCCTGTTATAAAAGGCAAGTGGATCAATATTATATCCCACTTAATTAGAAGTCTCTAACATCTAAGATATTTAACTCTATCATCAACTAAATTACCAAAATACCCTTATACGGATAAATGACTATTTTACCCCTGGTCCCGAAACTTCTAAAAATTTCATAATTTATGTTTAAACTCTTATTTGGGACTAACTAACCATATTCTACTCCCTAGGATGATTTTAGGTAACAACTAGAAAAATCATCCATTTTCTATTTCTCGAAAAGTCCAACTACAGCTTCAAATATAAAATTCGAATAATCTTATAAAATTCCGAAATAATTCCCTAGGTCATCTATGATATCCTATCTACTCATAGGAGAAAGAATTTCTTAAAACTGTTAAAGCATCGCTTCTACAAAAATTTCTAAAGTTGGGTACAACACTTAACAAGCAGCACATTGTCTTAACTTTGAAAAATCATAACTCCTAAACTACTCACTGTATTTATCCCAAATTTTGATATGTTCTAATATTAAATCTTATCTCTAATACATCCAAAATTTAGACGCAAAGGAGATCAAAATCCTATTTAAAACTATCTCACAAAACCGAATTTCAGCACAACAGAAAAACTGCTTACGACTCCATCTTTGAAAAAATCATAAATCTCAAACCACTCGCTGGATTCCTCTCAAATTTTAATATGTTCTACAACAATATGTCAACCATATCATATCCAAAATTCAAGTCCAACAGAGATCAAGAGCTTATTCAAAACCATCTCACAAAACAGCATCACTTGCTGTTTTCCCCAACACTCAGCACATATATAAAAACGTCAACTTTGAAACACAATAACTCTCAAACCGTAACTCCGATTCTTCCCAAATTTTAATATGATCTACAACAAGATGTCAACTATATCATATCAAAAATTCAAGCCTAACAGAGATCAAAAGCCTATTCAAAACTATCTCACAAAACAGCATCCCATGCTGTTTTTCTCAACTCAGCACATTTATAAAACTGAACTTTGAAACCCCATATCTCTCAAACCATAACATGGATTCCTCTGAAATTTTAGTATGATTTACTTTGAAATACCATCTATAACATATCCGAAAATCAGCCAAAAAGAAGAAATCTAACTTACCCAAATCTGGACCCGAAGTTGACTGCTTGTCACTTCCGAAAAATTCAGAAAACGCCTCAACTCTTCAAGATATCTTCCGAGGCTGTTAGGGATGGATTGATGACAGAAAAGGAGCTCTTATCAGCATATATATATATCTATATATATATATATATATATATATATGTTAAGGATTGCTCAAAAGAAGGACAAAGGTAGGACGGGTTGGGACCTTACTCGATTCCATGACTCGAAGGCATGAGAAGGATAACACCAAGGTTGTTGTTGTGGATCAAATCTGGGCTCCTCCATATCAGTGGTCTGCTGGATCGACAGAAGAGAGGCAGCCCGCTGGTGCTACGTTTTGAGTCGACAGACGGAGCAACGTCCAGTCCGGCGCTTGTGCAGATGGGTCGAGTGCAGCAGTCCGGCGCTTGTGCAGATGGCTCGAGTGCAGAAGTCCCAGGCGGCTCTGCGTTGGTCCAGTAAGTCTGTAGAGCATCATCTCCGTCCATTAGCAAGTAATGCAGAAGAGAGGAAGGAGGAAACCGGATGAGAGAAGGAAAGGGGTTGTCTCACCTGTAGATTGAACAACACCAGATTGCAGCAAGTCGAGACGTCCAGATGGAGATCGAAGGAAGCAGTCACAGGGAGGGAGAGGAGCGTAACGGCTGGAAGGAAGGTGAGAGCTGCACAGCGTGATTCTAGGAGCGTTTTATGGCAAGTGAATTGATTCTCTCTCACTGCATTTATTCATCCGTTGAATCTAATACATCACAGCTGGGCTGGCTGCTGAATCCTGGGCTGCGCACTGGGCTGAAGGCTGGACGTTGGGCTGGAGCTGTGGATCCACGGTGCTGAAGTTGGGCTGTGGACAAGCTGCTGAAACTGGCGAGTTTCTGGGCTGGGCTAGATGGCGCTGCTGGGCTGAGGCGGACACTGGGCGCTGGGCAAGCTGATGACGGCTTCTGGGCTTGTCACAGACTTGTCTGGCCTTGTCACAGACTCGTCACAGACTTGTCTGGCCTTGTCACAGCTTCGTCACAGACTTGTCCTGACCTTGTCACAGCTTCGTCACAGACTTGTCAACGACGAGTCATATTCTAAATTAGGGTTTGGGGCTAAACTTATTATTTTATGTGAAGTCAAGGGATCGGAACTGGTAGGCTACGGAATAGACGGATACGGATCATGTTATAGTTTAGGATTGGTTATAATAATCCTATCATTTTATGTGAAGGTAAGCTACATAAAATGATAAAATTTTATAAAGATCCTATCATTTTATGTGAAAGGAAGCTACATAAAATGATAAATTTTATAATAATGTGTCTAACTAAGTAGACGGATATGGGTCAACTGATCGAGATCGGGTTTGTTACAGAAATAAACGGAATAAAAATTCCGGATATTACATCAGTACCCCCTTAAAATAAGTTTCGTCCCGAAACTTAAAAGAAGACTCGTAATGTCGGAGTCCATGCAAACAAATTTAAGCGCCGGAAAGAGGTCACAACGGTCGAGTTCTGATTTGTTTCTGAAATAGCCGGAAGAAATATTCCCGGGTATTACATCAATCCCCCCTTAGGATAAGTTTCGCCCCGAAACTTAAAGTACGTCAGTCATAAGGTCAGCCCTTAAGGTACGAATCTAGTGTATCTACTTGTTACTGTACAAGAGTCATCGTTTCCACATATAAGTATCCCGCATATTAAGGTCACCAATAACACACATCCCGACTAAGCACTCGAGCATGAAAATAAACAAGTAGTCAGACAATATAACACAGATATAAGGCCAAACCCTAACTCGTCGCTCCCTAGATTACACTATCTCCACAAAGGTCTCTGAAAGGTTATGTCTCATACTACCCATAGTATCCAAGGTGGTCTCGTCGGCTTTTATAAAACCACTAACTCTGAAATCTTTTCATGTACAGACTTCACCAGTGCCTACTACCACGTTCTAGTGTGGTAACTAGATATCTCACCGGTATCATCCGGCTTCATTGCCCGATTCTCTAAGCCGATGTCCTAACTTTTGTCTGGTAAGTATACCTCTAACTGAAACCGTAGAAAACTAGGGTTACACTCTCCAATAGGGTGAGGTTTACTAGTCCATCAATCACTTATAAACCACTTTACAGCCTCGAGTGGTCACATTTCGCAACTCACCTCCAGGTCTTTTGATGACCGTACAGAAAATAACCTAGTCAACTTTCTTCCCTTCGTTATGTTTACTTGACTACACACTCAGGCCAAAGGTCTTGGACCTCCGCCAGCACTTCACCAAGTGTCTAATGCTCTTTGTATCACGACTCACTTGTCTTTTAATATGGCTCGGTCATCTTATTCCTCAGGTAAGGAGTCATCCCTTTACCCTGTTCCGGTCTAGTAGTGGAGACACAATCTAGTGGTCATCATCTGTATTCACTTGGCATTATTATAATATTTATGGATATCTAATATATTGTTAGCTCAACCTTAGGCTTCTCACGTTTTTTTTTTTTTTTTTTTTTTTTTGTCTTGAGTGACATACAATATGTCCGGAATGACGGTATTAGATACAAGGTGATCTCACATCACCGTCATTTGCTCACACTACTTAATAGTTGTTAACATTGTATTGTGTCCTATAATATTCCTCTTACTTAAAACACAACTCGACTCCGTTCCGAGATAAAATTCTTCTTATACTCCATTCTTGAGATTATGTTTTCTATATGTACGAGTACTGGTCTGTAAGTACACTCCCGTAGCTTCCTTTTCTTATCTGTCTTTCGATTCAACTTGATAGTTACTCACCTTGAGCTTGTTAGTGCAGGCCCTACACAACACCTTTATTACTTCGTTACTTCCTTTCTCATTTTATCAAGAAACTCGTTCTAAAGTACCATGCTAGGTATTAAATTCCAAATTTACTGGTCTTCCAACATGTGACTAGGTCGGCATGCTTCACTTGGATCTATAATGGGGTACCACTCTCTTTCTATACTTCTACGTGCACATACTTTCTCGTCTATCTAGTTGGTGATACAGTTCCTCGACAAAAATTCTTGTCACTCCACGTAGCCTATTTCACGTTCCTTCTAAACGAAACGCATTTCACCAATTATCATCGTCTTAAACTCGACACGTCATTTGTTGTACTCTCGAGTTTCCGGTTCTGTGGGTTAGGACTCATCACGCTTTCGCTGCGCTACTTTGATAATTATGTTGTCACCCGCTAATCGTAAGGACATTTTCCGTGAGTCCAAATTGATGGACCCAAAACTCTCCCTCTCAATTACACCATAAGTCCTATCCGGATGAAATACCAAGTACCTTCCTTACTTGCCTTAAGGGACTAAGATAACGGTTGGAAGACGACCTCTTCCGTTTACTTTTGGAATTCTTCTAACACGGATCCAAACTTCCTGACTCGACTGAAGTTTGATCTTAACCAACCGAGAAGTAACCTCTAACACGATTCTCTCTATACCTTTAGTTGTCTAAGTAGATTTTCGTTGTCTACTTGAGGAACTCCTCCAAAGCATCGGTATAGTTAATTCAATAATCCTCAATCACAGATATCTCTTCTTAACTGTACATAGCTCGTCAATCCCCAAACAACTCTTGCACGTCCTCAGTTGATGTCGGTCAATCAATAGTTGACTTATCTCCATTTCCGGGACTTACTTTTCTCATACCTCTTTTGCCGTTGAATTTCCTGGCGAGCACTACTTACTTGAGTTCATCAATTTATACCCCTTTAGCTCATTCTACATTACAAACTTCCAGTTCCCCCGTGAACTAACTCCATTTCTCGAGTCCAACTGTGTCATCCATCTGATATCAATGGTCCTTTCTAGATCTTCTACTATAGCTTGTAAGCACGTCTACGCGACTCTCATGACCTTAACTTCCCTCCACTTGCAGTTTATCTCGTATGGAATGCTACCACACTATGTCTTCATTGGCATAGAACCTTATCAAAATCATATGCTTCTTATTCCTCTAGTTCTTCTTTTACAATCCATATGTTCTAACTGTGATGTGTACCCTTTTCTTAGCCAGTAGATAGTAATTCACTCACACAATTTCCTTGGTCTCAAATGACATAAGGGGGTCATCCCTGGCCATCTAGTCTTTCTTCTTAAGTTCTTAATTAGAGTTACTAGTTCGAACTCAGTTCATGTTATTATTAAGGGTATTAGCACTGATATCGATTTAACTTCACATTTGTCGCCGTTGATCTCTTGAAGGGTCCTCCAGATGTCTATAAAATTATTTCATAGGTCTATGGTTATTCTCCTTATATGCCAACCAGTTACCACTAGTTGACCCGCACGTTTATGTCCCAGTTACTACCAACTAGTCTGTAGTTGACCTTCTATAAGATCACTAACTTATTGTTCTTCAATCTCTTTTGAAGTTTGAAACACTTGGTGAGAATCTATCTTCTCCAGTTTCTTTGTCAATACCCCTTTAGCTCCTTCCACAGTCTGCACTTCTCTTGTTCTCTTATAAGATCACTATACTCTTTTGAGTCCAGTCATAGCATTCATCTGTCGTCAATGAGTTTATCAAGTCTTCACGATTTTTTCTTACTTTGTTCATCGTCTGTTTGCGGTTCTTTGTTATGACCGTTAATGTTGGTAACTTTATGTGAATGAGAAGTTATAGTGGACTTTCTAGTCCACCAAAATAACTCTCTCACATTCTTCCCTTTGATGGGTGTTGTTTTGATCATGCTACCATTATAGAAATTCGTTGTCCCAGTTTTATACTTCTCGTATCCTTGAAGGACTCTACATGCTTTGATACTTATGTTGAAGTTTCATTCAAAAATTCTCGGATCCTTGAAGGACTCTACATGCTTCCATGGTTACAAAATTTATTTCTCGTCATCAAGCTCACCCTCTATCTTTGTACCCTTTAATTTCTCACAACTAGGTCAACACCTTATCTTCTTTGTATTCTCATGCCCATGCTTGCATATGGCAGCGTTCGCCTCGATTGTAACGTCCTTTACCCTACAAATCTTGGTTGTACTCTGTTCTATATGATTCTTGTTCCCTTATTATTATCTCTAATCTGATCTCTTGTCGTCTCTTACATGGATCGTCTGTGTTGATGACCTAGGTCCCATGATAATCGGGATTACCTTGGAATCTCAAGTCCACCAAGATCATTCTCACATGTTCCTTCATTAGCGCGTTGTCTATAATATTGCTCTCTTGAACTCCGTTGAATCTATTACCGGCCTTCTACTCTTTTGATACCAGTGTCGCGGTTCCTTTCAACTTCTTATATCTTTGATGAGGTCAAAACTTCTCCACCCTTGCGGGGTCTTCCGCTTTTATACTCAATTGTAGGTATTCATTCCGTGCACCTCAGATCGTCATATCCGAGTTGACTCGTCTGGTCTCTCATGCTCATCATTGTCTATGGAGCACCCGTCTCGATTGCAACATCCTTTATTCCGCCATCATGATTCTGCTCCGTTCTACTTGGTTCTTATCCCACTATTATTATCTCCAATCTATGCTCTTGTCGTCTGCTATCCAAGTCCCTTGTATGACTTTCTAGTCCTTCCATTACAGCTGACTCGGGAATTTCTTTCTCATCTGTTTGTACTTATGGTGAAAATTATCTCAACATCCTTACTTCTTTGCCAACCCGTTCTTCGGATGATTTATAGGGTCACTAGGACACCCACCAGAGTATAATACTCAATCCTAGGTCTGAATCCATTGTCTCGTGTTGAAAACTCTTCAAATCCGCTGCCGATTTATCATGAAGCGATAATCGCTTCATGATATCACAACTAAAGGATCTAAAGTATCCTTTAGGATACTAACGTGCTACACATATACATATATATAATCATACATTAAAACATATCGATATAACTCTATATACTAACATCTATCATTCCAAGTTGCAGAGATCCACGGAGAACGATGGTGGTCCGACGTACTACTAACCCACAACCCGACTATGCACGTGTGTAAAACAAAAATTCGTTTTGAAAATCTTAGACCCCTTTCGGGTTCTAGTTATTTTATACATCCGGTCTTTTAGAAGATTTCAAGTGCCATTGTTGCCAACCTCGCTCTGATACCATGTTGTAACACCCCAAGTTCTTGGAACTCGGGGAGCTACTGGTTAGGACCTCACAATGGGTCCCGACCTTGGTTTAACAACAACTTTACTAGGATCTTACAACAAGGCACAAATGTAATTAAAAACAATTTCCAAAACATAATATTTTTAATGGTATGAAAGTACACATGTGACAGCCTTACAAACATATATAAAGATACATAATATGCATGACGTATGGAACACTCCCCCGTCCCCATCTAATGAGTACGTGGACCCGGCTGACCATCCGTTCCGGATCACTCTGCAACTGTCTATCTCTACAAATCTACAACACGGATAAACCGTTAGCTAACAATCCAAATATAAGTAGAATAACAACAACACAAACACACGCAGAAACAAAATAAACAAACATCATGCTGGCACTCAACCGTTTATTATCTATTAATTAGGTGATTCATCTTATTCAATTTTACAGTTGTGGCACGAGAGCTATTAACAGTTCTCGCATCCGTTCCTTATCCAACTGGGTGTAGGTCTAGCTAACCTCCGCCGGTAGCATCACTACAAACCGAGTATGGACTAGTCCCTAAAGAAACCCCAGCGCCCGCAAGCTAACTGAGCAGAATGCCACCGCCCGTTACTCTTAGGCCAAGTATAGGTCGGTAAATATCTATCACAACCTATAACTCTAAACATCTCAATCACACACCACTATCATCATTCATGCTCATATTTAGAAGTCAGCTAAGTAAGCCCAAAGGACTTACCTGAATTCAAACATAATCTCGTTATCTCGACTCGGTCTGTAACCGCAGGAACTCAACCGCCTGTTATAAAAGGCAAGTGGATCAATATTATATCCCACTTAATTAGAAGTCTCTAACTTCTAAGATATTTAACTCTATCATCAGCTAAATTACCAAAATACCCTTATACGGAAAAATGACTGTTTTACCCCTGGTCCCGAAACTTCTAAAAATTTCATAATTTATGTTTAAACTCTTATTTGGGACTAACTAACCATATTCTACTCCCTAGGATGATTTTAGGTAACAACTAGAAAAATCATCCATTTTCTATTTCTCGAAAAGTCACTAAAGTCCAACTACAACTTCAAATATAAAATTCGAATAATCTTATAAAAATTCCGAAATAATTCCCTAGGTCATCTATGATATCCTATCTACTCATAGGAGAAAGAATTTCTTAAAACTGTTAAAGCATCGCTTCTACAAAAATTTCTAAAGTTGGGTACAACACTTAACAAGCAGCACATTGTCTTAACTTTGAAAAATCATAACTCCTAAACTACTCGCTGTATTTATCCCAAATTTTGATATGTTCTAATATTAAATCTTATCTCTAATATATCCAAAATTTAGACGCAAAGGAGATCAAAATCCTATTTAAAACTATCTCACAAAACCGAATTTCAGCACAACAGAAAAACTGCTTACGACTCCATCTTTGAAAAAATCATAAATCTCAAACCACTCGCTGGATTCCTCTCAAATTTTAATATGTTCTACAAAAATATGTCAACCATATCATATCCAAAATTCAAGTCCAACGGAGATCAAGAGCTTATTCAAAACCATCTCACAAAACAGCATCACTTGCTGTTTTCCCCAACACTCAGCACATATATAAAAACGTCAACTTTGAAACACAATAACTCTCAAACCGTAACTCCGATTCTTCCCAAATTTTAATATGATCTACAACAAGATGTCAACTATATCATATCAAAAATTCAAGCCTAACAGAGATCAAAAGCCTATTCAAAACTATCTCACAATACAGCATCCCATGCTGTTTTTCTCAACTCAGCACATTTATAAAACTGAACTTTGAAACCCCATATCTCTCAAACCATAACATGGATTCCTCTGAAATTTTAGTATGATTTACTTTGAAATACCATCTATAACATATCCGAAAATCAGCCAAAAAGAAGAAATCTAACTTACCCAAATCTGGACCCGAAGTTGACTGCTTGTCACTTCCGAAAAATTCAGAAAACGCCTCAACTCTTCAAGCTATCTTCCGAGGCTGTTAGGGATGGATTGATGACAGAAAAGGAGCTCTTATCAGCATATATATATCTATATATATATATATATATATATATATATATATATATATATATATATATATATATATATATATATGTTAAGGATTGCTCAAAAGAAGGACAAAGGTAGGACGGATTGGGACCTTACTCGATTCCATGACTCGAAGGCATGAGAAGGATAACACCAAGGTTGTTGTTGTGGATCAAATATGGGCTCCTATATATCAGTGGTCTGCTGGATCGACAGAAGAGAGGCAGCCCGCTGGTGCTATGTTTTGAGTCGACAGACGGAGCAACGTCCAGTCCGGCGATTGTGCAGATGGGTCGAGTGCAGCAGTCCGGCGCTTGTGCAGATGGCTCGAGTGCAGAAGTCCCAGGCGGCTCTGCGTTGGTCCAGGAAGTCTGTAGAGCATCATCTCCGTCCATTAGCAAGTAATGCAGAAGAGAGGAAGGAGGAAACCGGATGAGAGAAGGAAAGGGGTTGTCTCACCTGTAGATTGAACAGCACCAGATTGCAGCAAGTCGAGACGTCCAGATGGAGATCGAAGGAAGCAGTCACAGGGAGGGAGAGGTGCGTAACGGCTGGAAGGAAGGTGAAAGCTGCACAGCGTGATTCTAGGAGCGTTTTATGGCAAGTGAATCGATTCTCTCTCACTGCATTTATTCATCCGTTGAATCTAATACATCACAGCTGGGCTGGCTGCTGAATCCTGGGCTAGGCACTGGGCTAGGCACTGGGCTGAAGGCTGGACGCTAGGCTGGAGCTGTGGATCCACGGTGCTGAAGTTGGGCTGTGGACAAGCTGCTGAAACTGGCGAGTTTCTAGGCTGGGCAAGATGGCGCTGCTGGGCTGAGGCGGACACTGGGCGCTGGGCAAGCTGATGGCGGCTTCTGGGCTTGTCACAGACTCGTCACAGACTTGTTTGGCCTTGTCACAGACTCGTCACAGACTTGTCTGGCCTTGTCACAGCTTCGTCACAGACTTGTCCAGACCTTGTCACAGCTTCGTCACAGACTTGTCCAGACCTTGTCACAGCTTCGTCACAGACTTGTCAACGACGAGTCATATTCTAAATTAGGGTTTGAGGCTAAAATTATTATTTTATGTGAAGTCAAGGGATCGGAACTGGTAGGCTACGGAATAGACGGATAAGGATCATGTTATAGTTTAGGATTGGTTATAATAATCCTATCATTTTATGTGAAGGTAAGCTACATAAAATGATAAAATTTTATAAAGATCCTATCATTTTATGTGAAGGGAAGCTACATAAAATGATAAATTTTATAATAATGTGTCTAACTAAGTAGACGGATATGGGTCAACTGATCGAGATCGGGTTTGTTACAGAAATAAACGGATTAAAAATTCCGGATATTACAAATCATAAGATTTATTTAAAAAATAAATGAAGAAAGAAAAATATAAAAACTAAAATTAACAGCGTGAGAAAGAACGAAAAGAAGACTTATTCACAATATTGATTCTATTGATGTGTTTGTCAATTGAATAATATTGACAGCACCTACACATTCAATTTTGAAGTAGGAAATTAGTATACAATATTAGTTAGGGCTTAAAAATATAAAATAGATAAAATAAATAAATATGTGATAAGCTATATTATATATCTTAGGGCATGTTTACTTGTAGCTTATTTGTGTTTCATTTAGTTTATAAATCCTAACTTTAATTTTTGTAGGTGTTTACTTATGGATTGGTTTATTTCTCTAGGGGTTTATATGGGTTTATAAACCACTCAAAAATAAACTTTTCAGACCAAGGTTATTTTTGCTTCCATTAGTTTATTTTTGTTTAAAACCCGATTTTGGCATTATGGTTTTCCATCTTGATATTATTTGTTCATCCTTGGGTATTCAACGTTATTGTTCGCTTTTTGTAGGGGCACGAGAATCTTTTGAAGTAAAATAAACCCAAAAAATAAACTCCAAGTAAACAGCCTTATCTAGTTTATTTATATAAACCCATTAAGAAATAAATTTGAAAATAAACTATAAACCCATATAAACTCATTTAGTTTTTAAACCCGAAAATAAACTAATCTGCAAGTAAACAAGCCCTTAATAAGTAGAAGTAATTTATTGTCTAAAAAATAGTTTATTAACATAAAAATAATATTATAGATCAAATAAAGAAAATCGGAAACCGGAGTACGATATTGGGCCGGTGGAGATTGGAGAATAACTACCTGCTCACACGGAAGAAGAAGAAGACAGTTGTCGGACGAAGAGTTAGTTAGGGTTGAGGAGATAGCCTGCTCTAGGACCCGAAGAAATGGGTTGGAGGTAGCCACTCTGCTCGGGCTTCTCCTTTCCGATGGGATTCAATTTTGCTCACCTCCAACTTTGAGGGGGTGATATTACCCACCAATAGAAATGCTTCATTATCATTGTTTTTTACTTTCAAAAAAAATAGAAAATTAATTATATTTAGGTTTATTAAAAACAATGATAATGAAGCATTTTCATTGGTAGGTAATATCACCCCCTCAAAGTAGAGGGTAAGCAAAATTGGATCTTTTCCGATGGGCCGGCCCATACTTCTAGTTAAGCTGGCGCGCCTGGGCCGATTGGATTGATTTTGGGCTTCTCTTATTCATTTCCTTGCCTGGATATTATATTAATTGTTTTCATATATATATATATATATATATATATATATATATATATATATAGGGAAGTGTTCAAGTAAGGCCCATTTTTCCGGTACGGCCGTGCGTACGGCCGACACGTGTCCCGGAATTTTTTATTTTATTTTTTGAACGAGATTTTTTTTATTTTATTTTTTTTTAAAACGAGTAAAAGTAATAGTTCAAAACTTATTATGGAATAGTTCATAACTTATAAAAGGATAGTTCATGAATTATAATAGAATAGTTCATAGTGTAAAATTTATAAAGGAATGAAAGTAATAGTTCAAAACTTATTAAGTAATAGTTCATAACTTCTAAAATAATAGTTCATGAATTATAATAGAATAGTTCATAGTGCAAAATTTATAAAGGAGTGAAAGTAATAGTTCAAAACTTATTATTGGATATTTCATGAATTATAATAGAATAGTTCATGAATTATAATATAATAGTTTAAAGTGCAAAAATTTATAAAGGAGTGAAAGTAATAGTTCAAAACTTATTATGAGATAGTTCATGAATTATAATAGAATAGTTCATGGATTATATCAAAAAGTAATAGTTCATGGATTATATGGGAATAGTTCAAAGTTTATAGGAGAATAGTGCATAAATTATAACATGGTAGTTCAAACAAATTTTCATTCGTTTCCGAAAAAAAAAATATCGTTTCAGAAAAGAAAAAAAAAATTTAAAAAAAAAAAAAAAAATTTCGGGACACGTGTCGCCCGTACGGTCGGCCGTACGACCGTACCGCAATATATGGGCCGTACCTGAACATTTACCTATATATATATATATATATATATATATATATTGATAAGGAAAGCAGTTCAATCCCATTGACGGCACGACGACTGTTGGATTGAAAGGCCGAAAAGGATCGGCAGACGGACTAACCGTCATAAAAACCCACAACAAAGGAGAAAAAGAAAACACAAAAATAGATCATAAAAACCCGAAAGCAAGACGTCTCCAGGGGAAAGCAGAATGATACAGTCAGCCGGAAGCGACGAGCATGAAACGTTCATCTTTGAAGGAAGTACACAGGTAGGAAGCGTGGGGAACAACTGTAATATCCGAGATTTTTTTATGCTCCGTTTATTCCGAGTCAAAGCGGATTTTTATCCGTTGACCTCTTTACATGGTATCTAATTTCGAGTTTCAACAACATTTTTGTTAGTTAGGCGAGTCTCGTACTCCCATGAGATCGCAAAACCTTATTTCCGTATATAACCCGAGTAGCAGATCCGTATGATTTAAATGACTCACGTACCGGCCCATCCTCTAGCTCGGATTAGCAGGCCCATAGGAGGAAGCCCAATATCTCCACTTACCGGGCCCAACAGCCTTCCTTCCCTAATCCACTAATTACTTTAACCTAATGACCTAACCTAAATAACCGTACATTGCTGCTACAGCATTTGCGCCGCACAACTGGGGACGATTCCAGCAACCACCACCGGCGTTCTCGACATCCGACTACCGACCTGCCCAGACGATCTTCATCGGCACCGGACTTGCTCCATCTTCACAGACGACGGACCTGCTCCTTCATTGACCGGGTGAGTAGCGTTTCCCTCTTCCATCTTCTTGAGTTCGATAGACGATGAGTGACGAAGGTCCTGTTGCACAGCCGCCGCACCGCACGACGACGCTGACGGCCCACCGCCACGCACCCTCGACCGCCGCTGCTGCCGCTACAAACAGGTGAGTCTGGTCGCACCCTTCTCCAGCCTTACACCGTAAACAACTGCGCCCGTTTTTGAGTGAACCCAGATCATGCAGAACCCCCTGGACCCGGACCTTTGCAACCAGTCATGAGCCACACCTCGCACGCCACCCTCACTGACGAGCCACCACCACACACCTCGAATGTGCATCTTACGGTTCTGCATCGATCGAGTCCAATTTGTAAGTCCTCAAAGCCCATTTTTTTCTCCGTAGGTGCATAAATGTTTTAGAGTATATGGTAGAAGGTTATATCTAAGGTTGATGTAGAAGTGATTAGGTTAAGTATGATCCCTGCATAAGTATAGGTTTGGAAATGTAGAGTTTGGTGTTCTTGCGGGTCTTAAGGTTCGAGTTGAGAGTCTCCTACTACACGATGGTGCGTCTAGAAGTACTGATGAAGTGGATAAAAAAAATAAAGAAGCCTCCTTACATGTTTTGTGTAGTCCAAAATTATGAGTATAATCGGCTGAATGTTAGGCTGTATTTAGATACCTTATATCGAACATCCACCGTTGAAAATTCGGTATGTTGTAAGTAGATATATGTAGTTTGAAGTATTAAAATTTGAGAATAATTAAACGGTCGGATTTGAAGTTATTACGCCTCAGAGTATGGTAGTTGCACAAATTTAGAAAGAAAGATTTTTTTTTTACTAAGTATGAAAGCACTAGATGTTGAACCAACTTTGGAGATTTATATAAGGATATTTGGGTGAGTATTTTTGAAGAATCATTGAGCTTGTGATTAGCATGCATATCATACTGGTCTGAGATAACTTTCTTAGAACTTTTTTTTTTTCCGAGCATTGTATCTTAGGCCAAAGTTGGTCGCTAACGACGTTTTTGAAAGGCATGCTAGCTAGAAATCTTCTAGTGTTACCTAAACTTACTATTAAGAGTTAGGTTGTGAGAATAAAGTTCTAAAGAAGCGTTTGGGAATTTGTTATGAGATTTTTCTGAAAGTTTCGGACACTAGGGGCAAAATAGTCAATTGTTACTACGAGGGTATTTTGGTAATTCATCAGATGATAGAGTTATATATCTTAGAAGTTAGAGACTTCTAATCAAGTAGGATACATTATGGATCCACTTGCCTTTATAACAGGCGGTTGAGTTTCTGCGGTTGCGGACCGAGTTGAGATAACGGGATCATGTTTCGATTCAGGTAAGTCCTTTGGGCTTACTTAGCTGACTTCTAGATATGAGTACGAATGATGGTAGTGGTGTGTGAATGAGATGTTTATAATTATATTTTAGTAATAATTATATACCGACCTATACCTTGGCCTAAGAGTAACGGGCGGTGGCATTCTGCTCAGTAGCCTGAGGGCGCTGGGGGTTTCTTTAGGGACTAGTCCACACTCGGTTTGTAGTGATGCTACCGGCGGAGGTAAGCTAGACCTACACCGGTTGGATAAGGAACGGAGGTGAGAACTCTTAAGATTCTCGTGCCACAACTTTAAAACGGATTAAAGTGAATCACCTAAGCTATCAGATAATAACCAAATTGTGTGTCAGCATGATGGGTGTTTATGTTATCTTGGTTGTGTTTGTGCTATCTTTATTTTACTTATATTTAGATTGTTAGCTAACGGTTTATCCGTGTTGTAGATTTTGTAGAGATAGACAGTTGTAGAGAGATCTGAGACGGATGGTCAGCCGGGTCCACGTACTCATTAGATGGGGACGGGGGAGTCTCCCATGCGGCATGCACGTTATGTTTATGTATATGTTTTGTAAGGCTGTCACATGTGTACACTCATACAATAAAGATATTATGTTTTGAAATTGTTTTAAATACATTTGTGCCTTGTTGTAAGATCCTAGTAATGTTGTTGTTAAACCAAGGTCGGGACCCATTGTGAGGTCCTAACCAGTAACTCCCCAAATTCCGAGAACTTGGGGTGTTACAACATGGTATCAGAGCTCTGGGTTGACAACAATGGCACTTGAAATCTTCTGAAAGACCGAATGTAGAAAATAACTAGAACCCGAAAGGGGTCTGAAAATTTCAAAATGAATTTTTACTTCAAAATCATGTGCATAGTCAGGTTGTTGGGTTAGTAGTACGTCGGACCACCATCGTCCTCCGTGGATTTCTACAACTTGGAATGATAGGTGAGTTAGTGTATAGATTTATATGGATATGTTTTAGTATAAGATTACATATATGTGTACGTATAGCATGTTAGTATCCTAAAGGATATCTTGTATTCTTTAGTTGTGATATCATGAAACGATTATCGCCTCATGTAAATCGGTAGAGGACTTGAAGAGTTTTCAACACGAGACAATGGATTCAGACCTAGAATTGAGTATTATACTCTGTTGGGCGTCCTGGTTACCCTAAAAATCATCCAAGGAACTTGGCCGTATGAAACCGCGAGATGAATTTGGAGAACCCTGCAAGAGACGACAAGAGCGTAGATTGGAGATAGTAATAGAGGAACAAGAATCATATAGAACGGAGTACAACCAAGATTTGCGGAGTAAAAGACGTTACGATCGAGGCGGACGCCGCCATATGCAAGCATGGGCATGAGAGTACAAAGAAGATAGGGTGTTGACCCAGTTGCAAGAAATTAAAGGGTACAAAGATAGAGGGTGAGTTTAATGACGAGAAATAAATTTTGTAACCATGATAACATGAGGAGCCCTTCAAGGATACGAGAATTTTGAGAGAAACTTCGACATACGTATCAAAGAAACTAGAAGTCTAAAACTGAGACAACGAATATCTATAAAGGTAGCATGATCAAAACAAAAACCAACCAAGGGGAAGAATGTGGAAACAATGATTTTTGGTGGACTAGAAAGACCACAATAACTTCTCATTCACAGAAGGATTTAAGTTACCAACATTAACAGTCATATCAAAGGACCGCAACCAGACGATGAACAAAGTAAGGAGAATCATGAAAATGCGCTTACAAGTTACTGTGGAAGACTTGATAAACTCATTGACGACAGATGAATGCTACGACTGGACTCAGAAGAGCATAGTGATCTTATGGAAGAACAAGAAAAGTACAGAATGTGGAAAGATCTAAGAGAGTATTAACAAAGAAACTAGAGGAGAAAATTTTTTCATCAAGTGTATCAAACTTTAAAAGAGATAGGAGAACAATAAGTCCGTGATCTTATAGAAGGTCAACTACGGACTAGTTGGTGATAAATGAGACATTAAACGTGCGGGTCAACTATTGATAACGGGTTGATAGTTAAGGAGGATAACCATAGACTTATGAAAGAATTTTATAGACATTTGGAGGACCCTTCAAGGGATCAACTGCGACAATTATGAAGATAAATCGATACAAATACTAGAATCCTGGATAGTAACATGAAAAGAGCCCGAATTAGTAACTGCAATTAAGAAAGTTTGACAACCCGAAATGACCCATTATGTCATTAATGATATCAAGGAACTTGTGTGGGTGGAAAATTTTTACAGATCACAATTAGTACATATGGATTGTATAAGAAGAACTAGATGAATAAGAAGAAGCAGATGATTTTGGTCAGATCCTACGACAATCCAGATAGATGGTACTTAGCTTCCCACATAAATGGGACTGATGGTGCTTTTCCGAGAAAAAGTTGGGGTCACACTTCTAGAATGACAGAGGAAGTCCTTACGACTCAAGAGGCGATACATAATAGTTGGAATTATAGAGGCGGCACATACATAGAACACATAATGCCTTGTGAAATGTTTTATCGAGTTTTAAAATGATTGGGAATGGAGCCTACGCCTTGTCGGAACATACATCAGAAAGAGCTTTAAAGTGAAATGGTGGTACTCAAATGAGAATTTAAGTTAACCCGGATAACCGATAATATGTAGCTGGAAGAGTAGTAGTGTGATTGCATACCAATGGTGTGCTAGAAGTCCAGCCTCGACCAATCACATATGAGTCGATGAAAGTAATAGGACCAATCAACGTGATCCGTAAAGCGGGTACGAGAAAACTCAAAGGGATTTAGCTGTCCTACTGAGCGTAAAGATTTAAAGAAAGTAAAGCGACACGAACATAAGGACGATATAAATACGAGTCGAGGACCTCGATTTTTGAGAAAATCATATACAACTGAGGTTTCTTATGCGAATGGTACCGATAAATGTTTAATAAAAGTCGTACTATCGGACCGATAATACTATGATCGATAAATTGTAAACCAAAAGAATAGCTTAACTAGTGAGAAGGAAAGTCATGTATCAAAAGGCGGGTCTTGCTAAATTGGAATCAAGTGTTGTGATGAGGATGCCGTTGTAGAATCTATGCAAGTATACAACGTAAGTGAGATCCCAACATGAAACGAGCAGTAATGCTCAACTGGGAGTTTGAGACCGATTTCGAGGAGGAAATAGTTATAAGACGAGTCACCTAGTAGAAGAGCTCACAAGACCAGCATGAGAGACCGTCATGAGTTGTTATTATTTTGTCGGTGTAGACTCATTAACACACCTCGAAAGTGTCAAGATTGTAAATAGATCAAGGTAAGGACTTGTAGGCCAACGGGATTGTGGAAGGATAACCACATTGAGGAGTCTCGATGATTAGATAGGAGAGGCCAGGTGAAACCTAAAAGAATTTCGAGAAAAGTCTAAGAACGAACGCTCCAAGGAGCCATGACCGGTGAATTATTTTACTGAGGAGTTCCTAGGCCAATGGTGAAACCCAATGAGAGTCGAAGACAATAGTTGCGACAAATATGGATGGTTTACCTAGAAGTCTTGGGCAATCATTACTCCAAGCTAAGAGTATGAGCCTTCCTTTACTATAGTAAATCATTGCTACACTTACGGCCGAGTTCAGATGATTTGGCCATTAAGAGAAGGGAAGTTACATAAGAGAATAGGTCAATCACACTGATTCATGGAAGATATCATCATGATTGATGGGTGACAACAGATAATCAAAGTAGCACAGCGGAAGCATGGTGGGCCCTAACCCATGGATTAGGAAGCTCAATGGTACAGAAAAATGATGTGTTGAGTTAAGGCGATGATAGTTTAAGAAATGCGTTTTGTTGGGAGCAAACATGGAATAGGCCATGCGAATTGACTGAAGATTTGGTATGAAGACCGTATCAACCAGTCAAGGTAGACAGGAAAATATGTGCATATAGAGGTTATAGAAAGGTAGTGGTACCCTAATATGGGTCCAAGTGAAACATGACGACTTCGTCACATGTCGACAAACAAGTAATTTTGGAATTTAATACCGAATGGAGGACTCTAGAGCCGTTTTCCCGATGGATTGAGAGAAGAGATGACGACGTAATAAATGTGTTGTACAAGGTCAACACTAGAAAGCTCAAGGTGAGTAACTATCAGACTGAGTCGAAAGACATATAAGAAAAAGAAGAGACACAATTATACGATAAACCTAGTAATCGGTGCGTCGAGAAAGCAGATCCGTCGAGCAGATCATATGTATTATGTTTATATTGAATGGTGTCCAGTTGCATTTTGAGTAAAAGTGATATTACCTAGATGATAATCCAATGTGGATGAAGTACAACGTAGAGGATGAGTTAACCATAAATGATGGGTAATATATTCATTTGACAGTAGTGATAGTCCATTGTAGCAGAACCGGAAGCAATGTAAGTTATCTATAACCTCAAGTTAGGGAACTATATATCGATATGAGAATTCTCACATGAAGTTAAATTTTGGGTATATCAAATTTGGAAGCCTGACCAAAAGTATGCGATGCCTCATTAATTGATTAATGATCCCACTGGGTCATATTTAGGAAGCAAAACCTAGGGAGTTGTCTTACAAAGAGCATTAAGCACTTAATAAAGTGCCGAGGGATGTCTAAGTGTCCCAATGTGGATAATTAGAATCTTTCGGAATGTTAGGAGTAAGTGGATTCAACGAGAGGAATAAAGTTTTTATAGTTGAGTCATCTAAAGATCTTGAAGCGGGTTGAGAGAGGCAACCATTGGAGATCTTAGTGTGGATTGGAAGTTATTTATTACTAGCACTCTCACCATACTTGAGAGCATACCTCCATTTTCCACGAATCTGAGTTGGGAGAATACATAAAAGGCCCGAGATAGGTCATAAACAACGAGGATCGGACCGCTGAGCCTATAATGTCTAGTGGGGTACCCAATAGCATATCTAGAGCGTAGTACCCTTACGGTCTAAGAACATGGAGAAGTTTTGGAGTAGATAGTTGGATGAAAAGCCAATTAGGCTACCTCAGACATTGATCATAGTTTTAGGCGTTACCATAAAGAGTTTTATGCGGAGTTAGCCGCAACGTCAGGACAACCGGATTAGTACTTGAAACCATACTCATGTGACTTTTGGTTACATGCTTATCCTTTTGTGTGTTGCATGTTTGAGTGATTAGTATTTTATGCGTTACTTTGATATAGCCGTGAGTGATACTTTACGATATCAAAAGTAGAAGGAATTTCCCGATAATAAAAGAAATCTTTCAGTTATATTGAAAAAGGTTGCCTTGTCGACCCTCTTTATCGTAAGTTTCGGGACGAAACTTATTTTAAGGGGGCACTGATGTAATATCCGAGATTTTTTTATGCTCCGTTTATTCCGAGTCAAAGCGGATTTTTATCCGTTGACCTCTTTACATGGTATCTAATTTCGAGTTTCAACAACATTTTTGTTAGTTAGGCGAGTCTTGTACTCCCATGAGATCACAAAACCTTATTTCCGTATATAACCCGAGTAGCAGATCCGTATGATTTAAATGACTCACGTACCGGCCCATCCTCTAGCTCGGATTAGCAGGCCCATAGGAGGAAGCCCAATATCTCCACTTACCGGGCCCAACAGCCTTCCTTCCCTAATCCACTAATTACTTTAACCTAATGACCTAACCTAAATAACCGTACATTGCTGCTACAACATTTGCGCCGCACAACTGGGGACGATTCCAACAACCACCACCGGCGTTCTCGACATCCGACTACCGACCTGCCCAGACGATCTTCATCGGCACCGGACTTGCTCCATCTTCACAGACGATGGACCTGCTCCTTCATTGACCGGGTGAGTAGCGTTTCCCTCTTCCATCTTTTTGAGTTCGATAGACGATGAGTGACGAAGGTCCTGTTGCACAGCCGCCGCACCGCACGACGACGCTGACGGCCCACCGCCACGCACCCTCGACCGCCGCTGCTGCCGCTACAAACAGGTGAGTCTGGTCGCACCCTTCTCCAGCCTTACACCGTAAACGACTGCGCCCGTTTTTGAGTGAACCCAGATCATGCAGAACCCCCTGGACCCGGACCTTTGCAACCAGTCATGAGCCACACCTCGCACGCCACCCTCACTGACGAGCCACCACCACACACCTCGAATGTGCATCTTACGGTTCTGCATCGATCGAGTCCAATTTGTAAGTCCTCAAAGCCCATTTTTTTCTCCGTAGCTGCATAAATGTTTTAGAGTATATGGTAGAAGGTTATATCTAAGGTTGATGTAGAAGTGATTAGGTTAAGTATGATCCCTGCATAAGTATAGGTTTGGAAATGTAGAGTTTGGTGTTCTTGCGGGTCTTAAGGTTCGAGTTGAGAGTCTCCTACTACACGATGGTGCGTCTAGAAGTACTGATGAAGTGGATAAAAAAAATAAAGAAGCCTCCTTACATGTTTTGTGTAGTCCAAAATTATGAGTATAATCAGCTGAATGTTAGGCTGTATTTAGATACCTTATATCGAACATCCACCGTTGAAAATTCGGTATGTTGTAAGTAGATATATGTAGTTTGAAGTATTAAAATTTGAGAATAATTAAACGGTCGGATTTGAAGTTATTACGCCTCAGAGTATGGTAGTTGCACAAATTTAGAAAGAAAGATTTTTTTTACTAAGTATGAAAGCACTAGATGTGTGAACCAACTTTGGAGATTTATATAAGGATTTTTGGGTGAGTATTTTTGAAGAATCTTTGAGCTTGTGATTAGCATGCATATCATATTGGTCTGAGATAACTTTCTTAGAACTTTTTTTTTTTTCCGAGCATTGTATCTTAGGCCAAAGTTGGACGCTAACGACGTTTTTGAAAGGCATGCTAGCTAGAAATCTTCTAGTGTTACCTAAACTTACTATATTAAGAGTTAGGTTGTGAGAATAAAGTTCTAAAGAAGCGTTTGGGAATATGTTATGAGATTTTTCTGAAAGTTTCGGACACTAGGGGCAAAATAGTCAATTGCTACTACGAGGGTATTTTGGTAATTTATCAGATGATAGAGTTAAATTTCTTAGAAGTTAGAGACTTCTAATCAAGTAGGATACATTATTGATCCACTTGCCTTTATAACAGGCGGTTGAGTTTCTGCGGTTGCGGACCGAGTTGAGATAACGGGATCATGTTTCGATTCAGGTAAGTCCTTTGGGCTTACTTAGCTGACTTCTAGATATGAGTACGAATAATGGTAGTGGTGTGTGAATGAGATGTTTATAATTATATTTTAGTAATAATTATATACCGACCTATACCTTGGCCTAAGAGTAACGGGCGGTGGCATTCTGCTCAGTAGCCTGAGGGCGCTGGGGGTTTCTTTAGGGACTAGTCCACACTCGGTTTGTAGTGATGCTACCGGCGGAGGTAAGCTAGACCTACACCGGTTGGATAAGGAACGGAGGCGAGAACTCTTAAGATTCTCGTGCCACAACTTTAAAACGGATTAAAGTGAATCACCTAAGCTATCAGATAATAACCAAATTGTGTGTCAGCATGATGGGTGTTTATGTTATCTTGGTTGTGTTTGTGCTATCTTTATTTTACTTATATTTAGATTGTTAGCTAACGGTTTATCCGTGTTGTAGATTTTGTAGAGATAGACAGTTGTAGAGAGATCTGAGACGGATGGTCAGCCGGGTCCACGTACTCATTAGATGGGGACGGGGGAGTCTCCCATGCGGCATGCACGTTATGTTTATGTATATGTTTTGTAAGGCTGTCACATGTGTACACTCATACAATAAAGATATTATGTTTTGAAATTATTTTAAATACATTTGTGCCTTGTTGTAAGATCCTAGTAATGTTGTTGTTAAACCAAGGTCGGGACCCATTGTGAGGTCCTAACCAGTAACTCCCCAAATTCCGAGAACTTGGGGTGTTACAACAACTGCGGACACCTCAGATTTGGATTACAAAAGAGTCGTCAGGAGTCGATCACACATCCACGCCCCCTTCTCGACAAACAATCGGACCGCCACCAAAGACAGCATCAAAACAGAGAAGACGAAGCTGCAGCGCACGAGTATCGTGATGTAAAAATGTGTTCATCTTTGATAATTTGAAGAGTAGCGATTTACAAGGGGAAACATTGTTCGAGAAGAGTTTGTAACCAACACTAAATCATAGGTAGTTTGCGAAATTAAGTCTAAGCTCACTCAAATTTGAAAGAAATAATTTGGTTTACTAGGCTTTTTCTAGTTTTGTGTTTAGTAAATGTACTCTTTGAGAGAAGAGTGTGTAGAGTTTGAGAATAAATACAAAAGGTTGGGGTATATTTACTTAATTGAAACATTAAAAAGCCTAGTTACTACTCTAGTTTTTCAAAAAGGCCTAGTTACCAAAATTGCCCAATTTGAAATTTATTAAATCGTGATGTAAAAATTTGAAATTTATTAAATTTATTAAATCATAGGTAGTTTGTAGCATGACATACTTTTACATATGAGAGGGTAATTCATGATGAGATTTGCGTGTTTTAAGTGATAATACCTCTTAAAAAGGTAACTTTGAACTTAATAGACATTTATGGTGTAACGCCCCGTTTATTGGGTACATTTCGATATTTTTTTTTTTTCCTACTTCTATCGATATTTTATTAGCACCAGTATTTTATTTTTTTTTAAATTATTTTAACGGCGTAAAATATCTTTTCCGAGTATATTTATATTTTTGGATACGTTCACATATATTCGAATTTTTTTCCGAAAAAGTCGGAAAGTTTTTCCGGTTCGAAAATCTCCTTCCGAACGCTTTTGAATCAGATTCTTTTTTACTCTCTTTTTCCTTATTTCTTTTTTCTTATTTCTTTTATCTCTCTTACATGACTGAGTGACTGGTGAGTGTGGCCCTCTCCCCGACCTGTTGTAGTGACCCGACTCCTCGCTCACCTCACCCCGACCCCTCGTTCCCTCTACCCTCACATACACCGGGCAACCTCGATCTCTCTCTCACATGAGCAGTCCTCACCCCATCTTACCTATCTTCCTGACTTCCTCTGTTTTAGCCTTCATTGCTTCACCTTCTCCCTCAACTCACGAACCACCTCTTCTTCGGACTTGAGACTACCAGAAGGAAGCCCTGTTGCTCTTCTCGTGCCCCTCTGCTCCGGCGAACATCGACCTCGCTGGAACCTCTTGCACTCACCTCTGAAACGTCGAGCACCTTCAGCCATCTACTGCACCACTGCTGAGCCGAACAGAGTGTCACCCAAGCCTTTACAGCAGCCTCGTCTCCCTCCTTGCACCACCGGAGATCAGGCTGCCAACCGCCAGGAAGAGAAGCGTTCCTCACCGCCTTTCTACGCCGCCGGAACGCAAGGAGAAACACCCTCGGCCCTGCAGATGCCCCTCTCGGTTACTCCAATCTCTTCATCTCTCGCCTGCACCCTTTGTTTCGCATCCAATCTCGCCCCCAGTCTCGCACAGGTTCACTCCGGCCACCAGAGGAGCCGCTTGAGCCCCTCCTTGCCAGAGCTCCCTTAGATTTGCCCTAGCCGCCGCCTATTCCTCTGTTCCAGCCCTGCGCGCTTATCCCAGCGAGAAAGAAGAACCCTTTTAGGGTTATTTACTTTCAGCCCCTCTTTTGTACTAATTACAAATATGACCCACTGCTTTGTATTTACAGTTTTAACCCAGCTTTTCGGAAAGTAATGATTTGTCCCTGCTGATATATATATTTGCAGTTTTGGCCCTATGTTTTTGGAAATGTGCAGATTTGCCCTTGTGAGTAAATTAAAGATTTGGCCCAAGGTTTATTTTCGGAAAATGCCCAAGGATTTAATTATGGATTATGACCCGTGGAACCTTGGAATTTGATTACAAGATATTCTTATATTGAAATGCTATATTTTACGCCCTTATTAGATTTAAATTCGATTTATGGCTCAAAGTATTAATTGCGGTTTTACGACCAAGTTCCTAGAATTTCATATTTTGCTTGGAAGGGTTTTTGCGGGTTTTAGCATGGGCATTTGAAACCAAGTTTTCTTAAATTTATATATATTAAATCTTCCGTTCAAATGTAGCGTATTAGCTAAATTTGCTTAGCTTTGGTTTTAGGTCCGGAAGCGCCCCGATAAAGGTCTAACGAGTCCAAGTTCGACTTCCGTCTTTTGACGTCATGTGAGTACCCTCTCCCTCGAGATTATGATCTTACTCGACTTAGTTATGTTTAGTATTAGTATCATGCTAGGTTGGATCTAGCGTAACTTAGAGTGAATGCCAAGTAGTGGCTTTGGACCTTAGACGAGTTGGTTGAGCATGTTGGACCTTCTAGGGTAGATTGTCTTTCCTTAGGTTGTGGTTTATGATCTTGTGAGGTATATGTTGTTATGAGTTCTAGAATGTGTTTGAGAGAGTGGGTTGTTGGTAGATCTCCTCATGCGATGAGTAAGAGGTGAGTGTAGGAATTCTAGGATGAGGTCCTAGAATTGAGAGTCAAATGGTCTTGCGTAGATCATTTGTATAGAAGTCTAAGACTTCTTGTGTGAGTGGGTTGTTGACATATATCCTCTTGTGAGCAGGTTGTGGGCTTCTTCCCAAGGGAAGCGAGAGTGTTGTGAGTTGAGTGTGAAGACGAGGTAAGTCTCCGGACTTACTTAGCTCGTATTCCTTGTATTAGCATTGATGTGTGTTTGGTGGTGTGTGTTTATTGTTTATTGTTTATAACAACTAAACCGGAATTAGGATTACCGACCTTTATATTATTTTGGCCCAAGTGTATGATAACGGGCGGTGACAACTTGCCTGGCTCCCGCGAGAGCTAGGAGGTTCTCGGCGACTATCCCGTGCTGGTAGATGGTCAGATACATCAGTACAATTCCATGCCGGTAAGTAGGGACCGAGGTGAGTTTCGGTGATTCTCGTGTTACAACCTAAGTTGAATTAGAACGGGATATGACTTAATAATAATAAGATAATAAACCGGATTGGTGTGCTTTCATGTATGTTGTATGCTTGTGATGAGATTACTTGTGTATGTGCCTTTCCCATTGATTATAATGCTTCGAATATGAGCTAACGGTTTTATACCGATTGTTGTAGATTGCCTTGCAGGTTAGGAATGCGGCCGAGAGATCCGGAAGAGTGGGCAGCCGGGGTCCGTACATTTTAGGATTTGGTTTTGGTTTTGGGTAGAGTCGAGTTTGAGTATTATATTTATTGTATGTTGTATGACGTTTAGCCTTTGGGGTTGTATTTTCGGCTGAAGTCATTTGTTGCATTCTTTCGGGTTTTTCTTTTCATTGCATAAAAATGTATTTCAGTTTTGGCCTTTATTTGTGCCTTGTTGCAAGATCCGGTGAAATTGTTGTCAAGCTAAGGGTCGGGACCCAATGTGAGGTCCCAACCCGTAGCATCCCGAGTCCTGCGGATTTGGGGTGTTATATATGGGGAATCAATATTGGTATGAATTCTTTCGGTTTAATTTAGCCAATTGATTCCGTGGAGGAAAGAATTTGGTTAAAGAAACGAGTCTCTTTTCTTAATATGATAAGGTCTCTTTTGGAGTATATTGCTGGAATTTTCATTCCCGTAGAACAAGGGTTTAAGCTCAGTTGATTGTTATCGTGATAAGGATGAACACTGTTAAAAAAACAATTTGTTAGTAAGAGGCCAAGACAGAGAGAGTTTGAAACCAGAGAAGCAAGAAAAAGGAAAGGAACAACTTTACCAAATTGAATGAGATTATCATAGATTTTCAGCTTAAACACCACAAAGGGTTGAACGGTGGTTGGATTTGTGAGTGATCAGGGAGTTCATCACCACTGTAAAGCCTCTCCGCCTTAGGCAGTTGGTATCCCACTTGAATGAGATCACCAGTCCATGAATTTCCTTCTTGAAAATGTTGGTGCATTTAAAGGGAGCCTACAAGTACATCACAAACAAAGTAGAAGCAAAGCAAAAAGCATCCAAGCCCAAAGAATCAGCCAACAGTAAATAGCAACGTTGAAAGAGTTGCACTCGGAGAAATGAAAGCAATTGTTTTCAGATATATAATGCTTTAAGAGTTGGTCTTTCTGGATCACATCATGTACCGTTCTTTCCTCAATCTTATTTATGAACCCTATTGCACTTTTATATCAATTAGATCAACGTCCATGGAAAATTCAACTTGGACCCTTTTCCAATCAAATCGGCAATCTACTAACAACCGAGATGGTCATATCAACTGGAAAACAAAATACAGTTCAACAATACATCAATTCACTAAAAATTGAACAATAAACTTGACCCTCGTGTTCTCACCACCAATTCTTGCAACGATAATGATCCTTCCCCGGCTTATTCTTAAGGTTCACTATTTCAATCAGCTTGATCAATTGGCTTAGATCCATCTTCTCACTTAGGGCTGCACAACTTTGGACCGGACCGGAAAACCGTCCGAAAATTACGGTCCGGTCCTGGACCGTTGATAGCATGAATTATTGTCTATATTTTGGGACTTGTTTAGACGTTTTATCTTCAATAATCTGCATGTTTGAATGTATATTATGTGATTATATTGTCGTTTCATCTACCTTTGCGGGAATCGAGGTCTACACCAAGTTTCGTTGTAATCGTAGGTAAAATGGCACGTTTTGCATCAAAATGGAGCAAAAGGAGCTAAGGAGTCATTGGAGCTACATTCAGGAGCTTAAGGAAGAATCCAAGAAGCATGAAAATGGATTGAAGATTCACTTTGGACCAGATTTGAGAGATTTCACTTTCAGTTGTGATTCACCTCGGTCAGCTACAGTACCATCTCGACCGAGGTGATCCAAAAGAGCTACTCAACCGAGGCTAACACCTTGGACGCGGCGAGAGATATTTTATTCTTGGCTGAGATCTTTTATTTTTGGAAAGAGGATCTTATATTTTTAGGCTGGATTCCTGGAAGGAAGAAGATAATTTAGCCCATATATTTTACCTATTTTATGGGAAAAGATCTTTCTAAGATATCTTATCTTTGGGAGGGAATTTTCCTATAAAAAGGATCGGATTTTCCACAAATTCGACATCCACTTACAGCTGGAAGACACCCTCATACACCCACTATAGCTGGGAGATTTGAAGAACCTTTTTGAAGGTTGAAGGAAGATTGAAGGAAGGAAGTTGATAGCTTTTATAGCTTTTGTGAAGGGTTTTTGTAAGACTCTCTTAGATTCCCTTCTTTGTTGATTGTCTTGTTGGATTTGTTATCCAAGGAACGATTATTTGTTTGATAATTGATTCAGTTATTGAAGCCTTGTTCTCAAGGTTTTTGTGTTCAATTATTCACTTTCTTTCCTTATATTTTATTATTGCTTTCATGATGATGATTGGCTAATTTCCTTGTGCGATTCTAGGGTGATTGACTGAAGGTTATGGGAAAAATAATGATAGAATAATCTTAATCACAGTAGGACCCTGAAAGCTCGAGTCTTTATCCTTAACCCTAGAACATCTCGTTCAGTCGATGAACATCTCGGCCGGGGTGGAATTCGTCTGACCGAGATGACCTTATCTGATCCGAAACTGAGAGTTAAGTGTTAAAGTTTGCCAAATCCTATTCTTATTACACCTTTCCTGGTTCAATGCAAGCTTAGGATGAGACTTACCCGGTAATTCCTTTGTTTGTTTACCTAAGATCATAAGTATAGGTAATAAAAGTTTATCCTTTATTGGGGTTTGAGTGTGCTTTCATTCCATCTTTGTGAGTTAGCCTGAGACTTACCCGGTAAAGGTTGATTCTATTCCCTTAGGTGGTGTGTTAGTTTGAGGCTATAGTTCTTTTCCTTAATTCCTTGAGACTTACCCGGTGATAGGAGTTACGGTTTGGGATTAGTGAGTAGTGAGACTTACCCGGTGATCTATTCCACTTTAGTAACATCTTCCCTTTGCAAAACCTCAGCTTTGTCCGCTTATCTTTAGATCTTGAGTTGGAACCACAACTAGATGCTTTAATCCCTAGAATTGCATATTTCCTTAATTGACTTTTTATCATCTTTGATTGCTTTAATCGCTTTTGTGGTTAGTAGTTGCATTGACAACCTATATCTGCTTTGTTTCACTAAGTCCCTGTGATCGACCCTTGAAATTTCTTGCTTTTTACTACGATTGACCCGTACACTGCGGGTTCGCATCCTTGTTTTAAGCTTACATCTAGGGTTATAAATTTAAAGCTTGCACACACCGTTTGGAGCGTACAACCGTAATTGTAGAAATTCGGTCCGGTCCATGATATTACGATCCGGTCTGGTCCGGATCGTTAATTTACATTTATTTTTTTTCAATAAGAAAAGTATCCGGTGCGGTCCGGTCTAAACCCAGACCAGACCTGATTTAATCCATACAAAAATATATTTTTTAAAAAAATAATAATAAAACGGTCGGACCGGATCGTATTGAACCGGACCGGACCGTAACGGTCCGGTCCGTGGACCATTTCACACTAGCAGTGAGACGGTCCTGTCCGGTCCGAGAGTTTACGATCCGGTCCGATCCGAACATGTCCGGTCCGGACCGTTTGAACACCCTTATTGTCACTTCCATGTAACAAACAAGAGAATACATCGCAAATCACAAAGGTAAATCACGTGATAACAAAACTAAACAATTTTCACATGTCTAGTAAGCAACCCAATGAATTCGCCAATGTACCTCACTGATGTCCTCAACATCACCATCATTTAGTGCATACTTGGCTGCAAATTATGTTAAATTTTCCCTTGTTTAGAAAATACTTCTTTGTGCCTAATGAATTTTGTTTGATAAATCTATCCCAAAAGCCCATCATTTATAGTTTATCAATGTCTTTTTTTTGAAGTCTTTCCTATATCTGATTTGGAAAAATTTTGCTTTGTTTTTTTTTTTAATCAAGAGGATGTGATGCTTGACTACACCAAACATATTTGGTGTATCGAGAGGCCAAAAATCGACAAACAGACATACCGTCATGCAAATAGTAAAAAGAAAGAGAGATAACAACAAACACCACAAGAAAATGAGTAAAAAGGTAAAAAAAAAAATCAGAAAATTCGTATCAAACAAACCACGAGAGCGAAGAACACTCGGGTTTGGAAAAACATGGAGAGGACATGGATAGATGAACTAGCGCGGTGTCTTGCCGTCGAAAAACAGAAAAAATAAAAACCCTTTTTAAGGGGATGACATACCTCCTGCAAAAATATAGATCCCACGACGTTCCCCCATCTAGATAGAGGATCATCGGAGACCTCGAACACAACCACAATCAACACAATCAATAGGGGCATGTGACGACGACATCTTCAAGAACATTTGGTTTAGAGCACATTCGAGAAACGTCTTCGAAAGGAAAGTTATCTCAATTAAAGTAAGGTTATAGACATCATCCCAAGTAATACGTAATTAATTTACTTACTTCCTCCCAAGAATACATGTATCGAGCATAAAAACTCTTATTTTTTTTTTATAAAATTATGAGTGTCTTTGAAGACTTGTTCAGAGTACAAACATTTGATTGTGAACGGTTCGCAAATGATTTCAAAAGAATGGGTTCAACATGTTAAGTAAACCCGAATCTCCAACACCTAGCTCGTTAATTAGCACGACTGACGAAGGGCACATGGGTAATAAATGCACATGTAGTAAATTTGTTTGTGGATAATTGTTTTAACATATGTTGTACAGCACAACAAAGTTTTAGAGTAAAAAGATATTGGTTGAAAATTTCAAGTATGTTTACAAAATTTTAGAGTAAAAAGATTTTGGTTGAAAATTTCAAGTTTGTCTTTTTTTTTCTTTCCAATATATATTCATGTAATTCTCAACAAAAAGATTGGACACCAATTAGGTAAATGTAGGTTTGATAAATAGCGGAGAGAACAACCCTTTCAATATTGTTCCCAATAGCATACATCACTCGAGCTTATTCAATGAAGAAGCTTAGCACTTAAGATTGTTTAAAGTGTATACCCGATTATTCTGCATTGCTTAGGTAGTATATACCACTTAAGAAAACCAAGACTTTTCGTTCTTATTCATATTGTTCTTACACTTATATTAAAGGTTGGATGTTAATAGATGGTTTTTGGTTACAAGTTGGTTTGGAGTCAAATCATAGATTTGATCAAAATAATGGTTCAAGCTTTCAGTTGTTCATGTAGGTCAATTTTGAGGGAAGTTTCAAACAAGACCGAAGATTAGAGGTACAAGATAAAATATTTGTTTGGTAGTGTGTAGATGAAGAAAATGTTTATTTCAAAGGTTGTTACAAGTCTGTATATTCAATAGTTAAAATCTCTTGCTTGATTTAACTATCTTGATCTTTTCACCCTAAAGTTGGTATTACTTTCATACTAGACACACTCCTCCAGAAAATCCAGTATCCAAGATGAAATATATTCTATCAAAACCTGCATTTTTCCATTGTGTTTCGTCAGGTTCTATACTTAATTTTATTTCCGCTAACATAATCATTTTAATGCCTTCATTTTTACAGGTTAAATTTATATCCATCAAAAAGTTTTTTTTTTTCAAGTACCCCTACAATTTCGCGATCTTCTTATATAACCGTTTGAAATTTATTCTATTAAAACATGCATTTCGCATAGGAACTTACAGTTTTTTTTTTTTTTCATATGTTGTAGTTGAATGTAAGAAGGAGCATCATACTTGCCAGGTACGTAACCATAAACTATTTTACTTTGAAGTCCAATAGCGCAAATTTAGAACAACAAATATGAGAAATAACATACATAGATCATACTTGCAAGAGACTTATTCTATGCCATACACAGCTTCATTTTGCCTCTTTATGCAACATCATGCTTTCTTACCGGTTCAACTCCTAATAAGTTGGTGGCGGTGGTGGTGATGGGTGAACCGGAGGCCTGTATATTCTAGGAGGCAAAACCGGTGTTGGTGGTGGTGCCGGGTGAATCGGAGGTCTCCCTCTAATTGGAGGCAATCTCGGTACCGGTGGCGGTGGTGATGAAACAGCTGGTCGTTCGATATCAGCAAGCAATGGAGTGATACAAATCACGACTCCAAGAAAGAAAACCAGCAAATGCTTGAGAGACACCATTGTACGTGCTGTTTACTACTGTTTGGATGATGAACTGTAACTAAATATATGCCTTTTATAGCTCTTCGTAGCCGTCAGATTTGAAAAACAAGAACTCCAGCCGAAATATTTTACAAATCTGTGCATAGTATACCTAAATAGTTGAAAACTTTGAATGGCCAATAGTTTGACAGCTAGGAGGTTACTTGAGATTTTTCTTATTGTATCAAAAGTAACAATATTTCTCAGGTTTTATCATCTATTTTTCTGAGTTTCGTGTCTTGATTCACCATTAAAATTTTATGTGATGTTTGAAAAATGGCCTGCTTGTTTAGATGAGGTTATATCTGGCCAGGATGATGTTATGTATCTAGATAGATAGCATGTGTTTCTTGTTCTTCTGGTTTTTAATCCCTTAAGTTGATACAATAAGATAGAAAATATTCAGTATCTCACATTCAATTTTATACGAGATGAAATGAACTATTTACTAATTTTAATTGTTCAATGAAAATACACAACAAAAGATAACATATTTACAAGAAAACATAATGTAAAGCATTGTATGTATTTAATAAAATTGTTATAATCCAGATTAGATACAACTGGTCTAATACCCGCACCGTGTGTGGGATTTGTTTTAATAAATTGTAAACAAATTTAATTATTAATTAAATAATTATTAGATAAATAAATCACAATTTTTTTAAAAAGGCATTAACATCCTTTAATGTAGTAAAAAAAATGTTAGAAATGATATATTAGTACAAACTGTAACGCCCCGTTTTTTGACACATTTTCGATACTTATTTTTTTTTCCTCTATTTTTATCGATATTTTATTAGCTTACATATATATATATATATATATATATATATATATATATATATATATATATATATATATATTATTTAAAGTATTTTTACGGCGTAAAGTATTATTCCCGAGTATATTTATTCATTTGATACGTACATATTTCCGTATTTTATTTCCGGAAAATTGAAAAAGTTTTTCCATCCGAAAGACTCGTTTGATTTGTTTGGATCGAGTTTATTCATTGTTGACTTCCTATTTTAACATTATTATTATACTTCTTTTTTTTTTTTTATTTCTTTCCCACCTTCCTCACCTCTCTCTTCTTGACTTGTTAATGGCCGATGAGTATGCCTTCCCTCCTTTGTTTGGAGCGGATAAGCAGGCTAGCCTAGCCCTGACCCTAGCTTTGCAACTTCGACCTCTCGCTCCCCCCCTGCAGGCTGCCCAGCGACCCCTCGCCCCTCCCTGCGTTGGCTCTAACCAAACAACCTTCCCTTCTCCCACACTTTCCCTTACCTCCCCACTCTACTTCCCTCTTCTTCCCAGCACCTCACGTGCCGTCTTCTGCGCCTGGAACAACGACTTTGCGGCCGGAGCTGTTCAGACGCTGCCTCCCTTGCGCCCTTCCACTTCCCCCATTTCTCCTCTGTCGGGCTTCTTGGAAAGTTGAAACTCCCCGCCAGCATTGCAGCCGACGGACCCCACCGCCCTCGCCGCCAGGGAGTGCGCCTTCCCTCTTTTGTCCTTACAGTTCCCCCACCTAGATGGAAGATCATCGGATACCTCGAACACAACCACAATCAACACAATCAATAGGGGCATGTGACGAAGGCATCTTCAGGAACATTTAGTTAGAGCCCGTTCGAGAAACGTCTTTAAAAGGAAAGTTATGCAAATTAAAGCAAGGTTATATATATCATCCCAAATAATACGTAATTAGTTTACTTACTTCCTCCCAAGACTACATCTATAGAGCATAAAAACTCCTTTTTTTCCCTTATTTATTTATTTTTTATTTTTTTATTATGAGTGAAGCATTTGATTGTGAACGGTTCGCAAATGATTTCAAATGGGTTCAACATGTTAAGTAAACCCGAATCTCCAACACCTCGTTAGTTAGCACGACTGAAGAAGGGCACATGGGTAATAAATGCACATGTAGAAAATTTGTTTTTGGATAATTGTTCCAACATATGTTGTACACCACAACAAAGTTTTAGAGTAAAAAGATTTTGGTTGAAGTTTCAATTTTTTTTTTTTTCCTTCCCAATAGTTCATGCAATTCTCAGCAAAAAGATTTGACACCAATTAGGTGAATGTGTAGGTTTGATAAATAGCGGAGAGAACGACCCTTTCAATATTGTTCCCAAGAGAATACATCACTCGAGCTTATTCAAGGAAGAAGCTTAGCACATAAGATTGTTCAAAGTGTATACCCGATTACTCCGTATTGTTTAGATAGTATATACCACTTAATAAAACCATGACTTTTCGCTCTTATTCATGTTTTTCTTACACTTATATTAAAGGTCGGATGTTAATAAATGGTTTTTGGTTACAAGTTGGTTTGGAGTCAAATCATAGATTTGATCAAAACATCGGTTCAAGCTTTCAGTTGTTCATGTAGGTCAATTTTGAGGGAAGTTACAAATAAGGCCGAAGATTAGAGGTACAAGAGAAAATGTTCGTTTGGTGGTGCGTAGATGAAGAAAATGTTTATTTCAAAGGCTGTTACGGGTCTGTATATTCAATAGTTAAAAATCTCTTGTTTGATATATTTAACTATCTTGACTTTTCACCCTAAAGGTGATATTCCTTCCATAGTAGACACATTCCTCCAGAAAATCCCGTATCCGGGATGAAATATATTCTATCAAAACCTGCATTTTTCCATTGTGTTTCACCAGGTTCTATACTTGATTTTGTTCTGCTAACATAATCATTTGAATGTGTTCACTTTTACAGGTTAATTTTATATCCGTCCAATTTTTTTTTTCGAATACCCCTACAATTCGAGAACACGATCTTATCTTCATATATAACCATTTGAAATTTATTCTATTAAAACATGCATTTTGTGCTTTGTCTGTGGGTTCATACTATAATTCATTGCTGGCTTTTTTGTCTTTTTTTTTTTTTATTTGCTGGGAAGTAAACAGGCGTTTGCTGGAAAATTAGCAAAGAAAGTCAGGAAAAATTGTATGAAGATCCTACCAAACTACAATGTGCATGGACTGATCGAAAAATTACAGATTTTCTCCTATTTTTTGAAATGTATCCTCTTCTTCTTGGTTGCTTTCAAGGTGGGAAGAAAGCAACTGATCTTTCATAGTCAACAAATCGAAAAACATGAATGTGACGCATGAGATCTTAATTTGACACCCTTCTAAAAAGTGGTATTGCATGATTATTATTTTTATTTTATTTTTTCGAAAAAGGAAAGCGCTTCGAAACATTAGACGAAGTGCCGCCCAGTGAATCGAAAGGCCGAAAAAGATCGGAAAACGGACTAACCGTCATGAAGGACAACAAAGTAGAAGAGAAACACACACAAAATACCTCAAAATAACCCGAAAGTCTGGGGAACAACTGTGGACACCTCAGATTTGGGCTGCAACAAAGCCGTCAGGAGTCGAACACAAATCCCCGCCACCTTCTCAACAAACCGCTCGAACCGCAACCAAATGAGAATATCAAAACTGAGAAGACGATGTAGTAGAACACGAGTATCATGATATATAAATGTGTGTTACTTTGATTGTTAAAAGATTCGTGATTTATAAGGAATAAATTGTTCAAGATGAGTTGGTTAAAAAAATTGGTTTAACACACATAATACCTTTTGAATAGGTGCTTTGAACTTTATAGACACTTGAAGGGATGCATTATTTAGTACTTTTTAACCAAACTATTCCCGGGGGGGGGGGGGTGTTAACATAGTGACGGCTGACGGCTCTTGTGAAGAATCATGCTTTGAAGAAGATTTTTTTTCCCATGAAACAAGTATTTAGGTCCCATATGATTGTAATCGAGATAAGGGGAAAACTTGTTAAGCAATTTGTTAGCAAGAGGCCAATTCAATGAGTACATAAAACCATAAAATCAACAGTTTGATCATTGATTTTAACAGCGAGAATTGTTATTTTTGTTTTTTCTTATCCCGGTCCGGAATAATATTTGTTGCTTATGGTATTTATTATTTTTATTCTTATAAGTTTTAAACTCTCATTTTTGGGTGGTAATTGGTATCACTAGGCCGAGAACGGGCCTCAAAATTTGTTACTTATGTTTTTTTTAAGTGTTAGTGGTGTCGTTAGGCCGAAAACGGAACCGCTAGGTCACGAGATTATAGGTAGGTCCAAATAGTGAACTTCGATTGTCATTTATTTTTTTTAAAGCCTCGTTTAAGAAAATCCGGAAAGGAGCTCCGTTAGAAGCCGGTGGGCCGGTAGGCCGGTCGAGACAACCAGAAGAATGAGATCTGGATTTGGAGAGAATAGAATGGTTGATTAAAAATCAAATCCAGTGAAGAGCTGGAGGAGTTGGTGGTGGGTATGTTATACCCAAAAAAACCAAACAAATAAACAAACAGCGGAGAAGTGCAATCCCACAAGACAGGGTACCAAAACGGGTTGAAGAAATCCGGAGGTGGTGGACCGGGTGGCGGTGGAAGCGGAGCAAATGGAACCGGAGAAGAGGTGGTGGACCCAACGCAGGCCCGCGGACGGAGGGAGCACGAAGAGGCACCCGCGCCAGAGGAAGGCGGTGGCGGTAGTCCACAGAAACTCGTGGGGAAAAGGTGGTGGCCCGGCATGATTAGGCGGCAGCACAAGGCTGCTAGTGTATTGCCTTGCTCGAAGGAGAGCGTTAGTGGAGTAGTGAGGAGGCAACCGTGATAGGGGAAAGCGATGGTGGTGGCTGTGCCGTTGGCGGCGACGGTGGATGTACCGTTGGTGGTGGGGTGGCTGATAGCCAACGAAGTCTTGTGGCGGAGGTAGACTGCGACTAGGGTCTTCAGAAGAAGAGAGGGTTTCTCTCTGGTATTGCATGATTATTGTACTCAAAATTTTAGAATCAATTTTATTAGCATTTCAAGCTACATAAATCCTGAATATTTTCATGGTTGTGTGCTCTTGTCTCCCCCATTAAGTTTATTTTTTATTTTTGTGATTCAAAATTTGACTTTTGTTTTCATACTGCCTTTCGTCTATTTAGTTTTACTAATGAACAATATTCTTGTCCAATTCCTAAATAAAAAAGGTAAACTTTCCATCCCAAACCTAAATATATACACAACTTTAAACTCGCTAAATTTATATTCGCCTCTACTCAGTCAATCTTCATCATCAGGCTACTGCACACTCAAGACGAGTCCAATTAGATACACATTCTAAAACTCGACTAAATATTTAGACGCAACTACTAAACGAGTTGAACATCAACGTAGAATAACGACACTGGTTTTGAATAGTAACTTACATACTATTTTTTTCATATATTGTATTTGAATGTAAGAAGGAGCGAGCATCATACTTGCCGGGTACGTAACCATAAACTATTTTACTTTGAAGTCCAATAGAGCAAATTTAGAACAACAAATATGAGAAATAACATACATAGATCATACTTGCAAGAGGCTTATTCTATGCCATACACAGCTTCATTTTGCCTCTTTATGTTTTCTTCCCAGTTCAACTCCTAATAAGGTGGTGGTGGTGGTGGCGATGGGTGAACCGGTGGTCTGTATATTCTAGGAGGCAAAACCGGCGTTGGCGGTGGTGCCGGGTGAAATGGAGGTCTCACTACGATCGGAGGCAATCTCGGTACCGGTGGCGGCGGTGATGAAACAGCTGGTCGTTCGATATCAGCAAGCAATGGAGTGATACAAATCACGACTCCAAGAAAGAAAACCAGCAAATGCTTGAGAGACACCATTGTGTTGATTATTACTGTTTGGATCATAAACTGTATGCCTTTTTATAGCTCTGTGTAGCCGTCAGATTTGAAAAACAAGAACTGGAGCCGAAATATTTTACAAATTTGTTCATAGTATACCTAAATAGTTGAAAACTTTGAATGGCCAATAATTTGACAGCTAGGAGGTTACTTGAGATTTTTCTTCAGTCTGTCATGACTTTTTATTATTCTAAATTCCAGTTCCCTTATCTATGAAGATTACCCTAGATCCAATTTCTAATATTGTATTAAAAATAACAATATTTCTCACATTTTATCATCTATTTTTCTGAATTTTTCTCAGTTTCGTGTCTTGATTCACCTTTTAATTTTTTTTTGTGATGTTTGAAAAATGATCTGCTTGTTTAGATGAGGTTGTATCTGGCCAGGATGATGTTACGTATCTAGATAGATAGCATGTGTTTGTTGTTCTTCTAGTTACTAGAGAGAATTCTTACGGAAGGATATGATATATTCTATTTATATAAATATCTTTATATATTAGGTTAGTTTGAATATGATTTTATTTCGGTAATCTTTATCAGTTTTCTTTAATTCTTTTGTAATCATATATATAGGATCATTATATTATCAATAAATGGGTGATTCTACCTCCACCATTCGTGTGATATTCTCCACCAAAATCTATCATGGTATCAGAGCGGGTTCGATTCGGGATCTCAACCTCGTCTAAATCTACATTTACCACCGATTTACTGGTGGTCCTATCGATCTAATGTTGTCACCGATCTACTGGTGGTCATATCGATTTTACAAGTGGTGTTTGTGTCACCGCTCATTGTTGATCGAAGTGTTTCTTTGCTTATTGTCAATGAAATGGTCCAGTCTTCAGCGTTCGTTTGTGTACGCACGCTTTGACTGCGGGAGCGTATTGAAAGATATACAAGATAAATATTTGAATATATTGCTTAAAATATAAGCATATAATCTGTGTATTTTAGGCTAGTTTCTATTTTATTTTATGTCCAGTATCTTTATTATTCTCTTTTGATTTCCTTGTAATAACTTTAATAAAGGGTGGTTCTACCTCCACCATTTGTGTAGTCTTCTCCACCATAATCTATCATGGTACAGAGCAGTTCGATATCTCGTACCCTGACTTATCGGGTTTGTCACCTTACAACATTGAACGCGGGCATGAACAATAGTAGTTCGTCCGATTAGGCTAGCCGGCCTTCTACCATTGCAACCGATTTACTGGTGGTCCTATCAATCTATTGATGTCACCGATTTACTAGTAGTTCTGTCGATCTATTTGTGGTATCGGCACTCTGTTGGTGATGTTCCAGTTTTCAGCGTCTTCCGTCTAACCACGTTTTGACTGCGGGGTGTATTGAAGGATATTATATATTCTATTTATATAAATTATCTTTATATATTAGGTTAGTTTGAATGTGAATTTATTTCGGTAATCTTTATCAGTTTCCTTTAATTCTCTTGTAATCCTATATATAGGATCATTATATTATCAATAAATGGTGGTTCTACCTCCACCATTCGTGTGGTATTCTCCACCAAAATCTATCAATTCTCAAAAAGACTTAATTAATTTGACCAAAAAATATTCATTATCATACATTCAATTTTATACGAGATGAAATTAAGTATTTACTAATTTTAATTGTTCAATAAAAAGACAAACAACTAAAATAACACACATTCAAGAAAACATAATATAAAACTTTGTATGTGTTTACAATAATTGTTATAAACCACATTGGATACAATTGTCCACACACATTAAATTTTTTTTATTTATCAAATTGGACATGAGAATTTAATGTAAGATTTTAATTTTATTATTATTAGTGGACATACATATTATAATAATTAATTATAGTTTTTGCTTATAGTTTTTGATTCAATAGACAGGATCTTATTATAATAATTAATTATATTATATGACTAAAAATCGGTGAGATAATAAAAGTGACTCAATCAAGTAAAGTTCGTACACTTTCATTAAGCGGTATGAGTTTAATGGTGGATACCGAACTTTGACCCAATAGACTTATGGTCCGTTTGTTCCAACTCCGGAAACGGAAACGGAATGAAAACAAATTTAGTCCATATGTATATACCTATTCATGAGATTTTATGGAATCATTCCTTGTGGTTTCATGTAAAATGCACTTGCCTCCCCACATTTTGTTTCCCTATGGGGTATCAAAAGTAATCAAATTTAACTCTAATTACTTCAAACCACAAGGAATGATTTCAAAAAATTTCATGAACAAGGGTATACATATGTACTAGATTCGTTTCCATTCCATTTTTAATTCCGGAGTTAAAACCAAACGGGCCCTTAATGGGATTGTGTCAGGCATTATATAAACAATATTAGCTTATGATTTTCAATACCTCAAATCGACTAGCCGTTTTCTATTCTCTACCCATGAGAGAGAAAACCTAAAGAAACCGTATTCTATGTATATGGCGCTCATTCGATCGTAGATTTCGCTCTAAATTTTGATTCAAATGCTACTATGGAACTAGGTATGTAAGTCTAGATTCCTTGATAATCTGACAGATCCTTACGTTTATGGTATAGGAAATTTTAATTATTCCAACAAGTGGTATTGGAGCGGTAATCATGATAAATTATTAGGACCATTTCTTTTATGTTTTAGCTTTGCGGAATACATGCACATCATGTCTTGTCTTGTAGTTTTTGTTTGAGAAAATTGATGAAATGAGGCATCTTTTGTAACTTGTAGACTAACTAGGCCCCAAGTTTTTTCAATTAAAAAATATAGGTAAAATTTAGTGGTTATGGCTAAAATTAAGAAAAGAAGTTAGGGTAGTTACGTAATATTATTAATTGGTAACTACCAAAATAATGGAAACCGTTTGAAAAAAAATAAAGGAAACCGTATATTGAAAATTCTCTAAATCTATTTGGCGCCTTTTTTTTTTCCTGTCAATCAACTTTATCAATCCCGTATTCCAAGCACACACAATCCCTCTCTTCTCTCTCCTTCGCCATTGTTACAGGTCTCGATTCTTCATCTTCATCGTGTGTCATCGACTTCAAAAAGGTTAGTTGTCCAACCCCATTCTTCGATTAATCCTTCGCATAACTTGTTTATATGAGCCGGATTCGACAATATGTTCATGTGAGTTCGAAAAGTGGGTTGGGAATAGAGTATTCAACACTCAGTCACTAACCAATTTGGTTTATTTGATGTTGAAGATATAATTTGCAGAAATTTGTGTATACCTAATACAGAACCATGGTACAAATCTTTAAATTTAGTATATTCAGATGCCGAATATGGTATTTTTTCTTAATAAGGGTTAGGTTTATAAACCATAAAGCATCTAATTTGAGAAATCATTTGAAGGTTATCGTTGATTAGGTACTTGATACACAAATTCATGTACATCTGTTTTAAGTACAGGTAGTTTAGTGTAGTCTTATGTATATGCATGTCAAAAATCAAGACCGAGTAATATGAGAATTGAAAGAGGAACAAACATAATATGTATCACCAGTCTAGATTATGTACATTTGCATTACTGAATCATGTAACAAATGATAAATGATGTTTTTAATAGCGGGTTTATGGGTTGAATATGTAGAAAACAAACAACAATATACACTATCATTACATACATTTCATGTAACATGATAGTACATACAGTTTTTAGGTGTACATACAACACATGTATTTTACTATATGTACATTAACCATTCAATTATAATTTACTAACACAACTGATACTCTTAGTTCATTGTTAATATCAAATCAATGGCACGAAAAAAGCGTATGAGAATTAAACCTCATATGAGGAAAGAACAACCTAATTCTGGGGTTGGTCCTTCCACGTAGGTAAGTACATGCACTGAAATGTGTATATAATGATAAATATTATGTTCTAAATACACAGTTGTGTAACAGTTAGTCAACAACGTGAATAGATAATGCACAATCTATGTATGATATATGTATATACAATGATCTTTATTATGTATACTGCATATGTAGCTGATAAACAACATATGTACATTACATTATAACACACACGTTATGAAAATATGAAACTCTGTATAAATAGTTATTGATGCGTCCTTGGAGGTAACCAAGGATAACTCCGGATATAGATCAAGCAAAACTCCAACTACTCCTTGATTCTTTGTGCGACGTTGTATCGTTTCGGATCCAAAGGAGCGGAAGCGATGAAGAAACAAGGGTTACTTCGATCTAGAGAGATCGAATAAACCTTTTTGTGTGGATCGAAGGTTGATTCTTAAGAAGAATCCTCGAATATGGATTTCTGGGATCAAAGACGAGATCCAAGGAAGAAATTTGAGAGATAGAAGAGAGGTTTTGATGCCCAAGCTAAGTAGAAGGAAATTCTTCTCAAAGCTTAGTAATATTGAACATGGAAAATAAGTGAGGCAAGATATCTCTTATATAGAGAGACTTGCCTACCTATGGGCCAATGGGCCAACGGGCCAAACAAAATACATGAAGAAAAGCCCAAAAGGGGAAAACCTAAAAGGATAAGAGCAAACCCTAAAAGGATAAGGTCAAAAGGGAATATTCTTATACGAAATATCCCTTTATTACATAAAAAGGAAAACATGAAAATATAGTCCGAAAATAAGCTAGCTTCATGCCATGGAGTCGGAAAGACGGGACATGCCGCTAACGGAACCGGTAGCCTATGCCATGGTGGTGTAGAGACATGGCATGCCGGTAGTGGGACCAAGTGAAGAAGTAATGCGGGTGATGATGGAGCCGGTGGCTCGAGCAATGGCCTTAGCTCAGGATCGGGTGATCGGTCCATCTGAACGAACTCTAAGAGCCTCGTCCTCTTCGTATATGGTCAACGTAAAAGGGGCATCCAAGGGCGCATCAATCCCCCCATCTTGGCTGTGAAACGTCCCCGTTTCACCATCGTCAAAGAGGGGCTCAACATAAGGGGCAAGGTCCTTGACGTTGAACGTTGGGTGTACTCTGTAGGAATCCGGAAGCTCTAACTTGTATGCATTTGGACCATGACGGGCTAAGATGCGGAATGGGCCATCACCACGGTCCGAGAGCTTGCTCATGCGGCGAGTAGGAAAACGCTCCTTCCGTAGGTGGAGCCAAACAAGATCACGGGCTCAAAAGAGACGTCGCGGCGGCCCTTGTTGCGTTGTCCGACAAGTTGGGCGGCACGACGTTCAAGTTGTGTCCTAGTCCGCTCATGAAGCTCAATGATTTGGGCGGCTCGGTTTCCGGCGATGATGTGTTCTCCATCCTTGAGCGGGCGGGGAGTGAAATCCAATGGTGTGTGTGGATTGAGGCCGTAGACAACTTCAAATGGGGACAATTTAGTTGCCGTGTGCCTAGACCTGTTATACGAAAACTCTACAACAGAAAGTAAGTCCTCCCACCTACGTGGGTTGGTCCTAGTGGTGGCTCTAAGTAGAGCACCAAGAGTCCGATTGGTCACCTCCGTTTGACCATCGGTTTGGGGGTGATAACTACTTGAAAATAACAAGTTGGTTCCAAGTTTTCCCCACAACGTTCTCCAAAAATGACTTACGAATTTCACGTCTCGATCACTAACGATGGAACGTGATATCCCATGTAAACGCACCACATTGTCAAAGAATAAGGTGGCAACTTCACTAGCATTTAGGGTGCTTTTACATGCGATGAAATGAGCCATTTTGGAGAAGCAATCGACTACCACGAAAATGGAGTCTTTGCCTCGTTTAGACATAGGCAACCCGACCACAAAGTCCATGGATAGATCCTCCCAAGGTCCCATTGGTATAGGCAAAGGAGAATACATCCCATCCGGACCTTGGCGCGACTTGGAATGATGACATGTGATGCATCCCTTGCAAAACCGTGTCACATGCATACGCATCCGGGGCCAAAAGAAATGCTCTTTGAGAGCGGAAAGGGTCTTGGTAGCACCGAAATGACCACGGCCGTCATGAGCTTCCTTGACCAACAAATGACGTATAGATGAGCGCGGAATACAAAGTTTTCCCGCTCGAAAAAGATAGCAATCGTTAATAAAGAAAGACTCGTGCTCTCGGAGGTCGAGGCATTGTGCCCATATGTCCTTGAAGTCAAGATCCGTGGCATATAACTCTTTGATAAGAGCAAAGCCATGTATCTTGGCATCCATATACACAAGGAGGGCATAGCGGCGAGAAAGGGCATCGGCTACCACATTCTCTTTGCCTTTCTTATGCCAAATGACATAAGGAAAGGTCTCTAAAAACTCTACCCAACTAGCATGGCGCCGACTGAGATTTGTTTGACTCTTGAAATACGAAAGAGCCGCATGATCCGAATGAATCACGAACTCCTTCGGCCACAAGTAATGTTGCCATGTCTTAAGACAACGAACTAGAGCATATAGTTCCTTGTCATATGTAGGGTAGTTGAGCGAAGGGCCGGACAGTTTTTCACTGAAGTAGGCAATTGGACGATTCTCTTGTAAGAGAACTCCTCCAATGCCCACATTTGATGCATCACACTCCACCTCGAAAGTTTTCGAAAAGTTTGGGAGTTGGAGTAATGGTGCATTACAAAGGCGGTCTTTGAGCGCATCAAACGCTCGAGCATGGATATCACGCCACTCAAACGTGACACCCTTGGTAGTGAGCTCATGGAGCGGTGCCGCTACCGTGCTAAAGTCCTTGACAAAGCGTCGGTAGAAACCCACTAAGCCGAGAAAGGCTCGGACCATGGTGACCGTAGTAGGAGTAGGCCACTCCCGAATAGCACGAACTTTAGATTCGTCTACTCGTAGTCCGTCCTTAGACACGGCATAGCCAAGAAAGATAGTGGTGTCCGAGCAAAAGACGCATTTGTCAAAGTTGACATACAATTGCTCTTGTCTAAGGCACTCGAGCACTTGGCGAAGGTGCCCGATGTGATCCTCCAAAGACGTACTAAACACCAAAATATCATCAAAATAAACAACAACAAATATACCCAAGAATCGGCGCAAGACATGGTTCATGAGGCGCATGAAGGTGGACGGGGCGTTGGAGAGGCCAAAAGGCATGACAAGCCATTCATAGAGTCCATACTTTGTTTTGAACGCCGTCTTCCATTCGTCACCTTCGGCCATCCGGATTTGGTGGTAACCGCTCCGGAGATCAATTTTGGAGAAGATGGTGGCGCCATGAAGCTCATCCAACATGTCATCAAGGCGCGGGATCGGGTGGCGATATTTGACGGTGATTTGGTTGATGGCACGACAATCAACACACATCCGCCATGATCCATCTTTCTTTGGTACTAAGATTACCGGGACGGCACATGGTGATAAGGATTCACGCACATGTCCCCAGTCTAGGAGCTCTTGCACTTGACGTTGTAGCTCCTTTCTCTCTTCCGGACTAGCTCGGTAAGCGGCACGGTTTGGCAAAGAGGCACCGGGCACAAAGTCAATTTGATGTTCAATCCCTCGGATAGGTGGCAAGCAGGGTGGGAGATCTTTGGGCATAATATCCTGAAATTCGGACAACAACAAAGACACCTCGTGTGGCACATTACTTGGGTCATGAGAAGTAGATAAACAAAACGGAACAAGTAAAAAGCATGAGAACTTGCCTTCCATCACCGGTTGCAAATCATGCCGGCGAGCTAAGAGTATCCGTGGCTCACACCGTCCTTGAATTACGGAATCCAAAGATGGTAAAGGTGCGCCCGAAGAAACGATGCGACCTTTACTACCTTTGGATTCGGTAGCATGGACAAGAGGGGCGGTGTTTCGGGAGTTGGAAGTACTAGCACCTACAACATCGGGACTCCAGGGGTCCGATTTTGCCGGTGCTTTAGCGGACTCATCAATAGTTTGTTGCCTCTTCCGTTCCGCATAGTCAACCAAAATTTCGTGCGGAGTCATAGGCAAAAGTGTGACCCGTTTTCCATTATATTGGAACATGTACCGATTAAGATAACCATCATGATATGTGCGGCGATCGAATTGCCATGGTCGTCCTAATAGGACATGTGTGGCGTCCATCTTGATAACATCACAAAGGACCTTATCAACATAGGCGCCAATAAAGAACAGCACCCAAGCTTGTTGTGTGACGGTGTCACATGCCGTATCGAAAATCCATTGGAGTCCGTAAGGCGTTGGGTGGGGGGTCGTAGAAAACTTGAAGTGTTTTACCGCCCGTTCATTGACAATATTGCAACAAGAACCCCGTCAACGATGAGAGAAAGACTCGTATTATTAACCAAGCAACGAGAGTGGAAGAGATTCTCACGTTGATCTATAGGAATATGCTCTTTAACAGCCAAAATACGACGAGAAACAAGAGCGAATTTACCGGGTTGTGCTGGGCCGCAAGCAAGCTCGTCATCACAAGGTTCCATGCCAAAAGGTGGGTCGGTGTCATGGTCATCCTCAATAATGATATCACCGTCATATTGACCATCGTCGTCCTCGAAATATGTTGGGTCGGCAAACAAGACCCGTTTGGTGTTTGGGCAATCACGTTGTACATGGCCAAAACCGCTACACTTGTAGCACACGGGCTCCCTTGGGCGAGCCGCCGGTGAGGGTCCTTGTTGACCTCAAGAGGGAGGCGCCGGTGCCGGGCCACGGTTTGGTGCCTTCTCGGTACCCGTTTGCCTATTGGAAGGACCCGTCCGTTGGGTCCCTTTGGAAGCGTCGGTATCTGTAGGACTAGGCGCATCTCGAGAACGTGTGTTAGACGGATAAAGATATGGACTCGAGGAAGAGGTATACCTAGAATGCCGCGGTGTTTCGAGTTGTTGCTTATATAGCTTCATGGCGGCATGACATAATGCTCCCAAATCCTTGAATGGGACAATCTCGAGCGGCCGCCGGATGGAAGCATTAAGCCCACTCATGAACTTGGTGCGGAGGGCGGAGGGGGAGGCCGAGACGCCGGCCTTAATGTGCATGTCCTCAAGTTTAGCCAAGTAAGCCACCGGAGTGAGGTTGCCTTGCTTGAACTCGGCAATTTGCAACCGCATATCATTCTTAAAGTCCTCGGGCACGTACTTCTTGGTCATGCAATAGATCAATTGTTCAAATGTCTCAATTGGTGCCCATCCTCGCCTCTCTCGGGTGAACTCATACCGGTTCTACCAAAACTTCGCATCTCCTTCAAAGTATAGAGTTGCCGCCTCGATTTTCTCGTATTCCTCCTCATAATGACAATGTTTTAATGCTCGTTTCATATCATGCGCCCAATCAAGAAAAACACACGGATCATATTCACCATGAAAGGTAGGGAACTTAATCTTACCTTCCCTACGAGCTCGGTAGGGGTCCGGGCGGGGCGGTGGAATGTAGGCATCATCGGCACGGGCTCGCCGGTGGCCGCCATGAGGCCGTTGGCGCCCATGAACGGGTGGGGCTTGCCTAGGTGGATTTGGAGGAGGCAACCATTCTTCACCCCGGTCTTGGTTCTCATAAGGGTCTATGACGGGTGGGTGCCACGGACGGTTATGTGCTACCCGTTCTAAATCGGATTCATCACCGGAGAACTCGTTGAAGTTGTGTTGCTCATCGTATTCATCAAAGTCAAGGGTCCTTGGTTGCCGGGTTGACCGTTGGTGACGGTGTTCGGAACGATCATGCTCACGACCATGATTGGTGGTTGAGTTAGGACGGTACCGGGGCTCTTCCCGGGTTTGTCGGTCGGTGCGGGGCACACTAGGTGGAGGTGGAGAAGGAACATACCGTTGATGTTGATGCTCATAATATTGGTGTCGATGTTCCGTATCGACTATGGGCAAGTTATCTTGACGCGGGTCGGGGAATTCCTCCTCTTCTTCATGGGACTCATTTCCGTCAAGAGGTAAAGGATGGGTGCGTTCAATGACATACGCAAGCCGGGTAACGTTTGATGGTCCGGCTCCCAAAAGTCCCTTGCCTTTCCGTTGTGCATCGGAAGTGGAAGCATTGACCACGATCTCATTCGGATAAGTTGGGGTGGGACGGCGAGCAATTTGAAGGGCCTTAAGAGCTTCTAGCTCTTTTTTCAAGGCAATGTTTTCTCGGGTCAAGGCATCAAACTTTTGTTGTGCCTTCAAGGCTTCCAATTCTCGCCTTATGGAGTCATTTTCGAGGGACAACGAAGCAGTTTCTTGAGCCAAGGGTTCACTGAATTCTTGTAGACCAGAATCCTGAGAAGTTTCCATTTCAACGTTAGTCATTGCTCCAAATCAGCACACAATTGCAAGCAATCAAGTGAGCAAGGTGACAAGTTAGGTCAACTTTACCCAAGTTCAAGTGCGTTATCGGGTTCTACTTTGGGGAAGGCCGTTTGGCGGTTAGGCAAGGAAGGCAAATCCAACAAAATTGAACCAATTACACACAAATAGACAAGTGATATTTTGCAAACGTATGTAAGAAAATGGAGAGATAGAAGATGGACGGATTGTTCACTCGGCAAGCTTTGCTTGCTTTCGGTCTTTGACCGTTTTGTAAAATCCGATTTTTTGGATGGACCGGTTTGCCGGACGTCTTTTCACTTTGTGTGTTTCGTTTCTTTGAAACGTTTTGAGGAACACTTTCTTTTTTTTTTTTTTTTTTTTGAACACAAATCCGTATTGATGAAGAGTTTTTTTGCTTTTTTTTGGAATATCAAATGCGAGATATCCGAATTTTTCGTTAACAAAAGATCCCAAGAGATTTGGTGAAATTAATTAACAAAATTGTCGGATTAGGTCGGTTTAAGAAAAAGACGGGTTTGATAAATGGTTTGAAGGCAAACCAAATATCTCCTATTTTTGTACTTTTTGTTTTGAGGTAAACACGGAAAAGAAAAAAAAATTTCAGGGAAAATGGATGAACATGATGAAGAACATGATGAACAACATAAAGATCATGAAGAACAAATGAAGAACATCATGAACAAACGAAGAACATCATGAACAAAAAAAGGCTAAATAGGTTTAAGATAATAACGCACAAAAACAAGAGTAAAGAGAACTTAGCTTTGATCCCTTGCTCTGATACCAATTTGATGCGTCCTTGGAGGTAACCAAAGATAACTCCGGATCTAGATCAAGCAAAACTCCAACTACTCCTTGATTCTTTGTGCGACGTTGTATCGTTTCGGATCCAAAGGGGCGGAAGCGATGAAGAAACAAGGGTTACTTCGATCTAGAGAGATCGAATAAACCTTTTTGTGTGGATCGAAGGTTGATTCTTAAGAAGAATCCTCGAATATGGATTTCTGGGATCAAAGACGAGATCCAAGGAAGAAATTTGAGAGATAGAAGAGAGGTTTTGATGCCCAAGCTAAGTAGGAGGAAATTCTTCTCAAAACTTAGTAATATTGAACATGGAAAATAAGTGAGGCAATATATCTCTTATATAGAGAGACTTCCCTACCTATGGGCCAACGGGCCAAACAAAATACATGAAGAAAAGCCCAAAAGGGGAAAACCTAAAAGGATAAGAGCAAACCCTAAAAGGATAAGGTCAAAAGGGAATATTCTTATACGGAATATCCCTTTATTACATAAAAAGGAAAACATGAAAATATAGTCCGAAAATAAGCTAGCTTCATGCCATGGAGTCGGAAAGACGGGACATGCCGCTAACGGAATCGGTAGCCTATGCCATGGTGGTGTAGAGACATGGCATGCCGGTAGTGGGACCAAGTGAAGAAGTAATACGGGTGATGATGGAGCCGGTGGCTCGAGCAATGGCCTTAGCTCGGGATCGGGTGATCGGTCCATCTGAACGAACTCTAAGAGCCTCGTCCTCTTCGTCTATGGTCAACGTAAAAGGGGCATCCAAGGGCGCATCAGTTATGTTATGTACTGAATATGTAAATGATTCATAGATAATGTATGTGTATATGATATACTATGTTTTACTGAATGTCGGTACAAGGAATGAGTGGGACATACACACAAGATATTTCAATCATGCTCTGAAGAGACAAACCACAACTTAAGGTTTGACAACATTTTGTTTTTTCACAGTTCACATATAGGTGGGAGGAAATTGAACGAGGCAGGATGGCTCTTATAAATAGCTTTCGTCGTCTGCAAATGATCCCCATGCTCATGGATGGTTTGTCGGTTGAAGAGAAGACTAAGTTCAAGACATGAATATTTGCCGCCATAATTGAAGTGAGCACCAAATTGAAAATGCCAAACTAGATCATACATTTCATGTTGATGTAGGACGTCAAAACCAAAAGACAACAATCCATGTGGTTTGACCTCAATCAAGTGTTGCTTAGGTTTGGCATTACTGAATTTGCTGAGATAACTGGACTTAACTACTCAGACGGTTTCTTTGAGGCATATGAGGGCAACCCGAAAATTGACATGAGATCTGTTGTGGGAGTTGATCGGTGCACCAACGTTACGTTGGAAGAGATATTCATGAAAGAGCCTAAGGAATAACAATATAAATACAAAATGACTCTTATTCTCTTTGTTGAAGGAGTGTTGGTTACTAAAGACAGGAAAACTCAGATCAACCAACAAACTATTAACATTGTAAATGATCTGGATGGTTTTAATGCTTTTCCTTGGGGTTGTCTTGCTTTCTTTCAGACAAAGAAGTTTCTCCAATCTTGTGATACAAGCTAGGGTATTTGAGTTGAGAAGTGTCGTGGTGGAGGCACACAGGCCAGTGTATTTGAGTTGAGGAGTGTTGTTGATCCAGCGGCGCCGGCAGCCACATGTACTATTTAGATTCATGGCCTTGCAGTCCGAGTTTTATTTGATACGGGTGCTACGCACTCATTTATATCCGATGATTGTGTAGCTAGGTTGTCCTTAGTTACGGTAGAGGGGAGACCCTTCGTTGTGGGGTTACCCTATGGGGGTAGGGTTAGTGGTACCCGAGAGGTAAACGGTTGTCCCATACGTTTAGGAAACCGTGATTGGTTAGCCGACTTCTATGTCATGCACTTGGTGCATGAGGAAGTCATCCTCGGGATGGATTAGATGGATCGTTGTTCACCTCAAAAGTGTGCGTCACAAAGTCTTAAATTTATATCTAGAACTTATGCAAAAACGAACCCGCAGTGTACGGATCGGCGTAGTAAGGCAAAAAACTCCAGAGTCGAACTCAGGGATTTGGTGAGAATAAAATCAGTTCACAAGTTGTCGAGCAAGAAAAATATAGAAGCTTTGCAAATATTGGGAAAACAGCAATCCTAAAGATCCAAGTATCCAATTGTGGCTATTGATTCAAGATATTCTATAGATGTAAGGACATAGTCGGGATTCCAAAGGTTTATCTAATGTAAGGTTATGTACGGTAAAGTTTCAAACCCATATATCTCACCCAATGACTCTCTCTGTAAAGGTTGTTGATGCTGCAATATAGAAAGGATTAAATGATAAGAATTAGTCTCAAATACCCATGCCCAAACCCAAGGGAGTCAAACATAGCCAAAACGGTTAAGGTTGTGACACTCGAAACCGAAATTGAGGATGTTCAGTCTCACTACTACCTAGGAAAGGCAGGCCAAGGCTAGGTTAAGGCAAATCTTTAACTTTGGATCAAAGCAAAAGCAAAGGTCGTACGACAGAGGAAATCACGGCTAGATCTTGAATAACCACGGCCGTGGTTTTCAAGAACAGACCGTGGAAAAGGTTGTCGACGAGGTTTCTCGCACTCTCAGGGTCCAATCTGTCTTGGTTCAATCTATCATTATCTAAGCCACAACTATCAACCCTTCACCTTAGAATTGCTAAAGGGTTTTAGCCAATAACCATCATCATTGAATCAAATATCAAGTTTAAAAGAGAACAAGGTAAAATCCTCGAAAACTCAATAATATTCGAATAATCAATCTCAAATCCAAACAACCAATGCATGTGTTTAATGAATGCGGAAAAAGGGAACAGAAATCCTCATAACAATCTTGAGAAACAATGAAGAACGGGACGTCAATCCGTCTCCAAATGCAAACCCTGAGATAATCTCTAAGTACGCAATCTCCAAATCGCGTCCTTCTCGGAATCTTCTCAAGTAATGATCCAAAATCTCTCTCTTCGGGTGTAAGTGGCCGTCAATGCAAACGTCCCCTTTTTCTCCTTCCTTCAGCCTTCTTATAGGGAAAAATAGGGTTACGAGAAAGCCCGATAACTATTGCTAGCGTGGCAAATACGACACGTGGCAACGTCATGGAAATCACGGTCTAGTGTAACATTCCACGGTCGTGGTTTTGGGCGTGAAACTTTCTATTTCTCTTCGGCATCACTTTCCACGATCTCAATGCATAACCACGGTCGTGGTTTAGGTCGTTGAAACTCAAAAGCCTTTGTGAAAGCCTTTGTTTCGTAAAGTTCTCTAATCATGCTCCTTCCTTAGCTTCTCAAATGCATCTCCTTGACATCTAGCATGATAAAATACTCTTATCCCTTCACATATGCTCCAATTCAAGCCTTTATTCACCTATAAACATATCAAAGCTTGTGTAGATCTCTATATCGACAAAATAGGTGAATGTGGTCATAAATGCTTCAAACTCATATCCATGTACACATCTAAGAGAGAAAAAAAATCAAAACAAGTGCCTAAAATATAGTCATATTTCATGCTATCAATCGCCATCGAGCCATTTTGGACATCAGCCGGAGGACCGTGACGGTTACCACGGAGACGGGGCACGAGGTGATTTTCTGAGGTTGGGACCTCGGGAAGGCCGGTACAGTCATTAGCGCGGTCCGAGCTGCCAGAATTATCGGGCAGGGATGCGAGGCCTTCTGGTGCTATGCCATGAAGGAGGAGAGGGGACTATCGCTGGAGGAGATTCCCGTGGCATTTGAGTTTGAGGATGTTTTCGGGGAGCCACCCTAATTAGCACCACAGAGGAGCGTTGATTTTTCTATTGAGTTAGAGCCCGGCACGAGGCCGATCTCCAAGGCCCCATACCGCATGACGCTGATTGAGATGTTGGAGCTGAAGAAGCAGCTCGAGGAGTTAGCCGAGTGGAGTTTCATACGCCCGAGCATTTCCCTTAAGGTGCACCGGTCCTCTTCGTCCGAAAGAAGGACGGGTCTTTGAGGCTATGCATTGATTACAGGGAAATGAACAAAGTCACCATCAAGAACATGTACCCGTTGCTGCACATTGATGATTTGTTGGACCAGTTGCAAGGAGCCTCCATGTTTTCACGTATTGATTTGAGATCGGGATATCACCAGCTGAGGGTGAGAGCGGAGGACGTGCCAAAGGCGGCCTTCAGGACGAGATACAGCCATTATGAGTTTGTCGTGATGCCATTCGGGCTCACGAATGCACCGGCCGTCTTCATGGAGTTGATGAACGGCATCTTCATCGACTTCTTGGACCAGTTCATGGTAGTGTTTATAGATGACATCTTGGTTTACTCCCGGAGTAGGGAGGAGCATGCGGGGCACCTAAGGACGGTGCTTCAATTCCTTCAGGATAAAGAGCTTTACGCTAAGCTCTCTAAGTGCAAGTTTTGGATGTCCGAGGTTGCATTCCTGGGTTACATAGTTTCCGCCGAGGGTGTCATGGTTGACCGGGCAAAGATAGAGTCCGTTTCTTCATGGTCGCCTCCTAGGACGGTCAAGGAGGTGCGGAGTTTCTTGTGCTTAGCGAGATACTACCGTAGATTTGTTGAGGGTTTCTCCATGATTGCTCGGTCGCTTACTTCCTTGTTGAGGAAGTCTACCCGGCTCGTCTGGTCCGATCCTTATCAGCGCAGCTTCAAAGGAGTTGAAGAGGAGGTTAACCTCCACTCTTGTTTTAGCCTAGCCTGAGGGCGTAAAGGATTTTGTAGTGTATAGTGACGCCTCCAAGCTAGGCTTGGGGTGCATTTTGATGCAGAGGGTTAAGGTTATTGCGTACGCTTCTCGGCAGAAGAAGCCGTACGAGAAGAATTACCCGACCCATGATCTTGAGCTAGCGGCAGTGATTCATGCCTTGAAGATTTGGCGACAGTACTTGTATGGGGCTACGTGCCAGATCTTCACAGGCCATAAGAGTTTGAAGTATATATTCACTCAGCGAGAGTTGAATAACTGCCAGAGGAGATGGTTAGAGCTGATTAAGGGCTTCGACTTAGAGATTTTGTACCATCCGGGAAAGGCGAACGTAGTTTCCGATGCTTTGAGTAGGAGGACCACTCGAGAGGAGGCTATAGCTCGACTTACGGTTCAACCATAGTTGCAGAGGGACTTGGTAGAGTTAGACTGGATATCCGGTTTCCGGATACGGACTGTCGTTAATCCGAGTTAGAGGTATTGCCTGACCTGTCCGGAGAGATCCGGCAGAAGCAGGAGGGATGTCCCATTTTGATGAGGATTCGGGACATGATGGCCGGAGGAAAGGCACCGTAGTTTACCACAGGAGCAGACAGAGTATTGAGACGCTAGGGGCATATTTGTGTACCGTCAGATCAGGAGTTGAGAGAGCGAATTTTGCATGAGGCACATTCTACATCTTACTCGGTGCATCTAGGCACGAGTAAGATGTACCAGGATATCAGGAGATATTATTGGTGGGGCGGGCTCAAGCCCGATGTAGCTAGATATGTGGCCCGATGCGCGACCTGCCAGCAGGTCAAGATCGAGTACCAGAGATACGGAGGAGAGCTTCACCCACTACCCGTGCCGTAGTGGAAGTGGGAGGATATATCCATGGACTTCGTTACCGGTTTGAGACCGAGTAGGAGCTTTGAAGCGATATGGGTAGTAGTAGATCGATTGACGAAGACCGCACGTTTCATCCCTATTCGGGAGACGTGGTTGGTGAGTCGTCTAGCCGATGACCATCATCTTGGATAGGGACGGGCGTTTTACCTCGAGGTTCTGGCAGCAGGTACACACCGCCCTAGGTTCGAGTCTTCATTTCACCACCACATACCATCCACAGACCGACGGCCAGTCCGAACGGACTATTCAGACCTTAGAGGACATGTTGTGAGCATGTGTTCTAGATTGGGGGTAGATATGGCCAGACCACCTCCCGTGTTTTCATATAATAACAGTTGACACGCGTCGATTGGGATGGCACCTTATGAGGCATTGTATGGACGGAGATGTCGTACTTCCTTATGTTGGGACGAGCCGGGGATTTCTAGCGTTGTAGCTCCAGACCAGGTATAGGAAGACATGGCTAGGGTTGCTTTGATCCGAGAGAGGATGTTGGCTTCGTAGAGCCGTCAGAGGTCGTATGCGGATAGGAGGCGTAGGCCTCTCGATTTCAGGGTAGGAGCTCAGGTGTGGCTGAGGGTATCACCGACGCGGGGCGTTTGGCGATTCGACATTAAGGGGAAGTTAAGCCCCCGATATGTCAGTCCATTCGAGATAATGGAGAGAGTCGGTGAGGTGACATACATGTTAGCATTGCCACCGCGGTTGGAGGGTATACATCCGGTATTTCATGTATCTCAACTGAGAGAGTACATCCACAACCCAAGGCACCTCATTAGCCATGAGGATCTAGTGGTTGAGCTGGACCATACTTTTGCAGAGCATCCGATAGCGGTGTTAGAGCGGAGTATGAGGCGCCTTTGATCGAAGAAGATACCGATGTTGAGAGTGTAGTGGTCGAGGCGAGGAGCCGATGAGGCTACATGGGAGATGGAGGATAGTATCCGGAGGAACTATCCCAAGTTTCACGCTGGTTTAGCGACATCGATAGGGCCGTCGGGTTAGTCCCAAGATCTTCCCTTGTTTGTGCTATATGTTTATTTTCTGGCGTGTTATGTGAGTTCATATGAGTATATGCGTACCTTGCGAGGTCTTGATGTGATTTTTTTCGTAGGCTTGGATTAGGGCCGTTAGTTGACGTTGTTACGAGTTCCGCGTGGTTACGTGACGTGTTTGGCGGAGGGTGTTACATTTAGCAAGTTTCAGGACGAAACTTGTTTTTAGGGGGTTATTGTAACATCCGGAAGTTCTAATCCGGCCTTGGAGCGTTTTGTCGACCTTCCCGCGTTAGTGGCTTAGTGTTCCTATAGGCATGGGATGCTGAGTGACGGGATTTTATTCCAAATCCCGTTCCGACCTTCCGCTTTTCACCTTTTACTTTCCGACCCCTCGGTCTCTTGAGTTAGGAGACATATGGGACAGCTGACCGTTGGGTCTCCCTACCCCTTTTTCCAGCTCACTTTTCCCTCCCTCTCTCTTCACTCTTCCTCATTCACGCTTGTGCTTTTCCCTCGTCTTCCTTGTGCTTCCTCTCAATCTTCAGCTTGGATTCTTGGGTGTGGGCTACTGTAAAAGAAGTTCTAGATCAGAGTTGGTAAGTTTTCAATTCCTTCCTCCCCTATCTCCCTTTCTTGTTGTTTTCCTTTCCTCTTCTTTTTCCCTTCTCCTCCATGACTATGGAGGAAGCTTTTGAAGAGAGGCCTTGTTGAATCCTTGCATGTGCATGTTCTTAGCTCGATTAGGTCGTGGAGAGGAGTCTAAGATCGGTGGTTGGTGTTTGGAGAAGACCCAACAAGAAGAGGAGGACATTTGAGCCCAAGATCCACAGTCAAAAACGAAGAGGACGATGTTCTGCTGCTCAAACCGCGGGGGCGGATCATCAAAGGCACAGGGGCGAATCAGGGCCACCGCAGGGGCGGCTTAAGCCACTGCAGGGGCGGCGCTAGGAGACCGCAGGGGTGGTGATTGGGTTTCGCAGGGGCACCAGCTTGACTCCGCGTCTGCGTTTCTTCGACAATAGGCTCCTCTTCTCCCTTTCTCTTCGTTCCTTCCTTAGCTTTGTGGTTATATCTTGTTAGTAGCATGCAATGGATGGCCTAGAGTTGCTTGAGAATGCCACCTAGTGGTTGAGAATCTAGGAGCCCTTAAGGCTCGTTGTAGTTGATGGTTTTGAGTATGTTGAGTATGATGGACCTTCTAGGCTAGCTTGTTCCTTCTTAATTGAGGTTTATGTACATGTGAGGTTATAAGCTGTTTTGAGTGGCTATCATGTGTTGAGAGTGTGATGAATATCTTGGTTTCTTGGATCCGTTCCTAACTTGAGGGTTAGGTGATCTTTCTTAGATCACTAGAGTGAAGTCTTAGACTTCTTGAGCGTGAGCATGTGTTGATATGTATATCCTCTCGTGAGCAGATTGTGGGCTTCCTCCCTAAGGAAGCTAGAGTTTTGTGAGTTGAGTGTGGAGGTGAGGTAAGTCTCCGGACTTACTTAGCTCGTATTCTATGTATTAGATTCGTTGCGTGTTTGGTGGTGTGTGTTTTATTGCTTTCGTTATAACAAATAAACCGGTAATACGACCTCCAACCTTTATATATTATTTTGGCCCAAGTGTATGATAACGGGCGTTGACAACTTGTCTAGCTTCCGCGAGAGCTAGGAGGTTCTTGGCGACTATCCCGTACTGGTAGACGGTTGGATGCATCAGTACCATTCCATGCCGGTAAGTTGGGACCGAGGCGCGTTTTGGGGACTCTCGTGTCACAAACCAAAGTTGAATTAGAACGGGATACGACTTAATAATAAAAGATAATAAACCGGACTTGTGTGTTTCAGAGCATGTTATGTGTTATGTTGATGTATGTGTGTATGTGCCTTCCCCTCATTTCTAATGCTTCGAATATGAGCTAACAATTTTAAACCGCTTGTGTAGATGCCTTGTAGGTGAGGGCCGCCGCCGAGTGAGGTGGAGGAGTGGACAGCCGGGGGTCGCCGTACATTATAGGACGGGGACATTTTTGGGTTTTCTTGTGTTGTTGGATTATGGTTTATGTTGTACGGATTTGGATTTCTTTATCGGAGTTGGTGTTGTTTTGAGGACTCGGTTTAGTTTCCACCTTGTATCATTACATTTCAGTTCTCGCATACATTACAAACGGTTTTAGTTTTGCCTTTATTTGCGCATTCTTAGAAAGGTCTGGTGAAATTGTATTCAGGCTAAGGGTCGGGGCCCATTGTGAGGTCTCGCCGGTAGCATAACGAGTCCCGCGGATTTGGGGTATTACAAAAATAATGTAGGATAATCTACTATATTTGTAATATTATGTATCTTATTATGTTTGTTTCTATAATATTATAGAAATATATGTATCAAATTATTTTACGTAAAACAAGGTGTCAATGTAGCTGAACCCGTACAAAGGGTCGGATTAATGGTTCCAAAAGATAGTAAGTACATGCGTACTTCCTACATAAAAAACGACAAACTCCACAAGAACCCCATAACAAGCATTCTTCAAACTCATGATCGTCAAAAACTTTATAACTAGGTGAAGAACAAGGACGATAAAGAACTAACAACACGGATAAAACGTTAGCTACAATCTAACATCAGAAGAATACATAAGCATAAACACACATCAAAGCAACATGTAAACACATAGCATGATATCACAGAAATCCGATTATTATCTTTATTAACGTCATTCACATTATTCATTTATAGGTGTGGCTCGAGTAGTCTTTAACTCTCGCCTTCGGTTCTTTATCTAGCTGGAGTGGTTCGGCGCACCTCCCCGTATACACAATGGAGTTGTTCAGTACCCTCCTCATATACCAAGTTTGGCCTAGTCGCAAAGCACCTCCCAGACTCCCTCGGGAGAAACTGAACAAGTGACCACAGTTCGTTACCCGTGGGCCAATTATAAGTCGGTTGTATATAACTAACAACATAATATAAACACGCGAGGCAAACACCACTCAGGTCATTCAACCAACATAAGACTGTAACTAAGTAAGCCCAAAGGACTTAACTGAACCAGTCAAGTCCCGTCAACCATATATATCATTCTATCCCGCTGAGTTTAATCTCGAATGCCTGATTGTAACATAGAACTCATATCAGTTTATTATCCGACCCTTAGAAGTCTCAACTTCTAGGTCAACAACGGAAAATCGAGAAAAAGTACTAAACTAACTCTTTTTTGAGAAAAGACGGTTTTACCCCTAGGATCCGGAAAATTGTAAATGTTCCTTGAAATCTTGAGAACTTCTACTAGAAACCCAACCCAGATATCTAACTCTCCGGAGGAAGGATCTATTGAGTTTGATAGATGATTGTCTTTCAAATTTACTATCTACTAGTAAGGCTCAACTAACATACTACTACTAAATCCCAAACATACCGATACACCTACTCACATGCCCAACCATGACTACCTATGATATAATCCATAAAGATACACAATCCCAAACTATGTCCAGAAGCACACACTTAAACCTAGCACAACTCTTCTATAACCAAACTATACTTATACCCAACTTCGGAATATCCCAAATCCGGATCTAACCGTTGAATTGCTCTCCAAACTTAATAAATGCTACTAAGAATATCCGTAAACAAAATATCCAAAATCCAAGTCTAACGGAGGTCAATAACCATTCAAATCTATATCACAAAATTGCATCACAAGTACTTTTCTCAACACTTAGAATATTTTAGCACATCATAAAAACTACATGAGGCCTCTATTTTCACAAACTATAACTACTAAACCATAATTCGGATTGATCTCAAATTTTATTATGTTTTGCAATGCAATACTGACTATAACATGTCCGGAATTCAGAAGCAAAGGAAGAGTCTAACTTACCCAAAGTTGGACTCGAAGATGACTGCTCGTCACTTCTTGAAACTCGGAAAAACGCATCAACTCCTCTAGACATCTTCCAAGGCTTTTAGGGATGATCTAACAACATAAACGGGTGCTATCATCAAAGTACATACATGTAGGAAAACGCAAAGGAGAGGGTCGAGGTCCCTACCCAACTAACGAGACTCGACACACTCGCATGCACGAGGGAGGAGGAAGAGGAGTCTTCACTATCATAGAGGCGCACCCGCGGTATGGAGGGCACATACCTGCGGCTCAAGGAACAGCCGCCCCCGTGGATGGGATACACTGCACCTACAGTCCTAAGCCCGCCCCTGCGGCTCGATAATGTTGCCCCCGTAGTTTAGGGCAGATGGCGCAATCTCGGTTGTGAGAAACGCGGCTGTGAACTATGGTTGTTATCTCCGCACGCGATGAACCTATAGCTGGGTCTCTTTGCAGCCACAAGGAAGGAGTCTCCCGATGATTCGCTCCTGTGCATAAGGAAGGGGAAGTCGGCGCCGTCTTGCTGGTTCCGGGAAGAGAACGCCCGTGCACTAAGGATTTCGACAACGTGCAGGAATGGAAGAAGGTTGTTGCTGTCTCCATGGAGCCGGTATAGGTTTGGACGCCAGAGAAAGGAGGAGAGGCACTGTTGTGTGGCTGTTGTTATTGACCGGAGAAGGGAAGGAGGCAAGGTGGTGATCTCCATGGACGAAAGGAAGGGAAGACTAGGGTTCCATGTGAAGAGGTGAAGAACGAAAAGGATGAAGGAGGAGGGGGCTGCTGAAGTCACGTAACTTGCAGCCTCCCTTATTGGGTCCGGATGGCACTCTTGATGGGCCCGGATGGCCCTTCTTAAAGGTTAACCCCTTTTTTAAAGGCTAAGGAGAGAAATATGACTTAATAGGTATAATATATGAGAAAATTCACACATAGAAAAATAATAAGGGGGGTGGGGGTGGGGGGACTATTGGAGAAATAATATACTAGGTGTCATCAAACATAAAACATGATATGACGACGGAAAAATTCCAAACCGATAAAGTCGGGTTTGACTCGGAAATAATCAAGAATATTTTCCGGTTATTACATTAGTTCCCCCTTTAAATAAGTTTTGTCCCAAGTAGAAGAAGAAAACATAAAGTCGGAGTCCATAAAAAAGAATAAAGTGTCGGAAAAAGTCACAAACGGTCAAGTGGTGATTTGTTTCTGAAATAGCCAGAAGTAAAATTTTCGGGTATTACATCAGTACCTCCTAGAAATAAGTTTCGTCCCAAAACTTAGAATAAGACAATCATAAGATCAACCTTAAAGGCACCAGTCCGAGGTATCTAATCACTACACCAAAAGTCTTGTCATTTTCAACATATAAGTACTCCGCACATCATAGGTCACCAGCAAAACGCACATCACTAACTAAGCACTCAAGTATGAAACAAACAAGTAGTCAAACAATATCACACAGATACAGGCCAAGCCCTAACTCTTCGTTCTTGAGGTTGCCGCTATCTCTGCATAGATCTCTAAATGGTTATGTCTCATCCTATCCACAATATCTCAGGTAGCCTCATCCGTTTTTCATCCAATATTGGTTCCGAAATCTTTATGTATATATCACTCACAAGCGCCTAATACTACGCCTTAGAATAGTTACCGGTACCCCACTGATAGCCTTTGGCTCAATGGTCCAGTCCTTGTAACTAACGACCTATCTCGAGTCTGATATGTATCCTCCCCCGAAATGGGGTCCATGGAAAACTGGATATCCACTCTCCAGTATGGTTATGACTGCTAGTCTATCAATCACTTTCCAATCTACTTAAAATCTTCAGATGTTGTCTTTCACAACCCGCTTCCAGATCCTTTGAAGACTCTACTGTTGTTAAACTATACAACTTCCTAACTCTCGTTGCAACCACTTACTTCCGGACTTCCGAAAGGTTTTGACTACACACTCAGGGACAAAGGTCTTAGACATCCACCGACACTTTACCAAGTGTCTAATGCTCTTCGTATCACGACTCACTTGGTCTTGTCTCTTAATATGACTCGTCATCTTGTTCCTCAATTAAGGAATCATCACCTATACCTTTTCGGTCTAAAACTTGAGACAACTCAATAATCCAATCCAGTGGCCATTCTCTTCGTTCACTTGGTGTTATCATATTATTTATAGATCTCTAATATATTATTAACTCAACCTCAGGCTTCTTACGCATTTTCCAAGATCTTAAGTGACATAGAATATGTCCGGAATGACGGTATTAGACACAAGGTGATCTCACATCGATCATAACTACTCGATAAATGTTAACACACCATTTTCATTGCACTCCCTCCACGTGGGTTATCAGCCCGGTAATATCCCTCTAACTCAAACGCAACCCGGTCCCGTTTCGATATAACATTACACATAGTTCTACTCCAAGATATTGCTTTCTCTATGCACGGTTACTGAGTCGCACGTATACTCCCGTAGCTTCTTTTTCTTATATGTCTTTCAACTCAGTATGGTAGTTACTCACTTTGAGCTTCCTAGTGCAGACCCTGCACAATACTTTTATCACGTCATCAATTCTTTTCTCAATCCATCGGAAAAATCACTTTAGAGTACTCCATTAAGTATTAAATTCCAAAACTACTTGTCTGTCGACATGTGACGAAGTCGTCATGCTTCACTTGGATTCATAATAGTGTACCAATATCTTTCTATAACCTTTATATGCACATACTTTCGTGTCTACCTTGTTGGGTGATACAGCTTTTACAATATTTCTAGTCACTCCGCGTAGCCTATCTCATGTTATTCCCAACAAAAATCCTTTTCTTCAACTATCATCGCCTTAAACTCGACACGTCATCCTACTATACCATTGAGCTTCCTGCTCTGTCGGTTAGGGCCCACCACGCTTCTGCTGCGCTACTCTGATTATTCTGTTGTCACTCAATAATCATAAGGACAAATTTATGTGAGTCCAAAATGATTGACCCAAAACTCTTTTTCCAACTACACAATAAGTCCTATCCGGAAGAAGTACAAAGTGCCTTCCTTACTTACCTTAATGAAATAAGATAACGATTGGAAAACAACCTCTTCCGTTTACTTTCTTAATTCTTCTAACGCGGATCCTACTCTCTGACTCAAACCCAAGTCTGCTCTTAACCAGCTTGTGAGCAACCTCTAACATGATTCTCTCTATTCCATTAGCTGATCTAAGAAGACCGTCATTGACTACTTGAGGAAATCCCCCCAAGGCGTCGGTAAAGTTACTACATAGATCTTCCGTTACAGCTACCTTTTCCTACATAACTCGTTAATACCAAACAACACTCGCACATTCTCAATTGTCATCGGCCATTCTATAGTTGACTTACCTCAAGATCTCGGATTTACTCTTCTCATGCCTCTACTAGCATTGAGTTTCCTTGCGGGCGTCACATACTTGGTTAATCCATTAATACTTTCTTTAGCTCGTTCTACATTCCACACTTTCGATTCCTTTGGAAGCTAACTCCATTTCTTGAGTACAACTATTTTACTCATCTGGCGCAAATAATCATTTTAAATCTTCCACGATAGCTTGTAAGCGTCTTTGCAGTTCCTATAACCTTAATTACCATCTACTTGCATGGACCGCATGTTTTGGTGACTTATGTCCCGTGATAATTGGGGGTTACCCTGGACTCTTGAGTCCACCAAGGTCATTCTCACATACACATTCCTTCGTTAGTGTTGTTTGCAATATTGCTTTCATTAATTCCATTGATTTTGCTACAAGGCTTCTACTCTTTTGATACTGGCGTCGCGGTTCTTTCAAACTTCTTATACCTTTGAGGAAGTCAAAACATATCCACACTTGTGAAACCTGCTTTCCGCCTTTACACTCAATTGTAAGTCTCCATTCCGTGTATATTTAGATCCCCATATCCAATTGACACTCTGGCTCTTCTGGTCCCTCTTGCCCATAATGGTCTATGGGGCATCTGTCTCAATTGTAATGTCCTTTATTCCGCAAATCTTGGTTGCACTATGATCTACTTGATTCTTGTTTCAATATTATTATCTCTAATCCGCGAGCTTGTCATCTCTTTCATGGTTCTTCTAATTTCATCTCTCGGCTTCATACGACCAAGTCCCTTGTATGACTTCCTATTCCTTCCATCTGAGCTGACTCATGAATTTCTTTCTCATCTGATTGTCCTTGTAGTGAAATTTATCTCAACATCTCTACTTCTTTGCCCACTCATTCTTCGGATGATTTATAGGGGTCACCAGAACGCCCCCTAGTGTATAATACTCAATCCAAGGTTTGAGTCCATTGTCTCGTGTTGAACACTCTTCAAGCCCGCTGCCGATTTATCATGAGGCGATGATCGCTTCATGATATCACAACTAAAGGATATAAAATATCCTTTAGGATACTAACGTGTTACACATATACATATATATATATATATATATATATATATGTGTGTGTGTGTGTGTGTGTAATATACATTACTACACGTCATAAAAAGTCTATATACTAACTAACCTATCATTCCAAGTTACAGAGATCCACGGAGAGCGATGGTGGTCCGACGTACTACTAACCCAACAACCTGACTATGCGCATGATTTTAAAAATGGAAACTAATTTTGAAATATTCAGACCCCTTTCGGGTTCTAGTTATTTTCTACATTCGGTCTTCGAGAAGATTCCAATTGCCATTGTTGCCAACCTTCTCTTTGATACCATATTGTAACTCACCAAATTCTTATAACTCGGGAAGCTACTGGTTAGGACCTCACAATGGGTCATGACCTTAGTTTGACAACAACTTTACTAGGATCTTACAACAAGGCACAAACGTATTTAAATCATCTTGAAAACTTTAAATAATATTTACATGAATGATATCTATCAGCCTTACAAGACGGGGATAATAATACAACATATATGAAGAAACTAAAGACGCTCCCGTCTCCATCTAAATGAGTACGTGGACCCAGCTAACCATCCGCTTCGGATTTCTCTACAATTACCTACAACTGCGAAAAACAAACAACACGGATAAACCGTTAGCTACAATCTAACATCAGAAGAATACATAAGCAAAAACACACATCAAAGCAACATGTAAACACATAGCATGATATCACAGAAATCTGATTATTATCTTTATTAACGTCATTCACATTATTCATTTATAGGTGTGGCACGAGTAGTCTCTGACTCTCTCCTTCGGTTCTTTATCCAATTGGAGTGGTTCGGAGCACCTCCCCGTATACACAATGGAGTGGTTCAGTACCCTCCTCATATAAACACGTAATGCAAACACCACTCATGTTATTCAACCGACATAAGATTATAACTAAGTAAGCCCAAAGGACTTACTTGTACCGGTCAATTGCCGGCTCTTGGCTTCGTTTGATGTAGCGGATGGCTGCTTGCTCTAGGGTGGACTTACGCTGGGATGGGGGGGGTTTCGAGAGCAGTTACGTAGGTTAGGAAAGGGAATCTTTTTGTGAGGGTTTGAAAGGCAACAAAATAGCAACAATTGTTATACGTTCGTAAGGAGTGCCGATAAAAGGGGAGGGAGATCTTCAAGGCTGCGGAACTCTATTCCTGTTGGGCCGAGGTGGCGTGCAGCGTGCAAGGGTTTTGGTGTCTCAACCTGGCGGGCCTAGTCTATCCATTCCTCATGAAGAAGGAGATGGGCTGAAGCGAGGAAAGGTAAGGGAGAGGCCCGGTTAGCCTTGTCACAAGTTGATCACGGGCTTGTCAGGACTTGACAAGTGAGTCATTTATTACTAGTCTTGCAAGAGAGTTTTTATGAAGTATTTTATATGATCCAAAACTTCACATAAAAATCATAGAAGTTAGTAAGAAGCATTTTATGTGATTAATTCTTCACATAAAATGATAGAATTGTAAAAATAAGGAATTATTGTGAAACTTTTATCATTTTATGTGAGAAATTATTTCACCCAAATTGATAAGATTTAAGTTGATTAAAAGAAATAACGGAAATAAATTTTCGGTTATTACAAAGATTTTACTAACTATATACTTATTCTTTTTTTTTCAATACTAATCGGTTATTTCAAATATTTGAAACCTTTTTTTAATAGTAAAAAGATCGCGAATCTAAATCTAACATAATTCGATAAATTGAAATTAATATTTTTAATTAATTTAATATCTTTTAAATTCAAAAAAATATCTATTTAGTTATCTTATATATATTAAGGGAGCAACATTTTTTGCCACGTGTCCTCCAGAAACTAAGGTCAGCTCAAATATAATTTTTTTCCATCAATATATCGTTAGAAACTTAAATTAATAATTCAGAAAACAACAACTAACTGCGGCAGAAATCTTAAAGGTAAAGATTTGGCCACAAACTAATTCCTAATTAGTTTTATCGTAATTTTCTTAAATTTTAAAATAAAAATATTTTAGAAAATATTTTCAAAGATTACGTAATCCGCTATGTATCTACATAAGTTTTTATATGGTCAAACTTTCAACAAATTTATTCAGCTTAAGTATCTAGCTAAATCTACAAAATCCGGATATGGTAACTAAATATTTTATTTGATTAGAAATGATTCTAGAAGATATTTTCAAAGCCTATGTAGTTTCTTATAATCTACAAAAAAAAAAAATATGGTCAATTTAAGATAGAATTCCTTCTCAATATTTTCTCAACTTACAAATATCTCACACTAAATTTACAAAATCCAGAGCATGGTAATTGATTCTTTAGTTCTATATAAATAATCTTTGGTGAGTTTCATTCATATCACCCTTTTCTCATAAGATATTCACAATCACATCAAACTCTCTTCGATTCTCTTTTAAATGCAGTTTCTTTTATAATCTGATTGTCCATTTATATTGTTTCTTTGATTTGAATATGAAAAGTAATCGTGAGAATGAATTGTTTGTCAGGTTCAGATGATCAATATTAATATTCCTCTTCTCGGTTTCTACTATTATTCCTCACACACGTATGTTATAGTTTGTATGTTTGATAGGGGTAAAAAAACTTTTTAAACTCTATTCTTCTTTGTTTCTTTTACCGATAATTCTTCGTATAATAAAATGTGTGTTTTTGGTTCGGTAAATACTTCTAAATTTCTGATCTCTATTCCTCGCACAAGTTTCGATGATCAATATTGATACTCTTGGTTCTCCTCGACTACACCGAAAATGGACAAATACGAAGGAGGACTAACTCTCATGGTATTCGTGGTTGGAGTGTCCAACTGTCTTGATGTTGTGATTAGGCTTCACTCAAAGAGTCGGTTATTAGAGATTTTGATTCACGGTGATAATGAAGGGTCTAGGGCGGAAGGAGAAGTGCGGAACAACTAGATGTAGCAAAACAATTATTTTCTTTCCTTGCATCGTAGTTAGTGTGTAAAAGTTCTAACAGTTTGTTTCTTGGCGCAGCATTTGCTTCGTTGCATTGAGAAGAGGATAACATTTGCTAAGAGAAGAAGGAGAAAGGTGAGAGATGGAGCAAATGAAGATCGAAGATCACGGGAACAGAATGATCCTTTAGTGATCTTTTACTTTTTAAGTATGTATTGGAATTGCCTTTTTGGCGATGTGCAGTTATTTTTTAACTTTTGTATTCGGATCGTTAATACTTCTTATCTATCTATCTTGCAAGAAAATTTCAAGATAGTTTTTTCGCTTCACGATGCAGGTGGAAAAGTTGATGGTGGAACTAGATGCACTAGAGGTTGTTTTGGTCTAGACATTTGCTTCACGATGCTCTTGAAGAGTAGAGAGATGATTACAGATGCCCTTTTTGACCTCAAAGAGAAAATGTTAACGTCCGATTTCAATCTTCTAGTCGTCATGTGGTGGAATATGTGGATGGCTAGGAACCAGTTCATTTTTCACAAAAATAAAATTCCACAAAGTTTTAAACCGCAAGCTACGAATCAAATAGATGTGTGGGACCAAGCTAATAAGAGTCAGAAAAATAATAATAATAATAATAATAATAATAATAATAATAATAATAATAATAATAATAATAATAATAATAATAATAATAATAATACGTTGAGTAAAAAGACGAGAAGAAAAAAGAAAAATTTAAGGTGGGTAATACCGGAAGAAGGAAACAAAAAACTTAATTTTGATGCATCTCAAATTGCTGCAAATCAAATCTCATTTGGATTTATCATTAGAGACTATTGTGTCGTTCCTATTGCTATAGGAAGTGGTGCATGTAACGCGGAATCTGTTTTGGAAGCATAGGCAAGCTTTACGAATGTGCCTACAAAAGGCAAAAGAGAGTGGTTTTCCATCTATCGAAATTGAAGGAGAAAATTTGCTTCTAATCAATTCGATTAATCGAATTTGGAAGCTGCCGTGGGAGCTGGACATGATTATCAATGATATTTTTTATTTTATCTAAAGATTCTCATACTCCAAGATACAACATATCTATAGGGAAGTCAACACGATTGCGGACAAGATTGCAATGCACGGACACTTGGTCAAGTTGGACGTCAATACGATTCCCGAAGATGTTCAAGACCTCATCCTTAAGGATGCTTTAGGCCGATTGATTTCTAGAAATTGATCCTTCTAATTGTTTAACTTTGTATCAAAAACAAAAAAAAAAAAGAAAACTGGGAGGAATAAGTTGAAGACGTTCCAAGAAGAGCTAATGATGCAACCAACTATATTTCTTTTTTTTTTTTGTTATTTTTTTCGTTTGTTTATTTTACCAATTTTGCTTGATTTTAATTTGAATTTTTTTTACTATAATCATGTGTTAGTAGGTGGCCTTTCATACCAATCATCAAGCTTTCGTAGCAATCTTTATTAACCCTACAATTTATCGGTAATTCATATTTTTAAATTCTTTTAGCCTCCGAAACCTTAATTAAGTTTTTTATTATCCAATTATATACATATATATAATGATGTTCTTAAAATTATTATCATCCGTAACTAAAAAAAGATATTTTTATTTACCCTAAAATAATGTAAGTCATATTTACAGCTTGGAATCATTAATTTTGATTTTCGAAATTCTTTTAGCCCCCGTAAATCTAATCAAGTTTTTTATCATCCAAATTTATATTTTTGTTTTTATTAAAAATTATTAGTAACTGAAAACTAATAATAGTGCAAATTAATGCTTGTTTATTTGAACGTCTGGGATGTCGGAAATTGAATTATCTTAATATAACAAAAATAGTTTAACTCTATAATGATATTTATTTATAGAATGTTTTGTCTCCACTTCTCCGACCTACAAGTATCATCTAATTTTTTGTTATGTTTTCATTAATATTAATGAATAATTATAACTTTCATCATTACATCTATACATGACTTTAAGTATATAAACAATATCATATTATTATATCTAATCCAATATTATTTAGAACCCGCACAAGGTGCGAATAATACACTAGTTTGAAAAAAATCACACTCTTGAAAAAAACAAACGAAACAATTTGGTTTACTAGGCTTTTTCTAGTTTTGTGTTTAGTAAATGTACTCCTTGAGAGAAGAGTGTGTAGATTTTGAAAATAAATACAAAAGGTTGGGGTATATTTACTTAATTGAAACACAAAAAAGGCTAATTAGTATTATAGTTTTTCAAAAAGGCCTAGTTACCAAAATTGCCCTAAAAACGGCCAGATAAAAATTGATCTCATATATTCACATATCCACATATATCTGATACTAGTTCATATTCGGATATACATATACCGGATACCCGTGGATATTTGGATATCCGTTGATATCCATGTATCCAACATTTTAAATTAAATAGAAAGTAATATAAAACTTTATACAATTTTTTTTAATTATGTTATTTCACTTTGAATTAATTTGTTTTTGTTTTAAAAAAACAAATTGGAAAATCATACTTGGATGTTAACTTTTAGGGTCCGGGTCAAAGGGATAATTCGGACATTAGCTAATATTATCCGATCCGGCTAAAGTCATATTCAGATACGTAATTTAATATTTACATAAACTAAAATATCTACTAATACTTATTTGATCCGACATGACAAAAGATATGAGATATTCGGTCTGATCCGAATCGTGGCTCACCTACAACTCTGATATGTGTATACAGGTCAGTTTGATATGTTAGTGACTCCTAAAATTAGTTATATAAAACTTCATTCTTCCAAACACCACAACTCTTAAAAAAAGCTTGTTTGATTAGCTATTTCAACTACCCAATCAACTTCAATTTCGTCTACCAATAATATCCATACTTGACTTCAATAATCTTCATATTTGATGCTTCTCGCCAAGTGTTTCCAATTTGACTATTTGAAGCGTCCATGAAGACAAACAATTTTAATTTATTCATTTTGAGAAAATAAAAGATTCAAAGCACTAGAAACCATGATACAATGACTTGAGATATCGACAAGGTTGTACATAAAACAACCGTCAAGGAACAAACCAATTACCAAAGCAAAATAACAAAAAAATGGTTTAACAAGGAAGGCAATTCGAGGCATAAAAAGACCCAAGCATGGAAATAGATGCTCGTTAAATTAACTATTTCGCTACCCAATAAACTTCAATTTCCTCTATCGTTAAAATTTAGATTAGTTTTCAATTTGGTACTAGCTGTTGAACATTGTAATGACCGAAAATTTTAAATCCCGTTAAACTTGAAGTTAACTGAATTCCGATACGTCAATCTTAAATAAATGAATAAATAAATAATTACAACGAGTTTTAAGTTCTATCATTTTATGTGACCTTAAATCACATAAAATGATGAAACCTTGTAACCGGAAATAAATTACGCACCTTAAAATAAAAATAATAATAATTTATATAATACGGAATTTAATTCCGTATTATATAAATTCCCGTACATAAGTAACGAGTTTCGGATCCTGTTTTAAAGAGAGAGGCCGGATATAACCCACTAGTAGGCCCACTTATTAGCCCATCAGCCATATCATTAAACTAATCCTAACGTAATCCAATTTTCACGTTAACCCTAATTAACCCTACCTTAACCGCCGTATCTCTCTCCCTCACCAGTACACCGCCTTGCTTTCCTCTGCAAGAGCACGTACAGCAGCCGCCCTCGAAGAGTTCGAACACGCCGAAGACACGAGTGTTGCAGCCACACCGCCGCCCTTCAGACGCATCGCCGGCAACGCTACCGAAGGCCTCCTGTCGTCGTCTCGCGCGGCTACCCTGGTCCTCGTGTGCGAACCAACCCTGCGAACCCAGGTAAATTTAATCCCCCTCTTCCAGCCCTTCTTCCCTTTTCGTCTACTGCGGAAGCAAGTTAACACGCGATAGCCGGCCTTTTGAACCTACAGTGAGCGGCTGAACCTCTCCGTCTTTATAACGAGCGTTATTAATCCGAGTACGGTGTGGCGTCGGGTTCGTCACTGCTGCAGACAGGATAGGCGCTCAACCTCGGCCTCGTTTTTCACATCGTGTCTCGTCGGAAGGGCTGCCACCGAACCGGATCGAAGCACACCGAGGTGAGTCTGGTACTATCCGCTCCTGTGCTGATTTCCTGTTGTTTTTGGAGTTGCAGTAGGTTTGTTACGAAGTAATGGTGGGTAGATTGAGTGCTGAAGTGTGAGTTCCTCATCCCTGCAGTATGTATATATATATATATATATATATATTTATAAGTATAAAAGAGATAAGTTTATACTTTTGATGTGGAGGTAATAAAGTTAGATTTACAGTAAACATATAATGAATTGGTAGAGATGGACAAGTTGAGTAGGAATGGTTAGTACGGTGTGGGTACGGAAGTGTACTTAGGTAGAGGAGTTTAAGGTGCCGAGAGTTTTTATAAGGGGGAGTTTGAGAATAAGAAATTATGTAGCTATACATAATACCGTTTAGTTACATATTTATACGAATGGAAGGAAAAGTTAGAGAATTTACCTACGTATACATACATATAGAAGAGTAAAGTAGTAATCGGGAAGTGAGGAGGGGTTTTGTTCTTTGAGGAGTGGTTTCGAGTGTAACTTATAACTTATTGGAACTATCAAAGGAAACAAATTATGGAAAACAAGTTCTAAAGGAAATTGGTAGATTTCAAGATTTAACTTTGAGAATGTTGACACTAAGGGTAAAATGGTCTTTTACCGTAAGAGAGCTTTTCCGTAATTCCTTCGCATGAGGTTGGACATCTAGATGTGATTTTGATCCACATGCCTTATTTGACAAGCGTTTGAGTTACCACGAGTACGGACTGTTTTGAGACGTGATAGAGTGTATTTTGACTCAGGTAAGTCCTTGTGACTTACTTAGTCAGTTTCTGGATATTAGTTGAGTGATAGTGGTTGGGTGTGCTATGTGCGTGATTTTAATAATAATAACTTGCTAGGACGACCGTTATTATTATGTTTAAGGCCTAAGTGTATGTATAACGGGCCGTGACATCACTGCCCAGCTCTAATAGGAGACCGGGAGGTTCTCTATACCCAGACTAGGCAGGTACAAGGTGAGATGCATCGGATCCATTCCTGATGGTTACACGGGGGCGGATGCGAGGTTTGGGAATCCCTCGTGTCACAAAATAAGTATCATTAGCGTGAACGAGTAACTTAACTTAAGATAATAAAAGGACTTGTTTGAAAGCATGATGGGTGTTTATTATTTTATGTGTGTATGTGTGCTATTATTGTTCTTCTAATATTTAGATAACTAGCTAATGGGTTCTCTTGTTGTGTTTTTAGATTTACCGCAGGTTAGACCAATAGCTGAGTGATCCGGAAGTAGTGGTCAGCCGGGTCTCCGTACTCCTTAGAGTGGGGGTTGGGGTTGTGTTTGTCATTCCTTCTTTTGTTAAGACCGTTGTTCGTTTTCCCTTGTTTAAGTACTTTAGGCTGCTAGACCGTGTTGCATCCATTACCTTAAAATACTATTTTATGAATTTCGATTTTCCTTATTTGTGTCTTGTTGCAAGATCCTAGTAATATTGTTGTCAAACTGAGGTCGGGACCCATTGTGAGGTCCTAACCAGTAATGTCCCGAGTTCTGAGAATTCGGGGTGTTACAAACATATCCCTTCTTTTTGTGGATCTAAGAATTACATTCTAAAACCAAATAAATAAAGTAAACAAAAAATCAATCTTATATATTAACCATTTTATATCAACGTGAAATATAATATGTTTTTAAACTTACAAATGATATAATATGTGAATGTATTAATTCGAAACGGACCTCGGACATGGACGTAAGCCACAGTCCAAACGCGTAAAACTGAAAGAGATGATTGCCTTCTTGCCGCTCTTTGTGTATCTTGAAGCATACAAAATACATTAACGTAGATCGATGTAACACTTTATATGTTAGTGCAACATTTTGTTAAAAGAATACACAAATCTCAAAAGCATAACCTTTAAACATAAGCGCAGGTATGGGATTAAGAAGAGGAATGACGTAGTAGTAAAAGCATCAACTTTCAAATATTAGAGTTCTCAGTGAAACGGAAGGTGGTGAGAATGAGCGGTGTTTGGACAACGAAAGACATTTTGTGTTGATGTTCTTCGTTTTTATGAAAACGTTCAATTTGAAGGATGAAACAATAAAATGAGACGATAAAAAGTGATTTGATTAGGCGAAGATCATCTATGTATATTGTAATATATGGCTTAAGTAATTCAAACAAGGTTATATAACATTATATTAGTTCACCTTCGACTTTCTACGATTAGAGAGAAATATAGAAGCATTTTTTGTTTGAATTGAGGACTATATGTACCTACACAATTTGATTGTATTAATAATAGTTACGTGTACCGTGTTCCTTGGTAATTAGATTATGCTTTTTGGATAATGCTTATACTTGTGAAAATTAGTTATTCCAAGATAACATTTAATACATAAACTACTAAATTGTATAACTTTAGGTGCTTGAAATTGATGCTAATCTTGCCTATACAACGCTCCAAAGTTACAGGAGATGTTCAAACCAAACCTTCAAACTAAAATAATTGAAGAGAAATCATCCTTCAACATGTTAAGCCATGGATGAAATACATGTTAGTGGGACTGTGAAAGCCAGTGAGGAAAAGCATCTCAAATTATAAAAAGGAGATAGAAATTACAGAGGAGTGAGTTGGTTTGTTACGGGTACCGGAAAGCTGTTGTTTTTTGTGTTTTAAAATATCCCACATCGGGTAGGCCAAGGCAGTGGGAAGCTAGAAGCAATTATAAAAGGCCAGAGCAAAGACCATACAACTCATACCTTTCTCGGCCTTTTGGCTAAGATCAAGTGTAGTATCTGTTCTTATCAGTTTAATATCTGATATGTGGGCCATTGGTCCACTTCGATATTAAATTAATTTTTTAAGGGTGAAGGCCCACCAAAGTAGCTTGCTGCTTGGGCCTTCGAGCGTCGCCTACGCGTTGCACTATTGCATGGGCCAGGCGCAACCCATCAAGCCAAGTTTAGTATTTTCAATGATAATTATCTCTTCTAACTTTGCTTCTATAAACAAAACTTTTTAGTATGTGCTTTGACCACTTGTCTTGTGAAGAAATCCCATCCATACAGAAGTTAGTTACAATAAATGATTACTACCTCAAATTAAGTGGAATCTCTAAAGTTGTCTTATAACAACACCTACACAATAAAGGTTTTTTTAAAATTACTTCACAGAGTAAACATATATTTTGGTTCTAATCATGAAATGAAAACTCATTTTATTTTCCACCCTTTTGACACATACTTCAAAATGGATAACATAATGGTTACACATCTTTTCTGTTAGATGACTTAGAAAATATTTACACATCTATTTCCTTTGTCGTAATCATACTAAACACTTGCGTATTACTTCAAATTGCAAACGCATTACTTCACATTATAATGCAATACTTCACATTATAACGTACATATAAAACAAACTCAAAACAATTGCATTTGGATGTTATTACCAATATTGTCGATGATCACCGTTGATGTACCAAATAGCAAGTATGAATAGTCCCCGTTGTAACGAATGAACCCCACCCAAATATCTTGAATCACTAGTCAACTAATACCACCGTCTAATGCACATAGAATGTTGGAGATTTGTGCTAAGTCTCAACGGAACCATTGAGCTTGTTGTCGAGACAATGTGCAATAAGTTACTCACATGTGTGTCACGATGGTATGGGTTGCGGGAGGCAAGCCAAGTGACCGACACTTAGAGTAACTAGTGATTACGGGGGGAAAGTATGGAAGCTAATTAAATTAAACTAAACAAAAGGACATTGTCTTAACTCAGTCATGACAATGCCAAGACTTGGCAAGAGCGTTATTGGCCTTGCCAACGCCTAAGCCATTTTGCGGCAGAAATTGAGAGCCCGACGCTTTGTATTTTTGGGACACATTATGTGAGCATTCTTTTGGGCATTCCTCATTATATTAGCTCAAGAAAGTTGTTACAAAGTTTGAGAGATATCCAAGCACAAATGTCTATTGAGCTCCAAGAAGCTAGCTAGAAGCTAGCTAGTGAGCTGCTTAGTGAGCTGCTTGATGTGCTAAGCTAGTTTGAGCTAAGCTCATGTGTATTAGTTGACCTTGGAGCTTCACCTAGCTATAATGAGTTAGTCAAAGCTCATTGATGAGAAAAAAGTCAAAGCTCAAAACAATTGCATTTGGATGTTATTACCAATACAGTCGATGATTACCGTTGATGTACCAAATAGCAAGTATGAATAGTCCCCGTTGTAACGAATGAACCCCACCCAAATATCTCGAATCACTAGTCAACTAATACCACCGTCTAATGCATATAGACGGGGCATATGTGGAGCAAAAGAAAGACGTAGGGGTTCTAGACCTATTCATATTTAATAATATTTTTATTATTAGATTTCGGTCAAAGATAATAAGCCACTAACTTTCTTAACTGTTTGTTTTTATAAGAAATCCTCTCATATTTAACTCGATTCTAATTCAGTGTCCGAATAATTGACAAATATCAATCTATGTTAAAAAGTTCTCGTGTTTTGATTTTCAAAGTTACATCTGTTGATGCTAGTACATTTGTTGGAAGAGTAAATTGAGTTTGCTTGCTTGAAGGGACTTTGGATATGTGGTTGGAGTTTGACGCCTCATACTCAAAGTCCAAGTACGAGGTTTCACTCTTATTTCCTAATATTTTGGGTAACCGGTGATATTTATGTTTTCGTGAATTAACTTAGCTTTAGGTTGTGGCTTACTTTTTGTTTTTTTTTGAGGGAAAATCAGTTTCTAGAAACCGGTCTGCCCAAAGCATCCAGTCGGATGAGGTCTTCAACGTCCTTCGGTAACTCTTTTTCAGATTCCGCCGGAGTGTGGCCATGCATTGCAAGTCTGTCCGCCACTGTGTTGATTTCCTTGAATATATGTTGGCTGGTACATTGTTCAAAGCCAGAATTTATGATAGATATGTCGGATATTATCATTTTTGTTTCCCAAGGGGGTTTCCATTGCTTGTTAACTACATTAATGAGGGTCGGGTTATCACCCTCAATCTCGATTTTTGTGACCCCAATACTCGCGGCCTTTTGTAGGCCCTCCCGAAGTGCGAGAGCTTCTGCTTCGAGCACAGTGCAACGGTATATCGACCATATCCAGTAACGAGTGGTATTGCGTGGTTGTTTCGTATGATAAACCCGAAGGCGTATTGGCCAGAGGGGTATCTAAATGCATCAAAATAGAGTTTACAAAAACCCTCCTTTGGCCTTTGCCAACTGATGTTTTTCTTCTTTCTCTTTGGTTTTTGTTTTATGGTGTTGTTCGAGCAAGGACACTTGTTTGCTCTTTCCCACTCATTGATTTGCTTAATCGCCATTTGGTTGAGATTTTGTGGTGCCTTCTTTTGTTGAAGGCAAGTTGATTTATTGCAATCTAGACGTTCCACCAGATCGTCACTATTTATCTTAGTAAAGATGAGTCGACATTTCCTTTGAGATCGAGGATAATATCATTAGTTTTCATATATATCATATCATAATCTTGTAATCTCGAAGAGATGTTATTGTTATCAATTTTGTTTATAGTATAGGGGCATTCAAAGAACAGTTGTTTTGTACTTTCTGTATGATGATTGCGAAATTCGCAATGCATCAAGACTGAAATTCTTTGTTTGTCTAATTTTGTTTTGTTGGTAATCCATCTAGGGCTAGTTTCCAAAGGAAATTTTTTATTTTTGGCATAATGTTGATTTCCCAAATCCAGGTTTTGTTCGTAGTGACACCCACTTTACGTTTTTGGATCATTTCTACGGCAGATTTAGTGGAGTACCACCCTTTTTCATCCGATGCCTAGTATAATCTGTCTCTAATATCACATTTAGGTAGATTGTATTCTTTTATTTTATCAATAATGCTATTCGGGAGAACATTGTGAAGTTGGTTTAGTCGATGGTGATTCCAATTTTTGTTCAAGATAAACGTATCTATGAGGGTAGATGGTTCTACTAATGTTTTGTCTGTTACTAGTTTAATTAATGGTTCCTTAGTCACCCATTGATCTTTCCAAAATCTAATTATTTTTCCGTCTCCCACCCTCCATCTAGTTCCTTTATCAAACTCTTCTCTTTGTTTGATCAACTTTTCCCAATGCCAAGACGAATTATTTCCACATTCGTAATCTCATAAACAAGTACCTTTCAAATATTTTTCTTCAATTATTCTCACCCAGATGTTGTTTGGTTCAGCCATGATTTTTCTTAGCAGTTTCATTTGTAAGGCTTTGTTCATATCTTCGGCCTTTCTAATTCCCGTTCCACCAAGCGATTTTGGTTTACAGATCTTGTCCCAACTGATGAGTGGGTGAAAATTAGGTCCATTATTCCAAAAGAAATTTCTATTGATCCGATCAAGTTCGTTATGAATACTAGAAGGGAGCATGAATGCTTGCATAATGTAGCTCGGTTTTGCATTCAAGTTTGCTTGCTTAACTGTTTTTTTTATTATTAGATTTCGGTCAAAGATAATAAGCCACTAACTTTCTTAACTGTTTTTTTTTATAAGAAATCCTCTCATATTTAACTCGAATCTAGTTCAGTGTCCGCATCATTCACAAATTTTAGTATATATCAAGAAGTTCTCGTGTTTTGATTTTCAAAGTTGCATCTTTTGATGTTAGTACATTTGTTGGAAGAGTAAATTGAGTTTGCTTGTTTAAAGGGACTCTAGATTTGTGGTTGGAGTTTGACGCCTTATACTCAAGTCCAAATACGAGGTTTCACTCTTATTTCCTAATATTTTGGGTAACCGGTGATTCTTATGTTTTCGTGAATTAACTTAGCTTTAGGTTGTGGCTTACTTTTTGTTTAGATAGATTAAGTTCAGCCTCTTGTTCCATTTTATTCTCTAAAATTTAATTTTATTCTATAAAGAGAAAATGACGGGTTTTAATGGTGGTATTTGAATTAAGGGTAAGTTAAAATATCCGATCTAATAATCCGAAGATCCAATCCGAAAAATCCAAATAAGAAATATCCTTAATTGATGATATGAGTCCGACATGGAAGGATATTTCGGATACAAATTAGGATTTTGAGAATAAAGTTGGATCGGATATATCTGACTAATCCAGTAATTATTACTCGGATCGGATGGTCGGATATTCGATCCAGCGAATGCCAGGTACTAATGAATCGGATTTTTATAATATTATTGGATAGGATACTCGGACATGCCCAAATATTTTTTTTTACCAAAACAGAAAGAAAAAATAACTAAAGTATTTATAAAAACAACCTGAAACAAATTTACCAATATTACACGCCTCCATAAAAAAATGCCGTGAGATGGAATATTTGATTTAATAAATTATTTTATATTTAATTTTGTTTTTATTTTATATTTAATTTAAAATGTTAAAAAATGTATTTTAAAAGTTTAGAAGTATATAAAGTAAAAACATCGTAATCTATATAACCTAAAAAAAAACAAGCGGTTTAGGACCGCGTCTTTATATTTACGAACTCAATAGTACATCTTTTTTCTAATATAAAATTTAATTAATTTCGTTTTAAAGTTAATTGCACCAAAGATATTAAGTCACTAAACTTTATAATTATTTAGTTACAATTAAAACCGGTTCATCAATGTAAAAAAATATTAATTTTCTTTTAATTCCCTCATATTTAACCCTATTCTAATCTACTGTCCGATTCATTGACAAACTTCATAAAACAAATTTTAAGTAAATCATAATATAACATTTTATTTATTCTAAATTATTTTATTTCTTTTCATATTTTTGTAAAAAAAATTTTCAAGTTGAACATATATAACGATATTTTCATAATTTTTTTTAAGTGGAACAGATGTAACTGAGATCATGCAAGGAAACACGGAACATGACACATACTAAAAGAAGTAAACTGAGATTTGAGAATTCTAACATCCTCAATGATTAAACCCGCATGGTTACGGTGAATTGTCGATGATGAGAAAGCCGAGACAACCGAATACGAGTCTGTCTCTAGTTCAAGATTGTAGCCTTATGAGCGCTTCCTCAAAACGAAGCTAGTTTGCCGCAGCTTCACACCAGACAGGCCAGCGTCCCGAGTGAGCCACAACCTTACCATCTAGGATAGCTCTACGGTGATCCCTGAAAACCACAATAATGTCCATCCTAGTAGTCCCAACAAAAGTTGCATCGACATTTGCTTTGATAAGAGAGGAAGTTGGTGCATGCAATCGTGAGAGTGCTGCATTCGTAGCAACGTTCAGTGGCACTAAATTATCACGTCTAGCATGGTCCTAACAACCCTCAGAAAGCCCACTCTTCGTAGTGGTACGTTTACAGAATCATCATCAAAAAGGATCTTGTGTTTTTGCTACTCCACGGAATCCAGCTCTAGTAATAAAATCAGCAAGTGTATCAGTATCCCACGTTGAGAAAAATCCATTGATAATGTCTTGGGGAACTTGGTAAGGACATTGCGTATTCAAAGAGCCCGCCCAAACCTTCTCGACTTTGTTGGCATAAGATGATTACATGGGTGACGGAATCCGAAAACTAGTTAGGATTTTTGTTTTAATTGCGAGTGACTCAGATGAAAAGCGTCAAACGAACACCCTGACGTTTGGTGTTAACAGATCTCTTCTGATCAGTCAAAAAGTATTTATCGTGTTTCCATGTACCAAATCAGGTTGGTTTGCAATATGCCTCGGTTTATAAGCACTCCTAACAGTGAACTCGCTGTCGGCATTTGACCACCAATAGAATTCGTCCATTAGTCTCCTTTCACTAAAGAGCATAGTCTAGATTAAGGATGCATCCGCCACTGAGAACTGTTCATGCAATATGGCCGGAACCGACAGTTTTCGGCCACCACCCACGGAGGCAAAAAGTTGATGCACCTTTGAGAGAGTATGAGTAGACGCTATCATACATGGTTTTCTCATCTCCTTTCCCTCCATGGATACAATCCATGCGTCATCCCAAATGTTGATAGAGGCCCCTACCCCAAATCTACACCCAATACTCTCTAAAAGTAATAATTTTGACCCCTAAATACTTCTCCACGAGAAGTTGGAATTGGAGCCAAGTATTGTTGTGTAAAATTGCATTCTTTGAAGCATTTGTTTTTAGGACTTTGTGCACCATCGAGCTTTCAATGTTTAAAAATCTCCACCCTTGTCTTGCTAGCAAGGCAGCATTGAAGACTCTCAAATCTTTGTAGCACATACCTCTCATCCGTATACACAAGAAAAGTATTTCCCAACAAGTCAAGTGGATAGAGTGTTTGATGTAATAGATAGGATTTTCGAATTGTAATTAATGTTGATTAACTTAATCAGTGATAGTAATTGACATATAACTCGCGAAGATTGCGTAAGTGTTGAGTATAAGTCTCACCGTTATGTTCCTGGCGTAATTTTGGGCTTATGGTGAAAATTTCACTTTTTTCCCCGGGTAATTATTTTTACCCCCGGTATTATTTGGAGCATTTGGGAGCTCCAATTAATGAAAATGCAGTTGAGAGAAATGATTAGGACATCGGATATGTCCTAGATATGAAATAACATGGAAAGACAAAACGGCCAAAAGAGTCGCTATTTCGTTTCTTAACGGCTAAGAAAGACGGCTTAGGAATACACATTTTCCGAGGAAATTGTGGAATAATTATCCCTACAATATTCAAGATTTATTGTTCCAATTTCGAGAAGTTTGGAGAAGGGGGTTCAACCCGCCATTGGATCGGTTAAAGGATAATTATCGACTTCGCTAAAGGATAATCATCGACTTCGCTAAAGGATAATCATCGACTTCGCTAAAGGATAATCATCGACTTCGCTAAAGGATAATTATCGACTTCACTATAAATAGCGGAAAATCGTTTATTAATTCATTTCCTTTCACGTTTCCTCGTAAAAGCTCTGATTACTCTCAACCTTCAAACTCAGATCTACTCTCCGTTTCTAATCCGATTTCAATTCCGTTTGAGTTTCTGCATTCCTCTCTTCATTCTCTTCATATCGGTACCAAGTTTCTACATTTCCGAGCAGATGAAGACATGGCCGAGCATATATGTCACCAGGACAGTTCCATCGCTCAGATTCCGGTGAATTTGATGTTGTACATGTGTAGCCTACGTCGTTGTGATTCCGAATCTTCTTTCAGATCGTCAATTGGGTTAGTAACGAATAAGTTATGAATTTATTCGTTTTCCGTACTGCGATTTGACCTAAATTGACCTTAGGATTTTCAAAATGGATAACTAGAAATTCCATTATGATCATTATATTATTCTGGTGTTTATGAGTTGTTTGTTTGAAGAAATCTGACGACAGGTGGGTTTAGAAATGGGTTGCGGGCAAAATGTTATTCTGGTAAAATTTAATTAATTAATTATAGGTTAATTAATTAAATTAGGATTAAATTTGAGATTGAGGAATACTGAATAGATGCATGCTAGGTGTCAGAATGAGTTGAGGATCATGATGATGTTATGGATATCGGTTATGTCTTTAAGGTTTAGTATGTGTACGAGTATGATGACATGTTATGTTGAGGATATGCCTTAGGCATTTATGAATGTGTTGAGGATCTGAGGTTTAGATTTGAGATATAGGTTAGTTGTGGTTAGTGAGACGAATCTCCTAACCTTTGCAGTATGTGATTGTGTGTGCCTTGCTATTGCAGGCGTTGATTACTTCCCCAAGGGGAAGCTCTGATGGGGTACAGGTTACGAGTATATCAGGTAAGTCCATATGTCTTACTTAGCGTGCATTTGTATGATTGTGATGGTTGTGTGTGTTCATATGATTCTGCATTTATAACCTAAACCGGACTAGGATGACCATTTATTACATTTATTTGACATATATATATATATAGCCTTATAAGTTAGGAGCGTATATTCTACAGATGGCTCAGACTAGAGCAGTATCTATAGTGGGATGATATAGGAGTACACTCCCTCTTCCTCCAGTAACGTCAAGTGAGGGACCAATATCCGCTGTTGTGTTGCCTATGGCAGAGAACGAGTTTGAAGAGGTTGATCGTGTCTCCATGAGTAAATTCGAGTTTCAAGAGTATATGCAGCAAGTATATGAGGTGGTGATAGCGGGTAGATTTACACCGGATTTACCAACATTTGTTAGATCGACTAAAGCTTCTGGATTAGAGAAGAAACAACGGGTTGAATCATTGAAAGACGAGGTTGGATATCCGGGTTGCAAACCGAGCCCGACTTGTGGACGTTTGAGTACTTCTCATTTCACACGGACTTCTGGTGAAACGAGGACTTGTTACAATTGTGGGAAGCCTGGACATGTACGACCACAGTGTCCAAGATCACCAGTGACTTGCTTTACCTATGGTAGACAGGGTCATAGAGCTGTTTTCTGCAAGCAAACTGGAGTGGCATCACGACAGGGTTTTATTTCTATGAGTGTGACGGGAGGTGGTCAGAAGACACCTCAGCAGCAGACGCGGGGGCAACAGAGAGTCCCAAATCATTCGCCTACTCAATAATCCGTTCCCATGCTGAGTAGAGGTAAGGGTCGTGGTAGGAGTACCACGGATACTAGAAGAGCTCAAGGTAGAGCCTTTGAGTTGGGCAGTGCAGAGGAGCCACCCGTACTAGTGGCAGGGATGAGATGTATATGTCTCAACTGTGGTTATCCAGATCATGTGCGCTCTGAGTGCCCCATGACACCGATAGCTTGCTTCACCTGTGGTGAACCAGGCCATCTGTACCCTTTCTGTCAGCAAGGTAGTGTTTCTTCTCATCAAGACCTTCCTCTTTCCGATGCAGAAAGAGTGGAAGTGGAGGCTATGACGATGAGCTCAGTGATTCCTGAGGAGCATAGGTATGAGGTTGAGTAATGATATGCAGTAGAGCTTCGGGCGTTAGCTGTTACAGGTACCATTCTTGTTAATGGTTTACCTAGTGAAGTTTTGTTTGTTGTGAGTGCTATGCACCTCTTGTCTTTCGATGCATGTGTTAATAGTTAACTGTGGATAAAGTAGAAGATAGATTTTCCTTTATAGGATTACGAGTTATGGGTCTTAGGTACCCGCGAGATATGTGGTTGTTCCCTTTGTTCAAGGACTTGTGTATGGCTTGAAGACTTCTTTGTCATGCCTAAGGTGCATGAGAAGGTCTTTATGTGTGTGGTGGACGAATAGATATCATGTTGGTTAATATAGCAGTAGGTGGACTATTATAGTCTCTATTGAGATCGACTAAGTAGAGGTTTTCCGAGGTTATGACCTTTGAGGAGGTGAGTTATCTTTAGTGCTGTATGAGCAGCGAGGTTGATAACACCAGAGGGTAATATTTTTTTTAATGTTATGCCATGAAGGAAAGAGATAGTTCCACGTTGAAGAGTATTCCAATGGTATATGATCTTATAGACATGTTATTGAACCGTCTAATCTATCGCCTCAGCGGAATGAGGTTGAAGTATGGTACGAGACTGGTTGGGAGAAGGCCTATGAGGTATATGACTTGTTGAGTTGTTAGAAATTGAAGAAGAAATTTGAAGAGTGGGTTGAGACGGGCTCCGTTCGCCCTAGCACGTTTATTGCTACGTATGGACGACTTGTTGGATCAACTAAGAGAAGCAATTGTGTTTTTAAGATTTCCGTATGCTTATGATATCATCAGCTAAGGATGAGAGAGCAGCGTGGGCATAGGACAACATTTCATACCCGTTATGGACACTACGAGTTGTAGTGCTGTCATCTGAGTTGAGGAACGTCCTAGTAGTCGTTATAGGAGTTGATGAATAGTGTCTTCATCTACTTCCTTGATCAGTTGGTGGTAGACCTTATTGATGACGTTTTGGTGTACTCTCACAACGGAGAGGAACGTACCGGTTATTTGAGGACGGTTTTGCAGAATCCGAGGGATAGAAGCCAATGTGTTATGCTCCCTAAATATGAATTGAGATGCCAGAAGTAACCTTCAAGGTCATGTTGTTCAGCCAGTAGGATCATGATTGATGTGACGAGGAGTAAGTATGAAGTCTTATGGATGATACTGATGAACGTTAAGAGAATGCATAGTTCTCGGCCCAGCCGATTGCTACCAACGCTTTGAGGAAGGATTCGATGTGATTGTGCATCCATTTATGAGTCTTTTGAGGAAGACCACTATAATTGTGTGGTTGAAGTAGTATGTCGAAGCTCTGAAGAGTAGAGGAAGCATTTGACCTCTACTTCTATTCGGTGATAATGAGAAGATTCTGGGAGTCACGTGACTACGGTGCTGAGAACGTATGAGGAGAAGACTCATGATTTCGAGTTAGTGGTGGTAGTTCAAGTTCCAAGATTTGAAGACAATACTTGTGTGACATTTCGTGTCAGAGTTTCACATATCATAGGAGGTTGAAGCATATTTTTATGCAATAAAGGTTGAATAACTTTCAGTGTCGATGGTTTGAGTTGATCAAGGACGCTGACCTTGAGATTTGTACCATTCTGGCAAGGAGAATGTGGTCACTGATGTCTTGAATAAGAAGACGCCTTGAGAGAAGGCGATTGTTGGAATTGTTGTACAGTCTCGGTTTCAAAATGATCTAGCTTGGTTAGAGTTGGGCCTACAACTGCTGATAAGGACGTTAGTTTCATGTTTAGGGATTTTACTTGGTTTGTTGGATGAGGTCCAACAAAAACAGGGGACTTACCTGACCTTGAGGGAACTTGATGGAAGGATGCCTCATGGCGAGGCACCACAGTTCTTTAATGGAACAGAAGGAGTATGAGGCGCCGCAACTGCGTCAGTATAACCGCTTATGCGGAGTCGAGTGGAGAAGATTACAATACACTCATAGTACACCTTCTTTAGTACATCCATGTATGAATAAGAGGTACCACGAAGTAGTAAATCAGGTTAAAGTGTTACTAACCTGGAGATGAGCTCATCCACTACCAGTGCTGTAGTGGAAGTGAGCGGACTTTTCGGTGGACTTGTGATGGGATTGTGACCCAGTAAGAGTTTTGGTGTTATCTAGATTATTAGTAACAGATTTACGAAGTCGACACATTCCATCTCTACAAAGAGACGTGGCTAGTGAATGAAGTAACAAAGGAGTACACTAGACAGATGGCGGGACTCCATAAGTGTACCAAGGACGATCGACTATGATTGTAGTAGACGGTTTACTTTGAGGTTTTGATAGCAGATTCAGATTGCTTGGGGAACACGTCCACATATCATGATTGAGTTTTACCTCAGACAGATGGTCAGTCTGAGAGAACCCTCCATACCGTAGAGGACATGTTGTGAGCTTGTGGGATGGATTGGGAACAGGGACGATCTGTTTATCTCCCACTCGTTGAGTTCTTATACCACGACCGTTGGTATGCATCTATAGGGATGGTCCCTATGAGGCATTGTGTAGACATAGGTGTCATACACCTTTATGTTGGGAGGAGCCTAGCAGCACCAGTGGGATAGCGCCAAAACAGATTCAGGATGAGATGACTCGAGTAACGCTGATCAGAGAGAGGATGTTGGCTACACAGAGTCGCCAGAAGTTGTATGCAGATAGGAGGCGGCGACCTCTAGAGTTTAGGGTAGGAGCACATGTCTAGTTGAGAGTAACTCTGACACAAGGCGTCAGATATTATGGCATAAAGGGGAAGCTGAGTCTCCGATATGTCAGTCCTTTCGAGATATTGGATAGAGTTGGGAGAGCAGTGCTTAGATTGGCTTTGCCACCGAAGTTAGAGGGTGTTCACCCTATGTTTCATGTGTCTCAGCGAGGGAGTACATACCAGACCTGAGGCACATTGTGAGTTATGATGATCTAGTGGTTGAGCCGGACCACACTTTTGCAGAACAACCTTTTGCAGTTCTAGAAAGAGAGGTGTGAGACGCCTACATTCGAAGGATATTCCTATGATGAGGATACAGTGGTCGAGACGAGGACCGGATGAGGCTACCTAGGAGACAGAGGATAATATCTAGAGGAACTATCCAGAGTTCTATGTAGAGTTAGAGGCAACCGTAGGATCCACGAGTAAATCTTAGTACGTTTTTGGTGAGTGCTTGTATGCTATGTGCTTATGTGATATGATGTGTTTTCATGCAAGCTTTGATATGTGCATCTGATCTGTTAGATCTTGTTTGCTAGCACGATATAGGTATAGCTGGAGATGGTTCTTTCCTCCATTCTATTGTAATATGTTTAGGATTAGCTGGAGATGGTTCTTTCCTCCATGCTACTATTGATGGACATCGTGTGAGTGGAGACGGTTTTCCTCCACATAGTTGTGTTACGAGTACGATTGGTTGGAGACGGCTTTCCTCCATGCCTTGTGACGTGGTTAGTAGTTGGCTAGAGATGATTTTTCCTCTATGCCTTTGGATAGCGTTATGATCTTGTTGCTGGAGTTGGTGATTCCTCCATGCTGTGTTTTGAGGTTATAGAGTGTTATAGGTTGATACGTTTGAACGGAGATGTGATACCTCCGATAGAGAGAGTGTATATACCTCGGCGTATGGGTCCGAGAGGATTTGGGAATTGTTCAAGTTTTGGGACGAAAATTTTTCTTAAGGGGTGTGTGATGTAATAGATAGGATTTCCGAATTCTAATTAATGTTGATTAACATAATCAGTGATAGTAATTGACATATAACTCGTGAAGATTGCGTAAGTGTTGAGTATAAGTCCCACCGTTATGTTCCTGGCGTAATTTTGGGCTTATGGTGAAATTTTCACTTTTTCCCCCGGGTAATAGTTTTTACCCTCCTGTATTATTTGGAGCATTTGGGAGCTCCAATTAATAAAAATGCAGTTGAGAGAAATGATCAGGACATCGGACATGTCCTAGATATGAAATAACATGGAACGGCCAAAATAGTCGCCATTTTGTTTCTTAACGGCTAAGAAAGACGGCTTAGGAATACACGTTTTTCGAGGCCGTTATGGAATAATTATTCCTACAATATTCAAGATTTATTGTTCCAATTCCGAGAAGTTTGGAGAAGGGTGTTCAACCCGCCATTGGATCAGTTAAAGGATAATTATCGACTTCGCTAAAGGATAATTATCGACTTCACTATAAATAGCGGAAAATCGTTTATTAATTCATTTCCTTTCATGTTTCTTCGTAAAAGCTCTGATTTCTCTCAAACTTCAAACTCAGATCTACTCTCCGTTTCTAATCCGATTTCAATTCCGTTTGAGTTTCCGGATTCCTCTCTTCATTCTCTTCATATCGGTACCAAGTTTTTGCATTTCCGAGCAGATGAAGACCTGGTCGAGCATATATGTCACCAGGACAGTTCCTTCGCTCAGATTCCGGTGAATTTGATGTTTTACATGCGTAGCCTGCGTCGTTGTGATTCCGAATCTTCTTTTAAATCGTCAATTGGATTAGTAACGAATAAGTTATGAATTTATTCGTTTTCCGTACTGCGATTTGGCCTAAATTGACCTTAAGCTTTTCAAAATGGATAATTAGAAATTCCATTATGATCATTATATAATTCTGGTATTTATGGATTGTTTGTTTGATAAAATCTGACGACATGTGGGTTTAGAAATGGCCTGCGGGCAAAACGTTATTTTGGTGAAATTTAATTAATTAATTATAGGTTAATTAATTAAATTAGGATTAAACTTGAGATTGAGGAATACTGATTAGATGCATGCTAGGTGTCAGAATGAGTTGAGGATCATGATGATATTATGGATATCGGTTATGGCTTTAAGGTTTAGTATGTGTACGAGTATGATGAGACGTTATGTTGAGGATATGCCTTAGGCATTTATGAATGTGTTGAGGATCTGAGGTTTAGATTTGAGATATAGGTTGGTTGTGGTTAGTGAGACGAGTCTCCTAACCTTTGCAGTATGTGATTGTGTGTGCCTTGCTATTGCAGGCGTTGATTACTTCCCCAAGGGGAAGCTATAATGTGGTACAGGTTACGAGTGTATCAGGTAAGTCCATAGGACTTACTTAGCGTGCATTTGTATGATTGTGATGGTTGTATGTGTTCATTTGATTGTGCATTTATAGCCTAAACCGGACTAGGATGACCATTTATTACATTTATTTGGCCCAAGTGTACTATAACGGGCGGTAACCACCGGTCTCCGCCTGCTGGTTAGGAGGAGGTGCTTGGAAGCCAGTAACACAGTGGGGGACGAGTGACGATCACCCCCAATGCAAACCCCTGTGTTAACGGGGAAAGGGACAAGGTTCTTTAGGTTCCTCGTGTTACAAAAGAAGTTGAATTAGTAATGGAATAACGTAATGAAAGATAATAAATGAATGTGTGTGGCATTGCATGTATGAGATGTTGATGTGTGGTTGTGCTATTACCTTCATGCTTTTCATTGCTGTAGCTAATGGTTTCATACCGTGTTGTAGATAATCTGCAGGTTAGGAAGATTGCAGGGTGAGACAGATGGTGTGGCCAGCCAAGGACTTCTATACATTAGGATGCGCGGGATGTGGGATCTTTTGTATCAGATGTTGTGGTTTGATGTTTTGTACTCGACTATGAGTTTGTAAACTATTTTGATGTATCATATACAGCTTTTATGTATTTGGTTTTAATCTACTTGATTAAAACCAAATACATAAAAGATACTTAGTGATAGCATGAATTATAGTCTATATTTTGGGACCTGTTTAGACGTTTTATCATCAATAATCTGCATGTTTGAATGTATATTATGTGATTATATTGTCATTTCATCTACCTTTGCGGGAATCGAGCTCTACACCAAGTTTCGTTGTAATTGTAGGTAAAATGACACGTTTTGCATCAAAATGGAGCTAAGGAGCAAATGAGTCATTGGAGCTACATTTAGGAGCTTAAAGAGGAGCTCACGAAGCATGGAATTAACAAAGAAGATTTACTTTGGACCAGATTTGAGAGATTTCACATTCAGCTGAGATTCACCTCGGTCAGCTACAGTACCACCTCGACCGAGGTGATCTAGAGGAGCGCCCCGACCGAGGCGAATACCATGACGCGGCGAGATATATGTATTTGGCTGAGATCTTTTATTTTTGGAAGGAGAGATCTTATATTTTTGGGCTGGATTTCTGGAAGGAAGATAATATATTTAGGAGATCTATTTTGGAGATAAGATATATTTTATTAGGAAATTATCTTTTAAGATATTTCCTATAAAATTATCTTTTTAAGATAATTTTATTTTAGGAGATATGAATATATTTTATAGAAATATCTTATAGCTGGAAGGAAGATATTTATTTTAGGAGATATGAATATATTTTATAGGAAATTATTTCTTTAAGATATTTTATCTTTGGAAGATAATTCTCCTATATAAAGGGTTGGATTTTCTACAATTCAGCCATCTTCGGATCGCCGCAACAACCTCGCACCTCTGGATTTTTATCCATTACACCATATTCTCCCAGCTGCAATTAGGAAGGAAGATTGAAGATCAATCAAGGAAGGATTGATAGCTTTGAGATAGCTTTTAAGGGAATTTGTAAGACTTTCCTAGATTCCCTTTTGTTGATTGTCTTGTTGGATTTGTGATCCAAGGAACGCTGATTTGTTTGATATTTGATTCAGTTATTGAAGCCTTGTTCTTAAGGTTTTGTGTTCAAATATTCATTCTCTTCCCATATATTTGATTATTGCTTTCATGATGATGAGTGGCTAATTTCTTTGTGCGATTCTAGGGTGATTGGCTGAAGGTTGTGGGAAAAACAATGATAGAATAATCTTAAATCGCAGTAGGACCCTGAAAGCTCGAGTCTTTATTCTTAACCCTAGAACATCTCGTTCAGTCGATGAACATCTCGGCCGGGGTGGAACTTGACTGACCGAGGTGACTTATCTGATCCGTTACTGAGAGTTAAGTGTTAGAGTTTGCCAAATCCTATTCTTATTACACCTTTTCTGGTTCAATACAAGCTTAGGATGAGACTTACCCGATAATTCCTTTGTTTGTTTACCCATGATCATAAGTGTAGGTAATAAAGGTTTATCCTTTATTGGGGTTTGAGTGTGCCTTCATCCCATCTTTGTGAGTTAGCCTGAGACTTACCCGGTAAAGGTTGATTCTATTCCCTTAGTTGGTGTGTTGGTTTGAGATTATAATTCCTTTCCTTAGAATTTGCATATTTCCTTTAATTGACCTTATTATCATCTTTTGATCGCTTTAATCGCTTTTGTGGTTATTTGCAATATTGACAACCTATACTTGCTTTGTTTCACCTAAGTCCCTGAGATCGATGATAATGTGATTTATGACGTTAGTATAGGCATTCATTTAGATAGTTTTTCCCGTTATTCATGCACGGTTTGGCATTAGTTCACGACGTTTACGCTCATTTCGTGCATATTTCTAGAAAAGACGTCTACACGAGCTTTTGTCGGTTTTGTAGGTATTTCGGGGATCTTTTGGGCGTTAATCGATACATTCGAGGGTCAAGCCTCATGGTGGTACACATCCAAGGCTTTGAAGGAACATAATTGGAGAAATGAAGGACACAAGGACCCTTATTGGTGCAAGCAATGAAGCAACTCATGGCTAGATGATCATAACAAGTCTCTGTTGAAGAAAATCGGACCAACACTCAGGAAAATCGGCCGATTTATTTGACTGGGTCGATTTTTGGCCTTTGACAGCTTAAGCCACGTGTCCCACGATCTCTTGTCCGGCCTTGCTCTTGGTGGAGAATATAAGTGGTCCTGCAAGCTGTTGCTAAGCATCCTCCTCTCTCACATTCTCTCACACACAGCTCATTCCATTGGAGATAGACTTGGAGAAGAAAAAAATCTCTCTCAATTTGGAGGAAGAAGAAGAACACCAAACTTAGAGTGATAGTGAGTTTTTGAGTGATTTTGAGTGATTTTTGGAGTCTTTGATTGAAGAACTATTGGAAGGATTGTTGGAAACGTTTTGGAACTTCTTTTGAAGGGTTGTAAGTCTTGCTAAAACTCAGATCCAGCTGAGATTCATTGTTTTTACTTGCTTATCTTTCATCATCTATCTATGAAAACCATGTATGCTTGTGTGATGATTTTGGATCTTGAAATGAATATTATTGGCTAGTTTGTTATGATTCTTGAGTGATGGATTGATGGTTATGGCTTGGGTGATGATAGAATGGACTTATATGTTAGTTTAGGATGATTCGTATGCACAAAACCTAAACCAGTCAGAAAAATCGACCTGTTCTTCAGGGTAGATCGTCCGATTTTTGTATGATCCACCCGATTTTTCTCTCTGTTGCTCTTTAATTGATGAATATGTATGTTAGGGTGTTAGGTTGTTGGAATCCTAGTGTTTATTAAGCATAATATAGCTTAGGATCACCTAATGCTAGCAACCTAAGTGAGGGAAGAGACCTACCCGGTGATTTCCGACCTTAGATACCTAAGATGATGAACTCTAGGTAGCAGTGAGTCTCACAAGCCGCTATTGGATTGAGTGTGCTAGGATTATTGCTCGAGACTTCCCTTTTCTGAGACTTACCCGGTAAGGAGAGGGTTGCCCCTTAAGTAGAGTCTGGTTTGTGTAGAATTCCCTACTTTAACCCCTTGAGACCTACCCGGTAATAGGAGTTTGATGCGGGATTAGTGAAACGAGAGACTTACCCGGTAATTGCTTCCATTAGAGAAATACCCTTTCCCAACACCGCAGCGTTGTCCTTAGAATCTTTAGAAGCTTGAGTCCAATGCCATAACCGGAAATCTTGACCTCTAGAATCCACTTTTCTCTCTTTGATCACATATTTTGTGTTTGTGTTGTTTGTTTGTTTTGCTAGCTTGAGTTGTTAGTTTGTTTGATTATCTTGCTTGATTTATGATCTTTGTTTGATCACCACAAAAACCCAACCAAAAATATCATGATTTTCATTTCTTTGTTCCTTTCTCCCTTCTTAGACTAGATTCACACTATCTATAGTCACTTGTTGATTCAATTTCACCTTAGTCTTCGTGTTCGACCTCAGAATACTATCCTTGCTACAAAACGACCCATACATTGTGGGTTCGCTAGGAGTTAGGAGATTATATCGAGTTTATAAATTGTAAGACTTTTGTGCTACACAATCTTAGCGTAACAAGTTTTTGGCGCCGTTGCCGGGGACTAGGTCTAGATTGAGTCATTTTTGTGATTGTTGATAGTGTAGATCTTTCTGGTGGCTTTTGATCTTGTTTGGTTTGTGTCTTTGCTTTTCAGGACATCTCTCACTCTTTAGGTGTATGCAAAGTTCTCTTGGCAAGGATTTAGCTCCATTCGATCCCGAATCGGAGAAAACCCTTAAATCTAGATCCAAGAGCATTCGAAAAGGGAAAGAGATGGCCGGAAGAGATCTCCAAGCTGAGTTGGATGAGGCTTTAGAGCAAATTAGACTAAGAAATGAGCTCTTGGAGAATGAAAGGAGACTTGCCAATGAGAGGCAAGAAGCAACTAGGAGGGGGATTGAAGAGATTAGGCAAGCTCTTGTGCAAAGAGAGCTTAATCGTCAACAACCTCCACCTCCACCACAACCGCATCCGGCGGTTAATATTCGGGTTGTGCCCATTGCTATTGAAGAGCCACAAGCGTTAGGGCAACGTATGGATCCGGCACAAAGAGCACACCGTCCGGGTGTGAACTTAGGAGATCGGCAGCCCATGATTACGAGCTCCGTCCTCAAGTTCTACAAATGATCCGGCATAATCAATTTGGAGGGATGGAAGGAGAGTCTCCCCATCAACACTTGATGAACTATGAGATCTTGATGGAGACTCTTAGACCGCCTAGATTGGAGAGAAACAACCATAAGCTTAGGGCTTTCTCCTTCTCACTTAGGGATAAAGCCTTGGCTTGGTATCAATCTATTCTACAAGGGCGAGTGAGTACTTGAGAGGAGATGACAACCGAGTTTTTGACTAAGTTCTTCCCGCCTTCCAAGACTACCGAGCTAAGAGGGAAGATCAATGCATTTATGATGAAGGATAGAGAAAGCTTGTTCAAGTCTTTGGAGAGGTTCAAAGACCTTCTCTTGGATTGTCCACACCATGGTATACCGAAAATTGAGCTATTGGAGATCTACTTCAAGGGACTTGATGAAGATAGCCAATTCAAGCTTCAATCTCTTTCCGGTGGGACTTTCATGGAAAATAACGTGGATGAAGTTTGGGAGTTTGTAGAGAAACAAGCTTTGGTGATTGAGAAGTACTCCCAAAAGCGGGAGCATATGAGGTGAGTGAAGTCACCATGAGTAACTTCAAGCTCGATGCAATCAACAATGAGCTTAAGTCTTTGAGGGAGTTGTGTGCTACAACTTTGAAGAGTCAAGCAAACCCTCAAGTGCAAGTGCAAGCAAACTTATCTTCCAAGGAGGAAGATGTGAGCTACATGGGAAGGGACAACTACAACAACTATCAAGGCCCAAGGAACTTCAACAACAACCGGCAATTCAACAACTATCGGCCTAACCACAACCATCCCGGGTTTTCCTATTCTAACCCGGATGGAGCCTTGAACCCTCCCGCTTCCACAAGCACAACTCCACCACCAAAGGCTTCACAAGAACCTCCACCCGGATTTACTCAACCTCCAAAGGATAGAACCGAAATGATGTTTGAGCAATTGCTTGGAAGGTTGAGTGGTCTTGAGAGCACGGTGACTTCAATTTCTAAAGCTCAAAAGGTCTTGGAAGCACAAGTGTTCCAAAAGGCGGGTGAAGCTCATAGAGATCCGGGAAAGCTTCCCGGAAGAACCGAAGATAACCCAAGGGGCCAAGTGTTGGCTATTACAACAAGGAGCGGGTTAAGCATGAAGGATCCCTTACCTAAGGGAAATGACAAAGGGAAGCAAGTGGTGATAGAGGAAGAGATATTGTAAGAAGATGGAGAAAAGAGCAAGGATGATGAGCCATCATATGTGGCACCACCTCCATACAAGCCACCACTACCATTCCCACAATCACGAGCAAGAGCTCGTTTGGACAAACACTTCGGTAAATTCCTTGAACTTATGTCTAAATTGCATATTAACATTCCGTTCATGAATGCTATTCTAGGTATGCCGGCATATGGCAAGTTTTTGAAGGAAATACTCTCCAAGAAGAGGAAGTTGGAGGAGTATGGAGAAGTTAGAATGACAAAAAGGTCCTCGGAGTATGAAGGAGGAGATGCCTCCTAAGCTAAGAGATCCGGGGTCCTTTTGTGTGCCAATCGGAGTGGGAGAAGTGAAGTATGACGCCCTATGTGATCTTGGGGCAAGTGTAAGCATCATCCCGCTTGCACTTTGCAATAAGGTTGGGCTAGGAGAGCCAAAGCCGGTCAAGATGACCCTCTACATGGCGGACCGTTCAATCACTCACCCGGTTGGAATCTTGGAAGACATACCGGTGCAACTAGGGAAGTCTATGTGCCCATAGACTTCGTTGTTTTGGACATCCCGGCGGACTACCCGGTTCCTATCATCTTGGGGAGACCTTTCCTAGCTACTTCTGGATGTTTGGTGGATTGCAAGAATGGAGTTCTCTCTTTCAACATTGGAGAAGAGAATATCAAGTTTAATTTGTCCATAATGGTGAAGGGGCCAGCCCTAGGTGAAGATGTCTTCAACATTGTTGAGGAAGAGGAGTCTAGAGAGGTTGTGAGCTCAATCTTGCTCAAGGATCCACTTGAGAAGGTTCTTAGCTCAAGTTTGATGGAGGAAGGAGTTGAGGAGAGTAGCAATGAAGTGATCAAAGCCTTGAATGCTTTGGATGAGCTACTAAGTGTTGGATTTAAAGTACTAGAGGAAGAGAGAAATACCTGTAGAAAAATCAGACTGAAGGGGTCCAGATCGGCCGATTTTTGCACACTGCCTGAGTTTTCATCCGATTTTGCAAATGTAGAAACTGAAATCGACCCCCAGATCGGCCGATTTTCTGCACAGAGGGTCGATTTTCCTGAGTCTTTTGAGCAACATCCAAGTGTTGGTGAGCAATCATCAAGGGACTTAAGGGAGGCTTCCATTGCTTTGCAATCATCTCAACCTACGTTGTATGGATCATCTCCAACCGAAAAAGGTCCTCCTAAACTTGATCTATAACCTCTTCCCTCTCATTTAAAGTATGCTTTCCTTGGTTCAAATTCTACTTATCCGGTGATTGTGAATGCATCTTTGAATGATGATGAGCTTAATAGATTGTTGACTGAATTGAAATTGTATAGAAAGGCAATAGGATACACCATTGATGACCTTGTTGGCATTAATCCCTCTTTGTGCATGCATAAGATATTGATGGAAGATGACCATAAACCCTCTATTGAACATCAAAGAAGATTGAATCCTATAATGAAAGAGGTAGTCAAGAAAGAGATCATTAAGTTGCTAGATGCGGGAATCATCTACCCTATTTTGGATAGTAAATGGGTTAGTCCCGTTCATGTGGTTCCTAAGAAGGGTGGTATGACCGTAGTAACTAATGAGAATAATGAACTAATCCCTACTAGGACGGTTACGGGATGGAGGATGTGTATAGACTATAGGAAACTAAATGTGTCCTCTAGGAAAGATCACTTCCCTCTTCCTTTCATTGACCAAATGCTAGAAAGATTAGCTCAACATTCACACTTTTGTTACTTAGATGGTTATAGTGGGGTTTTTCCAAATTCCTCCTCACCCGAATGACCAAGAGAAAACAACATTTACATGTCCTTGGGGTACATTTGCATATAGGAGAATGCCATTTGGGTTGTGTAATGCACCCGCCACCTTTCAACGGTGTATGATGGCTATTTTTTCTGAATATATTGAAAACATCATGGAAGTGTTTATGGATGATTTCTCTGTTTATGGATCTTCATTTGATGATTGTCTAGCTAACTTATCTTTGGTGCTTAAGAGATGTGAGGAGACAAATCTTGTCTTGAATTGGGAGAAATGCCACTTCATGGTAAGTGAAGGCATTGTGTTGGGACACTTGGTGTCCAACCGTGGCATTGAGGTTGATAGAGATAAGATAGAGATGATAGAGAAGTTGCCACCACCTACCTCGGTGAAGAGGGTAAGGAGTTTTCTAGGGCATGCCGGTTTTTACCGGAGATTCATTAAAGATTTCTCTAAGATTTCTAAGCCTCTTACTAACCTACTAATGAAAGACGTTGAGTTTGTTTTCTCTAAGGATTGCCTTGAGGCTTTTTGTAGGTTGAAGGATGCTTTGAGCACCGCCCCCATCATGCAACCTCCGGATTGGAGCTTACCCTTTGAAGTGATGTGTGATGCAAGTGATGTGGCCGTTGGGGCTATTTTAGGACAAAAGAAAGATGGGCGTACACATGCCATCTATTATGCTAGCAAGACGCTAGATGATGCCCAACTTAACTATGCCACAACCGAGAAGGAGTTGCTAGCGGTGGTGTATACCTTTGAGAAGTTCCGGTCATATCTTGTTGGAGCAAAGGTCATTGTGTACACGGATCATGCTGCGATCCGTTACCTCCTCACAAAGAAAGACGCCAAGCCTCGCCTCATTCGGTGGATCCTTCTTCTTCAAGAGTTTGACTTGGAAATCCGGGATAAGAAAGGGTCCGAAAACTCTGTGGCGGATCACCTTAGTAGACTCCCACCATTAGAGCTTGAGAGAGATGACATCCCAATTGACGACTCATTCCGGGATGAGCAATTGCAAATGGTGGAAGAATGCTTGTTTCAAGTGTCAAGGGGTAATGAGCCATGGTATGCCGATATTGTGAACTACCTTGTGTGTGAGGAAGTGCCACCCGGTTTGTCATATGCCCAAAGGAAGAAGTTCTTCAAGGATGTGAGGCATTACTATTGGAGTGAACCGCTTTTGTTCAAGAGAGAGCCGGATGGAGTCCTTAGGAGATGCATACCGGAGGATGAGGTGGAGAGTGTGATCCGCCATTGTCACTCCTTGCCATGTGGAGGCCATGCTAGCTCACACAAGACATGTGCTAAGGTATTGCAATCCGGTTTTTATTGGCCTAACTTGTTTAGAGATGTGCAGAATTTTGTAGTGGCATGCGATGCTTGCCAAAGGACGGGCAACATCTCAAGGAGGAATGAGATGCCCTTGAACAACATACAAGAGGTAGAGATATTTGATGTGTGGGGTGTGAACTTCATGGGACCATTCCCTTCTTCATGTGGCAACCTCTACATCCTATTGGCGGTGGATTATGTTTCAAGATGGGTGGAGGCAATCGCTTCTCCCACAAATAATGCCAAGGTTGTGGTGCGGTTCTTCAACCGAGTGATCTTTCCTAGGTTTGGGACACCAAGGGTGATCATAAGTGATGGAGGAAAGCACTTCACTAATAGGAACTTTGGAGCACTTTTGGCTAAGTATGGGGTGACTCATAAGGTGGCAACACCTTACCATCCCCAAACTAGTGGCCAAGTGGAGATCTCCAACCGGGAGATAAAAGGGATACTTGAGAAGACGGTCTCTAGAACAAGAAAGGATTGGGCTATGAAGCTCGATGATGCTTTGTGGGCTTATAGAACCGCTTTCAAGACACCAATTGGCACCACTCCCTACAAGCTAGTTTATGGCAAGTCTTGCCATCTTCCGGTAGAGATGGAGCATAGAGCATATTGGGCCATAAGGTGGCTAAATTTTGACCTCAAGGAGGCCGGTGAGAAGAGGTTGCTAGACATGAACGACCTTGAGGAAATCCGGTTGGATGCTTATGAAAATTCCCGGATTTACAAGGAAAGGACCAAGCGTTGGCATGACAAGCGTCTCATCCCAAAAGAGTTGAGTGAGGGTGACTTAGTGCTTCTCTTCAACTCGAGGTTGCGGCTCTTCCCCGGAAAACTCAAGTCAAGATGGACGGGTCCTTATGTTGTTAAGAAGGTCTTTCCTCATGGAGCGGTGGAGATAGGAGGAGATCATTGTGGTAACTTTAAGGTGAATGGGCACCGTTTAAAGAAGTACATCCCGGAAGCCCCAGTGGAAGTGATTGGCCCACTTCACCTTGAGTAAAACGCTCCTGAATTTGGTCAAGCTAATGACCTTAAAGAAGCGCTTAATGGGAGGTAACCCATTGGTACATATTTTTCCCTTTTGTTTTTCTTGTTTTTGTTTGATTTTGCTCTTGGTGTGCTTTGTTTTTCTTTTGTGTTTTTGGTGTTAGATCTTGTTGATTGTCATGTGTGATGAGATGATGGAGGTCATGTGAAAACCTCATGGAACTGTTGAAGGTACAAGATCCAAGCACATGGACGAAGAAGGAAGCACCCAGGAAAATCGGACTGTTCTTCATAGAAATCGGCCGATTTTCCTGGGTTATGGTCCGATTTTTCCTTCTGTCAAGAAAAGTGATGATCTCCAATCAAGCATGGGTGGAGCGGACGTGGAACTTGGACGGCTTACGGTGCCAAGCGCGGGTTCGACACCATAATGAACATCAAGAGCTCTCTACTATCCTTGATCGATCATCCACCATCATCATTCGATGTGAACCGAAATACCAAAGCATCACCAATTTTACATTGTGAGGACTCTCTTTCACTTCTTTATTTAGTTTGCACATTGGGGACAATGTGTTTCTAAGTATGGGGTGGGGTTTTCATGATCACTTGCATGATTTGCATCTAGGATAGTTTAATATTGTCACATGTTTCATTATGTCTTGCATTGTACATATATATTTCGAAAATTCCAGAAAAATCAGAAAATTTAAAAATTTTTAGTGCTTCTAAGCTTGGATATGACCCTTATGATGAGATTGTCTTGTGAATTGGCTATGGATGGCTTTATGTGTTGAATTGATGTATGCATATGTGGACTTGAAGTACTTATCTTGAATCCCATGAATGATTTGTGATCATGATGCTTGTCTTGATTGAATTGAGGATTGATAGTCGAAATTACATGCTAGTTCTTGCACATCATTTAGGAGTGATTAAGGCAATTCATTTTCCTCTACTTCTCATCTTGATCATGTTGTTTGAGCACCTCAATTGATGAAAAATTTGACCTCTTTTAACCCATCCGGGAATAGGAGCATGCTAGTGTGTTGATGTGTGTGAAAAGCAAGTGTGGGGTGAAGTTGTTGATGAATGAATGATGTGAATGAAGTGCTGAATTTGTTGTGAAAAGTGTAGAAAAACAATATAGGTTTGGGGACGTTGATTTAAATGACGAGTAACTCGGCACCATTCACATAATCGGTTGTTTGTGCCTTGCCAAAGTCAAATAAACCGATAGTCCTAACGAGCTTTGGTATGTGTGCCCGGTGTGGATGCACCTCAAAAAATAAAAAAGCCCGAGGACGACTAATCACCAAGGTTTCGGCTTTTATACACCAATGTCATTGTCTCAAAAATAAGTGAAAAAGAAAAGAAAACAAAGAAAAGATGGAGAAAATTATACACTTGTTGGAAAGTTGAGCAAAAACGAGAGTGTGGAGTTAGTTCCTTCCCCGGATTAGCATCACATGACCTAAAAATTCCCACCTAATCACAACCTTTCTTAGCTTCTTCTTTTCTAAGTCCTTGTGACCTAAATGCATGTGTGTAAGACTTAGTGATCTAGATTGGACATACTCATGATCATCTTGACTTCTTCATTTTCACCTCTCATGCATGCTTCCTAGTTAAGTATAATTGTCTTTCCATGCCTTCATTCATTTCATGCATGATTGCTTGTCCATTGCTATGAAACATGACTATAAAGGTGATCCAATGTTAGAAGCACAATTCCAAAAAGATTTTGTTGTTTTTTCTGCATGCATAAATCATGTCATCTCTTAGTCTATAGTTGGATATTGCTCGGGGACGAGCAAACCTTAAGTATGGGGTATTTTGATAACGTGATTTATGACGTTAGTATAGGCATTCATTTAGATAGTTTTTCCCGTTATTCATGCACGGTTTGGCATTAGTTCACGACGTTTACGCTCATTTCGTGCATATTTCTAGAAAAGACGTCTACACGAGCTTTTGCCGGTTTTATAGGTATTTCGGGGATCTTTTGGGCGTTAATCGATACATTCGAGGGTCAAGCCTCATGGTGGTACACATCCAAGGCTTTGAAGGAACATAATTGGAGCAATGAAGGACACAAGGACCCTTATTGGTGCAAGCAATGAAGCAACTCATGGCTAGATGATCATAACAAGTCTCTGTTGAAGAAAATCGGACCAACACTCAGGAAAATCGCCCGATTTATTTGACTGGGTCGATTTTTGGCCTTTGACAGCTTAAGCCACGTGTCCCACGATCTCTTGTCCGGCCTTGCTCTTGGTGGAGAATATAAGTGGTCCTGCAAGCTGTTGCTGAGCATCCTCCTCTCCCACATTCTCTCACACACAGCTCATTCCATTGGAGATAGACTTGGAGAAGGAAAAAATCTCTCTAAATTTGGAGGAAGAAGAAGAACACCAAACTTAGAGTGATAGTGAGTTTTTGAGTGATTTTGAGTGATTTTTGGAGTCTTTGATTGAAGAACTATTGGAAGGATTGTTGGGAACGTTTTGGAACTTCTTTTGAAGGGTTGTAAGTCTTGCTAAAACTCAGATCCAGCTGAGATTCATTGTTTTTACTTGCTTATCTTTCATCATCTATCTATGAAAACCATGTATGCTTGTGTGATGATTTTGGATCTTGAAATGCATATTATTGGCTAGTTTGTTGTGATTCTGGAGTGATGGATTGATGGTTATGGCTTTGGTGATGTTAGAATGGACTTATATGTTAGTTTAGGATGATTCGTATGCACAAAACCTAAACCAGTCAGAAAAATCGACCTGTTCTTCAGGGTAGATCGTCCGATTTTTGTATGATCCACCCGATTTTTCTCTTTGTTGCTCTTTAATTGATGAATATATATGTTAGGGTGTTAGGTTGTTGGAATCCTAGTGTTTATTAAGCATAATATATCTTAGGATCACCTAATGCTAGCAACCTAAGTGAGGGAAGAGACCTACCCGGTGATTTCCGACCTTAGATACCTAAGATGATGAACTCTAGGTAGCAGTGAGCCTCACAAGCCGCTATTGGATTGAGTGTGCTAGAATTATTGCTCGAGACTTCCCTTTTCCGAGACTTACCCGGTAAGGAGAGGGTTGCCCCTTAAGTAGAGTCCGGTTTGTGTAGAATTCCCTACTTTAACCCCTTGAGACCTACCTGGTAATAGGAGTTTGATGCGGGATTAGTGAAGCGAGATACTTACCCGGTAATTGCTTCCATTAGAGAAACACCCTTTCCCAACACCGCAACGTTGTCCTTAGAATCTTTAGAAGCTTGAGTCCAATGCCATAACCGAAAATCTTGACCTCTAGAATCCACTTTTCTCTCTTTGATCACATATTTTTGTTTGTGTTGTTTGTTTGTTTTGCTAGCTTGAGTTGTTAGTTTGTTTGATTATCTTGCTTGATTTGTGATCTTTGTTTAATCACCACAAAAACCCAACCAAAAATATCATGATTTTCATTTCTTTGTTCCTTTCTCCCTTCTTAGACTAGATTCACACTATCTATAGTCACTTGTTGATTCGATTTCACCTTAGTCTTCGTGTTTGACCTCGGAATACTATCCTTGCTACAAAACGACCCATACACTGTGGGTTCGCTAGGAGTTAGGAGATTATATCGAGTTTATAAATTGTAAGACTTTTGTGCTACACAATCTTAGCGTAACAATCGACACCCCGGAATTCTTGCTTTTACTATAATTGATCCGTACACTGCGGGTTCGCATCCTTGTTTTAAGCATACTTCTCGGGTTATAAATTTAAAGCTTGCACACACCATTTGGAGTGAACAAGTTTTTGGCGCCGTTGCCGGGGACTTGGTCTAGACCGAGCCAGTTGCGGTTGTTTTTCGGGTCTATTGCCCTTGTTGCTATTAACCATTTGTCCTATGAGTTTTGTAGTTTTCAGGATATCCGATTACTACATTTGATCCAGCCTGGATAGCAAGACAACGTGCTAGGGCGGACCATTATGAATACTTGGAAGAAAAATACTCCTTTTATTGGTTAAACAATGAAAGGGAAAGAGAAAAGGCCATTGAGAAGGAGCTTACGATATGGGATGAGCTGAATGTCCCTAGAAAGATTTACGAGCAACCTCTAGAAGATTCGCTTGAATCAAGATGGGAGAAGTTGATGAAGAAGGTGGAGGAGCTCAAGGAAAGCACCCTATCCTATGTTAAGCCGAAAGAGAAGCATAAGGAAGTACTACAAGTTTCAAGCATTCCTCCAATCGAACCGGAAGTTTCTCCTGAAGCTTTTGAGGAAAGGAAGATGTGGAAGATCTCGATCCAACTGTTGAGACTTAGGCCGAGGTGAAAGAGAGATTGACCGAGGTGGAAGAGAGATCGGCCGAGATGGAAGAAGAATCTGTAGAACTGGAAGTGGAAGATGCAGAGAACCTTGGCCAAATTACTGAGACTGTGGCCAAGGTGGAAGAAAGATCAGCTGAGTTGGAAGAGATTTCATGTGTGGATTATCAACCTAACATGAAACTTGTCCCAAGCTTTGGAGAACTTTATAAGGTTCCTTCTCTTACTCCCATTGAAATTCCTACTAAAGTTGTAGATTTCTTCAGGGATGCACCGAAGAGTTGGTGGTCTCTTCCGAAAGAACCTCCTAAGATCAAGATGAAACCTCCCTTGAAATTGTTGGAAGAAGATGCTCCTTGGATTATAAGGAGTGAAGTTAACAAGCGCTTCACCGCTAAGGCAACGAAGTGTTATTTGTTCAAGTATGGGGTCATTCACATGACAAAGACCTTGTACTATCCCCAAACTGGAGATGGGGAAGCTACTAGGATTCTCGAGAACCTGTTTTCTCGATCCAAGAAAGGATGGGACTCAAGGCTAGATTATGTCCCATTGAAGTGCAGGAAAGCTAGATGGATTCCGGTGAGAATCAAACCGTACAAGCTTGTACGTGGAAGATCTTACCATTTGCCGGTGAAATTAGGAACCGGAACCTTTTTGGAAGAGTTTTATGATGGATGTGATGAGCACTCCAAGATATTCGAGGTACATTGAGTAATTCCATGGAGAACGGTCCAGCTAGCGATCTTAAACCAAGCGCTTCTTGGGAGGCAACCCAAGGTATTGCTTTCTTTTCCCTTTTCTAGCTTATTTTTAGATAGTTTGCTTTGCTTTGCTTTTGGCGTCCTCTAGACAGGAACCAGGTACTTTCTAAGGAAGGATTACAACTCAAGAGCTACACTGGAAGGACAGAAGTTCGAGAAATTGAGAGGACGGAGCTTGACTGAGACACATCTCGGGTTCAGTCACAGGACCTCGACCGAGATGTTCTTCGCCAAACCGAGACGGTCTTATCTGGAGCTGTTTCTTATTTCTTTATGCAGTTCAGCTATGTCCGGTGAGTTTTCTGTTTTCCTTGACTCTTATTTGACCCATTGGGACAATGTGTCCCAAGTATGGGGTATATGGATGCATTTATGTGACTTATGTGTATGCTTGGATGACTCTACCGGATATTATTGTTTTATCTTACTCTATGTGTTTATCTGAGACTACATGCATGCATACAGGTTATTTGATTGAGAAAAACGTCAAAACTGGTTAAGAAAAAAAAATTATGACCTCGACTGAAGTGATTCTAACCAATCGAGGTGCAGCACCTCGGTTGACTTAGAACATCTCGACCGAGGTGGTTTAACTGGAACAGTTTTCGAAACGGTTTTTGTGCTTCTTATCTGGATATGACCTCAGTGAAGATTTTGTTTGCAGATTGGTTTTTGAAATCTTTATATGTTTGAAAGGTTTTATGATATGTTTAAGTTGCTAAATGCTTTGTTTAAAATTTGTGGCATGTTTAATACTTTGTTTTTATCAAAATTATGTTGAATTTGAAGGTTGACACCACATGATGAGTTCTCTCACTCTCTTCCTGGAAAGACCAAGGCAATTCATTCTCTTCTCTTCTTCTTCTTGATCATGCTTAACCCCTCATATACATATTTGCCTCCCTTTACCTATCCGGGAATTTGGAAGCAAACAAGTGAAAAGCAAGTGAAAGAAAAGATGAGATTTTGGCTGGAAGTTAGAAAGAAACAAATAGGTTTGGGGAAGTCAATCATGATGATGAGTAACTCGGCGCCATTCACATAGCCGGGTGTTTGTGTCTTGCCAAAGTTGGATTGAGCGATATTCCTAACGGGTCATGGTATGTGCATCAAGGGTTTGAGGCATCTCGAGAAATTGATGATTGCTGATTTCCTAGGCTTAGGTTATTGTGCACCTCTGTCCATGCATCCCAAAAAGTAAAATAAAATAAATAAGCAAAGCTTATTGGTGGAAGATGTTGAAGTTCAAAGAAAGAAAGTGAAGTAAAGATCTTTTTCCCGGATTCTAGCACCACATTCCCTATATACATCCCATCCTCACACGTTTCTTGACCTTCTCTTCAAAAGCCCTTGAGACCTCGAGCTTGTTGATTGACTTGGTGGTTTAAACTGGATTATACATGATTAATTTCGATGATTATGATTTATTATGCATTCTATGATTTTATGCAAAGATGAACAACTTTCTTATATTTATAAAATGTTTTGATCATATTTTGATTTTAAATACCATAAAGGATTCTCTTAGAGTGATCTATGATTGTAGCACACCATTAAAATGTTTTGAAGTACTATTCATTGATCTTTATGACTTATAATCCATTCTATCTTGTATTTTAGATTTGGAATTTGCTTGGGGACAAGCAAGGGCTACGTATGGGGTATTTTGATAGCATGAATTATAGTCTATATTTTGGGACCTGTTTAGACGTTTTATCTTCAATAATCTACATGTTTGAATGTATATTATGGGATTATATTGTCATTTCATCTACCTTTGCGGGAATCGAGGTCTACACCAAGTTTCGTTGTTATTGTAGGTAAAATGGCACGTTTTGCATCAAAATGGAGCTAAGGAGCAAAGGAGTCATTGGAGCTACATTTAGGAGCTTAAAGAGGAGCTCAGGAAGCATGGAATTAACAAAGAAGATTTACTTTGGACCAGATTTGAGAGATTTCACCTTCAGCGGAGATTCACCTCGGTCAGCTACAGTACCACCTCGACCGAGGTGATCTAGAGGAGCGTCCCGACCGAGGCAAATACCCTAACGCGGCGAGATATATTTTATTTGGCTGAGATCTTTTATTTTTGGAAGGAGAGATCTTATATTTTTGGGCTGGATTTCTGGAAGAAAGATAATATATTTAGGAAATCTATTTTGGAGATAAGATATATTTTATTAGGAAATTATCTTTTAAGATATTTCCTATAAAATTATATTTTTAAGATAATTTTATTTTAGGAGATTTGGATATATTTTATAGAAATATCTTATAGCTGGAAGGAAGATATTTATTTTAGGAGATATGGATATATTTTATAGGAAATTATCTTTTTAAGATATTTTATCTTTGGAAGATAATTCTCCTATATAAAGGGTTGGATTTTCTACAATTCAGCCATCTTTGAATCGCCGCAACAACTTCGCACCTCTGGATTTTTATCCATTACACCATATTCTCCCAGCTGCAATTAGGAAGGAAGATTGAAGATCAATCAAGGAAGGATTGATAGCTTTGAGATAGCTTTTAAGGGGATTTGTAAGACTTTCCTAGATTTCCTTTTGTTGATTGTCTTGTTGGATTTGTGATCCAAGGAACGCTGATTTGTTTGATATTTGATTCAGTTATTGAAGCCTTGTTCTTAAGGTTTTGTGTTCAAATATTCATTCTCTTCCCATATATTTGATTATTGCTTTCATGATGATGAGTGGCTAATTTCTTTGTGCGATTCTAAGGTGATTGGCTGAAGGTTGTGGGAAAAACAAAGTTAGAATAATCTTAAATCCTAGTATGACCCTGAAAGCTCGAGTCTTTATCCTTAACCCTAGAACTTCTCGTTCAGTTGATGAACATCTCGGCCGGGGTGGAACTTGACTGACCGAGGTGACTTATCTGATCCGTTACTGAGAGTTAAGTGTTAGAGTTTGCCAAATCCTATTCTTATTACACCTTTCCTGGTTCAATGCAAGCTTAGGATGAGACTTACCTAATAATTCCTTTGTTTGTTTACCCATGATCATAAGTGTAGGTAATAAAGGTTTATCCTTTATTGGGGTTTGAGTGTGCCTTCATCCCATCTTTCTGAGTTAGCCTGAGACTTACCCGGTAAAGGTTGATTCTATTCTCTTAGTTGGTGTGTTGGTTTGAGATTATAATTCCTTTCCTTAGTACCTTGAGACTTACCCGGTGATAGGTTCTTTGGCTTGGGATTGTGAGTAGTGAGACTTACCCGGTGATCTATTCCACTTTAGTAACACCTTCCCTTTGCAAAACCTCAGCTTTGTCCGCTTATCTTGAGATCTTGAGTTGAAACCACAACTAGATGCTTTAATCCCTAGAATTTGCATATTTCCTTTAATTGACCTTATTATCATCTTTTGATTACTTTAATCGCTTTTGTGGTTATTTGCAATATTGACAACCTATACTTGCTTTGTTTCACCTAAGTCCCTGAGATCGACACCCCGGAATTCTTGCTTTTACTATAATTGATCCGTACACTGCAGGTTTGCATCCTTGTTTTAAGCATACTTCTTGGGTTATAAATTTAAAGCTTGCACACACCATTTGGAGCGAACACTTAGCATTTGAAATTTGATGAGCCCCACCAAAATCTAGTCATTATAGTGTGTAGGTCGTCAGTGAAGCCACCAAGGAGATTAACACATTCATGACGTAAGTAGGAATACTTTGGATCACAATCTTGAGTAGTATTTCCTTTTCAGCCTTTGATAACAAATGGTATTTCCAACCTTGTAGCTTCCGAGCGATTTTGTCTTTTAGTTTTTCGAACACGATTTTGTTTGAATGTCCAAATACCGTCTTCAATCCAAGATACTTAGCATGATGTGGACCCAACGTACACCCATCATCCCTAGAAGAAGTCCTAATTTCTCAGATATATCCTTGTTGAAAGACATCTCCAATTTCCCGTAAATAATATTCTGTACGGAAACTCTAGCGTAACGTATGATAACATCAACAATAACGGATCTCTCCTAGCGATTTGCTCTAGTAAAGAGTAGTTTGTCATCAACAAAGAATAGGTGGAATAGAATAGGTCCATATCTACGGATTTGAATCCCATGTAGTTGACCCCTATTAGTTTCATCCTTTATCAAACAAGAGAACACGTCAAGACATAAAACAAAGCTATGAGAAGAGATATGGTCACCTTGTCTTAGGCTCGTAGTCGGTACGACACATCCTCTCTTCTTACAACATATATGAAAACTGAAGTTAATGGTTGTAACGCAATCCATCACACGATTAATCCAAATAGTTGAAAAGCCAAACCTTACCATAACTTTTCTAAGGAAAATCCATTCAATTCTGTCATAGGCCTTGCTCATATCGAGTTTCAAGGCCATGTCCCAACATTACCACTTCTTTTATTTTTCACGCTATGAAAGACTTCAACAACAATAAGTGCATTATCTGTGATCATCCGACCTTTTACAAATGCACTTTGTGTTCGTAAAAAATAATAGAAGGGAGGATCAAGTTTTGTTTGTTTGCAATTACCTTGGATATGATTTGTAGAGTACAATGCATAGGCTGATTGGACAGAAATTATCCACTTCATGAGCTTTTTCACCTTGGGGATAAGTGTGATAATTTTTCTATTAGCCTCATCAATGCTATTTTCCCCACACCCTTAGCCTTTGACAAAATTGACAATTTTGCTCCGGACTAAAGACAAACATTTCTAGTTGAAGAAACCATAGAATCCGTCGATACTACATTCTTGTGGTGTATTAACACTAAAAGACAAAGCAGTTCCAACTTGTGGTTTGATCTTTGCTAAGTGATAGGCGATAGAGTTTGCCACACGTGGAATATGACGAATACTAAAAGAAGTAAACTGAGAGCTAAGAGTTAACATCCTCCATGATTAAACCCACATGGTTACGGTTAATTTTCTATGATAAGAAAGCCGAGGCAATCAAATGCGAGTCCGTCTCTAGTTCAAGATTGTGAAAATCCCTTATGTTTGTTATGAGCGCTTCCTCAACATCAAGTTGGATTGCAGAAGCTTCAGACCACGAGATAGGCCAACGTCCTGAGTGAGCTATAACACCCCAAGTTCTGGGAACTCGAAGCGCTACGGGATAGGACCGCACAATGGGTCCCGACCCTCAGAGTAGCAACATCAAACGGATCTTAAAACAAGGCACAAACGAATAAAAACCAAAACTCAAAATAAAACCAAAGATTTAAACAAAGCAAAGCGGAAAAGACTCGCCGCCGAGTTCAAAACAAAAGGGAAACAACAAAAGAAACATAAACCCGATTCCGTCCTATAATGTACGGGAACCCCGACTGACCACACCATCCTGATTACTCAGCAGCATCATGAACCTGCAGCGTTAGCTAACATTCTAGATACTAGCAAGAGCGTAAAGGCACAACCACACATAAGGTAAAGAAAACACGTAGCATGCTTGCACACAACCGGTTATTATCTTTCATTAAGTCATTCATTACTAATTCAACTTCTTTTGTCACACGAGAATCCTTTCGAACTCGCCTCCGCTTCCATCTACCAACATGAATAGATCAATACTATCTATTACCTGCAGGTCTGAGTCGTAAGAGCACTTTCCAATTTCCCCAATACTTAACAGGACAAGCGGTCACCGCCCGGTTATAATACACTTGGGGCCAATTAAGGTTATAAGGGTAAATCCTAGTCCGGTTATCAGATAACAAGAATAAACAACACAAACAAGCCAATACAATCTAATTAATACGCAGAATGAGGCTAAGTAAGTCCAAGGGACTTACATCACTCGAAGGTAACTCAAAGCTCAGAAACGACTCTGTTTCCCTCAGGAAAGGATCAAGGGAAAGCCTATTCACACAAGCATCACGAATCAGGAACGAAACGGTTGCTAGAACTCTATAACTTCTAGTCTCAATGATCTCTAAGAGATCTACACATGTTAAGGGCTCAAACCTAGTCTTACAACACTCTCAGGAGGTAAATAACATCCAAAAGATGTAAGGAAAGGAACGAGGAAAGTAAGGAAGGAAGTAACTCACAAGAATGGGAGTTACTGTAGAGGAAACCGCAGGGGCGGTTAGACAAGGCGCAGGGACATATGGCCACAGGGGCGGGTCGGTGCAGGCGCGGGGGCGACTACATGACAAAAAGCATTGTTGGGCTTCTCTTCGACAGAACTCACAGCAAGGGCAACCAAAGCTCGAACCTTGGCTCACACACGTCAAGACTCAACTCCAAAGAGCCTGAGAACAACGATATATTAACAACGAGAAGCCAACAAGAATCAAGGTTCAAACTTGATTCTTGGAGAAGAAGAAGAAAAGGAGAGAAGAAGAAGAAGAAGAAAACAAAAAGAAAGAAGGAAACATGTTGCAGTACATGAACGTAAGGAAGAACAAAGAATGATGAATTTACACGTTCACGCAGGAAGCAAGGTGACGGTTGCCGCTCTCAAGGGTTTGAAACAACGATAGCAAGAAACGAGAAAAGGAGAAAAAGGCGAGAATATATAGAGAAGGATTGAAAGGATAGGAGGAAGAGCGTCTAGGGTTAGAAAGAGGATAAGGAAACCGGCCCATAAAATAGAATATCGGATATTCTATATATGGAGGAAGATAAAACGAACGAAAGAAAGATCGGGCACGATTTGTCGTCAGCTGTAGGGGCGGCTGACCTTGCCGCAGGGGCGTCACTCTTCACCGCGGGAGTGGTGAGGCAAAAGATTGGGGTCTTACATCAGATCCCCCTAAAAAGAAGTTTCGTCCCGAAACTTGCCAAATCTAACGATCACAACAACACACAGAAACAGAATTGAACTCATATATTCCCACTCGGGGGACGTAGCTCAAAACGTCACACAAAATCGTACGCAACACAACAAAAGAAAAACCAAACAACTGACTATGCTAATGGTGCATCCAACCCAACGTAAAACTCCGGATAGTTCCTCTGGATACTATCCTCTGTCTCCCAAGTCGCCTCATCAGCTCCTCGAATCGACCATTGAGTCTTCATCATCGGTATGTCCTTCGAACGTAAGCGTCTCGTACTACGCTCCAAGACAACCACCGGGTGCTCAACAAATGTGTGGTCTAGCTTGATCACTAGATCCTCGTGACTGATAATGTGTCTCGGGTCTAGTATGTACTCCCGTAGCTGAGACACATGGAAGACTGGGTGAACACCCTCGAATCTCGGTGGCAAAGCAAGTTTGTATGTTGCCTTTCCCACTCGCTCAAGGATCTCAAACGGTCCAACATATCTGGGGCTCAACTTCCCCTTGACACCAAAACGTCTAACGCCTCGTGTCGGGGATACTCTCAACCAAACCCGAGCTCCAACTCTGAACTCCAGAGGTCTGCACCTCTTATCTGCATAAGATTTTTGTCGACTCTGCGCTGCTAACATCCGCTCGCGGATCACTGCTACATGAGCCATGTCATCCTGTATCTGCTCAGGTGCTACTCCGCTAGCACCACTCGGCTCATCTCAACACAACGGCGTACAGCATCTCTTTCTGTATAAAGCCTCATAAGGAGCCATCCTGATCGATGTGTGCCAACTGTTGTTGTACGAAAACTCCACTAAGGGAAGGTGATTTGGCCACACCTGTCCCTAGTATAGTAAGCAGGCTCTCAACATGTCCTCTAGAGTCTGGATAGTCTGCTCGGACTGACCATCGGTCTGAGGATGATAAGTGGTCATAAACTGCACACTCTTACCTAGGGCGGCATGAACCTACTGCCAGAACCTCGATGTAAACCGTCCGTCTTTATCAGAGACTATAGTGCTAGGTACTCCATGAAGTCTCACTATCTGTCTTGTGAACTCCTCTACTAACCGACTCACCGGCCACGTTTTCTTGATCGGAATGAAGCATGCGATCTTCGTCAGTCGATCTACTATGACCCAGATAGCATCAAAACCTCGACTCGGTCTTAAATCGGTAACAAAATCTATAGAGATATCCTCCCACTTCCACTGAGGGACGGGACGTGGGTGTAGCTCGCCTCCTGGTCTATGATGCTCGATCTTGACCTGCTTACAAGTCGTTGTTAGCATGAAATATTGTGATATTTTAGGCACGTTTTAAAAAGTGTATTTCATCCATATTGGTAGTCATTGATAAAGCATTGAAGTATTTGTGAGTTAGTTTATCTATTTTATCGATATAGAGGTGTTACGCTAAGATCGTGTGATGTGCACGCAATAAGTCTTAAATTTATACTCGTTATATTTATCCTAACTCCTAGCGAACCCGCGGTGTACGGGACGTTTGTAGTAGGGATAGTATTCCGAGGTCGAACACAAAGACTAAGGTGAAATCGAGTCAAACAATGATCAAAGATAGTGTAAATCTAGACTAGATAAGATGAGGAACAAAGAAAATGGAAAACACAATGTTTTTGTTGGTTTTTGTGGTGATCAAACAAAGATCACAAGTCAAACAAGGTAATAAAACAACTAACAACTCAAGCTAGCAAACAAACAAGTAACACAAAGCACAAAATATATGATCAAGAGAGAAAAGTAGATTCTAGAGGTCAAGAATTCCGGTTATGGCATTGGATTCAAGGTTCTAAGGGTTCTAAGGACAAGTTGCGGTGTTGGGGAGAAGTGTTTCACTAATGGAAGCAATTACCGGGTAGGTCTCTCACTTCACTAGTCCCGCATCTAACTCCTATTACCGGGTAGGTCTTAAGGGGTTAGAATAAGGAATTCCACACTAACTAGATACTACTTAAGGGGTATCCCTCTCCTTACCGGGTAAGTCTCGGAATAGGGAAATCTCAAGCAATAATCCTAGCACACTCGATCCAATAGCGGCTTATGAGGCTCACTACTACCTAGAATTCATCTTCTAAGGTATCTAAGATCGGAAATCATCGGGTAGATCTCTTCCCTCACTTAGGTTGATAGCACTAGGTGATCCTAAGCTAAATTAGGCTTAATAAACACTAGGATTTAAACAACCAAGGACCCTAGCATTCAGATTCATCATTTAAAGAGCAACAGGAGAATAAATCGGGTGGATCTTAATATAAATCGGCCGATCTTCATGATGAACAGCCCGATTTTTCTTCCTGGAATGGGTTTCGTGCATACAAATCATCCTAAACTAACATATAAGTCCATCCTATCATCACCCAAGCCATAACCATCAATCCATCACTCTAGAATCACTATAAACTAGCCAACAACATGCATATCAAGATCCAAAATCATCATATAAGGATACATGGTTCTCATAGATGGATAATGAAAGATAAGCAAGCAAAATCAATTAATCTCAACTAAATCTAAGTTGTAGCAAGACTTACAAACTCTCAAATGAGGATTCAAAACGTTCCTAATAACTTTGCAATAGTTCTTCAATCCAAGATTGCAACAATCACTCAAAACTCACTCAAAAACCTCTAGAATGGTGTTCTTCTTCTTCCTTCAATCCTTGAGAGCTTTTCTTCCCCTCCAATCTTTCTCCAAATTAGTGAGCTGTGAATGAGAGTGTGGGAGAGGAGAGATGCTCAGCAACCACCTACAGGACCACTTATATTCTCCACCAAGAGCAAGGACGGACAAGAGATCGTGGGACACGTGGCTTAATCTGTCAAAGGCCTAAAAATCGACCCAGAGGAAGAAAATCGGCCGATTTAGCTGCTTGTTGGTCCGATTTTCTTCAGCAGAAGAATGTATGATCGTCTAGCCATGAGTTGATCCATTGCTTGCACCAATAGTGGTCTTTGTGTCCCTTGTTGCTCCAATTATGCTCCTCCAATGCTTTGGATGTGTACCATCATGAGGCTTGGCCCTCTAATGTATCGGTTAATGTCCGAAAGGCCCCCGAAATGCCTACAAAACCGATAAAAGGTAGTGTAGACGTCTTTTCTAGAAATGTGCATGAATTGAGCGAAGACGTCATGAACCAATGCCAAAACGTGCATAAATGAGTGAGAAATCTATCTAAATGATTACCTAATCCTAAGTCATAAATCTTGTTATCAAGAGGTCTACATAAGCTTTGTGTTGATTATAGGCAATTAAGAGCTAAGTCCGAATGGATTGAGAGAGAATGGAGTTTGATTGAGCATGTTCAAGGATTGAGGACATCTCTAAGAGCTAAGAATGGTGCTAACTTGAAGAATAGCACGAGACTAAGGAAAATTACGATCTACCTCTAAACCACGCTCTAAAATACGGCCGTACTAGATTCCAAGTTCTAGTCCACGGCCGTGGAACCTTGGCAAGAGAAGTGTGGTGCATTCCAGCAACTTACACGGTCGTGGAGGGTTGTGACAAACCGTGACCCAATTCCACGCTCTAAATTACGGGCGTGGAACCCTTCCACGACCGTGATCTTGGCAATCTTTTAACGTACACTTTGAAGCCATGATCTTTTACGCAATGGGCCGGGCCAATATTTTATCTTACCCTATAAAAGGATGGAAGAAGAGAGATTCCGTCACCTTCGCTTAGACTTTGCCTACGCTTATTGCACGTGCCTAGGGTTTCAAGTTGGACGTGTGGAGATTGCTATTTCGCAAACGGAAACCTGCGAAGAGTTGAAGAATTGGAAGATTGTTAGTAAGGAGATTTCATACTTTATTTCTAGGTTTGATTAGAAGACGGATTACATCCCGTTCTTCGTTCTTATCTAAGATTGTGATTGTTTGTGTTATTCTGAATCTACTTGCATCATTGTTCTTGATTTGTGGATTTGAGATTGGTTTGAAGGTTATTAAAGGTTTTTGGAAGTTTTCATCTTTCATTCTTTTAAACCTTGAATTTGATATCAGTATGATTGTTGTTGGCTAAAACCCTTTAGCAATTCTAAGGTGAAGGGTTGATAGTTGTGGCTTAGATGATGATAGATCGATCGTAAACAGATTGGATCCTAAGAGTTAGAGAGAATCGCCGACGAACCTAATCCACGGTCTGTTCTTGAGTTTCCACGGCCATGGAACTCAAGAACTACCCGTGATTTTGTGTCAGTTTACGAATTTGCTTTTACTTTAATCCAAAGTTAAAGATTTGCTTTAACTTAGTCTTGGCTTACCTTTTCTAGGTGGTAGTGAAGCCTCAACAACCTCTACCTCGATTTCGAGTGTCACAACCTTAATCGGTTAAGTTAGTCTTGATCCTTGGATTACAAGTTTGGGTATTTGTCGTTAATGTTTACCTTTAGAATCTTTCTATACTGAAGCCTCAACAACCTTTATAGAGAGTGCCTTTAGGTGAATCATATAAGGTCTTGGAACTTCACCGTACATTGACTTACATTCGTATACCTTTGCATACCTCAACTCTGTCCTTATATCTTTAGTATATCTTGAATCGATTGCCACAGCTGGATTCCTGGATCTTTAGGATTGTTGTTTTCCCAATAATTTGAAAGGCTTCATATTTACTTGCTTGATAATCTATAATTGAATTTGTTCCCCCCAAATCCCTGTGTTCGATACTCTGGAATTCTTGCTTAACTATATCGATCCGTACACTGCGGGTTCGCTTGCTTGAGTCTAGTTTTATAAATTTAAAGCTTATTTTCACGCATGCTAAGTGGCGAACAAGTTTTTGGCGCCGTTTGAATCGATCAATGGTCGTTTCCCCAGTGGCGAGTACGCCAAGGATTTCTGGGAAGAGATCGCTATGATCTACGCCAGCGAGGACCGTTGGCAGCCAGCTGATACCAAGGCTAAGTTGATGTATCACTTAGCCTTGAAGATTGCTCACAGGGTACTTTCTGAGTGTCTCTTCCCTAGGACGGAGACACCTCAGAAGATCAAGACAGATGAGCTCTTCCTTCTCTACTGTATGTTGTACGGTAGACCTGCTTACTGCGCCACCCTCTTAGCTGCTACCATGAGCAAGCTAAAGAATAAGAGGGCTGGCAACATTGGATATGGTGGGATAGTCACCCACCTTGCTAGGGCATTAGGGGTAGATTTCTCTGCTTGCACACGTATTGCCGTTGTACCCCTAGGACTTCAGGCCCTTATGACTAGAGGCCTCATCTTCCCCACCCATAGAGGTCCACCATATGTTGTTATGCCGTGGGAGAGTAGGACCGGGAGAGGCATTGAGTGGCTCCCTGAGTATTCCATTATGGCTGGACGCCATAACTGGAAGGCGACGTTCGCTGCCATGCATGCGAACAGATTGGTAGCCCCCCTACGTTCCACCACCATCAGTTGTAGAGGAGGAGGAGATGAGAGATGATCATGAGGGAGGAGGAGGAGCTGAGCAGGACTTTGGTACATTCCCGGATCAGCCGGATGCAGTTCCCGACATGCCTCGACATTCTCCCCGCCCAACTAGAGCATCTAGCTCTTCTTCTCGCCGCGCTAGTGTGAGCGAGAGGCCTACTTGGATGGCTGACCCTCCTGCTTGGTATTCGACTCAGCCGGATTGGATAGGAGCTCCTCCACCATGGTCTATACAGCCGCCACCGCCACCTGCACCAGCACCTTCAGATGCACCGGCATGGTACAGCCAGCCGCCTGGCTGGTACGAGCAGTTGCCAGAGTGGGCTACCGACCTTTCTAGCCGGGTTAGAGCTTTGGAGATCCGTGCAGATGCTAAGGATGCACGAGTGGATGATCTGGACCACATGATGAGGGACGTTTACCGCCAGCAGTTCGGGCGGTACTATGACCCCAGCTTCTCTCCGTTTCCACCACCACCTCCACCGCAGTGACGCCTTTGATGATCGAAAGTTTAGCCACTCCGCCACCGTTTTGTGAGTTCTTTTTCTTTCTTTCTTTTCTTCTTTTTCTTTTCTTTGAACATTAGGGACAATATTTGTTCCAATTATGGGGTGGGGTGTGACTAATAGTTTGTAATAACTCTTACTCACTTTGTATGCTTTATCGAGACTATCTTGCATGTTTCATTCTATTGTTACACGTTTCATTATTGCTTTGCATGAAAAAGAATTTGAAAAACCCATAAAAATTGAAAAATTTTGAAAATTTTGTGCTTCTAAGGATAGAGATGATTTCTATGATAATCACCACTTGTGAATTGAGTTTTAATGACAATCGCATGCTTAAACAAATAGTGAATTGGAAAGAAATTGAATGAGTTGATTATCTCTCTTTTGCAAGTTTCATAATGTGATGAATGTTACTTAAATCATGTTGAGGAATTAAGGTTGAAATCACATAATAAGTTCTTATGCTTCTTTTTGAGATGATTAAGGCAATTCGATTTTCTTTCTTCCTTCTTCGATCATTTAGCCCCACATTGAAATAATGACCTCCTTTACCTATCCGGAAATTTGGAGGAGTTGAATGAAAAGGCATGTTTGATGTTGGAGGACCATGAAAGCAATATTTTACATTCAAAGGAATAGAAAGAAATTATAGGTTTGGGGAAGTCAATCATGATGATGAGTAGCTCGGCACCATTCACATAGCCGGGTGTTTGTGTCTTGCCAAAGTCGGATTGAGCGATATTCCTAGCGGATTATGGTATATGCGCTAAAGGTTTGAGGCATCTCATAAAATTGAGAAACGCCAATTTCCTAGGCTTCGGTTTTTGTGCACCTCTATCCATAATTCCAAAAGTAAAGTCGAAAAATGAAAAGAAAGAGTGAAGCTCTAAGTTGAAAGTGTTGCGGAAACCGCAAGAGAAGAAGAAAAGAGTAGTTATCCACTTTCCCGGATCCATGCACCACATTCCTTAAAGTTTTCCTTCCCTTTCCACATTCTAGACCTTGTTTGAAAGTCCTTAAGATCAAAAGAATGTTATATGGCTTGGTGATCTAAATTGAAGTTTCTTATAATTGATTTTGATAATGTTTGAAGGTTATGATGTTTACATGGAAGTTTGATTGATTCATGAGCTTTCTTTACTCTTTACCCTTTGATTATGTTTATGAAAGTCTTATAAACGAATGAAGCAAGATTTGAGAATGATCTATTGATTAGAAGGCACATTCATCCAAAAGAAGTTTTGCTTTGAGAAGGTACACATATTTCATCCTAACTTGAGTTTTAAAGCTTTGAAAGACCTTGCTTAGGGACAAGCAAGTGGCAAGTATGGGGTTATTTGTTAGCATGAAATATTGTGATATTTTAGGCACGTTTTCTAAGTGTATTTCATCCATATTGGTAGTCATTGATAAAGCATTGAAGTATTTGTGAGTTAGTTTATCTATTTTGTCGATATAGAGGTCTACATAAGCTTTGTGTTGATTATAGGCAATTAAGAGCTAAGTGCGAATGGATTGAGAGAGAATGGAGTTTGATTGAGCATGTCCAAGGATTGAGGACATCTCTAAGAGCTAAGGATGGTGCTAACTTGAAGAATAGCACGAGACTAAGGAAAATTACGATCTACCTCTAAACCACGCTCTAAAATACGGCCGTACTAGATTCCACGTTCTAGTCCACGGCCGTGGAACCTTGGCAAGAGAAGTGTGGTGCATTCCAGCAACTTACACGGCCGTGGAGGGTTGTGACAAACCGTGACCCAATTCCACGCTCTAAATTACGGGCGTGGAACCCTTCCACGACCGTGATCTTGGCAATCTTTTAACGCACACTTTGAAGCCATGATCTTTTACGCAATGGGCCGGGCCAATATTTTATCTTACCCTATAAAAGGACGGAAGAAGAGAGATTCCGTCACCTTCGCTTAGACTTTGCCTATGCTTATTGCACGTGCCTAGGGTTTCAAGTTGGACGTGTGGAGATTGCTATTTCGCAAACAGAAACCTGCGAAGAGTTGAAGAATTGGAAGATTGTTAGTAAGGAGATTTCATACTTTATTTCTAGGTTTGATTAGAAGACGGATTGACATCCCGTTCTTCGTTCTTATCTAAGATTGTGATTGTTTGTGTTATTTTGAATCTACTTGCATCATTGTTCTTGATTTGTGGATTTGAGATTGGTTTGAAGGTTATTAAAGGTTTTCGGAAGTTTTCATCTTTCATTCTTTTAAACCTTGAATTTGATATTAGTATGACTGTTGTTGGCTAAAACCCTTTAGCAATTCTAAGGTGAAGGGTTGATAGTTGTGGCTTAGATGATGATAGATCGATCATAAACAGATTGGATCCTGAGAGTTAGAGAGAATCACCGACGAACCTAATCCACGGTCTGTTCTTGAGTTTCCACGGCCGTGGAACTCAAGAACTACCCGTGATTTTGTGTCAGTTTACGAATTTGCTTTTACTTTAATCCAAAGTTAAAGATTTGCTTTAACTTAGTCTTGGCTTACCTTTTCTAGGTGGTAGTGAAGCCTCAACAACCTCTACCTCGATTTCGAGTGTCACAACCTTAATCGGTTAAGTTAGTCTTGATCCTTGGATTACAAGTTTGGGTATTTGACGTTAATGTTTACCTTTAGAATCTTTCTATACTGAAGCCTCAACAACCTTTATAGAGAGTGCCTTTAGGTGAATCATATAAGGTCTTGGAACTTCACCGTACATTGCCTTACATTCGTATACCTTCGCATACCTCAACTCTGTCCTTATATCTTTAGTATATCTTGAATCGATTGCCACAGCTGGATTCCTGGATCTTTAGGATTGTTGTTTTCCCAATAATTTGAAAGGCTTCATACATTTACTTGCTTGATAATCTATAATTGAATTTGTTCCCCCCAAATCCCTGTGTTCGATACTCTAGAATTCTTGCTTAACTATATCGATCCGTACACTACGGGTTCGCTTGCTTGATTCTAGTTTTATAAATTTAAAGCTTATTTGCACGCACGCTAAGTGGCGAACAGTCGCACACTGAGCTACAAATCTCACGACATCTGGCTTCAGACCTCCCCACCAGAAAGAGTGTCTGATGTCCTGATACATCTTACTCGCGCTAGGGTGCACTGAGTAAGGTGAGGAGTTAGCCTCCTGAAGGATCCTCTATCTCAACTCTCGATCTGAAGGCACACAAACACGCTCCTGATGTCTCAAAACTCCATTAGCACCAACTGCAAACTGCGGAGCCTCTCCTCTAGACATCCGGTCTCGGATCTGTGTCAAAGCTGGGCCACTTTCCTGCTTCTGCCGGATTTCGTCCAATAGATCAGGTACTATCTCCAAGGTGGACAACTAGTTGTCGGAATCCGGGAAGTGGATATCTATATCTAGCCATGCCAGGTCTCGCTTTAACTGTGGCTGAGCTGTAAACCTAGCGATCTTCATCTCTCGGGGAGTCTTCCTACTAAGGGCATCTGCTGCCACATTAGCTTTCCCCGGGTGGTATAAGATCTCAAGATCAAAATCATTGATCAACTCCAACCATCTGCGCTGGTGGTTATTCAACTCCCGCTGAGTGAATATGTACTTCAGACTCTTGTGGTCTGTGAATATTTGACACGTAGCTCCGTACAGATAATGCCTTCAAATCTTCAAAGCGTGAACCACAACAACCAACTCCAGGTCATGGGTAGGGTAATTCTCCTCGTACGCCTTCAGCTTCCTAGACGCGTAAGTAATCACCTTAACCCTCTCCATTAGAACACATTTCAAGCCCAGTTTGGATGCGTCGCTGTAAACAACGAAATCCTCCATGCCCTCTGGCTGAGCTAGAATAGGAGCAGAGGTCAACCTCTTCTTCAGCTCCTCGAAGCTCTGCAGGCACGACTCGGACCGCACGAACCTCATAGACTTCCACAACAAGGAAGTGAGCGGTCGGGCGATAACTGAAAAGCCCTCAACAAAATGCCGGTAGTTGCCCGCCAATCCTAAGAAGCTGTGTATCTCCTTGACGTTCTTAGGTGGAAGCCAAGATGCTACTGACTCGATCTTCGCTAGATCTACCTTGATCCCTTCAGCTAAAACAATGTGACCAAGGAATGCTACCTTGGTCATCCAAAACTCGCACTTAGAGAGCTTGACATAAAGCTCTCTGTCCTGTAAGACCTGAAGAAAATTCCTCAAGTGTCAAACATGCTCCTCTCTACTGCGAGAGTAAACCAGAATGTCGTCGATGAAGACAACTACAAACTGGTCTAGGAAGTCGATGAAGATGTTGTTCATCATGAAGACTGCGGGCGCGCGTTCGTAAGCCCGAATGACATCACTACAAACTCGTAGTGTCCATATCTGGTCCAAAATGCCATCTTGGCTATCTCTTGCTCCCTCACCCTCACCTGGTGATATCTAAATCTCATATCGATCCTCGAAAACACTGAAGCTCCATGCAGCTGATCCAAAAGATCGTCGATACGGGGCAATGGGTACTTGTTCTTGATCGTCACCTTGTTCAGCTCTCTGTAGTCGATACATAACCTCATTGATCCGTCTTTCTTCCTAACGAAGAGAACTGGTGCACCCCAAGGACATACACTAGGGTGGATGAAGCCCTTCTCTGCTAAATCCTCGAGCTGCTTCTTCAACTCAAGCATCTCGATAGGCGACATACGATAAGGAGTCTTAGAGATCGGTCTCGTACTGGGATCTATCTCAATGCCAAAGTCTACACTCCTCTGTGGAGGTAAACCTGATGGCTCTCCAAAGACGTCAGCAAACTGGCAAGCTACTAGAATCTCCTCCAAAGCCTATATTGTTACAAGCCAATAGTATGTCATCTACATACAATACCAGAAAAATAGATTTTCTCCCATTGAATTTGTGATACACACAATCTTCAACCTTACTCACCTCAAATCCAAAGGAGGTGTTCACTTGATGAAATTTATGATTCCATTGCCTTGATGTCTTTTTAAGCCCATAGATGGATTTCTGTAATTTACAAACCATAGATTTTGAATCTTTGGATTCAAAATGTTCTAGTTGAACCATATAAATGGTTTCATCAATGTTTCTATTGAGAAACGCTGTTTTTACGTCCATCTGATGTAACTTTAAATCAAAATGAGCTACTAGTGTCATTATTGTCCTAAAAGAGTCCTTAAATGAAACCGGAGAAAATGTCTCTTTAAAGTCAATAACTTCCTTTTCAGTGAATCCCTTTGCAACTAGACGAGCCTTATATCTTTCGATATTGCCTTTTGCATACCTTTTGGTTTTAAATATCCAATTATAACCAATGGGTTTTGCACCTTTTGGCAACTCAACAAGATCTCATACGTCATTGTCCTTCATGGATTTCATCTCCTCTTGCAAGGCTTTAATCAGTATTGAGAGTTAGAACTTTGAAGGGCCTCAAGAAGATTGATTGGATCATCCTCTGCAATGCCTGCAGAATCTTCTTGTTACATAAGATACGCGATGTAATCATCTGGGATCTCTCCCACGGGATCTTATTATTCTACTAGATATACAATGTAGTCATCCGAAATTGCATATCTTCTTTCTCTACCAGATTGTGTGTTAAGAGTTTTATCTTGATCACTTTCAATAACAATATTGGGAAGAGAGATAAATTCTTCTTCCTCAGAGACAACTTCGTCAAGAGTGGCGTTCCTTAATCCTTCCCCTCCAAATTCTACATCCTCAAGAAATCTGGCATTTCCCGACTTAAAAAATGATCGGGTAGTGGGATCATAAAATTTAAACCCACGAGAGCGTTCAACATATCCAACAAAGTAGCAACTAGTTGTCTTAGAGTCCAACTTTCTTTCGTTAGGCTTGTAAGGCCTTACTTCAGCTGGACATCCCAAATGTGTAAGTGCTTTTATGCTGGGCTTTTTCCCAGTCCACATTTCATATGGGGTTTTAGCTACCGATTTGCTAGGCACTCTATTGAGGATATATACTGCAGTTTTTAGTGCTTCTTCCCAAAGTGATTCAGGTAAAGAAGAATGATTAATCATACTTCTCACCATATCCAATAGTGTTCTATTCCGTCTCTCAGCAACACCATTCATACTGGGTTTGCCCGGCATAGTGTAATGAGGGAAAATTCCACACTCCTTTAGGAAGTTAGCAAAGGGTCCTAGACGTTGTTCTCCTGATCCATTATATCTGCCATAGTATTCTCCACCACGGTCAAATTTAACAGCTTTAATCTTCTTACCAAGTTGAAGCTCAACTTCAGCTTTGTAAGCCTTGAAAACATCCAGAGATTGTGATTACGTATCAAGTAAAGGTACCCATATCTGGAGTAGTCGTCTATGAACTTAATAAAGTATTGTAGACCATTTCAGGCAGTTGTAGGGAATGGACCACAAATATCTGTATGTATTAGTTCTAAAACTTTTGTACTTCTGTTGGCCCATAACTTTCTTATGTTTGTTAATTTTCCCTTGACGCACTCAACATAAACTTGAAAGTTTGTTAAATCAAGGGAATCAAGAATTCCTTCTGCACAAGCCTTTGACTTCTTTGTTTAGAGATGTGGCCTAAGCGCTTATGCCATAAGAATCCAGAATCTTCATCCAATTTTCGCTTTGTACCTCTAGAACTTGTGTGCAGGACTTCATTATGGGAATCAACCGTTTCTAGCATATAAAAATGATCAATTAAGATACCGGTACCAACAAGATTTAAATTTAAGGAAATACTGAATTTTTCATTTCCAAAACTACAAAGGTATCCACCTTTGTCGAAACAAGAAGTAGAAATTAAATTCCGTTTAAATAACGGAGAAACAAAAGTATCCTTTAAATCCAGATAACATTCATTACTTAAATTTAATCTAAAATGCCTTATTGCTTCCACAGAAACTTTATTGTTATCGCCAACATAGATGAATCTTTCAGCATCACTTGGTGGTCGACTCCAAAGACAACCCTGCATTGACACACAAATGTGAGTAGTAACACCAGAATCTACCCACCACGTGTCAATAGGTACAAAAGCTAAATTAGCCTCAGAATAAAGTAGAGTGAGAACTTTACCCTTCTTTTCACGCCAAGCAGCGTACTTAGAACATGTTTTCTTTATATGTCCTTCCTTTTTGCAAAAAAAACAAGTGAGTTCATCACTTTGCTTCTTCGCCTTTTTCTACAAATGTGTACCAGCTACAATATCCTTAGCCCTTTTCTTTGATTTGTTTTGAGAGTTTGATGCAAAGTGAGCACTTTTTGTCTTATCTCTTTTTATCCTGTACTCTTCTTGCACACATCGCAAAATGAACTCATTAAGAGTCTATTTCTCCTTCTGAGTATTATAATTCACCTTAAATTGACTGAATTGCGTGGGAAAAAACAGGAGAACTAAATGGACGAGTAAATCATCATTTATCTCTAACTTTAGTGTCTTTAGCCGCAAGATTTGACATTTCCATAATGTACTCCCTTATGTTTCCTTTTTCTTTGTACCTCATAGAAATCAGAGCAGCCAAATGGTTGCTTGCTTCTAATTTCTCATTCTTGGCAACATATTTCTGAATTGCCTCAAAGGATTCCTTAGCATCTTTGCTCTCAGAAATAGAGCCCCGAAACGCTTCCGGAATGGAATGGAATGTTTCAAGATCATAAGACACATGCGGTTAAAGCGATCCCACTTCTCTACTTTCGCATTATTGGAGTTATCCTCAGTCAAAGTGGGTCGTTCAGTCCTTAGCGCAAGGTCTAGATCCATACATCCGAGAACGATTTCCACATTCTCCTTCCAGACCTTAAAATTTGTCTCATTGAGCATTGGAAAGGAACTGACTTGAGCAGAAACATTAGTAGTAGTTGCTGAAACTAAACATGATAGCAAAGAATTAACACAATTAATCAATTACTTTTAAAACAAGATACCCAACACAACTTGACATTCAGTATTTGCACAAAATATCAATTGTAAATAGTACTCTCAATGCAACAATCAAATATTGATAATGAATCCGGTCAAACAATAGTCTTTCTTTGGACCGACTATCATTCACATGGAGAACCTTTATATTTATCGCTATTTATTGTCGCATGCGCTTTCATTATTTGGCCAAACATTTACCTTCCTTTGCGCCGATCAATATTCGCATAATTAATGAAACCACAATTGATTAATCAATATATTATCCTAAGTGTGATTTTATTTTGCGAAATATTAACCTTCCTTTGGGCCGATCAATATTCGCATAAACAAGTATAATCACTAGCGTATTTAATGTTTGGCCAAATATCAACCTTCCTTTGGGTCAATTGCTATCCGCATAAACAAACGATACACTAACCTTTATAATTTTAAATTAAAATAATTTTCATAACATAGACTACTTTAGTAGCATATTATTTCAATCAATTTAATTCAAAATAACTTTAAATAAATAGTTCCTTAAATATATCTCGTGTAAATAAAATCCAAATATTACACTCGATAACCTTTAACCGATACAAGATACAGTGGAAAAGATCCAAATTTTACGCTCGTGAGAACAGCCACATCGCACTATGTACCAATTCATATATACGCCATATATAAAATAGAAAAGAAAAACAAATCTTTTCAAGAGAAAAGGCTGCTATAAAAATAGTATAACATGCCTAATATATATATATATATATATATATATATATATATATATATATATTGAAGGAGCGTCTTCTTTTGCCACATGTCGCAACCACATATCTCTAAGTCAAAATTATTTTTTTGAAAAGTGAAAAATTTATTGATTTTTAGATAGATAATTAGAATTATCATTAAGATTTTTGTAAAAATAATTGGATTATAAATATTTAGTTTTAATTCGTCAATAAAACTAATAGATATCACATATCCTGTATAATTAAATAAAAAATTATTTTGTAATCAAAACAACAAACAAATATCAAGATCACGCATCTATGATCCCGTATCCGGAAAAAAAAATATAAACCAAAATATATCTGGTATATATAAATCACTTATATTCAAAAAAAAAACAAACAAACATGTTATTTGCTACGTGTTTTGTAACAATGTAACCAATTAAAATTAAGATTCACCTCAAATTAGCTATATTTAACCAATCAAAACTAAGATCCACGTGGAATTAGTTTTTTTTTTTTCATATACATTATCAAGACTCTCGTAAACCTAGATGTGGTTAGTTTCTTCATCCTATATAAGTCATTGAAGATCCTTTCCAAATATCTTCTTTTCTTCAACATACTTAGTTTCAATAGGTATACATAATGCATAATAGCTGCTGAAGATTGTATCTTTTTTTGCATCAGTACTGATTATTAATTTATTTTTTTGTTACAGGTCATGAAGAACAATTCTATTTAAACAATGAAGTCAAGTTCAAGTATCAAGATTTTGAGTTCGAATTATGTCTATATAGGAGGTTTACGATCTCACATTGAATAATCCTATTATTATCGGAAGGGATATACTCTGAATCGATGAGAATATAAGATACATTCTACAAATTCAGCTATACTACTAAATATTTTAACTTGGAGCCGTTTTTAGCTACTTATTTTGAAGTATTATGCATGATTTTTCCAGGGCACTAAAACTCAAGGATTCCACGAGAGATCGAGGTTCAATAAATTTAATCATGTATGCGAGTCTGGTGTATATATCATATCAAATTTTGGTTTGGATACTACAATCGGTTCATATCGATATACTCACAATAATTTTAAGTTGGAATTTATCATCCGCACTACTATGAACTCTATTGAGTCAATCGAATTTGTAATCCCCTTACATGTTTTTTGATTTCGTATCTTATGATCAGATCATAAACAAATATCTCGACAACAAATTTTTGGTTGGTAACTTTACTTTCTACATCGGATTTACAATTTTATATGGTAAATCGACATATATTGTTAATATACCATCTTTTATTTCATATGTTGGCCATTTAGTGGATATCGGAACTCTAACTACACGTATTATTAACATGATTTTATAATATTTATGTCTTTTAATATTTATAAATTATAGTTATATAACTATATGGAACCTATTATTTAAAAACACAATTTTTCCCCTTAAATATACCAGATATAGGCATGCAATAATAATACTTAATAATGTTTTATATATGCAATTGGTGTTAACATTGATACTGCTATGATAACTTTAATTTAAAAATATATATTTTTTTTAAGACTACACTTTAAGTTATAAAATATATACGGCATTTGTTTAATTTTTATTTCTTAACTTAGCCAATATATATTTGAACAAAAATGTATTTATGTTCATTCACTTTAGTAGTAGAACTCTTAATTTAGTCATTTAAAAATACTACAAATTATATCTTAAGTTTAATTAATGTGATAGAATATAATTTACTATTAATTTATTAGCACTTTTTATCTCTATAAACATAATATATATTAATATGATAAAGAGAAATGTACAATGTCTACGATAAAGCTAATAAAATTTAAAAAAATTTATTACCATTATATATCACATATTTTTCTAATATATTTGGTTATTATTGTTAGTTAATAAGTTTAAAATTGAATACAACATCTTATATAAAAAAAATTTTAAAAAAAACATGCAGGACACGGATAATACACTGGTATATAAGTGTATACACATACATGTAGATTATATAATAATATATAAAATCAAATTTACAAAGCAATGCACATTGCTCATGATTACCTAAAAAGGCGTTTCAACTGCAAAAGTGCAGAGTACTGAATATACGCAAATATATGGTAATTGCTATTCGTACCGCATGTTCCTTGCGTAGCCGTAATAAGTAATATATATATATATATATATATATATATATATATATATATATATATATATATATATATATATATATATATATACCCTGCTATGGCTACGCGAGTCAAAGGCGTAGTTCATTTTTCTTAGTATTTTTATCGGAATTTTTCATATGGACGACTACGCATACGCCATGCGTAGTCGTAGTCCTACTACGACTACGCGTGGTGTATGCGTAGTAGGACTACACGTACACATGACGTATGCGTAACCATTTTCCTATATTTTTTTTGAACGAAATCAACTTATTGCTACGCGTACACGGCGTAGCCAAACCACGGGTACAAATAGTATGAAACATGTGGTACGGATAGCAATCTGGCAAATATATATATATATATATATATATATATATATATATATAACAATCCATATAATAATCTATACAGCATGATGTAACCTTTCAAAGCAACTTTTATGCAAAAAGCAAAGACAGACTGCTGCACCGCATAAAATTTTTATAAGAGCACGGTTTTCAATAAACACATTGTATCAGTAATACGATGATTACCGATTATGCACAAAAAAAGGCAATAATATTTACACCCCTTAATATTGATTAGTGATTGACTGATTGACATTGCTTAATGATTGGCATTGAGTAGTATTGCATATCTAATGCATATTTGATGCATTTAAAACCTAAATTGGTACATAATCGAGTTTGCTATTCGTACCCACATAAACATGCTATTCGTACCTATTATACGCTTGCGAGAGGCGTAGTCGAAGTTCTTCTCTTTTTTTAATCAGAAAGTGAGTACGCCTGCGAGAAGCGTAGGCCTGTTCATTTTCTGATTCAAAAAAAAGAGAAGAATTTAGACTACGCCTCTCGCAAGCGTAGTCACTTTCTGATGATGAAAAGTCACTACGCCTGCGAGAGGCGTAGTTGCACATCTTTACGCTTACCCTCTTCAGCGCAGCCGCTCTCTTCTTCGTCTTTCTTCTTCGTTTTCTTCTTCGTTTCCCTTCTTCGTTTCTTCATCATCGCCGGCGAGAACCCTCAAAAGACCAACCACCACACACTAAACCACACACACGAAACCACACACGAAGATGGTGAGAACTAGGGGGAGAGGTGGCGCGATTGTTCGTACCGGTGGACGCTCCGGCAGCGGAGGAGCTGATTCCGGCAGCGATTCCGGCGACGGCCGGCGAGGAGGCGTTCCTGATTTGGACGCTGGACGAGGAGGACGCTTAATTAATGTGTTTTTTGTTAATTAGATAAAAATTAGTGATTAGTTATTAAATTTGTAGACAATTAGTCGTTAATTGAAAAAATTAGTTGTTAAATAGATAATTAAGTAATGAAATCAGTAGTTAGTTAGAAAATTAGTCGATATTTAGTTGTGTTATTTCTCAATAATAAATAAAATTAATCATTAAGTAATTAATTTGTTCAAATTAGACAAATAGTAGACAATAAGTCGTTAATTAAAGAAATTGATCGTTTTTTTACTGATTTAGTCGTCAATTAGTGAACATTTAGTCGAGAATTAATGAAATTAGTTATCAATGACTCGTTGTTTGAATTAATGACTCGTTAATTAGAGAAAGAATAGACAATAAATTAGTGAACAATTAGTCAAGAAGTAATGAAATTAGTAATGAAATTAGTAATGAAATTAGTCGCTAATTAGTGGTTTAAGTTAATAATTAGTGAATTATTAGGCAAAAAATAATATAATTAGTGGTTAATTAGTGATATAAGTTATCAATTCATGTAGGAAAATATAATGAGTCGTTAATTATTGCTATTAGTTAATGTAATTAGTTTAGGGGTTAATTAGTGATATTAGTTAACAATTAGTGGATTATTTTCAAAACATAATATAATTAGTCGTTAATTAGTGGTTTAACTTAATAATTAGTGAATTATTAGACAAAAAATAATGTAATTAGTGGTTAATTAGTGATATAAGTTATCAATTCATGTAGGAGAATATAATTAGTCGTTAATTATTGCTATTAGTTAATGTAATTAGTTTAGGGGTTAATTAGTGATATTAGTTAACAATTAGTGGATTATTTTCAAAACATAATATAATTAGTCGTTAATTAGTGGTTTAACTTAATAATTAGTGAATTATTAGGCAAAAAATAATGTAATTAGTGGTTAATCAGTGATATAAGTTATCAATTCATGTAGGAGAATATAATTAGTGGATTATTAGTCAATAATTAATATAATTAATCAATAATTAATTAAATTATTCAAATTATATAGGTTGCCGGGCCTAGTACCCGAGGATGGGCCGCTACGGTTTCTAACCGTAAGCGGCGGATGATAGAGCTTGGACTAGTGGATCCCGATGATGTCCAGGAGGATCATCAGGAGGAGGAGGAGAGGCTGCATGAGTCCGATGCGCATGTCGAGGAGCGGATGGACATGCTATTCGGTTCATCCGACGTTTCTGTCGGTCATATCCTACCCGAGGCGGACGTGAACGCTTTTGTGTTGGAGTTGCATCAGTCTATGGAGCGCCGTTCCCCTGCCCCCTCTCGTTCAGAGAGCTCTACTGCTGGTGGTAGGAGTGTTGGTCAGTCTGGACAGGAGGGTGGACCTCCACCACCACCACCACCTCCACCTCCGCCTCCGCCTGTTGATGTAGGTCTCGACCATGGATATCTTGGAGGTCCCGCTATACGGGACCTACTGGTGAGCTACGACACCCATGTTGCTCGCGATATATGGGTCGGTGAGGTACGGATTTATATTTCAATTGTTATTTTATTTTTTATTACATCTGATTATGTTATTAACGTTTAAATGATATTTGCAATACAGGATAGAGCTGTCTTACGGGTATATCGGCTAGGAGCCACTGTGTCTGGCTTGCGTACCCTTGCCCATCGATTTCCTGACTCGGAGTGGATGGCGCTTGTTAGGGAGAGTGGACTACACGGCCTCCTGGATATGCAGTGGGCTGGGGTGGATCATGCGCTTGCATCTGCCTTCGTGGAGCGGTGGTATCCAGAGACCTCAGGATTTCACTTCCCATGGGGACAGATCTCGATCACCCTCCATGACATTCATCAGTTATTAGGACTTCGCATCGACGGGGATGAGGTTATGGGTGTCCGAGATGATACTCTTTTCACCTCCATGTTTGGCTTCCCGCCGATGGAGGTGAAGGCCGCCGCAAAGGCGGGTGGGTGGCCGACATCTGATCTCCTCTCTACGATCAGGAGTATGGCAGAGTCTCCAGAGGCGAGGCAGGAGGACATCGCTAGTGGATTCTTAGCTCTTCTTATTGGCTCCACCCTGTTCATTGACAAGTCCACGAACAGGGTGAAGTCTCATCTACTGAGCGTCTGTCGCGACCCCACTACGATGGCGTCTCGTGCTTGGGGGACAGCTACGTTAGCGTATCTGTACCGACAGTTGGGCGAGTCCTCCAGGAGGGAGGTTCATACATTAGCTGGTTGTTCCCTTCTTTTGGAGGTATGCAATTAATTATGACTTTTGTTTTCAAAATATAGTAGTATATGAAGTAACATTAAATCGTTATTGTGTTGTGCAGTCCTGGATTCACCATCATTTCCCCCACTTCATACCTAGAGGTCATGCAGACCCTCATAGACATAGAGATGCCCGACATGCACTGAGGACGGAGAGGGGGGCGACATGACAGTTTAAGAAATCGGCCTTCTTAGGATTTAGGGCACAGCTATCCATGTGTAGGATGGAGGAGGTACTTTCAATTCCCTTACTCTAATTATAATCAAGTACATTTACTTGTGTATTGAATCTATAAGTTTGTCTTAGGTGATGTGGATGCCATGGGGTACTCTCGACGGATTCCACACTGGACAGATGCGTATATCGACCTATTTGGGGGTGATTCGCTTTTGTTGGGTGGAGGAGCCATATCAGCCCCAGTTTCTCCTACGTCAGTTTGGGCGTGTTCAGATCGTCCCTACGCAGCTCCCTACAGTTCCTCCAGGATGGATCATCCGCCCCTTTGTGCTGAGGAGGCCGGCGAGGATAGGAAAGTACGAGCTGCAGTTTTCTCCTGAGGAGTGGCATCATTGGGCGACGCAGGACCAGCATCTATACGACATTCACAGCGTCCCAGCGGTTGTCGACCCATGGCAGATGGATGAGTACTTCTTGGATTGGTTCTTACCACGTACTCACCCATACGTCCAGCCACCTCTAGATGGTGCACCACCACCGCCTCCCGTTGCACCTATTGTCCTTCTTGAGCGGGTACAAAAACTAATCTTTGTTACATTTGCAATTCTCTATGTTTTAGATACAATTAATTAAAATCTTTTTTTGTTCAACATCGCTTACAGATAGCTATTGGTATGACACGAGAGGCAGTGGCTCGTGGTCCTCCATTACCGTTTGAGTTTGCTCAGCGACTATTAGCTGTTTTAGTTGCAGAGGATGCACCAGAGGCGCCACCACCTGTTAGGGCATCTCAGCGGCAGGAGTAGATTGAAGTTGTTACTTATTATGTTTGAATATTAGCTGTTTTGAATATGTTGGACTATTAGCTGTCTTATGACTTTATGTGGATGACATTTTGTTACTTATTATGTGTCAATAGTTTTTTGAATCTTACACATCAATTCAAAATCACTAATTAACGACTAATTATATTATCTTTTGCCAAATTTTAACTTAGTTTATTTTTTTACTTTATAAAAACAAAAATTGCCTAGCCTAAACATTCCTTTGTTTTCATGTAGTGTACCAAATTTTAACTTAGGTTTTCTTTTCCTTTACCCATAACTTTTATATAACACTAAACATTCCTTTGTTTGTTTTCATCTGTTCTTGGCTATCTGCTCTAACCTAAGAGAAACCCTGTTTGAAGGAAATCGAGAAATGGAAAGTGAAGCTTTTGAAGTATCAAATGACTCACTCCTTGAAATATACTATTCCTTAGAGATGCAGCGCCTCTTCTTCGAAGACCCATTTCAGAGGTATACGCAATTAGTTAATATCTGTGTCAATTTTACAAGTAACTAAAAGTTTGATGTTATTCACCAAGTACAGGCTTGAACAAGACTTAGGGTCGGTTTCAGAACGTTGCAGAAGCATTTCGACAAGCCCATTGCCTAGTTATTGCTTTATAATAAAGGAATTATTTTTTTACTCTTTATACAATTATACATCTTAATAGTGACTACTTAGTGAAACAATGGTCATGAAGAATGAATTATTTGTCAAACAACTCAACAACACATTCAATACAACAATTCAAAACCACAAATGCAAACAACAACTCAACAACACATTCAATACAACAATTCAAAATCACAAATGCAAACAACAACTCAACAACACATTCAATACTAACTAGGAATCCGCCTCTTCTTCTCTCTGAAGGAGTCTTCTGTATCTCGCTATTCTTCGGTCATATACGTGGGTGAAATCCTCAACTGAAGCATCGTGACCTCGCATCCAATCATGGCATACCGGGGGCAATGGAGCGTATTGGTGCAACCAAACCTGTTTTCAGAATTCCAAGGCAAGTTAATCAAACATTTCTGACGGCTTATACGTATTAAAAAGTACGTTAGAATTAAAACAACTTACCGGAACGTAGTGATGATCATTAAGTACAGCAATTGCTTGCACTTCTGTTGGAGGTTGTTGTTCTTCTTCAGTATCGGCAATCAAGGGCAAGCAAGTGTATGAGTCCAATCTAGAAAAGACGACAAGGGTCACCCGAAACAAAGTGGCATATGCGAGAGCACAAGTAGGAACCTCCATCCAAAACTATGATGCGCAAGGTGCAGGGTTAAGGTAGTTGACGTTGTCAATCAGTTCTTCGAGCTCATCATCGCCATGTATTCTGGAGTATACATGCATATGTCTACTCAACTCCTAAGCTAGCTCTCTCCGGACACGAATGTACTCATCTGGATGGTAACCCAATAACGCACCAAGTGATCGATATCCACAGTGTCCATCGCCCGGAACATCTATCACACGATCAACGTAAGATAACATAAAGGCTGGGATATTCCTATAACCCCAATTGAATCCTCGGACCACAAGTTCTGACGGCTGAGTTGGAACAGTCTTCTGAGACTCCGGGATGGTATTAGCCTCACCTGTGGTGTCAGCTCATCCTCGACCACGTCCTCGGCCTCGGCTTCGAACTTTTCCTCTAGAACTTTGTGACGACTTCCTCATCTGTGACTCCTTATCAGCTCGAGCATGCTCAAATGCAGATGGCACTCGACGCTGCTTGTTTCCCTTGTCAGAAGGATGTGAAATTCTCGGCTCCCGAGCAACTGACTCCGTCGGATACAACACAGTGGCCGCATAAGCCCCAAACTTGTCTACAATGTCTTGACTCAACCTGCCCTCCCTGTGCATGGTCATAAAAGATGCCAAAGTAATATCTCCCATCGACAGAGGAATACCATCGGGTTCTTCCACTTCTTCGGTGACTTCATGCCATACAACCTGCCTCCAAAAGGATGTATTGCAGTCAAAAACATAGGCCTGTTTTCACGGAGAGCCGCTGCAAACTCATGCACGCACGGAATCCCGTATGATTGCCTCCAATACCAGTCGTCACATGTAGCATCAAATGTCCCTTGGCGCGCCACTTTGCAATTCTCGATCAAGTACTTCATGCAGTTGTTCGACACCTTCTGGATAAGAAATGTAAACATAGGGTCTTCTTGGATACCTACGATAGTATGAGTACGCGACTTCTCTATGGTACCTTGAATCTCATCGATCTGAACACCAATCATTCTATGGATGACCTTGATGAGAGTATCAAATCCACAACGAGTAGACTTAAGAGTTCTCTTCAACACCGAATGAGCACCCTCAGCCCTACGATTAGAACATAGTTTAAAAATTTTAGTATAAATCATTATTAGTAAACTTAACAATAAAAGATGTAATGAGTATTTGTCTAACCTTCCTGTCGTCCTTGATCCAAGATGGAGGTAGTGATCGGTCCAACAACGAACAATAGCTTCCTTGTACTTGTCCAACCATGTCTTCTCAAGGTACTCCATCAAATGATACTTGTCCATCCAACTATCCCTCATATGCAAGAGCCTCGCCTCATAAGCCGCAATAGTAGTCGAGTCAAACAACTCATGACAATCTCTCGTGAATTTTGCTTGGATGGATGGCGAATGTGACTTCCACCAACTATTTGATTCGATGTTTCTGAACACATGCCACTCACACAAAATATGTTTAGCATCTGCGAAGACTCTCGGCATTGCTTTTATGAGACCTAATTCTTGGTCTGTCACTATCACTTCCGGCTTCTTTCCACTGAATAACATGGCAATGTGTTCCAAATCCCACTCGTAATGACCCGTTGTCTCTCGTTTCATTAACACAAATGCAACGGGAAAAGTTTGTTGTGTGCTAGTCAATCCGACGATCTCCAACAACGGCATGTCATATCTGCAAAATATAATGAATGAGACTTTGTAATTAAAAAAAAGTTTAATATAAACAAACTGAATGAATTACATACTAACCTGTTCGTCTTGTATGTAGCATCCATGATGACAACGTATGGAAACATGGCAACCCAACGCTTCGACTCGGGATGGGCTAGGAATAAGTCACTCACTTCCTCCGCTCCTTCAATGGTTTCCATCCTAATATCCCACATATAATCCTTCTCTTTCAAGAATTTCAACGCTTCTTGAATTACCGTTCGATCTCCCATCGCTTCCAACCTAATTTTATTCCGAGCGTTTGAAACTTGCTTCCTAGAAGTGACCATCTTTTCGGGATCTTCAAAATCGCTCTTTAACAAACGAACAATTTCTTTCGGAGGCATTCCCGCTTCGGTGTAAATTTGGACTCGTTTCATTTGTGCCTTGGTCAACCGTCCAGCAAAATCATGACCTACCAAATTCTTTGGAAGAGGATGATTGTGAATTCCGTGAACATTCCTCACACCCCATAGACCCCTTTGCACCTCATCAACGTGTAAGCGAAAATTACAATCGAACTTCTTCGTTTTGCATAATTTCCTCAAGCCCTTCGCCTCACTCTTGCGCACTCCGTGATGCTCACACACAAATACCACTTTTCCAAAACGGCGATCATCCGACTTGTAGGACTTTAGTTTGATGAGAACCATATTTCTACTTCCAGCTCTCTCAAGAACCCACGCAACTAACGAGTCCATATCCGTCCATATCCGATGGTCCACGAACAAACTAGTATAATCATAATTATCGGAAATATCGGCAGCCTACAATAATTATTCCAAAATTTTCATTCACTATGACTATATCATATATTCTAACATTGCTAAAATTAATTACCGACTAATTACATTATAATTGGCCACTAATTCACTAATTAACGACTAATTTATTCAATTAACGACTAATTTCTTCAATTAACGACTAAATTCTACAATTAACAACAAATAACATTACTAATTGACTAGTTGTCTACTAATTCATAAATTAACGACTAAATCATATAACATAAAACTAACTAAAATATATAACACTAAACTACGTCAAAACAAACGAATTGAAAAAACTAACCTCAACACCCGAATACGGATCGTAACTACTAAGCATCGCGGGATTGAATAAGCCCTCGTCACCCTCCACATCATCTTCACCTCCGCCGAAATCAGCACCGTCATCCTCTTCTCCATCGCCGGAATGATATCTCGCTTCGCCATCGTCGGAATTCATCTTCGAATCACTTTTTTTGCGAAGCAACGATTCACAGTGAGGTTTTATGGATTGAATATGTACGATTTCGGTCGAATGCATAATATTTATACTAACGTTTGGAACACATTACCGTTGTATAACGGCTAGTTGATAAAACTACGCTTACGAGAAGCGTAGTCGTAGTTTTATCAACTAGCCGTTGAAAAGCCTACGACTACGCTTCTCGTAAACGTAGTCTATCGACGACTACTACGCCTACGGGACGCGTAGTCGTGCAAAACTCACCTACAGATTTTGAGTATCGACTACGCTTACGCGAAGCGTAGTCGGGTACTGGGTACGAATAGCATGTTTATGTGGGTACGAATAGAACGAACCATAAATTATACATATATTTGACTCGTAGAGTCTTGCATTTAAATATAAAAAATAGTTATTAGTTTTAAATATAAAATGGTTATTACTTTAACTTTAATAAAGTGTCAATTAAAATTAGTAGATCTTAAATAAAATTATATATTTTATTTAATCATCTTCTTAATTATATGTATCCAAATTGCGCAGTTAGTGTTCAATTAATCTCGCATTTGAAGTACGAAAGCGAAATTGAGTTTAACTAATTCCGCACATGGAGTCTGAAAGTAAAATTGAGTTTAATGCATTTCGCACTTGGGGTATGAAAGTGGAATTGGGTTTCATTAATTCCGCAGTTGGGTCCGAAAGCGAAATTAGGTTTAACTAATTTCGCACTTGGGGTGCGAAAGCGGAATTGAGTTTAATTAATTTCACACTTACGGTCTGAAAGTGAAATTAGTTTTAGGTAAACGGTTTGGTTCCTATATTTTTAATAAGTATAACCATTTGTAACCGAATTACAAAGGAACCGTTTTGACCCGAATCACAAAGGCTTGTAGAGAAAGAAATTTCGATTGAAGACAAACTTTCTTAAAGAAATTAAAGAATTGGAGAAGACGATTCAATGAGAAACAAATGAATAATAGAAATGAACATAAGGCAATACCAGAGTCAATATACCTAAACATATCATATAATCGTAAATTTGAAAACAACATTGCAACTACGAAGAAAAACATACACAAATAAAGTATTATTAAAATCCACTTCTTTGTTGCGTTTGTCTCCATGTTCGGATCATAGATGCGATAAATGTAGCGTAATGGTTGACGTTTTAATTAATCGTATATACGCGTCTAATTTGTTCAATTGTTTGAACCAAATTACTAGATTAAAGAAGAGTGATTATTATTAATAGGCCAAATTTGGTAAATAGCCATTTTTCAGTTTTTCATCTACTAACTATGCCTATACCATAATTCAGTTTAGTTTATATACCTTTTTTTTACTCTTCAAGCTTTCAAGGTATTCTACGCTTCCTTCTTCCCAAAAGTCACACAGGAGAGCTATACAAACCCAAAATTATTCAATTTCGATCATCGCAACCTCGTTCACCCAATCGCTATCGTTTTCTCCTTGTCGCTTCTCTTATGCTCACCATTAACGTCGCTCCTCCAACTCACCTACGAATTATCATCGTCGCTCTCGATCTCTTCCTCTTTGATTCCGCTACAATCGTCATCCTCAATGCGATTCTGGACAGCTAAAGCTTTTAGTTGATCGGCGATGGTCCATCTCCCATGCGAATTATCATCATCGCCCTCGATCTCTTCCTCTTTGATTCCGATGCAATCTCAATTCTCATCCCTAGTCTGGACATATGGATCTTGTACTTGATCGGTGATAATCGATTCCTCGTCAAGAAACCCTAGCTTTTCAGATTGACTGTACGGTTGATGTTGTGCATTCATGATCGTTGCTAATGTTGGTTTAGAGAGCTCCATTGTTCAGGCTAATCTCAACAATTGAAGCTGAAACCTTAGAAAGTTTTTTGGTATGAGATTTATACAGAAAATAAAAAAAATAATAAAAAAGGTAAAAAAAATAAAGTCGGGAATCAAATTTACGTAACAATTCATGTGTTATTCTTTTTTTTAAATAGAAGGGTTAATTACTTTTACCTACCATTAATGAAAGTGGTAAAAATTAAAGGGATACACAAACCAAAAGGAAATAGACAAGGGCCTTTGACCAAATTCTTTCTAAATAATAAGATTAGTAAATTAAGAAACAAAATAATATAAGTATGGATCCTTTCAATCGATTAACTTTTTTTTACATTTGTGAAACATTAAAAACAATCGTTAGATGTATTCGTGCAACAAACTAACGATATTTGTATAAGCTAATAGTCGTTAGTTTTCTTCTTCTTTTTTTTTAAAAAAAAGAACAAGCTAACGATCGGTAGCTTAAAACAAGCCTAACGATCGTTATATAGTCTACATCTAACAATATATGCAACATGCTATTTAAAACCAAAACTCATCAACAATAAAAAAAATACGTTAATAGTACGTAGTGTTCAATTTCAAACTAGGAAAATGGTTAACTATTATATGATTTACCGAAAACAATAGTACAATCTAGAAAATATATTGATGTTATACCTTAGAATAATAAATACCTATAATTGAAAAATAAAAATAAATAAGAATGCCGTACATTGTTTGTGCTTTAACAACAAAGTTCAACTCTTTTCTTTGTTGCACTGTATGTATGTGCACATGCAATTTGTGTGGGCTGGATTTGATTGATGGCTGTCTGATTGAATTGTGCAGCAATTTAATTTAAAGAGTTTGGGGGCGTAAATAAGATACGCCCAAAAAAAAGATGAAATTGGTTTCGATCGACCGAAACGAAATTGTGCAACATATATATATAGTTTAAGGTATGATGCTATTCTATAAAGATGTAAGCTTTCAAATAACATCTAAAAACGAACAACAGTAACACGTACGATTTATGCAATCTGCGTGTAAAATTGAAGTACGTCAAACAATGAATATATCCTAACAACTTAACATGATAACCGCTTTGATACCACTTGTTAGAATAATCAAATTTCCTAAACCGTTAACGCAAGGATCAATATCATGCTAGAGTTATTAAGAAATCTAGAATTTCATACATGGTTCCATAATAGCAATTGGATCAAGCCTTAGTGCGGAATCAACGATCCGGATGAGCGCCGCAGGTATACAGTCTTCCTGAGTCAAACCTCCTTAGAGTTTCTTTAGGTTTTTTCTCTGATGGGAAGAGAATAGAAAAATGCTGATTGATTTGACGTATTGAGAATCATAACTTAATAACGTTTATATAATGACCTAATAAAATCTCATTAAGCCTATTGGGCCAAAGTCTGGTATCTACTCATTAGTCCATACCACTTAATTAAAGTTTACGGATTTTACTCGATTGAATCACAACTTTTATTAAACCGCTAATATTTTTAGTCATATAATATAATTGGTTATTATAATATTTTTAGTCATTGACGTTCATGGTTTTTCTTCAAGGACTTTTTTCTTATTTGCCTTCTCAAAGAATTGGAAAAGAAAGGTGTTGCAAGCCAACCCCTTAGTTATTACCTCACTCTTAATCTTTCGCAAATGCATTGTATTTTTTAAGCCTAACATACTAATCTGCTTCAATACACAAATTATGCCCACAAGGCAAAACTCCAGTTTTGTTTTGTTCCCTTAATCTTGAATCTGATCCAGCTTTGTAGGCGTTTACACCGCCTCCGTTAGCCGCATTTTTCCCAAGCAGAGTGGAGATCCTACATTCTTTTTGACGATCAGTTTAGTAGGGAAATAAGTGCTGCACATTCTATTGTAATGTGCGAGAGCTTTTTTGTGGAGATTTGGGATATATGCAAAACTTTAAAAAACTTAAAACCCTAGATTGGATGACGCCAGACTCTTACTCTGAAGAGTGCCAAACTCCATACATTTTTTGTACTTGGTGTCACACTCTAATAGAAAGGTCTATTCCACCCAATTACTACTCGTACAAATTAGATATCATGATTTTTATTATTTTGTAAATTATAATTATATCTTAACTTAAGCACCTAGCTTAATACCCAAATACAAACTCTAGCATGATATTATGGAACCATGTAACCCAAGCCTTCCTTGTAGAATAGCATCATACCTTAAACTATATATATATGTTGTGCAACATAAAACTTGTATATAAGAGTTAATTTAACATGTCAGATTATCAAGTAACATATATATATTTTTGGAAATTTTATTTCTTGTACACACCGAATCTTATACATAAAACTTGTATATAAGAGTTAATTTAACATTAAATGATGGAATGATTAAAATTTCCTAAAATATAAACGCAAGGATCAATCATGTCAGATTATCAAGTAATATAGAATTACATATATGGTTCCATAGTAACAATCAGATCAAAATTTAGTACATAATCTACGATCTTAATGAGTGTCGCACGTATATAGTGTTCTTCAATCAAACCTCCTTAGGGTTTCCATAGGTTTTCTCTCTGATGGGTAGAGAACAGAAAACGACTAATCGATTTCACTTATTGAGGGTCATAACCTAATATCATTTATATAATGACATAATAAAATCCCATTAAGCCTATTAAGCCAAAATCCGGTATCCACCCAGTAATCTCATACCGCTTAATTAAAGCATGTGGGCTTTACTTGATGTCAAAATGCTTCTCCTTTATAGAGCTTTTGTTGTTACATAATCATATCCCATTAATGGATGCTTCAAAGCAAGCCATTAATTCCTCAACCATAGTAGAGGTAGCCACAATTGTTTGTGATACGGGGTAGGATTGTGGGTTAGCCGATCTAGATACAATGATCACAAATCCGTTGAAAAAGAGATGAATCCTAGTGTGGACTAGGCGTGAGAATGGAGATGGACGCAGTGACATGTTGAGAAGAACCAAAGGGAATCAATGAAGAAGAACCGTGCCTGAATAACCAAGACCCCGCTTCGTGAATGCCCTTGACCAGATCCCAATACAACCTTACACTAGCTACGGCGGAACTAACACAAAGAGGGACTCGTGAAGGCTCGAAGCACCAATCCACAGACGGTTGACACAAACAAACTCAACCAAGCAAACACGACAATGCCAACCAAAAACTCTCTCGTTCTTTAATTGATTTTTTGAAGGAAATTACAATGTGCAAATCTTAGCTAAAACTGATCTTAATCGACTTAGGCAGCTAAAGAGACTATATATAGACTCTTTTATCTAGACAAAAATAAAAAGAAAACTAAACATTTCGGGCGGGTTTTAGGGTCTAGCTGGGCAGGTTTTAGGGCTAAAAGTCTAACAAAACAAACTAACACCATAAAAATAGGCTAACTTCTCCAAGGAACCCGTGGTGACCGGGCGGGTTTTAGGGCCCAGGTGGGCGGCCCGGCGGAGAGGAATGGGTACCATTTCGGGCGGCATGGGAGGCTAGAGACGCCGAGCTCAACAGCCACTCCGGGCGGAGATTGAGACCTTGTCGAAAGGGCATCGAGGAAGCCGACAACCCCTTTGGGGAATGAGGAATCACCGGTGTTGGCGTCGGGTTAGGAACGGAGTGTATCGGCAAGGCTAGGCAGGATTTAGGGTTCAGGCCAGATGGGTCGAGGGAGGTCGGGCGGAGATTAGGGTTTCCCATGCTTGCTTGTCCGTCTCCCATGCTTGCTTGTCCGTCCACCTTCACAACCGTGCCTATGTCTAGCTCGCTTTGTTCGTTGGCTTGCTTTTCGTTGGCTTCATTATCCAGCTTCTCCTCATGATGTTCCAACGTTTGCATGGCCTCTTCCTCTTGCATTTCAACCCCTGAAATCACCAAGATATTAATAAGTGATTTATGAAAATTAAATAACTCATGCATGGTGCTATGCATTAACACTTCCCTTGACGTAACATCTTGGATCTCCTTAGCTCTTGCCCTATTAATGGGTCCTTGGTCCCTCCCATGTGAGTTGTGCAATGGTTCACATGATGGTCCTCCATCATCTACCCCTTCTTGGGAAGAATTCGACCCCGAATTAATTCCTTGTTCCGAATCTCCTTCATAGGGGCTCAAATCTCCTACGTTAAAAGTGGTGTTAACTCCATAATCTTCCGGTAAGTCTAACACATATGCGTTATCGTTAACTCGGTGTAGGATTTTGAATGGACCATCACCCCGTGGAGCTAGCTTTGATTGTCGCTTTGCCGGAAATCGCTCCTTCCTTAGATGTAACAAAACTAGATCGTCGGGTTGGAAAACCAACTTCCGACGTCCCTTGTTATTTCTAGTTGCGATTTCAACTCCTTTCCTTTCAAGCTTAGCCTTGGTCTTTGCATGGAGTTCCTTAATTGATTCCGCCTGTTCCAAAGCATCAAAAGCTACTTGATCCTTTTGAGGAATCGGTAATAAGTCCATAGGAGTTAAAGGGTTAAATCCATAAACACATTTGAAAGATGACAAAGAAGTGGAAGAATGCATGGTTCGATTATAGGCAAACTCGACATGTGGTAAAACGTCTTCCCATTCCTTTAGATTATCTTTCAAAATGGTTCTAAGGAGGGTCGTTAGGGTCCTATTGGTGACTTCCGTTTGCCCATCCGTCTGAGGATGGCTAGAGGTTGAGAATAGCAATCTAGTTCCCATCTTTCCCCAAAGCGTTTTCCAAAAGAAACTAAAAAACTTGACATCCCTATCACTAACAATGGTCTTAGGTATTCCATGCAATCTAATTATTTCCTTAAAGAAAAGATTTGCGACATTATATGCATCATCAGTTTTATGACATGGAATAAAATGTCCCATTTTAGAGAATCTATCTACCACCACAAAAATGGAATCTCTCCCTTTCTTAGTCCTAGGTAGCCCTACAATGAAATCCATACTTATGTCTTCCCAAGGAGCACTAGGCGTCGGTAAGGATGTATACAACCCGTGGGGTTGTACTCTAGCTTTGGTCTTAAGACATTCAATGCACTTCTTAAGCATGTGTTCTACATCCCTTAACATATGAGGCCAATGAAAGTGGGTTTGCAACATGTGATAGGTCTTGTCCCTCCCAAAATGTCCCATTAAGCCTCCCTTATGGGCTTCTTCTACCAATAACAACCTAAGGGAACATCTAGGTATGCAAATTTTATCCACTTTAAACAAAAATCCTTCCAACAAAAAATACTTAGCATAAGGGCCTCGTGTAGTGCATCTATGAAATATCTCCCCAAAATCAGCATCATCCACATATAATTATTTAATGTAAGTAAAACGTAGCATCCTAGAATCCAAAGTGGTGATCGAAGTGTATCTCCTAGATAAGGCATCTGCTACTACATTATCCTTTCCCTTCTTATACTTAATAATGTAAGGAAAGGTTTCAATGAACTCCATCCATCTACCATGCCTCCTATCTAGCTTATCTTGGCTCCTAAAGTGTCTAAGTGAATCATGATCGGTTTTAAAAACAAACTCTTGGGGCCAAAGGTAATGTTGCCATGTTTTGAGTGCTCTAAACAAGGCATACAATTCCTTGTCATAAGTGGAATAATTTAAGCATGCACCCTTCAATTTCTCACTAACGAAAGCTAGAGGCTTACCTTCCTGCATGAGGACGCCAATATCAATGCCGGACGCGTCACACTCAACCTCAAAGGGTTTAGTGAAGTCCGGTAGAGCGAGGAGTGGTGCTTGGGTGAGACGTTTCTTGAGCTCCTCAAATGCTCTTTGTTGAGATTCAGTCCACTCAAAAGGAACCTTCTTTTTGGTCAATGTCGTGAGTGGCGCGGCGATGGTGCGAAAATCCCTTACAAACCTATAGAAAGTAGCTAGGCCGTGAAAACTCCTTACGTCACCAACCGACCTAGGGATAGGCCATTCATTGATTGCCTTAATCTTATCCTCATCCACTTGCAAGCCGTTGACACTTACTACAAAACCAAGGAAAATGACTCTGTGAGCATAGAAATCACATTTTTTAATATTAGCATACAAATATTCTATACGCAATGTAGTAAGCACATCTCTCAAATGATTTTCATGCTCCTTTAAAGACTTACTATAGATAAGAATGTCATCAAAGTACACTACAATAAATAAACCAATATAAGGTCTCAAAATATGATTCATCAATCTCATGAAAGTACTAGGAGCATTAGTTAAACCAAAAGGCATTACCAACCACTCATAGAGATCAAATTTGGTTTTAAGGCCGTTTTCCATTCATCCCCTTTCCTCATTCTAATTTGATGGTAGCCACTCCTAAGGTCAATTTTAGTAAAAATTGTGGCTCCATGTAACTCATCAAGCATGTCATCAAGACGTGGGATTGGATGCCTATACTTGATAGTTATATTATTGATTGCTCTACAATCAATACACATTCTCCAAGTATTATCTTTCTTGGGTACTAAGAGGACGGGAACGGCACACGGACTTAAACTTTCCCTAACATACCCTTTATCTAGCAAGTCTTGAACTTGGTTCTGAATTTCCTGTGCTTTCTTAGGATTCATCCTATAGGCGGGTCTATTGGGTAGAGTGGCTCCGGGAATTAAATCTATTTGGTGTTCAATGCCCCTAATGGGCGGCAAGCCAGCCGGAACTTCCTCAGGAAAGACGTCCTCAAACTCGTCTAGTAGCTCTTGGATAGAACTAGGAAGTGGAAACTTAGAGTCGTTAGGTACCCTCACTAGAGACTTACACACACTCATCATTAGCACATCCGTAGAAGCATAATTAGTAACATATTCATTCCTAGACTCAAGATAGCTACTTGTTGGTTGTACTAAAAGTGTTTGATGGGTTTTGTCCTCCTTACTCTTAGGCCATGACATTTTAGATTTTTGAGAGGCTCCTTGATCTATCCTCTTGTTCTCATAATATTCGGCTATTTGTAAGGGCGTCATAGGCTTAAGTGTTAAAGTTTTACCTTTATACTCAAAGCTATATTTATTAGAAAAACCATCATGAACAAATTTCCTATCATATTGCCAAGGACGGCCAAGCAACAAGTGACAAGCATTCATAGGCACAACATCACATATAATGATATCCTCATATGATCCTAATGTTATATTGACCCTAGTTTGCTTATTGACCTTAAGTTCTCCACACTCATTCATCCAATGTAGCTTATATGGTCTAGGGTGATAAAATGTAGGAAGTTGTAATTTATTGACCATTTCAGTGCTAGCTATGTTGCAACAACTTCCCCCCCATCAATTATCACATTACACACCTTTCCTTTAATGCTACATCTAGTATGAAATAGATTTTCACGTTGGTTATCCTCACAAGGTGCTAGTTGGACATGTAAAGTTCTCCTAGCTATCAAAGATTCACCCTGCTCATACTCAATGCAATCATCATTCTTATTTTGTTCATGATCATCAACTAATGCATTCTCATCATCAAATTCCACGTACGTCATCCTCACTCTCATATTGCCCTAGATGATTTGTGATCAAAGTGTGCCTATTAGGACATTCCCTACTCATGTGTCCTCTACCTTGGCATTTAAAACACACAATGTTCCTAATTCTAGAGTTAGAGTTAGGAGTACTCCCTCGAGGACCACTTAAAGGCTCATTCAAGGGTCATGGTGTAGTGGAAGGTGTAGAAGATCTTCTTTGGCCTTCTTGACCCGTAGGTGCCGGTTTTCTCTCCTCCTTATGGCATCCTTGATCCCTACTTTGGCTAGGCAGCCGGCTCCCTTGTGATTTCCAAGCGTTGGACGTCCCATAAGGCGGCTTGTGTTCCCGGTTCCGCACCTTAGTCTTTCTTTCCACCTTGATTGTCAAGTGTAGCAATTGCTCCATGGTACTGTAAGGATACATATCAACTTCATTAGCCAAATTAGAGTTAAGAATACGAAGATACCTAGCCATAGTATTTTCCTCATCCTCTAGAACGTTGGCCTTCACCATAGCAACTTGCATGTTGGTATAGGCTTTCTCAGCGCTAAGAGAGCCTTGTCTTAAATTTTCAAGCCGTTGTCGAAGCTCTAGGGTATAGTGGGAGGGACGAACCTAGACCTCATTAGTGCTTTCATGTGCTCCCATGTGGTGATTTGAGGATCCAATGTTCGCACTCTTTCCTTTACCACGTGATCCCACCATACCAAGGCATATCCTTGGAACTTTAGGGAGGCTAGTTGAACCTTCCTAGGATCGCTGAAGTTATGACACAACCAGATTTGCTCGACCTTAATTTCCCAGTCCATGTAGACGTCTGGATCACACTTCTCCTCAAAGACGGGAATTTTGACTTTGCCAAGACCGTCTTATTCTTGATAGGGCCGTACATTCTCCCGTTCTCGTCCTTGCCCCGGTTGTTGGAATGGCCAATGGTAATCTTCCCAAGTATGATCCTCAAAAGGAGCTTCATTCCGACGCTGAAAATCATCAACAAATGACGGTATGTTAGAAGCATTAGGGAAGACGTTGGAATGTATATTACCTTGATCGTGATGGCCCGTCTCTCTAGTCACGTGAGAGGGACCACCAAACTCGTAGTTGGTTCTCAAAGGTGGCGTTCGAGATGGTGGGGTGCGTGCTTCCATAGACTCCATCCGTTTGGATAGGCTAGCTACGGAGTCGGACAATTGCTTCAATAGGTTGAGCATCTCAAGCGTGACGGTCTCGCTGCTAGTCTTGCTTGGGCTTCGGGACCTGGACATACTCAAGTAGACAAACAAAGAATTGATTACGTTAGTAAAATAAGATCTCACTTGTGTATCGCCCACTCACTCGTTGGTATTGCCTCGCTTGTGGCTCGAGTTGTAAGGATCAAAACACCTCAAGATCACGATTTTCGAACCTTCTTAGCAACCCTTTGGGACTAGAACTGCCGAAACTGATGTTTGTGTCGGAGATGGATCAAGACACCCCTAACCGGAGTATTGACCGTTGGGTTGGTGTAGGTGTGATGGTTTGGATTTGAATGAAGAAGTACTCACTAAAAGCTCGACAGCCACTCCGGGCGGAGATTGAGACCTTGTCGAGAGGGCGTCGAGGAAGCCGACAACGCCTTTGGGGAATGAGGAATCACCGGTGTTGGCGTCGGGTTAGGAACGGAGTGTATCGGCAAGGCTAGGCGGGAATTAGGGTTCACGCCAGATGGGTCGAGGGAGGTCGGGCGGAGATTAGGGTTTCTCATGCTTGTTTGTCCGTCTCCCATGCTTGCTTGTCCGTCCACCTTCACAACCGTGCCTATGTCTAGCTCGCTTTGTTCGTTGGCTTGCTTTTCATTGGCTTCATTATCCAGCTTCTCCTCATGATGTTCCAACGTTTGCATGACCTCTTCCTTTTGCATTTCAACCCCTGAAATCACCAAGATATTAATAAGTGATTTATGAAAATTAAATAATTCATGCATGGTGCCATGCATTAACACTTCCCTTGACGTAACATCTTGGATCTCCTTAGCTCTTGCCCTAGTAATGGGTCCTTGGTCCCACCCATGTGAGTTGTGCAATGGTTCACATGATGGTCCTCCATCAGTTTGTTTGACACTTTTTCAAGATATAGCCCCTTCAACAAGTATAAAGACATATCCAGAGGTTGATCGTCTACTATCAACACAAGTGGCAAAATCAGAATCAATATTTCCAATGATCTCTAATCTGTTTGATTTTTTGTAGGTCAACATGTAATTCTCCGTTCTTTGCAAATACCGGAGAACCCTTTTTGTTGCTTTGCAATGATAACATTCAAGATCATTAAGTATATGCCCAAAAGTCCAACAATAAATGCTATGTCGAGATGAGTACAAACTTGAACATACATTATTTGATCAGACTTGTATCTGACATTTAAAATTAAATAGAAAGTAATATAAAATTTTATACAATTTTATTTTGATTATGCTATTTCACTTTGAATTAATTTGTTATTTTTTTAAAAAACAAATTGGAAAATCAATCTTGGATGTTAACTTTTAGGGTCCGGGTCAAAGGGATAATTCAAACATTAGCTGATATTATCCGATCCAGCTAAAGTCATACTCAGAAACGTAGTTTACAATTTACATAAACGAGATGTCAACTAATACTTATTTGATCCGACGTGACAAAAGATGTCGGATATTCGGTCTGATACGAATCGTGGCTCACCTACAAATTCCTATATGTGTATAAAATTAGTTATATAAAACTTTATTCTTCCAAACACCATAACTCTTAAAAAAAAGCTCGTTTGATTAACTATTTCAGCTACCCAATCAACTTCAATTTCGTCTACCAATAATATTCATACTTGACTTCGATAATCTTCATATTTGATGCTTCTCGTCAAGTGTGTCCAATTTGACTATTTGAAGCGCCCATGAAGACGGACAATTTCAATTTATCCATTTTGAGAAAATAAAGAGATTTGAAGCAATAGAAACCATGATATGATGACTTGAGATATCGATAAAGCGGCACATAAAGCAACCGTCAAGCAAAATAACAAATAATGGTTTAACAAGGAACGCAATTCGAGGCATAAAAAGACCCAAGCATGGAAATAGATGCTCGTTAAATTAACTATTCCGCTACCCAATAAACTTCAATTTCCTCTATCGTTAAAATTTAGATTAGTTTCCAATTTGGTACTAGTTGTTGAACATATCACTTCTTTTTGTGGATCTAAGAATTTCATTCTAAAACCAAATAAATAAATTAAACAAAAAATCAATCTTATATATTAACCATTTTATATCAACGTGAAATATAATATGTTTTTAAACTTACAAATGATATAATATGTGAATGTATTAATTTGAAACGGACCTCGGACATGGACGTAAGCCACAGTCCAAGCGCGTAAAACTGAAAGAGATGATTGCCTTCTTGCCGCTCTTTGTGTATCTTGAAGCATACAAAATACATTAACGTAGATCGATGTAACACTTTATATGTTAGTGCAACATTTTGTTAAAAGAATACACAAATCTCAAAAGCATAACCTTTAAACATAAGCGCAGGTATGGGATTAAGAAGAGGAATGACGTAGTAGTAAGAGCATCAACTTTCAAATATTAGAGTTCTCAGTGAAACGGAAGGTGGTGAGAATGAGCGGTGTTTGGACAACGAAAGACATTTTGTGTTGATGTTCTTCGTTTTTATGAAAACGTTCAATTTGAAGGATGAAACAATAAAATGAGACGATAAAAAGTGATTTGATTAGGCGAAGATCATCTATGTATATTGTAATATATGGCTTAAGTAATTCAAACAAGGTTATATAACATTATATTAGTTCACCTTCGACTTTCTACGATTAGAGAGAAATATAGAAGCATTTTTTGTTTGAATTGAGGACTATATGTACCTACACAATTTGATTGTATTAATAATAGTTACGTGTACCGTGTTCCTTGGTAATTAGATTATGCTTTTTGGATAATGCTTATACTTGTGAAAATTAGTTATTCCAAGATAACATTTAATACATAAACTACTAAATTGTATAACTTTAGGTGCTTGAAATTGATGCTAATCTTGCCTATACAACGCTCCAAAGTTACAGGAGATGTTCAAACCAAACCTTCAAACTAAAATAATTGAAGAGAAATCATCCTTCAACATGTTAAGCCATGGATGAAATACATGTTAGTGGGACTGTGAAAGCCAGTGAGGAAAAGCATCTCAAATTATAAAAAGGAGATAGAAATTACAGAGGAGTGAGTTGGTTTGTTACGGGTACCGGAAAGCTGTTGTTTTTTGTGTTTTAAAATATCCCACATCGGGTAGGCCAAGGCAGTGGGAAGCTAGAAGCAATTATAAAAGGCCAGAGCAAAGACCATACAACTCATACCTTTCTCGGCCTTTTGGCTAAGATCAAGTGTAGTATCTGTTCTTATCAGTTTAATATCTGATATGTGGGCCATTGGTCCACTTCGATATTAAATTAATTTTTTAAGGGTGAAGGCCCACCAAAGTAGCTTGCTGCTTGGGCCTTCGAGCGTCGCCTACGCGTTGCACTATTGCATGGGCCAGGCGCAGCCCATCAAGCCCAGTTTAATATTTTGAATGATAATTATCTCTTCTAACTTTGCTTCTATAAACAAACTTTTTAGTATGTGCTTTGGCTACTTGTCTTGTGAAGAAATCCCATCCATAAAGAAGTTACAATAAATGATTATTACCTCAAATTAAGTGGAATATCTAAGTTGTCTTATAACAACACCTACACAATAAAGGTTTTTTTAAAATTACTTCACAGAGTAAACATATATTTTGGTTCTGAAATGAAAACTCATTTTATTTTCCACCCTTTTGACACATACTTCAAAATGGATAACATAATGGTTACACATCTTTTCTGTTAGATGACTTAGAAAATATTTAATCAGACCAAGGAAATATCCATCTATTTCCTTTGTCGTAATCATACTAAACACTTGCAATTTACTTCAAATTGCAAACGCATTACTTCACATTATAACGTACATATAAAACAAACTCAAAACAATTGCATTTGGATGTTATTACCAATACTGTCGATGATCACCGTTGATGTACCAAATAGCAAGTATGAATAGTCCCGTTGTAACGAATGAACCCCACCCAAATATCTTGAATCACTAGTCAACTAATACCACCGTCTAATGCCACATAGACGGGACATATGTGGAGCAAAAGAAAGACACAGGGGTTCTAGACCTATTCATATTTAATAATATTTTTATTATTAGATTTCGGTCAAAGATAATAAGCCACTAACTTTCTAAACTGTTTTTTTATAAGAAATCCTCTCATATTTAACTCGATTCTAATTCAGTGTCCGGATAATTGACAAATATCAGTATATATTAAGAAGTTCTAGTGTTTTGATTTTCAAAGTTATATCTGTTGATGCTAGTACATTTGTTGGAAGAGTAAATTGAGTTTGCTTGCTTGAAGGGACTCTGGATCTGTGGTTGGAGTTTGACGCCTTATACTCAAAGTCCAAGTACGAGGTTTCACTCTTACTTCCTAATATTTTGGGTAACCGGTGATATTTATGTTTTCGTGAATTAACTTAGCTTTAGGTTGTGGCTTACTTTTTGTTTTTTTTTTGTTTTTTTTAGAAGGAAAATCAGTTTCTTGAAACCGGTTTGCCCAAAGCATCCAGTCGGATGAGGTCTTCAACGTCCTTCGATAACTCTTTTTCAGATTCCGCCGGAGTGTGGCCATGCATTGCAAGTCTGTCCGCCACTGTGTTGATTTCCTTGAATATATGTTGGGTGGTACATTGTTCAAAGCCAGAATTTATGATAGATATGTCGGATATTATCATTTTTGTTTCCCAAGGGGGTTTCCATTGCTTGTTAACTACATTAATGAGGGTCGGGTTATCACCCTCAATCTCGATTTTTGTGACCCCAATACTCGCGGCCTTTTGTAGGCCCCCCCGAAGAGCAAGAGCTTACGCTTCGAGCACAGTGCAACGGTATATCGACCATATCCGGTAACGAGTGGTATTGCGTGGTTGTTTCATATGATAAACCCGAAGGCGTATTGGCCAAAGGGGTATCTAAATGCATCAAAATTTAGTTTGCAAAAACCCTCCTTTGGCCTTTGCCAACTGATGTTTTTCTTCTTTCTCTTTGGTTTTTGTTTTATGGTGTTGTTCGAGCAAGGACACTTGTTTGCACTTTCCCACTCATTGATTTGCTTAATCGCCATTTGGTCAAGATTTTGTGGTTCCTTCTTTTGTTGAAGGCAAGTTGATTTCTTGCAATCCAGACGTTCCACCAAATCGTCACTATTTGTCTTAGTATAGATGAGTCGACATTTCCTTTGAGATCGAGGAGAATATCATTAGTTTTCATATATATCATATCATAATCTTGTAATCTCGAAGAGATGTTATTCTTATCAATATTGTTTATGGTATAGGGGCATTCAAAGAATAGATGTTTTGTACTTTCTGTATGATGATTGCGAAATTCACAACGCATCAAGACTGAAATTCTTTGTTTGTCTAATTTTGTTTTGTTGGTAATCCATCTAGGGCTAGTTTCTAAAGGAATTTTTTTTATTTTTGGCGTAATGTTGATTTCCCAAATCCAAGTTTTGTCCGTAGTGACACCCACTTTACGTTTTTGGATCATTTCTACGGCAGATTTAGTGGAGTACCACCCTTTTTCGTCCGCTGCCTAGTATAATCTGTCTCTAATATCACATTTAGGTAGATTGTATTCTTTTATTTTATCAATAATGCTATTCGGGGGAACATTGTGAAGTTGGTTTAGTCGATGGTGATTCCAATTTTTGTTCAAGATAAACGTATCTACGAGGGTAGATGGTTCTACTAATGTTTTGTCCGTTCCTAGTTTAATTAATGGTTCCTTAGTCACCCATTGATCTTTCCAAAATCTAATTGTTTTTCCGTCTCCCACCCTCCATCTAGTTTCTTTATCAAACTCTTCTCTTAGTTTGATCAACATTTTCCAATGCCAAGACGAATTATTTCTACATTCGTAATCTCATAAAAAAGTACCTTTTAAATATTTTTCTTCAATTATTCTCACCGAGATGTTGTTTGGTTCAGCCATGATTTTTTATAGCAATTTCATTTGCAAGGCTTTGTTCATATCTTCGGCCTTTCTAATTCCCGTTTCACCAAGCGATTTTGGTTTACAGATCTTGTCCCAACTGATGAGTGGGTGGAAATTAGGTCCCTTATTCCAAAAGAAATTTCTATTGATCTGATCAAGTTCGTTATGAACACTAGAAGGGAGCATGAATGCTTGCATAATGTAGCTCGGTTTTGCATTCAAGTAACAAAATACTCACGGTCCTTACTAAATACTCACGGTCCTTGTAGTGTCCTTTTTTTCCATATATCTAGGTTGGATTTATTTTGGAAAACAGATCTATGGTAGTTTATAACTTGCCCAGAAATATCACAGTAATTAGTAAGGACCGTGAGTATTTTGTTACTTGCTTCAGCCGTAGCCTTAGAAAAAATGATAATGTCATCCACAAAGGCTAAGAACGGAATTTTTTGTCCGGTCCTAGTAATAGGGAAACCTATGTCTTTCAGGTTTTCATTATAAAGTTTTTGTAGGTTTCTGGCTAGCACTTCCACACCTAGGTTGAATAGAAGCGGTGATAACGGGTCGCCTTGACGAAGTCCTCTTTGTGGGGTATATATCGTGGTCGGGGAGTAGTTTATTAACAACAAGTAGGAGACAGTTGTTGTGCAGTCATTGATCAAGCTCCTAAACTTTATTCTAAAACCAAATTTTTCTAAACTGCATTTAGGAACTGCCATTCATCTTTGTCATATGCCCTTTTCCATGTCAAGTTTTATAGCCATAAAACCATCTTTGCCTTTCTTTGATCTAATTCCATGAAATATTTCATGAGCTATAAGAACGTTGTCATGAATTGATCTTTTTTTAGTAAAAGCGCTTTGTAGGAGGTGAATAAGATTAGGAATGATCATGCTTAGTTTGTTTGCTAGAATCATGGCAAAGATTTTGTAGACCGTCGAGCGTAGGCTTATTGGTCTGTAGTGCGTTGTTGTTGTTGGGTTATCAGTTTTTGGAAGGAGGGCGATGAAAGTATGGTTAAGTTGTTTTAGGATTCTACCAGTTCTATAGAAGCTTTTCACTGCCCTAGTAACTGCGGGACCAATAATGTGCCAGTATTTCTTATAGAAACCCGCAGTAATGCCGTCAGGTCCTAATGATTTAACACTGCCAATATCAAAGATAGCATCTTTAATATCCTTTATAGAGAAAGGCCTTTCTAGTTTGTAATTTTCACTAACAGAAACTCCAGGTTGAGTGACCTCATTTGTGTTTGTAATTTGTGTTGGTCGATGTGGGATGCGGAGAAACGATTTTTGTAGTCTTTTATAAATTCTTCACTGATTTCATTTTCCTTGGATAAGATTGTACCATCACTCCTTGTCACCGAGACGATAATTTTCTTATTTCTTCTTCCAGTTGCTTTGTTATGATAAAATTTAGTGTTTTTATCTCCAAACTGAAGATTATTATTTTTAGCTCTATGCACCCAATACTTATGTTGGTATTCCAAAAGACATTCACATTTTCTAATTAATCTATTGATTTTCTTATCAATATGATTGTTGAAAGATTTAGACAGTTGACTTTGGAGAGATTCAATTTCTTCATCCACTGTTTTAAGTTGTTTATTGATGTTACCGACATTGTGACGACTCCATTTTTTTAGTTTTTATTTAAGTAGCCTTGTTTTCATCACAAGGTTAAACATGTGGGTCCCAGGGAATTGAGTTCTCTATGTTTATTTTACAAGATTCTCACAATCTGGTCTTTGCAACCACATAGATTCGAATCTAAATGGTTTATTATGGATGTTGTTATCTGTGTTTTGGATATCAATAGAAATCATATAGTGATCGGACGAGTAAACACATGGTTTCTAGAGTGAATTCTAGGGTATTCTGAAATGACCTCAATGGAAGCCATTGATCTATCTAGTTTTTTATATATGTTATTATCACCCTCTTTCTTCTTTTTCCATGTGAACTCATTTCCCTTAATTAGTTGGGAGATCAATGAGATTGCATTTCTGCGTAAAGTTTTGCAATCGTTCAAATTTATTACTCGGAGATGGCGCACCCCCTTTTTATCCGGGGGTCCCAACAATTCATTATAGTCTCCAATAATAATGACTGGTTTATTGATGATTAGAATTTCTGACATTAATAGATACCAAAAATTGTTGTTATCATATGCTCATTTGGTGGGTCATATATGAAGGCAACAAAAGTTTCAAAGGACGAACGTGTATTTATATGTTTGATAATTAGGAATCTAGTATGTGATTTAATAATCCCACTTTTTCTTCTTTTAAAAGGTACTCCATCCAAAGAAGGCACAAACCATCTGCATACCCGTTAGCGGGAATGAAATTCATTTTGTCAAAACCAGCAGTTTTCCACGTGTTTTCGTTTGGTTCTACGTTTGTTTTAGTTTTGGCCAACATAATCATCTGAATATGTTCATTCTTACAAGTGAGATTGATCTCGGTCTAGAAATTCTTTTTCTTCATTCCTCTAGAATCCCGAAAGACAATCCGCATTAGATAATTTTGGTTTTTTTGGGTGATAGAAGCCCAATGTTCCTACCTTTTGATTCCTTTGGGATGTTATATGCTTTGTTTTAATTTTTTTAGGTATCATCCTTGTATCAACCTTTTGTGTTGGTTGTTGAAACCTTGCCAAATTGTCTATAGTTATTCCTTGTTCATAGTTGATCAGATAATGTTTTTTGCTTAAAGATATCAGTAGGGATCTCCTTTCTCCACAAAACACGACTCTTTGCAACACCATTGACAAGAATCTAGAAATATGATTGAAATATAACCTTACATTTCTGTATTACTTATAGTAGTACACACATATACAATCATCTCATTATTCATGCTACCTTTCCTGTGCATTGTATTGCTCATGGTAGAGTTACTCATCATCAAGTTGTTCAAAGCAATTTCCAAGATCTTGGCGTATCCATCAGTTTTCGGCTTTTCACTGGTTTTACTCTTAGTCTGAATGACCGTATTCATTACATTTGAGATCTAGCTTTCTTTATACAGACACACCAAAGGCCTTATTCTTGTATCTGCAAAAGTACACTTCCAACCTAGTAGCAATGAATCATTTGATCTTATCCCAAAGAGCTTATTTACCTTCCATTCCAAATTCCTATGGTTAAAGCAAAATGATGTTAAGAAACTTAATGTGAAGGTATCAAGAAGATTCAAGTTCATAAATTTAGCAAAATCAAAATATAACATCAACAACGGAACAACTCCTTCGTCACCACATGTTCTAACCTTTTACTCATGTTTACCTTTCGACTCATGGTATTCAAGGACCTGGACAAAGGGCTTGTTAGCCAAAACAGTCTCATCTAGGAGACAACAACAACAACCAACCAACCATCCAAGAAGCATCAGCTCATATGGTCTCATACAAATGATTTTGTCTTTGTTCCATTCAACATTCAGAGGGTTTGGATCTAACAAACACATTCAGAGTTGGTGGTTCTAGTGGTTGTTGATGGCGAAGAATCTTCGGGTGTAGAAGCCAACAACAGTATATTTGACAAAATCCTCTGCTTCATCGGGGACTTGGAAACAGCTTCGGCCCAAGCCTAACGGAGGCGAACAATATAACTAAGTAGTTGCCCCAAATGTTAGGATACCAATGATTTTTTTTATGATGAAACTCCTAATTTGTTGCAAGTTCATTCATGTTGTATCCAGACATACCAGAATTTTCTGGTCTGAAAGTTCATACCAAAAAATTATGGTATGAGTTTTTTGGTACGACATACTAGAAAATTATGGTATGAGTTTTTTGGTATGAATTTTCATACGAGAAAATTCTGGTATGAGTTTTCTTGCATGAATTTCATACCAGAAAACTCATACCAGAATTTTCTGGTATGAAAAAAATTCTGGTGAATAAATTCTGGTATGAAAAAACTTTTGGTATGTTAATTATAGAAAATTAAAAATTTAAAAAAAATAATAAAAAAGGCAAAAAAATAAAAAAAAGCCGAAAGAATTTGGCCTACTAGGTTGTTTTTTATTCTTGTTAAAGAAACTATACCCCATATTTTTTTACCACTTTCATTTAATGGTAGGTAAAACTAATTAACGCTTCTAGTAAAAAAAGAATTTTTGTTATTTGTTATTTTTATTTACGTGTAAGTTTTAATTTTTAATTACTGAATTTGTTTTTTATTTTATTTTATTTTTTGTCTTTTTATTTTCTTTATTATTTTTTTTATTTTCTGGAATAAATTTATAATACCAGAAATTTTATCATAACAGAAATGTAACCGAACCAGAAATTTCTCATACCAGAAATTTATCATACCAGAAATTTTTTTATACCAGAACTTTAATCATACCAGAAATTTTATTATACTAGAAATTTTATCATACCAGAAATTTTATCATACCAGAAATTTTATCATACCATAAGTTTTTTTTTTTTGTCTTTTTTTATTTTTTATAATTTTCTTGTGTGAGTTTCTGGTATGAAATTCATACCAGATTTTTTTTGTTTTCTTTTTGTCTTTTTTTTTTTTATTTTTTATAATTTACATACCGAAAATTCACATACCGAATTCACATACAAGAAGTTAAAAAAATATAAAATAAAAAAATTCAGCATTGACACCATTGGTACTATTGTCTTCTTCTTGCTTCTTCTGGTCTTTTTTGACACCATTGGTCACAAATATCATATCAGTAGAGACTCAAACACAGTTTTGGCACTACTCTATGCTCAACACGCTTGAACTTATCATTTGACAAAACCTACACCACAAATTCAGGATTATCATTTATCATTCAAACACAATTAATTAACATGATGAAGAAAATTTGACAGAAGCTACACTGATAGCATGAATTATAGTCTATATTTTGGGACTTGTTTAGATGTTTTATCTTCAATAATCTGCATGTTTGAATGTATATTATGTGATTATATTGTCATTTCATCTACCTTTGCGGGAATCGAGGTCTACACCAAGTTTCATTGTAATCGTAGGTAAAATGGCACGTTTTGCATCAAAATGGAGCTAAGGAGCAAAGGAGTCATTGGAGCTACATTTAGGAGCTTAAAAGAAAACTCAGGAAAAATGGAATTAACAAAGAAGATTTACTTTGGACCAGATTTGAGAGATTTCACCTTCAGCTGAGAGTCACCTCAGTTGACCACAGAGTCACTCGACCGAGGTGATTTAGAGGAGCGCCCCGACCGAGGCAAATACCCTGATGCGGCGAGATATATTTTATTTGGCTGAGATCTTTTATATTTGGAAAGAGAGATCTTATATTTTTGGGCTGGATTTTTGGAAGGAAGATCATATATTTGGAAGATCTATTTTTGAGATATGAATATATTTTATTAGAAAATTATCTTTTTAAGATATTTTATCTTTGGAAGATAATTCTCCTAGATAAAGGGTTGGGTTTTCTACAATTCACCCATCGTCGGATCATCGGATCTTCGGATCATCGAATTCTTAGAGGCTGAGAGCAATTAAGCGATTTTTTCGGAGCTTTGAAGCAAGGAAGGAAGATTGAAGATTAATCAAGGAAGGATTGATAGTTCGAATATAGCTTTTGAGGGGATTTGTAAGACTTTCTTAGATTCCCTTTTGTTTGATTGTCTTGTTGGATTTGTAATCCAAGGAACGCTTATTTGTTTGATATTTGATTCAGTTATTGAAGCCTTGTTCTTAAGGTTTTTGTATTCAAATATTCATTCTCTTCCCATATATTTGATTATTGCTTTCATGGTGATGAGTGGCTAATTTCCTTGTGCGATTCTAGGGTGATTGGCTGAAAGTTGTTGGAAAAACAATGATAGAATAATCTTAATCCCAGTAGAACCCTGAAAGCTCGAGTCTTTATCCTTAACCCTAGAACATCTCGTTCAGTCGATGAACATCTCGGCCGGGGTGGAACTTGACTAACCGAGGTGACCCTTTTTGATCCGAAACTGAGAGTTAAGTGTTAGAGTTTGCCAAATCCTATTCTTATTACACCTTTCCTGGTTCAATGCAAGCTTAGGATGAGACTTACCCGGTAATTCCTTTGTTTGTTTACCCAAGATCATAAGTATAGGTAATAAAGGTTTATCCTTTATTGGGGTTTGAGTGTGCCTTCATTCCATCTTTGTGAGTTAGCCTGAAACTTACCCGGTAAAGGTTGATTTTATTCCCTTAGTTGGTGTGTTGGTTTGAGATTATGATTCATTTCCTTAGTACCTTGAGACTTACCCGGTAATAGGTTCTTTGGCTTGGGATAGTGAGTAGTGAGACTTAACCGGTGATCTATTCCACTTTAGTAACATCTTCCCTTTGAAAAACCTCAGCTTTGTCCGCTTATCTTGAGATCTTGAGTTGAAACTACAACTGGATGTTTTAATCCCTAGAATTTGCATATCCCCTTTAATTGACCTTATTATCATCTTTGATTGCTTTAATCGCTTTTGTGGTTATTAGTTGCATTGACAACCTATACTTTCTTTGTTTCACCTAAGTCCCTGAGATCGACACCCCGGAATTCTTGCTTTTACTATAATTGACCTGTACACTGCGGGTTCGCATCCTTGTTTTAAGCATACTTCTTGGGTTATAAATTTAAAGCTTGCACACACCATTTGGAGCGAACATACACCACTACATTCCTACCTCTTGTTAAAAATCTCTCCATCTACGCGTGAAGCTGCGTCGCCTCCACGCCCAACCGCCCCCGAAAACCCTGACCCCCAAAATCTTTCGATCTATTATGTCCTTGAATAACCCAAATCTCTAGCACCCAATTCCCTTCGATCCAATCTGGATTTGAATGTAACACCCCAAGTTCTAGAAACTCGAAGCGCTACGGGCTAGGACCACACAATGGGTCCCGACCCTCAGAGTAGCAACAACAAACGGATCTTACAACAAGGTACAGACGAATGAAAACCAAAACTCAATATAAAACCAAAGGTTTGAACAAGACAAAGCGGAAAAGACTCGCAACCGAGTTCCAAACAAAAGGGAAACAACAAAAGAAACATACACCCGATCTCGTCCTAAAATGTACGGGAACTCCGGATGACCACACCATCCGGATCACTCAGCAGCATCCTGAACTGCGGAACATCTACAACGACGGTATAAACCGTTAGCTAACATTCTAGGTATAAGCAAGAGCGTAAGGGCACAAACACACATAAGGTAACATAAACATATAGCATGCTTGCACTCAACCGGTTATTTATCATTCATTAAGGTTATCCATTACTAATTCAACTTCTTTTGTCACACGAGAATCCTTTCAAAACTCGTCTCCGTATCCGTCTACCAATAGGAATAGATCAGTACTATCCGTTATCTACGGGTCTGGGTTGCAAGAGCACATTCTAGTCTCCTGAAGAACTAGACAAGTGGCCACCGCCCGGTTATAATACACTTGGGCCAGTTAAGGGTAATAAAGGGTGAATCCTATTCCGGTTATCCGTTATAACATGAATAAACAACACAAACAAGCCAATACAATCCAACTAATACGCGGAATGAAGCTAAGTAAGTCCAAGGGACTTACCTCACTCGAAGGTAATTCAAAGCTCAACAACAACTCAGGAATAGCTCAGGAACAACTCCGTTTCCCTCAGGAAAGGAGCAAGGGAAAGCCTGTTCACACAAGCATCACGAATCAGGAACGAAACGGTTGCTAGAAGTCTATAACTTCTAGTATCAAAGATCTCTAAGAGATCCACACATGCTAAGGGCTCAACCCTAGTCTTACAGCAACTCAGGGAACAAGGAACAACCATAAGAAACCAAGAACGGAACGAGGAAAGGAAGGAAGCAACTCACCAAAGACGGGAGTTAATATAGAGGAAACCGGAGGGGCGGCTAGACGAGGCGCAAGGACGGATGGCCGCAGGCGCAGGTAAGTGCAGGCGCGGGGCGGTTTGTAGTGCATACGCATTGTCGACTCCTTCGACAACAAGGAACGCAGCAAGGGCCCAAGCTTGCTCTTCTCAAAGTACAACCACGTCACAACTCAACCAAGGGAGCCTGTGAACATCAAGGAATCAACGGAACGCTCCCCAAGAATCAAGGATCAAACTTAATTCTTGGAGAAGAAGAAAAGGGAAGAACGAAGAAGAAACGAAACAGAAGGAGAAGGCATGCAGCAACTATAAGAACGTGATGAAGACACCAGAAGAGATAAACTTACACGTTCAGCAAGGTCGCAGGAAGCAAGGGTAAGGCTGCAGCTCTTAGGGTTGAAGACGATAGCAAGGAACGGGAAAAAGGAGAGAAAGAAAAGAATATATAGGGACGGGTTGGAAAAATAGACGAAAAGGTGTATAGGGTTTAGAAAGAAGATCAGGAAACCGGTCCATAGGATAGAATATTGAATATTCTATCTATGGAAGGAAGATAAAAAGAACGGAAGAAAGATCGGGCATGATGTGGCATCATCCGCAGGGGCGGCTTTCTTCACCGCAGGGGTTGTGAAGGCAAAACTGGGGTCTTACATCAGATCCCCCTAAAAAGAAGTTTCGTCCTGAAACTTGCAAAAGCCCAACGATCACAACAACACACAAAACTCATATATTCCCACTTGGGGCATGTAACTCAAAACGTCACACAGAAGCGTACACAACGCAACAAAGGAAAAACTGAAACGACGACCACGCTAAAGGTGCAACCAGCCCAGCGTAAAACTCCGGATAGTTCCTCTGGATACTATGCTCTGTCTCCCAAGTCGCCTCATCGACTCCTCCCATCGACCACTGAATCTTCATCATCGGGATGTCCTTCGAACGCAAGCGTCTCGTATTACGCTCTAAGACAGCCACCGGGTGCTCTATGAACGTGTGGTCTGGCTCGATCAGTAGATCTTCATGAATGACAATGTGTCTTGGGTCCAGTATGTACTCCCGTAGCTGAGAGACATGAAAAACTGGGTGAACACCATCGAGTCTCGGTGGCAAGACAAGTCGGTAGGCTGCCTCTCCCACTCGCTCTAGAATCTCGAAGGGTCCGACGTATCTGGGGCTCAGTTTCCCCTTGACACCGAAACGTCGGACGCCTCGTGTCGGGGATACTCTCAATCAAACCTTAGCTCCAACTCTGAACTCCAGAGGTCTGCGCCTCTTATTTGCATAGGATTTCTGTCGAATTTGCGCTGCTAACATCCGCTCGCGGATCACTGCTACACGAGCCATGTCATCTTGTATCTACTGAGGTGCTACTCCGCTAGCACTACTCGCCTCATCCCAACACAACGGTGTACGGCATCTCCGCCCGTATAAAGCCTCATAAGGAGCCATCTTGATCGATGCGTGTCAACTGTTGTTGTACGAAAACTCCACTAAGGGATAGGTGTTCTGGTCAGACATGTCCCTAGTCTAACACGCAGTTTCTCAACATGTCCTCCGAAGTCTGGATGGTCCGCTCAGACTGACCATCAGTTTGAGGATGATAAGTAGTCGTGAACTGTAGACTCGTACTTAGGGCGGCATGAACTTGCTGCCAGAACCTCGATGTGAGCCATCCGTCTCTGTCGGAGACTAAAGTCCTAGGTACTCCATGAAGTCTCACTATCTGTCTCGTGAACTCCTCTGCCAATCGACTCCTCGGTCACATTTCATTCATCGGAATGAAACGTGCGGTCTTCGTCAGTCGATCTACTATGACCCAGATAGCATCAAAGCCTCGACTCGGTCTCAAACCGGTAACGAAATCCATAGATATATCCTCCCACTTCCACCGAGGAAGGAGAAGTGGGTGTAGCTCGCCTCCTGGTCTATGATGCTCGATCTTGAACTGTTGGCAGATCGCACACTGAGCTACATATCTCATGACGTCTGACTTCAGACCTCCCCACCAGAAAGAGCGTCTAATATCCTGATACATCTTACTCGCACCAGGGTGTACTGAGTAAGGTGAAGGATGAGCCTCCTGAAGGATCTTCTGTCTCAACTCTCGATCTGAAGGCAGACAAACACGCTCCTGACATGTCAGAACTCCATCAACACCAACTGCAAGTTGCGGCACCTCTCCTCGAGACATCCGGTCTCGGATATGTTTCAAGGCTGGGCAACTCTCCTTCTTCTGTTGAATTTTGGCCAACAGATCAGGTACTATCTCCAAGGTGGATACGCAACTGTCGGAATTCGGGAAGTGGATATCCATCTCTAGCCATGCCAAATCTCCTTGTAACTGTGGTTGAGCTGTCAGCCTAGCAATCGCCATCTCTCGGGGAGTCTTCCTACTGAGTGCATCTGCTACCACATTAGCTTTCCCCGAGTGGTATAAGATCTCAAGGTCAAAATCCTTGATCAACTCCAACCATCTCTGCTGGCAGTTATTCAACTCCCGCTGAGTGAATATGTACTTCAGACTCTTGTGATCTGTGAATATCTGACACGTAGCTCCGTACAGATAATGCCTCCAAATCTTCAAAGCGTGAACCACAACAGCCAACTCCAAGTCATCGGTAGGGTAATTCTCCTCGTCTGTCTTCAGCTGTCTAGACGCGTAAGCAATTACCTTACCCCTCTGCATCAAAACACATCCCAAGCCCAGTTTGGATGCGTCGTTGTAAACCACGAAGTCCTCAATGCCCTCTGGCTGAGCTAGAATAGGAGTAGAGGTCAATCTCTTCTTCAGCTCCTCGAAGCTTTGCAAGCACGACTCGGACCATACGAACCTAGTAGACTTCCTTAGAAAGGAAGTGAGCGGTCGGGCGATAGCTGAAAAGCCCTCAACAAAACTCCGGTAGTAGCCTGCCAATCCTAAGAAGCTCCGTACCTCCTTGACGTTCTTAGGTGGTGGCCAACATGCTACTGACTCGATCTTCGCCGGATCTACCTTGATTCCTTCAGCTGAAATAATGTGACCAAGGAAATCTACCTCGGACATCCAAAACTCGCACTTAGAGAGCTTGGCGTAAAACTCTCTGTCCTGTAAGACCTGAAGATCAATCCCCAAGTGTCCAACGTGCTCCTCTTTACTGCGAGAGTAAACCAGAATGTCATCGATGAAGACAACTATAATCTTGTCTAGGAAGTCGATGAAGATGATTTTCATCAACTCCATGAAGATTGCGGGCGCGTTCGTAACCCCGAATGACATCACTACAAACTCGTAGTGTCCATATCTGGTCCGAAATGCCGTCTTAGCTGCTCTCTCACCCTCAGCTGGTGATATCCAGATCTCAGATCGATCCTCGAAAACACTGAAGCTCTATGCAGCTGAACCGTCTTTCTTCCCGACGAAGAGAACTGCTGCACCCCAAGGAGATACACTAGGGAAGATGAAGCCCTTCTTTGCTAACTCCTCGAGCTGCTTCTTCAACTCAAGCATCTCGATAGGCGTCATACGATAAGGAGCTTTAGAGACCGGTCTCGTACCGGGTTTTAGTTCAATGCCGAAGTCTACACTCCTTTGTGGAGGTAAACCTGATGACTCTCCAAAGACGTCAGCAAACTCGCATGCTACTGGAATCTCCTCCAAAGCCGGACTCGTACTATCCTTCATGGCATAACACCAAAAAGCCTCGCAACCCTGACTGATAAGTCTTGTAGCTCGTATTGCACTGATGACTGTACCAGTCTTCCCGAGATCCCATCCTCGGAAGATCTCAACATGGCCCGCCTCTGTAGTTACTGTCACAGTCCTCCTTCCGATGTCCAGAATTGCTCGATGTCGATCCATCCAATCCATACCCAGAATAACTTCTTCACGTACTAAGTACATGACGAAGAAGTTAGCTGACCAATCGCGACCTCCCAATCGAATAGGGCAATCGCGAACCTCTCGAGTACCTCGAATCTTACCTCTATCGGGTAATCCTATAATATGAATGGTACCTATAGCTGATGGCATTGTTGGCTCTACAATACTCCTCAACTCATACACTCTAGTTGATGCATGTCTGGTGTCTGCAGATCCACCAACACGTCCTCTACCTCTCCCCTATCCCGGAGTGGACGTTGAGGAGCGGTAGAACCAGGAACTCGCTGCTGCTGCTGGTACTGCGATCTCTGTCCTCCTCCAGCAACACTGGTAGGTGAAGAACCCTGTTGAGATAACGCATTGCCCTGATGGCAAAACGGAGCTCTGTGTCCGGGCTTGCCATAAGAAAAGCAAGTCACTGCTGGTTTCTTGCAATCAACTCGGATGTGTCCAGCTACTCCATATTTATTACACTGCCGTCCTCTGTCAAAACTCTGCTGGAAACCAGAACGTCCCGGCGTCTGACTACGTCCAAACTCAGTTGCTCCAGCTCCAGCACTGGTTGATCTCGTCTTCTATCTCTTCTCATGACCTCCTGTCTGAGAAGCTCTCCTCTGACCCGGTCGGTCTCTCTCATACGCAGAAGCTCTATCCTGATAGTCCGTTAGAGACTCACAACGGAAACCAGTAAGATAAGAGCGTGTCGACTCTCTCAACCTCCGAGAGAAAAGATAAACATGTTGATCCTCAAGTGGTGCAGATGGACCTAGCAGCGCCAACTCATCCTGAAACTTGATGATGATCTCAACAATAGGCAAATCCTCAAATCCAGCCTCAAGGAAATCCTGAAGACGGTCTCTCCTCATAGCTGCAGGGCAGTAGTGATCTCTGGTCACTGTCTTCATCTGCTCATAACTGGTGACCTTACTACGAATAGTCCTCCACCAAGAATGAGCCTGATCGTTAAGCAGCATATGTGCTATGTTGACTCCACATCCCTCATGGCATCCGATAGCCTCCATACCAGAATCCACCTGTCCTAACCACTGCTCCACCTCCAAGCCAATCTTTCCCATAAAGAGGGGAACCTTCAGCTGGTCGAAAGCCTTCAACCAACTGTCGGGCTTTGGCTCCTTTGCCTTAGTCAGCACTCTAACAACCTCATCAACTCTAGCAGGCAGAGCAACAACCTGTGTTACTCCAGTCCTGATAGCCTCCTCAACTCCAAGCCAGTCTTTCCCATGAGAGTCTTCAATGAAGCCTTACTAGCTAAACAAAGGATGGAGATTATTAAACATTGAAAGCTCGATGATGCACAAAGTCCTAAAAAACAAATGCATTCAAAGAATGCAATTTTACGCAGCAATACTTGGCTCCAAATGCAACTTCTCAGGGAAAAGTATTTAGGGGTCACTGTTACTACTTTTGGAGGGTATTGGGTGGAGAGTTGGGGTAGGGGACTCTATCAACATTTGGGATGACGCATGGATTGTATCCATGGAGGGAAAGGAGATGAGAAAACCATGTATGATGGCGTCTACTCATACTCTCTCAAAGGTGCATCAACTTTTGCCTCCGTGGGTGTTGGCCGGAAACTGGCGGTTCCGGCCATATTGCATGAACAGTTCTCAGTGGAGGATGCATCCTTAATCTAGACTATGCTCGTTAGTGAGAGGAGACTAATGGACGAATTCTAGTGGTGGTCAAATGCCGACGGCGAGTTCACTGTTAGGAGTGCTTATAAACCGAGGCAGTGTGGCGATATTGCAAACCAACCTGATTTGGTACATGGAAACACGATGAATACTTTTTGACTGATCAAAAGAGATTTGTTAACACCAAAGGTCATGGCGTTCGTTTGACGCTTTTCATCTGAGTCACTAGCAATTAAAACAAAACTTCTAAAGAAGCACGTAGTCCAGAATACAACTGGTGATGGATTCACTGAGTTTTCCGATTCCGTCACCCATGCAATCATCTTATGCCAACAAAGCCGAGAGGTTTGGGCAGGCTCTTTGAATACGCAATGTCCTTGCCATGTTCCCCCAAGACATTATCAATGGGTTTTTCTCAACCTGGGATACCGATACACTTGCTGATTTTATTATTAGAGCTGGATTCCGTGGAGTAGCAAAAACACAAGATTCTTTTTTATGATGAATCTGTAAATGTACCATTACGAAGAGTGGGCTTCTTGAGGGTTGTTATGACCATGCTAGACGTGATAATTTAGTGCCACTGAACGTTGCTACGAATGCGGGACTCTCACAATTGTATGCACCAACTTCCTCTCATATCAAAGCAAATGTCGATGCAACCTTTGTTGGGACTACTGGGATGTGAACATTATTGTGGTTTTCAGGGATCACCGTAGAGCTATCTTAGACGGTAAGGTTGTGGCTCACTCGGGACGGTGGCCCGCCTCGTGTGAAGCTGCAGTAATCTAGCTTCGTATTGAGGAAGCGCTCATAAGGCCACAATCTTGAACTAGAGACATACCCGTATTCGGTTGCCTCAGCTTTCTCATCATCGACAATTCACCGTAACCATGCAGGTTTAATCATTGAGGATGTTAGAATTCTCAACTGTCCGTTTACTTCTTTTATTATGTGTCATATTCCATGTGTGCCAAACTTTGTTACCGATCACTTAGCAAAGCTCGGACCACAAGTTTGAATTGTTTGTCTTTTGGTGTTAAATGTTAGGTATCCCGTGTTTCCTTGCATGATATTGAATAGTTATATCTGTTCCACTTTAAAAAAAAATTATGAAAATATCGTTATATATGTTCCACTTGAAAAATTTTTTTACAAAAATATGAAAAGAAATAAAATAATTTACAATAAATAAAATTACAGTATCTCAAAAGGTGAAAATAAAATGTTGTATTATGATTTACTTAAAATTTGTTTAATGAAGTTTGTAAATAAAATAATTTGATGAACCGGTTTTAATTGTAACTAAATAATTATAAAGTTTAGTGACTTAATATCTTTGGTGCAGTTAACTTTAAAACGAAATTAATTAAATTTTATATTAGAAAAAAGATGTACTATTGAGTTCATAAATATAAAGACGCGGTCCTAAACCGCTTGTTTTTCTTACGTTATATAAATTACAATGTTTTTACTTTATATACTTCTAAACTTTTAAAATACATTTTTTAACATTTTAAATTAAATATAAAATAAAAACAAAATTAAATCCATAAAATAATTTATTAAATCAAATAATCGATCTCACGGCATTTTTTATGGAGGCGTGTAATATTGGTAAATATGTTGCAGGTTGTTTTTATAAATACTTTGGTTTTTTTCGTAAAAAAAAATTTTTGGGCATGTCCGATTATCCTATCCAATAATATTATAAATATCCGATTCATTAGTACCTGGCATTCGCTGGATCGAATATCCGACCATCCGATCCGAGTAATAGTTACTGGATTAGTCAGATATATCCGATCCAACTTTATTCTCAAAATCCTGATTTGTATCCGAAATATCCTTCCATGTCGGACTCATATCATCAATTAAGGATATTTCTTATTTGGATTTTTCGGATTGGATCTTCGGATTATTAGATCGGATAATCCGAAGATCAATGGGTGACTAAGGAACCATTAATTAAACTAGGAACGGACAAAACATTAGTAGAACCATCTACCCTCGTAGATACGTTTATCTTGAACAAAAATTGGAATCACCATCGACTAAACCAACTTCACAATGTTCCCCCGAATAGCATTATTGATAAAATAAAAGAATACAATCTACCTAAATGTGATATTAGAGACAGATTATACTAGGCAGCGGACGAAAAAGGGTGGTACTCCACTAAATCTGCCGTAGAAATGATCCAAAAACGTAAAGTGGGTGTCACTACGGACAAAACTTGGATTTGGGAAATCAACATTACGCCAAAAATAAAAAAAATTCCTTTAGAAACTGGCCCTAGATGGATTACCAACAAAACAAAATTAGACAAACAAAGAATTTCAGTCTTGATGCGTTGTGAATTTCGCAATCATCATACAGAAAGTACAAAACATCTATTCTTTGAATGCCCCTATACCATAAACAATATTGATAACAATAACATCTCTTCGAGATTACAAGATTATGATATGATATATATGAAAACTAATGATATTCTCCTCGATCTCAAAGGAAATGTCGACTCATCTATACTAAGACAAATAGTGACGATTTGGTGGAACGTCTGGATTGCAAGAAATCAACTTGCCTTCAACAAAAGAAGGAACCACAAAATCTTGACCAAATGGCGATTAAGCAAATCAATGAGTGGGAAAGTGCAAACAAGTGTCCTTGCTCGAACAACACCATAAAACAAAAACCAAAGAGAAAGAAGAAAAACATCAGTTGGCAAAGGCCAAAGGAGGGTTTTTGCAAACTAAATTTTGATGCATTTAGATACCCCTTTGGCCAATACGCCTTCGGGTTTATCATATGAAACAACCACGCAATACCACTCGTTACCGGATATGGTCGATATACCGTTGCACTGTGCTCGAAGCGTAAGCTCTTGCTCTTCGGGGGGGCCTACAAAAGGCCGCGAGTATTGGGGTCACAAAAATCGAGATTGAGGGTGATAACCCGACCCTCATTAATGTAGTTAACAAGCAATGGAAACCCCCTTGGGAAACAAAAATGATAATATCCGACATATCTATCATAAATTCTGGCTTTGAACAATGTACCACCCAACATATATTCAAGGAAATCAACACAGTGGCGGACAGACTTGCAATGCATGGCCACACTCCGGCGGAATCTGAAAAAGAGTTATCGAAGGACGTTGAAGACCTCATCCGACTGGATGCTTTGGGCAAACCGGTTTCAAGAAACTGATTTTCCTTCTAAAAAAAACAAAAAAAAAACAAAAAGTAAGCCACAACCTAAAGCTAAGTTAATTCACGAAAACATAAATATCACCGGTTACCCAAAATATTAGGAAGTAAGAGTGAAACCTCGTACTTGGACTTTGAGTATAAGGCGTCAAACTCCAACCACAGATCCAGAGTCCCTTCAAGCAAGCAAACTCAATTTACTCTTCCAACAAATGTACTAGCATCAACAGATATAACTTTGAAAATCAAAACACTAGAACTTCTTAATATATACTGATATTTGTCAATTATCCGGACACTGAATTAGAATCGAGTTAAATATGAGAGGATTTCTTATAAAAAAACAGTTTAGAAAGTTAGTGGCTTATTATCTTTGACCGAAATCTAATAATAAAAATATTATTAAATATGAATAGGTCTAGAACCCCTGTGTCTTTCTTTTGCTCCACATATGTCCCGTCTATGTGGCATTAGACGGTGGTATTAGTTGACTAGTGATTCAAGATATTTGGGTGGGGTTCATTCGTTACAACGGGACTATTCATACTTGCTATTTGGTACATCAACGGTGATCATCGACAGTATTGGTAATAACATCCAAATGCAATTGTTTTGAGTTTGTTTTATATGTACGTTATAATGTGAAGTAATGCGTTTGCAATTTGAAGTAAATTGCAAGTGTTTAGTATGATTACGACAAAGGAAATAGATGGATATTTCCTTGGTCTGATTAAATATTTTCTAAGTCATCTAACAGAAAAGATGTGTAACCATTATGTTATCCATTTTGAAGTATGTGTCAAAAGGGTGGAAAATAAAATGAGTTTTCATTTCAGAACCAAAATATATGTTTACTCTGTGAAGTAATTTTAAAAAAACCTTTATTGTGTAGGTGTTGTTATAAGACAACTTAGATATTCCACTTAATTTGAGGTAATAATCATTTATTGTAACTTCTTTATGGATGGGATTTCTTCACAAGACAAGTAGCCAAAGCACATACTAAAAAGTTTGTTTATAGAAGCAAAGTTAGAAGAGATAATTATCATTCAAAATATTAAACTGGGCTTGATGGGCTGCGCCTGGCCCATGCAATAGTGCAACGCGTAGGCGACGCTCGAAGGCCCAAGCAGCAAGCTACTTTGGTGGGCCTTCACCCTTAAAAAATTAATTTAATATCGAAGTGGACCAATGGCCCACATATCAGATATTAAACTGATAAGAACAGATACTACACTTGATCTTAGCCAAAAGGCCGAGAAAGGTATGAGTTGTATGGTCTTTGCTCTGGCCTTTTATAATTGCTTCTAGCTTCCCACTGCCTTGGCCTACCCGATGTGGGATATTTTAAAACACAAAAAACAACAGCTTTCCGGTACCCGTAACAAACCAACTCACTCCTCTGTAATTTCTATCTCCTTTTTATAATTTGAGATGCTTTTCCTCACTGGCTTTCACAGTCCCACTAACATGTATTTCATCCATGGCTTAACATGTTGAAGGATGATTTCTCTTCAATTATTTTAGTTTGAAGGTTTGGTTTGAACATCTCCTGTAACTTTGGAGCGTTGTATAGGCAAGATTAGCATCAATTTCAAGCACCTAAAGTTATACAATTTAGTAGTTTATGTATTAAATGTTATCTTGGAATAACTAATTTTCACAAGTATAAGCATTATCCAAAAAGCATAATCTAATTACCAAGGAACACGGTACACGTAACTATTATTAATACAATCAAATTGTGTAGGTACATATAGTCCTCAATTCAAACAAAAAATGCTTCTATATTTCTCTCTAATCGTAGAAAGTCGAAGGTGAACTAATATAATGTTATATAACCTTGTTTGAATTACTTAAGCCATATATTACAATATACATAGATGATCTTCGCCTAATCAAATCACTTTTTATCGTCTCATTTTATTGTTTCATCCTTCAAATTGAACGTTTTCATAAAAACGAAGAACATCAACACAAAATGTCTTTCGTTGTCCAAACACCGCTCATTCTCACCACCTTCCGTTTCACTGAGAACTCTAATATTTGAAAGTTGATGCTTTTACTACTACGTCATTCCTCTTCTTAATCCCATACCTGCGCTTATGTTTAAAGGTTATGCTTTTGAGATTTGTGTATTCTTTTAACAAAATGTTGCACTAACATATAAAGTGTTACATCGATCTACGTTAATGTATTTTGTATGCTTCAAGATACACAAAGAGCGGCAAGAAGGCAATCATCTCTTTCAGTTTTACGCGTTTGGACTGTGGCTTACGTCCATGTCCGAGGTCCGTTTCGAATTAATACATTCACATATTATATCATTTGTAAGTTTAAAAACATATTATATTTCACGTTGATATAAAATGGTTAATATATAAGATTGATTTTTTGTTTACTTTATTTATTTGGTTTTAGAATGTAATTCTTAGATCCACAAAAAGAAGGGATATGTTCAACAACTAGTACCAAATTGGAAACTAATCTAAATTTTAACGATAGAGGAAATTGAAGTTTATTGGGTAGCGGAATAGTTAATTTAACAAGCATCTATTTCCATGCTTGGGTCTTTTTATGCCTCGAATTGCCTTCCTTGTTAAACCATTATTTGTTAGTTTGCTTTGGTGATTGGTTTGTTCCTTGACGGTTGCTTTATGTATTGCTTTCGAATATCCTTATTTTCTCAAAATGGATAAATTAAAATTGTCTGTCTTCATGGACGCTTCAAATAGTCAAATTGGACACACTTGGCGAGAAGCATCAAATATGAAGATTATTGAAGTCAAGTATGAATATTATTGGTAGACGGAATTGAAGTTGATTGGGTAGTTGAAATAGCTAATCAAAAAAGAGCTTTTTTTTAAAGAGTTGTGGTGTTTGGAAGAATGAAGTTTTATATAACTAATTTTAGGAGTGACTAACATATCAAACTGACCTGTATACACATATAAGAATTTGTAGGTGAGCCACGATTCGGATCAGACCGAATATCTCATATCTTTTGTCACGTCGGGTCAAATAAGTATTAGTAGATATTTTAGTTTATGTCAATTTTAAATTACGTATCTGAATATGACTTTAGCCGGATCGGATAATATTAGCTAATGTCCGAATTATCCCTTTGACCCGGACCCTAAAAGTTAACATCCAAGTATGATTTTCCAATTTGGTTTTTTAAAACAAAAACAAATTAATTCAAAGTGAAATAACATAATTAAAATAAAATTGTATAAAGTTTTATATTACTTTCTATTTAATTTAAAATGTCGGATACATGGATATCAACGGATATCCAAATATCCACGGGTATCCGGTATATGTATATCCGAATATGAACTAGTATCAGATATATGTGGATATCTGAATATATGAGATCAATTTTTATCTGGCCGTTTTTTTAAAGAGTGTGATTTTTTTCAAACTAGTGTATTATTCGCACCTTGTGCGGGTTCTGAATAATATTGGATTAGATATAATAATATGATATTGTTTATATATTTAAATTCATGTATAAATGTAATCATGAAAGGTATAATTATTCATTAATATTGATGAAAAACATAACAAAAAATTAGATGATATTTGTAGGTCGGAGAAGTGGAGACAAAACATTCTACAAATAAATATCATTATAGAGTCAAACTATTTTTGTTATATTAAGAGAATTTAATTTCCGACATCCCAGGCGTTCAAATAAACAACCATTAATTTGCACTATTATTAGTTCTCAGTTACTAATAATTTTTAATAAAAACAAAAATATAAATTTGGATGATAAAAAAGTTGATTAGATTTACGGCGGCTAAAAGAATTTCGAAAATCAAAATTAATGATTCCAAGCTGTAAATATTACTTACATTATTTTAGGGTAAATGAAAATATCGTTTTTTAGTTACGGATGATAATAATTTTAAGAACATCATTATATATATGTATATAATTGGATAATTTAAAACTTAATTAAGGTTTCGGAGGCTAAAAGAATTTAAAAATATGAATTACCGATAAATTGTAGGGTTAATAAAGATTGCTACGAAAGCTTGATGATTGGTATGAAAGGCCACCTACTAACACATGATTATAGTAAAAAAAATTCAAATTAAAATCAAGCAGTAAAATAAACAAACGAAAAAAATAACAAAAAAAAAAAGGAAATATAGTTGGTTGCATCATTAGCTCTTCTTGGAACGTCTTCAACTTATTCCTCCCAGTTTTTTTTTTGATACAAAGTTAAACAATTAGAAGGATCAATTTCTAGAAATCAATCGGCCTAAAGCATCCTTAAGGATGAGGTCTTGGACATCTTCGGGAATCGCATTGACGTCCAACTTGACCAAGTGTCCGTGCATTGCAAACTTGTCCGCAACCGTGTTGACTTCCCTGTAGATATGTTGTATCTTGGAGTATGAGAATCTTTAGATAAAGTAAGAAATATCATTGATAATCATGTCCAGCTCCCACGGCAGCTTCCAAATTCGATTAATCGAATTGATTAGAAGCAAATTTTCTCCTTCAATTTCGATAGATGGAAAACCATTCTCTTTTGCCTTTTGTAGGCACATTCGTAAAGCAATTGTCTATGCTTCCAAAACAGATTTCGCGTTACATGCACCGTTTTCTGTAGATATTATATTTCACGTTGATATAAAATGGTTAATATATAAGATTGATTTTTTGTTTGATTTATTTATTTGGTTTTAGAATGAAATTCTTAGATCCACAAAAAGAAGGGATATGTCCAACAACTAGTACCAAATTGGAAACTAATCTAAATTTTAACATAGAGGAAATTAAAGTTTATTGGGTAGCGGAATAGTTAATTTAACAAGCATCTATTTCCATGCTTGGGTCTTTTTATGCCTCGAATTGCCTTCCTTGTTAAACCATTATTTGTTATTTTGCTTGACGGTTGCTTTATGTGCCGCTTTATCGATATCTCAAGTCATCATATCATGGTTTCTATTGCTTCAAATCTCTTTATTTTCTCAAAATGGATAAATTGAAATTGTCTGTCTTCATGGGCGCTTCAAATAGTCAAATTGGACACACTTGACGAGAAGCATCAAATATGAAGATTATTGAAGTCAAGTATGAATATTATTGGTAGACGAAATTGAAGTTGATAGGGTAGTTGAAATAGTTAATCAAACGAGTTTTTTTTTAAGAGTTATGGTGTTTGGAAGAATGAAGTTTTATATAACTAATTTTATACACATATAGGAATTTGTAGGTGAGCCACGATTCGTATCAGACCGAATATCTGACATCTTTTGTCACGTCGGATCAAATAAATATTAGTTGACATCTCGTTTATGTAAATTCTAAACTACGTATTTGAGTATGACTTTAGCCGGATCGGATAATATCAGCTAATGTCCAAATTATCCCTTTGACCCGTGTAAGACCCCAATTTTTGCCTTCACCGCCCCGCGGTGAAGAAGGCCGCCCCTGCGACTGAGATGATCCGCCCCTGCGGATTTGTGACAGATCGCGCCCGATCTGTTTTCGTTCGTATTATTTTCCTTCCATGGATAGAATATCCGATATTCTATCTTATGGGTCAGTTTCCTTATCCTCTTTCTAACCCTAGACGTCCTTCCTTTTATCCTTCCAACTCATCTCTATATATTCTCTCCTTTTTCTCCTTTTTCCCGTTTCTTGCTATCGTCTTCAAACCCTAAGAGCTGCAACCGTTCCCTTGCTTCATGCGACCTTGCTGAACGTGTAAGTTCATCTCTTCTGGTTTCTTCATCATGTTCTTATAGTTGTTGCATGCCTTCTCCTTTTTGTAACAACCGGTGTTATTTGGAGTATTTGAGAGCTTCAATAAATAAAGTTGTAGCTGAGAGAAATGATCGGGACATCGGATATGTCCTAGATGTGAAATAATATAAAAAGACGAAACGGATAAAAGAATCGCTATTCCGATTCTTAGCGGTTAAGAAATGCGGCTTAGGAATGCCCATTTACGAGATAGTTGTGGACTAGATATCCCGATAATATTCCGGATTTTATATTCCAATTTCATAAAGTTTGAAGACCGAAAAATATAACCGCGTTTTAATTAAATGTTTAGGATTATATATATATATTAAAGATTCAGAGAGTTGAATGGCGGCTAGATGTACTGCAATTCTCAATTTCAATTCATCCTAAGTAAAGAATGTACTGCACTTGCAAGCTACGTGTACAAGTATTCTCTTAGCTTAACACGTGTACATCTTTATTCAATTATAAAAGACAATTTCAATTCACCATCCTTCATTTCATTTGTAACTCTGAAAGTTACGGAGCCATAGCCGAGAGAAAAGTTCGTTCAACCTAACATACATACACTCAGTAATATATTCCTCGTCTTCGATCCATTTTCAAATCCGCTTGTACCAACGAGTCCCTTATCTTGTCCTCTACATCGTGGTACAAATATTTTTCCCGTTTGTTAGCTTTTTGGTAAAGCTTCCGTTTACCGCTATCGGAACACCGACGACCACCGCAAGTCATCAAATATAAGGTTTCATACCGCGCTCTTACTCCCCGTATCGCTAGGAGTCTGGATCTTCTTTCGGTTCGTATATCGGGTTAGTAACGAATAAGTTATGAATTTATTTGTTTTCCGTATTGCGGGTTAGTATAAATTGACCTTGAGTTGGTTAAAATGGATAATTGGAATTTCCATTTATGCTCGTTACATTATTTTGGTAATTATGGGATTTTATTTGGTGATGATATCATGAGTTGGATTTATGCCCTGATGTGGCTTTTAGGTTTAGCATGTTATTCGAGGTTATAGGATGTATATGATCCCTATGGATCCCTTTGGGTCTAGGTGTGACCCTTTGTTGGATAAGAGATGTGACATCTCTTTATGCCTTGTCTATAGGTTGTGTTGTCCCTCCAGTGTTGAGGTGATCCAGTTGTGGTTGAGCTTTATACGAGGTTGAGGTAAGTCCGTAGGACTTACTTAGCTACCATCCCTATATTGGGTGTTTGCATGAGTGGTGTGTGTCTTATATGTTTGCTATGATAGCATGTGATGTCGTATTTACCGACCTATGTTTTATTGATTGCCCCACTGTGTGGCTGTGATAACCTTTCCCTTTCATCCCGCCGTGGAGTCTGGGAGGTTCTCTGATGTCAGGCCAGACCGGTTTACAGGAAGGGCGCAATCCACTCCCATAGGGTACACGGATTGTGTGACCGATACTAGTACGGCTGGCTAGCAGGCTCAGAGGCAAGGATGTATCGGTCCTCGTGTCACCTAGTTTCATATATACTATATCTATACGATTTGAGTGAATGACCATTATATTGAGATGAATAAATGGGTAAATGAGTGAAAGCATGCTATCTTTTCCTATGTGTGATTGTGCTTATGCATTACTCTATATATGTGTATGGATAGCTAATGGTTATTACCATGTTGTAGATGCCCTACAGGATAGGCATGCTGTTGGGTGATCTAGCAGGGTGGCAGGCCGAGGACGTCTCGTACATAGGTTGTTGTGGGCTTTTGGGTTTGTTTATCTTTTCCCTCCTATGTGAGGTTGATCTTTTGTTACCTCCTGCGTGAGGTGTGATGTTTGTACTCGGCTATGTGTTCATACCTTTTGGGAGGTACAGTTTTTTACAGTTTTATGTATTTGTTTTCATATCTGTCAGTGCCATGTTGTAAGGTCCAGTGAACTTGTTGTCAGGCTAGGGTCAAGATCCATTGTGAGATCCTAACTCAATGTGGCACCCCGAGTCCCACGGATTCGGGGTGTTACACTTTTGTTTCGTTTTCTTCTTCGTTCTTCCCTTTTCTTCTCCAAGAATCAAGTTTGCTCTTTGATTCTTGTGGAGCGTTCCGTTGTTGATCTCTTGTTGTTCACATGCTACCTTGGTTGAGTTGTGATGTGGTTGTGCACTGAGAAGAGCAAGTTTTGCCTTTGTTGCGTTCCTTGCCGTCGAAGGATTCGACAACACGTCTACACTATAAACTGCCCCCTCGCCTCTGTCATGCCGCCCCCGCGGCCATCCGCCTCTGCGCCTTGTCCAGCCGCCCTTGCGGCTTCCTTTGCTGTAACTCCCGTCTTTGGAGAGTTGCTTCCTTCCTTCCTTTCCTCGTTCCGTTCTTGGTTTCTTATGGTTGTTCCTTGTCCCCTGAGTTGCTGTAAGACTAAGGTTGAGCCCTTAGCTTGTGGAGATCTCTTAGAGATCATTGAGACTAGAAGTTATAGACTTCTAGCAGCCGTTTCGTTCATGATTCGTGATGCTTGTGTGAACAGGCTTTCCTTGCTCCTTTCGTGAGGGAAGTTGAGTGTTCTCTGAGTTGTTCGCTGATCTTTGAGTTACCTTCGAGTGAGGTAAGTCCCTTGGACTACTTAGCTTCATTTCGCGTATTAGTTGGATTGTATTGGCTTGTTTGTGTTGTTCATCATGTTATAACGGATAACCGGAATAGGATTCACCCTTTATAACCTTAATTGGCCCAAGTGTATTATAACCCGGTGGTGACCACTTGTCTAGTTCTTCAAGAGACTAGAATGTGCTCTTGCAACCCAAACCCGTAGGTAACGGATAGTATTGATCTATTCATATTGGTAGACGGAAGCGGAGGCGAGTTTCGAAAGGACTCTCGTGTGACAAAAGAAGTTGAATTAGTAATGGATAACCTTAATGAAAGATAATAACCAGTTGAGTGAAAGCATGCTATATGTTTACGTTACCTTATGTGTGTTTGTGCCTTTACGCTCTTGCTTATACCTAGAACGTTAGCTAACGGTTTACACCGTCGTTGTAATGTTCCGCAGGTTCAGGATGCTGTTGAGTGATTCGGATGGTGTGGTCAGTCGGGGTTCCCGTACATTGTAGGACGGGATCGGGATTTTGTTTCTTTTGTTGTTTCCCTTTTGTTTTGAACTCGGCTGCGAGTCTTTTCCGCTTTGCTTTGTTGGTTTTATATTGAGTTTTGGTTTTCATTCGTTTGTGCCTTGTTGTAAGATCCGTTTGTTGTTGCTACTTTGAAGGTCGGGACTCATTGTGCGGTCCTAGCCCGTAGCGCTTCGAGTTCCCAGAACTTGGGGTGTTACAACCCGGACCCTAAAAGTTAACATCCAAGTATGATTTTCCAATTTTTTTTAAAACAAAAACAAATTAATTCAAAGTGAAATAGCATAATTAAAATAAAATTGTATTAAATTTTATATTACTTTCTATTTAATTTTAAATGTTGGATACATGGATATCAACGAATATCTAAATCTCCACGGGTATCCAGTATATGTATATCCGAATTATCTCAAGTCATTATATCATTGTTGTTTTGCAATTTTAAACTAGTGTATTACCCTCACTTTGTGCGTGTTCATTTTTAATAAATATTTAATACTTAGAAATTTATATCTATATTTTTTGTAAAATTAAAATCCGAAAAATGAAATTATATTCATTATTATGATTTTTAATTCTTAAGTATTTATCTCTTCTAATTAATTATATTTTAAATTGATTTGTTAAGATATGCGTGTTGGTAAAAAAAAATTCGTAAAAGTTTAAGAACTATTTTTATAAAAATATTTATTTAAATATTTTTAAAAAATTTAAAAATCAATTTCAATTTATATTAACATTTAGAAATCACTTTGTAAAATATTATTTTTGGCTTCGAGAAACATGGCGTTGACACATGGCAATAGAAACTTCTCCTTTAATAGATACTAGTGTTAATACCCGTGCCCTGCACGGGGTGATAATCGTGAATATAAAAATATGATTGATAATTCATTATGGTGAGAATTGTTATTCGTTATGTGATGTTTGTTGTAAGGTTGGACGAAAATTTAGCAAAAGGTTGAGATTGAGAACAATCGAGCAATGTAACACCGCAATAAGAATAGTTAGAAAGGACTACGGGACACTATCCCCGAAATTGCTACGATGTCAAAATCAATATCGATATAAGCGAGCATTAAGTTTATATAAATGTATCCAAAAAGTCCTTACCAAAAAATTTGTTTTAACATATTAGCTTAAGGTTTATCAACACTAATAAATCAATAAGTAGATAAATTAGTACTCTAATGTCGGATTTTTCCTTGAGCTAATAGCCGTTCATATCAAAATGGAGAAACAATTTTCAATCATAACCAAACAAAAATCTAGAAGAGGGACTATATTGAGATGCTTTAGTAGCCGTAATTTGTTCAGCTCTAATCTTAACTTCTTATCACCCATTTACAACTGAATTGTCTCTTAACTACTACTATATATCCAGGTGATAACAAAACTTTAATCTGAAATATTAATGCAAAAATATAAAAAAATAAATTATATAAAGAATGATTACACTTTCCTAAGCTAACATGCATTTATTCGTCATTGATACAATGACTCTTATAAATAGTGAATATGTTATCTCTCTACATATACTATGATCGGTTATAATCCTTAACCAATCATATTTTGTTCAATTAATAATAGATTTGTAATCATTTAGTTCAAAATTTTAACGTATTAAATTTGATCTATTTAGTAAAAGAATTTTTTTTTTCATATTACATGTATTATTTGAATTCAATTGTAGAAGTTTTTCCCTATTTTAAGTAAAATAATTAATCAATTATTCAAAATTAGAGTGCAGAAGTTTTTTTTGTATTTAAGTAAAATAATTAATCAATTATTTAAATTAGAGTTTGTTATGATAGATGTGGTCAAGCTGTTAGTAAACTATTTAAAATAATTAATTTTAAATATTTAAAATAAATTGATTTAACATGGTAGAGCGCGACTTTATAAAAAGCTGACACGTGTAAATTCGATGACGTGGCTTCACGAAACTATGCCATGTGTAAGTCCATGGCCTGCTTTAGTATATAAGACTAGTTTTCAAACCCGTGCAGCAAACCCGTGCCCTGCACGGGGTTTGTTGAATTATAACACTTAAATGTACTAATTTTAAGGTGTATAGGTTAAATTTTTGCGCTATGTGATGTGATAATAAAAATTATTTTTATCATAATAGTATTGAAATGTTCAAATTTAGAAAATAACAGTTTATCCAATCGACTTGTTAGTAAGTATTAAGTTAAATTATAAAGATTAATTATTGTATATTTAATTTTTAGTATGTTCTTGTCATTGTCACATAGTTTTGTTTATTTTAAATTTTTTAACAAAACTACTTAAATTTATTTTTTAATATTTTCCTATCTAGTAAATAGGGTGCTGTTCAGGTAAGGCACACTATTCCGGTACGGGCGTGTGGATGAACGTACAACCGACACGTGTCCCGAATTTTTTTTTTTTTTTTCTAGAAACGAGTGAAAGTAATAGTTCAAAACTTATTAAGGAATAGTTCATAACTTATAAAAGGATAGTTCATGAATTATAATAGAATAATTCATAGTGCAAAATTTATAAAGGAGTAAAGGTAATAGTTCAAAACTTATTATGGGATAGTTCATTAATTATAATAGAATAGTTCATGAATTATAATAGAATAGTTCAAAGTGTAAAATTTATAAAGGAGTGAAAGTAATAGTTCAAAACTTATTATGGGATAGTTCATGAATTATAATAGAATAGTTAAAAGTGCAAAATTTATAAAGGATAGTGCATAACTTATAAAATGATAGTTCATGAATTACAATTGAATAGTTCATCACATATAAACGATTAATTTATAAATAATTTGATAAACACAAATGATGATTTAATTATATATGTTTCAAACAATTACTTTATTAAAAAAATAAATTGATAATTTTAATTTAAAAATGACAAATAGATTTCGACATGATATACTTAAGAAGGATATCGTTTTGTGATAAGATATATTTAGATAATTTCAAAGGAAAAAGAAAAAAAAGGAATAAAATACGGATTCAAAATTTAAAAATATAGTTAATGATTTAAATTGCGTAACTAAAAACAAATGGATCACGATTTATACTCTTCTTGTAAGTGCTTCGCAAAATTGATAAAACCTACAATTAGTTACATTTGGTACGGTAGTCAAAACTACTAAACTTTAATAACTAATTTAAATTTGTAACTAACTTTATATATTAGTTGGATTATTAGATTAGTTTAGAGATTAAAAAAACTATATACTTTCATAAATTAGATGAATTTCTTAATAAATTGATTCATAATCTTGCAATATTTTTAATGTATATTAATAAACTAATAACCAAAACTAATAAAAAGGTAAAATTAAACAAATAAGCAATTAAAACATATATAAAAAAATAAATAAAATAAAATAAAATAAAATATTGTTATAATAATAATAATAATCAATTAAAGTAAATCGTAATGAATTTTATTATATATCTAGGAACTATTAGTTTATAATTAAAAAAAGTTAAATTAAACAAAATTTTTAATTAAAGAACATACTTTAAAATAAATAAAATAAAATGAAATGTTGTTAGAATAATAATAAAATTAAAGTAAGTTTTAATGGATTTTATTATATATTATCGAACTAATATCTATAATTTAGAAAAAGTTAAAATTAAATAAAATATATAATAAAAAATATACTTTAAAATAAATAAAATTAAATAAAACTAGTTAGAATATTATTCCTAAATTATTTTATTATATAATATCGAACTAATAAATAATATAAATTTAAATGGTATTTGAATAATAATTAAATTAAAGTAAATTGTAATGATATTTATTATATAACATTTAGGGGAATATTAACTGTAAGTTTAAAGTAAAATAAATAAGGGCTAATTAGGTAAGTAGGCTTTTTTATTTTATTGTATCCTGACTAGGCCTTTTCTAGTTTTTTATTTAGTAAATATATCCCATGATTTTTTTACCACTTTTATTTAATGGTAAGATAAAACTAATTAACCCTTTTATTAAAAAAGAAAGAATATTTGATGTTTGTTACTTAAATTTTGATTTTAATTACTGAATTTATTTTTTATTTTATTTTGTTTTATTTTTCTTTTATTTTCTTTTTTCATACCGGATATTTACATACCTGACATTAACATACCTGACATTAACATACCGGACATTTTACATACCGGAAGTTCATAACGAAAGTTTTCATACCGGAAGTTCATACCGAAATTTTTTATACCAGAAGTTCATACCGAAATTTTTTATACCGGAAGTTCATACCGAAAGTTCATACCGGAAGTTCATAACGAAGTTTTTCATACCGGAAGTTCTTACCAAAATTTTATATACCAGAAGTTCATACCGAAAGTTCATACCGAAAGTTATAACCGTTCATACCGGAAGTTCATAACGAAGTTTTTCATACCGGAAGTTCATACCGAAATTTTTTATACCGGAAGTTCATACCGTTCATACCGGAAGTTCATACCGAAAGTTCATACCGGATGTTCATAACGAACTTTTTCATACCGAAAGTTCATACCGAAATTTTTTTATACGGAAGCTCATACCGGATGTCAATGATGTTTACACCGGTGAATTTACAACCTTTGCTCGCTCAGGGTGATGTTGACAGTGGTCTTGATCGTCTCTGGGCAAAGAAGAAGGTTATACCATTTTTAGAGACATTTTTGTTGCAACATGGTTGATACCTAAATGTTGTGTTTTTGCTCATGCCATTTTTATAACTTCCGGTATGTAATTCTTGATTATAAACTATGACATAAAATCAGTTTGTTTGGTATAGCTTCCGGTATGATAACTTCCGGTATGATAACTTCCGGTATGATATGATAACTTCTGGTATGATAACTTTCGGTATGATAACTTCCAGTATGATAACTTCCGGTATGTGAAGCTCCGGTATGTGAACTTCCGGTATGTGAAACTCCGGTATGCATTCCAAAAAAAATAAAAAAAATAAAGAAAATAAAAAAGACAAAAAAATTAAAAGAAAATAAAAAAAATAAATTCCGGTACGATAACTTCCGATATGATATGATAACTTCCGGTATGATATGATAACGTCCGGTAGGATATGATAACTTCCGGTATGATATGATAATTTCCGGTATGATAACTTCTGGTATGTGAAGCTCTGGTATGTGAAATTCTAGTATGTGAAATTCCGGTATGTGAAATTCCGTTATGTGAAATTCCGGTATGTGAAATTACGGTATTGGAAATTCCGGTATGTGAAAATTCTAGTATGTGAAAATTCCGGTATGTGAAATTCCGGTATTAGAAATTCCGGTATGTGAAAATTCCGGTATGTGAAAAATTCTTCATTCCAGAAAATAAAAAAATTAAAGAAAATAAAAAAGAGAAAAAAGATTAATAAAAGAAAATAAAAAAACAAATTCAGTTTTTAAAAATTAAAACTTACACTTAAATAATAAATAACAAATAACAAATATTTTTTTTTAAATAGAAGGGTTAATTAATTTTAACTACTATTAAATGAAAGTGATAAATAAATATGGGGTATAGTTTCTTTAACAAAAACCAAAAAGAGCCTAGTAGGCCAAATTCTTTGAATAAATAAATAGAGTTTGTTAGGATCTTACATTTTTTTTTTGATAAACGGAAAGCGGTTAGGTTGGTCTATCTCCTAGAGGTAGTCCAACCTAAAGCATCCTTGCGGACGAGAACACGAAGTTCAGGATCGTCAGAAAAACAGGTGTTGGGGTTCGATATTTCCAGATTGGTCAGTCGGTCGGCAACACAGTTGGTTTCTCTAAAAATATGTCTAATATGGACTTCGTCAAAGAAACGGAGATCCAATCTGGAGTCGGAAACAATCAAATCGACCCCCCACGGGCAACTCCACAATCCTTGGAGTGCCTTGATAACACAAAGATTATCACCCTCGATTTCGATCTTTTTTATCTTTAATTTGATAGCCTCTTGTAGACCCGATTTAAGAGCATACGCTTCAGCTTTTATTACCGAGTTAAAGTTATTTTTTGTCACATCAAGGCTAACGACCTCACCCTTGTGATTCTGAATCACAAAGCCGGTGGATGTTATTCCCGAATCGAGTTTTGACCCATCAAAGTTAAGTTTATGGAAACCGGATTTTGGTTTATCCCACTTAATATTGTTTTTCTTCATTTTGGAAGAAATAATGTCTTTTTGTTGTTGTTTTATATCGTAATCGTCTTCATCAATGAAGTTAGTTTTCCACATTTGGATTTGGTTTTTAATGAAGTTGATAACCTTATTGCAAGGTTCAATAGGCTCGTTTCCAAAAATAAATTTTATTCCTGAAGAACCATATACTCCACCAGATTGTTGCGAGGCATGCAAACTTGTTAAGTCCAATTTTATTCTTTATTTCTTGTAGGAGGTCGTGAGCTTTTTTATTAACAAGGTTAATGTTGTTTAGTTCGGTTAATATTGACCTGTCGATTTTGGCAAGGATTTGTTTGCTAAAAGGCCATTCAATTAGCAAGTGAAACAAGTCCTCAAGATGGTGGTTGCATAGTTCACAATGCCTTGTTACGGCAATTTTTCTTTCGTCGAGCTTGGCCTTTGTTGGGATTCCGTTTTGTGAAATTTTCCAAAGGAAGTTTTTAATTTTAAGTTGGGTATCGAGGTTACAGATCCAATCGCATGTATAGTTCGGGGACATGCTTGAATCATTCTCAATCATTTCCGATGCAGATTTTGTAGTAAACCAACCATTATTACTACATCTCTAATATAGTCTATCTTGGATATCATTTTTCGGTATAATTGTTTCCTTGATTTTGTTCCTCATCTCTTGGTTGATGATGTTTTGTAACTCGTTATCAATTTTGTTGATATCCCATTGTCTCGCGTCATTTATAAAATGACTAACCTTTATATTTGTGTCAAAATGATTGGTGTTCTGGGCCATCTTTATAAGTGGTGTTGTTGTCACCCAGTTGTCATGCCAGAAGTTGATGGTTTTACCGTTTCTGACCTGCCAAATAATACCATTTTTTAACTCAGTTTTTAGCTTCAGAAGGTTATTCCATTGCCAAGACGTTGATCCTTTCTTTTGGTAATGAAGAATATTATGATTTTTCAAATATTTTTCGGTTACAATTTTAACCCATATATTGTTTGGCTCAGCCAAAATTTTCCACAAGAGTTTCTGATAGCATGAATTATAGTCTATATTTTGGGGTTTGTTTGGACGTTTTATCTTCAATAATCTACATGTTTGTATGTATAATATGTGATTATATTACCATTTCATCTACCTTTGCGAGAATCGAGGTCTACACCTAGTTTTGTTGTAATCGTAGGTAAAATGGCACGTTTTGCATCAAAAAGGAGCAAAGGAGCTATGGAGTCATTGGAGCTACATTCAGGAACATAAGGAACCATCCAGGAAACATAGCCATGGATTTGAGATTCACTTTGGACCAGATTTGAGAGATTTCACATTCAGTTGTGACTCACCTCGGTTGACCACAGATTTACCTCGACCGAGGTGATCCAGAGAATTCGACTCGACCGAGGCGAACACCTGGGACGCGGCGAGAATATTTTATTCTTGGCTGAGATCTTTTATCTTTGGAAAGAGATCTTATATTTTTGGGCTTGGCTCCTGGAAGGAAGAAGATATGCTAGATCATATATTTTACCTATTTTTATGGGAAGAGATCTTTCTAAGATATCTTATCTTTGGAGAGTAATTTTCCTATAAAAAGGGTCGGATTTCCCACAAATCCGACACGCTGCATACATCCGCATACAGTTGGAGATCCCGGATAGCATGCAGCAGCCATACTCCAGTGGGGAGATTTGAAGAACCTTTTTGAAGGTTGAAGAAGGAAGATTGTAGCTTTTATAGCTTTTGAAGGGTTTTTGTAAGATCATCTTAGATTCCCTTCCTTGTTGTCTTGTCTTGTTGGATTTCTATCCAAGGAACGCTTTGTTGTGATATTTGATTCAGTTATTGAAGTCTTTTCATTGAATTCTTCTTGTTCAAATATTCACTTTCTTCCCATATACTTGATTAATACTTTCATGATGATGAGTGGCTAATCTCTTTGTGTGATTCTAGGGTGATTGGCTGAAGGTTGTGGGAAAAACAATGATAGAATGATCTTAATCACAGTAGGACCCTAAAAGTTCGAGTCTTTAACCTTAACCCTAAGCATCTCGCTTAGTCGATGAACATCTCGGCCGGGGTGAAATTTGGCTGACCGAGGTGACTTATCTGATCCGAAACTGAGAGTTAAGTATTAGAGTTTGCCAAATCCTATTCTTATTACACCTTTCCTGGTTCAATGCAAGCTTAGGATGAGACTTACCCGGTAATTCCTTTGTTTGTGTACCTAAGATCATAAGTGTAGGTAATAAAGGTTTATCCTTTATTGGGGTTTGAGTGTGCTTCCACCCCATCTTTGTGAGTTAGCCTGAGACTTACCCGGTAAAGGTTGATTCTATTCCCTTAGATGGTATGTTAGTTTGAGGTTATAGTTCTTTATCTTAATTCCTTGAGACTTACCCGGTAATAGGAGTTATGGTATAGAATTAGTGAGTAGTGAGACTTACCCGGTGATCTATTCCACTTTAGCAACACCTTCCCTTTGCAAAAATCTCAGCTTTGTCCGCTTATCTTTAGATCTTGAGTTGGAACCACAACTAGATGCTTTAATCCCTAGAATTGCATATTTCCCTTATTGACTTTTATCATCTTTGATTGTTTTAATTGCTTGTGGTTAGTGATTGCTTAAGCTTACCGTAATTGGACTTTGTTTCACTAAGTCCCTGTGATCGACCCCTGAAATTTCTTGCTTTTTACTACGATTGACCCGTACACTGCGGGTTCGCATCCTTGTTTTAAGCTTACGTCTAGGGTTATAAATTTAAAGGTTGCACACACCGTTTGGAGCGAACAAGTTTTTGGCTCCGTTGCCGGGGACTTGGTCTAGACCGAGCCGGTTGCGGTTTGCTTTCGGGGCACTTGCCCCTGTTGCTACTAACTACTCTTTCTATGAGTTTTGTAGTTTTCAGGATTTCCGATGACTACATTTGATCCAGCCTGGATAGCAAGGCAAAGTGCTAGGGCGGACCATTATGAATACTTGGAGGAGAAGTACTCCTTCTATTGGTTCAACAATGAATGGGAAAGAGAAGAGGCCATTAAGCATGAACTTGCAATGTGGGATGAACTGAATGTCCCTAAAAAAATTTGTGAGCAACCCCTTGAAGATTCTCTTGAATCAATATGGGAGAGGTTGATGAAGAAGGTGGAGGAGCTCAAGGAAATCACCCTATCCTATGCTAAGCCGGAAGAGGAGCATAAGGAAGTGCTGCAAGTTCCAAGCACCCCTCCAATCAAACTAGAAGTTTCTCCTGAAGCTTTTGAGGGAGAAGAAGATTTGGAAGATTTCGATCTAACTGTTGAGACCTCGGCCGAGGTGAAAGAGAGACCGGCCGAGGTGGAGGAAAAATCTGTAGAACTGCAAGATACAGAGAACCTTGGCCAAATTACTGAGACTGTGGTCAAGGTGGAATAAAGATCAGCTGAGTTGGGAGGGATTTCGTGTGTGGAATATGAACCCAACATGAAACTTGTCTCAAGCTTTGGAGAACTTTACGAGGTACATTCTCCTACTTCATTTGAAATCCCTATTAAAATTTCTGAATTTTTCAGGAATGCAACGGAGAGTTGGAGGTCTCTTCCGAAAGAACCTCCTAAGATCAAGATGAAACCTCCCTTGAAACTGTTGGAAGAAGATACTCCTTGGATTATAAGGAGTGGAGTTTGCAAGCACTACACCGTTAAGGCGATGAAGTGTCTCTTGTTCAAGTATGGGGTCCCTCGCATGCTAAGGACCTTGTACCATCCCCATGCTAAAGATGGGGAAGCTACTAGGATTCTCGAGAAGTTGTTTTCTCGATCAAGGAAAGGATGGGACGCAAGGCTAGATTATGTCCCATTGAAGTGCAGGAAGGCTAGAAGGATTCCGGTGAGAATCAAACCGTACAAGCTTGTACGTAGGAGATCTTACCATTTGCCGGTGAAATTAGGAACCGGAACCTTTTTGGAAGAATTTTATGATGGATGTGATGAGCACTCCATGGTGTTCAAGGTACATTGAGTAATTTTATGGAGAAGGGTCCAGCTAGCGACCTTAAACCAAGCGCTTCTTGGGAGGCAACCCAAGGTATTGCTTTCTTCTCCCTTTTCTAGTTTAGTTTAGATAGTTGCTTTGTTTTTGTTTTCCTCTAGACAACAACCAGGTATTCCAAAAGGAATGATCACAGTTCAGGAGCTACACTGGAAGAACAAAATTTCGACAAGTTGAGGAAACGAGCTTTACTGAGATACATCTCGGGTACTATCAGAACACCTCGACCGAGATGTGCTTTGCCAACCGAGATGGTCTTATCTGGGAGCTATTTCTTACTTCTTCATGCAGTTTAGCTATGTTCGGTGAGTATCCTGTCCTTAGACTTATTTTGACCCACTGGGAAAGTGTGTCCCAAGTATGGGGTGTTTATGTATTTGATTGAATTATGTGATGTATGACTCTATATTATCGGATATTTATGATTATTTTGCTTCTATGGTTTTATTTGAGATTACATGCATGCACACAAGTTATTTGATAGAGAAAAACGTCAAAACTGGACAGAAAAAAAAAAAATTTGACCTCGACCGGGGCAGTTCTGGCCGAACAAGGTACTTCACCTCGGTTGACCTACGAACATCTCGACCGAGGTGGTTTAACTGAAAGTTTTCGAAACGATTTTTTTGCTTCTTATCTGGATATGATCTCAGTGAAGATTTTGTTGCTGACTGGTTTTGAAATCTTTATATGTTTGAAAGGTTTTATAATATGTTTAAGTTGCTAAATGCTTTGTTTGAAATTTTTGGCATGTTTAATACTTTGTTTTTATCCAAATTATGTTGAATTTGAAGGTTGACACCACAATGTTGCTTTCATTAGTATTTTTTGTTGTTTGGAAAGAAGATTTTTGGAAATTAATCTTTTGTCCTGATATGGAGCAATACATTTCTAGGATTTGCATAGTTCTTTGACATGAGGCTATATTTACCTTAGCAAAAATGATCATGTCATCAGCAAAAGAAAGAAAAGGGATTGGAGTTGCTTGTTTGCACACGGAGAACCCAATATGATTGTCGTAGTTGTTGCAATCTTCTTATAGCATTTGTGTTAGGATTTCAGCCCCCAAGATAAATAAATAAGTGGAAAGGGGATCTCCTTGTCTAAGCCCTTTTTCCGGAAAAAATTGCTCAGTTGGTCCATTGTTAACAAGAACGGAGAAAGAGATTGTAGTTATACACTCTTTAATCCATCCCACGAATTTATTATTGAAACCAAATCTTTTGAGGATGATAATGATGTAGTCCCAGTTGACTTGGTCATAAGCCTTTTCCATATCTAGTTTGATTGCGGTCCATCCTTCCTTACTCTTTTTTGACCGAAAAGAGTGGAAAATTTCGTGTGCAATTAGAATATTGTCGTGGATTGAGCTGTTAGCTACGAAGGCGCCTTGTAGTGGGTGAATGAGTTTAAGCATGATGGGTTCCATTCTGTTTGTGATTATTTTTGCAATAATTTTGTATATTGTTGAGCAAAGACTTATAGGTCTGAAATGGTTAATTGCTGTAGGATTATCTACTTTAGGTATTAGGGTTATAAAAGTATGGTTAATTTGTTTGAGCATTTTTCCGCTTCTTAAAATACCTTTCACAGCTTATGAAACGTCAATTCCTACAATATGCCAGTATTTTTGATAAAATCCTGCCGGCATACCATCAGGTCCCGGGGATTTATCACATCCAATATCGAACATGACATTTTTTATCTCTTCATTAGTGGGGGGTTTTGTTAGATTTAAGTTATCTTTGTTGCTAACTTTTGTTTGAATAAGTTGGAGTTTGTCCTCCAATAGAGGTTGATTTAGTTGGGTTTTAGAGTATTTTCTCACAAATTCCGTTTTAACTTCCAATCTGATATCGGATTCAGAAGAAATAGTCGTACCATTTGTAGTTATTAGTTCCTTTAGGTGTTTCGATTTCTTCTTCCAGTAGCAATGCGATGAAAATATTTGGAATTTGAGTCCATGTTCTTCAGATGTTTGTTTTTAGTCCTTTGTCTCCAATATCTCTGGTGGAATGATAGTAAACGGTTTTGTTTTGTTAGGAGATTCCTTTGGATGGTTTCTTCTCTTTGATTTAAGTTATTGGGTCTTGTGCTTTGAATTTCTTGTAGTCGTGATTCCACCTCTTTAAGTTGTTTGAAAATATTACCGAAATTTACTTTACTCCATTCTTTTGCCTTTTTTTAAGTAGTTGAGTTTTTTTTGTGAGTTTATACATTTCATTTCCGATAAAGTTGGAACACCATGTTTGTTTTACAATATTCTCAAAAGATTTTCGTTTAGTCCACATCATTTCAAATTTGAACGGTTGTGGAGTGTAATTATCTGTTGTCGAAATTTCCAAAGAAATTTGACAGTGATCTGATATAGTGAAAGCATGGTTTTTTGTTTTTAAGTTTGGGTACCACTGAATAATTTGATTATGAACCAACACACGATCAAGTTTTTCAAAGATGTTATTTGGGCCATCACGTTTTTTCCTCCAAGTAAAGAAATTACCTGAAGTTTGGATGTCCTCAAGGCTACAAAAGTTCTTGAAGTTAATCAGTCTATTAAATCTATTGGTGTTGATAAGAGCTCCTCCTTGTTTTTCAGAATGTTGTTGAATTTCATTTAGGTCTCCAAGAATAATTGTGGGGAGGGGAGAATCTTGTATGAATTTAGAGAGGTTATCCCAGAATCGATTTTTTGTAGCTTCTTGTGGAGGTGCATACGCAAAGATGAGGTTCATCTTATGATTCAAATTATTGCATGTAAATTCAATACAGATGAATATGTCGTTTTTAAAAATAAACTTAATTGTTTGGTTTCTTAGTTGATAAGCTTTCCATAAAAGGCATAAGCCACCGGCCCTTCCGGTGGCAGGGCAGTAAATCATGTTGTCAAAACCATCCGACCTCCATGATCGCTCATCCGGAGGATTCTCCGATTTTGTTTCAGCTAAGGCAATGATGTTGATATTGTGTATTTTACAAACAGCGTCGAGGTTTGTCTAGAGGTACTCCGACCCATTCCTCTAATGTTCCAAAAGCTAACTATCATTTAAAATAGATTATGAAATTGGCAATTAGGTGGGCCAAGAGGCTCGGTAGTCCTAAGTTCCATAGGGCAAAGCCCAAAATTTTCTCTTTGTTTGCGATTTTAAATTTATAATGGGTTGTTGATTGGGTGATATAGTCCTTAAAGTCGACCTTTGGTGAGATAAAGAGATCGTAAGATTGGTAAGAGATCAATGACGCGAGTAAATGATGGTTGTAAGTCACGAGCCAAGAAGTGTTTTTGTGGGGGTTAATCCTCTCGTTAAAGCGAAGATATTTATCTCGGTGGAAAGCATTGAATAAAAACAAATCCGATCGGATTATCAACCAATTTTGGTAGTAGTCCAGGGTGTACAATCCACTATAAGGCACATTGGTTAAGATGAGCGACATGGGTTGTAGCCAAATGAATTGAATCATGTAGGAGTCAATTGCCCTCCTTAGTTTATGGACTTGGTACACAAGTAATATAGATTGTATCCATTCCTGTACAAAATACTCGCTCTTTAATTTTATAGGTGTGTACAATCCTAAATGTTGGTAAGATCAATTTGGTAAAGCAACTAGGCTTTGAATTAATATGAGACAAACAATAAATCAACATGAGATCACAATAGTCCCACGTTTTAGAGAAGTTGGTATCAACAACACGGATTTTTTGTGAAAACCTAAACAAGAGTGTATGGTAGAAATAGGAGTAATTCCCATTATTACCATATATCGGTTCATGGCTAAAATAGATAGTTCCCACCAAAGGAACATCTAATCCAACCCATAAACTGAGAAGTGGTAAGTTGTAAAATGGCAGGGTCACTGCAATAGTTTTATCGATCCACCAATGGTCACCTAGAACCCATGAGTCGGGACAATAAGACACAACTTTGTTCCTTCGAGCCCGAGATTGGCAAGAAGGGGAGAAATTGATAAGAATTTGATAAAAAAAAGTCTTGATTTTTTGGTTTATGTTGTTCCTGCATAGACAGCGGAAGTAGTAAATGGATCACAACAAGCCAAGTCCAGCAGCAACACATACCCATAACAAGAGGGTCATGCTTCACATCCAATTTATATGGGTAATAAGTGTCATAAGACATCCAACAGAAAAGCAAATTCCCGGAGGGTGGATTAGGGACATTGACAAGGCGGACGCAAGCTAGGAAAAACCCCTTGTTTGGTTGAGACATTTTGGAGCAACCAAACCAAAAACCGCAGTAGTCCACAAGGAGAGACGAAAGAGGGCAACTCGCACCACAAAGGGTACGAAATTTATGGGACAGAGGGCACCGGATGTCTTCAGAGGGAAGCGTGACCAGCCGTCTAGAATTTGTTCTCATCACAGAACACTTGTCGAGATCTTGATCAGTTGAGATTCGTGAGATAGCGCACACATCCCGTTTCCTCACTTTAGCCGCAAGGAAGAGGTAATCGGGCATAAATGGACCACCGTCCAGGAGTGAACCGGGTCTACACCTTCTGGGCGAGATTCTTCGAAGGCATTGGGGAATCACCCAACCGTATCGATATATGGAGGATGAAGAAACACCATTGATGGTTGGAAAAGCTTTTGTTGAGACGGTAGGGAAAAACGCCGGTGACCGGCTTGGCTTAGTTGCAGGAGGGCTTCGAGTCTTCTGTGTCAACAGACGGCTGAGAGACCGAGGGAAGAAGCCCGCTGATGGGTTCCATGAGCTCCGGTAGACGAAGGATGAGGCGGTGGCCACCTCAGTAGAAGACCTGTTGAGAATTAGGGTTTGATTTTTGGAAGAGGAGCTTGCAAATCTCCTGCGCGTGAGATGCACGTTGATTGAAAGAGGCTTTTGGGTTTTTTAGTTGTTCAAAACTACCCTATTCGATAAAATTGTTAGGATCTTACATTTGAATAAGTATTGCGAAAAAAATTAATTAACTAATTAAGCTAAATAATAATGTGATGCGGCTTAACAAATAGTTGACACGTGTATATTTGATGTGGTGACTGCACGAAACTGTGCCAAGTGGAAGTTTACGGACTGCTTTTGTATATAAGATAGATAGATAGATAGATAGATAAGATCTCCGAATTATCCCTTTAGTATATAAGATTGATTTTTTTATTTATTATTTGAATTGGTTTTAGAATGAAATTTAAAAAAAAAGAACAAGAAAAAGGATGCGTTCAAGAATTAGAAATTTATTGGAGTCTAATCCAATGATTAAGAGGAAATTGAAGTTTATTGGGTCGCGAAAATAGTTAATCAAACGAGCTTAATTTTTATAAGTTTGATGGGTGTTTGGAAAAATGAAGTTTAGTATATTAAATTTAGAGATGAGTAAACATTTGTGTGACCCATATATCCGGACCAAACAGGAATTTGTAGATGAGAAATGATTTGTATCCGTCCAAATATCCGACACCTTCTTCCAGATCGCATCAAATAAACAAGTATTCGTAGATGTCCGGTTGATCCGAATTGGAACTAGTATTCGAATATAATTTTAGCCGAATCAATGATAACTGCTATTCTCCTTTTGGGTATATTTTTTAGTCGACAAAAAAAGGAGGTTTTGGTTTTTTTTTTTTGAGAAACTGGGTAAAAGATTCGATCACCGTTAAATAACGATGAACCGAGAGGCCGTACAACACGGCGGACGGAAACAACCGTCAAGAGAGCAATACAAACCAAACAAAAACAACAACACGAGAGGGAAAAAAGACGATGGAGAACAACAGCGGACCAAGCACGGAGGTGAAGGGAGAACTCCACGGAGACGAAGCAGGTGTAAAATGAGCCAAGCACTGCCGAAGAAGCACCGTTGGAGGCAGGTACAACAGGAACCGAACTCCTGGAAGTGAAAGACGAGACTCCAAGGAAACATTTTTCATCAAAAGGAGTTGTTCGGAAGCACACGACCACGACCGCGATCCAAACACGACTCAAAACACACACTCACATCAACAGAAGAACAAACAAGATTCTAGATAATTACTGAAAAAGTACTTATCTACGGTTCACAAAATGATCATATACTATTCCTTGTAGTTATGAGCTTCTTAAACGCTTGTGGGAGATCGAAACTGGTATGAATTGTTTGGTTTTCTCTTAGTCAACTAATTCCCTAGAGGAAAGAACTCACTCAAGTCAATGACAAGAGTGGTCACTCATGTTGTGTACGGTCTTTGATAGGATTTTTCGGAATGAAGTAAGTGATTTAGTAGTTGAACTTTTTGGTTCCAAGAGTGTTAGTAACACATCGTGATACTTGGTAAAATTTGCATCCCCTAAAAATTATACTCTCTAATCAAGACCTTACTCCTGATTGTTTTGAGCCTTACTCCTGATTGTTTTTAGCCCTGAGAAATCAAGACACATCCCCGCCTTTTCAAGCTTTGATTTTGCGCGCGTTAATCTTTGCAAGGTTGCCCCTAGAACCTCCAAATAGAAGAGATTGAGACCCAATGATTGTTGGAGGAGCCGCAGTCCAGGTCCGCCGGTCAGCGAAGCGTTGAGGAGCCCCGATCCAGTACTACCGGCAAAAGACGGAGTGGGCAGCAGAAGGTTGTATGTTTCGGATTTTTTATTTTAATTTTTTTGATTTTGGGAAGGATGGGGGTAGCCATGACTGTGTTGTTTTGAGGGTTTTCCTCAGGCTCTCTAAAGAGAGAGAGTGTTTTGTCACTGCAAAATTGTGGATTACCAACTATTTTAAATTTGAGCAAGTCGAAGACCGAAGGTCAAATCCACCAAGGACGAGGACAAACGCCTTTTAGGTCCGCCGGATAAGAGAACAGGGCAAAGGAAGGTCATGACTCGGTAGATCCAACCATCAAGACTAAAGAAGGTCGAAGACGAAAGCATCGCAATAAGGTCGGGATTCGGGTAGATCCAACCATCTAAGGTTTTACTGAAAGAGAGAGTTGGGCGAAGAGATCGCCGAAGAAAGAAAAGGGCAAAGATTGGAGTACATGGGTAGATCTGGGGTTCTAAAGTACGGGATTGCCGGAATCTCCTTTTGAGCATTGTTTGGCCAAAATTTGATGTTTACCATGTCTGTTCAAGACGGTAGCAACCATTATTGAAGGCGAAAGAGAGGTTTTCACTATGTTGGATTTTCCATGCTCTTAAGTGTAGTTGATTTGGGGTTTGGGTTTGCGTTTTTAGTAGCGGCGGTCTTGGAGTAGTTCTGGTGTTTAGGGTTTTCCTTCTTCTCCAGTTAGAGAGAGAATGTGTTAGGAGGGTTTTCCAGGGTAAAAGATAAATGAATTAATTAGGAAAATAAGACCCCTTACAATTGTCTTTTGTAAACTAGGCCTCTATATAAAAGAAAGAAAAAGTAGGTATGGAAACTAGCAAATAGGGCAATAATTTCTTTAGTTGAAATGATGGTGATTAGATGTTTACTTTTTGTTTAAGTATCTTTTTACATATTTATCTTTTATTTTTGGTTAATGTAGCTAGAAATTTTCAAGTCCATGAATGTTTAATTTTTTTGGGTGACATTGTCTTCGTTACCCAAATATGAATTATAGTATTTTTCTCATTATTGGGTATATGTTTATTGTTTTTGTGGTATGTTTTTTATTGTTGAGTATGCTTAAAGTGATATTTTTTGGTATGTTTTATAGTTATACAAACTGTGTTACAAGAACCAAATGTCATTTGGTATTGATGTTTGTGTACAATATCGATTTGTATAAATTTTGGTTATGACAAATTCAAATTGGGTATGATTTTATACGTGTATTGGCTTTGTAGTATATTTCTTATTATTAAGTATATTTAAAGTGATGTCGTGGGTATGTTTTATGGTTAACCAAAATGTGTTATAATGATCAAATGTCAAGCGAATTCTTGGGTAATGACCAAATGTCATTTGATATTGATGTTTGTGTACAATATCGAGTTTTGAAAATTTTGGGTATGACAAATTTAAATTGGGTATGAATTTTGTATTAAGTGATGTTTAAATTGGGTATAAATATAAAATATTATACAATTTATGGATATTATTTTATTTTGATATTTGATTTATTGGGTATATTGTTTTCGAGTATGTTTTTGAACTTTGAGAAATTTATTTTTGGGTATGATTGTTGCATTAATTGGGTAAACGAATTTTTGGGTAAGCGAATTTTTGGTAAGCGAATTTTTGGGTAAGTGAATTTTTTCTGGGTAGAGGGCTGCGTTTTTTTGGCCTCAAATTCCCTCCAAATGTCAATCAAAAGGTCACAATCAACACTCACATCAGGCATCACTCATTAGTCATCACTTTTGTCAACTTTTTGTGCTATTTATGAATTAGTCTAGTAAAGTAGGAGTCTTATTTCTCAATTTGTATTTGTAATTGGTAGGGATCCTAAATTTTAAATGTATAGTGTAAAAGGCCCTAAGTGACAATTCAGCCAAGATAAATCCTGTTAACAAGGGGTTTTACTCCTCCTTAAAGGAGGTCTTGGTTTAGCTACGAGCAGATACTGCTCTTCTCGTTTGAATGAACAAAACCCGCATAATTATCCCGTAATTTGTGCAGTAATGAGTGGATTATATTAATTAATAACAAAATCTCGACAATCGTAATTGAATGTTTAGTCGTTTATTGCTAATTTTTACCACTCCAGTTTACAGTTAAATGAAGTGAAGATGTGGACCACGGTAACTAATAATGCACCAACTTCTCATAGTAGTCATAAAAACATAAAATATCATATTTATAAACCGTCGAAGTACATACACGTACACAAGACATAGTAGTCATAATAACAATGAAGAAAGTCATAGGGTCCGGCTCAGGCTAGAACACACTGATGATCACGAGACATCAGCTACATATAGAAGATACCAATGAAATAGAGACTATTCATGTCAAAATAGACATGAAATATCTCTTATTCTAGCTGTATATTATATATAGATCATGATATAAAGACCGCTCCGACGCATGCATATCTACTACTTAATTGACGGTGGGTTTGTGGGGTGGTTTGTCATGCTTCCCAGGGAGGTGCTTTGGGCCAAATGGCTTGTGTTCAGCTCCCTTGGCTAAGAGCTTTCGGTTCTCCAATGATTTAGGAGGCTTGTGATCCGGTGGCGGCTTCTCTCCCTTGGGAGGATCTTCAGGTTTGCCTTGTTCGGGAGGTGGTTTTTCTCCCCTAGGAGGTAGCTCGGGTCTCTGACCATGTTCGGGAGGTGGTTTCTCTCCCCTAGGAGGCAACTCGGGCTTTTGATCATGTTCGGGAATGGGTTTCTCTCCCTTGGGAGGTAATTCCGGTCGCTGATCATGCTCGGGAGGTGGTTTGTCTCCCTTAGGAGGTATTTCAGGTCTTTGATGTCCGGGAATTGGTTTCTCTCCTGAAGGAAGCTTTTTCGGCTCTCCACTTAAGAGCATTCTTTTGGTATGTGGCTTAGGAGGCATTTCCGGTTGGTCGTGTTTAGGAGGTGGCTTATCTCCCTTTGGAGGCATGTCAGGCTTCTCATGCTCTGGCGGTGGCCTTATACCCTTGGGAGGAAAGTCTCCGGGAGGTGGCTTCTCTCCCTTGGGTGGCAATTCTGGCCCTCCATGTTCTGGTGGTGGCTTCTCTCCCTTGGGTGGCAAATCTGGCCCTCCATGCTCGGGTGGTGGCTTCTCTCCCTTAGGTGGTAGTTCTGGTCCGCCATGCTCGGGCGGTGGCTTCTCTCCCTTTGGTGGCAGTTCTGGACCTCCATGCTCTAGCGGTGGCTTCTCGCCCTTGGGTGGCAGTTCTGGCCCTCCATGCTCGGGCGGTGGCTTCTCTCCCTTAGGTGGTACTTCTGGTCCGCCATGTTCGGGTGGTGGCTTCTCTCCCTTGGGTGGTAGTTCTGGCCCTCCATGCTCGGGTGGTGGCCTAATACCCTTAGGAGGGACGTCGTCAAGAGGTGGCATTTTCGGTTCATGTTCATGTGGTGGATGATCACCTTTGGGAGGATCTAATGGCTTATCGTGTTCGAATGGTGGCTCATCGCCCCTTGGAAATGGCTTAGGATCATTGGCAAGACAATGGGAGGCAAGTAGTAACACCCCAAGGAAGAAAAAAAGCAAGTGATTAGCTAACATTGTGTTTGATTGTGGAGTGATGAGTACAAGTAATGCTTGAATGAAAGGCAAGTGCTAGGGCTTATATAATGTTTGATGACCAATTGGTTGGTGCCAAGTGGCAGATGAATCCTCTGTGTAAATTGTTGAGCATGGGGCCTGCTTTTTGGAGTCGAAAAGTTTGACAAAATTGAATGTGGCCACATTGTACACACTAGGAGCAGCAGAGATCCACCATTTAGGTGACTACCCTACTATATATATATTACTATATCTTCAAGCACAAATATTAATTGTTTCTTGTCGCTTCTACACTGAAATATATATGCAAAACCTCTCTTAATAATACAAATTAAAACAATAAGTTATTATGGACCTAAACGTATTTTGGCCACAAAGTTAATGTGAAAAGCATATTTACCATTTTACTGTATTATGAATTCTTTTTATACCCATTTTTGCTTTATCTGTGACGCTTTTCTTTTCCTTTTTGAAGAAAAATGTACAACATATTTCCAATGGTACTGTAGCTATGGTAGGCAAGCCAAGTGAAATTTGCCTTTGCATTTATCTTGATATATTAAAATTATAATAATTTTATGTTGTGAAAATATATTTTAATAGCAGACTAGGTGTGCCCTACGGGACTGGATGGACTGCATTTAGCCAAATGTGAACCGCATTTAACCAAATGTGAATACAGGACTAGAACGATGGACTCGTCTCCATCCTTGTTTGGATGTTAAAGTTTTGTTTGTTTACCTATAGATGAACTGCATTTAAAAAAACCGGAAATGTTAGAGTACTGGGTGTATATTCATTCTTATATTTGAACTTAGATTTTATTTGTTAATTTAACGTTTTATTTAAAAAATATTATTTGTGTATATAGACTATACTTAATCAATGAAATAAAATAAGACTTCAATTCACAAATTTTTATAAAAAAATAAAGAATTCATTAGAAAAATAGGACCCATTGAAATTCACTTTTACAAACTAGACCTCTATACAAAAAGAAGAAAAAGTAGGTATGAAAACTTGAAAATAGGGGCAATTATTTGATTAATTGAAATGATTGTGATTAGATTTTTACTTTTGATTTAAGTATCTTTTTTACATGTTTACTTTTCATTTTTTTGTTAATGTAGCTAGTTTGATGAAATTTTCAAGTCCATAAATGTTTAATTTTTTTTGGTGACATTATTTTCGTTATCCAAATATAAATTGTAGTATTTTTCTAATTATTGGGTATATGTTTATTGTTTTTGTGATATGTTTTTTATTGTTCAGTATGCTTAAAGTGATATTTTTGGGTATATTTTATGGTCACCCAAACTATGTTATAATGACCAAATGTAATTTGGTATTGATGTTTGTGTACAATATCGATTTGTGTAAAATTTGGTTATGACAAATTCAAATTGGGTACGCTTTTATACGTGTATTGGCTTTGTAGTATATTTCTTATTATTTAGTATATTTAAAGTGATATCGTGGGTATGTTTTATGGTTACCCAAACTGTGTTATAATGATCAAATGTCAAGCGGATTGTTGGGTAATGATCAAATGTCATTTGATATTGATGTTTGTGTACAATATTGAGTTTTGAAAATTTTGAGTAAGATAAGTTTAAATTGGGTATGATTTTTGTATTAAGTGATGTTTAAATTGAGTATAAATATAAAATATTATCCAATTTATGGATATGGTTTCATTTTGATATTTGATTTTTTGGTTATGTTGTTTTCGAGTATGTTTATGTACTTTGACAAATTTATTTTTGGGTATGATTGTGATATTATTTGGGTAAGAGGGTTTTTGGGTAATAGGTGAGAAAGTAAGGATGTTGGGAATTACTTTTATCTAATTGATGTGACATGTGAGATAATACAACACGTCACATCCGATGGGTTACCAAACTTTGCCCTTTTTTGTACCATATTTTTTCTACTCTATTTTATAGGGGGTCAAATACCAATCTCAAATACTAGGAGTTTTCTTTCTCAAATGATTTGTTTAAAAGGGCTAGTTTGCCAATTTTGTCAAAAATAAATTACTTATATTTGCTTGATTAGAAGTAGTAGAGCTGACTTACAATATAAGTTGGAAAAGAGAATAGAGAGTGTAACACATGGATATATACACAACAAAGTAGTAACTATTCTTTGCACAAAGGAAGGGGAAAATGTGATTTTTGTACATCGATTAGAAAGATATAATAGTATATAAGATTAGTGGGTTGTTTTTGTAATTATTTTTTTGGTGGGATATTTTTGTAATTAATTGGTTATGATGATTGATGGAACGTTCTCACAAAATGGAATCCCTAATTTTTCATTTTGTAGGGAACCAACCATTTTTATTGGTTCTCCAATATAATTTGGCTTGAATTTCATTTGTTGGGATAATTGAATCCCTAATTCTTTATTTTATTGTTGAAATGATGATGTTTTGTAACTCATTTTTAATTTTGGTTATATCACATTCGTTATCTTTAATAAAGTGACTAAGTTTAGTGTGAGTGTTGATTAGATTGATATTTTGTATAATTTCGATGAGAGGAGTCGTTGTGATCCAATTATCTTGCCAGAAGTTAATGGTTTTATTACCAACCTACCAAATAATTCCGTTTTTAAATTCAGGTTTTAGTTTTATGAGGTTTTTCCATTACAAAGACGCTGGGCCTTTTGAGTGATAATGCAGTATGTTGGTATTTTTCAAGTATTTTTCATTTACAATTTTGACCCATATATTTTTAGGTTCAGCAAGAATTTTCCAAAGAAATTTCATTTGAAGGGCTTTGTTTGTGATGAGGGATTTTCTTATGCCGAGCCCTCCATGTTTCTTTGGTTTACAAATAGAATCTCAACTGATCATTGTCTATGATTTTCGCCTTTATTCGAAAAGAAAGTTTTATACGTTTTGTCAAGGTCGTTTAAATTGTGCATTGGTAACATAATTCTTTGCATTAGAAAAGACAGTTTTGTAGCTAAATTATGTTTAATAAGAATGTTTCTACCTTCTTGTGATAAGAAGATTGCTTTTCATTTACGGAGTTGTTGCTTAGTTTTATTATTTATGTTATTGAGGGTTGCTTATTAACTCTTCCATTAATGATTGAACAACCAAGATAGTTGTCAAGAGTGGTCGTGTGATCCATATTTAGTATATTTTTTAGTTTTGTGATACATCTAATGCTTGTGTTTTTTGTTTACAAAATTAATTGCAAAATCGTGACAAAAAGACTAAGCGTAGTCCTACCTAAACAAATTTATCCATTACAAAGTGCCTTCATTAAAAATAGAGCAATTCAAAACAATGTGCTCATCGCTCATGAAATTTTTCATGGATTTAGGTCGAAAAAAGGAAAAGACGGGTTCATGGCTATTAAACTGGATATGGAAAAAGCATATGACAAAGTAGAATGAGAATTTTTGAAAGCTGTATTAACAAAATTCGGTTTCGGAAAAAAGTTTCGAGATTGGATCTACGAGTGTATCTCTACAGTCTCTTACTCTATTTTAATCAATTACTCCCCTACCAACATTTTTGTTCCGCGGAGAGGCCTTCGCCAAGGCGGCCCACTATCCCCCTTTTGTTTAACCTTTGTGCTGAAGTATTGGCCAAAAACATTCAAAAAATGGCAAATGACAACCCTAAATCTGTCGGCTTCCCTATTACAAAAAATGGAACAAGAATACCTTTCTTAACTTTTGCTGATGATATTATTATCTTTACTAAGACATTTGTTGATGCAAGCAACAAGATCCTTTCGACCTTAAACGACTACTGTGATATCTCAGGACAGGTCATTAACTACCACAAATCCGCGTTCCAAACAACCGCAAATATTGACCAAAATAACAAAAGAAGAATCCAAGGACAACTAGGAATTAATGCAACGATCAGTCTTGAACAATACCTTGGATGCCCAATCATTAATGGGCGAGTCAACAAAGACATCTTTCACTCCGTCATAATAAAAACCAAGCAACAACTTACTAGGTGAAAAGCGTCGTCCTTGTCACAAGAAGGTAGAATAACACTAATAAAAGCGAACCTCAATGCCAAACCAAGCTATCTAATGCAGGCTTTCATGCTACCAACTAGTATCCACATAGAATTAGACCAACTAAATAGAAATTTCTTTTGGAATAAGGGTCCTAACTTTCATCCGCTTATCAGTTGGGATAAAATCTGTAAACCAAGATCCTTAAGAGGCACTAAATTAGGAAAGCAGAAGATATGAATAAAGCACTACAAATGAAACTTTTGTGGAAAATCATGGCAGACCCGGATAATATATGGGTTAAAAAAGTTGAAGAAAAATATCTTAAAGGCTCATGCCTTTGGAACTACCAATGTGGAGCAAATGCATCATGGCAATGGAAGAAAGTAGTAAAACTAAGAGAAGATTTCGACAAAGGGCTTAGATCGCAAGTAGGAGATGGAAAAACTATTATATTCTGGAAGGACAAGTAGATCAACGACAAACCTCTCCTAGATATGGTGACAAATAAGGACTTGATAAACCAGAACGAAAGTACTTCATCGTACATCACAAACAAAAGATGGAATTATCAATTGATTAATTGATTAAACAATATATTGTCTACTGGCATTATCGAAAAAATAAAAAAATATAATCTTCCCGAAAATGATATTAGGGATAGGTTGTATTGGACAGAGAATGATGAAGGTTGGTATTCGACCAAATCGGCTATGGAAATGATTCAAAAACGAAAGGTGGGTGTTACCATGGACAAAATTTGGATATGGAAAATTGACATTATGCCCAAAATAAAAAAAATTATATGGAAACTATCACTAGATGGTCTACCTACAAAGCAGAATCTCGATAGGCAAAGAATTCCGGTCGTGATGAATTGTGAATTCTGTAATCAACATACAGAAAGTGTCAAACACTTGTTCTTTCAGTGTCCATACACGGTAACATCAATCGACAATCCAAAAATATCATCCATTTTACGGAATTACGACATTGACAATATGAGCATTGTAGAGGTCCTTTTTGACCTTAAAGGAACAATAACACCTTCTGAATTGAGATACCTTGCCGTCATTTGGTGGAACATTTGGATGGTGAGGAATCAGTTCATCTTTAACAAAACTACGATTCCACAAAACCTCAAAATTAATAGCTCTCAATCAGATAGTTGAATGGGAGCAAGCAAACAAAAATCCGATCAACAACCAAACAAAAATTAAAAAGCAAAGAAGGAAAACGAAAAACATAAAATGGAAACGACCGGAAGAAGAATTTCTTAAGCTTAACTTTGACGCCTCAAAAAGTTCAGCGGACCAATTCTCTTTTGGATACATTATTAGAAATCAATGCGTCGTTCCTATTGCTGTAGGAAGCGGTGGATGTAAAGCTGAATCTGTGTTAGAAGCAGAAGCGTTTGCTCTTCGGGAGGGCCTACAAAAGGCTAAGGGGCTTGGAGTTTTATCAATCGAGATCGAATGAGATAACTTAATGCTTATCAATACGATCAATCGAATATGGAAACCCCGTGGGAGTTAAATATGATCATCACTGATATTCCTTGCATAATTTCGGGGTTTCTAACTCCTTAGCAAAACATATTTTACAGGGAAATCAATACGGTCGCGGACAAGATTGTCATGCATGGACATAATCTCTCGCTGGACGTCAATGCCATTCCTCAAGATGTTCAAGACCTCATCCGCAAGAATGCTTTAGGTTGATCGGTTTTTAGAAACTGATCCACTAATTCTCTTACCTATGTATCAAACAAAAAAAAAACTATGAGTTCGTGTTTATAGTTTGAACAAGCCATACAGATTGACACATACCAACAAAAAGAAACACAATTAATACATAACTTTATCTTATTATAGCATACTTAATATTGGGTTTCATACATATATAGATACTATGAGCTAGAAATGCATGCATGCTAGCTAGCCTTTTATTTAATGCAGTAAGCATATGTCACCAAAACCCGCACGAGTTGAATCAAATTAAGCTTTCTTGAATATAACAAGAAAAGGCTTAATCTTAGGAGCAACACCCAAGAACCTCTTTCCATCCTCGTCTATAAAAATACCCAAATCCCCACAAGCCACCCTACAAAAATCACACACACCAGGACAAAACACAAACTTATACAAATTCGCCTTTGAATCTTCATCCTTCTCAATCCTAAACCAATTGCTCAATGTTCCGATCCCAGGATTCCCCAATTCGCCGCCACTCTTCACGTATCGCTTTTGCTCTTCCGTTGGCCCCTCGACACCGCTAAGCGTCCACACCGTCGATTGCACGCACACCGTCGCCGCGTCGAACACCACGTTCATGTCCGTTGACACTCTCACAATCTTCTCCTCGGAGTTCACCGGATGGAATTTCACCGGGATCCCTCTTGAGACTTCTTGATCTTCTTGGGTTACGTATAGTGGGCAGCCAAACGTTGCGTTTCGTTGGCCGAGTGAGAGTCCACCACCGTTGCCACGTATCGCCGGTAAGATGTAGTAGGTGGATTCGGTGGTCACTGGGTGGCCGTCCACATCGATTACTTCGGCCGATGCTCCAGCCAGGGCTAGGAGAAGTGGAAGTAGGAATGAAATGGGTTTCATGGTGGTTGATAACTCAATTGAATATTTGATTAAATTGGTTTGTGCTTCAGAGATGAAAGGGTGAAGATTATTTATACATATGCAAGCAACTGCGTAATTGGATTGGCTTTTTCGGTTTGTTGACTTTGACTTTAAATTTTGGTGAATTTCATATTTCAAAACTTTGAATAGTATCTTATACTTTGATTTTTTATTTTTTTTTGCATAACGCTGAAAAATTTTTAGTTTAGATACGATACACTTATATATGGGTTTATTAGGAATTACAGATTGAAAAAATATATTATTTTAGATTATAGTTTTTATGTTCAAATTTACTAAGTATGCATTTTTGAGATTTTGCTATATAGTAGCATAAACATGTTTAGTAAATGTACTTTTTTCTTTTTAATTTCGCGGGCGCCTGAGCACTGACAGATGGCGCCAACGATAACATTTTTTTCATTATGGACGCTGCTTTTCTTTTTTTCTAAAAAAAAAATGGCGCCACATTACGAGAAACTAATACAAGAAATCATACCAAAAACTCAACAAAAAATCATATCAAAAACTCAAGCAAAAATTCATACCAGAAACTCATACCAGAAACCATACTAGAAACTCAACTATGAATCATACCAAAAACTCATACCAGAAACTTAACAAGAAACATACTAGAAACTCAACCAGAAATTCAACCAAAAACTCATACCAGAAACTCATACTAGAAACTCATACCAAAATCTCAACCAAAAACTCATACCAAAAACTCATACCACAATCTCAACTAGAAACTCATACCAGAAACTCAACTAGAAATCATACTAGAAATTCATACCAGAAACTTGTTAGCATGAAATATTGCGATATTCTAGGCACTTTTTCTAATTGTTTTTCATCCATTATAGTGTTCATTGACAAGGCATTGAAGCATTTGTTAGCTAGTTTGTCTATATTTTCGATATGGAGGTCTACATTAGCTTTGTGTTGATTATAGGTGAATAAGAGCTCAAACCGAACCATTTGAGAGAGATGGGAGAAGATTTGAGCACATCCAAGGATTAGGAACACATCAAAGAAGTCAAAGGAGATGCTAGGATGAGGAATGACACGACACAAAGGAAACCACAAGCAATTTGCACTTCCACGCTCTAAACCACGGCCGTGGATCTTGGCATCATGAACGTGGAGTATTCCAGAGAGTTACACGGTATAAAGTACGGTCGTTGAAATCATATGGAACCGTAATCCACTTCCACGCTCTAAACCACGATCGTGGAACTCCATGAGACCGTGATTTAGGCGATCTTTTGTCGAATTAACTATTGCCACATCATTTACGCACATGGGCCGGACGGTTATTTTATCCTTTCTTATAAAAAGGCTGGAGAGGAGAGAATTTGACACACGTGCTTAGGGTTGCATTGGACGTCCGGAGATTTGCGCTTGAAAACGTGATTCGCGAGGGTTTGAAGATTTGAGAGTTGCTTGTGGCGGAAGTTACGCCTTTTGTCCTTAGGTTTGATTAGAAGACGGATTGACATCCCGTTCTTCGTTCTTATCAAGAATTGTTATTGGTTTGTGTTTGTTTCCGAATCCGATATACATTATTCCTTTTGTGTGTGGATTTGAGATTGATTTGAGTTTTATTGAAGGTTTCCGAAGGTTTTCATCTTTCACTCTTCTTAAACTTGATTTTGATATTATAATGACAGTTATTGGCTAAAACCCTTTAGCAATTCTAAGGTGAAGGGTTGATAGTTGTGGCTTAGATAATGATAGATCGATCGTAAACAGATTGGACCCTGAGAGTTAGAGAGATTTCGCCGACGAACCAAAATCACGGTTTGTTCTTGAGGTTCCACGGCCGTGGAATTCAAGATCTGCCCGTAATTTATACCAGTTTACGAACTTTGCTTTTACTTTGATCCAAGGTTAAAGATTAGCTTTAATCTAGTCTAGGTTTGCCCTTTTCTAGGTAGTAGTGAAGCCTCAACAACCTCTACTTCGATTTCGAGTGTCACAACCTTAATCGTTTTAGTTAGTTTTGATCCTTGGGTTACAAGTTTGGGTATTTGAGATTAATTCTTGTCCATAGATCCTTTCTATACTGAAGCCTCAACAACCTTTATAGAGAGTGTCTTAAGATAAGTCATATAAAACATTGGAACTTCACCGTACATTGCTTTACCTTAGCATACATTTGCAACTCTTAACTCTGTCCTTAGTTCTTTAGTATATCTTGAATCGATTGCCACAATTAGACACCTAGATCTTTAGGGTAGCTGTTTTCCCAATATATTTGCAAAGCTTCACCCTTTTACTTGCTTGACAACTTTACAACTGAATTTGTTACCCCAAATCCCTGTGTTCGATACTCTGGAATACTTGCTAATCTACGCCGATCCGTACACTGCGGGTTCGCTTGCTTGATTCTAGTTTTATAAATTTAAAGCTTATTTGCACGCACGCTAAGTGGCGAACAAAACTCAACCAGAACCCATACCGGAAACTCAACCAGAAACATACCAAAGACTCAACCAGAAATTCATATCAGAAACCCGTACCAAAAATTTTTTTAAAAAAAGGGCAAAACAAAACAAAATTAAAAAACACATTCAACAATTACTTTTACCTAACAAAAGAAAATTATATGTCTATTTCTTTTTTTTAAATAGAGGGAGTTAATTATTTTTACCTAACATTAATGCAAGTGGTAAAAATTAAAGAGTTACACAAAATAAAAGGAAATAAAAAAGGGTCTATCTGGCCAAATTCTTAAAAAACTATGTTAGCCTTTTCGGTTTGTGGACTTTGACTACAAATATTGTTCTCTCCTTCTACTAGCTAGTAGATATCGATTCTGAACTGGGTAGTTGTGGCGACAGAGGAAACAATTCGTGAATTTGATTTGGTGCAAAAAATACTAAGGTTTTGGTAGAAGAATTGTAGTCACGAGTATAGTAAGAAGAAGAATCATTGCACAATTCCAAAGTGAGAATTCAGGGAGTAGTTCAAAATTCAATCTATTGCTTGTTGAGATGTGTGAAATGTCCCACATCATAATATGATACTGTTTGAACCTAATATATAAGTTCTAAAGTTACTCCTATTGCCAATTGGTTTTAGGATGAAACCCAAAAGAGTTGTGTAGGTTCACTTTGACGTCCCCTTAGCCTTAAGGCTTTGTGTCAAGTGTCAACTAGAACCTAATTGAAGGCTCGAATTTGATTCTGAAATGAGGATCATGAGTACAATTTGCATCTAGATCTCAATTCCAGGGTGAGGAATCAAGAAGCAGTTTGTGAGTACTATTAGAGGAAGAAGGCTCGAACTTCTTCAATGGATATTGAGGTTGTAACTTATGTAATGATTAATTTTCAGAAGTACTTCTAGATGACGAAGTGTGGAATGATGGATTGTTAGAAACTACACGTGAAAGGGTACAAGCTCAACTTGCAATGGAGGCCGAGGTTGTGAATCAACATCTCTTGAATAGACTCAGCTCCCTTTTGGTTGTAACTCCAGAAATAGAAACGAAATAAAAACAAATCTAGTTCATACGTATATCCTTATTCATAAAAGTTTTGGAATCATTCCTTTTGGTTTAAAATAATTGGAGTAGAATTTGAAAGCTTTTGATACCCTATAGGGAAACAAAATGTTGGGAAACAAATGCATTTTGCATGAAACCATAAAAAATGATTCCAAAAATCATGAACAAAATACACATATGAACTAAATTCATTTTCATTCCGTTTCAATTTTCGGAGTTACAACCAAACAGGAGCTCAATGTTTTGAATCAACAACTCTTGAAAAGGCAACAAGCTCAGGCTACAATGATGGCCGAGGTTACAAGTGTTTTCTTGTCGACATAAGGAGAAAACTGAAGGTTGAGGCTGTACTCAAGTTTGTGATTGTTGAACATCCTAAAATCGTTGAAGGGAAAAACTAAATGAGGTCTCTTTTCTCTTACGTTGAGTGTTTTGTTTCGTCAAATTTCTCCAACACAAGGACATGTGTTGAATCATTAAATTATGAAAGTACATTAATCTACATTAACTTGTGTGGATGAGGGTTTTTTATACTCATTTAAAAACCCGGATAATCTCATCTACAAGCAAACACAAACACCGAGATTGCTATTCGTACCCCCTTAAACATGCTATTCATATCACGTCTACGCGTACGCAATGCGTAGCTGTAGCGACAGACTCATTTCGTTCAAAAATAAAGGAAAATGGCTACGACTACGCTTGACGGATGCGTAACCATACTACGCGTACGCCAAGCGTAGTCGTAGAGTGTATGTGTAGTAGTCCACAACACACATTTGCTTCGAAAAATTAAGAAAAACTTACTACGCCTACGCAATAAGGGTACAAATAGCATCACTAAAGTGGTACGAATAGCAGGAACCACAAACACATATTTAATTTCTTGAATTTTAATTTAAAATTACCTTTCATAACCCATTATCAAACACACCCTTAAACTTTATACTTCTGAAAAATGTATTTTCACCTTCTATTATTATTATTATTATTATTATTAACTAGTAAATAATAAGTAGAAAGATTTTGTTAAAAAATGACTTGATGAGTTCATTAATGAATGTGGTTTATTCAAGTTGGGCAGGTCAAAAATTGACTTGGGAAAGAGGTAATACCTCAAATACTATCATTAATGAAATGCTAGATCATTTCCTTTTCTCATTACACCGTCTACAAGACTACAACTTTCCTAGATATTGCTCTGACCACACTATTATTTCTCTCAACATCATGAAATCAGCCCACAACTGATAAGAGGACGAGAGATATCAATACTTGTTGGAGATAATAAGGTCCCCCATCGAAAGATGGGGACACTCCGAGCCTTATATATAAAGTTGGTGGGCTACTCCTCCTATTACCAATTGGTTTTAAGATGAAACCTCACCGGGCTTATGTGTTAGGCTTAGGCCTAATGCGCATGTGCGCTCGTATGCACACGACCCCCGCTCTACCGGTCCGTCTGTATCGGACTTTGACAATACTCTCCAAATTGCTCTTGCTCTTGCTCTTATTCAAAAGAATCCCACAATTGATGCTTCTATTCAACGAGGTAAAAATGTTCTTCATCACTTGATTTATGTGAGGTTGATCAATTTTAATTGGGGAAAGAAACAATAACCCTAATAATATCACTACCATTGTTTTCACTGAACTCAACAGATTCATATTTGTAAAACTATATTCTAAGGTTTTAACAATCCTTAATCGTAGAATCGACTAAAGAAACACACAACATGAACACAATCGGTTGGTAACACAGTTCGGGGTTTCCCCTACCTCTGCGGGACCTCAAGAAGGGAGATCCGGTCCCGGGTTTCACTACGTATCCAAGAACAAGGTTACAACATACAGGACTTTGAGACACTAGCACTTCTACAGATCTAGCAAAGACTTAACTAGAAAGAACACAGGAGATAAGAGAAGCAAGGATAAAGAAAAGCCCCCTCAAAGGCACCTAGATGAAGATCTGAGATTAATCTTCGTCACACTCGCAAACCAACGTTGCGATGGTGAGAAGAGATCCAAGAGATGACAGATCTCTCAACTTCTCTTCCGCTTCCTCTTCCAATTTCAGATCCTTCTTGCTTCGAGCAATTGGACAATCTGTTCTTCTTCCTTCTCCATTCTCTCTTTCTCTCATGAGCTGACACAACCAGCTGCACACCTTAGGGTTCTTAGAAGCTTTCATAAGCAAGCTTATATACCGAGACTCCATTTAATTTGAACATCGCATTTTGCAAAACGCGTTAACAATCACTAAGCTGAGTCTTCTATCTTCAAGTGAGCGGCCCATACATTATTCAGCCGACCTCATAACGAATTCAAGGAGATAGTGGATCGTCTAGTCCAATTCCAACAATGCAGGATATACACATACAAATCACACATATATCCTATACAACATAATACCTTCTAACCATATAATAGACTATCATATGTTATAATCTCATCACCGTACTAGTCACGAAGCTACCTTACTTAGTTTCCTAAGTGGCAACATTAGATTCTAGTAGACATCAAGTCATATAACATGACAAACTATCAAATGAGTCCTAATTACATAACCCTGTCAAGATCAATGTATAACATGCTAGATTTATACTCGAAGTCCCGTATTACAAGTCTTAATACAATAATTAGAATCACACAACAATATTGATTGTTTTTTAAAGCAAAATCACTTTCATCGAAACCGACACTCCTAAGAATTATGACTTTGTATATATCCACGAGGTTGTATATGTAAGAGTTTATAGCGCTGATTAACTCCCTCTCAATAACCTAACATAACAGTTTTCTGTGCTCTAGATTGCAATATATCAAAATTTCAAAAGAAAAAATAGAAGAAGAAGAAGAAAGAGACGAAGAATTTAGAAACATAAAAATTTGTATCATTATTTATAGAAATCGAGATGATACATTTATGTGTGTGAATACATAGCTTGCTTGAAGCCTTGAACGACTGAAATCAAACTAAGCCAGCTTGAACGTGACAAGAAGAGGCTTAATCTGTGGACCGAGCGCCAATGTCCTCCTATCATCCTCATCACTCCCAACAAAACCCAATTCACCACAAACCACCTTACAATAATTACACACAGTAGGACAAAACACCAACTTATAATATTTCGAATTCGAATCCTTCTCAATCTTGAACCAATTGCTCAACGTTTTAATCCCGGGATTGCCCTTCACACCGCCGCTCTGAACATATCGCCGACTCTTCTCTTCCACGCCGCCGAGCTTCCACACCGTCGATTGAGGGCAAACATTGACGGCGTTGAACTCCACGTTCATGTCGGTCGAGAGTGTCACGGTCGTTGCCGTGGAGTTGACAGGATAGAATAGCGCCGGCAGACCGGTTGAGACATCCTCGGATTGTTGGGCTATGTAGAGTGGGCAGTAAAATGAAGTGTTTTTGGCGCCAAGTGAGAGTGGCCACCCGTTGCCACGTTTCACCGGTATGATTAAGTAGGCGGTTCCGGCTGTAACTGGACTGCCGTCGACGTCGAGGACTGGGGTTGACGCGCCGGAGGATGGTACGGAAAGGAGCAGTGGGAGGATAAGGAGAAGGTTGAACGATATGGATTTCATGGTTGTTGATTTGTTGGTTTGTGGGATAAGAGGTGATGATTATTTATATACGTATATGTAGTTGCGTACTTAATTTTGCATTCATTTATTTGTTCATCCATTCGACTTTTTTAGGATTTGTTTGGCTGACAAATTTGATCCACCGTTGTATAAATTTGACCAATAGAGGTATGACCGGTAGTCTATACGATATATATCTTGAACTACTTAGTTTACGTAATTATCATATTAGGAGAATTATAATGGATCACTTACCCTTTATACATTATAAGCGAGAGTTGTACGTCTCTTCCTTACTTGTCATTGTGCACAAATTATAAAACTGTCATTTTTTATTTACTTATGTTTAAATATAATAATGAATGGTATTTTTTTATCCTTTATAAAAGTGTCGCACTGAAAGGAGTACGCGTTCCTTCTTTATTACATGCGGAAAGATTTTAGGGTAATACGTGTTAATTGTCGTGACATCTTCTTCTTCTTCTTCTTCTTCTTCTTCTTCTTCTTCTTCTTCTTCCACTCCGCAACTCCTTCCTCTCTACGCATGTTGATGCTTCATTCATCTCGTTTATTCTTCTTCGATTACAAGTGTGTTGTTATTTCTCTCTTTTTTCTTTTTTTTTTTCATTTGCTCGTATCACTTCTCTCTCTTTCTCACAAACACATCTAACAAGTAAGATCGATCAACTATAGATCTTCTTTTCTTTCATGGTAGATCTTAAATTTTGACTTTTCATTGTTGTAGTAGATTTACTTGTGCGCCGAGCAAGGGAAAGATATATGTTTGTGAGATCACCAAAGAAGAGCGATTACACAAAGTATTGTGACGTTTTGGGAGTCTCGAAGGATGCTTCACCGGATGATGTAATGAATTCGTCACTCATTTATATCCTCACCATAACCACTATGTGAATAAACCCTACCACACTTTGAAAAGATAAATTTTATCCCAATTCGACATTTTGAAAAGATAAAATTTCTCTCGATTTGACAGTTAGGGCTTCGTCAAACAAATCGAACGGAAAGTCAAATGGAAGGGAAAACATATTCAATCTAGCAAACTAACAAAGCAACCACGTCTACAAGCAACCGATCTAACAAAAACAGCCAGGTCTGATCCAACGTGACGAGCTTCGAAAGAGGAAGAACAATCCGCAAATCTAATACTTCGAGAGAGAAAGAGATGATAGAATATGCAAATATTGTAAATAGAGGATTGCCTTATGTAATTATATAAATACGCTTTTGTTATTAATATGACCTATCAGTCGATGGAAACCCTAAGAGAAATTTATCCAAATCTCACATAGTATCAGAATTATCGTTCCTCTAATCTCTTCCGCTCTGCTCTCCGTTACCCAAACCCTACGACCGCTTCTTCCGTTCCCCTTCACAAAGTTCCTCGATGGCTGCAGAACGAAAATCCTCATTCCATTCTACTATCGGAATCTCTAACTATCTATTATCAGCTTCAAAGAGTCCTAGATACAAACCAGAACAACTCCCCCTCTTCTCTCACTTAAGCCAATGCCACGATCTAGCTCCAACTCTTCACCTTGCTATAATATCCTAGTTACTTCGCAGAGTAACACACACTCTAGTATAACACTTTTTAGATATACCAGTGGAGCTCTCAAGTTTTATCTCTCTCTAGGGGATAATGGTTTTAGTAAAAGAGAGAAAGAAAACTGTTTGATCGAATGAAGATGTTTTGGATCGCTTGAAGACTTTAGATGTTCCGTGTAAGCTTGTTTTCTTGTTCTTCAATCAACATCTTCATTTATAGACTTCATTGGAGAGGTCTTCTAGCCGTTGAGAAGATGACCATTTGAAGATGATTCTTCTTCTCCATTAAAGTCGCTTCTTGGTGGAGATGAGGTAGACGTTGTGGATTTTCTACCATCTTCATCTCCTTGAAACACGTTGATCTCTCTGGTCCATAATCTTCTCGTATCTATTGTGAAGATATTAAATTCCATTTGAGAGAAGATCTTTGTGCTTTCGGTTGAGGATCGTTGCAAGATCCTTTTACGAATCAAATCTTTCTTGTTCGGTTGAGATCTTCTTTTAAACATATCTTCTTGTTGAACATATCTTTCTTAGAAGATCTTCTTTGGCGTTTGGTAGATAAGTTTGTTGAATTTAAATTCCTTCAGCGTGCAGCCTTGGCTTGTCTTGAATTCTGATTCCCTTGAAATGACTTTCAAGGCCTTCGTCTTTTAATCACTCTAAACACCTTGTCTTTCCTTGCATCCGATTTCAAGGCCTTCCAAGGTCCTTTGAGATGCGTTTCAAAAAATACACACATTCAATACAAACCACCAACCAAGCCAAGCATCTCGAAATATAATCAATAAATCGTTAGTGTATAAAACCACTTCATTTGTGTTTAAGTCTTCCATCATCGTCTCCTATACAAATATATAATCAAGGTGGAGTTTCAATCTCCCCCTTGATGGAAGACAACACAAATGTCTCGTACCTGCATTCTAAAGTTAGCGATGCATATAGGAATATCAAACTAACTTAAAATGCAGAAATATCAAAATGTTGGATCATTTATTTCTCCCCCTTTGTCTTTCAAAAAGGGAGAAAAATAGTTAAAGCAAGAAATTTTGAAAGTTTTACAACCCAGAAAAGTATTTCACAAAACCCACAAAAAAACAAATTCCCTCAATCATCAACTCAATCTGAATCCTCCTCATAAAACCTCTTTTTTCCCTTGGATGAAGACTTTTTGTGGCTCCAATCATTCATTTCAGCAGCTAAGCGTCGTCTCTTTTCTTCAGCTCTTCGTTCCTTAACCACTTCATATTCTATCACTGGCAAGATAGTTGGCTCAACATGAGTTGGATACAAAATAAAGTTATTCTGTACACGACGTTTGCAATTCATCAACACATTTTCCACTTTCTAATGAGTATAATGAGCTACATCTTCATTCATGGGTAGGATCCTTCCCATAGTGATCAGAGTAAGAGCATTCATCAAATACATTTCATTGACCTTAGCATTCATGGTAAATAATAGTTCATGATTGGCATCCAGTCTTCTCTTAGTGTCAAACTGGAAATCAGATAGTTCACGATTCAGACAAAACCAGTTCTTTTTTCATATCCTTCTAACCTGATTTCGGGAGTTGGAATAGAAGATGTTGGAGCTGCTTGAGTTGGTAGTGGAATAGCTCCTTTCCCTTTGATGAAGGGTCATCCAAGCCGGTTCCATCTTCAACACCACAAGGAGCCCTAACAAGAGCTCAAGCCAAACGCCAAGCGGAGATGGATGCTATCTTCCTAGCCATGGTTCAAGAAGCTCACCCAAGCTCACCTCCAATGAGTCCAAGGCCCGTCATGATGCTTAGCCACATCGGACCAGCCAAGAAGAAGTTGAATGGAGCATAGGAGAGCCTCACGTGTGCATGTGCATGGATGAAGGCGTGAGAGGGTGGCGCAAGAAGCTAGTTAGAGAGTGTTAAATAAAGCCTAGAATTAGTCTATTTTATGGATTTATTTAAAACACTCTAATTTGTAATTATTTTTTTTATTTCTTTTCTATTTTTAGGAGAGAAGGTCTAGGTTGTATATAACCCTTTCTCTCTTCCTTTTTGAGGTAGAATATGTTAAACACATTTGTGAAAGTGCCAAATTGAAACCTTTGAGTTCAGCCTCTTGTCTCGTGAGAATTGTTGTGTTTTCATAGCTTTCTCGTTCTTGTGTGTGTCAATCTCCTTCGGGTTGGTGCTACAAGTCGAATTGAAGCAACCTCTTCGTGCCTTCGATAATTCTAGATCGATTGTGTGAAGTTGTAAGAAGCGGGGTCGAATCGTCACCGGTTTGGTTCTTGGATAATCGAATCCAAGGGTTCTATCGTTTGTTCCTTTCGGTTCTTCTTTCCTATTTCGTTTTCCCTCTCTTTGCTTTGCACGTTTTCCTTGCATCTTTGTTTGCTGAATTTCGTTTGCTTTTATTCCCGAAAACAGGTTGCTCGTCTAGATCCGTTCTTCGCGGCTAATCCCCGTATCAATTGGTATCAAAGCTAATTGACGTTCAACCTACAAAAATAGTCGGTAAATCATTCAAAACCAAAAGTGTCTCGTTTTTCTTGTTTGAGTCTTGCTTTGTTTTGAGTCTATTGCCATTGTCATTCTTATTCCAAGTTTTTTTGATTGAACTAACAAGTTTGCTGCTTTTGTTTGTGAATTTTGGACGCCGGCACCACTCCTACACCACGCTTACACCGCGCCTGCCACCAGCCCCTTGTGCCTACCACCACGCCGCCACCAGCCTTGTCCCACGTCCAAACACAACACCAAACAAGCCCTAAACTTTCAAAAAAAAAAAAAAGAGAGGCTGAATCGTCCAGCCTATTTTCAAGCTACCAACCACCTCTTTCCTCCACATTTTCAGCCTATTTTTTGAATTTTCACCCTTGGTTAGCTATTTACTTGGTCAACTCTATCCTCTTGCAACTAATTAGGATTTTCTTAGCATTTTTTTGTTTTGTTTTTCGTTAATTCCAGTAGTAAGTTAAAAAAAAGAAAAGAAAATCCGAGTTTTAAAAAAAAAAAAATAAAGAAAGAAAAGAAAAAGAAAAGAAAAGAAAAGAAAAAAAAAGAAAGAAATCAGCCTTAGTTATTCATCTCATTTCATTCTTGCTAGCTTATTCTTGCTAGCTTATTCTTGCTTATTTCATAGTTTGTAATAGTTGAAGTTGTGCTTGCCAAGTGTTATTGTTCAGCAATCAAAGAGGACTACAAAGGAGCTCATCTCACTCAAAAGTTGTCTTGCTAAGTGTTATTGTTCAGCAACCAAAGAGGACTACAAAGGAGCTCATCTCACTCAAAGGGACCAAGCCATTCACGCCTAGCCACACCTTGGCCCTCGCCTAGCTCACTTCACTCGAGCCATGCCTTAGCCTTGACCAGCCCTTCTACACACACCTTCGGTGTCCAAGGTTTGCTTGCTTAGGCTTGACGAGTAAGTTCTTTCAAGGCTTATCTTGAGTTCAAATTTTGAGTCCATACTTAGTTGCATATAACATTCGTGCAACTTGTCCTTTCCGTTTTGAGTCTTTTCTTCTCTTTTATTGAGTCAAACACGTTTTTAAGGTGATTGAAATCAAATTTCGCTTCTACTTTAAAGCTTTTGTTTGGCTAAGTATTGAACTCACGTGAGGTTTTTGACTAATACAAGACGAGTCATCAACAAGCTTGTTGAGCACCACTAGAGAGTGAGAGTTTGCTTTCGAGTGATACACTTGTGAGGCGTTTTTGTTTTAGCTAACCTAACGTGTTTCAGTGTTTTAGTGTCTTTGAACAATGTCAGGAACTCCCACAGGTACGCCAAGCCCCGAGCCTATCACCCCGGAGTTGTTTAACCTTATCAAGGGCTTGAAAGATAGCATTGAAGGGTTAACTACAAGGCTGTCCAACTTGGAGGCGTCTAAGGTAGTTCCGGAGCCTCGCCCACTAGGAGGCAACATGGAGGTAGGAGACCACTCGAGAGCTCAACACCAAGGGCAAGACCGAATACCACTCCAAAGCCAACAAGAGGCGTTTCAAGCAGCCCGGCACTCTAATGCCACGCAGCCCTCTCGGAATGTCCAAGGCTTAGGCCACGCCGTGTCCCAACCGGGATGGGGCAATCTTGCTTTCGAGGAGAACGTTTCTATCCATTCTTCTCCTATTATACATGATAATATGCCTAACTATCCTCAACAGTTTCAGAATCAAGCTTATGATCAGGATGAGGACGGTGATGGAGATGACGAGGAATGGAGGCCAAACGGGCGAAGGGAGCGCCAACAGCCCCAGAGACCTCATGACACCCGGCGCCAAGACTAGCAGAGGCGTGAGCCCTATGGTGGTCAGCCAAGGAGGGAGCGAGATCCGGAGTATGATGGCCTTGGCAAAGTGAAGGTGAAGATCCTAAGCTTTGAAGGCAAATGTGACCCGGACGTGTACATGGCTTGGGAGGCGAAGATAGAGCAAATATGGTCATGCCATAACTTTCCCGAGTATAAGAAGGTACATTTCGCAACTCTTGAGTTTATTGATTATTCTATGATATGGTGGGATGATTTGGTGAAGGAAAGGAGGAGAACTTTGGATGCACCGGTAGTTACTTGGGCGCACATGAAGGCCTTGATGAGAGCTCGGTTTGTGCCTCAACATTACACTAGAGAATTGAGGCAAAGGTTGGAGAACTTGAGGCAAGGAGCCATGACCGCCGAGGAGACCTATAATGCCATGCAAATGGCCATGGTAAAGGCTAATGTGCGCGAGGATGAAGAGACTACAATGGCTAGGTATCTTCGTATTCTCAATTCAAGTTTTTCTAACGAGATAGATCTTTTTCCCTATAGCTCTATGACAGAATTGCTCCACCTAGCAATCAAAGTAGAAGGAAAATGAAGGCAAGAAGTCAAGGAGGTAAGGTTGCTTATGGCACGCCTAGCTCATGGAGGAGCCAAGGAGGTCGCCAACAAGGGAATTACTACCGGGAGGTGCCAAGCAAGGAGAAGCTAGCCCCGGAGCAAGGAGGCCCACACAAGGCTCCTTATGCAGCCCCTACCAAGCCGACGCCTACACTACCTAAAGGCACTCAAGGGAGTACTTCTAACCCTTCATCTAGAGCTAGGGACATTGTATGTTTTAAGTGCCAAAGAAGAGGGCACATGATGAAGGATTGTCCTAACAAAAGAACTTTTCTAGTTAACCATTTAGGGCAATATGAGTCCGAATCTGAGCATGAGCATGATAATAATGATTTTGAGCTTAATATGCATGATCATGATGATTTGAATGATGATGGGATTGAATATGAGCAAGGAGATTGTTTATTAGCTAAGAGAGTGTTATTTGATCATCCTAGCTCATTCCTAGCTAACACTTCCATGATTTGTGATAAAAGTCTTGAGCATGATAATTCTTTGATAGCTAGGAGAACTTTAAGTGTACAACCTGCTCCTTGTGAAGATAACCAAAGAGAAAACTTGTTTCACACTAGATGCTCGGTTAAAGGAAAGGTGTGTAATGTTATTATTGATGGAGGACGTTGTTGCAATATTTCTAGCACCGAAATGATATCTAAGTTGCATATTCCTACATTTTATCACCCTAGGCCATATAAGTTGCATTGGATGAATGAATGTGGTGAGTTAAAGGTTAATAGGCAAGCTAAGATCACTTTTACTTTAGGCCATTATGAAGATACGGTTTTATGTGATGTTGTGCCTATGCAAGCTTGTCATGTGTTGTTAGGCCGCCCTTGGCAATATGATAGGAGAGTTATGGATGATGGTTTTACAAATAGATATTCTTTTGTATTCAATGGTAAAACCGTGACTCTTAAGCCTATGACTCCCTTGCAGATTGCGGAGGCATTTGAGAAGAAGAAGGCAAGTGAGCAAGAGCAAGGACAAGCTAAGAAGGGGAGCAAGCCGTCGAGCCAAGACCCCTCCCTAGCCACGCCTTCTAACCACCAGCCTAGCACCCTTGTGTCCACGGCCACAAAACAGCCCACAACAACCTTGTTAGCTTCCAAACTTGAGCTACAAAATGACTACCTACCCTTAGACACCACCTTGATGATGTTGTGTAAGGAGCTCACCTTGATGAGTGATGAAGCCAAGGCTAGCTTACCACCTACTATCTTAGCCATCCTTGAGGAGTTTAAGGATGTGTTTCCGGAAGAAACACCACATGGCCTTCCACCTTTGAGAGGTATTGAGCACCAAATTGACCTTATCCCCGGCGCCACACTCCCAAATAGACCAACCTACCGAATGAACCCAAAGGAGAGTCAAGAGATCCAAGCGCAAGTTCAAGACCTCCTAGACAAGGGCTACGTGAGGGAGAGTTTAAGTCCCTGCGCCGTGCCCGTGCTCTTGGTGCCTAAGAAGGACAACACATGGAGGATGTGTGTTGATTGTCGAGCTATCAACAACATCACCATCAAGTACCGCCACCCTATTCCCCGCCTAGATGACATGCTTGATGAGCTACATGGCGCCACCACCTTTAGCAAGATAGACCTACGGAGTGGCTACCATCAAATCCGAATGAAGGAGGGGGACGAGTGGAAAACAGCCTTCAAAACTAAGTTTGGTTTATATGAGTGGCTTGTTATGCCATTTGGGTTAACTAATGCTCCTTCTACTTTTATGCGCTTAATGAACTATGTTTTGAGACATTTTATAGGGAAGTTTGTTGTAGTATACTTTGATGATATCTTAATCTATAGCCGGTCCCTAGAGGAGCATGAAGAACATCTAAGGGAAGTAGTTCTTACCCTTAGGGCTGAACACTTGTATGCTAATCTTAAGAAATGTAGCTTTTGCACTAATGAGGTTATATTTCTTGGTTTTGTAGTGACTACACAAGGCCTACAAGTGGATGAGGAGAAGATTAGAGCAATCAAAGATTGGTCCACGCCAACATCCATCAACCAAGTAAGGAGTTTCCATGGGCTTGCAAGCTTCTATAGGCGCTTTGTGAGAAACTTTAGTACCATTGCCGCGCCCTTGACGGAAATTTGCAAGAAGCATGCGCCATTTGTGTGGGAGGAGGCGCAAGAACGTGCCTTTAGCAAGCTGAAATTGGTCTTAACCGAGGCGCCCTTGCTAGCTCTTCCCGACTTCACTAGGCCCTTTGAAGTGGAGTGTGACGCCTCGGGCATTGGCATAGGCGGCGTGCTCATGCAAGAAGGTAAGCCTATTGCCTTATTTAGTGAAAAGCTCAAAGGAGCATGTCTTAATTACTCTACCTATGATAAAGAGTTATATGCTTTGTTTAGAGTGCTTAAGACATGGCAACACTACTTGTGGCCTAGAGAGTTTATTTTGCATTCCGATCATGAGTCTTTGAAGCATTTTCGGAGTCAAGATAAACTAGATAGGAGGCATGGTAGGTGGATGGAGTTTATTGAGATTTTTCCCTATGTTATCAAGTATAAAAAGGGAAAAGACAATGTAGTGGCGGATGCCCTCTCTAGCAGGCATACATTATTGACTACATTGGATGCTAAGGTATTAGGCTTTGTTTACATTAAGGAGCTCTATGAATCTGATCTTGATTTTGGTGATACATATAAGCTATGTGTGCAAAAAGGTTCCTTAGATAAATACTATTTGTTTGAGGGATTTTTGTTTCGAATTGATAAGGTGTGCATACCTAGGTGTTCCCTTCGATTGTTGCTAGTAGAGGAAGCCCATAAAGGAGGTTTAATGGGTCATTTTGGGAGGGATAAAACTTATGCTATGATGCACTCACACTTTTATTGGCCACACATGCTTAGGGATGTTGAAAATGTGCTTAAAAGATGCTTAGAATGCCTTAGAGCTAAATCTAAAGTGAAGCCTCATGGATTGTACACACCTTTGCCAATCCCAACAGCCCCTTGGGAAGATATTAGTATGGACTTTATTGTGGGGTTGCCTAGGACTAAAAGAGGTAGAGACTCGATTTTTGTGATTGTAGATCATTTCTCTAAAATGGCACACTATATTGCTTGTCACAAAACTGATGATGCGGCCAATGTAGCTAATCTATTCTTTCGAGAAGTAGTTAGGTTACATGGAATTCCGAGGACAATAGTAAGTGATAGGGATGTTAAGTTCTTAAGTTATTTTTGGAAGACTCTTTGGGGAAAGCTAGGTACGAAATTGTTATTTTCTACATCAAGCCACCCCTAAACTGATGGGCAAACGGAAGTAACTAATAGGACTTTAACCACACTTTTAAGGGTTGTCATCAAAAAGAATCTAAAGGAATGGGAGGATGTCTTGCCACATGTTGAATTTGCCTATAATAGAGTTGTGCATTCGTCTACTTTCATCTCTCCATTTGAGTGTGTTTATGGTTTTAATCCACTAACCCCTTTTGATCTTACACCGTTGCCTAAGAAGGAGCGAGTGGATTTAAGTGCTAAAACACAGGTTGAACACATCAAGGAGCTATATAGGAGGACAAGGATTAAGCTTGAGGATAAAGGCAAATACAATGCAGCCAAGGCAAACCAAGGAAGGAAGAAGGTTACATTTGAGGCCGGTGACCTTGTATGGCTACACTTGAGGAAGGAGAGGTTTCAACAACTTCGGAAGTCCAAGCTCTCTCCAAGAGGAAACGGACCTTTCAAGGTGCTACACAAGGCTGGTGACAATGCCTATGTGCTAGACTTGCCGGACGACTATGCTTGTGATCCCACGTTCAATGTGAGGGATCTAAGCCCTTTTCCACCCCTTAGTGATGATCAAGGAAATTCGAGGTCGAATTCTTTAAAAGAAGGGGAGAATGATGAAGGGTCATCCGAGCCGGTTCCATCTTCAACACCACAAGGAGCCCTAACAAGAGCTCAAGCCAAACGCCAAACGGAGATGGATGCTATCTTCCTAGCCATGGTTCAAGAAGCTCACCCAAGTTCACCTCCAATGAGTCCAAGGCCCATCATGATGCTTAGCCACATTGGACCAGCCAAGAAGAAGTTGAATGGAGCATAGGAGAGCCTCACGTGTGCATGTGCATGGATGAAGGCGTGAGAGGCTGGCGCAAGAAGCTAGTTAGAGAGTGTTAAATAAAGCCTAGAATTAGTCTATTTTATGGATTTATTTAAAATACTCTAATTTGTAATTATTGTTTTTATTTCTTTTCTATTTTTAGGAGAGAAGGTCTAGGTTGTATATAACCCTTTCTCTCTTCCTTTTTGAGGTAGAATATGTTAAACACATTTGTGAAAGTGCCAAATTGAAACCTTTGAGTTCAGCCTCTTGTCTCGTGAGAATTGTGGTGTTTTCATAGCTTTCTCGTTCTTGTGTGTGTCAATCTCCTTCGGGTTGGTGCTACAAGTCGAATTGAAGCAACCTCTTCGTGCCTTCGATAATTCTAGATTGATTGTGTGAAGTTGTAAGAAGCGGGGTCGAATCGTCACCGGTTTGGTTCTTGGATAATCGAATCCAAGGGTTCTATCGTTTGTTCCTTTCGATTCTTCTTTCCTATTTCGTTTTCCCTCTCTTTGCTTTGCACGTTTTCCTTGCATCTCTGTTTGCTGAATTTCGTTTGCTTTTATTCCCGAAAACAGGTTGCTCGTCTAGATCCGTTCTTCGCGGCTAATCCCCGTATCAATCCTTTTAAAGTCCATGCGCCTGCAAGAGTCTTCTCAATTCCTAGTCGTTCTAAGCAGGTCTCATCAATCTTGCCATGAATTGATTGTCGATCTTCAGAGGATGTATCAATTATTGGTACATGGATACCGGCACCACCTCCCACATGACGAATAATTCAGGTTTTCTCTCGTCTTTTTCTCATAATGGTTCCTTAAATTTGATAATTGTTGGGAATGGTATGTGTATTCCATCTACAGGTTTGGAAATGTCGTCCTACACACCACTAAAAATCCTCTCCACCTATCCAATGTCCTCATTGCCCCTAAAATCGTCAAAAACTTAGTCTCTGCCCGAAGTTTTACTAAAGATATAAATGCTCTAGTAGAATTGGACCCTATTGGTTTTTCTGTGAAGGATCTACACACGGGGATCACAGATTTGAGGTGTAATAGTCCCGGGAAACTCTATCTTGTCACGAACCCACCACTCCGCATCATGCTCTTTCCATTGCATCTTCTAGTATTTGACATACCCGTCTTGGTCATCCGGGTGCACCGGTTATGGATTTTCTTAGGAGGTCTTCTTTTCTTCAATGTAATAATGCCAATTTCGCTTAACTTTGTCATGCATGCCAATTAGGAAAACACCATATATTGTCTTTTGATCGTTCTCATACATAGTCAGTTGCTCATTCTGACATTATCGATAGTGATTTTTGGACCTCTCCAATCCCAAGTTGAAAATGTTTTAAATATTACTTAATTTTTCTTGATGATTTTTCTCATTTTCAATGGGTATATCTGATCAAGTTTAAGTCTCAAGTGTTTGAATTATTTGTCAAATTTCATCAACTAGTTAAGACTCAATTTCACATTTCTATGAAAAGCTTTCAATGCGATATGGGTCACGAATTTAACAACAATACTTTTCACAAGTTTTATCTGTTGACAATGGGATTGTTTTTCGTTTCTCGTGTCCGCACACATCCCCTCAAAACGGCAAAGCCGAAACAATGATCCGCACTATCAATAACATAATGCGTTCGCTTCCTTTTCATGCCTCCATTCCGATTTCCTATTAGCCTCATGCCATGAAAATTTCAACTTTTATTATTTCTTTATAACAAATAGTCTATTTGTCGAAAATTTTCGATCTTTCAATTCACTAATTAGTGTTTTATATAATATTTTCGAATTACTTTCCATTACTAAAAAAATGAAAAAAGAGTAGGCTTCCTACAAATATTTATCGACATATTTTTATTAGGTGGCTCAAAATTAACAATACCAATGATGTAAGGTACTACCTCATCTCTCGTAGACAGGCCCATGCACGAAGCAAAGATACACAATGAACGTAATAAAATAATAACTAGTGCCAGATTCAAAACTGAATAAACAATTAAAAATATTTTGAATTGTTGATTCAAATGCAAAATCGTATAAATTTGGAGTAAAGAAACAAGAGCAGTACATAAATGGTGTCCCCGTTAGAATTGAAGAACCTCTTATCCTCTTTCATCATGCGAATTTGCTATTCGTACCCACATAAACATGCTATTCGTACCCATTATACGCCTGCGAGAAGCGTAGTCGAAGTTATTCTCTTTTTTTTAATCAGAAAGTGACCTCGCCTACGCTTCTCGCAGGCGTAGTCACTTTCTGATTCAAAAAAAAGAGAATAACTTCGACTACGCCTCTCGCAAGCGTAGTTACTTTCTGATGATGAAAAGTAACTACGCCTGCGAGAGGCATAGTCGAACATCGTTACGCTTTCCTTCTTCAGCGCAGCCGCATTCTTCTTCGTCATTCTTCTTCGTTTCTTTCCTTCTTCGTTTCTTCATCCATCGCCGGCGACCTCGAGAAATCAGTCACAGAAGACCAACCACCACACACACACGAAGATGGTGAGAACTAGGGGGAGAGGTGGCGGGATTGTTCGTACCGGTGGACGGCCGGCGACCTCCGGCAGCGGAGGAGCTGATTCCGGCGGCGATTCCGGCGACGGCCGGCGAGGAGGCGTTCCTGATTTAGATGCTGGACGAGGAGGACGCTCACGAGTTGTTCGAGGATCTCGCACATCTCGTGTTGTTAGTGGGGTACGGATTTTATTTTATTTATAATTTACTTTATATTTATTTAATTAATAGCTAATATAATTTTAATTTAATACATTGTTTATTAATTAGTGTGTTTTTTTGTTTATAAGATAGCAATTAGTGATTAGTTAGTAAATTGTAGACAATTAGTCGTTAATTGAAAAAATTAGTTGTTAAATAGATAGTTAAGTAATGAAATCAGTAGAAAATTAGTCGATATTTAGTTGTGTTATTATTCAATAATAAATAAAATTAATTAGTAAGCAATTAATTTGTTAAAATTAGACAAATAGTAGACAATAAGTCGTGGAGCAAAGAAATTAATCGTTTTTACTGATTTAGTCGTCAAATAGTGAACATTTAGTCGAGAATTAATGAAATTAGTTATCAATGACTCGTTGTTTGAAGAAATGACTCGTTAATTAGAGAATTATTGCTATTAGTTTAACAATTAGTCAATAATGAAATTATTAACGACTATATTTCAATTGTTATTTACTGATTTAGTCGTTAATTAGAGAAATAATAGACAAATAATTAGTGAACAATTAGTCAAAAGGTAATGAAATTAGTCGTTAATTAGTGGTTTAAGTTAATAATTAGTGAATTATTGCTATTAGTTTAACAATTAGTCAATAATGAAATTAGTGATATTAGTTAACAATTAGTCAATAATGAAATTAGTAATGAAAATAGTCGTTAATTAGTGGTTTAAGTTAATAATTAGTGAATTATTAGGCAAAAAATAATGTAATTAGTGGTTAATTAGTGATATAAGTTATCAATTCATGTAGGAGAATATAATGAGTCGTTAATTATTGCTATTAGTTAATGTAATTAGTTTAGCGATTAATTAGTGATATTAGTTAACAATTAGTCAATAATGAAATTAGTAATGAAATTAGTCGTTAATTAGTGGTTTAAGTTAATTAATATAATTAATCAATAATTAATTAAATTATGCAAATTATATAGGTTGCCGGGCCTAGTACCCGAGGATGGGCCGCTACGGTTTCTAACCGTAAGCGGCGGATGATAGAGCTTGGACTAGTGGATCCCGATGATGTCCAGGATGATCATCAGGAGGAGGAGAGGCTGCATGAGTCCGATGCGCATGTCGAGGAGCGGATGGACATGCTATTCGGTTCATCCGACGTTTCTGGTGGCCATATCCTACCTGAGGCGGACGTGGACGCTTTTGTGTTGGAGTTGCATCAGTCTATGGAGCGCCGTTCCCCTGCCCCCTCTCGTTCAGAGAGCTCTACTGCTGGTGGTAGGAGTGTTGGTCAGTCTGGACAGGAGGGTGGACCTCCACCACCACCTCCGCCTCCGCCTGTTGATGCAGGTCTCGACCATGGGTATCCTGGAGGTCCCGCTATACGGGACCTACTGGTGAGCTACGACACCCATGTTGCTCGCGATATATGGGTCGGTGAGGTACGGATTTATATTTCAATTGTTATTTTATTTTTTATTACATCTGATTATGTTATTAACGTTTAAATGATATTTGGATTACCGGATAGAGCTGTGTTACGGGTATATAGGCTAGGAGCCACTGTGTCTGGCTTGCGTACCCTTGCCCATCGATTTCCTGACTCGGAGTGGATGGCGCTTGTTAGGGAGAGTGGACTACACGGCCTCCTGGATATGCAATGGGCTGGGGTGGATCATGCGCTTGCATCTGCCTTCGTGGAGCGGTGGTATCCAGAGACCTCAGGATTTCACTTCCCATGGGGACAGATCTCGATCACCCTCCATGACGTTCATCAGTTATTAGGACTTCGCATCGACGGGGATGAGGTTATGGGGGTCCGAGATGATACTCTTTTCACCTCCATGTTCGGCTTCCCGCCGATGGAGGTGAAGGCCGCCGCGAAGGCGGGTGGGTGGCCGAGATCTGATCTCCTCTCTACGATCAGGAGTATGGCAGAGTCTCCAGAGGCGAGGCAGGAGGACATCGCCAGTGGATTCTTAGCTCTTCTTATTGGCTCCACCCTGTTCATTGACAAGTCCACGAACAGGGTGAAGTCTCATCTACTGAGCGTCTGTCGCGACCCGACTACGATGGCGTCTCGTGCTTGGGAGACAGCTACATTAGCGTATCTGTACCGACAGTTGGGCGAGTCCTCCAGGCGGGAGGTTCATACATTAGCTGGGTGTTCCCTTCTTTTGGAGGTATGCAATTAATTATGACTTTTGTTTTCAAAATATAGTAGTATATGAAGTAACATTAAATCGTTATTGTGTTGTGCAGTCCTGGATTCACCATCATTTCCCCCACTTCAGACCTAGAGGTCATGCAGACCCTCATAGACATAGAGATGCCCGACATGCACTGAGGACGGAGAGGGGGGCGACAGGACAGTTTGAGAGATCGGCCTTCTTAGGATTTAGGGCACAGCTATCCATGTGTAGGATGGAGGAGGTACTTTCAATTCCCTTACTCTAATTATAATCAAGTACGTTTACTTGTGTATTGAATCTATAAGTTTGTCTTAGGTGACGTGGATGCCATGGGGTACTCTCGACGGATTCCACACTGGACAGATGCGTAAATCGACCTATTTGGGGGTGATTCGCTTTTGTTGGGTGGAGGAGCCATATCAGCCCCAGTTTCTCCTACGTCAGTTTGGGCGTGTTCAGATCGTCCCTACGCAGCTCCCTACAGTTCCTCCAGGATGGATCATCCGCCCCTTTGTGTTGAGGAGGCCGGCGAGGATAGGAAAGTACGAGCTGCAGTTTTCTCCTGAGGAGTGACATCATTGGGCAACGCGGGACCAGCATCTATACGACATTCACAGCGTCCCAACGGTTGTCGACCCATGGCAGATGGATGAGTACTTCTTAGATTGGTTCTTACCACGTACTCACCCATACGTCCAGCCACCTCCAGATGGTGCACCACCACCGCCTCCCGTTGCACCTATTGTCCTTCCTAAGCGGGTTCAAAAACTAATCTTTGTTACCTTTGCAATTCTCTATGTTTTAGATACAATTAATTAAAATCTTTTTTTGTTCAACAACGCTTACAGATAGCTATTGGTATGACACGAGAGGCAGTGGCTCGTGGACCTCCATTACCGTTTGAGTTTGCTCAGCGACCATTAGCTGTTTTAGTTGCAGAGGATGCACCAGAGGCGCCACCACCTGTTAGGGCATCTCAGCGGCAGGAGCAGATTGCAGTTGTTACTTATTATGTTTGAATATTAGCTGTTTTGAATATGTTGGACTATTAACTGTCTTATGACTTTATGTGGATGACATTTTGTTACTTATTATGTGTCAATAGTTTTTTGAATCTTATACATCAATTCAAAACCACTAATTAACGACTAATTATATTATCTTTTGCCAAATTTTAACTTAGTTTATTTAATAAATAATTTATTAAAAATTAAAATGGCAATAAAAAGTGCATAGTTATTAAAAATTTTGGACAGTAACTTTAGAAATATAAGGTACGTACAAAAATAGGTTTTCTTTTCCTTTACCTATAACTTTTATATAGCACTAAACATTCCTTTGTTTGTTATCATCTGTTCTTGGCTATCTGCTCTAACCTAAGAGAAACCCAGTTTGAAGGAAATTGAGAAATGGAAAGTGAAGCTTTTGAAGTATCAAATGACTCACTCTTTGAAATATACTATTTTTTTACTTTATACAAGTTATTGTTTTATAATAAAGGAATTATTTTTTTACTCTTTATACAAGTTATTCAACTAAAGTTTCTTATATTTTTTTAATTTATTGTTTTATTGATACAACAATTTAAAACCACAAATGCAAACAACAACTCAACAACACATTCAATACAACAATTTAAAACCACAAATGCAAACAACAACTCAACAACACATTCAATACAACAATTCAAAACCACAAATGCAAACAACAACTCAACAACACATTCAATACAACAATTCAAAACCACAAATGCAAACAACAACTCAACAACACATTCAATACAACAATTCAAAACCACAAATGCAAACAACAACTCAACAACACATTCAATACTAACTAGGAATCCGCCTCTTCTTCTCTCTGAAGGAGTCTTCTGTATCTTGCTATTCTCCGGTCATATACGTGGGTGAAACCCTCAACTGAAGCATCGTGACCTCGCATCCAATCATGGCATACCGGGGGCAATGGAGCGTTTTGGTGCAACAAAACCTGTTTTCAGAATTCCAAGGCAAGTTAATCAAACATTTCTGACGGCTTATACGTATTAAAAACTACGTTAGAATTAAAACAACTTACCGGAACGTAGTGATGATCATTAAGTACAGCAATTGCTTGCACTTCTGTTGGAGGTTGTTGTTCTTCTTCAGTATCGGCAATCAAGGGCAAGCAAGTGTATGAGTCCAATCTAGAAAAGACGACATTGCCATGTATTCCGGAGTATACATGCATATGTCTACTCAACTCCCAAGCTAGCTCTCTCCGGACACGAATGTACTCATCTGGATGGTAACCCAATAATGCACCAAGTGATCGATATCCACAGTGTCCATCGCCCGGAACATCTATCACACGATCACCGTAAGATAACATAAAGGCTGAGATATTCCTATAACCCCAGTTGAATCCTCGGACCACAAGTTCTGACGGCTGAGTTGGAACAGTCTTCTGAGACTCCGGGATGGTACTAGCCTCGCCTGTGGTGTCAGCTCGTCCTCGACCACGTCCTCAGCCTCGGCCTCGAACTTTTCCTCTAGAACTTTGTGACGACTTCCTCATCTGTGACTCCTTATCAGCTCGAGCATGCTCAAATGCAGATGGCACTCGACGCTGCTTGTTTCCCTTGTCAGAAGGATGTGAAATTCTCGGCTCCCGAGCAACTGACTCCGTCAGATACAACACAGTGGCCGCATAAGCCCCAAACTTGTCTACAATGTCTTGACTCAACCTGCCCTCCCTGTGCATGGTCATAAAAGATGCCAAAGTAATATCTCCCATCGACAGAGGAATACCATCGGGTTCTTCCACTTCTTCGGTGACTTCATGCCATACAACCTGCCTCCAAAAGGGATGTATTGTAGTAAAAAACATAGGCCTGTTTTCACGGAGAGCCGCTGCAAACTCATGCACGCACGGAATCCCGTATGATTGCCTCCAATACCAGTAGTCACATGTAGCATCAAATGTCCCTTGGCGCGCCACTTTGCAATTCTCGATCAAGTACTTCATGTAGTTGTTCGACACCTTCCGGATAAGAAATGTAAACATAGGGTCTTCTTGGATACCTACGATAGTATGAGTACGCGATTTCTCTATGGTACCCTGAATCTCATCGATCTGATCTCCAATCATTCTATGGATGGCCTTGATGAGAGTATCAAATCCACAACGAGTAGACTTAAGAGTTCTCTTCAACACCGAATGAGCACCCTCAGCCCTACGATTAGAACATAATTTAAAACTTTTAGTATAAATCATTATTAGTAAACTTAACAATAAAAGATGTAATGAGTATTTATCTAACCTTCCTGTCGTCCTTGATCCAAGATGGAGGTAGTGATCGGTCCAACAACGAACAATAGCTTCCTTGTACTTGTCCAACCATGTCTTCTCAAGGTACTCCATCAAATGATACTTGTCCATCCAACTATCCCTCATATGCAAGAGCCTCGCCTCATAAGCCGCAATAGTAGTCGAGTCAAACAACTCATGACAATCTCTCATGAATTTTGCTTGGATGGATGGCGAATGTGACTTCCACCAATTATTTGATTCGATGTTTCTGAACACATGCCACTCACACAAAATATGTTTAGCATCTACGAAGACTCTCGGCATTGCTTTTATGAGACCTAATTCTCGGTCTGTCACTATCACCTCCGGCTTCTTTCCACTGAATAACATGGCAATGCGTTCCAAAGCCCACTCGTAATGACCCGTTGTCTCTCGTTTCATTAACACAAACGCAACGGGAAAAGTTTGTTGTGTGCTAGTCAATCCGACGATCTCCAACAACGGCATGTCATATCTGCAAAATATAATGAATGAGACTTTGTAATTAAAAAAAAGTTTAATATAAACAAACTGAATGAATTACATACTAACCTGTTAGTCTTGTATGTAGCATCCATGATGACAACGTATGGAAACATGGCAACCCAACGCTTCGACTCGGGATGAGCTAGGAATAAGTCACTCACTTCCTCCGCTCCTTCAATGGTTTCCATCCTAATATCCCACATATAATCCTTCTCTTTCAAGAATTTCAACGCTTCTTGAATTACCGTTCGATCTCCCATCGCTTCCAACCTAATTTTATTCCGAGCGTTTGAAACTTGCTTCCTAGAAGTGACCATCTTTTCGGGATCTTCAAAATCGCTCTTTAACAAATGAACAATTTCTTTCGGAGGCATTCCCGCTTCGGTATAAATTTGGACTCGTTTCATTTGTGTCTTCGTCAACCGTCCAGCAAAAGCATGACCTACCAACTTCTTTGGAAGAGGATGATTGTGAATTCCGTGAACATTCCTCACACCCCATAGACCCCTTTGCACCTCATCAACGTGTAAGCGAAAATTACAATCGAACTTCTTCGTTTTGCATAATTTCCTCAAGCCCTTCGCCTCACTCTTGCGCACTCCGTGATGCTCACACACAAATACCACTTTTCCAAAACGGCGATCATCCGACTTGTAGGACTTTAGTTTGATGAGAACCATATTTCTACTTCCAGCTCTCTCAAGAACCCACGCAACTAACGAGTCCATATCCGTCCATATCCGATGGTCCACGAACAAACTAGTATAGTCATAATCATCGGAAATATCGGCAGCCTACAATAATTATTCCAAAATTTTCATTCACTATGACTATATCATATATTCTAACATTGCTAAAATTAATTACCGACTAATTACATTATAATTGGCCACTAATTCACTAATTAACGACTAATTTCTTCAATTAACGACTACTTTCTTCAATTAACGACTAAATTCTTCAATTAACAACAAATAACATTACTAATTGACTAGTTGTCTACTAATTCATAAATTAACGACTAAATCATATAACATAAAAATAACTAAAACATATAACAATAAACTACGTCAAAACAAACGAATTGAAAAAACTAACCTCAACACCCGAATACGGATCGTAACTACTAAGCATCGCGGGATTGAACAAGCCCTCGTCACCCTCCACATCATCTTCACCTCCGCCGAAATCAACACCGTCATCCTCTTCTCCATCGCCGGAATGATATCTCGCTTCGCCATCGTCGGAATTCATCTTCGAATGACTTTTTTTGCGAAAAAACGATTCACAGTGAGGTTTTATGGATTGAATACGTACGATTTCGGTCGAATGCATAATATTTATACTAACGTTTGGAACACATTACCGTTGTATAACGGCTAGTTGATAAAACTACGCTTACGGGAAGCGTAGTCGTAGTTTTATCAACTAGCCGTTGATAAAACTACGACTACGCGTCTCGTAAGCGTAGTCTACCGACAACTGCTACGCCTACGAGACGCGTAGTCGCACAAAACTCTCCTACAGATTTTGAGTATCGACTACAATTACGAGAGGCGTAGTCGGCTACTGGGTACGAATAGCATGTTTATGTGAGTACGAATAGAACGAACCTTCGTCATGCCAACTGCTTATTGTCAAACCAAATATTATTACTCACGTGCCGTTGTATCATATCACTTTATTTATTTATTTATTTATTTATTTAATATTTTGGCTTCTGATGAAGAAAGTGTTGAATTGTCGACATTCACGTTACTCGAACTTGCAGTCGTCGTCGACTCATCGCTTATGCATATAAACTACTAATTGTAATTAGTTTTGATATTTTAGATAGTTATACGTACACTTAATAAAACATAAAAAAAGTCCAGAAAACATGTATAGAGAAATTGATGTATAAATGGATATATTTATAATAAATTATAAAAATATTTTGAAATTTTTGTAGCTATAGTCTGAAAAAAATATATAATTGGAGAGATAAGTTTGATCAATCATGTATGCACGTCATGCTTAAATATTAAAATAAAAATTTATACTTTTTAAAAATATATATTTACATTATCATAAATTTTATGATATCAAACTAATCATAATGTTTCTGAAGTACTTAGAAAAATCACAACTTAAGAAAAATGATAATTAAATATTATATAAAGTGATCAATTTTATTAATAATATACAACCTTATTATTGAATTCAGTAATCGTGAATGTTATTTAGTTTACTGACTTATTATCCTTTATACAACATAAATGTATGTTTAAAACGTTAGATTATTTAGTTTACTGCCGTACATAATGTACCGATACAATCATCGTTTCATCACCATTTTAGTCTTAATCACCTCAACATCAAGTCTCAGCTGAATTCTTCACGAACATAAAAGCTTAGGGATTTCATAATGTACCGTATATTATCATTATACTTCATATTATAGAGCTTGCTTTCATACAACAACACCTTTATTCAATGCAGTAAGCATATATCAAATCAAGCTTTCTTGAACACAACAAGGAAAGGCTTGATCTGAGGAGCAAGACCCAAGAACCTCTTCCCATCCTTCTCTATAAACAAACCCAAATCCCCACAAACCACCTTACAAAAATTGCACACACCAGGACAAAACACCAACTTATAAAAATTCGCCTTTGAATCTTCATACTTCTCAATCTTAAACCAATTGCTCAATGTTCCGATCCCAGGACTCCCCAATTCGCCACCACTCTTCACGTATCGCTTTAGCTGTTCCGTTGGCCCCTCCACATCGCTAAGCTTCCACGCCGTCGATTGCACGCACACCGTCGACGCGTCAAACTCCACGTTCATATCCGTTGACACTCTCACAATCTTCGCCTTGGGGTTCACCGGATGGAATTTCACCGGGAGCCCTCTTGAGACTTCTAGTTTTTCTTGGGTTACGTAGAGTGGGCAGTCAAACGATGCGTTTCGTTGGCCGAGTGAAAGTCCACCGCCGTTGCCACGTTTTACTGGTATGATGTAGTAGGTGGATCCGGTGGTCACTGGGTGCCCGTCCACATCGATTACTCCGGCTGGTGCTCCGGCTGATGCTCCGGCCACGGCTAGAAGAAGGAGTAAAAGTAGGAATGAAATGGATTTCATGGTGGTTGATATGAAATTTGAATATTTGAGTGAATTGGTTTTGTGGTGTAAGAGATGAAAGGGTGAAGATTATTTATACACATCGAAGTGATTGTGTACTTGGATTGGCTTTTTTAGTTGGTTGACTTTAATTTTTGCTGAATTTCATATTTAATTTTACACATTTTATATAAAGAAGTGGTTCAGATACGGAGGGAAGCTTCCTGTACCTATAATATAGTAATTATTGAAAGTATGCTAACTATATAAATTAAAGAATATCGGCAACGTTTATAATTATTTCGAGATAAAAATATACGAAAAAATTATTTTTTTATATATTTGCAATAATATATATATATATATATATATATATATATATATATATATATATATATATATATTAATAAAATTTTATATGGCATATGAACCGATAACATAAAACTATTAATCTATCATCAATACTTGATTGTGTTGAACCCTTTACAGTCGAATGATATGGATTATGAGAACACATTAAGGAGACACAACAATCAAAACAATATTTTTCAAGATGAAGCGATTGTATGTTTACATGGAATAACGAAATAATTTATGCTTATAAGAACGTGAGAGATTGATAAATTCACCACAAGTATGTGACATATATAGCGGAAAGTATAGGGAAGTTACAATATTAGAAAATAACTTATTTGAGAAGTTTTATATTGTGATTATTCCACAAGTATTACTATTTTTTGAAGAGTGAATTGGATGAAATGCACTCAATGATAAAGTTTGTTTTGTAGATAACCTAATACTATAAATTATTAGGTGAATAACTTTATTAAATAAATAATGAAATATTTGCCCTTATTTATTATAATAAATTTTATATTAATTTAGACGTTTCTCTTGTAACTTTATTTTACTAATATTTCTTTTAACTTATTCTTGTAAATAAGACGTTTATCTTGTAACTTATTCTTGTAAATGAAACGTATTTTCTTGTAGTTTTATAATTTATCTTATAAATGACACTAATTTTCTTGTAAGTTCATAATTTTTAAAAGAAATGTGAAAATCAATAAACGAACGTAGTTAAGGATAATTGATCTATCGTTGGTAGTTCCTCCCTCCCACCCTGATGCCAACCAACAAGTTGCTGAACAATTCAATCAGTTGTTGGGCTATAGACAATATGTAGGTATAATGTAAATAAAGGGCCACTTTTGTAATAAAGGCTTGAAGCCTAACAAACTCTCCCTTAGGCATGTATATATAGCCTTGTACACGTACATTTCTGGTATGAAATTCCATTTGCAGTTTCATCATTTCACATGGTATCATAGCCATAGTAATGGCGAAGTTGCTTACAAAGTCCTAATTCCATTCTATTCGATTTCAATCCAAATTAAACACATGCGCATACTCAGATAAGCCTATCGATTAACGTCTCCTTCTCTAAGCCGATTCATGGCAAATAGAGACATACTACGTCAGATTTACACTCGGGCGACGGAAGAAGCCGTCACCGCAATACCATTGTCGTCGCCTAATGATTCTCGCAATGAACATTCCATCGCCTGATTCCGTCGCAACATAACCGTCCCCGAGTATTCAGGCGACGGAGTTACAAACTTCGTCACATAATCCACTCTCTAGCGACTAAGTGGCTGACTCGTCGCCTAAGCATTGGAGTGACGGAATAGTTTTAGGTGGCGGTTTTCATGTTTTGTCACCTAATTGTTAGGTGACAGACTTTGTTTAGGCGGCGGTTTCTTGTTTTGTCGCCTAATCTTTAGATGACAACTTATGTTTTCGTCGCCCCAATAATTACGCGACGAAAGTTTTTTAATATTTTCCTTGCCTTATTTTGATTAGGCATGAAAAAAATTCAAAACCCGCCTATATATGCGGGTTTTGAATCAAAAGTTGTCAAAACTAACACTCTCATACACAAATCTGTCACAACCTTAGTTTTAAATCAAAACTACACAAAACTTGTCAAAAGTACACTAAACCTGTAAAAAATACACAAAACCTATCAAAATTACACAAAATCATCAAAATCTATCAAAACCTTAGTTTTGAATCAAAACTTGTTAAACCTACACAAACCTGTCCAAACTAACACTCGAAACACGAAATATGTCAACCATACAAAAATAAAAACACAACATCCACAATACAAAAATCTGTCAAATACATGCAATGAAGTTTGTAAAACACACATGCATCATCAATTCGTCCATCCAAACCACAACAATCCATAGCTCTCCAAAACTCCACAAGCTCATACTTTCTTGACATCCACAAAATTCCAAAATAGCTCAAGTATACTAATTACTTGGCATCCACTACGTCCATGTTAGAAAAACATTAAGTATTTGTGCATAGATCATAATAGAAAACAACACTACATACTACCGGAAGTTTGATCTTGTTGTGGATCGCCAGTATATCTTTGAAACATGGCCCGTAGTGCTTGAACCTCCTGTTCTAATTTCTTGGCTTTCTCTTTGGCTTCAACGGTTGTCTCCCGGCCTTTTCAGCTCTCTATTCGGAATTTCGAGTCCTCTCTTCATATTGTTGAGAAAGATTGGTTTTTCCACGTATCTTTGAAGGCCGCCTCAACTGTCCTCCAAATCCTGCAATATGATCTGACACTCTTAAAATAATAACAAGCAAGTTATCACAACAACACCAGTTCCGCCTACACTGCCCTCCAAAGTACCTCCGATTATCAAGAATAATCAAGATAACGAAATTATAAAGAATAATCAATATCACAATAAGAATAATCAATATCACAATATGACAACAAGCTAACTTCAAGAATAATCAAGAAGAATAAACAAGTTATCAAGAATAATCAATATGACATCAGAATCTTACCTCTGATTTCAGTCCCTTTTCGTTCTCCAAAACCGGATACAACCAATCCATGTTGATCATCAAAGGAAAAGGAGGCTACATTATCCGGGTCCACCTCTCTTCGTTCTTGAATTGTTTCTTCAAGTTTCCTCTTCAACTTATCTTGAAAACCAAAATCTAAATATTATTAATATCTTTAAATTAAGAACAAAATGCAACAGTTGCAAAGATATATAAGATGATGCGGATTTTTATTTATTTACAAAACAGTAAAGAGAAAGTGCGAAACCTCACCGCTTTTTCACTCCCGGATTTGCTGTCACGATATGCTTCTATAGCAGTTGCATAGTAAGGTGCCGGATGCCCTTCCTTCGCAAACTCCTCCGACGTGTAAGTTAGGGGTCTTGAACCCGCGTGATGCTTGATTGACTTGAGATTTTTTGTCCGGTTTATTTGTTTTTGCTTCCATATAGCCTCGAAAAACAGCAACAAAAGTTACAACTATAAGCAATTCACATAGTATTTATCAAAGGAAAAATAGATTTTCAAATATTAATATACTTACTTGTTTCACTTCATTTTTAAACTCTTAATTAACCAAATATTTCCATTACTCAGGGCGGTCAAGAAACTCAAGCGGAAGGGGTTCCTTGTACTTCAGAAAGTGCTCGTGTTGTGTTTCCAATCAGAGTATCTCTTTTGAGACTTCATTTTGATGTATTTTCACATTTTTAGCTTAGTTTCTGGAATAATATAGTAATCCTGCAGAATGCAAACCATAAAAGAAAAGCTAAGCATAAATGCCACAATGTTAATACAACAAAAAGAGATATAAAAAAATAAAAAAATAAGAAAAATAGAACTCACCAACAAATAATGTTTAACAACATTCATGTAATGATCCGGTAAGAGACGAAAAGAAGACGCAAGCATCGGAACTCGTGATCTTATAACTGTCCCGATATCGTGTGAGAGCAAGCTGCAATTCTCCTTCATGTGACGTCCATTGTGGAAATCAGACCAGACTAGTGTGATCTTTCCTCTAGTGGCATTCACTATTTGAGAAGTCTTGTTGCTTCTAACCACTCGATATTTAGGTTGCGTAAAACCTGCACAAAACAGCAAAAACAATTTCCAAATACTATTTTCACAACTTTCACTTAATTAATAACCTTGAAAACGACACTCAAATTTGATCAAAATTTAGATGCTAGAAAGTCATATATTTATGATCAGGGAATTAACATTTTCACAAAACTAAAAATTTCCCATCAATAAATGAAGAAATTATCCGAAAAAGAAGAAGTCTTGTATACCATTTAGAAGTGTTTAATTTGTCTACTTCTAATAATAAAAGTAAATTTACCTAATTGTTCCATCTTAAAATCATCATCTTATTCTTATGTCTATAAATGTAATTTTTGTTGAATTGATTTCTCTGTTTAATAGGGATTAGCAACACATACATCAATTTGATAGTATTTAGTAGTGATTCAGTACAATGTTTTAGTGCAGCGTTTTTCTTATATGAAGTGATATAAATAGGTTTACAACATAACATAAAATAAGCAATGATTCAGTGCAGTGTTTTCTCCATTTAAAATTTGTATAGGTTTACAACATAGCATAACATCACATAAGCAGTGATTCAGTGCAACGTTTCAGTGCACCTCATAGGGCATTCAACAATTAATAAATAAGCATTCTAAGCTATCTTAACAACAAGCTAATCACATAGAAGCATTCAACAGTTCAGAAATAAGCAATTATAGAGAAGAACACTCACCATCCTTAGCTTTTTTACACCGAATGCTCTGTGACGCAACATGGAGAGGGTCCCCGTCTTGGCGGTCGTCTGTTGTGGGGCTAATCACCGGTTTATAGAGTTTTGGAGTGGAGGAAAGAGGGATTGGACAATGAGAGTAATACAAGTTAGGAGAGCAGGTAGAGAACGAGGAGAAGATGAGGTGATTATGTGGTTTCTGAGAGAAGGAGGAGGCGGTGGAAAAGAGTTGTTGGTGTTTATAGTTGGAGAATATGGAGAAGGAGAGGTGTTTATGATGGTGTTTTTGAGAGGCGGTGGAGAAGGGGAGGAACTAGATCGGTTTCTGAGAGGAAGAGGAGGCGGTGGAGGAGCATTGGTGTTTAGGGAGGGCGGAAACCTTATTCCTCGAACTCACAGTAAAAACCTCTTCTAAACGTTCTTGCCTCACCAAGAATGGCGCATGTGGAAATTGTCCATTTTTTCGCTCCCATTGGCTTTGTCGCACCCCCCCTTTCTTAAAGTGCCACGAGCTTTTGAACCGTCTTTAGACTTTCCTTCTATAAAAAGCATCTCTCACCTTTAAAATTTTCAAATAAGGAAACCTCCAGAAGATGCACTTGTTACTCCAACATACTTTGTTCCTTGGATTATACGGGACCTTGAAGTTTTCATGCAAGCTAAGTCTTGTAAATTCGTGACTATTGATCCTTGAAAGAATTTGCTCCCGGGATAGAGAAGGAGGTCTTTGTCTGAACTCACACTCTCCATTAAATGCGAGATCAACAAACCGCCATGGGATTTACAAGCTAGATATGTACGATAACCATCGTATACCATCCTTTCACATTCATGTTTTGCATCCACATCATCCAAACAAATTGGGCACACCTTATAACCACTAGTAGTTGAGCCTGCCAAAATACCCAAACCTGGAAAGTCACTAATGGTCCATAACACAGTTGCTCTCATGGTGAAAGTAGATTGTGCGTAGCGGTCAAAAGTATAAACTCCAATTTCTCACAGTTTCATAAGTTCATCAATCAACGACTCTAGGAACACACTTAGACACTTTCCGAGAAACTTTGGACCCGGGATCATCAAAGTTAGCTTGTTAAACTCCTTCTTCATACACATTGACGGTGGCAAATTATACGGCATCAAAACAACAGGCCAAGTGCAGTGAGACTTCCCATTGTTTCATAAGGGTTGAAACCATCTGTTGCTAGCCCAAGACGCACATTTCTGATATCATTAGAAAAATAAGAAAGTTTATATCGAAATCTTTCCATGCCTCTCCATCTGCAAGGTACTTTAACCAATCATGACCCGACATCCTCATGCCATCGCCTTTGCTTTGTAGTGTACGGAGACATGTACAAGCGTTTTAGCCTAGGAGTCAAGGGAAAGTAGCGGAGTACTTTCCTAGCAATGCTGTTGTCATCCTCTCTCCATCTCGAAGTGTGACAGATGGGACACTCATCATATTGGGCATACCCTTTGTAAAACAATACACAGTTATACTCACAAGCGTCTATACTTTGATAACCCAAACTAAAATCCCTACAAAACTTTTTCATTCTTCCAAAATCAATGGGATAATTGTGTCTAGGAGGAAGCAAACCACTAATATAATTGCAAAGATTGTGAATACTTTTATCAGACAATCCATTTTCTACTTTCATTTTTAATGCTTTCAACACAAGACCCAAAACAATTTAAGTGCTCCCAGGATATAACGGGGTTTGAGCCTCTAATAAAAGTCTATCATACATATGATAATCTTCATCAACAACATCATCAAAAGTAGGATCATTATCATCACTATTGTCTTGACCTGAATGTTCGCTCCGAAAGGTGTGTGTGCAAGTTTTAATATTTATCCAAGAATAATTGCAATAAAGTGAACCCGCAGTGTACGGATCGTCAATAATAAAAGCAAGGATTCCAGGGTTGAACACAGGGATTTGGTGAAATCAATTTCAGAATAAGAAATCTAACAAAGAAAGATGCAACTTTCGATAATGAAAAGACAAAGAGTTGATTTTTGTGTAAAGACTTAGGAAAGCGGATTCTAAGGATCAAGGATTCCGATTGTGATTTTCGATTCAAGATTTTTAAAGATTATATGGACAGAGCCGGGGTTGCTAAGGTATGTGTTCTAAAGCGAAATGATGTACGGTGAAGTCTCCACCACCCATGTCCAAACCCAAAGGCTCTAAATAAAGGATGTTGAGTCTCGATAAGATAGAGGATCTAAGGGAAGGATAATATTCTCAAAACCAAACACAAACCAAAGGGAATCAAATCTAACTCACAAAGGTAAGGGTTATGGCACACTCAACCTTAATAGAGGGGTTTTAATCCTCTATTATCTAGAACTTGTAATCGTAGGCAACCAAGGATGGAAATCACTAGGTAAGTCTCTTCCCACACTCGGATATAGGTTAGAAAGGTTCAACAAGGGTAGGGTTTAAGCAATCTTTAACAAAGGACTAAGGATAAAGCAAGATGGGTATGACAGAAGGAAAAATCGGGTTGTTCATCCCTAGAAATCGTCCGATTTACTCAACGAACACCCCGATTTTTGCTTTCTGCGATGGTTAATCTCAACTCTCAAGATCCAATCTGTTTATGAAGATCATTCTATCATCATCTAAACCACAATCGTCAACCAATCACCCCAGAATCACAAGGGTTTTAGCCAAGAATACACATTATCAAAATCAAAATAGGTTTTAAATCACGGAAACAAAGAATAATGAGAAAATTCGAATCTTTGAATTAAAACCAAACAAAAAGCGTAAGAATAGTGTTTTGATCTATCAAAACTCAATAAAAAAACTCAACAACAAACTCCAATTCTCAATCACAAAGGCAGAATATAAAATCAAACTCAAAAAACCTTCGAGAACTATATTCTCGAACTACAACTCCCGAAGAACCTTCGATCTTCCTTAAATCTTCCTCCTTGAATGCTTCCTTCGTTGCTCTCGATCCTATGACTCGATAGTCTTGGATGGAATTAGATGTCAATCTAAGGGTGGAAGGAGTTGTCAATTCCTATCCAGCCGTCGATGGAAGATCCGAGTTGTAGTGTATTGGATGAGCTTGGATTGGATGATTTGTATGGTGGTGGGACGCCCTCTATTTATAGGGAAAAATCTAGAGTTTTAGATAAGCATGGGTCTATCTTAAAGAATAAATAATCTTCAAGCTAAATAATCTTCAAGCTAAATAATCTTCAAGATAAATAACTTTAAAGATAAACCCTATCTTAAAGAACAAAATATAGCTTAAAGATAAACCCTAAGTTTTTGGCCCGAAAAAGAATACGAGCCCGATAGTATCAGAGCCCACTCTGGCGCGCGGTATCTGAAAATACTTTGGGCCGCGTCAGACGGTATCAGAGAATACTTTGCTGCGTCAGATGGTATCAGAAGATACTTTGGCGTGTCCTAATTTCCTTTTATTCTCCTTTTTGTCCCTCTTCAAGGCTTGATCTTTTAAATGTGCCATTTTGCTCCATAATTCGCCATTTTACCTCCAAATTCAACAATAATCCGTGTAGACATCTTTTTTAGCAAAATATGCAAATATAAGCTTAAATGTCATGGATTCATGTTTATGCATGCAAAATAAAGGGAAAAACTACGTAAATGTATGCCTAAAAATAGGTGATAATTCGTGTTATGAAATACCCCATACTTACCTCTTGCTTGTCCCCAAGCAAGGTTCAAACTCAAGATACAAGATGATATGAATTATGTATATGCAAAAACAAAGAAAAACCACAGTATTTTGGGTTGTGCTTCTATTCATAGATCACCCTCAAAGAATTGCTTCATATCTAATAACAATCATCATATGGTCAAAAGGAATTACATAATGGAAAAAATATTCACACTTTGCAATAGAATCATAACATGCATCATAACTTGCAATATATCAAAATCAATCATGAGGAATTCAATTTTGAACACAAAGCCAAACAACATATCAAAGATCTTAAGGTCTTTGAAGCAAAGGTCAAGAAACGTGGATGGGTGGGACTTTCATAAGGTAATGCGGTGCAAAAAAAATCCGTGAAAAAGGAACAACACAACGCAACTTCTTTTTGCAAACCTGAATCAACCACCATTGAGAGCTTTGCTCTCACTTTTCAGCACAAATTTCTTTTTCGACTTTACTTTTTGGAAATATGGACAGCGGTGCACAAAAACCGAAGCCTAGGAGATCGGCGATTCTCAATTTTGAGAAGCCGCACATTCCATAATCCGTTAGGAATATCGCTCAATCCGACTTTGGCAAGACACAAACACCCGGCTATGTGAATGGTGCCGAGTTACTCATCATCATGATTGACTTCCCCAAACCTATTTTTCTATACTTTGAATTCACAAAATTTCTTTCATGGCCCTCCCACATCGATCATGCCAAAATTTACACTCTTCCTAATTCACGGATAGGTAAAGGAGGCAAAAATTTTCATTGAGGGGCTGAATGAATAAAGAAGAAGCTAGAAAAATCGAGGTTCCTTAATCATTTCAAAAAGATGCGCAAGAACTTATTATGCGGTTTCAACCTTCAATACTCAACATGATTTAGAATGAAAGCAAATTATCAAACATGCATGAAATTCTACAAAGTATTCAAATCCCACACATGCCATAAATCAATTGAAGCATACAAAAATCATCATAGCTATTCCACAAAACAACATTCATCATAGAGATCATATCCATCCTAGAAGAACAAAAAATTTAAAAATTTTCAAAATAAAAAACTACAAGACATAAAACATGCAAAAGATATTGCAAATACCTCCACCCCATACTTAAAACTCACATTGTCCCCAATGTGAAGAAAAGAAAAGGTGGAAAAAGATACTCACAATGTAATATGGCGAATCAAGCAAATTATTCTTTGGGTGTTGATGGCGAAGATCTGTAGAAACTCGGAACTCTGAATACTCTGATCGGCGTCAAAGAGTGTTGTTGAAGAAAGAAGGGAAATGTGCATCGGCTATCTCCAAAGAAAATCGCCGTATATTTCGAGAAATAAAATATAATCGGACGATTTTTTTTTAATCGGTCAATTTTTTTTATCGGTCTGATTTTTTTTCGTTTTCGTCACTAACAACGTAAAATCGACCAATTATTCTTGTGATCCGATTTTTCACTCGATTTCAGCTACGACTTTTGACAAATCAACTCAATTTAGAAACATTATTTTCTCCCGATCGGACGATCTCTTTGTAAAATCACCCGATTTTTATTTCCTTTTTCATCCTTAATTTCTCCTCATTGTTATTTCTTTCGATTCTTTCCTCCAAGATCTCGATCCTAACTTCATTCCTTGTGATTTGTACCTATTTTCTATCATCACAACACAAGAAAAACCCGGAGCATATCAACGAAAAGCAAACAAAACTAATCTATGCTAAAATGGAAAAGGAAAAGGGACATAGAATTACCTTGGGTTGCCTCCCAAGAAGCGCTTGATTTACGGTCGCTAGCTGGACCTATCTTCATAGATGACTCAATGCACCTTGAACATCTTGGATTGTTCTTCAAATCCATCATAAAATGCTTCCAAAAAGATTATGGTTCTTAATTTCACCGGCAAATGGTAGCATCTCCCGCATACAAGCTTGTACGGTTTAGTTCTCACCGGAATCCTACCGGTCTTCCTATGCTTTAATGGGACATAATCCAGCCTTGCGTCCCATCCTTTCCTAGATCGAGAAAACAACTTCTCGAGAATTCTAGTAGCTTCCCCATCTCCAGCTTGGGGATGACGTATGATCTTTTTCACGTGAGCGACCCCATACTTGAATAAAAGACACTTCGTTGCCTTAGCGGTGAAGCGCTCGTTAATTCCACTCCTTCTAATCCAAGGATCATATACTCTCAGCAAATTCAGGGAAGGTTTCATCTTGATCTTAGGAGGTTCTTTCGGAAGAGACCTCCAACTCTTCGGTGTATCCCTGAAATGATTAGTAATTTCAAAGGGAATTTTAAAATGAATGGGAGAACATACCGGGTGAAGCGTTTCAAGCTTTGGGATGAGAATCATGTCAAGAGGAGAGTCTGCACATGGAATCTCTTCCATTTTCCCCGGTTGTGCCTCAACCTGGGCCAATGGTTCAACAGTTTGGCCAAGGTGCTTTACTTCTTCCTCTTCTTCCAACTCAACTGATTCTTTTTCAATTTCGACCGCAATTTCAGAAGTTGGGTCGAGGTTTTCCACTTCTTCCTCTTCTTCAATGAGGACATCAAGAGGGGCTTCGGGTTCGATAGGAGGAAGGCTTAAGACTTGGAATTCCTCCTTGTACACCTCCTCCGCCTTAGCTTTGATAGCATAGGATAAGTTGCTTTCCATTTCATCCAGCTTCTTCAACAACTTTTCACACGTTGATAAAAACAGATCGTCAAGAGGTTGCTCATAAACCTTTTGAGGGATATGCAGCTTATCCCAATCTGCAAGCTCATTCTCAATAGCCTCTTCTCTTTCTCTTTCGTCACTAAAGTTGATGCACTCAAATATATATTGTAAATATTTATACTGCTCTAACCTAGCCAATTGTATTGCTCTCCAATTCTTTTCTTTCAAGGCTTTGTCACTAAGCCTTTGCCTCCAAATTTTAACAAGCTCATCTTTGAGACCCCTTAAGTCCATCCGCGAGCCTGTAAGATCATAGACTCAAAGAAAAACAAGATCAAAAGGAAAAGGAAGAGCTTCCAAGCTAGATAACCGATATACTGAATTTGGTCTAAGCCAAATCCCCGGCAACGGCGCCAAAAACTTGTTCTTTGGCAAAACTTTGTTCCGTTGCTGGAACAAGAACTTCGTATGTACCTAAGAACACAAACCTGCAAGAACACTCAAGTAGAAAGATCAGTAGAAAAAGGAAGAACAGTCCCCGGCAACGGCGACAAAAACTTGTTCTTTGGTGAAACTCTGTTCCGTTGCCGGAACGAGAACTTCGTATGTACCTAAGAACATAAACCTGCAAGAACACTCAAGTAGAAAGATCAGTAGAACAAGCAAGAACAATCCCCGGCAACGGCGCCAAAAACTTTTTCGCTCCGAAAGGTGTGTGTGCAAGTTTTAATATTTATCCAAGAATAATTGCAATAAAGCGAACCCGCAGTGTACGGATCGTCAATAATAAAAGCAAGGATTCTAGGGTCGAACACAGGGATTTGGTGAAATCAATTTCAGAATAAGAAATCTAACAAAGAAAGATGCAACTTTCGATAATTGAAAAGACAAAGACTTGATTTTTGTGTAAAGATTTTGGAAAGCGGATTCTAATGATCAAGGAATCCGATTGTGGTTTTCGATTCAAGATTTCTAAAGATTATATGGACAGAGCTGGGGTTGCTAAGGTATGTGTTCTAAAGCGGAATGATGTACGGTGAAGTCTCCACCACCCATGTCCAAACCCAAAGGCTCTAAATAAAGGATGTTGAGTCTCGATAAGATAGAGGATCTAAGGGAAGGATAATATTTTCAAAACCAAACACAACCAAAGGGAATCAAATCTAACTCACAAAGGTAAGGGTTATGGCACACTCAACCTTAATAGAGGGGTTTGAATCTTCTATTACCTAAAACTTGTAATCGTAGGCAACCAAGGATGAAAATCACTGGGTAAGTCTCTTCCCACACTCGGATATATGTTAGAAAGGTTCAACAAGGGTAGGGTTTAAGCAATCTTTAACAAAGGACTAAGGATAAAGCAAGATGGGTACGACAAAAGGAAAAATCGGGTTGTTCACCCCTAGAAATCGTCCGATTTACTCAACGAACACCCCGGTTTTTGCTTTCTGCGATGGTTAATCTCAATTGTCGAGATCCAATCTGTTTATGAAGATCATTCTATCATCATCTAAACCACAATCTTCAACCAATTACCCCATAATCACAAGGGTTTTAGCCAAGAATACACATTATCAAACAAAAATAGGTTTTAAATCAAGGAAATAAAGAATAATGAGAAAACTCGAATCTTTGAATTAAAACCAAACAAAAAGCATAAGAACAGTGTTTTGATCTATCAAAACTCAATAAAAACTCAACAACAAACTCCAATTCTCAATCATAAAGACAGAATATAAAATCAAACTCACAAAACCTTCGAGAACTATATTCTCGAACTAGAACTCCCGAAGAACCTTCGATCTTCCTTAAATCTTCCTCCTTGAATGCTTCCTTCGCTACTCTCGATCTTATGACTCAATAGTCTTGGATGGAATTGGATGTCAATCTAAGGGTGGAAATAGTTGTCAATTCCTATCTAGCCGTCGATGGAAGATCTGAATTGTAGTGTATTGGATGAGATTGGATTGGATGATTTGGATGGTGGTGGGACGCCCTCTATTTATAGGGAAAAATATAGGGTTTTAGATAAGAATGGGTCTATCTTAAAGAATAAATAATTTCAAAGATAAATAATCTTCAAGCTAAATAATCTTCAAGCTAAATAACCTTAAAATAAACCCTATCTTAAAGAATAAAATACAGCTTAAAGATAAATTGCAAGTTAAAAATAAACCCTAAATTTTTGGCCCGAAAAAGAATACGAGCCCGCTAGTATCAGAGCCCACTCTGGCGCGCGGTATCAGAAAATACTCTGGGCCGCGTCAGACGGTATCAGAGAATACTTTGGCGCGTCAGATGGTATCAGAAGATACTTTGGCGTGTCTTAACTTCCTTTTATGCTCCTTTTTGTTCCTGTTCAAGGCTTGATCTTTTAAATGTGCCATTTTGCTCCATAATTCGCCGTTTTACCTACAAATTCAACAATAATCCGTGTAGAAATCTTTTCTAGCAAAATATGCAAATATAAGGTTAAATGTCATGGATTCATGTTTATGCATGCAAAATAAAGGGAAAAACTACGTAAATGCATGCCTAAAAATAGGTCATAATTTGTGTCATCACTAAACCAGCATCATATCCATCACGATAAGAAAAACGATCATGCCCAATGTTTATAACAAGATACATAAAAGAATCGACACCACTGTTGGAAGATGTCATTTTATCAAGAAGTTGATTTCTGAGTTCATCAATTCTCGATTAATGTGAAACTTCACCATGTTTGTCCCACACCGTATATAGAGGCCAAATGCCTTTAGTAGACAAGTGAGAATACATGGTATGAATGTCAACCGGAAGCCCATTATTTCGACATTTCTTGCAAGGACACAAAAAACGTGTCTTCTTATGTGACATTTTTCTAACCCAATTCACAAATTCAAAAGCCCCTTGAAGGTATTTTCGATCAATAAGACCACATTGCATCCAACTCTTAACGATTTTTCAAAATAACAAATGAGTTAAACCCTTCAACACATTTTCTAACAAACAACACACTTTCTATTTAATTTCATATTCCAATTAACAACACATTTTCTATTTCATTTCATATCTTAATAAACAATTCAACCCATTTTTCTATCTAATTTCATAACACAACAAACAACTCAATTTCTACTTTATTTTATATTCTAACCAAAAAATCCATTTTCTATATCCTAACAACAAAAGGACATTTCATATCCTAACAATATAAAAATTCCAACACTCTTCAAACCAGTAACAAATCACCAACACACATAACTCAAATCACCAACACACATAGCTCAAAATTCCAACACTCATCAAACCAATAACAAATCACCAACAAATCAACTAGAAAAAATTCTAACATGAAGAGAAAAAAAATTAACACAAAACCATAATTTAAATACTTACCTAAAACAATGGAGTATAGGAGGTTTAAGAACCTTAATTTGTATTAGATTCTTCCAATTTGAAGCAAATTGGTAATAACAAAGTACTTTAAATTTGATTCCATCAAGTTCCCGCTTGGTTGTAACTCCGCATACGAAATGAAAATATATTGGTGTTTTTGATGTAATGGGCCATTTGCCTATATCAGTTACTAAATTGGCTCCCACCTTTTCCATCTTTGTAATTTACGCACCAAAAAATAATCATTTCCACTAACTAGTTTCAGTAAGTATACACCAACTAATACTGTAAAAGGGAGCAAAGTACAATGAGAATAATCCTCCGATGTGACTCCTCTACAACAAATGATGACCTTTTTCCCATTTTGAACCGTTGTTTTGTACCATTTGCCGGAAATAGAAAAAGGTGAAATTGGGTCTACCTCCAAAAATGAAGCTTCTTCTTTCATTCACAAATACATAAAAGCCCTATTCTTCTTCGTTAATTGAAAATGGCGAATTCGAAGATAAAAACATGTTCAACGTGCGATTGAGTAAGGTTACTGTTTGTCCAGGTTTAATTGAGTTGTTTTGAACTCGCAACCGAGTTCAAAACAAAAAGGGAAGAAACGTAAACATAAACCCGATCCCGTCCTATAATGTACAAGAACCCCAGTTGACCACACCATCCGGATCACTCAGCAATATCCTGAATCTGTGGAACATCTACAACGACGGTATAAACCGTTAGCTAACATTCTAGATATCAGAAAGAACGTAAATGAACAAACACACATATATGTAAAAGTAAACATATAGCATGCTCGCACACAACTGGTTATTATCTTTCTTAAAGTTATCCATTACTAATTCAACTTGTTTTGTCACACGAGAATCTCCCGAAACTCGCCTCCGCTTCCGTCTACCAATTGGAGTAGATTTAGTACTATCCGTTACCTACGGGCCTGGGTTGCAAGAGCACATTCTAGTCTCCTACAGAGGTAGACAAGTGGTCACCGCCCGGTTATCATACACTTGGGTCAGTTAAGGTTACAAAGGGTGAATCCTATTCTGGCTATCCGTTATAAACATGATAAACAACACAAACAAACCAAAACAGTCAAACCAATATACGGAATGAAGCTAAGTAAGTCCAAGGGACTTACTTTGCTTGAAGGAAAAATCAACACACTGCACACAGTCCAATAATGGCTCGGTTTCCCTCACGAAAGGAGTAAGGAAAGTCTGTTGACACAAGCATCACGAATAAGGAAGAAACGGTTGCTAGAAGCCTATAACTTCTAGTCTCAATGATCTCTAAGAGATCTCCACAAGCTAAGGACTCAACCTTAGTCTTACAACATACTCAGGGGACAAGGAACATCTAGAAGGATCAAGGAAAAATACGAGGAAAGGAAGGAAGGAAGCAACTCACAAGAACGGGAGTTAGTGTAGAGGAAACCGTAGGGGCGGCTAGACAGGTGCACGGGTAGGAATCCACGGGGACAGCACGGCAGAGGCGCAATGGCGGATACGGTGCAGAGGCACTATCGACTTCTCGATGATAGCAGAACCACGACAAGGCCCAAGCTTGTTCTTCCAACACTATCACACATCACAACTCGACCAAGGGAGCCTGTGAATATCAAAGGATCAACAGCGGAAAGCTCCACAAGAATCAAGGCTCAAGCTTGATCCTTGGAGAAGAAGAAAAGGGAAGAACGAAGAAGAAACGAAACAAAAGAGAAAGGCATGCAACAACTACATGAACGTGATGAACAACTTAGAGGACAAAACTTACACGTTTAGTAAGATCATAAGAAGCAAGCGAGACGGCTGCAGCTTCAGGGTTGAAGAAGACGTAAGCGAAAAATAGGGAAAAGGATGAAAGACGGGAATATATATAGGCGGCTGGAAAGATAGATGGAAAGGACGTCTAGGGTTATAAAGAAGATAAGGAAACCGACCCATAAGATAGAAGATCGAATATTCTATCTATGGAAGGAAGATATAACGAACGAAAATATATCGGGTGCGATCTACAACAAATCCGCAGGGGCGGCCCATTGTCACCGTGGGGGCGGTGACAGACCTCAAGGCCGCTGGGGCGGCCTTCTTCACCGCGGGGCGGTGAAGGTCAAAACTGGTATCTTACATCAAATCCCCCAAAAAGAAGTTTTGTCCCAAAACTTGCAAAAGCCCGAACTAACACATAACAACACACAAAACTGAACATAATTCATATATTCCCACTCGGGGCACGTAACTCAAAACGTCACAAAAAGCGTACGCAACGCAACAAAGGAAAAACAAAAACAAAATGACTACGCTAAAGGTGCATCTAACCCAGCGTAAAACTCCGTATAGGTCCTCTGGATACTATCCTCTATCTCCCAATTCGCCTCATCATATCTTCGCATCGATTGCTGAATCTTCCTCATCGGTATGTCCATCGAACGCAAGCATCTCGTACTACACTCCAAGACTGCCACCGGGTGCTCTACGAACGTGAGGTCTGACTCGATCACTAGATCCTCATGGCTGACAATGTGTCTCGGGTTTGGTATGTACTCCCGTAGCTGAGACACATGGAAAACTAGGTGAACACTCTCAAGTCTCGGTGGCAAAGCAAGTCTGTATGCTGCCTCTCCAACTCGCTCAAGAATCTTGAACGGTCCGACATATCTAGGGCTCAACTTCCCGTTGACGCCGAACCGTCTGACGCCTCGTGTCGGAGATACTCTCAACCAAACCTGAGCTCCGATTCTGAACTCCAAAGGTTTGCGCCTCTTATCCGCGTAAGACTTCTATCGACTCTACGCTGCTAACATCCGCTCGCGGATCACTGCTACTCAAGCGATGTCATCTTGTATCTGCTCAGGTGCTACACTACTAGCACTACTCGGCTCATCCTAACAAAACGGTGTACGACATCTCTGTCCGTATAAAGTCTCATAAGGAGCCATCCTGATCGATGTGTGCCAACTATTATTATACGAACACTCCACTAAGGGAAGTTGATCTGGCCACACCTGTCCCTAGTCTAACACATAGGCTCGCAACATATCCTCCAGAGTCTGGATGGTCCGCTCGGACTGACCATCGGTTTGAGGATGATAAGCAATCGTAAACTGCAGACTCAAACATAGGGCGGCATAAACCTGCTGCCAGAACCTGGATGTGAACCATCCGTCACTATCAGAGACTATAGTTCTAGGTAATCCATGAAGTCTCACTATCTATCTAGTGAACTCTTCTTCCAATCAACCCACCGGCCACGTTTCCTTGATCGGAATAAAACGTGCGGTCTTCGTCAGTCGATCAACTATGACCTAGATGGCATAAAAATCTTGACTCGGTCTCAAACCGATAACGAAATCCATAGAGATGTCCTCCCACTTCCATTGAGGAACGGGAAGTGGATGTAGCTCGCCTCCTAGTCGATGATGCTCGATCTTGACCTGTTGACAGGTCACACACTGAGCTACATATCTCGCGACGTCTGACTTCAGACCTCCCCACCAGAAAGAGCATCTGATATCATGATACATCTTACTCGCGCCAAGGTGCACAGAGTAAGGTGAAGAGTGAGCCTCCTGAAGGATCTTCTGTCTCAACTCTTGATCTGAAGGCACACAAACACGCTCCTAACGTCTCAAGATCCCATCAGCACCGACTCAAACTAGGGTGCTTCTCCTCGAGGCATCCGGTCTCGGATCGGCGTCAAAGCTGGGCAACTCTCTTGCTTTTGTTGGATCTTGGCCAACAGATCAGATACTATCTCCAAGGTGGACAACTGGCTGTCGGAATCCGGGAAGTGGATATGCATCTCTAGCCATGCAAGATGTTGCTATAATTTGTGGCTGAGCTGTCAGCCTAGCGATCGCCATCTCCTGGGGAGTCTTCTTACTGATGGAATCAACTACCACATTAGCCTTCCCCGGGTGGTATAAGATCTCAAGGTCGAAGTCCTTGATCAACTCCAACCATCTACGCTGGCGGTTATTCAACTCCCACTGAGTGAATATGTACTTCAGACTCTTATGGTCTGTGAAGATCTGACACGTAGCTACGTACAGATAAGGTCTCTAAATCTTGAAAGCATGAACCACAATAGCCAACTCAAGGTCATGGGTAGGGTAGTTCTCCTCGTACGTCTTTAGCTGTCTAGACGCGTAAGCAATCACCTTACCCCTCTACATCAGAACACATCCCAAGCCCAGCTTGGATGCGTCGCTGTAAACCACAAAGTCCTCAATGCCCTCTAGCTGAGCTAGTATAGGAGTAGAGGTTAACCTCTTCTTCATCTCCTCGAAGCTCTGCAGGCACGGCTCGGACCATACCAACCTTGTAGACTTCCGTTACAAGGAAGGAAGCGGTCGGGCGATAACTGAAAAGCTCTCAACAAAACGCCGGTAGTAGCCCGTCAATCCTAAGAAGCTGCGTACCTCCTTGACGTTCTTAGGTGGCGGCAAAGATGCTACTTACTCGATCTTTACCGGATCTACCTTGATCCCTTCAGCTGAAACGATGTGACCAAGGAATGCTACCTCGGACATCCAAAACTCGCACTTAGAGAGCTTGGTGTAAAGCTCTCTATCCTGTAAGACCTGAAGAACGATCCTCAAGTGTCCCGCATGCTCTTCTCTACTGCGAGAGTATACATAAATTTCATCTATGAAGACAGCGACAAACTGGTCAAGGAAGTCGATGTAGATGTTGTTCATCAACTCCATGAAGACTGCGGACGCGTTTGTAAGCCCGAATGGCATCACTACAAACTCGTAGTGACCATACCTTGTCCGAAATGACGTCTTGGCTATATCTTGCTCTCTCACCTTCAGCTGGTGATATCCGGATCTCAGATTGATCCTCGAAAACTCTGAAGCTCCATGTAGCTGATCCAAAAGATCGTCGATACGGGGCATGGGTACTTGTTCTTGACCGTCACCTTGTTCAACTCTCCGTAGTCGATACATAACCTCATTGACCCGTCCTTCTTCCAGACAAAGCATACTGGTGCGCACAAAGGAGATACACTAGGGCGGATGAAGCCCTTCTCTTCTAACTCTTCGAGTTGCTTCTTCAACTCAAGCATCTCGGTAGGAACCATACGATAAGTAGCCTTAGAGATCGATCTCGTACCGGGATCTAGCTCAATGCCAAAGTCTATACTCCTTTGTGGAGGTAAACCTAATGGCTCTCCAAAGAAGTCAGTAAACTCACAAGCTACTAGAACATATACAACGACGGCTGACCACACCATCTGGATCACTCAACAACATCCTGAGCCAGCGGATATTTACAACGACGGTATAAACCGTTAGCTAACATTCCAAATATCAGAAAGAGTGTAAAGGCACAAACACACATGAGGTAAAACTAAACATATAGCATGCTCGCACACAACCGGTTATAATCTTTCTTAAAGTTATCCATTACTAATTTAAATTCTTTTGTCACACAAAAATCTCCCAAAACTCATCTCCGCTTCCGTCTACCAATAGGAATAGATCAGTACTATCCGTTACCTATGGGTCTGGATTTCAAGAGCTCGTTCTAGTCTCCTGAAGAACTAGACAAGTGGTCACCGCCGGGTTATTAAGCACTTGGGCCAATTAAGGTTATAAAGGGTGAGTCCTATTCCGGTTATCCGTTATAAACATGATAAACAACACAAACAAGCCAAAGCAGTCAAACCAATATACGGAATGAAGCTAAGTAAGTCCAAGGGACTTACCTCACTCGAAGGAACACTCAACACACTACACACACTCAGATAACGGCCTAGTTTCCCTCAGGAAAAGAGCAAGGAAAGCCTATTGACACAAGCATCACGAATCAGGAATGAAACGGTTGCTAGAAGTCTATAACTTCTAGTCTCAATGATCTCTAAGAGATCTCCACAAGTTAAGGGCTCAACCTTAGTCTTACAACATACTCAGGGGACAAGTAACATCCAGAAGGATCAAGGAAAAGAACGAGGAAAGGAAGGAAGGAAGCAACTCACAAGAACGGGAGTTACTGTAGAGGAAACCGCAGGGGCGGCTGGACAGGTGCAGGGGCGGGAATTCGCGGGGGCGGATACGGTGCAGAGGCACTGTCGACTTCTCGACGACAGCAGAACTACGACAAGGCCCAAGCTTGTTCTTCCAATACTCTCACACTTCACAACTCGAACAAGGGAGCTTGTGAACATCAAAGGATCAACAACGGAACGCTCCACAAGAATCAAGGCTCAAGCTTGATCCTTGGAGAAGAACAAAAGGGAAGAACGAAGAAGAAACGAAACAGAAGGGAAAGGCATGCTACAACTACATGAAGGTGATGAACAACTCAAAGGAGAAAACTTACACGTTCAGTAAGATCACAGAAAGCAAGGGAGACGGCTGCAACTTTAGGGTTGAAGAAGACGTAAGAGAAAAACGAGGAAAAGGATGAAAGATGGGAATATATATAGTTGGCTGGAAAGATAGATGGAAAGGACGTCTAGGGTTATAAGGAAGATAAGGAAACCGGTGCATAAGATAGAAGATCGAATATTCTATCTGTGGAAAGAAGCTAAAACGAACAAAAACATATCGGGCGTGATCTACAACAAATCCGCAGGGGCGGATTGCCTCAGCAGCAGGGGCGGCCGGCCGCAGGGGCTGCCCATCGTCACCGCGGGAGCGGTGACAGGCCTCATGGTCGTTGGGGTGGCCTTCTTCACCGCGGGGGCGGTGAAGGTAAAAACTAGGATCTTACATGCGTAATGTTTGTTGTATATATCTGTTCTCTTGGATTTGAGTCTCTTCTTTTCATATGCATGAAGCTTGAAGACGTTTTAGGCAAGATTCAAACAAATTTGGGTAAGTTTTGTAGCTCTAACCATTGGGTATACTAAAACATTTTAGGCAACGTTGAGTAATGACTATGGTTGTGTAGGGGTATTTTCATGTCGTTATGCTAACGTTTTGTGTGGCATTATGAAATTTGGGTATGGTTATGTAATTTCATTATAGTCATGTACGGTTACGTTTGTTTGTGTAGAGTAATGCAAGTTGGGTGTGGTTAATTTCATTATGTGTATTGCCTTTTGCATCTACTTTGGGTATGCATACCACGTAATGACTATCTACCTTACAAGATAAACTTTATGAGGCAGTGTGTAATTTGGGTAGGCTTTTTGGCATGGTAGTACTAACACTTGTTGGGCAACTACTTGTTTGGTTTATAAATGTACTTACACATGTAACTATTTGTATTCGGATATGGATACTATACAGTTTGCAGTTTATTCTGGGGGAGATTTGGGTATGTTTGGATGGAATTTGGAGTTATCTTGGGAAAATCCAAAGCAAACCCATAATTAGAAGACAAGGGACAACAATAGATGCGTTGAAAGAGTTAATTGCATCAATATTTAATTTGTCAATGGAAAACATAATCTTGTATTAATGTACAAAAATACTATCAATCAATCGTTACAAAGATTTTTAAGCATTTGTGGAGGCAAACAGTGTAGAAAGTGTGTCTTGGAGTATCCCATTATGTGTTAGAATGGAAGAACAACATAATTTAGGGGTATCAATACTCAATGGGAAGGAGGGGGTAAGTTCAAGCATAGTGGTTTACAATGAGCGAGTTGCAATGGCAAGAATTAATGAGAACGCAACAAGGTCAACCCTAAGTTTGCACTATGAAGTCCAACCCGCTTTGATTAATGAAACAGTGGCCCGGCTCCAACAAAGGTGGGCACTTGAGGTTGATCAGACTTATAAGAGTAAGAAAGATTTAAATGTTGTTTTATGTCTGAATGTCATCTATCAGTGTTTTCTGTACAAGATAAAACAATCAAAGAAACCTAATGTGCTTGCTAAATGTGACGAAAGTACATGCAAATGGAAAGTTCATTTTTTTGTTTTAGGCAAGTCTCAACATTTCACCATCACACAATACAACAATGAACATATTTGTTCTTTCGAAAGCAGGATACACAATTGTAGGAACCCTTCCGTACACATAATTGCGCATCTGTTGTGTGATCTGTAAGTAATGACTTTGAAACCTTTTTCATGTTTTGGGTATACAGTTTGCATGTTTTGGGTATATAGTATGTAATTTAGGGTATTGTGGCTTAACACCATTTATTTTGGTACCCTCTGCAGGTATGCTAATGTAAAGAAGCTACCGAAAATGTTAACTGTGCAGTGAGTACTGAAAAACAATCACAGGATTGATGCCTCATATTGGGTATGCTGGAAATCCTTGGAAGTAGTTAAGGAATTACTGAGAGGGACATGTGAGGAGAATTATAGGGGAGTTTTGGGCGATATGCATAAGCTGCGTGAAGCAAACCTCGGTAGCGTTGTCGCTCTTAACGTCGATGAAGATTTGAAATTTCACTTTGTTTTCTTCGCATTTGGGCAATCAGTGAGAGGGTATACTGCTTTACGAAAGGTTAGTTCTTGAATACTACAAAAATGTGTGTATGGTACAATACTAAATGAGTTTTGATACTATTTATAGGTGATTTCAGTTGATGACACTTTTCTTAAAAGGAAATATGGAGGTGTTTCGTTGTTAGCAACCACTCAAGACGCAAATCAATAAATTTATCCCCTAGCATTTGCAATAGTTGATGGAGAAAATGATGAAGCATGGGGTTTCTTCATGCAAGAAAGTGTGTTCCAGACGCAGTTGATCAGGTATTTTTATCTGACAAACACATGTCCATTAAAAAAGCTATTGGTACGAACTTTCCACTTTCAAACCACGGAGTTTGCATGTACCATTTGAAACAAAATATCAAAAAGAAATTAACAGTGAAAAAGATTCAAGTGTTGGTCGTTTGCTTATTCCCTAGTAACAAGATACAACAACATGACAAGCAACAATGCAAAGACTCTTAATAGAGTGATGCTTGATGAAGAGAATATCCGGTTCTTGCATTAGTTGATGAGATACGTCAATTTATGAGTCGGTGGTTTACTGAGAAGAGGGAAAAATCAGAACGATGTGAAGATTTGGCGACCCCAACATCGAAGAAATAATCCAACTAAAGTATGTTGATGCTAGTAAGTATGGTTGCTACATACTTGATGCAGGATGGTTGTTGTATGAAGTTAAATGGGGGGAAGAAAGAGAGGTTGTGAGTCTATTAGAACACACGTGTACATGCATGGAGTTTGATATCGAACATATAATTTGTGTGCATGTCATAGCTGCTGCAAAACAGGCTCAAATAAATCCTGCTAAGTTGGTAACTGCATACTACAATGTTGCTGCTTGGAGGAAGGCGTATGAAGAAATTATATACCTTGTGTTGGAATGTGGTGAAAGTAGTCTACCAGCCTAGATTGAAGGTATTGAATGCAATCCTCCAATCAAGAAAAAAAGGTGTGGTAGATTACCAAAAGCTAGGATATGTGGTCATGGCGAAGGAAAGAAGGGAAATTGCACGTGTTGTGGAGTCATCGGACATAACAAGAAAACTTGTCGGAACCAACCAATTATGAAAATGAAGGTACACACCTGTAGAATTTTTTGGGTATGACCGTAGTGACACAGAATGAAGTTTGATGTGTCCTTTTGGCAAAACTTTGTAATGTTTATCTTTTGGTATTGAATATCGAAATGAAGTGCAGCAAGCTACAATAGACATTAATCTTTTGGGTACTCAATATTGAATATTAAATATTGGACAGATTTGGGTATTGCATATTGAAGTGAATGTTGGAGGTAGCTGTTCATTTTTTGGGTACGAAATAAGTTTTGGAAGTATGATGCGTCATTTTGCCAAAAACTTGTAATGCTAGAGTCGTCTTTGCATTTTGAAGTCTTCTTTAGTTGGGTAATGTCATCGTTGGTCTATATGGTATTGAATATTGAGGCAAATTTTTATGCTCCATTTTTGCTTGTGTATGAATTATTGAATATTTATGTGAAGGTTCCAGCTACCAGTTTAAGTTTTGAGTATGAAGTAATGGTTCAATTGTTTCAACTTACTCTCTAGATTGTGAAGTATACCTAATATAAGCAAGCCACAAGCCACCATAAAAACAATACTGAGACGACCATTCGTACATTCATACCAACATTTCTCTATTTCTTTGAAAGAGAGATAATGATTTTTGTTTCATAGAGAGGGAAATAGTAAGGTTGATCCTGGGGATGTTTTCGCTAGAGAGACGGTGAGAAATTGAGAAAGAGTGAGGGTTGAAATAACTTTGACTAAATTGATAATTGTTTTTTCTTCTTTAATAAGGCTTGGAAGAAAGTTGGACATGAGAACGGTTTCCAATAACTGCATAGCCGCTACAAACTGTCTCATCCTACATTTCTCTATTTCTCTTTTCTTTAATCCCAAAAATATAGCATTTTTGGCCAACTCACAACTGCTACCTTGACATATATTAAGTGTCCATACCCAAAATTATATGTACACACATGAAAAGCTACACAAAAATCACGTTCATAACCAAAGTTATGAAGATCATAACCAAAAAATGCACAATTAATATACAAAACACAACACACAAGTGATAAAACATACTCAAAACAATATATAAAACATACTCAACATAATATAAAAAAGTATTTGCTCGTACCCAAATAGACACATAACATACGCAATAAGGTCAAAAACAAAAGTGATCATGTCTTTAATCATGACCACAAATGTAAGTAATACATAAAAGTTTATTTCGACAACTTCCTACAAACAACAGCACCTACCAGTGATCCAACAAAAGCTACACCCAGGAGTCAAACCTCTAACGAGAAGTCATTACAAAAGTGCGCGTTCTTATCATCCAATTCTCATTCTCCAGTTTTTCAACCTGTCTACTTAAGATAAAAATACTCTCATATTTGTCCCTAATTACGGACTACAATTGCGAAATTTTTTCATCTAAACTTCTATTCTCGTCCTTCAACTCTTTCACAAACTCCTTTATCATCGTCGTGGTTAGGGGACTAGTATCTGCAACTATACCAGCAAGTCTTTCTCCATCATATTCATCCTTGGTTATGACAACTTGTTGACTAAAATGCCAATCATAAAAGTTCGGGTCATTGTTGTCCAAGCTGGAGTCATCCACACTATACTCATCCATTTGTATGTACTGTACTCAATATGAACATTTGAGTAACCAATGACATGTGAAGATGTTAGTAAAACACTACACGGATAATCAAATTAACATAAAAAGTTTACAACACAATAAAAACATATACCCAAATCATCAACCTACAAATTTATACCATTAAAACTAACATACTCAACTTTTATCTAAACATACTCAAGATTAGTGAAAACCACAATTTATCGTACCCGCTTGATTAGATGGAAGATATAGACACCATACTCAAAATTCATAAATCAAAAGCATTGTTATCAATTCATACCCAAAAACTCCGAAATAACAAACTCAAATTTACTGTAAAGCACATAATCACATACCCAAAATTGCTGAAAACCACTGAATCATCGATTCATCATACATGCTTGATAAGTTTGAAGATATATCTACCATACTCAAACTTCATAGAACAAATACGCTGCTATCATAATCAAAACTCCGAATAACATACTCAACTTTGTTGTAACACACATAATGACATACCCAAGATTGCAGAAAAATACTAACTCATCATATCCATGACTCCATCTAATATAGTCTAAGTTACTTAAAATCATATATCATCATACCCCAAGCCTCAAACTACCATATACAAAAATACTGACCATCAACAATGTCAACCATGCTTCATAAACTTGAAGAGATGGGTGTCATGCATGCTCAGAATTCATAATTCAAAAAGGACAAGCTCCATGAGGAAAACTAGATTAAAACTAACTAACTCACTAATATACTCAAAAATTTTGAATTGAGTTTAGAGAAGTTACGAATTTATCCTATTCATCTTATACTGGGTCTGATTCTCCGTTGCCAGCTTCATCAATATCCTTAGCTTCAACTTCGGCTTCATCAACAACTTTTGAGTTTTCCATTGGGTAAGAAAATAACGGAGTTTCGACTGGAGTTGTAGACGATGAACATTTAGAAACAAAGACTTTCTTTGTTTTCCATTCAAAATGAAAAACGAGGAAATCTGAAATGGAGGATATTTGTCTTTGAGAGGCGTAGAAATGCAGAATATGGATATCGGTTTCTTTGTCAAAAGTATATATTTCGTATTTGAATTATTTTGAATTGCCCGCCCATCTATGCGCCTTCACTGTTCATCTGATTTAACCCTTCTGATCCATGCGCCTCTCCTGTTCACGGTGTCATGTTGTTCCAGTTTTTAATATATTTTTCCTTTTATTTTCTTTGTAAAAATGAGTGGTGGAAACTATGGGGGTCAAAACACAAAGAGCAACAATTTGGGGCCCTATAACGCCAATTCTTTCAAATATATTTAGTTCATTTGTGTACTCTTGTTCATGATTTTTGTAATAATTCCTTGTGGTTCCATGCAAAATGTAAATGCTTCCCCTCATTTTGTTTCTATATAGGGTATCAATTCTAATCAATATCTACAACAATTACTTTGAACGCAATGAATAAATATAAAACATTTCATGAATAAGGGTATACATATGGACTAGATTCGTTTTCATTATGTTGCTATTGTTGATTCCGGAGTTATAAATAAACGAACCCTAGAAGAAGTAATTTGAATTTTTATGGACAAATTGTTCGTAGAGTTGTAATTTGTTCCACGGATAGATTTGACTATTAGAGCATCATCAAAAAATGTTTCTTTGAGTTTCTCATTAAAAAACTACTAGGTGAGCTCCGCGCGCAGAGCATGTGTCGGATTCGCCGATGTTACTTGTTTGCGGTTCATAGAGATGCGCCAGATTACATTAGTGTAGTATCAGCATCAACGCGTCTGCGTGGATCATATTTTTTATTCTCCGCATTATGTAGGTGAAAAATTTGAGGTTGTGGTGACTGTAATTTTTTTTGGTGCAGGGCAATCTAATGGATTAGTAGCTTTATATATTATTATTAAAATTGTAACAGAAAATAAAATAAATTAAAGAAGAAAGATTTACCCTTGTTTGGTTAGAAGTCCGGAAACGAAAACGGAATGGAAATGAATGTAGTCCATATGTTTACCTTATTCATGAATATTTTTTGGAATCATTCCTTTCGATTGGATGTAAAATGTAGTTGTTTCTCCCATTTTGTTTCCCTATAGGGTATCAACACTAGTCAAATTTTACTACAATTACTTAAAACCACTAGGAATGATTCCATAAAATTTCATGAATAATGGCATACATATGGACTAAATTTGTTTCCATTCCGTTTTCGTTTCCGGAGTTGGAACCAAATGGACCCTTATAGTAAAGCATTATGGATCTTGGAAGTTACGTATCAAAACATGCTTTAGTGTCCTATTTAATCTATTAATTGACATCAACAACCTGCAAATGTAACACTAAAGCCAACATATGAATTCAAACTTGTGCTAAGTTAAGTCATTTCATCGAGTAAGTGGAAGGTATCCAACAAACCAGCTTTCCGATCATTTATCCACATGTTCTGAATCACTGATCGAACCACAAATGTTAAGCGGTCTTTGCTCAAGTTCAATAAATGTAGGAAATAAAAGTTCTCTCTTGCTCGATGTAGAAGAAACAAAAAAGAAGAAAAGCTGAAATCTATTGCAATTGAATTCCAATTAGATAATTAAACGCAACAAGAACAATCACATGAACAAGAAGAAGAGAAAAAACTATATAAGTTACCTGAAGAATGTGGAGTAAGACGGAAGAATTCTTTGGAGTGAGGGTGTCCCTGTTGCACAGAGAAGCAAAAAGAAAAGGGGGCAAACAATCAAAGATTCAAAGGTCAATCTCGTGTTCATATAAACAATTCGAGGAAATGCATAAATATATGTTTGTATGCATGGCGTCAAATATATTGACCTTGGATACAGTGAGTGTCCATTGAAGGCAACCTACATTATGAAATTAAACCAATTGTCACTATAAACTAAAAATATCACATTTACTTGATATGAAAAGAGATCAGCTTTAGATAAAATCAGAATTCACATGGGATCAATTAAGACAAAGGAGAAAGATGAATCTATGCAAGAGATGGTGAGCCACAAAAACATCATCAAGTTAGTTAATCAGAATTTATATGTAAAACAACATTTAGGTGCAACAAATCTTACCCAATTACAAGGTAACTAAAACTGTAAGATCGAAGAAACATTTACAAGTACTTGACATCGCCAAGCAAAGTGATATGAAAAGCATAGAATGAGAAAAATGTCTGCAAGACATATATATATATAGAAATTCTTATATGTTTTTCTTTTTTTGAAAGGTTATATATATAGAAGAAAAGAATTTACAGGAGGGTCAACTTGACCAAGAGAGAACATTATCAAGCAACAAAAACGAAACTAAGTAGCATTACAAAGGTGACTTCCAAGAATCTTAGCCCAAGTGAGTGAATTCTGGGATCTATCTCTCCAATGACTCGAAGTGTAGTTTTTCGTGGCGTTGATAACGTTATGAGCACATGTGGTAGCTTGAGTGAAGCTTTGGTTATAGATGAGGTCATTCCGGGCTTTCCATATGAAGTAGATATAGGTTGTGATGGTGGAAATGCGAACATGAGATATCAGGTCGTTCTTCTGAGGATTTAGTCCACTAATCCAGTTCCAAATGTTGTGACTATAGGGATATGGATAGGGAAATCTAAACCATTTAGAGATGAGGTCAAGCACAAGCGTAGAGTAGTTGCATTTATGCAAGAGATCGATGATCCTCTTCTTTGGCGTTGAGGCTGCATAGCTTGCAAGTATCCTCCTGTATGAGGTTCCAGGCGTGAAGTTTGGAGAGCATTGGAAGGCGGTGATGGCTGGCTACCCAAGTGATGAAAGTACACTTAGGTAAGCAAGTGCCCTTCCAGATGATCCAAAGCCGGTAGGGGGCGAGAGGGGATTGAGATTTCCAACAAAGTTTATAGGCCGTAATGGTGGAGAAATTACCATTTGACTTTGTGGTGAGGTTGTTGAAGCTAGGGCCGTTCACAAAAGCCACGATTTCGTCCTGGACTTTGAGAATTACACACCATACATAATTATGCTTGTAATTTGAGCCATAGGTCCATATGGATTGCCCTTTGAGAATATTCACATTCACCCAATCCGACCAAAAGTTTTGGTTTTGGTTAGCCAGGTTCAGCTCAAAATAAGCTTCGAAAAGCAAGCCTTGTTCCATGAGAGTAATTCCTTAAAACCGAGACCACCCTCCTCCTTAGAGAGGCATAATCAACAAGAGGACGAGGGCTGGAAGTCTTACCCGACCAAAGAAAGGAACGAAGAAGACCTTGGATTTTGAACATGATTGAGGATGGAATGAGAAGAACCGAACACTAGTAGTAATGTAGGGACATGAGGATAGAAGATATAACCTCCTTTCTTCCGGCATATAAAAGGTTTCTAGCACTCCATGAGTTAATTTTATTTGTGATCTTGGTAATGAGAGGAAAGTACTCCACAAGACTAAGCCGTTTGCTATCAACAGGAATACCAAGATACGTGAAAGGGAGCGAGCCAAGGGAGAGACCGGAGGAACTAGATAGATGATCACGATCCTGGGAAGAGAGCCCTCCAATGAAGATAGATGACTTGGCTAGATTGATAAGGAGACAAGAGTAGAGCCCGAAGGAGTCAAGAGTGCTCTTAAGAATGTTGATGGAAGTAGAATCGCCCCTACAAAATAACATTAAGTCATCTGCAAGAAAAAAATGAGTGATACGTGGTTAAGCACATTTTGGGTGGATGTTGAAGTCCGGATTTGTGGTATTAACCTTGATCATAGAAGAAAGCACTTTCATTGCGATAACAAAGAGCGGAGGGGAGAGGGGGGCAACCTTGCCTCAGTCCCTAGAACCTTTGAAGTAGCCCTTAAGTGAACCATTTAGGTTTATAGGGAAGGAAGTGGAAGTGATGCAGGCTTTAATAAGGCTAATAAACTTGTCCGGGTAGCCCATCCTAGCAAGGCAGTTGAGCACAAACTTGTGGTCGATCATATCGAAAGCTTTTGAAATGTCAATCTTCATTGCACATCGAGGAGAGAAGTGATGACGGTTGTACTTCTTAAAAATATCCTGACATATAAGAATTTTATGCTTGATTGATCAGCCTTTAACGAACGCACCTTGGTAGTTGCCAATAATGGAGGGAAGGGTAGCGTTAAGTCTGGAAGCAAGGATCTTGGCTATGACTTTGTATGAGGTATTGTAGCAGGATATGAGCCTATAATCAGATGGAAGCATGGGGTTTGCCGTCTTAGCAATCAAAGTCTTGTCTGTTTTTCTCTTTATATAGAAGTCATGAAGAGGTTATGACATAACCTAATCGAGAAAGAAATTTGCTCGTCCTCATAACTTAGTCAAAACGGTTGTCGATAAGATCAATTTTGATATTATCTCTTACTTGTAGGCATGGTTTCGCTAATCAACATTAGGGTTAGAAATGTGATTTTGTGTCGGCACAAAATATAATGATATGTGGTTAGCCGAATGTAAGGCCCTCAACCTCAGAGTCATCCCAAACAGGCGAACTACGTATCACCTCGGTGCGCAAGTGTGGATTGAATCATTTTTTTGAACATGCGCTGAAAATATTTTCTAGGCACATTTCTGGTGGGCTCTGGCCAAAACCAATGCCGGAAAATGGGAGCATTAGCTTCGAGGTTCCTAGTTCTACAATTTGGTTTAATCATATGTATAAAATGATGTTCAAATGAATGAGAATTTAATGCTCAAAGATGAGAATATTAAATGCACCTTAAGAGATTTAATTGTGAAGGATTTTGTCCCACATCGACAATGTGAAGATTTATGAGACATCATATATATAAATATGAGGATATGCATATTTTGGTAATATAGTCTATGGAGAGATGATTTAGCCTTTGCTAGACTGCACATGCGCTGAGTCGAAGTATGGCGCAGGTTCGACCAGAGATCCTTATGGACTAGATGTTGGGTTGGTTGCCTATCATTTTGTTTTTTGGGCTGACCCAACTCCATCCTAGTCAAATGCAGGCCAACTAGGATGCATACCCAATCCCCTGGACCAACCCAACGATTGATCTGATCCATTCAAATGGATCGTATCCACTCTTTATCTGATTGACTTATTCTTGCGGGAATGGAAGGACGGGAGTGATTATCTCCATGGGATAACTCCCTCCAAACTCTGTTCGCTCCGAACGGTGTCTGCAAGCTTTAAATTTATAACCCTAGATGTAAGCTTAAAACAAGGATGCGAACCCGTAGTGTACGGGTCAATCGTAGTAAAAAGCAAGAAATTCCAGGGGTCGATCACAGGGACTTAGTGAAACAAAGTAGGTATAGGTTGTCAATGCAACTACTAACCACAAAGGCGATTAAAACAATCAAAGATGATAAAAAGTCAAATAAGGAAATATGCAATTCTAGGGATTAAAGCATCTAGTTGTGGTTCCAACTCAAGATCTAAGGATAAGCGGACAAAGTTGAGATTTTGCAAAGGGAAGGTGTTACTAAAGTGGAATAGATCACCGGGTAAGTCTCACTACTCACTAATCCCAAACCGTAACTCCTATTATCGGGTAAGTCTCAAGGAATTAAGGTAAAGAACTATAACCTCAAACTAACACACCATCTAAGGGAATAGAATCAACCTTTACTGGGTAAGTCTCAGGCTAACTCACAAAGATGGGATGAAAGCACACTCAAACCCCAATAAAGGATAAACCTTTATTACCTATACTTATGATCATGGGTAAACAAGCAAAGGAATTACCGGGTAAGTCTCATCCTAGGCTTGCATTGAACTAGGAAAGGTGTAATAAGAATAGGATTTGGCAAACTCTAACACTTAACTCTCAGTTTCGGATCAGGTAAGTCACCTCTGTCAGAAGAATTCCACCCCGGCCGAGATGTTCATCGACTGAGCGAGATGTTCTAAGGTTAAGGATAAAGACTTGAGCTTTCAGGGTCCTACTGTGATTAAGATTATTCTATCATTGTTTTTCCCACAACCTTCAGCCAATCACCCTAGAATCACACAAAGAAATTAGCCACTCATCATCATGAAAGCAATAATCAAATATGAGGGAAGAAGGTGAATATTTGAACAAGAAAATCTTAAGAACAAGGCTTCAATAACTGAATCAATTATCAAACAAACAAGCGTTCCTTAGATCACAATCCAATAAGACAATCAACAAAGAAGGGAATCTAAGAAAACCTTACAAAACCCTCCACAAAAGCTATAAAAGCTATCAACTTCCTTCCTTCAATCTTCCTTGAACCTTCAAAAAGGTTCTTCAAATCTCCCAGCTGTAGTGGGATGCTCTAAGCACAAGCGGGTGTTCCAACCGTTAGCGGATGTCGGATTTGTGGAAAATCCGACCCTTTTTATAGGAAAATTCCCTCCCAAAGATAAGATATCTTAGAAAGATCTTTTCCCATAAAAATAGGTAAAATATATGGGCTAAATTATCTTCTTCCTTCCAGGAATCCAGCCTAAAAATATAAAATCCTCTTTCCAAAAATAAAAGATCTCAGCCAAGAATAAAATAATCTCTCGCTGCGTCCAAGGTGTTCGCCTCGGTCGAGCAGCTCCTCTGGATCACCTCGGTCGAGGTGGTACTTTAGCTGACCGAGGTGAATCACAACTGAATGTGAAATCTCTCAAATTTGGTCCAAAGTGAATCTTCAATCCATTTTCATGATTCCTGGATTCTTCCTTAAGCTCCTGAATGTAGCTCCAATGACTCCTTAGCTCCTTTTGCTCCATTTTGATGCAAAACGTGTCATTTTACCTACGATTACAACGAAACTTGGTGTAGACCTCGATTCCTGCAAAAGTAGATGAAACGACAATATAATCACATAATATACATTCAAACATGCAGATTATTGAAGATAAGACGTCTAAACAGGCCCCAAAATATAGACAACAATTCATGCTATCAAACTCCTATAGAAGGAGGCCTCCTCCTCTCATTCTAATCACACCTACACCTCAAGCAACAACCTCAAGACTCGAAAAATCAACTTGCTAAGAAGTTCAACAAGAAGTGTCACAAATGTTGCAAATTAGGGTACAAGTTTGACGCGTGTTGTAACAAGATTGATCTCCATAAGGTGAAGACTCAAATCAATGTTCATGAAGGTGACCCCTCACCAAATGAATTTTACGCGTGTGTTTGTAGTGAATGTGGCAGGATATAATCCTATAGAATGGTGGTACGATACAGGTCCTACCTAACATATATGCACTAATTAAGGATTATTCTACCATTACCCAAAGAACACACATCAAGAATTGGTGTTCATGGGTAACTCTGCAACCTCCAAGGTTGAAGGTTATGGACGGGTCTGTTTGAAGATTTACGTCGGAGAAGACTCTAACTCTCTACGACATTCTACATGTACCCAAGATAATGAAGAACCTCAGTTTGGTTCCATACTTTTTAAGAAAGGTGTCATGGTGAAACTAGATTCTCATGCACTTTTGTGTTGTCCAAATGTAAAGGCTGGGATTTTTGAATCCTAATTAATGATGATTATGGGTAATTAAATTAATCAATGATAGTAAGTGACTCATAACACACGAATAGTTTGTAAATGATGAGTATGGGTTTCACCGTTATGTTCTTGACGAGACTTGGGACTTATGGGGAAAATTTTACTTTTTTCTCTCGATAATTATTTTAATCCTTCGGTGTTATTTGGAGGATTTGGTAGCTCCAATACATAAAATAAGTTGAGAGAAATGATCAGGACATCGGATATGACCTAGATATGAAATAACATGGGCATGCAAAACATCCAAAGGAGTCGCTATTTCGTTTCTTAGCGGCTAAGAAAGACGGCTTAGTAATACGCGTTTTCCGAAGTAGTTGCGGAATAATTATCCATACAATATTCTAAATTTATTATTCAATTTCGAGAAGTTTGGAGAAGCTTAAATCGCATTCGGATCGGTGAAAGGATAATTATCGACTTCACTAAAGGATAATTATCGACTTCACTAAAGGATAATTATCGTCTTCGCAATAAATATCGGAAAATCGTTTATTAATACATTTCCTTTAACGTTTCCTCTTAAAAGATCTGATTTCTCTCAACCTTCAAATTTAGATCTACTCTCCGATTCTAATCCGATTTCAATTCTGTTTGAGTTTTTGGATTCCTCTCTTCATTCTCTTCATATTTGTACCGAGTTTTTGTATTTCCGAGCAAGTAAAGGCCTAGTCGAGCATATATGTACTATGTCGGTTCCTTCGCTCAGATTCCGGTGAATTTGATGTTGTCTAAACGTAGCCTGCGTCGTTGTGATTCTGAATCTTCTTTCGGATCGTTAATCGGGTTAGTAACAAATAAGTTATGCATACATTCGTTTTATGTATTGGGATTTGGCCTAAATTGGCCTTAAGCTTGTCCTCGTTATATTGTTCTGGAGATCATTGACTAAATGTTTGATGAAATCTGATGACAAATGGGTTCAGAAATTGTCTACGGGCAAAACGTTATTTTGGTGATATTTAATTAATAAATGAAAAGTTAATAAATTAAATTGGGATTCTAGAGAACGCTATAAGTTAATTAAACTCAAAGGAATGAATTTAATTGATATTTGAAGCAAAAGGTGTAATATGAGGATATTTGATGAGGATGTTGTGAATGGTTATGATGTATATGATCTTTGAGGATCTTAGAGACTATGAGTAGAACCTTCTAGTATGTTGGATAGTTGTTGATATATGTGCCTTGATTTATCAGACATGGAGTATATTCCTATGGGAATTTGAGAGGTTGATTGATAGTTGAGGTTACCTGGATACAGGTTAGTCCATGGGACTTACTTAGTTGCGTTCATATATTGGATGAGTGCATGAGTGATGTTTGTTATATGTGTTATAATAGGTTAGTCTGTGGGTTCTCTGGGACTAGGCCAGCCCTTGTATAAGGGAAGGGTAATTCTCCACTCCATATGGTATACGGGGAGTTACGCTTGGCCACTCTAGATAGTACAAGAAAAAGAGGGGAGAGTCGTAGACTTCTAGTGTCACAACCATAAATTGGTTATGAGTGTAAGACTTTATAAAGATAATAAGATGGGAAATGTGTGATAGCATGCTTGGTGTTTATTGTACTTTTGATGTGTGTATGTGCTTATGTAGTATTCCTATATCTGAATTGTTAGTTAACGGATTATACCGTGTTGTAGATATTTAAAGGTTAGGGACGCTACCAAGTCATCTGGTTGTTGTGGACAATTGGGTTTCCCATACATGTTAGGACATGATGTGGGATTGTACACTCTGGTTGTTTGGATTGTATAGTTTTGATACTCGGCTGAGAGTTTTGTCTTTATTTTGATTATAATTTTGGTTCATATCTATGTCGGTTTTATATTTATTTGTGCTTTTTTGCAAGATCTAGTGAACTTAATGTCAGACTGAGGGTCAGGACCGATTGTGATGCCCTAGCCCGTAGCATCCCGAGTCATGAGGATTTGGGGTGTTACACTAAAGATTGAACATTTGTAGAGAAAGGCTACCTGATTGATGGTATGTTTAAAATGAGTGTATTCATTGTTTCTTAAGAGGTTAGTCATACATTTTTGAACTGAATAAGAATGTACCTTCAGTTTATGTAATCGTGTCTTTCAATGTTTGACATGAATGGTCAGGGCATGCAAGTTACAAGTCAATTCAATGACTTATGAACTTAAACATAGTACCTAAATGCAAACTAAATAAAGACAAATGTGAAGTTTAAGTACATCCAAAACTCACAAAAATGCGTTCTCCACAATTAGAATGTACAACCGAACCTTTAGGTTTAATTCACATTGATTTGTGTAATTTGAGGTTTGTTCCAACAAGAAGCAGTAAAAATTACTTTGTAACCTTCATAGATAATTGCACGAAATATTGCCATCTATATTTGCTAAGAAGTAAGGATGAAACTTTGGAAAATTTCAATGAGTAAAGGTTGGAAGTAGAAAATCAACTTGAAAAAAAGATAAAAAATTATCCGAAGTGATAGAGGAGGAGAGTATGATGAACCCTTTAATGTGTTATGTAGAGTACATGGGATAATACATCAAACAATTGTTCATTACTCCCTAGAATCCAATGGAGTTGTAGAACGAAAGAACCAAACTCTATAGATATATTAAATGCAATATTGTAGTAATTTGGGTTAGCCTAGTTCATGTGGAGGAAGCTTTGCTTACTACCAATTACATCCTGAACAAAATACCTCACAAGGTAACATGCAAAACGCTTTATGAACTTTGGCATGATCGGGTTCCATCGTACAAAACCTCAAAGTGTGTGGGTGTGTAGCAAAAGTGGCAGTACTACCTCCAAAAAAGGGTCACTATTGAACCTAAAATTATTGATTGCATATTTATCGGATATGCACATAATAGTAGCACTTATCGATTTTTGGTACACAAATCATAAATATCGGATATCCATGTAATACAATAATGGAATCACAAAGTGTTTCCTTCTTTGAACATATTTTTCCGTGCAAGGATAAAGAATATCCTAAATGTACTCGTGGAAAATGAGATGAAGGAACATTTATACCTAATACACACATAGAGGATCAATGAAGCAAGAGAGCTCAGAAAGAGACAACTTTTGTACACGAGTTCATAATGACTTTCCTTTTACAGAAAAAACTAAGAACTTATGCAAAAGTTATGTCTATATCTGATGCACCTGCTTGAAAGCAAGCAGTCAAAAGTGAGATTGACTCCATTATGTAAAATCATGCATGAGAGTTAGTCGACTTACCGCAAGGGTGTAAAGCACTTGCAAGCAAATTGATTTAATGTCGATAAGAATGCTAATATCCCCAACAACATTAAGAAACCTAGAGGTACATCAAATGGATGTAAACACTACTTTATAAAAAGATTTAGAAGATGAGATTTACATGAACCCTGAGGGGTATATCGTTCTTGGATAGAAACACAAGGTGTCTAGACTTGTCAAATCCTTATATGGACTAAAACAAGCTCCTAAACAATGGCATGATAAATTTGACATTGTAATAATGTCAAATGGATTCAACATAAATGAATGCGATATCTGTCTTTATTACAAAGACATATCTAATGGTTGCATTATATTGTGTCTATATGTAGATGGCATGTTGATCAATAATAGGCAACAACAAAGACATGATAAAAAAAATAAGAATATGCTTACTGAAAAGTTTGACATGAAGGAGTTAGGACTTGAAGATGTCATACTATGGTTAAAAATTACTAGACATGTTGCACGACTTATCCTGTCTCAATCGTGCTATGTTGAGACAGTTCATGAAAGATTCAAGAACTACTCTAGTGGGATTGCGAAGAGTCATATTGACCATACTCTTCACCAGGTCTGATTTGGCGCGCGCGGTCAATGTACTTACGTAACACCCCGAATCCGCGGGACTCGGAGTGCCACATTGGGCTAGGATCTCACAATGGATCCTGACCCTAGCCTGACAACAAGTTCACTGGACCTTACAACATGGCACTGCCAGATATAAAAACAAATACATAAAACAGTATAAACTGTACAACCAAAGGTAAGACAACATAGCCGAGTACAAAACACCACGCTCTCTCACAGGAGGTAACAAAAGATCATCCTCACGCAGGAAGAAAAGGTAACAAACCCAAAAGTCCACCACAACCTATGTACGAGACGTCCTCGGCCTGCCACTCTGCTAGATCACCCAGCAGCATGCCTATCTTGTGGGGCATCTACAACATGGTAATAAACCATTAGCTATCCATACACATATATAGAGTAATGCATAAGCACAATCACAAGTAAGGAAAGATAAACACATCAGCATGCTTTCACACATTTACCCATTTTATCATCTCAATATAATGGTCATTCACTCAAATCGTATAGATAAGTATATATGAAACTATGTGACACGAGGACCGATCCATCCTCGCCTCTGAGTCTGCTAGCCAGCTGCACAAGTATCGGTCACACAATCCATGTACCCTGTGGGAGTGGATTGTGCCCTTCTTGTAAAGTCAGTCTGGCCTGACATTAGAGAACCTTTCAGACTCCACGGCGGGATAAAAGGGAAACGTTATCACAGCCACGCATACGGGGCAATCAATAAAACATAGATCGGTATAAACGATATCTCAAGCTATTATAGCAACATATAAATCATACACCACTCATGTAAACACCCAATATAAGCATAACAGCTAAGTAAGTCCTACGGACTTACCTCAACCTCGATCACAACTCGACCACGATCACCTCTACACTGGAGGGACAACACAGCCTATAAACAGGGAATAAAGAGATATATCAATCTCTTATCAACACAAGGATCACACTGATAGCATGAATTATTGTCTATATTTTAAGGCCTGTTTAGACGTTTTATCTTCAATAATCTGCATGCTTGTATATATATATTATGTGATTATATTGTCGTTTTATCTACCTTTGCGAGAATCGAGGTCTACACCAAGTTTCGTTGTAATCGTAGGTAAAATGGCACATTTTGGACTAAAATGGAGCAAAAGGAGCTAAGGAGTCATTGGAGCCACATTCAGGAGCTTAAGGAATAATCCAGGAATCATGGAATTGGATTAAAGATTCACTTTGGACCAGATTTGAGAGATTTCACATTCAGTTGTGATTCACCTTGGTTGACTACAGAGTCACCTCGACCGAGGTGATCCAGAGGAGCCGACTCGACCGAGGCGAACACTTTTGGACGCGGCAAGGATATTTTATTCTTGGCTGAGATCTTTTATTTTTGGAAGGAGGATCTTATCTTTTTGGGTTGGATTCTTGGAAGGAAGAAGATAAATTAGCCCATATATTTTACCTATTTTTATGGGAAGAGATCTTTCTAAGATATCTTATCTTTGGAGAGTAATTTTTCTATAAAAAGGGTCGGATTTTCCACAAATCCATAACCCGCTTACACCGAAGAACATCCGCTATCACCAGAATACCGTTTAGGGCTGCTTATACACCGCTGAGGGCTGAAAGATTTGAAGAACCTTTTTGAAGGTTAAAGAAGGAAATTTATAGCTTTTATAGCTTTGTGAAGGGTTTTGTAAGATTCTCTTAGATTCCCTTCGTTGTCGTTTGTCTTGTTGGATTTTAATCCAAGGAACGCTTGTTATTTGATAATTGATTCAATTATTGAAACCTTTCTCTTAAGGTTTTCTTGTTCAATTATTCTCTTTCTTCCCATATATTTGATTATTGCTTTCATGATGATGAGTGGCTAATTTTCTTGTGTGATTCTAGGGTGATTGGCTGAAGGTTGTGGGAAAAACAATGATAGAATAATCTTAATCACAGTAGGACCCTGAAAGCTCGAGTCTTTACCTTAACCCTAAGCATCTCGTTCAGTCAATGAACATCTCGGCCGGGGTGGAATTCTTCTGACCGAGGTGACTTATCTGATCCGAAACTGAGAGTTAAGTGTTAGAGTTTGTCAAATCCTATTCTTATTACACCTTTCCTGGTTCAATGCAAGCCTAGGATGAGACTTACCCGGTAATTCCTTTGTTTGTTTACCAAAGATCATAAGTGTAGGTAATAAAGGTTTATCCTTTATTGGGGTTCGAGTATGCTTTCATTCCATCTTTGTGAGTTAGCCTGAGACTTACCCGGTAAAGGTTGATTCTATTCCCTTAGTTGGTGTGTTAGTTTGAGGATATAGTTCTTTATCTTGATTCCTTGAGACTTACCTGGTAATAGGAGTTACGGTTTGGGATTAGTGAGTAGTGAGACTTACCCGGTGATCTATTCACACTTTAGTAACACCTTCCCTTTGCAAAATCTCAGCTTTGTCCGCTTATCTTTAGATCTTGAGTTGGAACCACAACTAGATGCCTTAATCCCTAGAATTGCATATTTCTTTAATTGACTTTATATCATCTTTGATTGTTTTAATTGCTTTTGTGGTTAGTAATTACAAAGCTTACCTATTCTGACTTTGTTTCACTAAGTCCTTGTGATCGACCCCTGGAATTCCTTGCTTTTACTACGATTGACCCGTACACTGCGGGTTCGCATCCTTGTTTTAAGCTTACATCTAGGGTTATAAATTTAAAGCTTGCACACACCGTTCGGAGCGAACAAGTTTTTGGCGCCGTTGCCGGGGATTTGGTCTAGACCGAGCCGGTTGCGATTTGCTTTTGGGGCATTTGCCCCCGTTTCTACTAACCACTCTACTTGAGCGACTTTCGCAGGTTCTTTTCTTAGGTTTATGCGAAGAACCCGCGCTAGGAAGGAAATCGTTCCTTACGATCCCGAACCAGAAAAGACATACAAACGACGCTTAAGAGAAGCGAAGATGGCCAACCAAGACGATCGCGATCTTGAGGCCGAATTGAAGGAGGCGTTAGAACAACTACGCCTCAGCAAAGAAGAATTACGACTGGAAAAAGAAGAAACTCGCACCAGGACTGAAGCGATTGAAGCAGATATGGCAGCTCTACGAGACCAGTATCTACCTCGACCGAATCCAGATCCTCGACCGAGGCAGGATCCAGTTCCAGACCCTCAATCGAGGCAGGTCCCAATACATGTTGCCCCGGCCGATGTACTTCCACCTCGGATACCAGTCCGAGGCGCTCTTTTTGCAGGAATCCCGTAAATCCTAGGGCAAAGGATGGACCCCAATCAACAACTGAGGCGTCCAGGAGTTAACCTAGGAGATCCGGCGGACCATGACTACGAACTTTGACCGCAAGTTCTTTCCATGATTCGCCAATGCCAGTTTGGAGGGCTAGAGAAGGAATCTCTGCATCAACATCTGCAAAACTATGAGATCTTGATGGAGACCTTGAGACCCTCAAGAATAGAAAACAACAATTACAAGCTAAGACCTTTTTACTTTTCTTTAAAAGATAGAGCTCTTACTTGGCATCAATCTCTTCCTCCAGGAAAAATCAGTACTTGGGAGGAGATGACTACGGAATTCTTGACAAAATTCTTTCCCCCCTCTAAAACCGCTGAAATGAGAGGGAAGATTAATGCATTCATTATGAAGGACAAGGAGAGCTTGTCCAAGTCATGGGAGAGGTTTAAAGACATTCTTTTGGATTGCCCACATCATGGGATTCCAAAGATAGAGTTGTTGGAGATATACTTCAAGGGACTGGACGGAAGCACCCAATTCAACCTCCAACTACTATCCGCCGGCACGTTTATGGACATGCCGATTGACGAAGCTTGGGAGTTCATAGAGAAACAAGCTTTGCATATGGAGAAATATTCCCACCAAGGAGCTGAAGGTGGAGTTAAAAAAGTCAACTTTCAAGAGGAGTCATCAAACACTAATCAACTCATCTCTTTGAAGAATGACGTGAAACAATTGAAGGAGCTCTTGGTTGCTCAAACCAAGAAGGAAGATCAAGGATCAAGGAACAACAATGGATACCGTAATAACAACAACAACGGTTCCCGGAACAACAACTACAACAACAATAGAGGATCCAATAGCAACAATTGGAGAGCAAACAACCAAAATTCGGGTAACCCTTACTCTAATTCTAATACGAATGATTCCTCTAATCCTTTTCTCTCTTCCTCTTCTTCTCCTTCTACTCCATTAAAGAGCCAGGAGCAAGGATCAAGTTCATCCCAGCCGGAGAAGAAAGATGTGGTGCTGGAGGCTATCTTGATCAAGCTTAGTGCTATGGAGACATCCATGACTTCATTTTCGAAGGCACAAAAAGCCTTTGAACAACAACTTGCTAGTAGGGAGAATGAAACGCCAAGAGATCCAGGGAAGCTTCCAGCAAGAACGGAAAGCAACCCTAAGGGCCATATTATGGCTATAACGACGAGGAGTGGACTGAAGACTGCAGATCCAGTGCCTCGGTCGGTGCCAGTACAGACGAAGACCACCTCGATCCAGGTGCAGTCGAAGAACACTTCGGCCGAGATGTCAACCGAGGTGGATCCACAGAAAGCAGAGGAGAAAACTGAAGTTTATATTCCACCTCCTGCATATAAACCACCACTTCCATTCCCCCAGTCAAGGGCCAGAGCACATCTAGACAAGCATTTTGGTAAGTTCCTTGACTTGATGAATAAACTACACATTAACATTCCTTTCCTTGATGTTATTCTAGGGATGCCCGCCTATGGGAAGTTCTTGAAAGAGATCCTATCAAGGAAGAGGAAACTGGAAGACTTTGGTGAAGTAAGGATGACATCTAAATCCTCGGAGCTTATTCAAATCATGAAGGAGAAGATACCACCCAAATTGAGAGATCCCGGCTCATTTTGTATTCCCATTCAAGTTGGGGATGTCACTTGTGAAGCCTTATGTGATCTAGGAGCCAACGTGAGCATCATTCCGCTGGAGCTATGTGTTAATATCGGACTTGGAGAGCCCAAGCCGTTGAAGATTCGATTATACATGGCGGACCGCTCCATTACCCATCCCGTGGGCATTTTGGAAGACGTTCCGGTTAAGTTAGGTAACTTCTATTTACCTATAGACTTTGTTGTGCTTGATATTCCCGCAGATTATCCTGTTCCTATCATTATCGAGAGGGCATTTCTAGCAACTTCGGGTTGCAATGTGGATTGTAAGAACGCCAAGTTGAAATTCAATATTGGCGGAGATAAAGTGGAATTCGCATTACTTGCGGCCATGAAGGGAGAGCAGCTAGGAGATGATATCTTCAACATCTATGATGAAGAAGAATCAAGAGAATTGGTGAGCTCTATCCTTACTAAAGATCCACTTGAGAAAATTATTAGTTTTAGTTTAATGGAGGAAGGTATAGATGCTTCTTGTGATGTAGATATACGGAGCCTAAAGGCACTGGAAGAAGATCCAGGAGCTAAAACTGAGAAACTAATCCAGGAGACGAAGATCTCCAGTTTCGGTTCCAGTTACAATACCTCGACCGAGACACTTTCTGGACCAAGCGAGGCGACTGAAGAACATCTCGGTCAACGCCTCTGCGCCTCGACCGAGGTCGAAGGCGAGATGATGTCAACTGAGACTACTGAAAATAACAAACTTCTTACTCCTTTCTCTGACATTCATCCTCAGTTGGTGGAACATTCTCTCCACCAACTTTCTGATAATAAAGGACCTTGGTATGCTGATATTGTTAATTATCTTGTTTGCCAGGAAATACCATCCGGATTGACGTATGCTCAAAGGAAGAAATTCTTCAAGGACGTACGCCATTAATACTGGGATGAACCGCTTCTATTCAAGCGCGGGCCGGATAGGATGCTTCGAAGATGCATTCCGGAAGATGAAGTTAATAGCGTCATACGGCATTGTCACTCACTTCCTTGTGGAGGACATGCTAGCGCCAACAAGACAAGCGCTAAGGTATTACGTTCCGGTTTCTTTTGGCCTACATTATTTAAAGATGTGCAATCGTTTGTTGTCTCTTGTGATGCATGCCAAAGAACAAGGAATTTATCTAGGAGGAACGAAATGCCACTTAATAACATTCAAGAGGTGGAAATCTTTGATGTATGGGGATAGACTTCATGGGACCTTTCCCATCCTCCGGAGAAAACCTCTATATTCTTCTAGCAGTTGATTACGTCTCTAGATGGGTTGAAGTCATTGCTTCTCCCACTAATGACGCCAAGGTGGTTGTGAAGTTCTTTAACAGGACTATCTTTCCACGTTTTGGAACTCCACGCATCATCATCAGCGATGGAGGGACGCATTTCATCAACCGGAAGTTTAAGGCACTTCTATCAAAGTATGGGGTGACCCACAAGGTAGAAACCCCTTATCACCCTTAAACTAGTGGACAGGTCGAGATCTCGAATAGAGAAATTAAAGCAATCTTGGAGAAGACCGTCTCTAGGACGAGGAAGGATTGGTCCATAAAATTGGACGACGCTCTTTGGGCCTACAGGACCGCATTTAAGACTCTTATTGGTACCACCCTATAATTTGGTATATGGGAAATCTTGTCATTTGCCCGTTGAGTTAGAACACAAGGCATATTGGGCGATCAAATGGTTAAACTTCGACATCCAGGAAGCCGGCGAAAAGCGGCTATTGGATATCAACGAGCTGGAGGAGCTGCGTTTGAACGCTTATGAGAATGTCAAAATTTATAAAGAAAGGACGAAGAAATGGCATGACAAGCGCATCATCCCTAAGGAGCTTAAAGAAGGAGACTTAGTTCTACTCTTCAACTCCCGCCTCCGCCTCTTTCCAGGTAAGTTGAAATCTAGATGGACCGGACCTTATGTTGTGAAACATGTTTTTCCTCATGGTGCAGTTGAGATTTGGGGCGAAACGAGTGGAAGCTTCAAGGTCAATGGTCATAGACTTAAGAAATACAAACAGGAAGTTCCGGTTGAGGAGATTGCACCACTATACCTCGTTTGAGAGACGCAGTACGGTCCAGCTAGCGACCTTAAATCAAGCGCTTCTTGGGAGGCAACCCAAGGTATTGCTTTCCTTTCCCTTTTTCTAGTCTAGCTTAGATAGTTTGCTTTTGCTTTGCTTTGTTTTGTTTTTGGCATCCTAGACAGACAACAGGTGACATCTAAGGAAGGAATACAACCCAGGAGCACAACTGGAAGGACAAAAGTTTGAGAATTTGAGAAGACGGAGTTTGATTGAGACATATCTCGGTTGTTGTCACAGCACCTCGACCGAGATGATTCTTGAGCAACCGAGGCGACTAGGGTTTCTAAAGATCCACCTCGGTCCGTACCACCTCGGTCCAGTCGAGACCACCTCGACCGAGGTGACAGCAGTTCCAGAAAAGGGTATAAAAGGGGGCTGAGATTTCTCTCTCCTCTCTTTACCTTCTCCTCGAACGCGGCACGTTTTTCGCCTCGCTTCGCCATTCTTTGCTCATTTTCGACGATTCTTGATTCCAAACTACTAAGAAAGGGTAGAGGATCGCAGTGCAAGTGCAAATCTGCGAGAAAAACGAGCCAATCGACCGAATCGGGGTAAATATCGAAAAAACCCTAACCTCGCTCTTCTCCACTGTTTTCCTTCAAATTGGGCTTTGGTTGCCCCTGCATTTGCTGAGAAATAGATTAAGTACCCCATAGGAACCTGTGGTAGTGATTTTGGGGGAAAAGAACTGGATTTTTGAGGGAATCGTTCGCACAATGTTTCGCCTCGGTCCAGTCGGTCTGTGCCTCGGCCGAGGTGTTCTAAAGAGTTGTCAGGCCGACCGAGGTGACCTGACAGATTACAGAAAACATGAGTTCAGATAGACAGCTGGTCCTGAGGGACATATCCTCTCCTTCCCCTTCTTCTTCCTCCCGCCGCACGAGACCGGTGATCCACGAGAGACACCAGGTCGACTATGACCGCATAGCGGCCCGTCTAGTGATTGCACCTCACTTCCTGGACATTTCTGCCTTTGACTGCCTCCATGTGGATGGAGATCTGAGACGTATGATCTCTATGGTGGGGCTAGATCAGTTCACTGAGATCCGCGCTCCTGCTTACTTAGAGCCGACTCTGGAGTTTGTCAGCTCCTTCACCTACCTTCCCACTGAGCGCGCCGTGAAGTACCGGTTGATGAACCGGAATTATTTAGTTCCTCTAGACCATTGGCGGGACATCTTTGGTTTCCCCGCCCCGACTGTTGCTGACTTTCCCTCCCGAGCTGTAGCTAGGGAGTTCTGGGGACAGATTGCTCACGTAGTTAAGCATGCAGATAGATGGCACCCTGGAGACTCCAGGGAGCGTATTATATTTCATCTTGCTTTTAGGCTGGCCCATAGGATATTCAGTGAGACTCTTCTGGCGCGTACTGAGACGCCCCAGAAGGTCAGACAGGGGGAGCTTCTTAGCTTGTACTGCATGTTGACTGGAGGGATCCCAGACTTTGGTTTGATGCTGGCAGAGGATCTGCATAGGATCAAGGCCAAGGCGAAGGGCGACATCAGTTGTGGAGGCATCGTGACTCACATAGCGAGTTACCAGGATATGGACCTCATCGCTTGTACCATGGTGGCGGCTGCCAAGCCGCTTGGACTTCAGGAGATGATCACTCGGAGGATACTGGTTCCCCGAGGACTCACTACACCATATGTGGCGATGCCAAGGGAGCCGACTGCACCGCAGGGGATTAGATGGTCGGCTCAGTTCTCCGTATTCGATCCACACTATTGGTAGACTGTGTGGATCCCATTTATGGAGGATGCTAGAGAGGCAGCTGCTGCACCAGCTGAGGAGGATGAGGTTGAGGAGGCTGCTGATGATGATGATGATGATAGGGATGGTAGAGTTCCTATGGATACGGGCACTGATACTGCTGGGACGAGTGCGCCGGTCATCGATTTGGATGATGACGAGACTGAGACCGAGCCGGCTGCATCACCAGTACGCCTTGCTAGGCGTAGGGTACGCCGACAGAGAGATCCAGATGCCCACCGTCGGATTGATGATCTGACGGATCAGATAATCGATTCATATGCTGCTCTGTCCCTGGATATCCGTGAGATGCAGGAGAGATTACACTATCAGCACACGATGGCTGAGATTCAGTTTCAGCATATCATGGGCTATCCTTTCGACCTATCTCAGTATCCGTACGTACCACCACCACCACCGGATCGGGATTATTGAGAGCTTACAGGATTTTCTTTATTTATTTATTATGCAGCTCGACTATGTCCGGTGAGTACTTCATTTCTTTAGACTTATTTTGACCCACTGGGACAGTGTGTCCCAAGTATGGGGTGTTGATGTATTATTCGACTCTTATGGATGTATGATTCGACTCTATTTGATATTTATGTTTTATGTGTGCTTATTTTGCTTTATGTGCTTATCTGAGATTACATGCATGCATACAGGTTATTTGATTGAGAAAAACGTCAAAAACTTGTTAAGAAAAGAAATTTTTGACCTCGACCAAAGTGATTCTGACCAATCGAGGTGCAGCACCTCGGTTGACTTAGAACATCTCGACCGAGGTGGTTTAACTGAAACAGTTTTCGAAACGATTTTTGTGCTTCTTATCTGGATATGACCTCAGTGATGATTTCGTTTGCTGACTGATTTTGAAATCTTTATATGTTTGAAAGGTTTTATGATATGTTTAAGTTGCTAAATGCTTTGTTTGAAATTTGTGGCATGTTTAATACTTTGTTTTTATCCAAATTATGTTGAATTTGAAGGTTGACACCACATGATAAGTTCTCTCACTTTCTTCCTGAGATGATTAAGGCAATTCATTCTCTTCTCTTCTTCTTCTTGATCATGCTTAGCCCCTCATATACATATTTGCCTCCCTTTACCTATCCGGGAATTCGGAAGCAAGCAAAGCGGTGAAAGCAAGTGAAGTAAAAGAAGTTAGCTGAATGTGAAAGTGTTAGAAAGTAATAAATAGGTTTGGGGAAGTGAATCATGATGATGAGTAACTCGGCACCATTCACATAGCCGGGTGTTTGTGTCTTGTCAAAGTCGGATTGAGCGATATTCCTAACGGGTCATGGTATGTGCATCAAGGGTTTGATGCATCTCAAGAAATTGATGATTGCTGATTTTCTAGGTTTCGGTTATTGTGCACCTCTGTCCATGCATCCCAAAAAGTAAAGTAAAAAAGGAAAAATGTGAAATAAGCAAAGCTTATTGGTGGATGATGTTGAAAGTCAAGTGAAAGTGAAGTGATATCCTTTTCCCGGATCCTAGCACCACATTACCTTCTATACATCCCTACCCTAAACGTTTCTTGACCTTTCTTTTGGGAAGCCCTTGAGACCTCGAGCTTGTTGATTGACTTAGTGGTTTAAACTAGATTATACATGATTAATTTCGATAATTATGATTTATTATGCATTCTATGGTTTTATGCAACGATGAACAACTTTCTTATATTTATAAAATGTTTTAAGCATATTTTGATTTTAAATTCCATGAAGTATTCTCTTAGAGTGATCTATGATTGTAGCACACCATTAAAATGTTTTGAAAAACTTTTTCATTGATCTTTATGACTTATAATCCATTCTATCTTATATTTTATATTCGGAACTTGCTTGGGGACAAGCAAGGGCTAAGTATGGGGTATTTTGATAGCATGAATTATTGTCTATATTTTGGGGCCTGTTTAGACGTTTTATCTTCAATAATCTGCATGCTTGTATATATATTATGTGATTATATTATCGTTTCATCTACCTTTATGGGAATCGAGGTCTACACCAAGTTTCGTTGTAATCGTAGGTAAAATGGCACATTTAGGACTAAAATGGAGCAAAAGGAGCTAAGGAGTCATTGGAGCCACATTCAGGAGCTTAAGGAATAATCCAGGAATCATGGAATTGGATTAAAGATTCACTTTGGACCAGATTTGAGAGATTTCACATTCAGTTGTGATTCACCTTGGTTGACTACAGAGTCACCTCGACCGAGGTGATCCAGAGGAGCCGACTCGACCGAGGCGAACACTTTTGGACGCGGCAAGGATATTTTATTCTTGGCTGAGATCTTTTATTTTTGGAAGGAGGATCTTATCTTTTTGGGCTGGATTCTTGGAAGGAAGAAGATAAATTAGCCCATATATTTTACCTATTTTTATGGGAAGAGATCTTTCTAAGATATCTTATCTTTGGAGAGTAAATTTTCTATAAAAAGGGTCGGATTTTCCACAAATCCATAACCCGCTTACACCGAAGAACATCCGCTACCACCGGAATACCGTTTAGGGCTGCTTATACACCGCTGAGGGCTGAAAGATTTGAAGAACCTTTTTGAAGGTTGAAGAAGGAAGTTTATAGCTTTTATAGCTTTGTGAAGGGTTTTGTAAGATTCTCTTAGATTCCCTTCGTTGTCGTTTGTCTTGTTGGATTTTAATCCAAGGAACGCTTGTTATTTGATAATTGATTCAGTTATTGAAACCTTTCTCTTAAGGTTTTCTTGTTCAATTATTCTCTTTCTTCCATATATTTGATTATTGCTTTCATGATGATGAGTGGCTAATTTCCTTGTGTGATTCTAGGGTGATTGGCTGAAGGTTGTGGGAAAACAATAATAGAATAATCTTAATCACAGTAGGACCCTAAAAGCTCGAGTCTTTACCTTAACCCTAAGCATCTCGTTCAGTCGATGAACATCTCGGCCGGGGTGGAATTCTTCTGACCGAGGTGACTTATCTGATCCAAAACTGAGAGTTAAGTGTTAGAGTTTGCCAAATCCTATTCTTTTTACACCTTTCCTGGTTCAATGCAAGCCTAGGATGAGACTTACCCGGTAATTCCTTTGTTTGTTTACCAAAGATCATAAGTGTAGGTAATAAAGGTTTATCCTTTATTGGGGTTCAAGTGTGCTTTCATTCCATCTTTGTGAGTTAGCCTGAGACTTACCCGGTAAAGGTTGATTCTATTCCCTTAGTTGGTGTGTTAGTTTGAGGATATAGTTCTTTATCTTGATTCCTTGAGACTTACCTGGTAATAGGAGTTACGGTTTGGGATTAGTGAGTAGTGAGACTTACCCGGTGATCTGTAATATCCGGAATTTCTATTCCGTTTAATTCCGAATCAATTCGTACTTCGAGCCGGTGACGGTTTCCATTCTATATCTAGTATTTTTTTCTTCACAAATTTTATCATTTTATGTAGAATTTAATTCACATAAAATGATAGAATTATATCAAACCCTAATTCTTATAATTATTTATCATTTTATGTAGAATTTAATTCACATAAAATGATAGAATTATATCAAACCCTAATTCTTATAATTAATCCTTAATGACGACTTTAGACGAGACTGTGACAAGAATTGACGAGATCGTGACAAACGTTTGACAAGGTCATGCATGGGCTTGACAAAGCCATGACAAGTTATGACAACCTCAGCCACTCCTCTTGACCAATGCAGCAGCCTAGTTTTGTCTTGCTTCAGCCCATCTTTCTCTTGCATCAGCCCACTCCTCTCCCTTGCCCTTTTTTTTTGCTGAATCCAGCAGCAACCCAGGAGAGCCCAGCAGCCCAGCACGTCCAGCAGCAGCCCAGGAGAGATCAGCATGTCCAGCAGCAGCCCAGGAGAGATCAGCATGTCCAGCAGCAGCCTAGGAGAGATCAGCACATCCAACAGCAGCCCAAGAGCGATTTGCACATAACAGCAGCCGGTCTTCTATCTTCCATCTCCATGTAACTGTCAGAATTTATGCAGACATTTACGCCATTCAGATCCCTTCCATCTTGCAGTCGACGCTTGTACTTCTGTCCACATTCAGCGAGCCAAAGAGTGCAGAATTCCACCTTCCTCGTCCAAGCAGCAAGAGCCCAAGACAGTAGCCATCGCCTAATCATTTCTGGGTTGATCGAACCTCTCCTCGCTTCTGTTGAGCCAGCAGTGCAGGTGTGCCCTCCTCCCATGTCGAGCCAGCCTCGACCCTCCTCTCCACTCGCTTTCCAGCCCCTGGAGTCGTGCACAGCAGCCTCCTATTGGACCTCTTAAGTTTCCGACGAGGCTATGAACGTGAGAGCCATCCTCGTCCTTCATGCTTTCGAGTTTGGAGCCGGGTAAGACCCACATCTACCTCCTTACTTCCCCTCCATGTTTATGTGTCAATGGGTCACTCTAAACCATCTTTAAACCCATACATTTCAGCCAAAGGAGCAACTTCAGAGAGCTGTTACATCTCTCCGTTTTCTGAGTTTTCGGAAGTGACGAGCAGTCAACTTTGGGTCCAGATTAGGGTAAGTTAGACTTCTTCTTTTTGGCTGAATTTTGGATATGTTGTAGTCAGTAGTACATAGTAGATCATACTAAAATTTGGGAAGAATTGGAGTTACGGTTTAAGGGTTATGATGTTGCAAAGTGACTCATCATGCAGTTTTATTTATAAATGTGCTGAGTTGAGAAAAACAGCATGGGATGCTGTTTTGGGAGATAGTTTTGAATAAGCTCTTGATCTCCGTTGGGCTTAAATTTTGGATATGATATAGTTGACATATTGTTGTAGAACATATTAAAATTTGAGAGGCATCCAGCGAGTGGTTTGGGATTTATGATTTTTCCAAGATTGACTCGTAAGCAGTTTTTCTGTTGTGCTGAAGGTCGGTTTTGTGAGATAGTTTTAAATAGGATTTTGATCTCCTTTGCGGCTGAATTTTGGATATATTAGAGATAAGATTTTATAGTAGAACATATCAAAATTTGGGATAAATCCAGCGAGTATTTTAGGAGTTATGATTTTTCAAAGTTGAGACAGTGTGGTGCTTGTTAAGTGTTGTAACCAACTTTAGAAATTTTTGTAGAAGCGATGCTTTAATAGTTTTAAGAAATTCTTTCTCCTATGAGTAGATGGGATATCATAGATGATCTAGGGAATTATTTCGGAATTTTTATAAGATTATTCGAATTTTATATTTGAAGTTGTAGTTGGACTTTAGTGACTTTTCGGGAAATAGAAAATGGGTAATTTTTCTAGTTGCTACCTAAAATCATACTAGGGAGTAGAATATGGTTAGTTAGCCTCAAATTATAATTTAAGTACATATTCCGAGTTTTTGGAAGTTCCGGGACTAAGGGTAAAATAGTCATTTTACCTTAAATAAACACTGTAATAACTTCTGTACATAGAATCGTATATCTTAAGAGTTTTAGACTTATAAGTATCCAGGGAAATGTGTTGACCCACGTGCCTCCTCTGACAGGCAACTGAGTTCTGCACTTACGGATTTAGTGGTGGTTAAGAGAGAGTCGAGATTTGATTCTGGTAAGTCCACGGACTTACTTAGCTGGCTTTCTTGTATGAGTGTAATGTGTATGAGTGGTGTTTGCTAGTTATGATAAACAACGAAACCGGATTAGGCCGACTTTATTATTTACGTAATTGACCCAAGTGTATGATAACGGGTCGTGACATCATCTGCCTAGCTCTTGTGAGAGTCTAGGAGGTTCCTTGCGACCAGCCCAGTCCGGTAGACGGTCAGATGCATTAGTACCATTCCGCGTTGGTAAACGGGGACAGGGGCGAGGTTTGGGAATCCCTCGTGTCACAAAATAAGTATCATTAGTAATAACCTATCACCTAACTAAAGATAATAAAAGGATTGAGTGTTGCATGTTGATTGTGTATGTTGTGTGTTTGTGCTTTTACCTTTATACTTATACATAGAATGTTAGCTAACGGTTTTATACCGCTTGTAGATGTCTTGCAGGTTAAAACAGTTGTAGAGAGATCCGAAGGGAATGGTCAGCCGGGTCCACGTACTTATTTAGTTGGGGACGGAATGTCTTTTGTTCTTCTTATGTGTCGTTTTGGTACCTTTGCTTTGTAAGGCTGATACATATTCTTCATGTATATATTGTTTAAAGTTTTCAAATGATTTAAATACTTTTGTGCCTTGTTGTAAGATCCAAGTTAAATTGTTGTCAAACTAAGGTCGGGACCCATTGTGAGGTCCTAACCAGTAGCTCCCCGAGTTTTCAGAATTTGGGGTGTTACATGATCTATTCACACTTTAGTAACACCTTCTCTTTGCAAAATCTCAGCTTTGTCCGCTTATCTTTAGATCTTGAGTTGAAACCACAACTAGATGCCTTAATCCCTAGAATTGCATATTTCCTTAATTGACTTTATATCATCTTTGATTGTTTTAATCGCTTTTGTGGTTAGTAATTACAAAGCTTACCTATTCTGACTTTGTTTCACTAAGTCCCTGTGATCGACCCCTGGAATTCCTTGCTTTGACTACGATTGACCCGTACACTGCGGGTTCGCATCCTTGTTTTAAGCTTACATCTAGGGTTATAAATTTAAAGCTTGCACACACCGTTTGGAGTGAACACACACCTAGACCCAAAGGGATCCATAGGGATCAAGCTCAACCTCAAAACCTCAACTAACATCAACCTAAGTCCTTAAAGCCATATAGGGCATAAACCGATCATAACCTCAACCAAACACATCCTCACACCTCTAGCATGATCCTATGCTCTCACACTAGGAAGAACAAAGACATCCTAAGGAAAGCCTAGAAGCAACACACACCTGTAGAACCAAGTGAAACACCAAGCTGATGTATGTGGCGCAGGGGCGGCTAGGAGGTGGCGCAGGGGCGGTGCACTGCCGGCGCTGGGGCGGCTCAAGACAGGCGCAGGGGCGGATGGTGTGCAGAAGACACCACTTCAACCTCTTCTTCACTCTTTCCTTCGATCCTTTACTCCTTCACTCCAACAGAAGCATACATATATAACATACATATATACACATCAACACAAGCCAAACATGGCTGGAACATGATTCAAGCCTAAGGAAACCTAAGCTAACTCGAAAGATAGGAAAAGAGATGAAAAGATGAAAGAATGAAGAAGGAAGAGATGAAGGCCATGAAAGCTCACCAAGATGAAGATCCAGAAGCTCACAACATCACCAAAACATCCTCAAGCTGGCTCACAAGGCTGAACAACCAAAGATATCGTCAAAGCCAAGCAAAAGCTCTCCACTCACACACAAACTCAAAGAAGATCAAGCAAGGATGATCCAAGGAGAAGAGAGAAGAAGATGTACGTAAAGGAGAGAGAGAGAGATGGAGCTGAGAAGGACAACCCTCATCAGGAGGTAAGAGATAAAGTATATAAAGGAGGTAAAAGGGTAAAGTACGAGTCAAAGGCTCAAAGAAGACGGCTGCAGAACACAAAGCCACGGGGGCGGACTTTGTGAGCCGTAGGGGCGGCCCAGGAAAACCGCAGGGGCGGTTCCAGGGTCACGCAGGGGCGGTCGAGGTACAATCTTGGCCCTCTGCTCACTCTCTCAGCAACATAGCAACTAGGCTCTTACAACTTAGCCGCTACATGAGCAATCCAAGACATACACACTGGAAATGTATAACTTCAGTATTGAACTACTTACATTATACTCAAGAGTTTGGGCTATATTATGGCACCATTTCACCTATATTAAAAGAGTATAATGATGCTAACCAAATTTTTGAATCCAGAAACTCCAAATCCACTAGTGGATATGTATTCACACTAGGAGGAGGAGCAGTATCTTGAAAATATTCCAAACAAATGCTTTTGGCCGAATCCACGATAGAGTATGAGTTCATTGTTTAGATAAAACAGCCGAAGAAGTTCAGTGGCCTTGGAATTTACTAGGACATATTCCGTTGTGGAACAAACCAATGTCAACAATATGTGTACACTGTGATAGTCAATCGGCTATAGCTCGGGCACATAATTGTATGTACAATGGAAAGTCTCGTCACATTAGATAGAAACATAAGTCCATTCACTACGGGTAGTTCAAGGTTGAAAAACGCTACCAACTGAGATACAATGATCCTTCGATTGTACTCTCTAAAGTACATTTTGTTTCTTTTATCAAAAAAGAAACATGTTTGAGATTAACTTCTATTCATGTGGGGGATTGTTGGAATTATTTTTTGGAACATGCTTCGGAAAAATTTTCTGGGCAGGTTTCTAGTGGGTTCTGGCCAAAACCAACGTTGAAAAAAAAAGTGTTAGCTTCATGGTTCCGAGAACTACAATTGTGTATACTCATATGTATAAAATATATCAAAATGAATGGAAAATTAATGCCCAAAGATTACTCTCCGGTAGGGCCAGGTTTGGAAGTCCTCGTTGAGTTGCTCACATTAAATGCACCTTGAGATATTTTATTGTGGATGATTTTGTCCCACATCGATAATGTGAAGATTGATGAGAAGCGATACATATGGAGCTATGTATATTATGGTTGAGTATATGGATAGATGCTCTATCATTTGCTAGACCACACGCATGCACACCGAGCTGAGGCATGGTTATGGTAGCGGTCGCGGTTTAGGGGAATGGCTCCGGGCTGAGGGCCTTATGGACTTGATGTTGGGATGACCATCCATCATTTTGTTTGGGTTGGTACAACACCTTCCTTATCTGGATTGACTGAAAGTCAATGCATGCCTAATCCGCCCGGTCCAACCCAATGATTGATTTGATTCATTCAAACGGATCTTATCCACTCTCCATCTTATTGACTTATTCTTTGGGGAAATTGATGGACACGATTGATTATCTCCATGATATAACTGCCTCCAAACTCCTATAAAACGAGGTGTTCTCCTCTCACACTAATCATACACACACCTCAATTAGAAATCTCTTGCTCTATTCTCTCTCCTCACCAAGTCCGAAAATTTTGAGTCTGAGATACTCCACTAACGGTTCTCGTACACTTCTGGAGTTGGTTATGTATCCTAAAGCAAAGTCCAATTGAATCTTGGGATTCTTAATCGATCAATACTATTTGTAACAGAGGCGAGTTAAGAACCGAGGGAAGAGTGACCCGCCTCTGTCAATCATTTTCGATCTAGATTCGTACGATTGGGTTATTTCTAAATTTTCTCATATTATTCTCAATATTAAGTTCCTACACGTGTGTGGTCTAACAGAACTAGGGTGTGTCTTCATAGATTTTAGTAACCTTATGTCACACACACATTATACCATGAGTCTCCCCACATTCCATGTCAGACAATTTCCTCCATATAATTCATCCAACGTGCATTTAATGCACTTAACATTTGATATTAACTTTTCATTCACGTATGCAACTGAATACTCTATTTTATATTTTTCAAAATTACGAAGCCAACACTTCTATTTTCATGGTTTAATTATGGTCGTCGGAGTTCACCGAAAAAGTACCCAAAATATACCCGGTGCCACTTTGTAAAAATTGATTCCAACATTTATATACTAAAGTAGTTCATGAATCGATACTTGGCACAACTTCATGTAAATATGTCATCAATTTTACAAATGTTGCATCCACAACTTCAATTTTCTAGGAAGAAATTTTTGAAAACAATTGAAGGCTAAATTAAAACTTGATTTTTTGATGAGACAATATGTAAGAGCCTTAGTCCTTGGAGCCTTAGGAGCCTTGTTGAGCCTTTGCTGGACCCTGGCAGCCTCCCCTGCGGACCATGGTGGCCGCCTCTGTGCCTCACAGTGACCGCCCCTGCGGCTCTGTGTGGTTGCAGCCGCCTTCGTTGACCCTTTGACTTGTGCTTTGCGGCTGGCTTCCTTCATAAGCCTTCCATTCCTTCAGATGAGGGGTTTCTTCATCTCATTCCAGTTTCTTCATCCTCCTTACACTCTTCTTCTTCTTCTTCTTCTTCTTCTTCTTCTTCTTCTTCCTCTTCTCTTCTTTGATCTTCCTTGATTTTTGTGAGAGAGTTTTGAGAGTTTGTTGGTGGTTTTGGCTTTGGATGATCTTGAGGATGATGCTGAGTGTTGTTGCTATTGTGTTGAGGTTGTGAAGGTGTTGATTGCTCCTAGTTGCTGCTTAGGGCTCTGTTGAGGTTAGACCTCCATCTCCATCTTCTTTCTTCCTTCTTCCTTGCTCTTTTCTTCCTTCTTTAGCTTAGGATCACAAGTTGAGCTTGTGTGGATCCTTTTCTGATGTTTTGATGATCATACATGTGTATATATGTATGTGTGTTGTTGTTGTGTGATGAAGAAGTGAAGAGAGTCAAGAAAGAGATCAAAGAGAAGTCGGGGCCAGCATTCTGCACAGACAACCGCCCCTTGCGCCTGTACTAAGTCGCCCCTACGCCTGTACTAAGCCGCCCCTGCGCCTGTTGTGGACCGCCCCTGCGCCTTGAGTAAGCCGCCCTTGCGCCTCACTGGTTCTGCCCTTGAGTCCTTTGTTTCTGTTAGTGCATTCAGGGCATACCTTGTTGGTATGTTTCCTTCCTTCCTTTCCTTTGGCCTTGGCTTAGATGTTGGCTAGGCTAGCTTGGTTAGGATGAGTTGTATGATAGAGATGTGCCTTAGGTACTTGCATTTATGTTGAGGATATGCCTTAGGCATTTGTGAGCATGTTATGATCTAGAGGTTTAGATTGAGGTTGTAGGTTGGTTATGGTTATGGAGACGCGTCTCCTAACCCTTGCAGTATGTGATGATGTGTGTCTTGCTATTGTAGGCATTGATTACATCTCCAAGGGGAAGCTGTGACGTGGTATTGATTACGAGTATTGAAGGTAAGTCCGTAGGACTTACTTAGTGTACACTTGTGGGTTCGTGTGATTGTGATGGTTGTGTGTGATCATATGATTGTGCATTATAACCTAAACCGGACTAGGATGAACTGTTATTATATTAAATGGCCCAAGTGTATTATAACGGATCGTGACCGCTTGCCTCCGCCTGCGGGTAGGAGGAGGTGCTCTGAAGATGATCTCACGGGGGGGGGGGGGGGGACGAGTGATGATCACCCCCATGCAAAACCCCTGTGTTACGTTGGATGGGACGAGGTTCTTGAGGCTCCTTGTGTTACAAATTAAGTTGAATTAGTAATGGAATAACGTAACTGAAAGATAATAAATGAATGTGTGGCATTGCATGTATGAGATGTGGATGTGTGTTTGTGCTATTACCTTATACTTATTCATTTCTATAGCTAACGGTGTATATCGTGTTGTAGATGATCTGCAGGTTAGGAAGACTACAGAGTGAGCCAGATGGGGTGACCAGCCGAGGACTTCTGTACATTAGGGTTGTGTGGGATATGGGATCTTTTGTATCTGATGTTTATGGATGTTGTTTTGTACTCGGCTTTGTTGTTGTAAACCCGTTTTATGTATCTTATACAATTTTATGTATTTGGTTTTAATCTACCTATGCCTTATTGTAAGATCCAGTGAACTTGTTGTCAGGCTAGGGTCAGGATCCATTGTGAGATCCTAGCCCAATGTGACACTATGAGTCCCGCGGATTCGGGGTGTTACAAAATATCCTTCATTATGGTTCATGTTAACGAGAGACATGTCTGATAGATTTTGGGGGTGAAGACCACACAAATGAGGGATCTAGAACCCCACATATATTGATGCATATAACCCTTTATATAGGGATTATATAAAAATAAGAATAGAATAATAAAGATTGCAATAATAGGATCAAATATAAATTAGTCTAATATAACATAATAATATTATTATTTATTTAATAGGAAGATATTGTGATATGTATCTTCCAATAATGTCACCTTCATTATGACCCATATTAATGGTCATTTCATATGCATATGATTTTTGTACTATAAAACCGACACCTACACGAGTCGGGAAAAAAACATCAAAAATCTAATCTTTTCATATATCTCAAAGTCAATTCTAGGTTCCATTGATAGATGTTAGGGTTTGAGAACCCATACAAATGGTGGGAAAGAACCACACATTGGAACGATTTTATTATGCTATATTTATAGCGATTACAAAAGCATATACTATGTAATAATATGATTATGTATAATCAAATCGTATCTTATAGTATATTATCTACCCTAATATATCTAGATATTATCTTTATAATATCATATAATAATAATATCCTAATATCCCTAACTAATTAACTTCAATTCTTCTTCACTGAATGCAAGAGATTGAAGAACAATTTGCCTTTCACGATCTTGCACCGTGGTCGGGGCATAATTGTTTGTTTACTTTGTTAAGACATTTTTTTTTCATGACCCAATTCATTAATAATCGAAACACAAACTATTTTTAACCTACATATTCAATCGTATATTTGTTATTTTCCCGTAATGTTCTCATATTTCCAACGGTATATTATAAATATGATAATGTATTATACACTAAACTATAACTTAAACCTTTTTATATACTTCTATTTATATGCAGTATTATATTTACAACTACATCAAACTCCTATTTATATCATATACTACATATCTCCTACTAGTGATTTGAGTTTCCACTTTATGATCAAAATCCTACAATGAGTCTAAAACGTTAACATATGAGATTTTATAATATAAGCCTTTTCAGGTTAACCTACCATCTTCTTATTATCTCTCATTCACATTAAACAACAATGGTGAATATGCTTATTTTCACCAATTTTGTTGAATAATCTCATTTTATCGGATATTCAGTGTAATTTTACAATAGCTCAATTGGGACCCTCATCTTCCTCCGATCCGCCTCAAAACCGAGTTTTCATATTTGTGCATCGGAAAAACTAATGTGACAATAGCTTTACTGGTCATACGTTGTTGTGTATTTTTTTTTTAAAAAAAAAGGGAAAGCGGTTAGGTCGGTCTACCTCTTAGAGGTAGCTCAACCTACAGAATCCTTGTACATGAGAATACAAAGTTTGAGATTATCAGAAAATTGGTGTTGGGGGTCAATATTCTCCAGCGGGTCAATCGGTCAGCAAGACATTTATTTTTTCTAAAAACAGGTTCAATCTGAACATCTTCAAAAAAGAAAAGATTAAATATGGAGTTAGATATAATCATCTCGACCTCCCACAGACAACTCCATAAACCTTGAACTACCTTGATAACTATAACACCCAAATTCTATGAACTTGGGATGCTACGGGTTAGGACTTCACAATGGGTCCTGACCCTAGCTTCACAACAAGTTCATCAGCTCTTGCAACAAGACGCAAATAAATATAAAACCAACATAGATAAAATTGAAATACCATAAACCCGAAAACATACAAAACTCAGAGCCGAGTATCAAAACTATACAACCATGTATATGTACATACAAAATCCGTATCCCACCCTACCATATACGGGAAGCCCCGACTGAACACTCCCACCAGCTCACTCTACATCCTTCCTATCCGGCAAAACATCTACAACCACGGTATAAACCATTAGCTAATTAATAATATATAAGAATAACACATAAGCACAAACACACATCAGAAGGACAGTAAACACCAAGCATGCTATCACAGATATCCCGTTTTATTATCTTTCATAAAGTCATTCACTTATAATCCATTTATGGTTGTGACACGAGAAGTCTACGACTCTCGCCTCTGTTTCTTTTACCATCTAAAGTGGTTCAGCGTACCTCTCCGTATACCATATGGAATGGATCAATACCCTAACCGTATACCAGGTCTGGCACAGTCCTAGAGAACCTCCCAGACTCCCTTGGGAGATTTGGACAAGTTGTCACCACCCATCACTAGTGGGCCAATTAAACGTTGGTAATGATAATCTATATCATGATATAACACATATAACAAACATCACTCATGTACTCATCCAATACATGAAAGCATCTAAGTAAGTCCCACGGACTTACTTGTATCCAAGTAATCCCAACTATCAACCAACTCTCAGATTCCCGTAGGAATATACTCCACCCTTGATAAATCAAGGCACACATATCAACAACTATCCAACATACTAGAAAGTTCAATTCCTAGTCTCAAAGATCCTCAAGGATCATATACATCATACTCATTCTCAACATTCCCATAAAATCCTCAAAGTCGCCTTAGGCGCTCAATCCACAATATAATTCCATCATCAAATCTCGTATCTAACCTAGCATGATCCTACTATGAATCCATAAGGACAAGAGGAATGGATAACATACCAAGGGACTTGGTATGCTCTAAGATAAGGCGCGATCGCGGGCAAGGAAAGACGCAGGGGCGGGGACACGCTTCCGAATGCCGCGACTACGGTTGTCGTAGGGGCGAGTGCGGCGACAATGTCGAAGGCGCGGGGGGGGGCAAGAGGAAGGCACGGGGTGACTACGCAGCAGAACACAACCCCTCTTTGCTTATGACAGCTTTAACACTCGATCCACTAATCTTCTCATGGAATTACCAAAGGCAACCTTGCCTTCATCAACACATACACACCAAGCACCCAATGGTCACAAAGACAACAAGATCATCCTTGTTGAATTCATGAAGAAAAAGAAGAAGAAGAAGAAATGGCTTACCACTCTTCTCGGATAGGTAGAAGGAAATCCAAAGATGCTACTGTCTTGCCACTGCACACAACATCACACAAATCATCATCATAATCTCCAACTTGGAAGAAGAATTAAAGAAAAGAAGGAAAAGGAACAAAAGAGAAGAAAAGATAAATGTGAAGAAGAAGAGAGGAGAAGATCATGGATTCCAAACCCTTATCACGAGGGAAAAAGAAAACTTTAAAGGGAAGCAAAGCAAAAAGGAAGTCGGCTAAAAACTGCCTCGATCTCTGCTATGTCGAGACCGCGGCTGATCTCCCCCGCGACTGCAGTACCACCATTGTGGCCATGGCGAGGCGCGGTCACGGAGTCTCCTAAAGAACATGGTTGTTACAATAACACAAAAATTATCACCCTCAATTTCAATATTTTTAATGTGCAATCTGATAGCTTCTTGAAAGCCAGATTTACGGGCAAAAGCTTTTGTTGTAATTACCGAATTAAAGTTATTTCTTTTTGTACCGAGGCTAACAACCTCTCCATTGTGATAACGAATCAAAAAGCCAATGAATGTTACTCCCAAATCAAGTTTGGATCCATCCAAGTTAAGTTTATGGGAACCAGATTTTGACTTTTCCCACTTAATTTTGTGTTTTTCCTTTTGGTAGTATTATTGTTCTTTGGTTGTGGTTTGATATCGTAATTGTTCTCGTCGATGATGATATTATTCCAGTGATAGATTTGGTTTTCAGTGAATGGAATTATACCATTGATGGGATTGATAGGCTCATTACTAAAAAATGAGTTTGTTCCTAACGAACCAGATGCTCCACCATATTGTTGTTAGGCAAGAGAAACTGTTATGCCCAATCTTGTTTTCTTTATTTCCTATTGGAGGTCATTTTCTTTTTTGTTTTCATGACTAATTTTGCTTAGTTTAATCTCATTTGACTTGTCGATTTTTTGAAATTATTTGTTTACTGAAGGGACAGTCAATAAACAGGTGGGATAAGTCCTCGAGATGATGTTTGCACAATTCAGAATGTCTCGTGACTGCAATTCTTTTTTTTTTGTCTAGCTTTGCTTTTGTTGGAATTCTACTTTTTGAAATTTTTCACAGAAAGTTCTTGATTTTAGGTTCGGTGTCAAGGTTTCAATCCAGTCACAAGCATTTTGAGTGGTGATGATCATATCCTCCTCAATCAAATTCGATGTTGATTTAGTTGAGAACCACCCATTTTTACTACAACTCCAATATAACTTATCATGAATTTCATTTTATTGGTATTATTATTTGCTTATAATCTCCGGTCTAAGGATGTTTTGTATATCGTTGTCAATTTTAGTGGAATCCCATCTTCTAGAGTTGGTTATAAAATGATTAACTTTGATATTTGTGTCAATTTTATTTATATTTTGGACCATTTTTACAAGCAAAGATGTTGTTACCCATTTGTCATGCCAAAAATTTATAGTTTTTTCATTTCTTACTTGCTAGATAATACCTTTTTAAAACTCGGGTTTGAGTTTTATAAGGTTATTCTATTGTCAAGACATTGACAGTTTCTTTTGTTAGTAGAGAATATTATAGTTTTTCATGGATTTTTCATTAACAATTTAAACTCAAATATTGTTTGATTCTACCAAGATATTCCACAAAAGCTTCATTTGTAACACTTTGTTCGTGATTAAAGATTTTCTCGATCCAAGACCACCATTCTTTTTTTATTTGCATATAACATCCAAACTAATGATAGGTTTGTTTTGGTCACCTTTATTCCAAAAGAATGTTTTATATGTTTTTATCTAATTCCTCCAGATTGTGGATTAAGACCATAAAGATTTGCAACGCAAAGTTTGATTTAGCCGCCATTAATATGTTTTATTAGGGCATTTGTACCTTCTTGCTAAAGAGAATTGACTTTCCATTTCAAAATTTGTTGTTTTGTTTTAAGGTTATTTTCACCAAAAGTATTTTTTTTTAACTCTTCTATTAATAATTGGTGTGGTTCATGGACAACACATTTTTAGTTGGGCTATATAATTTTCATTTGTGTTTTTTTTTTTGAAAGCAAACGGAAGTTAATTTTCTATCCCAAAATAGAGTAGTATATTTGTAGAATTTGCTTAGTTCTTTGGCAGAATGCTAAATTGACAAAAATGATCATGTCATCTACAAAAGATAAGAATGAGATAGGGGTTCCTTGTCTACATAAAGAGAAGTCAATATGGTTGTCGTAGTCATTGCAATCCTTCTGTAGCATCTGAGTGAGGATTTTTGCCCCCAGAATAAAAAAAATAGGGGGATAAGGGGTCTCCTTGTCTTAGTCCTTTTTTGCGGAAAGAATTGATCCGTTGGTCCATTGTTTACAAGAATAAAGAAAAAGATTGTAGTTATGCATTCACATATCCATCTTATGAATTTGTTATTAAAGCAAAAGTTTTTTAGAACTCAAAGGATGAATTCTCAGTTGACTTGATCATAAGTTTTTCCATGTCTAGTTTTTTAGCAACCCAACCTTCCTTACCCTTTTTGGATCGAAAGGAGTGAAAAATTTCAAGTGCAATGAGTATATTATCATGAATAGATATATTATCTACAAAGACACCTTGAAGAGGGTGAATGAGTTTAGGCATGATACCTTCCATTCTGTTCATAATTATTTTTGCACTTATTTTGTATATTGTTGAGCAAAGACTTTTAATGTAATGGAAGTATGGTTTCTTTGTTTAACCATTTTTCAACTTTTGAAGAAGTCTTTGACTGCTTTAGAAACGTCAATGCCTACTATATATGCCAGTATTTCTGGTAGAAACCAACCGACATACCATCCGGTCTCGGTGATTTATCGCAACCAATGTCAATAATGGCATTTTTTATTTCTTCACTAGTTGGGGCTTTGTTAAGACCATGTTATCTTTGTCGCTAACATTATTCTTAATAAGTTTGAGTTTGTCTTCCTATAGATGAAGATCTAGTGGGATTTTAGAGAGTTTTCTCATAAATTCTATTTTAACTTCCCTACTAATATCGGTTTCAAAGGAGAGAATAATTTCATTATTTGTTGTTAGATCCTTTAGGAATTTTTGATTTTTTCTCCCAATGGCAATATGGTGAAAGTATTTCGTGTTTGAATCTATATTTAAAGTATTTGTGTATATTAAATCACCGTTTCAAAATATATGTAAACCATCCAAAATTTGTCTCCCCAAACAAATCAAGTCATGCTTACTTTACTTAATCCAATTAAGTTATCTATGAGACATCCGTTTTCACCCTATCCATATATCAAGTATTTCATTTTCTTAACAATTACAGAATTTCCTATGGGCTTTACTACAGAAGCCCTATGGCATAATAATTAGGACGAACTACCAAAAGCCCATTATTGTAGTACACTTCGGCTCAATGAAAATTGAAATGGGAGGAAAGAACTGAGGGAAATTTTGGATGATGTTTCAATATTTTTTTAACTTTTTGGATTATGTCTAACAATTTTTCAGTGTTTAGATGATATTCATTAATTTTAGACTTTTTTAAATTATACTTTTTTATTGTTTATAAATTAACATTTTGAGGAAAAAAAAAAAAGATGACTATTCTTTGTTAGTTATTTTAAAGGTATGAATAATTAATTGAAAGAATATCTTCCTTTTTTTAACATACTTTAAATGTTAATAACAAAAGAATTTGACAAAGTAGGCCAAATTCTTTCAATTTGTTACGTAAAATGAAGTCTGCTTTTGTTTTTATTTTGTTTTGTTTTGTCTTTTTTATTTTTTTTTTGATATAAATTTTATACCAGAGTTTTTATACATCGTTTTCTGGTATAAAGATCTTGTACCTTCCCGGTTTAAAGATGTAGCTATCCGTAGCAATTTGGTCAGCCAATAAAGTTAACAAACAAATAGTTAATCAAAAATTCATTTTCTGATAATTCACAAGACAAAACAAGTGAAATAATGTAGAAACGATATATACATACATAACTCCCATTTACCCTCATGATAATTGACTAGAACTCATCATCAGCGTATTCATGAGTCGGAAAAGGAGCTATTCTTATGTTTGATGGAATAAAGTTCATCCATGGTAGCCCGAGAAACAAGGATGCTAGAACTTCATCCTCGATGGATGTTGCACGTTGTTGTGCATAAAATATTATAAATGAGTCCACAACTTGCTGAAGTTGCAACAAGAGTGAATAGTAATAAGAACATACAGTCAAGAATCCACTCAAATCATACTGCAATGTTGGGTCTGCCAAAAACAAGAGATTCTTCAGCTCTAATTCTTATAATTTTACATGAATAGAATGTATATATAGATGCATACTCTAGTTGTTCGGATCTGTTTCAACGACATATAAAGTTGCTTCTCAAGTGTTTCGAGCTCCCTGGTGTTCAACGGCCCCAGATCCTCTCCTAAGAGGATCCTATTCGTACGAATGGCTTAACTCAAGTCTGTCACTGAAACTACTAATGTATTAGTAGTGTGTAGTTCAATATCTGACTTCAAACTCACCTGTGGGTGCGCTGAAAAGAGAGGCTGAGGGAAACTGGGTGGTCGAAGGATGGCAGAAACTAGTGATAAGAATTGGGTGGTCGAAGGACCATGATTGTTCAGATGTTGTTGTCGATGCAAGAGGACGAGGGAAACAAAAAGAGAGGTTGAGGGAGGTCGAAGGATGGCGGTGGAGGTGTTCCGACCCCGGTGGAGGCAGTGGCTCAGCAACAGTGGACCCTTGAGTGACATGCTCAGGCCTGTTTCTGATTGTGGAGGCTCTTGGTGGCTGCGTACAAGGAGAAGAAAGGTGAAAATTAGGGTTTGAACCGTAAAAATAAAATGGGATATATTTACTTAATGGAATTATACTAGGGTAGTTAATAGAAGGAAAACTAAAAAAGGCCAATTTATCAAATTTAGCTGTTAATAATGTTAATTTATTTATTTATCTTGAAAATGGAAAGCGGTTCGAAACCATTAGACAACGCGCTGTCTAGTGGGTCGAAAGGCCGAAAAAATCGTCAGACGGACAAAGAGTCATGAAGGACAACAAATATACGAGAAAAGAAATACGCAAAAATACATCAAAATGAAACCGAAAGCAAAAAGGTCTTCAAGGGAGAGCAGAATGATCCGGTCAGCAGGAGGCAACGAGCATAAACGTTCATCTACGAAGGAAGTACACAAGGAGGAAGCTTGGGGAACAATTGTGGATACCTCAGATTCGGACTGCAACATAGTCGTCAGGAGTCGATCACAAATCCATGCCCCCTTCTCGACAAACGCACGAAACAACCGGCAAAAGACTACATCAAACCTCAGAAGACGAGATTGCAAAATACAGTTATCTTGATGAATAAAGGTGTAAAACTTGATGGATAAGAAAAAGATGATTTGTAAGGAAAAGATTGTTCAAAGAGGGTTGATATATTGTAACACCCCAACACAATGGGTCCCGACCCTCAAAGTAGCAACAGTACAACGGATCTTACAACAAGACACAGACGAATGAAAACCAAAACTCAATATAAAACCAAGGGTTTAAACAAGAGAAAGCGTAAAAGACTCGTAGCCGAGTTCAAAACAAAAGGGAAAAACAACAACATAAACCCGATCCCGTCCTATAATGTACGGGAACCCCGGCTGACCACACCATCCGGATCACTTAGCAACATCCTGAATCTGCGGAACATCTACAACGACGGTATAAACCGTTAGCTAACATTCTAGATAACACAGAGAACGTAAAGGCACAAACACACATAAGGTAAAGGTAAACATATAGCATGCTCGCACACAACCATTATTATCTTTCTTAAAGTTATTCATTACTAATTCAACTTCTTTTGGCACACGAGAATCTCCCGAAACTCGCCTCCGCTTCCGTCTACCAATAGGAATAGATCAGTACTATTCGTTAGCTATGGGTCTGGGTTGCAAGAGCACATTCTAGTCTCTTGTAGAACTAGACAATTGGTCACCGCCCGATTATCATACACTTGGGTCAATTAAGGTTATAAAGGGTGAATCCTACTCCGGTTATCCGTTATAAACATGATAAATAACACAAACAAGACAAAACACTCAAACCAATATACGCAATGAAGCTAAGTAAGTCCAAGGGACTTACCTCACTCGAAGGTAACTCAAAGCTTAACAAACAACTCAAAGATGGCTCAGTTTCCCTCAGTAAAGTATCAAGGAACACCTGTTCACACAAGCATCACGAATCAGAAACAAAACGGTTGCTAGAAGTCTATAACTTATAGTCTCAATGATCTCTAAGAGATCTCCACAAGCTAAGGGCTCAACCTTAGTTTTACAGCATACTCGGGGAACAAGGAATATCTAGAAGGAACAAGGAAAGGAACGAGGAAAGAAAGGAAGGAAGCAACTCACAAGAACGGGAGTTACTACAGAGGAAACCGCATCGGCGGCTGGATAGACGCAAGGGCGGAACAGCAGAGGCACGGGGGCGGTTGTCAATACAGAAGCGTTGCCGACTCCTTCGATAACAACGAACGTAGCAAAGGACAAAGTTTTCTCTTCTCAGCACACAATCACATCACAACTCAACCAAGGGAGCCTGTGAACATCAAAGGATCATCAACGAAACGTTCCACAAGAATAAAGGATCAAACTTGATTCTTGGAGATGAAGAAAAGGAAGAACGAAGGGAAGAAGCGAAACAAAAGAAAATGGCATGCAGCATCTACATGAATGTGATGAAGAAACCATAAGAGATGAACTTACACGTTCAGCAAGGTCACAAGAAGCAAGGCTGCAACACTCTAGGGTTGAAGAAGACGTAAGAAAGAAACGGGGAAAAGAAGAAAAGAAGGGAATATATAGGAGAGGCGGAAAAGATAAAAAGGAAGGACGTCTAGGGTTAGGAACAAGATAAGGAAGCCATCCCATAAGATAGAAATCGGATATTCTATCTATGGAATGAAGATAAAACGAACGAAAATAGATCGGGCGCCATCTGCAGCGCATCCGCAGGGGCGGATCGCCTCTGCCGCAGGGCGGCCCCTTGTCACCGCGGGGGCGGTGACAGACCTCAAGGCCGCTGGGGCGGCCTTCTTCACCGCGGGGCGGTGAAGGTCAAAACTGGGATGTTACATCAAATCCCCCTAAAAAACAGTTTCGTCCCAAAACTTACAAAATCCCAACGATCACAACAACACACAGAAATAGAACTAACTCATATGTTACCACTCGGGGCACGTAACTCCAAACGTCACAAAAAGCGTACGCAACGCAACAAAGGAAAAACCAAACAAAATGACTATGCCAACAGTGCATCCAGCTCAACGTAAAACTCTAGATAGTTCCTCTGGATACTATCATCTGTCTCCCAAGTCGCCTCATCAGCTCCTTGCATCGACCACTGAATCTTCATCATCGGTATGTCTTCGAACGCAATCGTCTCGTACTACGCTCTAAGACAACCACCGATTGCTCTACGAACGTGTGGTCTAGCTCGATCACTAAATCCTCATTACTGACGATGTGTCTCGGGTCTGGTATGTACTCCCGTAGCTGAGACACATGGAAGACTGGGTAAACACCCTCGAGTCTCGGTGGCAAAGCAAGTTTGTATGCTGCCTCTCCAACTCGCTCAAGAATCTCAAACGGTTCAACATATCTGGGGCTCAGCTTCCCCCTGACACCGAAACGTCTGACGCCTCGTGTCGGGGATACCCTCAACCAAACCTAAGCTCCAACTCTGAATTCCAGAGGTTTGTGCCTCTTATCTGCATAAGACTTCTATCGACTCTGCGCTGCTAACATCTGCTCTCGGATCACTACTACTCGAGCCATGTCATCCTGTATCTGCTCAGGTGCTACACCGCAGGCACTACTCAACTCGTCCCAACACAACGGTGTAAGGTATCGTTGTCCGTATAAAGCCTCATAAGGAGCCATCCTGATCGATGCGTACCAACTGTTGTTATACGAAAACTCCACTAAGGGAAGGTGATTTGCCACACCTATCCCCAGTCTAACACGCAGGCTCGCAACATGTCCTCTAGAGTCTGGATAGTCCACTTAGACTGACCATCGGTATGAGGATTATAGGCATTCGTGAATTATAGACTCGTACCCAGGGCGGCATGAATCTGATGTCCGTCTCTATCAAAGACTATAGTTCTAGGTACTCCATGAAGTCTCACTATCTGTCTAGTGAACTCCTCTGCTAGTCGACTCACCGGCCACGTTTCTTTAATAGAAATGAAACGTGCGGTATTCTTCAGTTGGTCTACTATGACCTAGATAGCATCAAAGCCTCGACTCGGTCTCAAACCGGTAACGAAATTCATAGAGATGCCCTCCCACTTCCACTGAGGGACGGGAAGTGGGTGTAGCTCGCCTCCTGGTCTATGATGCTAGATCTTGACCTGCTGACAGGTCACACACTGAGCTACATATCTCGCGACATCAGGCTTCAAACCTCCCCACCAGAAAGAGCTTCTGATATCCTGATACATCTTACTTGCACCAGGGTGCATTGAGTAAGGTGAAGAGTGATCCTCTTGAAGGATCCTCTATCTCAAATCTCTATCTGAAGGCACACAAACACGCTCGTGATGCCTCAAGATCCCATCAACACCAACTACAAACTGTGGTGCCTCTCCTCGAGACATCCGGTCTCGGATCTGCGTCAAAGCTGGGCAACTCTCCTGCTTTTGTCGGATCTCGGCCAACTGATCAGGTACTATCTCCAAGGTGAACAACTGGTTGTCAAAATTCAGGAAGTGGATATCCATCTCTAGCCATGCAAGATCTCACTATAACTCTAGCTGAGCTGTCAGCCTAGCGATCTCCATCTCCCGGGGAGTCTTCCTACTAAGGGCATCAACTACCACATTCGCCTTCCCCGGGTGATAAAAGATCTCCAGATCAAAATCCTTGATCAACTCCAACCATCTGCGTTGGCGGTTATTCAACTCCCGTTGAGTGAATATTTACTTCAGACTCTTATGGTCTGTGAATATCTGACATGTAGCTCCGTACAGATAATGCCTCCAAATCTTCAAAGCGTGAACAACAACAGACAACTCTAGATCATGTGTAGGGTAATTCTCCTCGTACGTCTTGAGTTGTCGAGACGTGTAAGCAATCACTTTACCCCTCTACATCAGAACACATCCCAAGCCCAGCTTGGATGCAATGTTGTAAACCACAAGGAAGTGAGCGGTCGGACAATAACTGAAAAGCCCTCAACAAAACGCCGGTAGTAGCCCTCCAATCCTAAGAAGCTGCGAACCTCCTTGACGTTCTTAGGAGGCTGCCATGATGCTACTGACTTGATCTTCGCCGGACCTACCATGATCCTTCAGCTGAAACGATGTGACCAAGGAATGCTACCTCGGACATCCAAAACTCGCACTTAGAGAGCTTGGCGTAAAGCTCTCTATCCTGTAAGACCTAAGGAACGATCCTCAAGTGTTCTGCATGCTCCTCTCTATTGCGAGAGTATACTAGAATGTCATCTATGTAGACAACTACAAACTGGTCTAGGAACACCCCAAGTTGTGTTGTTGCCAACCTAGAGCTTTGATACCATATTGTAACACCCCAAGTTATGGGAACTCAAAGCACTACGGGCTAGGACCGCACAATGGGTCCCGACCCTCAGAGTAGCAACAACACAATGGATCTTACAACAAGGCACAAACGAATGAAAACGAAAACTCAATATAAAACCAAGGGTTTAAACAAGAGAAAGCGTAAAAGACTCGCAGCTGAGTTCAAAACAAAAGGGAAAAACAACAACATAAACCCGATCCCGTCCTATAATGTACGGGAACCCCGGCTGAGCACACCATCCGGATCACTCAGCAACATCCTGTACCTGAGCACACCATCCGGAAAACTCAATATAAAACCAAGGGTTTAAACAAGAGAAAGCGTAAAAGACTCGCAGCCGAGTTCAAAACAAAAGGGAAAAGCAACAACATAAACCCGCTCCCATCCTATAATGTAGGGGAACCCCAACTGAGCACACCATCCGGATCACTCAGCAACATCATGTACCTGCGTAACATCTACAACGATAGTATAAACCGTTAGCTAACATTCTAGATATCATAGAGAATGTAAAGGCGCAAACACAAATAAGGTAAAGTAAACATATAGTATGCTCGCACACAACCGGTTATTATCTTTCTTAAAGTTATCCATTACTAATTCAACTTATTTTGTCACACGATAATCTCCCGAAACTCGTCTCCGCTTCCGTCTACCAATAAGAATAGATCAGTACTATCCGTTACCTACGGGCGTGGGTTGTAAGAGCGCATTCTAGTCTCCTGTAGAACTAGACAAGTGGTCACCGTCCGGTTATCATACACTTGGGCCAATTAAGGTAATAAAGGGTGAATCCTATTCCGGTTATCCGTTATAAACATGATAAACAACACAAACAAGACAAAACACTCAAACCAATATCCAGAATAAAGTTAAGTAAGTCCAAGGGACTTACCTCACTCGAAGGTAACTAAAAACTCAACAAACAACTCAGAGATGGCTCAGTTTCCCTTAGGAAAGGAGCAAGGAACGCCTGTTCACACAAGCATCACGAATCAGGAACGAAATGGTTGCTAGAAGTCTATAACTTATAGTCTCAATGATCTCTAAGAAATCTCCACAAGCTAAGGGCTTAACCTTAGTCTTACAGCATACTCAAGGGACAAGGAACATCCAGAAGGAACAAGGAACGAGGAAAGCAAGGAAGGAAGCAACTCACAAGAACAGGAGTTACTGTAGAGGAAACCGCTAGGACGGCTGGACAGACGCAGGGGCGGCACAGCGGAGGTGCGGGGGCGATTTTCAATGCAGAAGCGTTGTCGACTCCTTCGATAGAAAGGAACGCAACAAAGGCCAAAGCTTGCTTTTCTCAGCACACAACCACGTCACAACTCAACCAAGGGAGCCTGTGAACATCAAAGGATCATCAACGGAACACTCCACAAGAATTAAGGATCAAACTTGATTCTTGGAGAAGAAGAAAAGGAAGAATCAAGGATCAAATTTGATTCTTGGAGAAGAAGAAAAGGAAGAACGAAGGGAAGAAGCGAAACAAGCGAGAATGGCATGTAGCATCTACATGAATGTGATGAAGAAACCAGAAGATATGAACTTACATGTTCAACAAGGTCGCGGGAAGCAAGGCTACAACACTCTAGGGTTGAAGAAGATGTAAGCAAAAAACGGGGAAAAGAAGAAATGACGGGAATATATAGGAGAGGCGGAAAAGATAAAAAGGAAGGACGTCTAGGGTTAGGAGCAAGATAAGGAAGCCGGCCCATAAGATAGAAGATCGGATATTCTATCTATGAAAGGAAGATAAAACGAATGAAAATAGATCGGGCGCGATCTGTAGCGCATCCGCAGGGGCGGATTGCCTTGGCCGCAGGGGCGGCCCCTTGTCACCGCGGGGGCGGTGACAAACCTCAAGGCCGTTGGGGCGGCCTTCTTCACCGCGGGGCGGTGAAGGTCAAAACTGGGATCTTACATATATGTTATCGGGAGTGATTGTTTTTTGGTGTTGGGGATGCATTGATTAGGTTTATTATCGAAACCTAGAAATGATTGTTTGATAATTGTTGAGGTGGTGAATAGGCAAATACGATGCTCAGTTTGCGGTTAAGATTGTTACAAATCAATTCAGTACAAATGAAACGGTCACTTTTTTATATAAGACTAATTTTTTATTTTTTGAATTGGTAAGTTTTCCAGAGAAGACATAAGCTCCCAACCCTCCTAGTCGGGACAATATATTATATTGTCAAAGCCCCCCGATCTCCACAAACGATCTTCCGGCGGGTTTTTAGATTTTGGGAGGTACGGAAGGCTTGAGATTCTTTTCCCACTTGTAAATGGTTAGATGTACCAAACATTTTTTTGTGCCGGTAAATCTACTATTGTTACTATTGTTCATCAAGCAAGAGTTTTCACCTTTTGAGAGCACGATGGTCCAATGAGTTCTCAGAGTTACTTATAAGCTAAGGATTCGTCAATGAAAGAGAACAGAGAGCTTATGGGCAACATTAAGGGGAAGCCCCAAATTCAAAACAAAATTTAAGGGTTTCCCTCAATGAATATGATGCTTCTAGTAAAAGAGTCGGTTGTTGTAAACGGAAAGTCGTTAAGGAGTTGCCGAAGAACCACAAGAAAGAGGCTTTTAGGCCACTTTGTAGTAACCATAAGCTGTTAATAAAGAAACCGAAGACATCAAATCCATCGAGATTGAAACGAAATAGGTCAGGAAGGGAGATCAGGAAAAGGGGACGCCGCCGGAAAAGCAGTTCCTCGACAGAAAAGGGGCCAAAACAAAAAAAACGAGGGGTTTGGCTAGGGTTTTAGACAGGAAAAGTAACAAAAAGACCGGATCTTGAGATCGGCTGAAAAAAAAATCGGGGTTACCGAAAACAGGAAAATTGGGACCAAGAGGAGGAGGTTGGCGACGACCAGTTATGAGGCGATTTCCGGCCACCAGGAGAAACCTAGGTCGACATAACTCCCGATGAGAAAAAAAGGAAGAGACTCCGCCCCCGAGGTTGGCCATCACCCAGACGGAGAGAGTTCGATGGTTCGGCTTGGTGAGCCCGAGGACCTTGTTGGTTAGGGCTAGCTCGAGCCCGTAAGGCTTTGTATTCGGTTATGGCGGATAGGGTTTAGGGACCCAACTCAAGTGATCGAAGAAAGCTAATAAATGTTAATTTATTAACGGTAGAATGTAAATTCTAAAAAGTCCAAAAATTAGACATCATCCGAAAATTGAAAAAAAATTAGCTATAATTCGAAAAAATTAATAGTACAAGGATACTATCCAAAATTTTTTAAGAATTAACAACTCGTCTCTTGCTCGAGAAAGTAATTTATTTCCCTAAATTGAAAAAAAAAATTATGAGTATGGGCACCCTTTGAAGTTGACACCAAAAATAAACTGTTAGGCTATGTTTAGTTATAATAACGAGGAGTTTATTTTAGTATCATGGACTAAGAAAAGTAAAAAATAGTTATTTGATTTCGGTTTTATAAAAAAAGATACATCCGATAGAGATTTTAAACGTTATTAAATTATTGAAAATAAATAATGAAGAATATGATAGTTGCTAAAATATATATCTATTAATCCACCGACTTTTACTTATATAATAAACATTTGATTTTTTTTGGGTTAGATAATAAACATTTGATTGGATACTTTGATCTTATAGATCTTTAAAAAGAGTTGAGTATTTATTGGTCAATGACGAGCAACCTACCATATTCTACAAACGTGTCAACGTTGTTTTTATTATAGATTCTGTATTTACGTGATATTTCAAAGCAATGCCGATGAATTTTACCAAAAAAAAAAAAAAGCAATGGCGATGAAATAGTCAAAGTCAGATACATCACAATTTATTTGGTTGTTTTCTTTTCCGCATAAAAAATGTTATGATTCCTCAACCTCTTACAAAAGAATGTATTGATTTGAGAGGGTTTTTTACTTTTTTTTTATTTAGGTAACAGATTTTTTTTAGTGGATAAGGCGAGAACCCATTGCGATCTCTGCTAAAGTGGTTAAGAATAATAGAATTTACATCATAAATTAATGTGTTTATTCCGTTCTTTTTGACACTTTCAGTTTTTAGTGTCTGATGTCGTCGAAATTCCCAATATGATCCAACGGGTCTTGTATGATTGCGTTGTGTCATCCAGATTTTTTGACGGATGATCGGTTTTGTTTTTCAGGAATTGGTAGACGGCATAACTACCTTTAGCTAGCTATATATATAGAGAGAGTATAGATCATATGAGAACGCTCCCTAACGTGAGAACATGATAACAGATTCGTAATTATTATTAGTTTTGTTACGAATGTGTCATATCTTTTAATGTATTATTCGTAGTTATTATTATTTTTTGATATCTACTCTAAAACCCTCTCTATATATATATATATATATATATATATATATATATATATATATATATATTGAATTGTTTACTGCTGAAGCTTTAAACTCTAATTTCGAAGCATGTTTCATGCATATATGTTTATATTTTATATTAAGCAAGAGGGATTTGAAGATCTTGAAACAATGACACCTTAGTTATTCTATTTATTTTCTCATTGTTTTTTTTCAAGATAACATAGACGCGGAGTTTCGATATTTATTAATCATTAGGATGACAACATTTTGAGAGTATTGGTCATTGTTTTTAATCTCCGACTATAGAACAAGGAGTAGAATTAAATATAGTTTTTATAAGGATAGATTTTCTCATCCGACTGAGTTATGCAATCTTGCAAATCAGTGGCGGCTGCAGGATTTTAAAAAAGTTACACTATAGCCGCGGTCTAGGACCACACCTCTATTTGTGTTTTTGTTATCTTTATTTCAGATATTAAAACGTTGTCCTCGACAACGCTTTTTACAAATAAGAGTGTGATCTAAGACCGCGTTTCTAATCCAAACAACAAATCTCGTGCATTTTGGTGAATTATTTCACTCTAGAGTCTAAAACGGGAAATACTTATGAAGTTTCGTTCACTTCGATGAAAGATCCAAAAAAAACATTTAAATATAACAAAAGAATAGTGATATTTAAAAAAATAAATTATAGAAATTTTTTTTATAAACGAGAGAAGCACAACCATTTTAAAACGATTTTTTTCAAAATTTTTTTTTTTTTTTTCCCTCGGAGGGGGGGGGCGGCCGCCCCACCCCGCCCCCTTGGGGCCGCCCATGTTGCGAATTGTTGTAACTTAAAATGTGGCAGAACATATTTAACACGATCATTGTTAACACCGAAAAGTGGAGTGTAAACTTCATCTATGCGAGTACATTTTTGTAATATATTCATACGAAAAAAATGCATTTTATTTAAATGAAAAATGAATATCCAAAGTGATTTGTATAAAATGCACATTTGGATAAAATGAGGATCACAGTGATAACAATGATGAAAAACTATAGCCTATATATTAAACATATGCATGGTATATATTTTTTTTTTTTGAAAACGGAAAGCGGTTAGGAGAAACTACCTTCTAGAGGTAGTCCATCCTAAAGCATCCTTGCGGATGAGAACACTAAGTTCGGGGTCGTTAGAAAATGGTGTGTTGGGGTTCGAAATTCCCAAGTGGATCAATCGGTCAGTAACACAGTTGATTTCTCTGAACACATGCCTGACCTGGACTTTCTCAAAGAAGCGAAGATCCAGTATGGAGTCCGATATGATCATCTCGATCTCCCAGGGACAACTCCAAAGACCTTGGAGTGCCTTGATAACACAAAGGTTATCACCCTCAATTTCGATCTTTTTTATATTTAGTCTTATTGCTTCTTTTAGTCCAGCTTTCAGCGCGAAGCCTTCCGCTTTAATTACTGAGTTCAAGTTATTTTTCTTAGCGTCCAAGCTAATAACATTACCGTAATGATTTCGTATAACAAAACCAATCGAGGTCATTCCCGAATCGAGTTTTGATCCATCAAAGTTGAGTTTGCGGAACCCATGTTTTGGTTTATCCCATTTAATATTATTTTTCTTTCTTGTGTCGGGTAAGTTGTTCTTTTGAATATGTTTAAAATTGTAGTCATCATCCTCATTCTTATGATTTTTCCAATTCTGAACTAGGTTTTTAATGAAATTTAGGATGTTATAATATGATCCGATTGCATCATGGTTAAAAATGATTTGATTTCTGAAGAACCAAATACTCCACCATATGGTTGCAAGTCGGGAGAAATTAGAAAGCCCGATCTTATTTTTAATTTCCGACAAGAGTTCGTGAGGTCTTTTGTTTTCAGTGTCAATGGTATTGAGATTGTTAATGATATTAACATCAAATTTTGTGATTATATATTTGCTATATGGGCAATCAATAAGAAGATGTACAAGATCCTCGAGTTGATGATTACAGAATTCACAGTTTTTTGGAACTGCAATTCTTCTTTCGTTAAGTTTTGCTTTTGTTGGGATGCCGTTTTTTGAGATTTTCCATATGAAGTTTTTAATTTTTGTGAGTGTCTAATTTCCAAATCCAATCGCAAGAATATTCAGGAAGCCATCCACACTCCTTTTCTATCATTTCTGAGGCTGATTTTGTGGAGAACCAACCGTTCGAGCTGCTTCTCTAGTATAACCTGTCATGCATATCATTTGTTGGGATAATTGTTTCCATAATTTTTTTCCTGATTGTTGGGCTAATGATGTTTTGTAGCTCATTTTCAATTTTAGACGTGTCCCATTCATTTGATTTGATGAAGTGACTGACTTTAATCTGAGTATTGATTAGATTGGTATTTTGTACTAATTTGATTAGGGGGTCGTTGTGACCCAATTATCTTGCCAGAAGTTGATGGATTTACCATTGCCTATCTGCCAAATAATTCCGTTTTTAAATTCGGATTTGAGTTTTATCAGGTTTTTCCATTGCCAAGATGTTGATCCTTTTAGATGATATTGTAGTACATTGATATTTTTCAAATATTTTTCATTAACAATTTGCACCCAAATGTTTTGTGGTTCAGCAAGAATTTTCCAGAGTAGCTTCATTTGGAGGGCTTTATTAGTGGTAAGGGACTTTCTTAATCCGAGTCCACCGTTTCTTTTTGGTTTACAAATTGAATCACAACTGATCATTGGTCTATGATTGTCATCTTTGTTCCAAAAGAATTTTTTATATGTTTTTATCGAGTTTGTCCAAATTATGCCTTGGGAGCATAAATCCTTGCATAACAAAGGATGGTTTTGTTGCTAAGTTGTGTTTTATGAGGATGTTTCGTCCTTCTTGGGAGAGGGAGTTTGCCTTCCATTTACGGAGTTGTTGATTTGTTTTATTATTGATGTCACTGAATGTTTCTTTATTAACTCTTCCAATAATGATAGGGCACCTAAGATAGGTATCAAGGGAGGTCGTATGCTCCATATTAAGTATATTTTTTATTTCATTGATGCAACTTATGGTTGTGTTTTTAGTAGTTTGGAAGGCATATTTAAGGTAGTTTATTTTTGTCCGGATATGGAGTAGTAAGATTTAAGTATTTCTTTCGTTCTCAAGCATGAGTTTGAGTTTGCTTTGGTAAAAATGATCATATCATCGGCAAATGATAGGAAAGGGATTGGTGTTGCGTTCCTACAGACAGAAAAACCAATATGGTTATCATAATTATTGTAGTCATTTTGAATCATTTGTGTAAGGATTTCAGCTCCTAATATGAAAAGGTATGGTGATAATGGGTCTCATTGTCTAAATCCTTTTCCGGGAAAGAATTGGTATGTTGGTCCATTGTTAACAAGAACCGAGAAAGAAACCGTGGAGATGCATTCCTCGATCCATCCCACAAATTTTTTATTGAATCCAAAATTTTGTAGGATGCGAATGATAAATTCCCAACTAACTTGATCATATGCCTTTTCCATATCAAGTTTAATTGATGTCCAGCCTTCCTTGCCTTTTTTACTACGAAAGGAGTGGAAGATCTAGTGTGCAATTAAAATGTTATCATGTATTGATCTTTTAGTAACGAAAGCTCCTTGGAGAGGGTGAATGAGTTTTGGCATGATGGGTTCCATTCTATTCGTAATGATTTTAGCAATTATTTTGTATATTGTTGAGCAGAGACTAATAGGTCTATATTGGTTAATATTAGTAGGATTGTCTACTTTTGGAATTAAAGTAATAAATGTTTGGTTTATTTGTTTGAGTAGTTTACCACTTCTGAAAAAGTTTTTAATTGCTTTTGAAACATCAGTTCCAACTATGTGCCAGTATTTTTGGTAGAAACCGGCGGGCATACCGTCAGGTCCTGGGGATTTATCACATCCGATATCAAATATAGCATTTTTTATTTCCTCATTTGTTGGTGGTTTTGTTAGTCTTTCATTGTCATCGTTACTAACTTTGTTCTTGATAAGTTGAAGTTTTTCTTCCAATAGGTTTTTATCTAGTGGGAAGCAAGAGAATTTGCTTACAAATTCTTTTTTAACTTCCATTCGCATTTCATTTTCACCTGAAATAATTGTCCCATTTGATACAACTAGTTCCTTTAGATGTTTCCTATTTCTTCTAGTGGTAGCAATCCGGTGAAAGTATTTGGAGTTTGTGTCAATGTTTCTCAAGTTTTTATTTTGTATTCTTTGTCTCCAATATCTTTGGTGGAAGTTGATAAGACGATTTTGTTTCATAAGGAGATTTCTTTGAAGATTTTCAACTCTTTGGTTTAGGTTAGGCGGTGATAGGCCTTGAATGTCCAAAAGTTGGGTTTCAACTTCTTTAAGTTGCTTAAAAAAATTTTCAAAGTTTAATTTGCTCCATTCTTTCGCTTTTATTTTTAAAAGTTGTGTCTTCCTGATGCGGTTAAACATCTCATTCCCCCAGTAGTTAGCACGCCAAGTTTGTTTAACAATGTTTTCAAAAGCTTTACGTTTAGTCCACATCATTTCAAATTTAAATGGTTGTGGTGTGAACGGTATTGAGTCCGCTAGTTCCAGTGAGATTTGACAATGATCCGATATTGTAAATGCATGATTTTTTGTTTTTAATAGGGGATACCATTGAATAATTTGATTGTGGAATAGGACCCGGTCAAAATTTTCAAGGATATTGTTTGGGCCGTCACGTTTTTTCCTCCAAGTAAACTGGTTACCTATTGTTTGAACGTCATCGAGATTACAAACATTTTTAAAGTTATTGAGTCTATTAATTCTGTTAGAATTGATTGTGGCTCCTCCTTGTTTTTCCGAATGATGTTGGATTTCGTTTAGATCTCCTATAATTATGCATGGTATTGCTGATGCATTGATTAGGTTGGTTATCGAATCCCAAAATGGGTTTTTAGATATCTCTTGAGATGGTGCATAAGCGAAAATAATGTGCATTTTGCGGTTTAGATTGTTACATATCAATTCAATACAAATGAATCGGTCAGTTTTTGAGATCAGACGAATCGATTGATTCTTAAGTTGGTAAGCTTTCCAAAGTAAGCATAAGCCCCCCGCCCTCCCAGTAGCGGGACAATAAATGATGTTATCAAAGCCCGCCGATCTCCAAAGACGGTCTTCCGGCGGATTTTCAGATTTTGTTTCTGCCAAAGCTATGATATTAATATTGTGCATTTTGCAGACAGCTTCGAGGTTTGTCCAGAGGTTGCTCCGGCCCATACCTCTAATATTCCAGAAGCTTATAATCGTGTTGGTTTGATGATGGTAATTTCAATTTGGAGGGTATCGTGGGCCTTAGGGCCTAATCTCTTTTGGAGTAGATTGTTTTAAAGGGGATTTTTATTCCCATGACTCAAGGGTGTAGGCCCCATTTGACTGTTATCAGGAAGAGGATGATCATTGTTATAAAGCAATTTGTTAGTAAAAGGCAATGAGTGATAGAAAGTAGCCAAGAAGAAAAAATATTTTTTAAATAAAAACCACAGGTTGAGCTCGGTACCATACAATACACATTTAACATAGTGTTTCCAATATACTTTAAGAATCTGAAACATAGGGTAAATTCCTTCCGTTTCATGACCAAAGGAATAATTTGTAGAGGGATTAACAAGTAACACACTCCAGAATTTCATCTTTGACTTGAAGTAGAGGTTTTTGGCTTCCTAAATGACATAAACGTACAGTTCTTCATACATAAGCATGGTTTTGCCCCAAGTAAAATTGGATTTGTCGAATCCAAAGAGGGTCATTCGGCTGAGGTCTTCAGCTCCCCTTAGATTTTGGTCAATAATAGCAAGTAAATGTGTGGGTTGTATCCCTTCCTGTACAAAAACACACTCCAAGTAAGTTTGCTTGTTAAAGTAAATAACGGATTGGTTGAATCCATAGAGAACCTTTTTAAAAGTGATGGAACAAGGGTGAGTCAACACAGTGTATAAGCACTGGTGTCTACGTCTAAACATGTGGTTATGCAGAAGCCAAAACCTCCATAATTGCCGACAAGCAAAAATGAGGATACAATCATGGGTGTAATAACCGAAAATTTTAAAACTTCGTTTAACACTGAATTTAACCGGATTCCGATCCGCCAACCTTTATTCTGTAAATGAAGTTAAAACGGCGCGAGATTCAATTTCTATCATTTTATGTGACCTAATTCACATAAAATGATAAATTTAATGCTGTAACCGGAAATAATTTACGTACCTTTAAAATAAAATAATAATTTATATAATACGGAATATAATTCCGTAAATATTCCCGCAAATTTCCTACTGATCCGTACGAGTAACGGGTTTCGCTTCAGCTTGTTTCTTAAAGGAAGAGCAGGCCCATTTTCGGTAAGTGCTGCCGGCCCAATCCATCCTTAACCTATTAATTAAAAACCTAATTAAACCTAACCTTAATTTCTACCCTAATCTAAACCGCTAATCCATCCCTTACCTTCATACGCCGCACGTTCAATAGCGAAGACACCACGCCGCAGCCTGGGAGAAGAGACACCACGCCGCACGCCGGAAACTGACACCACCACCGCCCGCCGGAGACTCCACCAAGGCTCTGCCCAGCCGGCCGTAATAGGAACTTCGGTAAGCCTTGTGAATTATTCCCTCGTTAACCTCGTCTTCTATCTCCTACGCTTAACTAACGGATCGATCTACGCAACGCTGCTCCTCGCGACCTCCGGCAGCATGACTTCGACTTGTTGTACCTTCCACAGCCGGAGCGCCGCCGCCTTCCGCAACCTTCGATTCGTCCCAGCAGCATGGTGCGAGTCCGGTTGAAGAGTGCACCGAGTCGTCGTACCTCCCCTGAGCGTGATACCGATCGGAACTGTAGCCAGCCTTCATTACCAGTGAGTCTCTCCTTCTTCCTTTTTCAACAGTATAAGTACTGCAGACCTTGAGTTGTGTGTTGTTTGGGCTGGTTGAGTTTGCTGAGATGGTTAACGAGGTAGACGGTGAAGTAGAAGGGGGGGGTAAATATAGAGTAACGGTTTAGTGAGAGTACGGGAGGGAGTCTCGGTTGGTGGGTTTTGGTGCAACAGTGGGCACAACGAGGTGAGGGTCACGGGCACTGTTCGATAGACTGGTGGGAAGTGACTAAAGATCAAAGTAAATCTAGTGTGGTTTAGACCCTAAATCGTTTTATGAACTTAGATATGTACAGAGAAACTAAAACTATACAAGAATATATATATATATATATATATATATATATATATATGTTGAGCAATGGAAGTAGGCAAGTAGCGGAAGATATACAGTGCAATACATATGGAGATATAAATAGATACCAATATAGAATAGGCTGGAAATTTATAAATTTACCAACGCAGCAGTGCCCGTAAATATAGATATAAAGATGTATAAGAAAGGTATGCACATGTAAGTATACGTACATGTATAAGAGTGGGGTAATAACCGGGAAGGAGGAGGAGTGTTGTACTCTTTGACGAGTTGACTCGAGTTTTGACCTTATAACCTATAAGTAGCTATCCGAGAGACACTATTTATGGAAAACAAGTTATAAAAGAAATTAGTAGAATTCAAGAATAAACTTTGAGAATTTTCGGCACTAAGGGTAAAATGGTCTTTTACCGTAAGAGAGCTTTTTCCGTAATCCCTTCGCATGAGGTTGGACATTTAGATGTGATTTTGATCCACATGCCTTATTTGACAAGCGTTTGAGTTACCACGAGTACGGACCGATTTGAGACTTGTTAGAGTGTGATTTGACTCAGGTAAGTCGTTGCGACTTACTTAGCCAGTTTCTGGATATTAGTTGAGTGATAGTGGTTGTGTGTGTGCGATGTGTGATTATAATAATAACAACTTGTTAGGACGACCATTATTATTATGTTCAAGGCCCAAGTGTATGTATAACGGGCCGTGACATCACTGCCCAGCTCTGATAGGAGACTGGGAGGTTCTCTATACCCAAACCAGGCAGGTACAAGGTGAGATGCATCGGATCCATTCCTGATGGTTACACGGGGGCGGAGGCGAGGTTTGAGAATCCCTCGTGTCACAAAATAAGTATCATTAGTGAGAGTGAATAACTTAACAGAAGATAATAAATGGACTTGTTTGGATGCATGATGGGTGTTTATATTTTTATGTGTGTGTGTGCTATTATTACTCTCTTAATGTTTAGATAACTAGCTAATGGTTTCTCTTGTTGTGTTTTTAGATTTACCGCAGGTTATATCAGCAGCTGAGTGATCCGGAAGTAGTGGTCAGCCGGGTCTCCGTACTCCTTAGAGTGGGGGTTGGGGTTGTTGTTTGTCGTTCTTTCTTTTGTTAAGACAGATGATCTATTTTCCTTTGTTTAAGTACTATAGGCTGCTAGACCTTGTTGCATTCATTCTCTTAAAAATACTATTTCATGAATTTCTTTTTTTCTTATTTGTGTCTTGTTGTAAGATCCTAGTAATATTGTTGTCAAACTGAGGTCGGGACCCATTGTGAGGTCCTAACCAGTAATGTCTCGAGTTCTGAGAATTCGGGGTGTTACAATGGGAATGAAAGTCAGGTAACCAAAGCCTTTTGAAGCATAGATAGAATCAGGAATCAGCATGAAGAGCATAATGTCGGTAATAAAATGATTATCAAGAATCAGAAACCAACACCAGGGAACAATGGCAGGTTTATAGTTCAGATTGATCATCCAAAAAAAGCAGGCGATGAAGCTAAATTGGGGAAAGATAATTTTAACAAGACTTTTGTAAATGTTAAGGATAAACCCATACTGACTGTACTGAGTCAAGATCCTACATAAGCATGCTTTAGAAAAAAACATACATGTAGTAAAAGGGACAAATTTATCATGGGGATCGTTAACCTGGTGATAACAAGTGTTGTACATAACGACAAGGGTAATAAGACTATCATAAATTTCCAAACACAAAATCTCATTCCAACAATCATAGTAAAATGATGAAGAAGGCATATAATAGTTCAGGATACACAATGGCTTTTTTCCAAGTTTTGGGACATTAACGGTTGAAAGCTTATTAGTAAATAGGGGGGTATCATCCATTAAGATACCATCCGACAAGTAAATAAAGGAGAGTAACAGATAGCACCTGAGTGTAGGTAAGGAAGCACTGTAAAAGTGCTCAGAGAAAGAGATTATTTCCTGGGTAGATCGGTTACAATTGAAGACAGGAGCAAACATCAAGGAATTCAGACAGTCACTGCTGAAGCACTCCAGGAATGCGCCTAACCAGAGGATGGCAGGCGGCACTCTGACCCAGTTGGTGGTGAGAGAATCAAAAGCGATTGAAATCAAAAGTTTAGACACCCATTCTCTCTTCATGATATCCCCATTGAAGAAAGAGCAAGCGTTGTCCAGGAGTGTTACTCTTAGTATCCGTTTCTTAACTCTAGCCGGAAGAAACAGAAAGAGCGGCATTGGCCGTTCACCGTCAGCAAAGGTGTAAAGATGCCTCATGGTCCGGCTCCGAAAAAGGGATTTGAGACCAGATAAGGTGTAATCATCAAAATCACATTGGTGACCATTTGTAGAGCCGTTTGGATCTAGTGAAATAGATTGAAAGAATGAGGCAGCAGCGAGAAATCCCTTAAGGATCCGATACGTTCTTTGCGTGGCCGAAAATATAAGTGTCCGGTGGGATTTGAAACTGGTGTCGAGATCCTTTGAATCGGGTCTGAAACTTGTTTGTTTTTGGGTTTTAGTCATGACGAGGACATCCGCCATTCCGGTTGGTGACAGATGGTTTTGGAACCGGTGGTTGTGGGTGATTATTTCGATTCAAGCTGAAGGAAGACCGTGACGGCTAGGGTTTTTCTTGTGGTGAACAGTAGGGAGTGTTTTTTGGTGCAAAGAAGATCTGTGTATTGTGATTATTGACAAATTTTATATGCATGGTATATTGGTTATCCACGTTTATGGAGAGAGAACCAAGATTGTTTGGACCACACATTTAAGTCGAGTCGCATCACTCTCGTACCCATATATGGATTGAGTTGGGATGATCACCCAACTCTATCTTTTCCCGTCATGTCGATTCACATTTCAACTAATTTGGTCAACATATATCTTTCCCATTTAATGTCGGATTGTGAGATCAGGTATTTAAATTATTGTGATATTAATTTGATCTCTCACATTAGTTCTTCAAAATATTACGCATTAATGTCGTCGTATATATTAATACGAAAGCGAGAATCCTCCTCTTGAGTCCCTACAAAAATGAAGCTCTCTTCTCATTCATAACACACATAGAAACGTCTTCCACTCCTTTGCTTTCAATAACTCAATAAATAGAAGACTAATACCTCGTAATGTTAGATTTGTCCGTGACTTAAATATGCTATAATCTTATAACTTGTGGATATTGTCCCCTGATACTCTTCATTACAACTTGTGATGACTGAAATTCAACTTTAAGGTAAATACAATTATCACAGGTTTGCTTCTAATTTAAAAAAAATACAATTATCAAGATATATTGTATATGTTTTAGACTTTATCACAGCATTTCTTTGTCAAAATGAGGGAAACGAGGGATGCAGTGTGTTCAAAGTCCATTCGGATGTGCCCGATATTTTTTATCTTTCCAAAATTAAAAAAAGGGTGTATGCACAATACGGATGTTTTACCTCTTTTTATATCATGTCTTACCCGACAACATCAATCATAAGACAATATGCTACTATTAATAAGCAAAGTGTCCTCCTTTATGCACAATCCTCATTAAGGATTGTCTATATTTCTTTTTTTAGATTTGCTCTACTAGGCCCTTAACATAAATACATTTAGCATATAATTTTTTTTACTGTTCAATGCGGGGCCTAGCTCCGATGAATTCACTGCCTTGTTAGATATGAAACAAAAGGTTACAAGTAGTGAAGCGCCGTTTACTATTCAGTCTTCAAGCAAGAGCTCCGGTTTGCCCCCCACGAGTCTCCCCTTTTCCTATAGTTATGATCATATTAGACCAGATTTGTATAGATAGCTTCATTACAATAATACTCTATCAGAGGGTTGCTTCAATATTTGTAATTTTTTCTCATATCTTAGTTACGGTTATATAGGCAGACCTTGAGATGTGTTTTTCGTGTTCTAGATGGTAACAACATATGAAGGGAGAGTATTGTAATAATTTTTCTTTGATGTTGTGTTTTGTGTATTAAGGTCTTCTTGGGATTTGTTATACTAACATAAGGTTCTTGTCCCTTTGACTTCCATTGTGTTACACTGTATAGTGAAACTTGTGGGCTGACATGAATTTACCAGTTTTAAAGGGTTATAAAGGCAACAAAGTAAGGTTCATGATGATGCTTACTTAAGATTCAAAGTAAGGCTTATGGTGATTCTTAATCAGAAGCTTCTCATGCAACAAGTACACAGTTACATTATTAGCATCTCTTAATCAGAAATTCATACTAGAAACTCAAACCAGAAATCATACTAGACATTCATCCCAGAAACTCACACCGGAAACTCAACTAGAAACCATACCGGAATTCATACCAAAAACTCATACCAGCAAAAACTCAACTAGAAATTCATACCAGAAACTCACCAAAAATCCATACCAGAAACTCAACCAGAAACCATACCAAAAATTCATATCAGAAACTCAACCAGAAATTCATACCAAAAACTCATACCAGAAACTCAACCAGAAACTCATACCAGAAACTCAACCAGAAACCACACCAGAAATTCATACCGGAAACTCATACTAGAAACTCAACCAAAAATTCTTACCATAAACCATACCAGAAATTCATATCAGAAGTTCATACTAAAAACTCAACCAGAAACCATACATGTCTATATCTTTTTTTTTATAAGGTAAAATTAATTAAAATACCCCAAACTAAAGGGGGTCGTAACACGGTGCCACAAATTTGTAACAGGAATAAAAATACCCTAATCTAAAGGGTGGTAACACGGTGCCATAAAATTTTACTCCGCCCAAATTTCCGCTAGAGATGTTGAGTTGTCATCCTAGTGGCAGGTGACTTGAATTTTTTTGGAATTAAAAAAACAAAAACTAAAATAAAAATCAACTCACCATCAAAAGAAGAGGTATACGATTATGATTAGGGATTTCTCCATACATCCTTACAAATTGGGGATTTCTTCGATTAAGGCAAATGGTCCACAATTCTAGGGATTCGAGTTCATCGATTAGGGTTTCTTCTTCAATCAATTTGCTCACTTGTTGATGAGAGCAATGTTTAGGGGTTCGAGTTCATCGAGAAGAAATTTTATGGTCGATGAGTTGATCTTGTATCGGCATGGTTTGCCAGCAATTGTGAACACGACTTGGAAGGAAAGCAAACACTATGGAAAACACTTCTATACTTTCTCAAAGTGGAAGGTATCTTGTAATTTTTTTATCAATGGTATGATATTATTGGCGTGTGTATTGATGGGTTTGTGTTCAACACAGGTGAACCCCTGTAATTTCTTTCAATGGTATGATGATGAGGTTTATAGTCCTCGTGCAATGGAGATGATAGATTTGTTGAGAAAACAGAATAATGACTTGAGAGTTGAATGCAATCAATGAAGGTTAAGGATAAGCAACTCAAACCAAACAATGGCGAACAAAGACACATTTGACGAAGGTCAAACTTCCAAACTGGTTAGATGTGAAGAGGAGGAGAAAGCTTTTCAAAGTAAAGTTGATGCACTAAATTTGATGAAGACTGCTTATAAGAGTCAAGTGAAGATTATGCAAGCTGAAATAGAGAAAATCAAATTGACTCATGTAGCCAAGAGTGAGATAGAAAGCTTCGTTGTTAGAGTGCTTCTTATGGCGGCGGGTCTTGTGGTTGTAGTTGTTTGCTCAATTGGTACTGTTTTAAAGTAGTTTATTAACTTGTTGTCAATTCAATGTTTAGGGTTGTAAACATGAATATTGTCAATTATGTGTTTATTGAGCATGTATTGTCAGTTCAGTGTTCGTTGAATTTGTTGAGCATTTTTGACAGCAGAAAGGTGTACTTGGAGCATTTTGACAACAAAACCTTTGTTGAGGATTTTTTGAAAGCCTTACAAATTGGCAAAATGCTTGCCATTTTGTTGAGAATTTTTGACAACATTTTTTGAGCCTTTTTTGACAGCCTTACACACATGACAAGGAAGGAGGGTATTTTTGAGCATTTTTTTACAACCTTACATCTAGAGCAAAATTGGAAAATTGACAAAAATGCTTGCCAATTGTTGGCAGCAAATTGGCAAGATGCTTGTCAAATCTTGACAGCAAATTGACAAAAAGCTCTAGAGAATTTTTGACAACAAATTGGCAAAAAGCTCTAGAAAATTTTTGACAGCAAATTGGCAAAATACTTGCCAAATTTTGGCAGCAACAGTTTTGATAGCAAATTGGCAAAATGCTTGCAAACAGTTTGACAGCAACAGATTTCCAAAGATACAGTTTGAAAGAATATAGCAGTGTTGACAAAAAAACTGAGAATTATAAATCTTGAGCATTAGTTCTCAAAAACACAGTACAAGAATTATTGACAATAGTCTTCATCTAGAGAATTACAAAAGAAACTGAGAATTGAACATTGTTGTTTGTCACTCTTCAGTTACAATATTACAAAAGAGTATTATAAAGTAAAACAACGGAAACTAAGCACAAGTCTTGATCATCAGTTTTGAGATGCACTTGAAGCATTTGATGACTGGGATAAGACAGTAGCTCCTACTTGACCAGGCTACAAGTCAAAAGAAAGAAGAGTAAGCATTTTATAATTTCAACATCTAAGTCAATGAAATAGGAGATTTTAATATGCTTATATTGATATAAGTTCTTTAATTTTCAAAGTACACCCCTCGTTCATTTGGAATATTTGTTTGAGAATTAGCTATTGATTTCCCTTGCCTCTTTTTCTTTTTGGTTCCATAGAATCACCAATTGAACCTGTGTTTGCCTTCTTAGAACAAGCATCATCCTTTCTTGGTCTTCCTGACTGTTTAGCCAACATTAAATTCCAAAATTATTATGTGTAGATGATTAAATATAATACCATTTATAAGCTAAATCATAATTCTTCTTCCTAAACAGGTCATAAAGTAAACCCTCAGGCTCCTTCTCAACCAATTAGAGGAGGATATGGCATGACAGTAAGGAATTCCAGTGAGGTCCCATTTTAACATGAACATGTCTTCTTTTCCAGATTGACAGTGAGCATATCCATGTAATGCAGAACTTGAAAATCATTCTCACTTGCAATCTTGCTCACACAATTTCTTGCCTCTTTTTTTCTTCATCCAACCTTCTTTGAATTTTAGGACATAGAGCATCAGAATACTTGTCCTTCATGAGAAGACTATTTTTGTGCAACCTCTCCATCATTTGTAGCCTTAAATCTTCAAGCATGTAAATGATTGGTTTCCCTCTTGCTTCTAGTATAAAGTTGTTAAAAGTCTCTGCCAAATTGTTTACAATTACTTCAGATCTACTCTATGTTTTCAAGTGAGATCTACAAAAGTGGCTTGGGTCCTTTTGAAGAAAGTCTTCAACAACATTCTTGCTCACTATTCCCATCTCATTAAGTGCATCTTCAAAATCTGCCAGTGTGAAAGCTTTTGTTGCCTTCCAAAAATGCATTTTAAGTTCAATCCCTCTATGTTTCTTTTGTCAATTAGCATATATATGCCTTGCATAGTTTTTATGCTCTACATCAGGCCAATGCTCTTTCACATCATTACAAAGTCCCTGCACAACACCTCATACAAACAAGTAAGTAATTTGGATATATAAACTAGAATAGTGAACTATTAAGTGTTGTAAATAATTTTACCTTTTGTTGATCAGAAGAAACTGTACAATTTTCACCACCAAAGCCTGGCAAATCCTTTTTTAGAAGATCTATAAACCAACTCCATAAACTATTGTTCTCAACCTCTACTACAACCCATGTAATTGGAACATCTAATTATTTCCATCTCTACCTATTGCACATAACACCATGCCTCCTAGGAAGGTTTTCAAGAAGCAACCATCCAGACATATTATTGGCCTACAACCTTGAAGAAATATTTGTCTTGTTGCAGGAAAGTTGATGTAAAGTCTTTCAAATAAAGGTGTTCCTCTTATAATTCCTTCTTTTGTAAGCAATTCTATAGTTGTATTCTTCTCAACTCTGTGCAGTTCAGTTAAGTATGATCCTATCTTATTGTAGTGAGTTACAAATGAGCCATACAAAATCTCATCGGCATATTAACAAGCATGTCTTTTTATTATGACACCAAATCTCTCCATCACTTCAACTTGTAGTGCTTTCCTTGGCCAACCTGGATTTTTTCTATATTGAGGCAAATACTCCTTTGCTAAGAATCTTGGCTTCACTTGAGTATTCTCATAATCTTGTCTTTGACAAGTGTGAGTAGGGTTATATGACTTTACTGTAAATGATTCCTTTTTTCCATCCCATGAAGCATATATCTTCCAATCACATATTTTCTTGCACTTTGCACCAATTTTCTTGTTCACCTCACTCTTGTACCATTTAATACTATATCTAGCAATCGTACCATAGCTACAAACTTGTTCCTTGAAAATATCAGGTGCAACAAACCTCATACCAACCCTCCATACAAACTTCTTCAAATTGGCATCACTTTCAACTTTATAAAAAACTTTGTCTTTTGTATAACCATCCTCATCACTTCCAACAGGTTTATGAAAATATTCATCATCACTATCAGAAAAGGATTGTGGTGCATCGTTTGTCAAGATAAGATGTGTAAGCTTAAGAACATCATGATCAACCTTCTTCATCTCAAAATTTTTTTGCCTATTTTCATGTCATTCCTTATCTTCATAGTTTGAAATCCCAACAAAACTTATATCACTATCTTCATCACTACAATCATTCTCACTATCTTCATCAATAGAGGATATCTCACTATCTTCCTCACTAGAGTCATTCTCACTATTTTCAGTAAAGCCATTCTCACTATTTTCAGTAAAGTCATTCTCACTATCCTGACTAGAGACACGACCTTCATACCCATGGAGCATATAATCATTTTCTTCTGTAGACACAGTCACAAACAATTCAACTATTCCACTTTTCAAACCAAAGGCAACCATATTTATTACATGTCGGTCTAAGTTTATGTTTTTTAACCCTTTTTTCAAAGACATTCCAAACACACAGTAACAAACCTTCATGGTTTTAACTTCTTCAAACACATGGTCAAGATCTCTAATCATGGCAAGTAACTCAAAATAACTCAAATAATCCACATCAAGTATGTTAATCGTGCCATTAACCCCCTTTGTATGACAACTCAGGATTTTTGGCAAATAATCCACCATATCTTACTACAATTTTGAATTTGTCATACATTTGCACCTATTTAGTTAACCAAAAATCAATCAATGGAGATACAAACAACAAAAAAATCCAAGTCACCTGCCACTAGGATGACAACTCAGCATCTCCGGCAGAAATTTGGCCGGAGTAAAATTTTATGCCCCCAACACACAGATTGGGGGTATTTTTATTCCTGTTACAAGTTTGTGACACCGTGTTACTACCCCTTTAGTTTGAGATATTTTAATTAATTTTACCTTTTTAAAAAAGAGAGGGTTAAAACCGGACCAATTACTTTTACCTAACATTAATGAAAGTGGTAAAAATTAAAAGTGTACACAAAACTAAGGAAAATAAAAAAGAGCCTATTGCACCAACTTCTTTCTTAAAGATTTTACAAAATATAATCAGCAAAAAAATGTCAAATATTTAATGATTAAAATCATGACTAAATATTTAATTTTTACCCTATAAACTGAAAATATTTGTAATTAACTTTACCAAAATGAACTAAGACAACCAAACTCTATAATTAATTATTATTTTAATAACGATGGTGCATGCTTGAATATAAGAATAATGTTTATATTATTACTTTCTTACAAAGAAAATGATAATTTAATGGACAACTTTTTAATAAAAGGACATGAATTCTCTTGTTTTAGACTCTTGGATCTGATTCAGTTTACAGTGAGTGTACAAATCACTTCGGTTTGGAACACTTTAGGTTCACCAATCATTTCAGGTCAAGTAGTTTCGGTTTCTGGTCAATTATTTTTAGGATACTTCGAGTTGTTGACTTACTTTGAGTTAAATGTTTTTGGTTTCGATCATAGTCAAGATGGCTTATTAGGGTAAAAATTGGGTAACAGGTACACAAATCACTTCGGGTTGGACCATATAAAGACAGATTGGTCTTTATATATTTTAATGTGCTACTTACTAAGTTATATGAGGGGACATCTACTAACTCATATTAGAGAAGTAAAGTACTTTGTCCAATTCTCTCAAAGATCTTTTATCACGGTCTTAGTCGTCTAGATCACACACTTAAGAAAGACCTTTAACCCTATTTTTCAAAGAACTAGACATGAATAGATTTTGGGCGTGTTTGGTAAGAAATGTAGGTATTTTAAAAGATTAATCTAATGAACATTATAAAAGATTAATCTCCAATAATCTTTGTTGATAGGGGTTATTTTTTGAATTATAAAAGATTATTTTCACTCGTATAAGTTATTTTAATAATGTCATCTACAATCTTCATCTCTTACCAGGCACACTGCACAGTATAATCCCTTCAATTTAATATAAAATAATCCAAATAATCACTTACCAAACACACCCCTTGGTTATGTTGCGGTGTTGCAGAAAATTAGTACATTAAATCTTTTTTTAACAAAACAAATTTAAAAAAGCTATTAAATAGTATCTTCTAAAGCACTATAATTTTTTTAAAAAAGTTTTTCTAAATTAATTAGCTTATTCATGTACACTATAATAAAATATGTTAAAACAAATGCAAAAATGTGTTAGAGATAAGAGTATTAAGAAAGTTTGTATAAATTTTATTCATTTCGTTTATCTTAAAATTTTTTTAAGCATATGATAAAGTTTGAACAAGTTTATTATTTCCGAGTTACCCCTTACTTACAAGTTTGGCTTGTGAATGCCTCTGTTTGCTTATGTTTTTGCCGAACGTGGACGAGCCTCATGAGTTGTATTGGTTTTGGGATTTATGTGTAGTTTCATCAGCTTCAAAGTAGTTGGTATGTTTAGGAGGGAGGAACGAAGGCCTTTGTGGAGTACTTCTGTGTGTGATGTCATATACCACAGGTCGCAAAAATGTACATAAACTTTGTTATTTTTAGTATAAGTAGGTTTTAACGGACCCGGTTATATTGTTTCACCTTTTTCTATGAATTTACCTTTACCCAAAAAAAGAACGATATCTATATAAATTTTAAATATAATGGGTAGGCTCATGAACATGAAATTACAAAATGTACCGTGCAACACATTTTGACGGTTATTAGTTAAAGATAAAATGAAATGTAGAATGAACGCCGTCGGAATATGTCGAAATCATTGTTTTTGTTTGAACTTCGACCAATGTATCATGGGACTCGATATACTTTTCACATATTTTTTCTTTAACTTTGTCTATTTTTGACTAAACTTCAAGACGGTCGCAATATGTTGGGCTTGAAAAAAAATTAGGCTTTTCGGAATGCATTGAAACAAAATGGTTGCCGCGGCACTAATGTAGTGCCCTTTGTAACTTTCAATCAATATCCTTAAAACTCCATTTAAAATAATGTTTTGATTATATCCAATAACGTGTCGGCGATGCGGTCACAAGATGATATGATAGAGAATTAGAGATACAAGGTAATTTCAATAAAATAAGGATGATAATTTTACCCTATATTAACGAAGATTCATAATCCTAAAATATCTAAGTTTTTATACGTTTAATTTTTAATTTTTATTATTTTAATATCAGTAAATAGTTTATTTTTTAAAATATAGTTTTTATATAAACAGATAAATATATTTTAAAAATATATTATAAAGTAATAATATATTTTAATATCAGTAATAAGCACCGCAAAATTACTGTTTTTTAATGATCTGCCGGCATCTAGCCGCTCAATTTATCAGCTAAATTGTATTATTTAAATGATTGACTGGGAAGTTTAATTTAAAATTAGATTTCAACCTGCTGAGTGGCTGAGTCAAAGTAATTTTTGCTAAAACTTGTACCTTAAAGAACATGGTCTCATATCTTCAGACAAATCAACTCTCTATTATAGTTTTAACAAAATGCGAAAAATCTCTTCAGAAGTAAGGTCAGAATGCACAAGAGCAACAAAAACCTTGCAAGACCTATTACTCAGTATAGTCTACTGAATATTGCAGATTCGAGAAAGATGAAAGTCAAAGTCCAGAGATAGTGAAGAACAACAAAAAGAATACAAGTAATCAACTCCATCATAGGCGGAAGGAAAATGATCGAGCTTTCCGAATTAACAGAACAAAAAGGGCGCCCCTAATACAGAGTAATAACCATTTTGAAAGAACAACATTACTCTGGTTTGTAAAGAATACAAATTTCAAGTGCAAGGGTTCAATTGAAGAGAGACTCCCAAATCATTTTCATAGAGCAAGTTATACGAGTATGTATATGAGTCTTAGTGAAGCTATAGACTGTCAAAGAATAATATACAATAATGTTTTGTTGAGTCGAGTTACTCGTTGTTATGTAGGTATGAGAAATAATTTGACATTCAATTGTTATAGGAACAAACACAATAAGTTGGATATTGAGGGTAATCTGGAACAATACTTTACGACCAAAGCTTTTTCTCAAGTTTGTTATAGTTTGAGAAAGTTGAGAACATCCAGTAAGACAAACATATTCCCTAACACAATAACGTTCACCTCAACGGTTAGAGAGATTTCAAAGGAGATCCTAGTTGGAACAATGGGGCGTAATTTCCCTTACACAAAGATTTAAAATAATGAAGATCGCTTTTTGGAACTGTAGAGGCATGAAGAAAAATTTTTTTTGGACTAATATGAATATTACGTGTAAAAACGAACACATACAAATGATCATGTTGGCAGAAACAAAAACTAAGGACGAACCTGAAGAAAGAGTTTGGAAGAGCGCGGGATTTGACAGAATTTTTTTCATTCCGGCGACGGGATATGCAGGGGGACTTTGCCTTCTCTGGAAAGATTACCAAATTAAGGGCGAAAAAATAGAAATTTTGAAATCATCGGATAGGTATTTAATGGCCATTCACACAAATCAAAACACGAATTTCCAATCCATGATAGTGTTTATTTATGCGCCCCCGAATGAACAAATAAAAAACGCCTTCTGGTCGCAACTCAACGACGAACTGAGCAAGATTAATCTTCCAATGTTAATTATTGGAGACTACAATGAGCTATTGGTACCATCGGATAAAAAGGGTGGAGTTTACCCGGCGAACAATAAGTTTGATAGATTAACTCAATTTTCTAACCAACACAATCTTCAAGATCTTCCTACAAAAGGAAATAACTATACCTGGAAAAGAAAGAAAGAAGGAGATGATAATACTTACGAAAAATTAGACAGAATTATGTCCTCAATTGAGATCGTTCAGGAATATCCAGGGATTCATACGAGAAACCATGCTTTTACAAATTCTGACCATTGTATGATTTCGTTCTTCTTGTAAAACGCACAAATCAGTGTCAAAAACAAACCTTTTAGATTCGAAACAATGTGGATGCAAAGACCTGATTGCGAGAATGTCATTAAACAGGCATGGAGGACCCATTTCCCGGGGACTCATATGTTTAATCTTGCAAAAAAGACTAATCTAGTAAAAAGGAAATTGAAACAGTGGTGTCGGGAAAAATTCGGTAACATTCATAAACAATTGCAAAATGTAGATACGGAACTAGAAGATCTCCAAAAAAAGAACTTTACAAGTTTCGACAAAGCTATGAATGATAAAATTAATAGATTGAATAGGAAAAGAGAATGTCTAATTGAGTACCAAAATAAATTTTGGATGCAACGAGCTAAAACGACAAATCTACAACTAGGAGATAAGAATACTAAATTCCACCATAAGAAAGCTACTGGCCGAAGAAACAAAAAAATTATAACGACAATTACGAAGACAAATGGTCTGGTATTAGCAAAAGAGGCCGATATCAATGAAGAATTTATTAACGACTATAAACATCGTTTTAAAGCATCAAGAATTGATATGAGTAAACTTCAAAGTCAATTACAAGTAATTAAAACAGAAATAACTGAAAGAGATAACATCAATCTGGCATTACCTTTCACCACAAGTGAAATCAAAGATGCCCTTTTTTCAATAGGTAGCGACAAATCTCCGGGACCCGATGGGATGAATGCCGGTTTTTATCAAAAATATTGGCACATTGTCGGCCCGTCGGTCACTATGGCAGTCAAAAGTTTTTATAGAACTGGAAAAATTCTTAGACAATTGAACCATACTTTCATCGCCTTACTTCCGAAAAATGATAACCCAACTACAACGTCAGACTACAGACCTATAAGTCTATTATCAACTGTATATAAAATTATAGCTAAAATCCTAGCAAAAAGACTAAGCGTAATCCTTCCAAAGCTGATCCATCCATTACAAAGCGCTTTCGTTAAAAGTAGGGCAATTCATGATAATGTACTTATAGCACATGAAATCTTTCATGGTTTTAAAACAAAAAAAGGAAAGGAGGGGTATATGGCTATTAAATTAGATATGGAAAAAGCATATGATAAAGTTGAATGGGAATTCATAAGAGCAGTACTACAAAAATTTGGATTTGGGGAGAAATTCAGAAATTGGATTCATGAATGTATTTCTACGGTCTCTTTTTCCATTTTGATCAATGACTCCCCTACTAACATTTTCTATCCACGACGTGGACTCCGTCAAGGCGACCCCCTCTCTCCTTTGTTATTTAACTTGGGTGCGGAGGTCCTTTCTAGAAACATTCAGAAAGTGTCTAATGAAAATCCTAAATCGATCGGTTTTCCGGTAACAAAAAATGGGACTAGAATACCTTTCCTGGCATTTGCTGATGACATTATAATTTTCACTAAAACTACTGTACAAGCTAGCAATAAAATTCTTTCAGTCTTACACGATTATTGTGACATTTCAGGACAAATTATTAACTTTAACAAATCGGCTTTCCAAACCACTGTTAATACGGATCAAGGTACTAAAAGACGCATTCAGACACATCTTGGAATCATTGGCACTACTAATCTCGAGCAATACCTTGGTTGTCCTATTATTAATGGACGGGTCAATAAAGATATTTTCAACTCCGTAATTATAAAGACCAAACAACAATTATCCAAGTGGAAAGCATCGACCTTGTCTCAGGAAGGAAGAATAACATTAATCAAAGTCAATCTTAATGCCAAACCAAGTTACTTAATGCAAGCCTTTATGTTACCTACAAAAATTCATAATGAACTAGACAAACTTAATAGACTTTTCTTTTGGAATAAAGGACCCAATTTTCATCCACTGATTAGTTGGGACAAAATTTGTAAACCAAGATCATTAGGTGGTACAGGTATTAGAAAATCAGAAGACATGAATAAAGCTCTACAAATGAAACTTTTATGGAAAATCATGGCAGAACCAGAAAATATTTGGGTCAAAGTTGTCAATGAAAAATATCTTAAAGGAAATTGTGTTTGGAATTACCAATGTGGGTCGAATGCTTCATGGCAATGGAAGAATCTAATAAAACTTAGAAAAGATCTAGACAAAGGACTCAGATGGAGAGTAGGAGATGGAAATACGATAAGATTCTGGAAGGATAAATGGCTTATTGAAAAACCACTCATAGAGTTAGCGAATGTTACAAATTTGGATGATCCTATGGAGTTTGTGTCCAAGTTTATTACTAATAAAATATGGAATCATCAAATGTTAAACCAACTAAACATGATTTTACCAAATGATATTATAGATAGAATAAAAAAATATAATCTTCCCATTAACGATATCAAGGATCGATTATACTGGTCTGGTAACGATGAAGGATGGTATTCGACTAAATCAGCTATGGAGTTAATTCAAAAACAGAAAATGGGAGTTACAGCGGATAAAACTTGGATATGGAAAATGGATGTCATGCCGAAAATTAAAAACTTTTTATGGAAACTAGCCTTAGACGGCCTCCCAACAAAACAGAACCTCGATAGACAAAGAATTCCTATTGTCATGAATTGTGAATTCTGTAACCACCACACAAAAAGCGCGAAGCACCTCTTTTTTCAATGTCCTTCATTGGAAATGGGTGTTGATGATTGTAACATTTCAACCATTTTAAAGAATTGTGGCATTGACAATAAGGGCATTACAGAGGCCCTATTTGACCTCAAAGAGAAAATGTCAGCGTCTGAGTTTAAACTTCTAGTCATCATCTGGTGGAACATGTGGATGGCTAGGAACCAATTCTTGTTCCACAAAACTAAAATACCTAAAAGCTTTAAAACACAAGCTACGAACCAAATAGACATGTGGGAACAAGCTAATAAGAATCAAAAAAATAATAATTCGTCGACTAAAAAGTTAAGAAGAAAAAAGAAGAATTTAAAATGGGAAAGACCCAAAGAAGGAAACAAAAAACTTAATTTTGATGCATCTCAAATTGGCACTAATCAATTCTCTTTTGGTTTCATCATTAGAGACCATTGTGCCGTTCCTATTACTATAGGAAGCGGTACATGTAACGCGGATTCTGTTTTGGAAGCAGAAGCGATTGCGCTTCGAAAGGGCCTACAAAAGGCCAAAGAATGTGGTTTCTCATCTATCGAAATTGAAAGAGATAATTTGGTTTTAATCAATTTGATTAATCAAATTTGGAAGCCTCCGTGGGAGCTTGACATGATATTTAATGATATTTCATATTTTCTCTCAGGTTTCTCATACTCCAGGTTACATCATATCTACAGGGAAGTCAACACGGTTGCGGACAGGATTGCAATGCACGGACACTTGACCAAGCTGGACGTCAATGCGATTCCCGAAGATGTTCAAGACCTCATCCGCAAGGATGCTTTAGGCCGATTGGTTTCTAGAAATTGATCCGTCTAACTGCTTACCTATGTATCAAAAAAAAAAAAAGGTCAGAATGCACTTTCTTTTCTTAAAAAAACTTTTTTTAAAAATAGAAAGAAAAACTAATTCAAGAAATACGCGAGGCGTCCAGAGACTTGCTTGCCTTCGGGACAATAGAAAACAACTACATTAGAACAACTCCGGGAAGGAGGACTGTTAGGGCCCGTTTGGTTCCAACCCCGAAAACGGAAACGGAAACGGAATGGAAACGAATTTAGTCCATATGTATATCCTTATTCATGAAATTTTATGGAATCATTCCTTATGGTTTAGTGCAAAATGCACTTGCTTCCCCCACATTTTGTTACCCTATAGGGTATCAAAAGTAATCAAACTCTACTCCAATTACTTCAAACCACAAGGAATGATTCCAAAACATTTCATGTACAAGGGTATACGTATGGACTAGATTCGTTTCCATTTCATTTCCGATTCCGGAGTGAAAACCAAACGGGCCCTTAACCTATTTTTAAGTTTGATAAAATTTGTAAGACCCCGTGTGTTAGGTCACTCATCCTGAAATGGCTTTCGTATACGACTAACTTTATGGTTTTTTTGTCCTCACTCAACTTACGTGGCGTTACAAAATTCGACTCGGAACACGAACGTATCAAAGCTTGGCCAGTTCGGCTCTATTAGCCTAAAGATGACTGGAACAATCAATTTTCGTTAAGGTTCTTATACATGTGAAGCTATTAGAGACTTATTTGAAAAAATTTCAGCTCGAACATCTTCACTTGACTAATAAGTCGGGTACACATACATATTTAGGCTCGATTCTAAACGGGGTGAACATGAGCATACCAAAGTTTGCTCATTCGGCTCGAATAACAAGCACGGCTAGAATAACTTTCAATTGGGGTTGTTTTATGATCCAAGCTATTCGAGTATGAAACATTTTTGAGATTGAGGTCTGAATCGAGCTTGATTCCAAACAAGTTGAAGATGAGTTTACCAAAGTCCGACTCATATAACACTTTATAGCTGACTAGATAAATTAATATTTAATATTGTTATAATGTAAGCTGAGCTAGTTGAGCTCAACTAGACTCTAAGGGTCGTTTGGTATGGATACCCGATTTTTGGTATTTTAGGGTATCGATTTAAACCGATACCTTGATATCTAAATTTCCTCAAATTGATATACCGATATCTTTGGAGGTATCGGGAGAGACCAATTTCCTTCCTTCTATCTCGACAGTTTAACGCTTCCTTTCTTTTCTTCTTCCTCACACAAGAGGGGCTCTTCTTTCCTTCCCTTCTCCGGCAGGATCTTCCCTTTTCCTGCATCCGACCGCCGCCAACGGGGTAACCACCGCCGACCGCTGCTGCTACTGCCACCGACCAAAGCAAGGAGCCGCCACCGTTGTTGTCTCCCTCACGAGGCCGCCATCGCCTTGTATTGCCCTGTTCAGCCGCCTCCGTTCCTTCCTCTTCCGGCCACCTCCGACGAGCTGTAGTTGCCGGAACCGCTTGTGGTTCATCCATCGAAATTTCTAGGGTTTTTGAAAATCCCTCTTTCTTTCTCTTCTCAATACCCATATCTAGATACAAAACAGGGATAACAAATATTAATATGATACCTATATCTGATATCTTGAATCAAGATATCGATACCAAACGACCCCTAAAGAAAATCACCCATACTTATTAAATTGACTAAACAAGCTGGTACAAACACATTTTTAAGTTCGACTAAATTTAAACTCGACTTGATACTAAACGATCTGAACATAAACATTCCAAAGTTCAGCTCAAATAACAATTGCGTTACGTCCAAATCACATGAAAAACAAGTATACTTGTGTTAAGCCATACACGAGGAATAGTAGAAATCTATCGATAATTTGAGCCTGAATATACAGTCAGCCTCATGGACAAAATTACATAATGCTTCAGATATTGAAGTCAGCTCCTACATCAGCTGACATCAGCAAGCAATGTCCACACATTGTGACCTGATATTCTTGTTTATGATCAATATAATGACAAAATATAAATACTGTATGCTCAACTATGTTTTAAAAATACGAACAGCAACCATCAAGATAATATAGAAGGTATAAATCGAATAAGAATGAGAGCTAACCTATAGGAAACATCAGTTGACCTGTAAGCAAAGCACATCTGCAATATATGCCGGCGGATATTTTGTCAAGTAGGCAAACAGGTTGCACTTAAAAAGCCAACTTCACCAGCTCTCATTCGACTCACCATCCCCAGAAGGAAACTAGCCAGCCATTCATACATCCCTGCATCTGCACATCCAAATCGAGAAATCAGGTAAATATTCAAGGATTCATTAGTTGTGTCATGCAAACAATTCACCCTTTGATTCAGTTCATAAATTTCCTTATGTTCCTCAATATTCTTGTTTTATGCATGATGTCATGATACACGCAACATTGAAAGTTCATCTCTTAACTGCATCAAACAGAAACGTATATAAGACAATCAGAACTAAATCAATTGATTGTTATAGTTTTGGACCTTTTAGCTCACCACTGCTTTTCCTTCCCCTTCTTTATAAATAATATGCAGTTCAACTGATCATGAAGTATAACTTTCTTATTTGATCACTCTTGCAGGAATTCAAGAAGAAGAATTAATGGTGCTAGAACTTCAAGTGCTCAGTGTGCTTGATCAAGCAAGAACTCAACTGTACCATTTCAAAGCAATTGTAATAGCTGGAATGGGATTCTTTACAGATGCTTACGACCTGTTCAGTATCTCCCTTATTACAAAGCTCCTTGGACGTCTGTACTACACTCCTCCCAACCCGGAAAATCCTGGAAGCTTACCCATAAATGTGAATGCCGCAATTACTGGTGTGGCCCTTTGCGGAGCACTAGCTGGCCAACTTTTCTTCGGTTGGCTTGGTGACAGAATGGGAAGAAAAAAGGTCTATGGAATCACCTTGGTTCTCATGGTTGCTAGCTCCATATTCTCAGGTCTCTCATTTGGGCATTCTGCAAAGGGTGTCATGACAACCCTATGCTTTTTCAGGTTTTGGTTAGGATTTGGAGTTGGGGGTGACTATCCCCTTTCGGCAACAATCATGTCCGAATATGCAAACAAGAAGACCCGCGGAGCTTTTATAGCTGCTGTGTTCGCCATGCAAGGAGTTGGAATCCTCACAAGTGGAATCATTTCAATCATAATTTCAGCAGAATTTCATCACAAGTATAAACCTCCTACATTTGCAGAGAATCCAGCACTTTCTCTAACACCAGAGGCTGACTATATCTGGCGTGCAGTACTGATGTTCGGTGCTGTTCCTGCCGCCCTCACTTACTATTGGCGTATGCAGATGCCAGAGACAGCAAGGTATACTGCCTTAGTTGCCAGAAACGCTACTCAAGCAGCAAAAGACATGTCAGAGGTTTTGCGTGTGGAACTTGAACCTGAAGAGGAGACATTGCAGAAGATCATTCGAAAGAGGCGCCAAACTTTTGGGCTCTTCTCACTGGAATTCCTCCGAATCTATGGGCTCCGTTTGCTTGGAACCACAAGTACATGGTTCCTTCTAGATATTGCCTTCTACAGCCAAAATCTATTCCAAAAGGATCTCTTTTCATCAATCGGTTGGATCCCATCAGCTAAAAATATGAGTGCCATCGGCGAGGTGTATAAGATTTCAAGGGCACAGTCACTCATTGCCCTCTGCGGTACAGTTCCAGGGTATTGGTTCACAGTTGCTTTTATTGATGTCATAGGCAGGCTTTCGATTCAGCTCATTGGTTTCTTCTTCATGACGGTATTTATGTTAGCACTGGGTTTTGCATACAACCACTGGCAAGAGAAGGAACATAGGATTGGATTCATTATCATGTACTCTTTCACTTTCTTCTTTGCCAACTTTGGCCCCAATGCCACAACATTTGTGATTCCAGCCGAGATCTTCCCTGCTAGGCTAAGGTCTGTTTGCCATGGTATATCTGCTGCAGCAGGGAAGGCAGGAGCTATTGTAGGATCTTTTGGGTTCTTGTACCTTTCACAAGAAAAAGATGTCACAATGAGGAACCAAGGCTACCCAGCTGGGATAGGGAAGAAATACTCCCTTATCCTGCTGGGTGTGCTCAACTTCTTTGGTTTGTTGTTTACCTTCTTGCTTCCAGAGTCCAATGGATTGTCACTTGAAGAAGCAGCTAAAGAGACTGATGAAGACATCCCTGATGACACTTCCATTATCTGAACATCAGAGAGTGAGTAATTGGTTAAAACAATGAATGTAGCAAATAACTTTCTGTAATTTGCTCTCAGCTTGTGTACAATTATGCTGTTCCTATTGCATCCCCGTATCTCTCATTTGAGTAGTAATTAACTTAAGAGTGTAACTAATTGTAAGAAAGAACTTTGTTTTATCAAAACAAGAACTCCGCTTCTAGCTACAACCTATTATCCATTTATTTTGCAATATTTTTTTATAACTACTCTGCTGATCTCGGACATCAGATACAGTAGTTTCAGTTGGGTTGCTTGCTAGGGAAAATGTTTATGTATAATAATAACAAGCATACTAGGAAGAGTAACAAAAAGGATGAGAAAACACACAGAAAATGAGAACAAGGCTAGGAAGTGTTTTTATTGTGGTAAAATAGGCATTTAATTGAAGTCAGCCATAAAATACAAAGAGCTGATTAAAACTAAAAAGAAAAATTCTGCAGCTTTAGATGACAGAAATGAATATGATCACCAACTTCTGATGTGTGATCATCTGTACCCTGTCATGATTGAATATCATAGATTTTCAATGTACTGTCCATGCTACTTTTAGCAAGTCTTTATTATGAACTCTAAATGCATTTGATGGGGGGGAGATTCTTTTAGGAGATAACACAACTTTGTCCATTAGAAGGATTGGATATGTAGCTCTTAGAATGTTTGATGGTAAGGTTAGAATCCTACAAAAAGTCATGTGAGTTCCAAACCTCAGGTCTGAGTTTATTTTTGATGATTTAAACAGCCACGTCATCTCACTCACAATGGCAAAGAGAGGTTACTAAAAATGGCCTTACTCTTGTCAAATGTGTCGAGGGAAGATTATACCATTTTATAACTTCTCCTAATTTGAATACATCAACTATGGATGTAAATGTCAATAAATCAAACAGAAGTGTGGCACTATAAGCTATTATTTGTTGAAGGGTGGAATATTTGTCTTTCATAGATCACTTCTCTATAAAAGTCTGGGTATAGTTGCTCAAGTTTGAAGATGAACTTTTTGGAACCTTTAAGACTTGGCTAATTGGTGGAAAATGAATTTGATTAGAAACTCAAATGCTTCCAAATAGTAATGGCCTTATATATTGTAAGTTTGTAACCATGTTTTCAATAGATTATGTAAACAATTAGGGATTAGAAGGCACCTCATTGTGCCAGACACTCCTCGGCAAAATGAAACTAAGAGAATGAAGGGAATCTTGCTCAATGCTCATAAATGTTGGGATCAAACCCTCTTTATGGGAAAAACATTCATTATGAAACTAATGGAAACTGATTTTGAGATACCATTTTAAAGTTTGCAGGCACCTATGGTTAATTTTTTTCCTACTGATTATATTCATAACTGTAGTTATAGAAATGACTGAAATGAGGATTTGAACTTGCAAATTTAAAGTCACAGAAGAACAAAACTTTAAACCAAATAGCAAGACCGTGTCACGGTAGAGAAGGTAAAGAAGTTACTTGGTTTCCACGGCATCGAATTCTCATGGGAATTTGATCGAACAGTTGGAGGGCAGCATGTATGAAAAACAGACCACTGCATCAAAAGCCAAATGCAGCATCTCCTTTCTGGACGGGGGTCGAGACTCGAGAGAATCAGCAAATGATACTTGTAGCCATCGACTAACTTACTAATAGCAAATTGAGGCGCAAGTATTGGTTTGGATTGCAGTAAGACTACGCATCATTTGGAACATGCAGGGAGAATGCCGTAAGACCAAATCCTCTAAAATTTAATTTAGGTGTCGTGTAGCGAGTTGGATTTGTCACACGCACGCACATACGCACAATCTAATCTAATATATATATATGTTAAAGGGTAATATAGTATAAAATTAAGGTGTTTTATGAGCGAAATTATAAAGCTTCATGTATTATATTAGTGCTAGTTTAATTTATGATCATTGTGATTGGAATCTATTGACCCGAAATGGAACATATGATATGAAGAATGAAATAAATTTAAAGTTTAATTCTATTTTTTTAGGGCGCATTATATATATATATATAGGTTAATGTTCAGGTACGGTCCATATATTGCGGTACGGTCGTACGGCCGACCATAAAGGCGACACATGTCCCAAAAAAATAATTTTTTTTTTCTTTCTTTTCTAAAACGATTTTTTTTTTCGGAAACGAATGAAAATTTGTTTGAACTACCATGTTATAATTTATGCACTATTCTCCTATAAACTTTGAACTATTCCCATATAATCCATGAACTATTACTTTTTAATATAATCCATGAATTATTCTATTATAATTCATGAACTATCCCATAATAAGTTTTGAACTATTACTTTGACTCCTTTATAAATTTTTGCACTTTAAACTATTCTATTATAATTCATGAACTATTCTATTATAATTCATGAACTATCCCATAATAAGTTTTGAACTATTACTTTCACTCCTTTATAAATTTTGCACTATGAACTATTCTATTATAATTCATGAACTACCCTTTTAGAAGTTATGAACTATTTCTTAATAAGTTTTGAACTATTACTTTTATTCCTTTATAAATTTTGCACTATGAACTATCCTATTATAGCTCATGAACTATCCTTTTATAAGTTATGAACTATTCGTTCTTTAAAAAAAAAAAAATTTCCGGGACACGTGTCGGCCGTACCGGAATAATGTGTCTTACTTGAACAACACCCTATATATACATATATATATATATATATAGAGGGGTCTACAACTTCGTGCATTGGACTACGAAAGACATATCATGGTTGATTGGACTCGTTTCATGGGAGAAACGGAGAATATGGTGTTAACCACAATAGGTCATGATAAAACAATAGTTGGCCCATTACGTTTGTTTGGCATGCGAACGTTTCAAATACTCTAGAAAGTAGAAAGATGTTGAACCTGATACTAATTTAGCATCCACCCGAGTTCACAAATCGAAGAAAGACAATTGTCTATTTGAACTCGAGGGTTGGAAAGCGAGGTTGATAATCGACGTTGACTTTTATTTGCGAATTGTATAACCACTAACTTCCCGAGAGGTTAAAGAGACATTCATTTGTCGGTCGATTGGTGTCATATAATATTAGAAGGTGGGGCGCGAACTCAGGTTGGAGTTCAAACCGAGGAATATTTTGAAGTCGTTACAATTGGATGATCCGCATAATATCACCTCCATACGACAAATATACAATTCCGGTTTAAAAATTAAGATAGAACAAGTTGAATTGCGAAGTTCACTCCATCAAGAACTCCGCACACTATCTACATGCGGTTTGTATGTGAATGTCAAGAGATGTCCGCATTAAAATGAAGTTTCAAATTTATTTTTACTACATCAAATTCTAATCATTTGCTCAGTTTATTTCCTTACATTATCGTCAGGACATAACATATAAGACAAAGGGTAAGTTTTAATGTCTTGATTTACTCGAACTAGTTTCCATTATATTTAGACCTTGTTATAATTCTATGTTTGGTCTTTGAGTTTGCATGATATATGTAGTGACGATGGTTGAGACGTGAGTCGTAGATCTAACAAATGATATAAGACCTGTTTATAGCAATAGGGTTAGGGTTGAACTTAAGGAAATTGGAGTAATAATTTGAATGATTAGTTGTAAAGAGTAAAAACAAAAACTTGAAATAGAAGTTTGGGATCGAGTCGACAAAAATGGGGGAGATCAACTTGATTGAGATAAAAGTAGATGGATGAAGTACAACAAATAATTAGAATATGAATAAAGCACTACATACAAGTCGAGTCAATCGGCAAAACCATTCGACTCGACACAATATCAATCAACGAAGAAAGGTGGGGTCTTATCGATTGATTTGGTTAATAGAAAGCAAAATAACACAACAAAAATATAGGGAATAATAACGGTATTTCATAATTTGAAGAACCACAACAATACATGATATGGCCTCAAGTCCTCAATTAACTATCAGTGGGGAAAATCGAGTCGAGCATTTCATTCAGTTTGATTCTGTTTACTTTTGTCTTTAATTCCAAGGTTTGAGACTTTATAGATCGACTCGATAGTGTAAATCAAATCGAGCATTATAATATTACTTTGTGTTCCGTTCATTCAAATATTATCTTTTTATTGTAAGGCAACTAACTCTCTTTGTATAACACACAATTTAAAGACATGTTAACTGTGTTGCTGGTAGGTTGAGATGATCATATCCGACTCCCGACTGCATCTTCGCTTCTTTGAAAAATTGCAGGTCAGACATGTGTTCAGAGAAATTAATTGTATTGCTGAACGATACAACCAATTTGGAAATTTCGAACCCCAACCCACCATTTTTTGACGATCCGAACTTCAAGTTCTCATCCGCAAAGATGCTTTAGGATGGACCCTAACCGCTTTCCGTTTTAAAAAAAATAAAAAATAAAATAAAATTTTTTTTAAGACAGGTTAACACCATCGTCCTCACCTCCATACATAAACAGACCTGAATCACAAACATCCTTTCACCTATACATGTATCCAAGTTTGAACGAGTCTGATGTGGAAGGAGCAAAAGTAGTTCTGATGATATTGATGGCTCTTCCGTAACCAATAACAAGATTGACCTTCAAATAAATTGAAGATCATGTTTCGATTATACCCAATGAAGTGTCTGCTCTGCTAAGGAATTCCTTAGAATACTGATGAACCTTTTCAAGCACTGATAAAGTTAGTGGATATCCATAAATTGCTGTTTTCTTATTAAGAAACAATATTTTCATGATTTCCTGCCGGCAGCTAGATATGCTTGTATTAGTCAAATGATTTACTCGTAATTGTTAATTTCAAGCTAGATTTCAACCTGGTGAGGAGTCTTGTTGCTAAACCTTGCTCCTTAATGAAAAACATGTTCTCATATCTCCGGACATATCAACCCAGCAGCCAGATATGTAAACACATTTGAATCTTGATTAAAAATTTACCTACACTCGAGCTCAACTCAATTATATACACAAGCTGAACAGAGCATAACCATGATCGCCTTGTGCGCCTCGAATAACACCTCTAAAGGTGAATGGATCGGTCAACTTTCAATAGGCTTGTTACTCGAGCTCAGCTCGGGATTGTTCACTTGATTAAATAAGCGAAGTATTAGCCATCCACAGGGAATAGTAGATATCGCTCGAGAATTGAGTCGGAATAAAAACAGTCAGTCTCATCAGATATTCATGTCAAACCTCCTGGCTACTGCATCAACTATGTACAACTGGATAATCTTGTATACGATCAAAATAATCACAAAAAATCAACACAGTATGGTCAACATGATTTAAATAATATCAACTGCAAAAACGAAGATAATATAGATGGCATAAATTGAATAGAATGAGAGCCAACCTATAGGAAACATCAGTTGACCTGAAAGCAAAGCATATCTGCAAGATATGCCGGCGGCAGTTTTTGCAAAGTAGGCAAACAGGTTGCACATAAAAAGCCATCTTCACTAGCTTTGATTCAGTTCACCATCCTCAGAAGACAGCTGGCCATTGATACATCCTGCATCTGTACAATCAAATCGAGAAATCAGGTAATTATTCAAAGGATTCATTAGTTGTGTCATGCAAACAATTTCATTTTTAGCACCCTTGATTCAGTTCAGAATTTTTCTCGTGTACCTCTATGTCTTTGTTTTAAGCATGATCATTGGGTTGATTAAAACCTCATCTAGCATACAGCCTTAAACAGAAACATGTTTGTCTCTAAGACAGATTCACAATCAGAGTTCAAAGTTAGTGCCTAATGGCATCAAACAAAAACATATATAAGACAATCAGAATTGAATCAATTGATTGTTATACAGCTTCAACGCAGCACTGTTTTATTTCCCCTTCTTCATAAGTAATATGCAGTTTAACTGTCCATGAAATATAACTTGTTCAAAATCTAACAATTGCATTGCAATTTTTAACACTGCATACTAACATGTTTAGACATCTCAACAGTTTTCTTTACCAAACTTATTTGATCACTCTTGCAGGAATCCAAAGAAGAAGAATTAATGGCACCAGAACTTCAAGTGCTCAGCGCACTTGATCAAGCAAGAACTCAACTGTACCATTTCAAAGCAATTATAATTGCAGGAATGGGATTCTTTACAGATGCTTACGACTTGTTCAGTATCTCCCTTGTTACAAAGCTCCTTGGACGTTTATACTACACTCCTCCAAACCTGAAAAATCCCGGACACTTACCCATAAATGTGAATGCTGCAGTAACTGGGGTGGCCCTTTGTGGAACATTACTCGGGCAGCTCTACTTCGGTTGGCTTGGTGACAGAATGGGAAGAAAGAAGGTCTATGGTATCACCTTAGTTCTCATGGTTGTTACCTCCATATTCTCGGGTATCTCCTTTGGGCATACTGCAAAGGGTGTCATGACAACCCTATGCTTTTTCAGGTTTTGGTTAGGATTTGGTGTTGGGGGTGACTATCCCCTTTCAGCTACAATCATGTCTGAATATGCAAACAAGAAGACCCGTGGAGCTTTCATAGCAGCTGTGTTCGCAATGCAAGGAATCGGCATCCTCGCGAGTGGAATTGTTGCAATCATAGTTTCAGTAGCATTTCATAACAAGTATAAACCTCCCACATTTGCAGAAAATCCAGCACTTTCTCTAACACCACAAGCTGACTATATCTGGCGTGCAATACTGATGTTCGGTGCTGCTCCCGCCGCTCTCACTTACTATTGGCGTATGCAGATGCCAGAGACAGCAAGGTATACTGCACTAGTTGCCAGGAATGCCAGACAAGCAGCCAAAGACATGTCAAAGGTTTTGAATATGGAATTTCAACCTGAAGAGGAGACATTGCAGAAGATTACTCAAAACAGACGCCAGAATTTTGGGCTTTTCTCACTGGATTTCCTCCGAATCTATGGGCTCCAATTGCTTGGAACCACAAGTACATGGTTCCTTCTAGATATTGCCTTCTACAGCCAAAATCTCTTCCAAAAGGATATATTTTCCTCAATTGGTTGGATCCCATCAGCTAAGAATATGAGTGCCATCGGTGAGGTCTTTAAGATTGCAAGGGCACAAACCCTAATTGCCCTCTGTGGTACAGTTCCAGGGTATTGGTTCACAGTTGCTTTCATTGATGTGATAGGCAGGATTTCGATTCAGCTCATTGGTTTCTTCTTCATGACGGTGTTTATGTTTGCCCTAGGTTTTGCATACGACCACTGGCAAGAGAAGGAACATAGGATTGGATTCATTGTCATGTACTCTTTCACTTTCTTCTTTGCCAACTTTGGCCCTAATACCACGACATTCGTGATTCCAGCCGAGATCTTCCCTGCTAGGTTAAGGTCTACTTGCCATGGTATATGTGCTGCAGCAGGGAAGGCAGGGGCGATTGTTGGATCTTTTGGATTCTTATACCTTTCACAAGAAAAAGATATTAGAAAGAGGAGAGAAGGGTACCCAGCTGGGATAGGGAAGAAGAACTCCCTTATCCTGCTGGGTGTGCTCAACTTCTTTGGTTTGTTGTTTACCTTAATTCTTCCAGAGTCCAATGGATTGTCACTTGAAGAAGCAGCCAAAGAAACTGATGAAGACGTCGCTAATGACAATTCCACTACCCAAGCATCAGAGAGAGTGTAATTGGTTTTAAGAATGTAGCAAATAACTTTCTGGGATTTGTTATCAGATTCTGTATAATTTTGTTGTTCCTATCGCATACCCATATTCTCTCATTTCAGTAGCAAATGACTTAATAGTGTAACTAATTTCAACAAAGACTTTTGTTTGATCAAAATCAAACGAAATTCTCTGCCCAACACTGGCCTGTTTGGTGTATCAGTTGGGATTTTTTAAAATTGTGGAGATGAGATTGTTGGAGATTGTGGTAGATGAAGCTCGTTGAGGAATGTTAATATTGTAAATGTTGACGTCTTTGGTATATGTTTATTGATTTAGAATAGTTATTAACATTTTACGAATATGCTCTTACAAGCATGTGTTTTGCACATGACTGCATTCCCTTTCATCGCCCTAAACGAGTAACAGATCCCTCCTCTGGTGTTGCTGATTTTTCTTCGATCAAAGGGTGAACAATTTGCTTCATTGCTTATGCTTATTCGCCTTCTTCGGTGAACACAAGTTACACAAGTAACAATTTGCTCTTGATTCGCCTTCTTTGGTTCTTCACTTCTTCTGCTTCACTGCTTTTGTGGACATGATTATATTCCCTTTCATTTCCCTAGATGAGTAACAGATACCTTCTCAAGATCAATAATGGAAACAACAGAGCTTTATACATCAGCTATACACCTTTCGAACATACATGCTAAGTGCACCGGTGATCCATGTTCTTCAAAATCAAATTCAACGAGAGTGCAATATCCGTCTTGAGAGGACACTGCTAGATAATTTGCATCACATGACTTGATAACAGCCAAGGACTACACTCGTCAAAATGGTCTTCATGGTCCTTGAAACTGAAAACAATTAACAAGACGATAAATTTTTACCATGCTATATCTATTATAGTTGGATAGTGAAGGCTTGCTAAGATGGCTATCAGGTTTAAGTTTTTTGTGTCATATATATATACAAAGAGTTCAAGTTTGACGAAAAGGTGTGCTATCAATAGAAGTAGTGAGCATTCAATCAAAGTAGAAGAAACAAAGGAGAAGGAGTATATGAGAGGGAGGAGGAGAAAGCCTGGTTTGACGAGCGATCCAGAAGAGACCTGAAGAGTAGAGAAGCCGAGGAGAAGAAAAGAAAATTTGGTTCATTCGTCTGGTTTGTGCAAAGGGTATGTAAGGTAGAAAAAATAATTCATCTCCAACAATCTCCAAGAATCTTGATCTTCCAATATTGTTTTTTAGAGATTATTAGCAAAAAGAATACAATCCACACTCCTTATCTAATACCAAACAAGCCCAAAATTTCAATCCCGCAAAAAATAATCTAACTGAATCCCCATCTAACTGATACCAAAAGGGCCTAAGGGCATGTTTGGTATTGTATTCTAGGGGATTCATTTAGATTGTTTTTGGAAGGATTCTTGGGGATGGCAAAAATAGAGTCGTTTGGTATGAGTTGGAGCTTCGGAGCTTCGGGATTGTTTTCTTTTACGAGATTCTTTTGGCTAAAGAATCCCGTAAAATTAATCTTGCCCACCCAAACTTCTTGGGTATTCCTGGGGATAGATTCATTATATTTCCACACATACCCTTTATACTTCAAACTCGTTATTTTTCAATCTCTCATTAACACAACAAACTCTCCACAACTGATAAGTGATGAAATAACTATCATATCTTAGTAGATTTAGCATGTTTATTAGAGTATTTTGGTTGTTTGTTGTTGCTATTATGTAAATCCACATGAAGAAGTCCACAATGAAGACATATAAGGATTTGGCAACACTTGGAAGAAAAAGAAGACAACCAAAACGACGCTCTGTCGTTCAGCCGCCCCCGCAGCATAGGTCACCGCCCCCGCGGCGACCGACGTTCCCTGCGCCGCACCCGACGTCTCGCCAGTGCCCGAAGATCCCCTGTCACCGCCCCCACGGCACCCTTGAGCCGCTCCCGCGGTGACACCGCTTGGAGGCCCCTTGCCAACACCCTACGCCTCTTGCCTGCAGACATGTGAAGCTCAAGAGTCTGTGTCACCGCCCCCGCGGTGACACTGGGCCGCACCCGCGGATTGAAGACAAAAACGTCAGAAGATCAATCATCAAACGTTTCCAAAGCATTAAAGATGCCGCCCCCGCGATACTCCCAAGCCGCTCCCGCTGCTAAGTTGAAGATGGAGCGTTTTGCACTAAATCGCGCCCGCGGTTGTGCAACAGACGACATTACTTTGGCTATTTAAACCCCACTTTTGTAACACCCCAAATTCTCAGAACTCGGGACATTACTGGTTAGGACCTCACAATGGGTCCCGACCTCAGTTGGACAACAATTTTACTAGGATCTGGCAACAAGACACAAATAAGAAAAACCGAAATTCATAAAAATTACATTTGTAAAAGGATGAATGCAACAAAGTCTAACAGCCTATCATACTTAACAACGGAAAAGACTAACTGTTTTAACAAAAGGAAAGACAACAAAACAACAACCCACACCCCCACTCTAAGGAGTACGGAGACCCGGCTGACCACTACTTCCGGATCACTCAGTTGCTGTTCTAACCTGCTGTAAAACTAAAACCACAACAAAACAACCATTAGCTAGTTATCTAAACATTAGAAGAATAACAATAGCACACACACACATAAAATAAGAAACACTCATCATGCTTTCAAACACTCCATTTATTATCTTCATTTAAGTCATTCACTCTAATGATACTTATTTTGTGACACGAGGGATTCCCAAACCTCGCCTCCGCTCCCGTGTACCCATCAGGAGTGGATCCGATGCATCTCACCGTGTACCTGGATGGTCTGGGTATAGAGAACCTCCCAGTCTCCTGGCAGAGCTGGGCAGTGATGTCACGACCCGTTATACATACACTTGGGCCTTAACACATAACAACAACGGTCGTCCTAACAAGTTGTTATTATAAACACACATCGCACACACCACCATTATCATTCAACTAACATCCAAAAACCAGCTAAGTAAGTCGCATGGACTTACCTGAGTCAAAATACACTCTAACACGTCTCAAACAGTCCGTACTCGTGGTAACTCAAACGCCTGTCAAATAAGGCATGTGTATCAAAATCACATCCAGATGTCCAACCTCATGCTAAGGAATTACGGAACAAGTTTCTTACGGTAAAAGACCATTTTACCCTCAGCCGAAGGCTTCTCAAATTTATTCTTAAACTTTCTAATTCCTTTTAAAACTTGTTTCCATACTTTGTGTCTCTCGGTTAGCTACTTATAGGTCACCAATTTAGACTTGAATCCACTCGAAAAAGAATAACACTCTTCCTCCTTCCCGGTTACCATCTATTACATATATTATCCGCATTATATACTTTAACCTTTCTCCTCGACTCACTTATTTAATTGTGTAATTATTCGGTACTCATATATATATATATATCTACATATTTTATTTCCCATCTTGTACGGATATAGGTACACTTACGTCATGAGTATATATATTCTTATGTTTCTTTATATAAATATAAATCCTGAAATCCCAACTTATTTATACATATATTTATATCTCTTTTACATAAATTCATAACTCCCAACTCGTACTTATATACACAACCCATATATCTATATGCACTATACTTATACCTACAAATATATATTTATATATGTATTTACATATGCATACCACTCTTACGCTTATATATAAGCCTACACATATCCATTCTTATACCTCTATATATACACATACACGTCCACTTCACCTATTCATATATATATATATATTCATCTCTTCCAACTCGTAAATCTATACGTACGTATATATGTACACTGCTGATACATATATATTTATATATTTTATTTCTTTTATATACATACATTTATGTACTGTATTCCTATATAAGCATGTTTAATCTTCTGCTCCAACATGTATATACCTTTATACATTCAGTATACTCACACTTATTCTTATACTTCATGTATATATTATTCCGGTAGCTACATTTATACTTATTTTACATCTCATACCGGGCTGCTGCACGGATGAATTCACGAGGCTACTGGTGTCGCTCAACATCACGGAATTAGGGGATCAAGGGCTAGGCTCGGCTCTCCAGCTACAGCGGTTGGACGGCTCCATTTGGTCTCACTGTTGGCATCCGATTGGTCAAGATTGGAGCTCCGTCCGGCACAGAGAAGGGGTGGTGAGTTACTGTAAACATTACAGTGAAAGATGAACATATGACGGAAGACTTGGCCTTACCGGAGGGAAAGAGGGAGATTTGAGATTCGCTCGATCGGTGAGGGTGGAGCAAGACTCGGCGCCAATGACGACGGTCGGGATAGGGCTGCACTCACACGGTTCTAGTGTCGGCTGCTGTTCGTCTGACTGCCGACAGAGAAGGCCGAGGTGAGTTGCTGCTGGCTACCGAGCACACGGCTGAGTGCAGAGGCAAGATAGAGGTGTGCAGGAGGCTGAGCGTCCAATGCCGAAGACAGATCGATGCAGGCGGGGCAGTTCTGGTCGTAGGGGAACTCGTCTGGCGGTAGATCGGCAACAGGAACGTCTCTCACCGGCGGTCCGGGAAGCTGAAGCAGGCTCCGGCGCAGGGGCGGTCGTTAGCGGTGGTGCCGAGGCTCGGTGGTGGCTCAGTCCGGTGGGAGTCTTTGCTGCGGCGGTCAATCGATATTACAGAGAGGAAGGGAAGAGCAGCGGCAGGTGAGATGATTAGGCTAGGTTTAGATTAGGGTAAATTAGGTTATAGTTAATTAGGGTTTTAAATTAGAGGTTACAAGTGGCTGGGCTGGGCCGGCAGCCCTCACTACAATTGGGCTCACCTTTGGTTCCTTAAAACGAGCTGAAGTGAAGCTCGTTACTCGTATGGGTCGGTAGGGCATTTGCGGCAAAATTTTACGGAATTATATTCCGTATTAGGTAAATTATTGTTTTACTTTAAAGGTACGGAAATATCTCCGGTTACACATTTTATTATTTTATGTGAACTAAGGTCGCATAAAATGATAAAATATAAAAATTCATTTTATCTTTATTTAAAGGTTAGAAGTTAGCGGATTGAAATTTGATTAAATTCCGTATTAAACGGAGTTAAAAAATTTCGGTTATTACATCAGTGCCCTCTTAAAAGAAGTTTTGTCCCGAAACTTAGGATGATTCTCTTAATCACGCATTTCCTTTGGTATATTTTAGTTTTCTCGATATTTCCATTTTCTACCATGCAACTACTCAACCATCACAAACAGACAATTATTACATAAAACAGAATCACTCAATCAATATAAAAACCTGAAGGGTCAAACAAGACAACATCCGAGTACTAACTCGTCAAAACAGGAGTAACCTCTAACCCCGCAGAGAACTCGGGATTACTACGTCTAATTTTCTCCTCAGTCTCCCAAGTGGCCTCATCAGCTCCTCTCCTAGACCACTGGATCCTCAACATAGGTATCTCCTTGGACCGCAGACGTCTAGTACTGCGCTCCAAGACAGCTACTGGGTACTCTACAAATGTATGGTCAGGCTCAACTGTCAGGTCCTCATGACTGACGACGTGTCTCGGGTTTGGTAGGTACTCTCTCAACGGTTTGTTTCCTAAACTTACTTCCATCTCATTTGATAACTCTACCAAACTTTTCCTTCCATTGGCACACCCTTTTTTTTTTTTTTTTTTTTCCGAAAGTTCCCGACTATCGATTCTGAAATAATCGTCTTAAACTTCTGTTGGCACTTTACTAAGTGTCTAATGCTCTTTGTAATACAAACTGCTTGACCCGGTTTCCTCAATGTGACCTTATCGGATCGTTCCTTAATTAATTGTTTTCACCTACTTTTTGTCAAGCTTTAAAATTTATATAACTCCAAACAAATCACACTCCCAAGTGGACCTTTTCATTTAGTTCTCTAATTCTTTAACTTGAAATCATAGTTAACCCAACATTGATTTTCTTCATCTGTGAGTTATGGGCCTACCACGCTTCTGGTGTAACACCCATTAGTCACAATGACATCTTTCTAAGGGGTCAACATGATTTACCCAACTCCCGCCTATACTTCCCTTCTAATACTAGCAAGATCCTCTTCAAACAGACCCTTATTCTCTTATTCAACCGTAGGCTGTTCTTAACCATCTAGTAAGTAACCTCTAACCGATTCTCTCTGTATTTTTAGATCACCCCAGAAGGTTGTCGTTGTCTACTTGGGGATTCCTCCAAGTCATCGGTAAAGTTATTTCTTAAATTCGCAGTCACTAATCTCTCTTCTCAACGGTACATGCTCGTCAATACCAATCAACACTTGTACGTCCTCGGTTGATGTCAGTCACTCTATAATTGACTTATCTCAATAATCCGGACCTGCTCTTCTCATACATATACTGGCGCTAAATTCTTGGTGAGCATCATCTGCTCGATTAATCCTTCATGCTTCACTAATTCGTTTTCTATTCCACACTTCTGTTTCCTTAGGCTAACTCTACTTCTCGAGCTCAACTGGGTCATTCATCTTGATCTAAATAATCATTCCAAGTCTTCCACAATAGCTGGTAAGTGTCTTTGTAGTTCTGATGATTTTAGTTATCATCCCCTTGCAGTTCCCCTTACACGGACCGTCGGTTTTGATGACTTAGGTCCCGTGATAATTGGGGTCACCTTGGACTTTCGAGTCCACCAATGCCGTTCTCATATATACATTCCTTCGTGTTACCAGCAATATAGCCTTCATGCAACACCGTTGTTTCCGCTACAGGGCTTCAACTCTTTGATACCGACATTGCGATTTCTTTCAAATTCCTATATTTTTGAGGAGGTTAAAACCTCTCCACACTTGTAAAGTCTACATTTGCATCTACACTCCATTGTAGGTATCCCTTCCATGCACCTTAGACCCTCATATCCTGGTCGACATTTTATCTCTTTTGGCCTTACAAGCTTGTCTGAACTCTTCTACTAGGTGACTCGTCTTATACATTTTTCTTCTCTGCATCGGTCTCTAACTGTCTGTTGATCATTACTACCCATTCTGTGTTGGAACTTCAGTTGCTTTGTACTCTTGCCTAGATTTCCTAAGGACATCCTCATCTCAAAAATTTATTTAAAATTTATCATAACCCGCAATTTTGATACCTGACTTTTCTTCTCACTGGATAAGTTATACACTTGGTTTACACTAAATCCATCATAGTGTCATCAGTCCGTTGGTATGATTGTTATTAAACATCCAATGGTACCATTTGTATACAACACATTAGGTGTATATGATTTTCCCACCCATCAAATTTCTCGCATCGCATTTATTATGTCTTCCTTATACTCATGTCGCTTTACCTTCTTTGATATTTACACCCTGTAAGATAGTTAAATCCCTTTGAGTTTTTCTCGTACACTCTTTACAACCGCGTTGGTTGGTCTTATTACTTTCATCAACTCTTAGGTCATCAGTCCAGCTGAATTTTCCATGGAGTACCTCCATTTCTCCTTAAATAACAGTCTTTAGTCCTTTCGGTAACCATCTTATTGGTGTGATACCGGATCCATATAACAACCTTTAGTCTTTCACTTTTACTCCTTCTCATGTCTGTTTTAGTCGACCTGTAGATTTTATCTGCAATCACCTCACAACTCGACCACACATTTCACCAAGGCTTTACATCATACTCCTTATGTTTGTGCCGCCTCGGAATTTCCAATTATTCTGTATCACATCTTAAATCACAAGGGTTTTCCCTGTCAATCTAGACAGTCTGACCCTACTTTTTCTCGAAGGAGCACCATCAGTCTTACTGGTGTGGGATGCTACGACATAGGACATGTTTCCAATCATCTACTTCCTCTTAGTCTTCTAGTTCTTCTTACAGGGATCCCTTCATTCTAACTCTGATATGTATCTTTCGTAGTCAGTAGTAAGTAACTATTCCCAACAATTCCCTTTTTCACCATTACTATCATCAAGGGTCATTACCGACCGTCAAGAGCTACTCTTAAATTTCTTTATTAGAGTTATCAAAATGGGCTCATTTAATGTTACCATCCAGGCTACTAGTACTTGTATTGATTTAACTTCACCATTTTCGTCGTGGATCTCCGAAAGAAATTCACTAGATGTCGATAAAATTATTTTATAACCTTGTGGTTATTCTTCTTATCGGTTAACTAACCATCACTAGTTAACCCGCACATGTAACATTTAAGTTGTCCAAGTAGGATGTAGTTGACCTTCTACAACATCATGGACTTACTTTTCTTCCATCTCTTTTGAGGCTTGATATACTTGGTGAAATATATCTCTTCATTCTCTTTGTTTATTCTTCTTTAGCTCCTCCTACAATCTACACTTTTGTAAGATTGTTATACTCTTACGAGTCCAGTTGTATCATTCTTCTTCCATCAACAGACTTTTCAATCCTTCTAGGGTAGCTTGTAGGTACATCTCCGTGATTCTTTTACCTGAGTTATCGTCTATTTGCGGTTCTCTATTATGAACTTGTAGTGTTGTTAACTTAAATTCCTTTTGAATGAGAAGTTATTGGGGTCCCTCGGGTTCACCAATACTCTTCTCACACACTCTTTTTCCTTGGGTGTTGCTTGTAATGCTGCCTTTACAAAAGCTGGTTATTGTTGTATCCCGGTCTATGTCAGAATTCTCCTGTGTTCTACGAGATCACTCCACTTCTAAGTTGGTGAAATCCACCTTTCCCTTTCTGGCAATGCGTAAGCTTCCAAGTTGCAGCTCTTTAATTCTTTCTATTTGGATGGATAATGTATCTCGTGTTGACTTCCATACTTTTGACTGTCTCGGTTATCAATCTGGATTGGGGTGGCAATTAGCTTGTTGAGAGTGATCATATTTCACCTTGCTTTTGGCATCAACTTTCACTTCCTAGTCTGTCAGTGAGCTTAAATTTTATGTCCCTTTTTTTTTTGATCGCTACTCTATCTCTCTTTTGACTTTCATGTCTATGGCAAATTTTCAACGTCATCCTCTTTGTTTGTGAAGTCACTTTACACAACTTGAAAGAGCCTCTCCGTTGTCTTTCTCAATTCCCTAGTTGGCGATCATCACTTGCTTCTCCGGAACTACTCTTTTGTATATCCTTCATTTGATCCCGTTGAGTTGATTCGGGATTCTCTTCTTGTCATCGTACTTGGTGTTGTCTTTGAGTCTTCACTTTTCCGTCTCGACGTTCCTCAACAAGCTCGAAGGAGTTGTCCGACGTTCGTCTACCCTAATGCACATAAGATGTACATACTAATCTTCACGTTGACACTCTTCAAAAACTTAGGTGTGTCAACTGAATGAGGATCTCAAACTGTTATCTCCATTAAGGGCATAATATAACTATAAATTTCTACTAATCTTCTGCATATACTTCTCTATATCGCGTATATTTATAATCAAGCTTATAAGTCCAACTAAAGTAAACCTAAAGTCTCTACTAAACATACTGAGATCCGCGGTAGTAGTGGTGGTCAGCCGTACTTTTCTATTCCCAACCAGACTATGCATGCATTTGAAAACCAAAAGTTCTTTTTAAAACTCAGATCCCTTTTCGGGTTCTGCTCAAATACTTATTCGGTCTTTCTGAAGATTTCAAGTGTCATTGTTGCCAACCTAGAGCTCTGATACCATGTTGTAACACCCCGAATTCTCAGAACTCGGGACATTACTGGTTAGGACCTCACAATGGGTCCCGACCTCAGTTGGACAACAATTTTACTAGGATCTTGCAACAAGACACAAATAAGAAAAACCGAAATTCATAAAAATTACATTTGTAAAAGGATGAATGCAACAAAGTCTAACAGCCTATCATACTTAACAACGGAAAAGACTAACTGTTTTAACAAAAGGAAAGACAACAAAACAACAACCCACACCCCCACTCTAAGGAGTACGGAGACCCGGCTGACCACTACTTCCGGATCACTCAGTTGCTGTTCTAACCTGCTGTAAAACTAAAACCACAACAAAACAACCATTAGCTAGTTATCTAAACATTAGAAGAATAACAATAGCACACACACACATAAAATAAGAAACACTCATCATGCTTTCAAACACTCCATTTATTATCTTCATTTAAGTCATTCACTCTAATGATACTTATTTTGTGACACGAGGGATTCCCAAACCTCGCCTCCGCCCCCGTGTACCCATCAGGAGTGGATCCGATGCATCTCACCGTGTACATGGATGGTCTGGGTATAGAGAACCTCCCACTCTCCTGGCAGAGCTGGGCAGTGATGTCACGGCCCGTTATACATACACTTGGGCCTTAACACATAACAACAACGGTCGTCCTAACAAGTTGTTATTATAAACACACATCGCACACACCACCATTATCATTCAACTAACATCCAGAAACCGGCTAAGTAAGTCGCATGGACTTACCTGAGTCAAAATACACTCTAACACGTCTCAAACAGTCCGTACTCGTGGTAACTCAAACGCCTGTCAAATAAGGCATGTGTATCAAAATCACATCCAGATGTCCAACCTCATGCTAAGGAATTACGGAACAAGTTTCTTACGGTAAAAGACCATTTTACCCTCAGCCGAAGGCTTCTCAAATTTATTCTTAAACTTTCTAATTCCTTTTAAAACTTGTTTCCATACTTTGTGTCTCTCGGTTAGCTACTTATAGGTCACTAATTTAGACTTGAATCCACTCGAAAAAGAATAACACTCTTCCTCCTTCCCGGTTACCATCTATTACATATATTATCCGCATTATATACTTTAACCTTTCTCCTCAACTCACTTATTTAATTGTGTAATTATTCGGTACTCATATATATATATCTACATATTTTATTTCCCATCTTGTACGGATATAGGTACACTTACGTCATGAGTATATATATTCTTATGTTTCTTTATATAAATATAAATCCTGAAATCCCAACTTATTTATACATATATTTATATCTCTTTTACATAAATTCATAACTCCCAACTCGTACTTATATACGCAACCCATATATCTATATGCACTATACTTATACCTACAAATATATATTTATATATGTATTTACATATGCATACCACTCTTACGCTTATATATAAGCCTACACATATCCATTCTTATACCTCTATATATACACATACACGTCCACTTCACCTATTCATATATATATATATATATATATATATATATATATATATATTCATCTCTTCCAACTCGTAAATCTATACATACGTATATATGTACACTGCTGATACATATATATTTATATCTTTTATTTCTTTTATATACATACATTTATGTACTGTATTCCTATATAAGCATGTTTAATCTTCTGCTCCAACATGTATATACCTTTATACATTCAGTATACTCACACTTATTCTTATACTTCATGTATATATTATTCCGGTAGCTACATTTATACTTATTTTACATCTCATACCGGGCTGCTGCACGGATGAATTCACGAGGCTACTAGTGTCGCTCAACATCACGGAATTAGGGGATCAAGGGCTAGGCTCGGCTCTCCTGCTACAGCGGTTGGACGGCTCCATTTGGTCTCACTGTTGGCATCCGATTGGTCAAGATTGGAGCTCCGTCCGGCACAGAGAAGGGGTGGTGAGTTACTGTAAACATTACAGTGAAAGATGAACATATGACGGAAGACTTGGCCTTACCGGAGGGAAAGAGGGAGATTTGAGACTCGCTCGATCGGTGAGGGTGGAGCAAGACTCGGCGCCAATGACGACGGTCGGGATAGGGCTGCACTCACACGGTTCTAGTGTCGTCTGCTGTTCGTCTGACTGCCGACAGAGAAGGCCGAGGTGAGTTGCTGCTGGCTACCGAGCACACGGCTGAGTGCAGAGGCAAGATAGAGGTGTGTAGGAGGCTGAGCGTCCAATGCCGAAGACAGATCGATGCAGGCGGGGCAGTTCCGGTCGTAGGGGAACTCGTCTGGCGGTAGATCGGCAACAGGAACGTCTCTCGCTGGCGGTCCGGGAAGCTGAAGCAGGCTCCGGCGCAGGGGCGGTCGTTAGCGGTGGTGCCGAAGCTCGGTGGTGGATCAGTCCAGTGGGAGTCTTTGCTGCGGCGGTCAATCGATATTACAGAGAGGAAGGGAAGAACAGCGGCAGGTGAGATGATTAGGCTAGGTTTAGATTAGGGTAAATTAGGTTATAGTTAATTAGGGTTTTAAATTAGAGGTTACAAGTGGCTGGGCTGGGCCGGCAGCCCTCACTACAATTGGGCTCACCTTTGGTTCCTTAAAACGAGATGAAGTGAAGCTCGTTACTCGTATGGGTCGGTAGGGCATTTGCGGCAGAATTTTACGGAATTATATTCCGTATTAGGTAAATTATTGTTTTACTTTAAAGGTACGGAAATATCTCCGGTTACACATTTTATTATTTTATGTGAACTAAGGTCGCATAAAATGATAAAATATAAAAATTCATTTTATCTTTATTTAAAGGTTAGAAGTTAGCGGATTGAAATTTGATTAAATTCCGTATTAAACGGAGTTAAAAAATTTCGGTTATTACAACTTTTATGGTCATTAAGGTGGCGGTTTAGACAGCCCATTTACTCCCATTTAGTGTGATTTTTAGTATAAATAGAGGTTCTAGGTTAATCCTAAAATCACCTCATTTTCCGACAAAAACATGTCTTTGTCATTTATTTTTTTTGTATGGAGTGCTAATTCTCCTTGCTTCATTGGGTTGATTGAAGCTTTATATAAGTTGGTTGTAAGTCTCTTTAATAGAAGTTTTATTCAGTATTTCATTTGTGTTATATTCCTTGTATTTAACTTTGTTTGCATGATTGTTTTCCACTTAGTTTGATCACCTAAATTGTCTAAATTGCATGCAAAAGGCTAAGCTTAATTGGTTCCAGGTTCGGGTCATTAATCCATGATAGCATGAATTATAGTCTATATTTTTGGATTGGTTTAGATGTTTTATCTTCATAAATCTGCATGTATGGATGTATATTCTTTGAGTATATTGTTGTTTCATCAACCTTTGCGGGAATCGAGGTCTACACCTAGTTTTACTTTGGACCAGATTCGAGAGATTTCACATTCAGTTGAGATTCACCTCGGTCAGCTACGGTACCACCTCGACCGAGGTTATCTTGAGGAGCGTCGCGACCGAGGCGGACACCCTGTTGCTGGCGAGATCTTTATTTTTTGCTGAGATCTTTTATTTTTGGAAGGAGGGGATCTTATATTTTTGGTTGGATTTCTGGAAGGAAGATATTATTTTTGGGAGATTTATTTTAGGAGATATGAATATATTTTATAGAAAATTATCTTTTTAAGATATTATTATCTTTGGAAGATAATTCTCCTATATAAAGGGTTGAATTTTCCATAATTCAGCCATCCTGATATAGTCGCATCAAAGGATTTTCTGGAGGTTTGAAGGATTGAAGTTCAAAGAAGGAAGGAATCATAGTTGGAGTTAGCTTTTGAAGGAGTTTGTAGGACTTTCTTAGATTTTTTTGGTTGATTGTCTTTGCTGATTTGTGATTGAGGAACGCTTGTTTTTTTGATATTTGATTCAGTTATTAAAACCTTTTTCTTAAGGTTTTCTTGTTTGAATATTGATTCTTTTCTTATAAATTTGATTATTGTTATCGTGATGATTGTTGGCTAAGTTTCTTTTGCAATTCTAGGGTGATTGGCTGAAGGTTGTGGGAAAGACGATGATAGAATGATCTTAATCCCATCAGGACCCTGAAATCTCGAGCCTTTATCTTAACCTTAGAACATCTTGCTCAGTCGATGAACATCTCGGTCGGGGTGGAATTTGACTGAACGAGGTGAACCTTTTCCTGATCCGAAACCGAGTTAAGATTGCAGTTTGCCAAATCCTATCCTTATTACACCTTTCCTGGTTCAACGCAAGCCTAGGATGAGACTTACCCGGTAATTCCTTTGTTTGTTTACCCAAGATCATGAGTGTAGGTAATAAAGGTTTATCCTTTATTGGGGTTTGAGTGTTCCTTCATCCCATCTTTGTGAGTTAGCCTGAGACTTACCCGGTAAAGGTTGATTCTATACCCTTGGGTGGTGTGTTTGTTTGATATTATAGTTCCTTTCCTTAGTACCTTGATACTTACCCGGTAATAGGATTTTTGGTTTGGGATAGTGAGTAATGAGACTTACCCGGTGATCTATTCTCACCTTAAAAACACCTTCACTTTGCAAACCTCAGCTTTGTCCGCGTTATCTTTTGAGATCTTGAGTCTGAACCACAACTAGATGCTTTAATCCCTAGAATCCGCATTCCCTTTACTTGACTTATATCATCTTTGATTAATTTAATATCTTTTGGTTAATTGCAACATTTGACAACCTGATTCATTCCTTTGTTTCACCTAAGTCCCTGTGATCGACCCCTGGGATTCTTGCTTTTATTACAATTGACCCGTACACTGTGGGTTCGCATATTTGTTCAAACATACTTCTTGGGTTATAAATTTTAAAGCTTACACACACGTTTTGGAGCAAACAAGTTTTTGGTGCTGTTGACAGGGACTTGGTCTAGACCAAGCCGGTTTCGGTTGTCTTTCGGGGCTATTTCCCTTGTTACTATTGACCACTTTACTTGAGTGTTTTCGTAGGATCCTTTCTTAGGTGTATGCGAAGAACTCGTGCCGGAAAGGAAATCGTTCCTTACGATCCCGAACCAGAAAAGTCTTACAAGCGAAGATTGAAAGAAGCTAAGATGACTAATCAAGACAATTGCGATCTTGAAGCCGAATTGAAGGAGGCATTGGAACAGCTACGCCTCAATAAGGAAGAACTACAGCGAGAGAGAGATCAGACTCGCACAAGAACTGAAGGAATTGAAGCAGATATTGCCGCTCTAAGGGCCCAGTTTCTGCCTCGACCAGATCCTCGACCGAGGCAAGTCCCAGTCCCACTTGCCCCGGCCGAGATACATCCACCTCGGATGCCTGTCCGAGATGTTCTTTTTGCTGGAATTCCACAAACCCTAGGACAGAGGATGGACCCCAATCAGCAAGTCGGGCGTCCAAGAGTCAACCTAGGTGATCCAGCTGAGCATGATTATGAACTTAGACCGCAAGTTCTATCTATGATCCGATAATGCCAATTTGGAGATTTAGAGAGAGAGTCTCCGAATCAACATTTGCAAAACTATGAGATCTTGATGGAGTCCTTGAGACCTTCAAGACTGGAAAATAACAACTACAAGTTAAGGCATTTCTATTTCTCTTTGAAAGACAGGGCGCTTGCTTGGTATCAATCTCTTCCGCCCGTAAAGATCAACACTTGGGAAGAGATGACGATAGAGTTTCTTACTAAGTTCTTTCCTCCCTCTAAGACCGCTGAAATGAGGGGAAAGATCAACGCATGTATTATGAAGGACAAGGAGAGTTTGTCCAAGTCATGAGAGAGATTTAAGGATGTTCTATTGGATTGCCCACATCATGGGATTCTAAAGATCGAGTTGCTAGAAATTTACTTCAAAGGTTTGGATGGAGCGACTCAATTCAATCTCCATTTACTTTCAGTTGGCACATTCACGGATATGCCTATAGATGAAGCTTGGGAATTCATTGAAAAGCAAGCTTTCACATGGAGAAGTACTCCCATCGAGGAACTAAAAACGGAGCAAGGAGAGTTAGCTTCCAAGGCACTTCATCAAATGGAGCTCAACTCACCTCGCTTAGCAAAGAGGTAAAAGAATTGATGGAGCTTTTAGTAGCTCAAACGCAAAAAGAGCATGATGGAGGCTATCAAGGAAGAAACAACTATCAAGGGCCGCGAAACAACAATCACAACAACAATAGAAACTCCAACAACAACAATTGGAGATCTAATCAACAAAATCCGGGTAACCCTTATTCTCATGCTAATAATGCCTTTAACTCCTCCTCTTCTTCTTCTACTCCATTGAAGAGCCAGAAGTCTGGATCGAGTTCGTCCCAGCCAGAAAAGAAAGATGCAGTACTGGAGGCGATTTTGATCAAGCTCAACGCTATGGAGACATCGATGACTTCATTTTCGAAGGCACAAAAAGCCTTAGAGCAACAATTCTTTAACAAGGCGAATGAAGCGCCAAGAGATTCAGGGAAGATCGCAGCAAGGACAAAGAGCAACCCTAAGGGACAGATTATGGCAATAACGACACGAAGTGGACTGAAAACTGCAAATCCAGTACCTCGGTCGGTGCCAGACCAGACGAAGAACACCTCGGTGCAAGTCCAAACGAGGAACACTTCGGTCGAGGTGCCAACTGAGGTGGAGCCCCAGAAAGCGAAGGAGAAATTTGAAGTTTATGTTCCACCTCCTGCTTATAAACCACCACTTCCATTCCCTCGGTCAAGGGCAAGAGCTCATCTAGACAAGCATTTTGGTAAGTTCCTTGACTTGATAAATAAACTACACATTAACATCCCTTTCCTTGATGCTATTCTAGGGATGCCCGCCTATAGGAAGTTCTTGAAAGAAATTCTATCAAGGAAGAGGAAATCGGACTTGGAGAGCCCAAGCCGGTGAAGATAAGGCTATACATGGTGGATCGCTTCATTACCCATCCCGTGGGCATTTTGGAAGACGTTCCCGTCAAGCTTGGTAACTTCTACTTACCTATAGATTTTGTTGTACTTGACATACCCGCAGATTATCCCGTTCCTATATTTCTCGGGAGACCATTTCTAGCAACTTCGGGCTGCAATGTGGATTGTGAGAACGCCAAGTTGAAATTCAACATTGGTGGAGATCAAGTGGAGTTTGCATTGCTTGCTGTAATGAAAGGAGAGCTACTAGAGGATGACATCTTCAACATCTATGATGAAGAAGAATCAAGAGAATTGGTGAGCTCTATCCTTATTAATGACCCTCTTGAAAAAGTTCTTAGTTTTAGTTTACTGGAGGAAGGTATAGATGCTTCTTGTGATGCAGATATACGGAGCTTAAAGGCATTGGAAGGAAATCCAGGAGCTAAGATTGAGAAATTAATCCAAGAGAAGAGAAGCAATTTAAGTTTCGGTCCCAGTTCCAGTACCTCGACCGAGGCACTTCCTAGACCAAGCGAGGTGTTCTTATCTGAAGAACATCTCGGTCACCCACCCTGGACCTCGACTGAGGTCGCAAGCGAGATGATGTCAACTGAGACTTCTGAAGGTCCAGTTCATCGATCTCAACCCACTTCACTGGAAGGAGGAAGCACAGATCCCCCTCAGAAAGCACCCCCAGTTGTGGAGCTTAAACCGCTTCCAAGTCACTTGAGGTATGCTTTCCTTGGACAGGATTCTACTTATCCCGTTATCGTAAGTGCTTCCCTTTCCAAAACTGAATTATCTAAACTGATGCATGTCCTGAGGAAACATCGAAAGGCTTTGGGTTATACTATTGATGATCTTGTTGGTATTAAGCCTTCTTTTTGCATGCGTAAGATACTAATGGAAGACGATCATAAGACTTCACGGGAACCTCAAAGAAGGTTAAATCCGATCATGAAAGAGGTTGTGAAGAAGGATATTCTTAAGTTGTTGGATGCAGGTATCATATTTCCTATCTCGGATAGCAAATGGGTGAGCCCGGTGCATGTAGTTCCGAAGAAAGGAGGGATGACCGTTGTGACGAATAAGAACAACGAGTTGATCCCAACTAGGACCGTTACGGGCTGGAGGATGTGCATTGACTGTAGGAAGCTGAACGTGGCCACTCGGAAGGACCATTTCCCGCTTCCCTTTGTTCGCTCCAAAAGGTGTGTGCAAGCTTAAAATTTATAACCCAAGAAGTATGTTTGAACAAAAGATGCGAACCCGCAGTGTACAGGTCAATTGTAATAAAAAGTAAGAATTCCAGAGGTCGATCTCAGGGACTTAGTGAAACAAAGCACAAAATTGGTAGTCAAATACTGCAATTAACAAAAGCAATTAATGTAATCAAAGATGATATAAGTCAAGTAAGGGGAAATGTGAATTCTAGGGATTAAAGCATCTAGTTGTAGTTCCGACTCAAGATCTCAAAGGATAACGCGGACAAAGCTGAGGTTTGCAAAGGGAAGGTGATCTAAGGTGGGAATAGATTACCGGGTAAGTCTCACTACTCACTATCCCAAACCAAAGCTCCTATTACCGGGTAAGTCTCAAGGTACTAGGGAAAGGAACTATAATCTCAAACCAACACACCACCCAAGGAAATAGAATCAACCTTTACTGGGTAAGTCTCAGGCTAACTCACAAAGATTGGATGAAGGCACACTCAAACCCCAATAAAGGATAAACCTTTATTACCTACACTCATGATCTTAGGTAAACAAACAAAGGAATCACCGGGTAAGTCTCATCCTAGGCTTGCATTGAACCAGGAAAGGTGTGATAAGGATAGGATTTGGCAAACTACAAATCTTAAATCTCAGTTTCGGATCAGAAAGAAGATCACCTTAGTCAGTCAAGTTCCACCTGGCCGAGATGTTCATCGACTGAGCGAGGTGAGTTAGGGTTAAGAAAAAGACTCGAGCTTTCAGGGTCCTGATGGGATTAAGATCATTTTATCATCGTCTTTCCCACAACTTTCAGCCAATCACCCTAGAATCACAAAATAAACTTAGCCAACAATCATCATGATGACAATAATCAAATATATGGAAAAGGAATGAATATTTGAACAAGAAAACCTTAAGAAAAAGGCTTCAATAACTTAATCAAATAACAACAAATCAGCGTTCCTCAAATCACAAATCAAGTAAGACAACAAACCAAAAAGGAATCTAAGAAAGTATTACAAACTCCCTCTAAAGCTAACTTCAAACTATGAATCCTTCCTTCCTTGTTCTTCAATCCTTCAATCCTTCCTTAAAAAACCCTCAAGAAAATCTCTCAATGGCTGGATGCTCTCAGCCTCTAAGCATGGTTGAATTTTGTGAAAGAATCCAACCCTTTATATAGGAAAATTATCTTCCAAAGATAATAATATCTTAAAAGATATTTTCCTATAAAATATATCAAAATAAATCAGCTGAATATCTTATCTTCCTTCCAGAAATCCATCCCAAAAATATAAAATATCTTCTTTCCAAAATTAAAAGATCTCAGCCAAACATATGATCTCTCCGGCGACAGGGTGTCCGCCTCGGTCGGGGCGCTCCTCAGGATCACCTCGGTCGAGGTGGTACTGTAGCTGACCGAGGTGAATCTCAACTGAATGTGAAATCTCTCGAATCTGGTCCAAAGTTAATCTTCTTTATTATATCCATGCTTCTTGGGATCTTCTTTAAGCTCCAGAATGTAGCTCCAATGACTCCTTAGCTCCATTTAAGTCCAAAACGTGTCATTTTACCTACATTTACAACGAAACTAGGTGTAGACCTCGATTCCCGCAAAGGTAGATGAAACAACAATATAATCAAAGAATATACATCCATACATGCAGATTTATGAAGATAAAATGTCTAAACCAACCCCAAAATATAGACTATAATACATGCTATCACCCTTCATCGACCAAATGCTCGAACGGTTAGCTCAATATTCCCATTTTTGCTATCTAGATGGTTACAATGGCTTCTTTCAGATTCCTATCCATCCTGATGATCAAGAGAAGACCACTTTTACTTGTACATGGGGGACATTTGCTTATAGGAGGATGCCATTCGGATTGTGTAACGCACCCGCTACCTTCCAACGTTGTATGATGGCTATCTTTTCCGAGTACATAGAGGAGATCATGGAGGTATTCATGGATGACTTTTCGGTATATGGTTCCTCTTTTGATAATTGTTTGTCTAACCTTTCTCTAGTGCTACAACGTTGTGAAGACACTAATCTTGTTTTAAATTGGGAGAAGTGTCACTTTATGGTTAGTGAAGGAATTGTGCTAGGGCACCTCATTTCCAACCGAGGTATTGAGGTCGATCGAGCTAAGATCGAGACCATTGAGATACTTCATCCCCCTTGTTCTGTTAAGGGTGTGCGGAGTTTTCTCGGGCATGCAGATTTCTACAGGAGGTTCATCAAGGATTTCTCGAAGATTTCTAAACCACTCACTATTCTCTTGAATAACAATGTTGTTTTTGAGTTTTCGCAGGAATGCCTTGATGCGTTTTACAGGATAAAGGAAGCGTTGATTACCGCTCCCATCATTCAACCTCTCGATTGGACCTTGCCCTTTGAGATCATGTGCGATGCTAGTGATGTGGCCGTAGGAGCGGTTCTTGGACAGAAGAAGGATGGCCAGACCAACGCCATTTACTATGCTAGCAAGACGCTAGATGAAACTCAACTGAACCACGCCACCACCGAAAAGGAGCTCTTGGCAGTTGTTTATGCTTTTGAGAAGTTTCTCTCATACTTCGTGGGAGCGAAAGTTATTGTTTACACCGACCATGCAGCCATCCGTTACTTGCTCACAAAAAAAGATGCGAAGCCGCGCCTTATCCGTTGGATTCTCTTGCTTCAAGAGTTTGACCTACAGATTCGCGATAAGAAGGGATCCGAGAATTCTGTTGTGGGTCACCTCAGCCGGCTACCTCCCTCCTCGCTCAAGGAGGATGACCTACCTATAGACGATTCATTCCCCGATGAGCACTTGCATTTGTTGGAATGAGGGATAGACTTCTTTCTCTCACCCAACGATGGAGGTGAATTATGGGGTGAGGACACCTTCCAGCATGTTTAGGAATGATGTACGGTCCAGCTAGCGACCTTAAACCAAGCGCTTCTTGGGAGGCAACCCAAGGTAATGCTTTCTTTTTCCTTTTCTAACTTAGTTTTAGATAGTTTGCTTTTGATTTGCTTTGCTTTGTTTTTTGGCGTCCTCCAGACAAAAACCAGGTACTTTCTAAGGAAGGATTATAGCTCAGGAGCTACACTGGAAGGACAGAAGTTCGATAAATTGAGAAGACGAAGTTTGACTGAGACACATCTCGGTTGCTGTCACAGCGCCTCGACCGAGATGTTCTTGGGCAACCGAGGCGACTAGGTCTGACATCCAGTCAGACACCTCGGTCCGGTCGGGACCACCTCGACCGAGGTGATATCAGATTCAACGAGGGGTATAAAAGGCGAAGCGGATTTCTCTCTCCTCACTTTTCCCTCTTAACCGAGCCTCGAACGCGGTGGCACCCTAGCCTCGTTTCCTCGTTTCTTGCTCGTTTTCCACACTTTTTGGTTTGATTTCACCGAAAGGAAGCAAGAGGATAGATTTCCAAGCATCAATCAACAAAGAATACGCTCTGAATCTACGGAATATAGGTATTTCGTTCGAAAACCCTTTCTCTCTTTCTTTCATTGATTTAGAACAGATCCGGCTCTGGTTGCCGATTATTACTGCTGAAAAAGATATAAGTACCCCATAGGAAGCAACTGGTAGTGATTTGGGGGAAAATAACTGAAAAATCGGACAGTGAAATCGAACAACCTTTCGCCTCGGCCAAGGTGGTTGTGAGAGCAACCGAGGTGTTCATCTATCAATAGTCATGAGTAGCAAATCTGATCGTCAGATTATTTTGAGAGATAGGCCCAGTGGTTCTTCCCCTTCCTCAGCATCTCATCCCACTATACCGGTGATCCATGAGCGTCATCAGCCGACTTTGACCGTATTTGCGGGCGTCCTATTGTTGCCCCGTGATTTTCAGATGCTGCTGCCTTCGAGTGTCTCCACGTGGTGGAGGACTTGAGGAAGATGATATCGATGGTAGGGTGGAGGAGTTTATGAAGATCCAAGCTCCAGCCTAACTAGAGCCGACCATGGAGTTCGTGAGTTCTATCACTCACGTCCCTGAGAGGAACAACATCAAGTACTGGTTGCTGAACCGAAATTACATAGTACCGATGGATCAGTTCAGGGAGATCTTTGGCTTCCCGACCCCCACAGTTACTGATTTTCCTTCCCGGGTTGTAGCTCTAGACTTCTGGGGCGAGATAGCCCATGTGGTAGAACATAGTGACAAGTGGAGACCTGGAGACTCTAGAGAGCGTATCATCTTCCACCTAGCTTTCCGTCTTGCTCACCGCATATTTAGCGAGACACTTCTGGCGCGTATTGAGACGCCCTAGAAGATCAGACAAGGTGAGCTTTTGAGCCTGTTTTGTATGGTGACTGGTGGAGTGCCTGACTTTGGAGGCATGCTGGCTTAGGACTTGCATAGGATCAAGGGCAAGTCCAAGGGAGATATCTGTTGCGGAGGCTTAGTGGCCCATATTGCTACGACCATGGGTTTTAATCTGACTACATGTACAGTGGTAGCGGTTGCGAAGCCGCTTGGACTTCAGGAGATAATCACGAGGTGCATTCTGGTTCCTCGTGGTCTTAGTACGCCGTATGTCGATATGCCTTGGGAGACGACTACTCCTCAGGGCATTCTTTGGTTTGCTCAGTTCTCGGTCTTTGACCAGCAATATTGGTCTTCTGTTTGGCTTCCCTACATGCAGGATGCCGGAGACGCTGCTGCAGCTGATGAGAAGGAGTATGATGATGACGGAGCTGCTATGGAGACCGGTACTGATACCGCCGGTCCTAGTGTGCCATTTGTCGACCTTGATGACGAGGCGACAGGTGAGGAGGCAACAGCAACACCACGACCAACTCGGCGCAGAGTCCGCAGGCACAGAGATCCCACAGCTCACCGACGGATTGATGAGCTGACTGAGTAGATGATCGACTCCTATTCTTCCATGACAGTGGACATGTCCCAAGGCCTTGCTGATGAGCGCCGACATACTGACAGCTGGATGCATCAGATCAGAGAGAGCCAACACTACCAGCACCGGATTATGGAGATCCAGTTCCAACATATGATGGGGTATCCATTTGATCCATCTCAGCACCCCCGCATCCCACATCCACCACCACCGCCAGCTGACGAGGATTATAGCAGCATGGTATTTCTTTCTTATTTGTTATGCAGTTCAGCTAGGTCCGGTGAGTATCCTATCTTTAGACTTATTTTGACCCATTGGGACAATGTGTCCCAAGTATGGGGTATGTGGATGTATTTATTTGACTTATGTGCTACCATGGTTTGTATGACTCTTGATGGATATTTATGATCTTATTTTGCTCTATGTGCTTATCTGTCATTACATGCATACATATAGGTTTTGTTTGAGAAAAACGTCGAAAACTAGTTTTTAAAAAAAATTTATGACCTTGACCGGGATGATTCTGGCCAAACGAGGACGAACACCTCGGATGACCTTGAACACCTCGACCGAGGTGGTTTAACTGAGAAGTTTTCGAAACGGTTTTTGTGCTTCTTCTCTGGATATGACCTCAGTGATGATTTTTGTTTGCAGATTGGCTTTGAAATCTTTATATGCTCGAAAGGTTTTATGATATGTTTAAGTTGCAAAATGCTTTGTTTGAAGTTTTGGCATGTTTAATACTTTATTTTTATCAAAACTATGTTGAATTTGAAGGTTGACATCACATGATGTGTTCTCTCACATTCTTCCGGGAAAGACCAAGGCAATTCATTCTCTTCTCTTCTTCTTCTTGATCATGCTTAGCCCCTCATATATATATTTGCCTCCCTTTACCTATCCGGGAATTTGGAAGCAAGCAAAGAAAAGCAAGTGATAGTGAAGTTGAGATGTTGGCTGAAAGTTTTAGAAAGAAACAATGAGGTTTGGGGAAGTCAATCATGATGATGAGTAACTCGACACCATTCACATAGCCGGGTGTTTGTGTCTTGCCAAAGTCGGATTGAGTGATATTCCTAACGGATCATGGTATGTGCATCAAGGGTTTGAGGCATCTCGAGAAATTGATGATTGTTGATCTCCTAGGCTTCGGTTCTTGTGCACCTCTGTCCATGCATCCCAAAATGTAAAGTAAAAAAAAAAGTGAAAATAAGCAAAGCTTATTGGTGAAAGATGTTGAAATTCAAAGAAAGTGAAGTAAGATCCTTTTCCCGGATTCTAGCACCACATTACCCTATATATATCCCACCCTTGCACGTTTCTTGACCTCTTTTAGAAAGCCCTTGAGACCTCAGCTTGTTGAATGACTTGGTGGTTTAAACCGGATTATACATGATTAATTTCAATAAATATGATTTATTATGCATTCTATGATTTTATGCAAAGATGAACAACTTTCTTATATTTATAAAATGTTTTGATCATGTCTAGATTTTATTTTCCATGAAACATTCTCTTACAGTGATCTATGAGTGGAGCACACCACAAAAAGGTTTTGAAAGGTTTTTCATTGATCTTTTCTGACTTATAATCCATTCTATCTTGTATTTTAGATTTGGAACTTTCTTGGGGACAAGCTAGGGAAAAGTATGGGGTATTTTGATAGCATGAATTTTAGTCTATATTTTGGGATTGGTTTAGACGTTTTATCTTCATAAATCTGCATGTATGGATGTTTATTCTTTGATTATAGTGTTGTTTCATCTACCTTTGCGGGAATCGAGATCTACACCTAGTTTCGTTGTAAATGTAGATAAAATGGCACGTTTTGGACTAAAATGGAGCTAAAGGAGCTAAGGAGTCATTGGAGCTAGATTCTGGAGCTTAAAAAAGATCCCAGGAAGCATGGAAATGATTAAGAATATTTACTTTGGACCAGATTCGAGAGATTTCACATTCAGTTGAGATTCACCTCGGTCAGCTACGGTACCACCTCGACCGAGGTTATCTTGAGGAGCGTCGCGACCGAGGCGGACACCCTGTTGCTGGCGAGATCTTTATTTTTTGCTGAGATCTTTTATTTTTGGAAGGAGGGGATCTTATATTTTTGGTTGGATTTCTGGAAGGAAGATATTATTTTTGGGAGATTTATTTTAGGAGATATGAATATATTTTATAGAAAATTATCTTTTTAAGATATTATTATCTTTGGAAGATAATTCTCCTATATAAAGGGTTAGAATTTCCACAATTCAGCCATCCTGATATTGTCGGATCAAAAGATTTTCTGGAGGTTTGAAGGATTGAAGTTCAAGGAAGGAAGGAATCATAGTTGGAGTTAGCTTTTGAAGGAGTTTGTAAGACTTTCTTAGATTTTTTTGGTTGATTGTCTTTGCTGATTTGTGATTGAGGAACGCTTGTTTATTTGATATTTGATTCAGTTATTAAAACCTTTTTCTTAAGGTTTTCTTGTTTGAATATTGATTCCTTTCTTATAAATTTGATTATTGTTATCGTGATGATTGTTGGCTAAGTTTCTTTTGCGATTCTAGGGTGATTGGTTGAAGGTTGTGGGAAAGACGATGATAGAATGATCTTAATCCCATCAGGACCCTGAAAGCTCGAGCCTTTATCTTAACCTTAGAACATCTCGCTCAGTCAATGAACATCTCGGCCGGGGTGGAATTTGACTGAACGAGGTGAACCTTTTCCTGATCTGAAACCGAGTTAAGATTGTAGTTTCCCAAATCCTATCCTTATTGGTTCAACGCAAGCCTAGGATGAGACTTACCCTATAATTCCTTTGTTTGTTTACCGAATATCATGAGTGTAGGTAATAAATGTTTATCCTTTATTGGGGTTTGAGTGTGCCTTCATCCCATCTTTGTGAGTTAGCCTTAGACTTACCCGGTAAAGGTTGATTCTATACCCTTGGGTGGTGTGTTGTTTTGAGATTATAGTTCCTTTCCTTAGTACCTTGAGACTTACCCGGTAATAGGATCTTTGGTTTGGGATAGTGAGTAGTGAGACTTACCCGGTGATCTATTCTCACCTTAGAAACACCTTCCCTTTGCAAACCTCAGCTTTGTCGTTATCTTTTGAGATCTTGAGTCGGAACCACAACTAGATACTTTAATCCCTAGAATCCACATTCCCTTTACTTGACTTATATCATCTTTGATTACTTTAATTGGTTTTGGTTAATTGCAGCATTTGACAACCTGATTTTGTGCTTTGTTTCACCTAAGTCCCTCTGATCGACCCTTGGAATTCTTTTTTTTTTTATTACAATTGACCCGTACACTGCGGGTTCGCATATTTGTTCAAGCATACTTCTTGAGTTATAAATTTTAAAGTTTGCACACATATTTTGGAGCGAACAATCCAATAGCAAACACTTTAGGTATTAATGGGTTGTGAATGTCTAAGTGTATATAGAATATAACTACATAAAAAGATTAACGGGTTGTTTATGTATCTCTTTATCTTTGGTTGAATGTTAACTTGTTGTTTGGTCTTGTAGATTTACGGATTAATAAATCATAAAGTTATATTAATGCCGGTTGGCTTCATACATATATATGATCAAGATGAGAACAAATGTTGAATACTTCTAAACAGAATCAACCAAGTTATATGCAAGTGAATATCTAACTTGGTGTAGTGTTTGTCTCATTATTATTATCACCATCTTTGCTTCATTTACATGCTTTTGACTTGTCACATTCTACAATGCAACCCCCCCCCCCTCTTGTTACTAATAATTGATAACTAAATCTATATTGCGCTTTAATCACACTCTCACTCTTTTGGGTTCGACCCTTGCTTAATCACTTTACTTATGTTAGTATTAAGTTAGGAATTCACTTTGATATGTTTAGAAACAATGACAATAGGATTTACGCTTGTAAACCACATATCAGCTTCTCCGGATGTTCTTCCATTCCCACAACCATCTTCCTCTTCCTATCACTAGCGGAGTCACTTGTTCTCTCGCCGGACATCACTCCTTAGTTCACTAAAATCAGATGCAATGCCCAAATTATGTTTCACAATGACCAGCCACACCAAGGTAGTAAGTCTAACTCAATAGACAACTAATTAATAAAATTGCAAAGAAACAACAATTAAGATACTCTATACATCACAAGCTTATATTGTGTTATCATCTAAAACTCCAATGTATATGAGGAGTTGATTAAAAGATGTCTCTGCATTAAGGGGAAGCATCCCATCACTTTCGTCCGATTATATCAATGTACATGGACAACAGGATGCCATTCATTGAAATTTTAGATGATAGTAGATAAAACACTATCAATAGATCTAATTGTTGTTTACGAATTATACGAGAAACGCTTGTGTTATGACATAACCTTTATTTCAAACCATCATGGTTGCTCAAACATGACCGTGATAATTGTCTGGTAAGTTTAAATGCTTGCTAAGGAGGCTATGTTTCTACAAGACTAGGAAGAAACCAATCAAGCCTAATCCTAGGAAAAACAAAAATACATCATAAACAGGCTACCTGATCTCTTGAATCTTGAAAAGAAAAAGAAATGGATAAAAATAATCAAGGTTATAAACAATTGCTATCTTGCTACTGTCACATGAATTCTCATCTCAATGGACATTATAGCTAACTCATTAAACCTAGGTGAAGCTCCAAGGTCAACAAATACACATGAGCTTAGCTCAAACTAGCTTAGCTCATCAGGCAGCTCACTAGCTAGCTTCTTGGAGCTCAATGACATTTGTGCTTAAATTTCTCTCAAACTTTGTAACAACTTTTTTGAGCTAATATAATGAGGAATGTCCGAAAGAACGGTCACAAAATGTGTCCTAAAAACACAAAGAGTTGGATTCCCAATTTCTGCCGCAAAATGGCCTAAGGCGTTGACAAGGCCAATAACGCTCTTGCCAAGTCATGACATTGTCATGACAGAGTCAAGACAATGTCCCATGACACTCATGAGGCTAAACTAAGCCAACTTTTAACATAGCCGTGATAGCCATGTCCCTTGGTTTAGTTCAGTTTAATTATCTTCCATACTTTTACCCCGTAATCACTAGTTACTCAAAGTGTCGGTTACTTGGCTTGCCTCCCGCAACCCATACCATCGTGACACACATTTGAGTAAGTTATTGCACCTTGCCTCGACAACAAGCTCAATGGTTCCGTTGTGACTTAGCACAAATCTCCAACACTATATAGGGTCCTCAACATGGTTGTTCCATGTAATTCTTAACTGGAGTCGAAGTTTTCTTGAACAATTACAATAAGGAACTTAGGCTCATATCCACTGCCTTTATGAAAATTAGTTACAAAGAATCAACATAGCTTACTCTTAACTAAACATGAGCTAGAAGAGACGAAGTAAATACAACCTTATTCTTACTTAAACTCCAACCACATATCCACAGTCCCTTTAAGAAAGCAAACTCAAATTAGCGAATTACTCTTCCAAACAATTGTACTAACACACCTAAACATGCAACTTTGAAAATCAAAACACGAGAACTTCTTAATAGATACTGAAATTTGTCAATGATTTGGACACTGAACTAGAATCGGGTTAAATCAAAGAGAATTGAAGTATAAAATACATGTTTTTATTTCTATATTGATAACTCGTCTTTAATTCTTATAAAAATAATTAAGAAGCTTAGTGGCTAATTATCTTTGATCGAAATTCAATAATAAAAATATTATTAAATATGGGGGTAGGTCTAGGACCATCTATGTTTTCCTTTTGTTCCCACGGACGTCGCGTCTATACATTTGACGGTGTTTTTAGTTGACTAGTGATTGGAGATATTTGGGTGGGGTTCGTTTGTAACAACGGTGAATATTTCATACTCGTTATTTGGTGCATTGGGTATTTTGGTAGGGAAGAATATTTGTAACTCGTCCTCAATGGGTGGTGTGGTCATCGATTATATTGGGTGGGGAAAGAGTATCCGTGCGGTCATATGGGTTAACATCTAAATGCAATTGTTTTGAGTTTGTTTTACGTACGTTCAATAATTTGAGGATGCAATTGTTTTGAGTAAATTTGAGGATTGAGTTAGTTTGAGGATGCAATTGTTGTGTTTGTTTTATGTACGTTCAATAATTAGAGGTAACCTGTATGATCATACGAAGTCGTTTATATTTTCCATTTTAGAGTGTGACAAAATGAGTCTGGAAAATAAAATGAGTTATTTCATGGACTATTTTATTCATCTCTACGAAATAATGGAAAAAGCTTCATAGTTTAGTTATTCCATCTTTATGTGACTTTGTATCATTATTACAAAAAGTTCGTAAAAAGAAGCAAATAAAAATATTAAACTGGGCTTGATGGGTTGCGCCTGGCCCATGCAATAGTGCAACACATAGGCGACGCTTGAAGGCCCAAGCAGCAAGCTACTCGGACGGGCCTTCACCCTTAAAAAATTAATTTAATATCGAAGTGGACCAATGGTCCACATATCAGATATTAAACTGATAAGAACAGATACTACACTTGATCTTAGCCAAAAGGCCGAGAAAGGTATGAGTTGTTAGGTCTTTGCTCTGGCCTTTTATAACTGCTTCTACCTTCCCACTGCCTTGGCCTACCCGATGTGGGATACTTTAAAACACAAAAACAACAGCTTTCCCATCTTACAACCCCCTCTTCTCCCGTTAATCTTTTCCCCCACTACTCTCTAATTTCTGTCTCATTTTCATAAACGTCATTCACTAATTTTGAGCTGCTTTTCCTCACTGCCTTTCACATTTTCATTCTCTCCCAATGGCTTAACATGTAAAAGGATCATTTCTCTTCAACTATTTAATTTGAACATCTACTCTAAATTCGGAAACAAGATTAGCATCGATTTTATGGACCTAAAGTTATGCAATTTAGTAGTTTACGTACCATATGTTATCTTGGAATAACTAATTTTCACAAGTATAACACATCATCCAAAAGGCGTAATATAATTACCACGGTACACGTAACTATTATTAACACAATCAAGTTGAGTCTATTTTACAACTAACGAGTGTTCGTATGTACATATATTCCTCAATTCAAACAAAAATGCTTCTATGTTTCTCTATAATCATAGACAATCGAAGGTGAACTAATATAATGTTATACAACCTTCTTAAGTCCATATGTTACAATTTACCTATATGATCTTCGCTTAATTAAATCATTTTTTTATCGTCTCGTTTTATTATTTCATTGAAGCATTATTTTCTCATTCTTATCAACTGATTGGACTTTATCGAGCTTAACATTATTTTCTTTTTTATTGAATTCGATATTTTTCTTTCTCATATCTTTTCTTATTTAATCATTCATCAGTTTATTCTTTTACTTCCTTTTGTTATTATTTATATATAAAAAATGATTTTACTTGGAAAAGGAAAAAGGGCGGTAATGATAATACTTTTCAGAAATTGGATAGAATAATGACTTCGTTTGAAATTATACAACAATACCCGCAAATCCATACTAGAAATCATGCTTTTACTTCTTCTTATCATTGTATGATCTCAACCAATATAGAGACAAATTCGACTAAACCAAAGAATAAACCATTTAAATTTGAATCTATGTGGCTTCAACGACCTGATTGTGCTATCTTTATAAAACAAGCATGGCGAACCCAATTTCATGGGACTCATATGTTCAACCTCGTTAAGAAGACGAATATGGTCAAACAAAAACTAAAAAGATGGAGCTTTGAAAAATTCGGTAATATAAACAAACAACTTAAACAAGTGGATTTAGAAGTTGAATCCCTTCAACAACTTACCTTTAAGAATTTTAATCAAACTCAAAATGATAAAATTAATAGACTTTCTATTAAACGAGAACGCCTTCTCGATTACCAGTTCAAATTTTGTAAACAAAGAGCTAAGACCAATAATTTTTTATTAGCCGATAAAAACACTTCCTACTACTGTAGTAAAGCATCTGGACGTAGAAATAGGAAATCTATAGCTTCCATCACTAAAGTTGATGGAACTATCTTATCTAAGGAAGAAGAAATCAATAAGGTATTTATGATCGACTTCTGATGACTCTATTGCAGTTCAAATCTGAGGTGCCCACAGTTGTTCCCCAAGCTTCCTACATGTGTACTTTCTTCGAAGATGAACATTTTTGCTCGTTATCTAAGGAAGAAGAAATCAATAAGGTATTTATTGTTGACTATCGGAATTGTTGTAAAACTTCTTCTCCAAACTATCATGAGATCCAAAAACAATTATCAGTTATTCAATCTGAAAATACTATTAGTAATAACAACGATTTGACTAAATCCTTCTCAGCTAAAGAAATTAAAGATGTTGTTTTCTGTATTGGTAGCGATAAATACTGGGGCCTGAAGGAATGTCGGCTGACTTCTACCAAAAATATGGGTACATCATTGGCCCCGCGGTGACTAGAGCTATTAAGAGCTTCTACAAAATTTTTGCTATAATTTTATAAACCGTTAAGACGAGACATATTGGTCTCGTCTACTCAAGGACGTGTTATCCACGATAATATCCTGATTGCTCATGAAATTTTTTCATGGCTTTAAAAATAAGAAAGGCGAGGAGGGTTATTTGACAATCAAACTTGTTATGAAAAAAGCCTATGACAAAGTTGAACGGAATTTTCTTAACGTTGTGCTTGAAAATTTTGGTTTTGATGAGAGATTTTGACTTTGGATTGAAGAATGTGTCTCTACTGTCTCATACTCTATTCTTATTAATGACTCTCCAACAACCATGATCTTTCCCCAAAGGGGCCTTCACCAGGGTGACCCACTCTCCCCATTTCTTTTTAATCTTTGTGTAGAAGTCCTAGTACAAAATATTCAGAATGTTAGTACTCAGTTCCCGAAAGCCATTGGATTTCCTATCTCTTGAGGTGGTACTATTATCCTTTTTTTAGCTTTCGTTGACGATATAATCATCTTCACTAAATCATCCTTTGAGGCATGTAATAAAATCTTCTATATTTTGAGAGATTATTGTATGGTTTCGGGTCAAGTTGTTGACTTCATAAATGTGCTTTCCAAGCCACTACTAACAGTGGCGGCCGCAGGATTTTAAAAGGGGGGGGCGAAATCTTATTTTCGATAAATATATCTATAAAAATAAAATAGCGATAAAAATAAAGTCAATATGTCATCTACTTACAATAAACAAAAATACATAAACAATAAAAAAGAAAACCCTAAAAACCTAAAGGAGTACGCGCCGCAGACGCGCTTCACCCTCTCCCAACATCTCTTCAGAAAACCCTAGCCCCAAATCAAAATCGACTCCCAGTATCCCCGACCAATCTAAGATTCAAAGTTGTTTCAACGAATGTAAAGTATAAAGCCAAGAAACACTAAGAGCTATGTGGAAGAAGAGATTTCCAAATCAGATGAAGCAGCAATTGAAAAGAGGGAGAAGAATGTCGTGACAAAAATCCTCTGATGAAGACAACTGCCAATCAACATCGAAGATACTTCATCTGAAAAGGAAATTAGGGCTTAGGGTTCCAAGAAATCGAAAGAGGAAGCGCAAAAGGCATAGGGCGAGAGAGCAAAAGCGTCGGTCTCCATTTTTAGCTTTCTGGGTCCAAGACAGGAGAGAACTGGGTTGGGGTCACCTGTCGGGTAGCGTTTTGTCTAGTTTCAACAGGTCCAAGGGCAACACAGGCTCAACAAGAATCGGTATCACTTATCGATCCCATCAGAAAAGAGGTAATGTTTTTACCCAAAAAGACTAACTCTCTTTCTCTCTACTTTGATTTCTCGCTTGAACACTGCACTAGAAGTAGCAAGTTTCTCCTGTGAACTTGATTCTCTCTGTTTGACTAAAAGATTCTATTTATTATTGTATAAACTCAAAGCTGTCAGTAAAGCCGTATATAATGGGCGTGTTAGAATCCATTCTAAACCACACAAAACCTTTTCTCGTATCTCAAATTTCTCAAATTCCATCTCTAAGTCTCTCTTACATTTGTGTTTTATGGAGGAGAGCAAAGCTACCTACAAGAAAGCAATCTGCACTGACAAAACCAAAGCCAATGATGAAGAAAAAGTGAACAACCAACAAGGTGAGAACAACCAACAAGGAGGGAACAAAAATGATTCAAAGAACAAAGGTACCAATTCTGAGCAATCTGATCTCCAGGAATATCTCTCTAGCTTAGCTAAAGTAAAAAATGACTTTCAAAAACAAAAACAAACATCCCTGTTAGGGTGCCTGCTAGGTGAACCAATGGAGTTAGCTAAACTTAGAACAAAATTACTCTATGAATGGAAAAACATCAAGGGGGAGCTAAGAATTGTAGCAAAACCAATTTTCTGGTTTGAAGTGAATTTTATTAACCCTTTAGACCAAAAGTATGTATGGGAAGCTAGACCATACCACATTTTCGGTCAACTAGTCATCCTTAGACCATGGAAACCCAATTTCAACACATTTAGTGAGAACAATACCATAGCAGACCTTTGGATTAGGATCCCACAAGTGCCTGCAAAATACGTGAATAAGGAAGCTATGAAACTTATAATAGAGAAAAATGGGGTGGAGAAATTTATAAAACTAGATTCCTTCTCAGAGAAAGGAAAAGGAGTAAATTTCACTAGAATTTGCATTAATAGAGACACAAACCTAAAAAGAATAAAGGAGGTACCTATCCCGGATGAGGATGATGAACTTAAGATGTTTCCCATTTGGTATGAAGACTTTTCTAGGGGATGCGGATTTTGTGCCCAAAAAGATCATAAGTATGAAAATTGTCCCCTTAGAGGTGCTAGAACAAAAGCATTTAGGTATAATAAAAATAGAACAAACAACCATGAACATCAAACTAAGAACAATGAAGGAAATGAATGGCAAAAGATGAGCAGAAATGAAAAGAAGAAAAAGAACTATCAATACCCGCATGAGATCAGACCATATTTGTCTGAAAAATATGGATTCATGAGTGATGGATCATCCTTGAGCTCCAAAGAAAGTACCCAACAGCCAAGTGAGACCAAAGAAGAGAAAGAGAAGACAATAACTCAGAAGAGTAAAGTTGAGACCAAGCCTCTGGACACCCCAACTGCGGGTACCGAGGGTCCAAATAACACAGTCAAACCCGATGATGAAACAATTGAGGGTTCAAACCCTAATGATGTGAATGTCGGACATAAAGTGGTTATCTAGGAACCCCTTACCGTCCCTATGCTGTAGGATGAAGATATCAAAGCCAAAACTGAGGAAATTGAGAAAAAACTCAATGGTGAGGACGAGAATCTCAACATGCTTGAGGATGATTTAACAATCGAAGAGTTCACAGCTTTACTGTTTAAAGATGGGAATATTCCGAAGGAGCTGAAACACTTGGGTTCGGAGAATTCTTATTACTCGACACAAACTAAAAGCACAGTCAACAAGATGATGGATGCCATATAGGTTAATCAAGAATCGGAAAATTCTGACTCAAGCTTAGGGAAGAGGCAAGGGGGATCCGAAGATACTGCTTCCTCAAAGCTAAAGGGAATAATAAAAACAAAAATTCACCTAGATCTATGAAATCCATTAATATAGTGTCTTTAGGAATGTGCTGCTAAGTGTTAGAAAACCTGTTTTTACCTTTCATGAATGTGTCTCTAGTTGTAGAACAAGTAAAAATGCTAAGTTATCGTACTGTTTCCTTTCTGTAGTTGCTTTTAGATGTTATATTATCCTCACACAATGTATTATGGAGTAATCGCTCCTAATTTTCCCTTTGAATGAACATTGTCTGAGTGGATTTTATTACATGATTAATGTTCTTACTTTCCCCTTGAATGATCAGTATGCAAGTGGAGTTGATTATATGACTAATGTTATGAAAAACGGAAATGACTTTTCTTGTTTTACCAATGAATGTTTACTGCATAACCGAAACTATTATTTTATACCATGGTATGACAATAACCCCTTGAATATCTTAGAGCTGTTACTTTTCCTGCACTAATGTCTAGTCGTGTGTTTTGTTCCTTGCTGGCTGCGTTTGTGTTACTGGTGCAGGCACAATTACGCAGCTTGTAAATGTTGGAAAAAGATAGCAAAAAGGAGGAAAAAAAGGCTCAGCAGATGGTGGATCTAGGCCATTAATTATGGATTCAAAAATGACTACTAACAAGTTGCATACAAAGAGGAAAAGAGAAGCTAAGACATGGTGGGGTGAAATAAAAATTAGTCTTGTGGAAGCTTTGGTACTGCATATGCTAGTACACAATTTGTATAACCTTGATTATTGCCTAATCCATGGTATTGATTGTGGACAGGTTGCTCTTTTAACCAAATATCGACAATTGAATTATGGAATCATAGACAAACTGTGGAAGATATCTCAGAATAAAGGTCTTATGCCCATGAAGAGAAGCAAAGGAATAACATGTTTTCAAGATAGAAAAGGAGAGTATAAACATGTAAAGTTTAGGTGGAGATGTAATAAAATCTTATGTGTATCTAGGTGGTTACATAAGATTTCTTATCAAGTAAAATACTTGATTTTATGCAGCATTTTTGGTCAAATAAATCAGCTGCTTCATTGCTGTAAAGTAAAATATACCAATCGTACAAAGCTTGGTGGCTGTAAGGATTGGAGACATGCAAAAATAGATGAATCCGGGTCAAAGAATGCCCAAAAACCGAGAATTAAACAGACAAGTCTAACGATGATTCCCTCGTTGACACCAAGCCAAATTACCAGGTCAATACTGGTACAGTGGCCCAAATATAAGCAATTCAGAAGAGCTAATACACTAGAATGGTGTAAAACATATCCATTTAACGAAATAGTGACCAACCAAATGATGAATTGCACCACTAAGTGTGAAAAAACTACTAAAAATAAGATCACTAAGAAGGAAAATATGTTGTGGAATTTACGAAAAAATTTTAAAGGTAAAAGTGTAAGATATCTTAAATTCCATAATAAAGATAAAAAAACTGGAACGCCACTATCCCTACCAAGTGAAGCGAGAGACACAGGAAAAAAGACAAAATACGGACACTACCAGTCCTTTGTTTCACTAGGTTGCTACGATTATCATCGGATGCACGTCTCGAATATAGAGAAAACTAACGTACACCTAAAGGAAGGGAACATTAAAAAATCACTGAATGATGGAATAAGGGTAGGAATAAAGGGACGGCTACCTCCCACCATAAAATATAAATCTTAAATGAAGATTGCATTTTGGAACTGCAAGGGTATGAAGAAAAAGAATTTTTGGACAGATATCAACATTACTTGTAAAAACGAACACATTCAAATGATTATATTGGCAGAAACAAAATCCAGCAATCAACACTGGATTTTTTGGCAGAAACGTCCTTATCACTCATGAAATCTTTCATCGATTCAGAACAAAAAAAGGTAAAGAAGGATATATGGCAATTAAGATAGACATGGAAAAGGCGTATGACAAAGTTGAATGAGACTTTCTAAAAGCAGTCCTAAGAAAATTTGAATTTGGAGAAAAATTTCAAAACTGGATTTTTGAATGTATATCAACAGTCTCCTACTCCATACTAATAAATGAGTCCCTTACAATAATCTTCCACCCCCAAAGTGGAATCCGTCAGGAAGACCCCCTATCTCCCCTCCTCTTCAACCTCTGTGCCGAAGTACTATCTAGAAATATTAAAAGAATATCAATCGACAACCCGAAATGCATAGGTTTCCCTATCACAAAAAATGGAACAAACATCCCTTTCCTAGCCTTCGTAGATGACATAATAATTTTCACTAAGACAACTACAGAAGAAAATAATAAAATACTCTCAACGCTGAATGATTATTGTGATATCTCTGGTCAGGTCATAAATTATCACAAATCTTCATTCCAGACAACCGCAAATGTGGATCAAAACAAAAAAAGAAGAATCCAAGACTCTCTAGGCATTAAGGCGGTCAATAACCTTGAACAATACGTCGGGTGTCCTATCATAAACGGTAGAGTAAACAAAGATATTTTTAATTCCGTAATCCAAAAGTCCAAACAACAATTGACAAAATGGAAAGCTTCATCATTGTCACAAGAAGGGAGAGTAACACTTATTAAAGCAAACCTCAATGCCAAACCAAGCTATCTTATGCAGACCTTTATGTTACCTACAAGCATTCATCAAGAACTAGATCGGATTAACAGAAATTTCTTTTGGAATAAGGGACCAAATTTCCACCCACTCATTAGGTGGGACAAAATTTGTAAACCCACCACGCTTGGTGGAACGAGAATTAGGAAAGCAGAAGACATGAATAAAGCTTTACAGATGAAGCTTCTGTGGAAAATTATGGCCGACCCAGAAAATATATGGGTCAAAATAGTCGAAAATATATGGGTAAAAATAGTCGAGGAAAAATACCTTAAAGACACATCCATTTGGAACTACAAAAGTGAGAAAAACACATCATGGCAATGGAAGAAATTAGTAAAATTGCGAGAAGATTTTGACAAAGGGCTAAGATCACTACAAAAAAAAATTTGTTTTGCCACGGCATAACGCCGTCACAAATGAGGATATCACCGTCGCAAGAGGTCTTTTGCGACGGCATTGCGACGGCATAAGTACCGTCACGTGATCGTCCGTCACAAAAGGTATCAACGACGGGAATATACCGTCGCATAGTCTTTTTGTGACGGCAAACAACCGATGCCAATAATCCTCCATGGCCGCGTCAGTTTCTTATTTGCGACGGTAGAAGACCGTCACAAACAACTTGTGTGACGGCCAATAGCCGTCGCCAATTATTCTTCTCGGTGTCACGGATTTTTTAATTTACGACGGGAAAAGGCCGTCGCAAATAACTTATTATGACAGCAATTATACCGTCGTCAATGATCGTTCTAGGCGTCACATAACTCTAAATTTTGCAACGGCAATTAGTGTCACAAATAACTTAAATGACGACATACTACCGTCGCGATACACATTTTTTTTTGCAGTCGCTATAAACTTTTGATTTGCCGTCGTGAATTTTACTATTTTAAATATTTATATTTTTGATGGCAGAAGCCGTCGCGATATTTTTTTCTTTGGGGCTATTTGTGATCGCGATGCGTGCAATATTTTTACCAAATATAACGAATGACTCAATAACGTACAACAAAATTAATCACAACCAAAACAATCAATTATATAGTATGATAAAAAAAATTGTATCAATTAATTGAAACCATATATAGTCTACTATTAAAAAATAATATTGTGTAAGTCATCTAAAACGAAATAAACTAAATTACTCTTTAAGAGTCTTTACTTGTGTTTTCTTCTTGGACAATTTCTCTAGCAAAGATCTCTCGTTGACCTTCATCTCCAATAGACTCATTTTGATGAGCACTTGTTGCGCCCTAAAATATATGACATCAAATAATGTGAACTATTGGTAAAAGTTTCTACACGAATATTAAAATTTCACTAACACAAGTGATAATAAATAACTTTAACCAACCTGCACAAGCGAATTTGCACTTCTCCTTTCATTGCTCTCCAAAAATGCGAGACGAGCAATTAATTGCTCGTACTTGCTGTCAAACTCCTGGGTGAGCTCTCCTCTTATTTTTTGAGTAACCTCTTCAGTAACTTCTCGAGTAATGTCTTCTTTGAGCTTTTGTACGAAATCTGGTTTGCTAATAGAAGCAATTGGTTCAGATGGATTCACTGAAGCAGGAGAGACACCTAAACCATATGTCCGACAATAACCATGACCATCAGGTCCCATTAGTGTATGAAATATTTTGTCTCTCACAGCTGTAAGTTCTCGTTGGTCCTCAGGTTCTTGACTTAAGAGTTCGTCAAAGTCCTTCTACAAAAGTTTTACATAAATTAGCCCACAACAAACACCACATATATAGATGATAATTACAATAATGTCAAAGTACAACATTAAGAAGTTAAAAACTTACAATGGCTTCAATAACATCATTGTCATTTTGGTCGCGTGCTTTTATCCAAACACTCATTTTATCAGTACGATGCCCATTTTTCTTCATCTGTCAAAAGTTCAACTTGTAAACAATAAAATTAAGTAGTTAATGTAGCAATAAGGAAATAATAAACACGTACATCTTCTTTAATTTGTGCAAATGACCTTCTACCAGTGTTATGAGGTGGTCCATGTTTCTCTCGATTTGCAGAATTTCTCAATGATACTGCCTACAAAAACCCACATTAAACGTAACCTAAGTAAAATTTAAAATAATCAAAGTAAAATAAAAACAAAAAAATTAAAGTTAGAAAACATTATAATCTTACCTTTGATTCAGGAGAACACCAATATGCAACAAGCACGGGCCATTGATCTTCTACAACTTCGGGAGGAACTCTTGAAGCGAGTTCTTTATCATTTTCGTGATCCACAAAATATTTACCTTTTATTCTTGACTTGTGATTTTTCCACATGTAGTTGCACGTTCTCAAACACACATCTTTGTATTCTTCGGGAACATCCAACACATTTATCTGCAGTTTTTAGATAACAATAGTAACTCAATTACAATAAATATAAAACATGTAGAAACTATTTAATTTATCGTTAAGTTATTACCTTAACCTCTTTCCATATCCCCTCTTTGATTGACTCATCAACGGCCACCCAATCAAGAAAAGTTAGTGGTACCCTATGACCATCACGTACCATTATACCCAATTGAGACTTCAATTGTTGCGCTCTTTCTCCGATAGCTTGGAAATGAGAATCAAAAGAGACTTGAATTTTAACTCCTGTGTTCCACCCCGACACACCCTTACTATGTCCTCTAGTACCAGTCTCTTTTAGAGGAGCTTCTAACAAAGTTTAAAATATTAAGCTCACAACAAGTACAAAATCAAACAAAATAAGTCGTATAATTATAACGATACGTACCCACTTCTGTAGGAGATTGTGGTGTAAGAGATTGTGTAGGAGGAGGGGAAGGGGGAAGAGGACATGAAGGGGGAATAACATGTTGAGGTTGTGTCTGCGACTGTGATGAACCATTGTGGGCATTACCTAGGTCACTTGAATCTAGAAAGCTAGACATCGATCGTGGTCTTCCACGTCCAACGGTTAACTTCCTTCTCTTCATATTATCCTATAAATAGTGATTCTGCAATACTTGTATCAATGTTCAATTCCTTAATTACCCAAACAAAATCAAAGCTTTACAACTTCATCATAAAAAATGCATAAAAGTTGTACTATGAAAATTTCTTATTATAGTAACAAAGGATGGTACCAAAGAAAAATCAAGTCCATAACTAAATAAACAAAAACAACACATCAAAGCAGCTAATGACATAATTCATATCAGGCTCAATTGTCATGTAAATCGAAAATACTAAATCAAAACTAGAAACTAAATACGTAAAAATTCATTAGTTGATGAAAAAAACAAAGATCTTAAACATCTAGACTATCAACCTTATTATCAAGACTATCATCACCATCTAAATCAGATTCACTATCTAACTCATCATCACAATTCACCCCGTCATCACTATCTAAATCAGCTTCAACATCTAACTCATCCACATTGTCAACGTTCACATGTAAATATTCCTTTGAATCTACTTCTCCAACATTGAGCCACCCTTGTCCTGAAGGATCATTGTTATACCACACTTGTCGAGCTTGAGATGCCAAGATAAAAGGCTCATCATGAATTTGTTCATTTTGGTATAGTAATTTTCGGAAGTTAACCAAAGTGAAGTTGAAGAGATCTTTCTTCACCCCGCTTGAAGGATGTGCCCACTCACACTTGAACAATACATACTTGATATCACATGAGTACGTAATTTTGATAATATCAATCAATCTCCCATAATATGGTACCAAATCTCCTTCTAAAGCCACACCACAATTTTGCCTGGTTCGTTTGTTGTCTACACTTTTAACCCGGAAAAAGTAACCGTTGGAAGTGTACGAGGTCAGTTTTGAGGCTGAAGGAGAAGGAGGGTTAGACAAAACTACAATCTCTTGGGATAAGGACTCGTCCCCGGAATGTTGCAAACTTTGAATCTACAATGGAATATAGTTTGTTGATTAGTTCTAAATCCATGTTAAAAGTGAACTTAGTTTAAATAAATATTGGATTAAATACTCACATGGGCCCTAAACCAGGTGGTAAACTCATTAAAATGAGTTTTCGTCACAAACTCATTATTGGCATTGGGGTTCAAAGTTGTTATGGTTCTTAGATGTTCCCTGCACATATATATATTGTGTGAGAAATTTGTATGTTTTAGAAAAAGGAATTGTTATTACTTAAAAACATTACCTTAGATATGGTGTGACAGCATTAGTGTGGAACAACACCCATCGATGAATTTGTGTCCGAGTGACTTCTGTCATAATAAAGCTTTTTCCCTTCTTATCATCGTCGTCTTTCCTTCTTGGAGGTCTATTTGACTTGCTCTCCACATCTTTGAGATATTGAGTACAAAAATTTGTACATTCCTCCATCAAATACCCTTTTGCGATAGATGCTTCCGGACATGCATATTGTCTTACATATTTCTTCAAAGTAAGCAAGAACCTCTCTACAGGGTACATCCAACGAAATTGCACAGCCCCACCAATTAAAGCTTCTTTAGCCAGATGGATAGGCAAATGCACCATAATATCAAAAAATGATGGTGGAAATATTTTCTCAAGGTCACATAAAGTTAGAACGATGCTTGAATGTGCGACCTTCAAATCATCAACACTATTGGTTTTCGAGCATAGCACTTTGAAAAACTTTCCTAGATCAATTAACGCTGAGACAACATTTTTTGGTAAGGAACTCCGTACACATAATGGAACCAGTTGTTGTAGAAGAATATGATAGTCATGGCTTTTTAACCCTCCAATCGACCGATCTTTTAAATTAACCCTCCGTGCAATACTAGAACAAGAACCGTCTGGCATTCTTGACTCGGACAAGCCCAATAAGAACTTATCTTTTCCATCATTATCCATCTCAAATTCAGCTCTCTCAAAATACTCAACACCGGACTCTCTCACTTTCACATGGTAATTTTTCCTAATTCCCAATTCTTTAAGGTCGCGGCGAGATGCTAAATTATCCTTAGTTTTTCCTTTAACTCCCATTATCGTAGAGATGACATTTTCAGCCACATTCTTCTCAACATGCATTGCATCTATACTGTGTTGCAGTAGGTTGTCTACCCAATAAGGAAGCTCGTATAATATGCTTTTTTTCTTCCAATTGTGCTTCTGTTTCTTTGCCGGATCCTTTTCCACTTTCTTAGGTCCCATTTTATGTCTAATGATCATGTCTTCTTTTTTGTATTGGGTAAGCACTCCATAGGATTGCATTTGTGAGAGATATTGTGCTCCGGTCATTCTATGAGGAGGTTCTTCAAAATCTCGTCCAGTGTGAAATGATTTTGCATCTCTCCGGTACCGGTGATCATAGGGTGTGAACCTTCTACCCTTCGAGTAAGACCACTTGTGCCCATTATTCAACCATGTTGATCCTGGACTCGTGTTACACTTCGGACATCCATATTCACCTTTAGTACTCCATCCGGATAAATTAGCATATGCGGGAAAATCATTAATAGTCCAAAGTAGTGCAGCACGCATTTGAAACATTTGATTGGTTGAAGCATCAAAAGTTTCTACTCCAACTTCCCATAATTGCTTTAGTTCTTCAATCAATGGCTCCAAATACACGTCTATTTTATCACCGGGACCTTTTGGTCCATCAATAAGCACCGAAAGATATATATATGGCTGCTTCAAGATGAACATAGGGGGCAAGTTGTACGGAATTATTAAAATGGGCCAAGTACTATGGTTTAGGTTTTGTGTCCGAAATGGATTAAATCCATCAGAGGCAATTCCTAGTCGCACATTCCTTATATCAGCTGCAAAACTAGGATGTTTAGTGTCAAGGTGCTTCCAAGCAAGAGAGTCGGCAGGATGCCTCAATAGTCCGTCATCTACACGCTTCTCTACGTGCCATTTCATAAGATTTGCTGATTGTGATGTTGAAAAAAGCCTTTGCAATCTTGGTATCAACGGAAAATATCTAGCCTGCTTTGCTGCTCTTCGTGTCCCAGATTCATTAGAATTTCCACCAATTTTCCTCCATCGAGAAGCATTGCATATCAAACATTCATCAAGGCTTGCATTTTCATTTCTAAATAGCATACAATCATTAGGGCACGCATCCACTGTTTTAAAGGTAAATCCCAAATCTTTTACTAACTTCTCAGCTTGATAGTAAGATTTTGGAAGATTGACACCTTCAGGCATAACCTCACTAAATATATCCAACAAATCTTTGAAAGAGTTGTCGGTCCATCCATGTAAGCTTTTCGCTTGTAAAAGGCGTACAGCAAAAGACAAGGCAGTGTGTTGTTTAGAACCAGGATACAAAGGCAAGTTTGCACCTTCCATTAGTTTCAAAAACTCTTTAGTAGACTCGGTTGGGCCTAGGGTTACATGTTCACTTTCAGATGGTACATTAGTCGTTCCTATAGCCTCTTCGACTAATCTAGTCATCTCCACGTCCATGTAACCCTCTGATTCGGGTAACAAGTCATCCTTTTGCACTGATTCCTCAATATCATCAATCATTTCACCATGTCTCGTCCATATCTTATAAAGTACCCAAAATCCGTTATTTTGAAGATGCTCCCTCACAATTGATCTTCCAAATAAGAGTCTATTTTTACATTTTCTACAAGGGCAATATATGGTAGAACTAGCATCCTTATTTGCATAAGCAAATTCTAAGAACTCATCTAACTTAGCAAAATATGCGACAGAGCATCTAGTTCCCCAATCAATCCAAGACTTATCTAAAGGCATTGTAATATTGATTACACCTAACATATGAAGTTCATAAAAATGATATTAGAATATATACAACAACAAACAATTGCATGCAATCAAGGCAGTAATGGTGAGAGTTCTCTATATCCTTCTCCAAAATAAAATAAATCATGGTCAATATGCTTCAGTTACAAGAAAATAGCCCTATTTTTGAAGTCGTATTCATGTTAGTGTTCATAGTAAAGAGAGGACCAACCTTTAGATGCTTGCTACTAAGTTCAGCACATTCAACATGCACCAAAATATCACAGCCATCACAGAGCACCTATTCAATACAGAATCTCATAAATATGTTTATCAAACACAGATATTTGCCTCATAATGAAAAAAATAGCAATAGAGAAATGAGAGAAGCCTGCTAATGAAAGGATTGCAGATACCGCAATCATAGAATTTAATCAACACTAGAACACAAAACTTGTAGGATAGACAATTAGAAACAACAAGTTGCTGATTTTTTTATCAAACACAAATATATGATAGTACTTAGAAAGTCAATTTTAGTCAAATCTGAAAGTTAAAAAAAACAGCAGCTTTTACTTGAAAGTAAATAAGTTTTAAAACACAGTAAACAACAACCAGTAAAATTTTCCATGATAAAAAAAATGAGTAAACTTAGAAATAACTTTTACTTGAAACTAAACTAGTCATACAAGTTAAAAAGTCAATTTTAGTCAATTCTGTAATTTTTTGGTTAAAAATCAGCATTTTTTGTTTACTAGTTAAAAAATCAGCAGCTTGCTGTTTAGTAGTTAAAAGATCAGCATTTTTTGTTGACTAGTTAAAATATCAGCAGCTTGTTGTTTAATAGTTAAAAGATCAGCAGCAGCTTGTTGTTTACTGGTTAAAAGATCAGAAATAACTTTTACTTGAAACTAAACTAGTCATACAAGTTAAAAAATCAGTAACATTACAATAAAAGAACCTATAAAAAAACAAGTAACAAAAAACACAGTAAACAAAAAACAAGTAAAATCAGTATAACCCAGTAAAAAGATCCAGAAAAAAACAAGTAGAACCCAATAAAAAATTCAGCAGGCAAAAAACAGTAAAAAAACAAGAAACAAAATAGGTAAAGTTATTCTCCTTTGACAGATCAATGAACCAGTTTATTTGATTGTACATCAGCAAGACACTCATTTATGCAAGATCTAGCTGTCTCTCATTTATGCAATGTAGGTGGTGCTGCTATAGGCAGGTGGTCTACAAGACACTAAATTTAAACTTGACATAGATCACACTGTTCAGACTAGGTTTTTGCTTCATAGGTTTGTCGGTGCACCTCTCTTGCTTCTCGTATATGATTATCTGTTTTTACTTTTTACTTAGTCGAGGGAGAAGGAGGAAGAAGCTGAAGCAACAATGGCTTTATGAGCAACAAGTAATCAAAAGTAAGTTCAACTGTAATTTCTTCTTCACCTCTGTCATAAACGTACTTACATTGTTTGCTGAACAAAACTATCCTGAATGGCAATGAAGCAGTGGGCAAGGTAAGAGTACTGCTTAATTTTTCACTAAGGTTAATAGAAAACAAAAACAGAAGATATAAGAAAACAGAAACAACACCCATCATTCAACAATGCAGAAAAGACAAACAACTAGTACCTTTACTAAAACTGGTATATTTGCAGTAGTCGGGAGCCAAAGGTAGTAGTTCTAGAAGAACGAAAAAGAAATGGTCAATCCACTGAAACTCGAAATAGAAGAACCATAGGCAAAAGAATCAACCAAATTCGATGATTCCATACCTTTGTAACCGTCTAGATTGAGTGAGTCGTCTTCGAATTCAGAGAGTGCAATCCAGATGCAAGATTGAGAAGGAAAGTCGAGGATGAGGGAAGAGGACTTCGAATTCGCTGAGAGTGGGGTGTTTCAGAATCAGAATGTCACTAATTTGAGGATGTCGAAGGGAATTTGTGAGAAGGAATTGAGCGGCAAAGAAGTCTAGGATGAGGGAAATCACCGGGACAAGTCGAGGATGAGGGAATTCCCGTCTTTTTAACCTAATTAGGTAGATATAAAAAGTATATATATACCTTTTAACTTAATTAATTAAAATATATAAAGTTCTAATCTATTTAAAGATATTGAATTAAAAAAAGAGGTGAAATATCTTTTGATTTAATTAGATAGAGAATTGGTTTATTTAAAGATATAAGATTAAAATATGTAAAGTATTTTTAATTCAATGATATAAGATTAAAAATAGGTGAAGTATTTTTAATTTAAAGATATAAAAATTAAAGATATGAATTTCACCCTCTATATATTTATATCACTATTTTTATAGATAATTTATGCTAAAAATAGTAATAAAACTCTCGATATAATTCTTGACGTCCAAGTATTAGATTCGATCAAACAATAGATGCTCAAACCGACGACAAATGGTCCAAACTACGTGGATACCGTACCGTTTGCGCCGGGGGCGTCTCCGCCCCCCCGGACCCCCAGGCGAGGGGGACTTCGTCCCCCTCGACCCCCTGACTCGCTAACCGGGTAGCAAGACCCCGTTCTGATTGAATTAGTGAAATATGACATTCAAGGCATTTATTTAACATGAGTATGATAAATAAGTTTTAAATTATGAGGGATTGTATTTTCTTGTATAGGATGTTGTCTTATTGTACAATCATATATTATGAGGTGACTTTAAATATAGCTTGTATGGTAAATTTTACATACTTTTAATGAAGGAGGTAATTACTTAATTATATAGAAAAAAAATGTTAGTAGAAGTTATTCATATAAGAGGAGTGATTAAAATTAAGTTTGATTAAAGAATTTGAACAAATGTTGCATAAGTGATGGTTGTAGAAGAAGAATGATCATAACAATAATAAAATTGCTTTATACATATATAGTGTAAATGATGGAGAAAATCTTTATATTTGGGCAATAAAGATTGTATTATTATTGTTAATTAGATTTATTTTGAAATTTTAAGATTACATAGGTGATTATGTAAAGTTTGATTATTGAAGGAGGTAATTACTTAATTTTATTGAACAAAGATAAATGTTAGTAGAGATAATTCATACAAAAAGGGGTGAATATTTTATGCTTGAATAAAGAATTTGAACAAAGATTGCATAAGTGAAGGTTGTAGGAAAAGAACGATCATAAAAATAATAAAATTGCTTTATATATATATATATAGAGTGTAGATCATATGAGAACACCCCTAACATGTATACATGATAACAGATTCGTAATTATTATTAGTTTTGTTACGAATGTGTCATATCGTTTAATGTATTATTCGTAGTTATTGTTGGTTGAGTGGATTATTCGTAGTTATTGTGGTTATTCCTAATTATTATTAATTATGATATCTACACTAAATCTCGACCCTTAATATTCACCATCCGACGGCCTAAGATTGTTCTCATTTATACACGTTAGGGGTGTTCTCATAACTACACTATATATATATATATATATATATATATAGTGTAGTTCTCATTTATACACGTTAGGGGTGTTCTCATAACTACACGTTAGGGGTGTTCTCATAACTACAATAATTAGGAATCCAACAATAACTACGAATAATCCACTCAACCAACAATAACTACGAATAATATATTAAACGATATGGCACATTCGTAACAAAACTGATAATAATTACGAATCTGTTCTCATGTTCTCACGTTAGGGGGTGTTCTCATAGGATCTATAGTCTATATATATATATATATATATATATATATATATATATATATATATATATATATATATATTTTTGGGAAACAAAGATTGTCTTCTTGTTGTTTATTAGATTTGTTTTGAAATTTTTTGATTACATATAAGAGGGGTGATTAAATAAAATTTGATTAATGAAGGAGATAATTACTAAAAATTATATTGAACAAAGACAAATATTAGTAGAAATTATTCATATAAGAGGGGTGATTTACATATAAGAGGGGTGATTAATTAAAGAAATCCTTAAAAGATAAAAGGCTTTTAAATCAAGACCGTATTAAGAAGATCAATATATTCGAACTTCTTCCAAGTAATTGAGGTACAAAGATAATTATTGCATTGTGAAGTATATTCTAAAGATCAATATCTTTCTATTTATTTCAAATACGTATCTAAAGATATTTAACTTACTAACTTTTTCTTGAAGATATAAGTTATTTTTCAAATTTTGGCCGGTAAAGCAAGTTGATATATTACATTGAGAAGATAGAGAAGAAAAAGACCAAGTGGGATAGTGCAAAGTTGGATGAGTTTGACCGGTAAAGCTAGTTGTAATAGAGAAGATGACCTTTTACGATGGCATCAATTTTTCCGTCACAAATAACCCCACATTTTGTGACGGCACAAATTACCGTCATTGTCCCGTCACATATAACCCCACATTTTGCGACGACACAAATTACCGTCGTTATGCCGTCACAAATAACCCATCCTTTTGTGACGGCATCAATTACCGTCGTTATGCCGTCACAAATAACCCATCCTTTTGTGACGGCATCAATTACCGTCATTATACCGTCACAAATAACCCATCCTTTTGTGACGGCATCAATTACCGTCATTATGCCGTCACAAATAACCCATCCTTTTGTGACGACACAAACCGCCGTCGTAGTGCCGTCACAAATAACCCATCCTTTTGTGACGGCACAAGTTGTCGTCGTTGTGCCGTCGCAAATAAAACATCATTTTTCGACGGCACAAACTGCCGTCGTTGTGCCGTCACAAATAACCCATCCTTTTGCGACAACACAACTTGCCGTCGTTGTGCCGTCACAAATAACCCATCCTTTTACGACGGCACAAGTTGCCGTCGTAAAAAAATGGGCAATAGTTACGACACTAGTTGCCGTCGCTATGCCGTCACAAAATTCACCCCATTAACAACGGCAAATACTTGCCGTGGCAAAGTGCGGTCGCAAAATTGTTTTTTTTTTGTAGTGGATGAAGCTTCTGTGGAAAATTATGGCCGACCCAGAAAATATATGGGTCAAAATAGTCGAGGAAAAATACCTTAAAGGCACATCCATTTGGAACTACAAAAGTGAGAAAAACACATCATGGCAATGGAAGAAATTAGTAAAATTGCGAGAAAATTTTGACAAAGGGCTGAGATGGCGGGTGGGTGATGGAAATACAGTTAGATTCTGGACAGATATATGGATTACCGAAACCCCACTACAAAACCTAGTGAACAACAACGCCCCTATAAATCCGAACGAATTAGCGGCTTCGTATATCACAAACAAAAAACGGAACCAACAACAATTGAATAAACTAAACAATATTCTACCAATCAGTATTGTTGAGAAAATCAAGGGTTATAACCTTCCGGAAAATGATATCAGAGATAGACTATACTAGGCAATGAAAGACGAAGGATGGTTCTCGACCAAATCGGCAATAGAAATGATACAAAAATGTAAGGTTGGAGTAACTACAAACAAAACATGGATATGGAAACTTGACATGATACCCAAAATCAAAAACTTTCTATGGACATTGTCACTTGATGGAATATCAACAAAGCAAAATCTTGATAAACAAAAAATTCCCGTAGTAATGAACTGTGAATTTTGTAAACATCATACAGAAAGTTCTAAACACCTCTTCTTTAAATGCCCATACATGATACAAACAATTGATAACCCGAGTATCTCATCAATACTACGAAACTACGACTTAGAAAATTGGAGGATTATTGATATCTTGACTGACCTTAGAGAAAAGATCAGTTCATCGGAATTCAGAAAACTTGTTGTAATATGGTGGAATATTTGGATGACTAGAAATCAAATCATTTTCAATAAATTGAAGATACCATATAACCTAAAACTCCTCGCCCTCAACCAAATTGCGGAGTGGAACAAAGCGAAGGAAAACTCAAAGCCCAACAATAAGACAAACACAACTCCGAGAAGGAAAACCAAAAACTTGCAATGGAAGAGACCAATGGTGGGGCATCTTAAACTAAATTTCGATGCGTCCAGAAACTCAATGAACCAATGCTCTTTTGGTTTCATTATTAGAAAGCATCTTGCCATTCCCATCGCTGTAGGGAATGGAAGGTGTCACGTTGACTCAGTCCTTGAGGCTGAAGCTATCGCTTTGAGAGATGGTCTCGTAAAGACCAATATGATAGGTACTACATCCATTGAGATTGAAGGATATAACTTGACCCTTATAAATGCAATCAACAAGAAATGGCAACCCCATGGGAAATGGATATGATCATCTCGGATATTTCCAAAATAATTGCAGGTTTCACACATTCTTCTGTACAACACATTTTCAAGGATATCAACACATTTGCAGATAAGATTGCCCTGCATGGTTTCAACCAGTTGCTATACATCGACACGTTGCCGGAAGATGTGAAAGACCTCATCCGCAAGGATGCGCTAGGTCGATCGGTTTTTAGAAGCTGATCCTCCTATCCTGCTTACCTTTGTATCAAAAAAAAATAAATAAAAATACATAAAAAAAAACATTACACTTAAAGGCGCGGTCGTGGACCGCGCCTATAAATTTTTTATAAAAAAAAATAGATGCCCTATAGGCGCGTCTATAACCGCGCCTCTTAAGTTTTTTTTTCTTTCAAAAACGTTACACTATAGCCGCGGTCTAGGATCGAACCTCTATTTGTGTTTTTATTATCTTTATTTTGGATATTAAAATGTTGTCCTCGACAACGCGTTTTACAAATAATAGTGCGGTCTAAGACCGTGCTTCTACTTCAAACAACAAATCTCGTGTATTTTAGTGAATTATTTCACTCCGAGCCTAAAACGGGAAATTCTTTTGAAGTTTCTTTTACTTCGACGAAAGATCCAAAACAACAATTAAATATAACACAAGAATACAAGAAGAATCCAATTACAATTAGGTATCTCTTCATCCACTAATCCGAAACAATATCTTGGATGTCTAATTATTAATGGAAGAGTTAACAAAGAACTCTTCAATTCGGTTATCATTAAGTTCAAATAGCAACTCACAAAATGGAAAGCTTCCTCTTTGTCCCAAGAAGGAAGAAATACCCTCAATAAGGTCAACCTCAACGCCAAGCCTAGCTTCGTCATGCAAGCTTTCATGCTTCCGTCTAGTATCCACAAAGAACTCGATCAAATCAATAGGAACTTCTTTTGGAACAACGGTACTAATTATCATCCTCTCATTAGTTTGGACAAAATTAGTAAACACAAATCTCTTCAGAGTTCTGTTATTAGAAAATCAAAAGATACGAATAAGGCTCTTCAAATGAAACTCCTTTGGAAAATCATGGTTGAACCCAATAATATATGGGTTAAAGTCATTGAAGAAAAGTATCGTAAGTGTATCCTTCTTTGGGACTATTTATGCGGAAAATCCTCCACTTGGCAATGGAAGAAGCTCATGAGAACTAAGGATGATCTCAATAAAGGCATCAGATGGAGAGTGGGCGATGAGAGAACTATTAAGTTTTGGGGAGATCGTTTGATCATGGATCAACCGCTGTCAAGTTTCCGCACTAATATGAACTCTGGCAATGATTATGATCTCATGGTTGATTTCATCACTAATCGCTTCTAGAATCATCATGCTCTTAATCATCTCCAATCTTTCCTCCCAAATTATATCATTGACAAAGTTAAGGCATATAATCTACCTCAAAATGATATAAAAGACTGAATCTATTGGGCCCATTACGAGTTGGGTTGGTTCTCTACGAAATCAGTGATGAAAATGATCCAAGAAAATACGATTGACGTTACACGTGATAAATCCTTGATTTGGAATATTGATCTGATGCCTAAAGTCCGTAATTTCCTTTAGAAACTTTCTTTTGATGGTCTCCCACTAAAGCAAATCTCGATAGACAAAAGATTGTAATGTGTTATAAATTGTGTTTTTTGAAAGCACCACAGTGTGGTACACATCTTTTACTTAATTGCCCATTTATTAAAACTGCGTTAAGATATTAGATAACTTACAAATGTGTGATACATCCACTAACTGTATTTTTTACCTTCTTTTGGAGATTATGAACGAATTTTCTTTGAATGAATTTCGACAACTTACTATTTTTGGTGGCTTTTGTGGATCTAAAGGAATCAAATCATTTTCAACAATCAAAACATTCCAAATGACCTTTTTTGCCTCGGCTCTAATCGTATTTATGAATGGGAAAAACCAATGTTGACCTTCCCAAGACCTAAATAAAATTTTCTTATAAACGCCGGAAAACTAAAAATTTAAAATGGCAGCGTCCCTTGAGGTTCTCCTTCAAGATCAACTTTGATGTTGCTAAGGACGCGGATGAACATTTCTCTTTGGTTTTTGTTATTAGAAATAACCTTGCTTCTTCTCTTGCCTTTGGCTTCGGTAGATGTGCGACCGACACTGTCCTTGAAGCTGAAGCTTTTGTCCTCCGTGAGGGAATCCTGAAGGCGGCTCACCTTGGGTTTCTAGGCATTGTTGTAAAGGGTGACAATTTGACGCTTATCAATTCGATTAACCACATTTGGAAGTCCCCTTAGGATATGGACATGATTATCTCGGACATCTCTACTTCACTTTCTGGTTTCTCTTCGTGCTGCTCCCACCATATCTTTAGGGAAATCAACATTGTTGCTGATCGGTTGGCTTTTCTTGGGCTCTTTGTTGAGTCCTATGATGTGCCCATTCCTCATGGTATTGATGTCCTCATCTGTTTGGATGTTGTAGGGCATTTTGTCTCTAGAGACTAATCCTCATTTTTCCTTACCTCTATATCAATAAAATAGATCATTTCCCTCCAACATAAATGGTATTAGTAATCACTATATTTGATTTGGATCTATAGTTATATACTCGTAAAAAAAATTTGTAGAAATTGTCTCCGCAATGAGATCCTCAATGGAAAATATTTTCCTCCTTTAAATTGAACGTTTTGAAAAAAACCAAAAAAAATCAAAACATAATGTGTTTCATTGTCAAAACACCCCCTTCTCACCACTTTCCATTTCATTGATAACTTGATTTTTACAAGATGATACTCTTAGCACTATGAAATTGATTCATTCCTCTTCACAATTTCATATCTTTGATTATATTTTAACATTATGCTTTTGTTTTATTTGAACAACCTCACAATGAAAAGACTCTCTATCAAGTACGATGTTTGACTATCCTTCACCCCTTGCCCCGAGTCTCCTCCTAGCAACGATTAATTAATCCTTAAATCTCTTATTTTCTACCATTTTAATTTGTCAAACCATATTGCTCCTATCTTAACTCAACATTTTTCCCCTACACAAAATATTTGTGTTTATGTTTGGCTCTTCCCTCTTTAGCGTCATCTTCAGAAGAACGTTCATGTTCATGCTTAGATCGTCCCTCACCAACATTATCTTCGGGAGGACATTTGTTTTCATTCTTGGGTCATTTGATGCCTCATATTATATTCGTTGTTAAACCATTTTTCGTTATTTTTCTTTGGTTATTGGTGTGTTCCATGACGGTTGCTTTATGTGGCGCTTTGTCAATATCAAGCCATCACGATTTCTAGTGCCTTGAATCTCCTTCCTTTCTAAAATTGAATTAATAAAAATTGTCCGCCTTCATGGGCGCTTCAAATAGTCAAATTGTACTCACTTGACCAAAGCATCAAGTTAGAATGGTGCACAAACATTGGGAGTATCACAATGTTGTCAGATGCTGATTTTGTTGACACACCGATCAACTAGGCTAACGACCTTACTCTTTGACTTCTATCTTCGATTCCTTTTTTTTCTTTTACTCCGGGCTATCTTGTAACATGTCCAATTGGACGTTTTTGCTTTGTACTTCTGTAGTTATCCACTACAGATAAGTTATATCTTATTGGAAGATAGGATTTGGTAGATTTGATTGATCTTAACAAGCCCTAAGATGATTAGGTTAGATATCCTCCCTATAAATGACACATTCAGTCTTAGGTTAGATATCATCCTTATTGATATTGTTTTTACCAAGTTTTATACATAGGGAAATTGACTAGAGGCATCTTGGTTGATCTACCAATTATTTGTTTTGCTTTCCCATTACTTTTGTTTTCTATTTTACTTATTTGTGTGTAAGTCTGGTATTTGAGATCGATCGACTGTGACAATGATCGATCGAATAACACTTATTTTGATCTTTTTATTTCTGTTTATATTTCTATAATAGTTTATTTATTTATTTTGTGTGACAGTATTTATGTGTCAAATCAAAATATCATCTTCCTTGAGTTCGATCTTGAGCCCACAATCGGGTCTAGTTATTATTTGCGATATTTGAGGGTCACGTTTCAGACCTCATCCAAACTACACAACAATCAAGAAGAAAATATTGTGCATCGAGGGCTAGGCAACCAATCTTCTTAAAACGGTTTGGTCCAGTTCGATTCTTTAGAACTAAAATAGATAGGGACCGCCTTTAAGTTTTGGGAAAATTGATAAAGTTAAACTAACTTAATAATAAAAAAACAAAAGGTTAAAAAAACACCATAACTTCTTGCTTTGTATTAGAGATTCTAATTGTCTTTATCTTTCTTTATATCATTCATTTGTTTCTCACTATATCAACTTCTTCGATTCTTCAACTTCTTCATAACTTGAGTTTGTCGTCATTATGATAAATTTATTCCTCTAAAACCCCTTTTTGTTAGTTTTTTTAAAAATTTAGACGGTAAAATTTTTAATTCTCGTGTTTATAGGACTATGGACACAATTTGACGTTTTGCTAATAATGACACATGCTTGAGGTTTCAATTCTTCCTATCATTTTAGCAACACTTAATTACCTATTATAAGACATGTTTGGGTTATTGAGAATTAGAGATGTTTAAGACAAACGATGTAAATACTAAAAACATCTAAGAACTTAATAAAAGTTAAAACATTTGGACTTAGCTAATGCAACTTAAATACAAATGAAAATTGTTAAACTATCATTATTAGTTTAAATGACCTCGTTTCTGTGCAGTTGTATATAATCACATTTTATACGGTTACAATTTAGTTTAAATGGTTTGGTTCGGTTCGAACTGATTCTTTTCAGTTCCGTTACAAATGGTTTGACTCTTTACAACAGAAAAAAAACACACAACAAGCTTACACAAAAACCGGTTATTATCTTTAATAGGTCATTCACTTCCACTTTAAATTTATAATTGTCATACAAGAAGTCTAATAGTCCCACCTTTGTCCTCGTATACCAACAAGAGTGGTTTAGCGCACCTACCCGTATACCATTAAGGAGTGGTTCAGTATTGATGTGGGGCCATCCTTGATAACACCTACATTACATGGAACCATCACTAAGTCAAGAGCAGAAGACACTCAAGGAGAGGTTTCTTGCAAGGTGCAAAGATGGGAGGATCCGAAAGAATGGAGAATTGCATGGAAGATGCAAAATCTCGGTCAAACCACTAAAATCTCGGCCGAGATTTATGTTTAGAGACCGAGATTCTTCTCTGTTCCGTGTTATCGAGTAGATCTCGATAGGAAGATTATCTCCTCTACTTATCTTTTATTATTTTAATACATTTAAGCTCTCAAACTATCTAAAGGTATTTGTTGGTTTTTGATCCTATCTTTTAGATTAATTTTAGATTATCTTTTAGAATAATCTCTCCTACAAATAACCTTAAAGGACGAGATTCATAGGACAGTTTTAGATTTGAATTTGATTTCCACATATTTGTGAGCCACTTGTGACTTCGTTCACGAAGTTTGCATTTTATCATTTTTATTCAATCAAAAGGAGAGTTTTTGGTTGAATAGTTGTGCATCATTGCTAGGTTGTTCTTTTATGTGTTAATCTTGTCGAAGATTGGTGCTAATAGTCAAACTAGTCCCTACTTGTGCTTTCCTTATTTAAAAGGCTTGTGTATGGTTAAAGAATGAAAGGTGAAAGGTAATTCCTTGTTTAGGGTTTTGACACATAATTGGTCAAGGTTCTTTACAAGTCTTATAATAGTCTGATCTTTCTATACTTATCATATTTCATTCCATTAATCATCTTCTTATCTTCCATTATCATCCATTATTCTATGTTTTGATTTTCATAAAAGTGGGCAGATGATTAAATTGAGGACTTTCAATCTAGACCGGGAACTGTGGCATCAACCCCGCATCAAGTACCCTCCCCGTATACCATGTATGAGCTAGTCGTGGAGAACCTCCCTGTCTCCCTCAGGAGGTGGGTAGATGATTCAACCACCCGTTACACTTGGGCCAATTGTACATAAGTCGTTCTAATCCGGTTATCATAAATAACATACAATAACACACACCACTCATGTCATTCAACCAATATACAAATGCAGCTAAGGAAGTCCAAATGACTTACCTATAATAGAGTAAGTCCACCTAATCACAATCCCGATCCACAATATACTCACAACCGCTTGATATAAACCAAGGGATAACATCAATGATCCATGAACAAACCCAAAAACTACATCCTGACAGTTTTCCTATGCTTAACGTAACATCGTCATCATCCTAATAACCTTATATTTTCAGCATTTCATCATCTAACCCACTGCATGGGATTTACTCTACTTCCTCTTGGTTTCATCCTAGCATGCTACTAACATTGATCAAACGTAAACAACGAAAGAGGATTACATACCAACAAACCATATCCTTTGTAGAGGTGGAGCGACCGCGGGGACAAGCAGGCGTGGTTGTGGAAGGAAAGAGTCAACGCTACCGCGGTGACAAACAGGTGCGACTGTAACGCCCCAAATTTTGGCGCGTTTGGTTTTATATTTTCTCGGATTTTATCGATACTTTAAATGGCTTAAATATTTTGTGAGTATTATCACGCCGTAAATTAAATTTATGAGCTTATATATTCTATCTCTATATATTCCGTATTTTGTTTTACGGAAAAGTTTGGGAGTTTTTCCGTTCCGGAAATCCCGTTCCGATTGATTTTGATCGATTTTATTCGTGCCCATTTTTATATTATTACTTATTTATGGTTCTTTTTATTTTACTTTTACCCTAGCTAACCTACTCCCGACCCCTTGTTTCCCTCAATTTGATTCAGCCTTTGACCCCTCATTTCTTTCCTTGTCGTTTCCACTTCTCAACGCTTGCAATGCCTCTCATTCCTTGTCGATCGTCACAAGCCAACACTACCATTCATCTGCATTTACTATTGTTGAGAAAGAGCTCTGTAAGTTTCAGTAGTGAAAAATGGCTTCATTGAGCTCCCAGCAACCTTCTTCCTCAACACAAGAACCACCCAAACTCTGGCTCCAATCAAGATATCGAGATTTGCGGCTTCTCCGAAGAGGATCTCCAAGAAGCTTGGAATGAGGTCTACTTCATTTGTGCTGCCCTGACTTTGCCGCCTGCCTGAGCACATCAAAGCCGCCGGAGACGCCTCTTCCATCTGTTCGCTTCCCTTCAATCTTCTTTGTCAACTACACACCTAGCAGCTCGACCCCTCACCGGTGCAGCCCATTTCTCTCCCTGTCCATCTAGCCATCTGCTCTTCTCTGTACGCTCGAAAATTCGAGGACAGGCTGCTCCTATAGGTTGTTGCCACCACTGGCTTCGACTCTCACCGCCGTTAGGAAGCTCGACTCCCCTACTACTCACTTCGTCGACACCACCCTCTGCATTGTTCTTCCTCTACGGCGAACTCTAGCCACCCCAACAATACTTCCGCCTCTGTTCTCCACTACAGCCAAATGCCTCCGGAGAGTTGTCGATCCTCACCTTCTGCAACAGCCGCAACCACCCCGCTTCGTCGTCTCCCTATCGAAGATGGAGAGGTCATCGGATTAGCCCTCGCTGGCGGCCGTCGTCGAAGCCCTCGGGAAGCCCTTGGCCGCCGCCTCCACTATTCCTCTCGCAGCAATCGGACGGGTCGAGTTCACAAAAGAAAACCCTTTTCCTTAATTATATTCGGCCCCCTCCTATTTTGTGCTAATTACAGATTTTACCCAATACTTTGTATTTTAAGTTTATGGCCCAGATTTATGTTTTCTACAATTATGCCCTCATTGGAATTTTTTACATATTTTGGCCAGATTTCTTATTTACATAAATTGACCCAGATTTTTATATTGTAGTTTGTGACCCGGGTTTTACAATTATCACTTTTGCCCTTTGTTGGATTTATGGCCGAAGATTTAATAGCGGATTATGACCGAATTACTAAAATTTGTATAAATTTTTCGGAAAGTGTTTTTTAAATTTTAAACTCGGATTTGATTGACGGGGGTTATTCTTATAGTTTATATATTCTATGTAGTATGTCCAAATTTAGCGTTATGCTAAATTTGTTTAGTTTGGTGCTAGGTTCGGAAGCGCCCTGAGCAAGGCCAACGAATCCATATCGGCATCCATGGATCATCTTCCGTCTTTTGACGTCGTGTGAGTATTCTCTTACCTCGATCTAGTTATGTTTAGTAGTAGTAGTAGTAGTAGTAGTATCATGCTAGGATGGATCTAGCATAACTTAGAGTTAATGCCAAGTAATGGTTTGGACCTTAGGTGAGTTTTGAGGACTTATGATTGTTCTAAGGCTTGAGTTGGGATGTTATCTTGTGAGGCTTGTGAGGTTTGAGAATTGGAGTATATGGTGGTTGAGTTTATGGGATAGGATATACGTATCCTAGCATAGTGTTGTTACCATTGTGATCAGGGAGACTAGGCATGTTATCCTAGTGGTGTTGTGAGTTATGATCTTGCGAGATTCCGATGGTTTAGAAGTCTTAGGACTTCTAGCTTTTGTTGAGTGTGATCTGAGCATGAGGGATTCTAGGATCCGGTCCTAGAATTGAGAGTCAAATGGTCTTGCATAGATCATTTGTGTAGAAGTCTAAGACTTCTATTGTGAGTGGGTTGTTGTTGATATAGTTATCTTCTTGTGAGCAGGTTATGGGCTTCTTCCCTAAGGAAGCGAGAGTGTTGTGAGTTGAGTGTGGTGACGAGGTAAGTCTCCGGACTTACTTAGCTCGTATTCCTTGTATTAGCATTGATGTGTGTTTGGTGGTGTGTGTTTATTGTTTATTATTTATAACAACTAAACCGGAATTAGGATTACCGACCCTTATATTATTTTGGCCCAAGTGTATGATAACGGGCGGTGACAACTTGCCTGGCTCCCGCGAGAGCTAGGAGGTTCTCGGCGACTATCCCGTGCTGGTAGACGGTCGGATGCATCAGTACCATTCCATGCCGGTAAGTAGGGACCGAGGCGAGTTTCGGTGACTCTCGTGTCACAACCTAAGTTGAATTAGAACGGGATACGACTTAATAATAATAAAGAGAATAAACCGGATTGGTGTGATTTTAAGTATGTTGTGTGCTTGCGGTGTTCTACTTGTGTATGTGCCTTTTCCATTAATTCTAATGCTTCGAATATGAGCTAACGGTTTTATACCGATTGTTGTAGATTGTCTTGCAGGTTAGGAATGCGGCCGAGAGATCCGGAAGAGTGGGCAGTCGGGGTTCCGTACATTTTAGGATTGAGTTTTGGGTTGAGTCGAGTTTGAGTTTTGTATATTATTCATGTATATTGTATATCGTGTGGTGGCCTTTGGCCCTTGCTGTTTCATATCGGCTGAAGTCTTTTGTTGTTTTCTTTCGGGTTTCGTTTCATTGCATAAAAATGTATTTCGGTTTTGGCCTTTATTTGTGCCTTGTTGCAAGATCCGGTGAAATTGTTGTCAAGCTAAGGGTCGGGACCCATTGTGAGGTCCCAACCCGTAGCATCCCGAGTCCCGCGGATTCGGGGTGTTACAAAAGTGGTATCAGAGCCCTAGGTTGACAACAATGGCACTCGCAATCTTCTAAAGGCCGAATAAGGAATAAACAGAACCCCACGGGTTCTGAGTTTTCGTTTTCAAAATCATAAGCATGAGTCGGGGTAGAATGTACGGACCACCACTCCTTCTGCGGATCTCGGCAGCTTAGTTTATTGGATTTTGATATGTATATATATGTATATATAGTAGTATATGTGGATTGTAGCTGCATGATGGACGTGATTATATGTATCGTATATATGTGGACTATAATATATGCTTTGGACTTGTTATGTATAGTAGTGGCATGACCTTATATAGATACATGCTTATATATGTGGTATGATAGAATCTGATTAGCTTTTGGACCTTGTATTATTGTAATGATTTCTGGATGTGTTATATTAGTAGTGATATGGGCATAGGACCTATATAGTCGTTTATGCAGATTCTTATTATATAGTAGTAGATAGTACGAGACCTAATGGAAAAGATGATAATATGATATCATCACCTTTAAGACGACGTCGTTGGTGTGGGATAGCGTTTATTTTTGGAGGAGTACGCTCAAGTATCGAGTTGGGCATTTCGTGTTGACGAACATCATGGCGTTTCTCGGATTCCTATAAAAGGACATCGAAGAGGAGGATTAGAGATGACGTAAACGAAGGACAACCAAGTGAAGGAAAACTCGAGACAACTTATGAGAAATCGAAATAAAGACCATACAAGAAAAAGGAGTAACATTAATGTGTGGAAGTGGTTCCAAAGAAACAATGATTTAAAGACAACAAGACCAATGTAGATAATGAACTTAAGTTCTTCAAGAAGACGCGTGGACAACTAAAGATACGACGAATCAAGGAAGAGATGGGTACATTCTAGCAAGGTTAAAGGTATCCCATTAAGATGTGAAGTTTTCTTAGACGCTTCTAAGCATTGGAGTCAAGACGATAAGAGTGATCGAACTATTTCTAAAGATTTAAGATACCGTAAGTTAAGCTTACGAGGTACCAATAAGTGACGTGTCAACATACAAAACTTATGAGAAGAAGGCGTGGTGGAGTTTCACATGGGAAAACTCCCCTAGGAGAGCTGACTGGTTTTTCCGTTATTATGATAAGGCTAAGAACTGCCAAAAGTAAGAAGTGTGTATAAATGATGATCCCGAGAATATGAAAGACGAAACGAGGAGCTATGATCGAGAGACTTAAGATACCAAGCAAGAGGAACACGAGTGGATGCTAGCTAGTGCTATAATATTTGGGAGGGTGCACTTGAAAGACATCAAGGCAGAATGGTTAAGTCTATGAAAGGGAGTTATATGAAACAACAAGACAAAGAATGTATAGTTATCTTAGAGAAGTGGAAGGAAGCATGGAACAGGGAAGGAACTAACGGAGTTTAAGGTAAAGTACCCCGAGGAGGGTAGCCTTCATGAGAATGGTAACATGAGAAGTGTAGTAGAATAATAAGTCGTTGACTTCGGAGAAGGTCAGATACAAGTTAGTCGGTGACAACTGAGAACGCACAAGTGCGGGTTGTCTATTGGTGAGTGTAATTATGGGCATACAGAAGGATTTGAATGACCTTATGCGACCTTTGTAGGTCATGCAATTGGAATATGGGAGAACGACACGAAAGAGGTTTTAAAGTTTGACCACGGTAAAGGGGAAGTAGTGAATCAAGAAGGAGGTAAGGTGTCATGCAAGTGGTACGTAAACGGGAGTATATAGAGGATGCAGGGTATGAAATGGATGATATGTTACCGCGGGCAAGAGATAAGTCAAGTTTCTAGACTCGCACAGAAGAGACATGGTGACTATGATGTGAAAGAGTGGGACCCATATTAGGGCAACACTGCAAGCTTAGAGTTACGATGTTAGTACTTGGTGAAGTTATGAGTGGACCCTTCAGGGATTGCGGTTGGGAAAATTTTTTGTTAGCATTTTCCACTAGCCATACTAGTACGGTTGTGAAGATTGTTCATGGAATACCAAGAGATGCTTGAGGTGACCAACGAGAGTAAGAGAAGACCAAAGTTGTGAAGTTTGATGTCGACATAAGGTGTACGAGAAGTATATGAAAGATTGAGGTTAAAAACTCTACGGTCCGATTGACGTTACATAAGAAGATGAAGTAATTCTACACCTACTCGAAGGAATGATACAAGCCTAGGTGGAATACAAAAGAATTTCCCCAATACGTTGGGATGTCCGAGAGAGCGAAGAAGATAAGATCGATTTGTTATAAGACGTGGTTATGCCCTACAATTAAGACACTTATGGCAACCCATAAGTATGATTTCTTAAAAGGTTATTACGACCAGGCCATCAAAGCGAAAAAGGATGGAACAATACGGATTTGAGAAAAGGACCCTTGAAGGAGAACATACACGGTCATGGCTGAAGATGGAACCATACAAGAGTCTAAAAGACGTCACCTCAATAGATCGAGGTAGACCAATTGTGTCATGACCACTTGTGAAGTGATAAAACAAGATTGTGTCGGGTATTACGATATGTGAAGGGAAGAGAAAAGATGAAACCTAAGATATCACAAATTCCAATACGTCAAAATGTGGAATTTTCCACTAAGGTCGAGCTTGATTCAATTCCGATATCTAAGGCGTCGTAGGGAATGTCGCTTGTGAAGAGACATGAGTTGTGGAAGCAAGTGAAGGAGCAATAACAAGAACTTGAAATACATCTTAAACTCTTGATTTGAAGTTGTTATGGAGAACACCACTTTGCGAAAAGAGAGACGGTTATCTCCGTTTGTACATCAATTACAGTAGGCCGAGCAAGATAACAATGAAGAACCAAGTATCCCTCACCACAGATAGAGGATCTACCTAACCGGTTGCAAGGGTCGGTAGTCTCTACTAAGTATGATTCAAGGTCAGATTGTCACCAATTGAGAATCCGAGACAAGGGTATTGCAAATACGGCATTCCGGACAAACCATGGTCACTATGAGTTGTAGTGATTCCATATGGGCTTACTATGCCCCGGACAAGATATTTTGGTCTACTCTCGAAGAAGAGGGATGTTGTATGACCAATTGTCTCGGGATGACAACCCTAAAGGATGTGAAAGAAGTTACAAGTTTTCTTGGATGTGCCGGTCATTCCCAGATTGGTGAAGAGATTCTCTAAAGTAACACCATATATGGCTAGCCTACTCCGGGTGACAATGAAGTATTAAGTGGTAGGAAAAATTGACAATGAAGTTGTTAAGAGGATATTCATTGGTTCAACCGTTTTATAATTGCCTTGAGGTATGATGGGTTTGAAGTGTACAAGTGATTCTTCAAGACATGGTTTTGATTGAGTATTAAGGAACGATGTTAAAGTAATATCATGCGTGTCTCATTAGTAGAAGCGGCATGAGGTAAAGTACTTCCTTCATTGTTGAGGACTTACATCAAGAATTGAAGAAACATAACATTTAAGTTTGGGTTGACAAGAACCAAAGTCAACTGTGTAAATGGAAAATTTTGATCTTCCTTGATAGGGAAATCAAAGAGAAACATAATGGAAATGATGTATTGAGAAAAAACCCGAGAGGAAGTTGAGTTCTGATATATTGACATTTTTGAAATCTTAACGCGAGTTGGGGAAGTGGTTTACCGGTTGACGTGGCTGCCGAGAGTAGAGGGTGTTCACCCGGTGTTTCATATGTATTAGTCAAGGGAGTACATACAAGACTCGAGGCATGTGGTACGTCGTGATGATCTAGTAGAGACGAGGAGCCGATGAGGCTACTTGGGAGACAAATGATAGTCTCTTTAGTTGAATTTTTCACAAAGCTTGTAGCATCGATTGAATCGGCGGGTTAGACCCAGTTCTTTCCTTAGTTGAGTTGTGTGATGTTATATGTTGTTTGTGCCCCATGCGGGAATGTGTTATATGACCTAATATATATATATATATTGCGACGGTGGCTTGAGCAGTTTGTGTATATAGATTAGAAGGCCTAAGCCTTCCTAATTGTGAGTTTATACCTCAACCTTAGAGACTGTGAAGTTCGGTGTGTGGCAAGTTTCGGGACGAAACTTATTTTTAGGGGGATCTGATGTAAATCCCCAAATTTTGGCGCGTTTGGTTTTATATTTTCTCGGATTTTATCGATACTTTAAATGGCTTAAATATTTTGTGAGTATTATCACGCCGTAAATTAAATTTATGAGCTTATATATTCTATCTTTATATATTCCGTATTTTGTTTTACGGAAAAGTTTGGGAGTTTTTCCGTTCCGGAAATCCCGTTCCGATTGATTTTGATCGATTTTATTCGTGCCCATTTTTATATTATTACTTATTTATGGTTCTTTTTATTTTACTTTTACCCTAGCTAACCTACTCCCGACCCCTTGTTTCCCTCAATTTGATTCAGCCTTTGACCCCTCATTTCTTTCCTTGTCGTTTCCACTTCTCAACGCTTGCAATGCCTCTCATTCCTTGTCGATCGTCACAAGCCAACACTACCATTCATCTGCATTTACTATTGTTGAGAAAGAGCTCTGTAAGTTTCAGTAGTGAAAAATGGCTTCATTGAGCTCCCAACAACCTTCTTCCTCAACACAAGAACCACCCAAACTCTGGCTCCAATCAAGATATCGAGATTTGCGGCTTCTCCGAAGAGGATCTCCAAGAAGCTTGGAATGAGGTCTACTTCATTTGTGCTGCCCTGACTTTGCCGCCTGCCTGAGCACATCAAAGCCGCCGGAGACGCCTCTTCCATCTGTTCGCTTCCCTTCAATCTTCTTTGTCAACTACACACCTGGCAGCTCGACCCCTCACCGGTGCAGCCCATTTCTCTCCCTGTCCATCTAGCCATCTGCTCTTCTCTGTACGCTCGAAAATTCGAGGACAGGCTGCTCCTATAGGTTGTTGCCACCACTGGCTTCGACTCTCACCGCCGTTAGGAACCTCGACTCCCCTACTACTCACTTCGTCGACACCACCCTCTGCATTGTTCTTCCTCTACGGCGAACTCTAGCCACCCCAGCAATACTTCCGCCTCTGTTCTCCACTACAGCCAAATGCCTCCGGAGAGTTGTCGATCCTCACCTTCTGCAACAGCCGCAACCACCCCCCTTCGTCGTCTCCCTATCGAAGATGGAGAGGTCATCGGATTAGCCCTCGCTGGCGGCCGTCGTCGAAGCCCTCGGGAAGCCCTTGGCCGCCGCCTCCACTATTCCTCTCGCAGCAATCGGACGGGTCGAGTTCACAAAAGAAAACCCTTTTCCTTAATTATATTCGGCCCCCTCCTATTTTGTGCTAATTACAGATTTTATCCAATACTTTGTATTTTAAGTTTATGGCCCAGATTTATGTTTTCTACAATTATGCCCTCATTGGAATTTTTTACATATTTTGGCCAGATTTCTTATTTACATAAATTGACCCAGATTTTTATATTGTAGTTTGTGACCCGGGTTTTACAATTATCACTTTTGCCCTTTGTTGGATTTATGGCCGAAGATTTAATAGCGGATTATGACCGAATTACTAAAATTTGTATAAATTTTTCGGAAAGTGTTTTTTAAATTTTAAACTCGGATTTGATTGACGGGGGTTATTCTTATAGTTTATATATTCTATGTAGTATGTCCAAATTTAGCGTTATGCTAAATTTGTTTAGTTTGGTGCTAGGTTCGGAAGCGCCCTGAGCAAGGCCAACGAATCCATATCGGCATCCATGGATCATCTTCCGTCTTTTGACGTCGTGTGAGTATTCTCTTACCTCGATCTAGTTATGTTTAGTAGTAGTAGTAGTAGTAGTAGTATCATGCTAGGATGGATCTAGCATAACTTAGAGTTAATGCCAAGTAATGGTTTGGACCTTAGGTGAGTTTTGAGGACTTATGATTGTTCTAAGGCTTGAGTTGGGATGTTATCTTGTGAGGCTTGTGAGGTTTGAGAATTGGAGTATATGGTGGTTGAGTTTATGGGATAGGATATACGTATCCTAGCATAGTGTTGTTACCATTGTGATCAGGGAGACTAGGCATGTTATCCTAGTGGTGTTGTGAGTTATGATCTTGCGAGATTCCGATGGTTTAGAAGTCTTAGGACTTCTAGCTTTTGTTGAGTGTGATCTGAGCATGAGGGATTCTAGGATCCGGTCCTAGAATTGAGAGTCAAATGGTCTTGCATAGATCATTTGTGTAGAAGTCTAAGACTTCTATTGTGAGTGGGTTGTTGTTGATATAGTTATCTTCTTGTGAGCATGTTATGGGCTTCTTCCCTAAGGAAGCGAGAGTGTTGTGAGTTGAGTGTGGTGACGAGGTAAGTCTCCGGACTTACTTAGCTCGTATTCCTTGTATTAGCATTGATGTGTGTTTGGTGGTGTGTGTTTATTGTTTATTATTTATAACACCTAAACCGGAATTAGGATTACCGACCCTTATATTATTTTGGCCCAAGTGTATGATAACGGGCGGTGACAACTTGCCTGGCTCCCGCGAGAGCTAGGAGGTTCTCGGCGACTATCCCGTGCTGGTAGACGGTCGGATGCATCAGTACCATTCCATGCCGGTAAGTAGGGACCGAGGCGAGTTTCGGTGACTCTCGTGTCACAACCTAAGTTGAATTAGAACGGGATACGACTTAATAATAATAAAGAGAATAAACCGGATTGGTGTGATTTTAAGTATGTTGTGTGCTTGCGGTGTTCTACTTGTGTATGTGCCTTTTCCATTAATTCTAATGCTTCGAATATGAGCTAACGGTTTTATACCGATTGTTGTAGATTGTCTTGCAGGTTAGGAATGCGGCCGAGAGATCCGGAAGAGTGGGCAGCCGGGGTTCCGTACATTTTAGGATTGAGTTTTGGGTTGAGTCGAGTTTGAGTTTTGTATATTATTCATGTATATTGTATATCGTGTGGTGGCCTTTGGCCCTTGCTGTTTCATATCGGCTGAAGTCTTTTGTTGTTTTCTTTCGGGTTTCGTTTCATTGCATAAAAATGTATTTCGGTTTTGGCCTTTATTTGTGCCTTGTTGCAAGATCCGGTGAAATTGTTGTCAAGCTAAGGGTCGGGACCCATTGTGAGGTCCCAACCCGTAGCATCCCGAGTCCCGCGGATTCGGGGTGTTACAGCGACTGCGGTGACTGGAGCGACCGCGGGGAAGTTGGGACGCAACCGCGGTGAGATAAAACGAGCGCGACCACGGTAGAGTGCACACACGACCGCGGCATAATGTAGACGTGACCGCGGGAGAAGTCCAGAAACATTGTCGCGACCTTTGTTAGCGTGTAGAATGTTCGCCCCTAAAGGTGTGTGCAAATAAGCTTTAAATTTATAAAACTAGAATCAAGCAAGCGAACCCGCAGTGTACGGATCGACGTAGTTAAGCAAGAATTCCAGAGCATCGAACACAGGGATTTGGGTGGGAACAAATTCAATTGCAGATTATCAAGCGAGTAAATATGAGAGTTTTTGCAAATATTGGGAAAACAACAATCCTAAAGATCCAAGTATCCAGCTGTGGCAATCGATTCAAGATATACTAATGATATGAAGACAGAGTTGAGATATGCAAAGGTATGCTAATGTAAGGTAATCGTACGGTGAAGTTCCAAAAACCTTATACGACTTACCTACAAGACACTCTCTATACAGGTTGTTGAGGCTTCAATATAGAAAGGTTCTAAAGGTAAGAATTAATGTCAAATACCCAAACTTGCAATCCAAGGATCAAGACTAACTTAACCGATTACGGTTGTGACACTCACAATCGAGGTAGAGGTTGTTGAGGCTTCACTACCACCTAGAAAAGGCAAGCCTAAACTAAGTTAAAGCAAATCTTTAACTTTGGATTAAAGTAAAAGCAGGTTCGTAAACTTAAGGGAAATTACGGGTAGTTCTTGAGACTCCACGGCCGTGGAACTCAAGATCAAACCGTGATTTAGGGTTCGTCGACGATTCTCTCAAACTCTCAGGGTCTAATCTGTTTACGATCGATCTATCATCATCTAAGCCACAACTAGCAACCCTTCACCTTAGAATTGTTAAGGGTTTTTAGCCAATAACAGTCATATTGATATCAAATTCAAAGATTAAAAGATTGAAAGATGAAAACCTCCGAAAACTTTCAATAAACTTCAAACCAATCTCAAAGTCACAATCAGGAACGAATATTGTCAATAGATTCAAAATGAAGCAAACAATCACAATCTTAGGAAAGAAGGAAGAACGGGATGTCAATCCGTCTTCTAAATCAAACCTAAACAAGAAGAGAAATCTTCTTGCAACAATCTTCCAAAAGCTTCGATCTTCCGCCAATCCGGAAATCTCAACAGCAATCTCCACCAAAAGTGCGAGATTAGGGCAAAATCCCAATACGAACTTCGATCTCCAATGAGATGTAAATGCTTCCAAACGAGGGTTGTGCCGCTAAGCAAAGGCGTAAGCCAAGGTCTAAAGCGAGGTCGCAAAAGTGCGTCTAAGCGGGGATAAGCGAGGATGACGGAATCTTCCTTCGTCCATCTTTTTATAGGGCAAGATAAAATATCGGCCCGGCCCAATCTTCAAAAGATCGTGGCTTCAAAATGTGGCGAAAAAGATCGCCAAGATCACGGTCGTGGAAGGTTCCACGACCGTAATTTAAAGCGTGGAAAGTATCACGGTTTGAACCATGGATTCCACGACCGTAATAGTTACTGGAATGCATCAAGCCTCTCTTTGCAAGGTTCCACGGCCGTGGAACTAAACGTGGTTTGTAGTACGGCCATATTTTAGAGCGTGGTTTAGGGCAAGAACGTGATTCTTCCCTAGCCTCGTGCATTCCTCAAGTTGAACTCCATTTTGCTCCCAATAATGCCTCAATCCATGGACATACTCAATCAACTCTTCTTTGCTCGAATTCCGTTCGGAAATGACTCTCAATCACCTATAATCAACATAAAGCTAGTGTAGACATCCATATTGACAATATAGGCAAACTAGCTCACAAATGCAACAATGCTAAATCAAAGACTATCAATATGAATCAAATACTCTTAGAAAACGTGCCTAAAATATCACAATATTTCATGCTAACAAATAACCCCATACTTAACACTTGCTTGTCCCTAAGCAAGGTCTTTCAAAAAGCTTTAAACAAGAGTTAGGATGAAATACGTGTACCTTCTCAAAGCAATACTTCTTTTGGAGGAATGTGCCTTCTAAAGAATAGGTCATTCTCAAACCTTGCTTCAATTGTTTATAAGACTTTCATACACTTATCCAAAGAGTAAAAAGCAAAGAAAACTCATGAATCAATTAAACTTCTAAACAAGCATCATAACCTTCAAACATTATCAAAATCAATCATAAGAAACTTCAATTTGGATCACCAAGTCATATAACATTCTTTTGATCTTAAGGACTTTCAAAGAAAAGGTCTAGAATGTGGAAAGGGAAGGAAACTTTTAAGGAATGTGGTGTATGAATCCGGGAAAGTGGACAACTATTCTTCTTCTTCTTTTGTGGTTTCCGCAACACTTCAACTTAGAGCTTCGCTCTTCTTCCTTTCACTTTTCGACTTTACTTTTGGAGTTATGGATAGAGGTGCACAAAAACCGAAGCCTAGGAGATTGGCGTTTCTCAATTTTTATGAGATGCCTCAAACCCTTAGCGCACATACCATAATCCGCTAGGAATATCGCTCAATCCGACTTTGGCAAGACACAAACACCCGGCTATGTGAATGGTGCCGAGTTACTCATCATCATGATTGACTTCCCCAAACCTAGAATTCCTTTCTATTCTTTTGATTGCAAATAATTGCTCTCATGGCCCTCCCACATCAAACATGCCTTTTTCATTCACTTCTCCAAATTCCCGGATAGGTAAAGGAGGTCAATATTTCAATGAGGAGCTAAAATGATTAAAGAAAGAAGAAAGAAAAATCGAATTGCCTTAATCATCTCAACAAGAAGTATAAGAACTTATAGTGTGATTTCAACTTCAATTTCTCAACATGATTTAGATAATATTCATCACATTATAAAACTTGCAAAAGAGGTAAAATTCATTCATTCAAATTCTTTTCAATTCACTATTCTTTTAAGCATGCAATTGTCATCAAACTCAATTCACAAGTAGTGATTATCATAGAAATCATCTCAATTCATTAGAAGCACAAAATTTTCAAAATTTTTCAATTTTTATGGGTTTTTCAAGTTCTTTTTCATGCAATGCGATAATGAAACGTGCAACAATATAATGAACATGCAAATAGTCTCGAATAGAAGCTAGCATAGTGAGTAAGAGTTATTACAAACTTTTAGTACATCCCACCCCATACTTAGGACGAACATTGTCCCTAATGTTCAAAAGAAAGAAAGAAAGAAAAGAAGAAAAGAAAAAGAAACTCACAAAGTGGTGGCGGAATGTCTAAAGCGAACGGTCAATCATCAAATCTCATCACTGCGGCGCTGGTGGAGGCGGGAATGGAGAGAAGCTAGGATCATAGAACCGCCCAAACTGCTGGCGGTAGACATCCCTCATCATGTGGTCGAGGTCGTCTAGGCGTCCGTCTCTAGCATCGGCTCGGATCTCCAATGCTCCTACTCTCTCTGAAAGTCCGGTAGCCCAATCCGGCATCTGCTCGTACCATCCCGGGGCCTGACTATACCATGCTGGAGCGTCGGATGGTGGTGGTGGTGGTGCTGGTGCTGCTGTCTGCTCTGTAGACCAAGGAGGAGGAATGCCATACCATGTAGGAGGTGTGGTCATCCACGTAGGACTCTCACTCACGCTAGCGCGGCGAGAAGACGAGCCTGAAGCTCTAGCTGGACGTGGTGAACGTCTAGGTGCATCGGGGGCCGCCTCCGGCTGATCCGGAAACGTGCCAAACTCCTCCTCAGCTCCTCCTCCACTCTCAAACTGATCTCCCATCTCCTCCTCAACAACCGGCGGTGGGACATATGGGGGAGCTGCTATCCTGTTCGCATGCATAGCAGCGAACGTCTCCTTCCAATTATGGCGTCCCGCCATAATGGAGTACTCCGGTAGCCACTCTATACCCCTACCCGTCCTGCTCTCCCATGGCATGCCCGCATAAGGCGGACCTCTATGTGTGGGGAAAATGAGACCCCTAGTCATGAAAGCATGTAGCCCTAAAGGTACGGCCGGTATACGGGTGCAAGCAGAAAAATCAACACCAAAGCTCCTAGCAATGTGGGTAACTATCCCACCATATCCTATGTTGCCCTTCTTCTTATTCTTGAGCTTGCTCATAGTAGCAGCCAAGAGAGTAGCACAATCAGCACGGCGTCCATACAACATGGAGTAGAGTAAAAAGAGCTCATCCGTCTTGATCTTTTGGGGCGTCTCCGTCCTAGGGAAGAGACACTCCGAAAGAACACGATGAGCAATCTTCAAGGCTAGGTGGTACATTAACCTAGCCTTGGTGTCAGCGGGCTGCCAGCGGTCCTCGCTAGCGTAAATCATCGCTACCTCCTCCCAAAAATCCTTGGCGTAAACGCCACTAGGAAAGCGACCGTTAAAGGTCTCCTGAAACCCGAAAATGGTCCCAAACTCACGGATGCTCAAATGGTAGTCTCTTTCCATGAGGCAGAAAGAGACGGTCCTGTCTACATGGCTGTGCTCAAAAGATGTCACAACCTCCCGTGTAATCTCCTCATAGGCGTCTTCTCGGATAGCCGAGAAGACAATAAGTCCGGCTCTATCCAAGAGCCAAGTAAGATCATCAACAATGTTGAGAGGAGCTAGATCCTCCAACAACAAGTATCTAGGGCCAATCACTGGCCTCTCCTTGATCCTCTCGAGTGCATCGAGATGATCGTAGTGTATGGTCGGGATTCTAGGGTGAGGAGGTGAGGATGGAGGTGAAGGTGAGGATGGAGGTGAAGAGGAAGAGGGTGGTGGTGCCCTAGAGGATGTAATATCCGGAATTTTTATTTCCGTTTAATTCCGAATCAAATCGGACTTTAAGCCGTTGACGGTTTTCCATTCTATCTAGCAATTCTTTTTCACAAATTTTATCATTTTATGTAGAAGCTATTTCACATAAAATGATAAAATTATATGAACCTCTAATTCCTATAATTACTTATCATTTTATGTAGAATTTAATTCACATAAAATGATAGAATTATATCAAATCCTAATTCTTATAATTATTTATCATTTTATGTAGAATTTATTTCACATAAAATGATAGATTTTTATATTAAACCCTAATCTATCAAACCCTAGTTTATAACATGACTTGTCCTTGACAAAGTCATGACGTCCTTTTGACAAGATCAAGACGAGACCATGACGAGGTTTGACGAGACCATGACGAGATCATGACAAGGTCATGCATGGGCTTGACAAAGCCATGACACGTTTTGACAAGGTTGTGACAAGTTGACAAAACTACATCACTCTTTTGTCTACCTTAGTTTCAGCTCACCTCTTCATGTCCAGTTGCTCCAGCCCAAGAACCAGCCCATCCTTACAGCAACTCCAGCAGCCCACTGCTTGCCTTTCCAGCGCCAGTAGCCCACGGTCTTGATTGTCCAGCGCCAGCTCCAGCCCAGTTGCTTGTCCGCAGCACCAGAAGCCCGCCATCAGCTTGCAAGCACAGCAAGCTCCAGCTTCAGCCAGCCGTGCGTCCAACGGATCTTGTCCAGCCCAGTAGTGCACTTCGGTATGGGCCAGCAGCAAGTCGAATCCAACAGATGGCAGAAAGTCAACAGCGTCACCCCTTTCCCTCAGACTTCACGTAACTGCTGTATTAATAAGGAAGGGATCCGTAACTGCCTAATTAATTCCACGCCAGATTTCACCTCCTGATCTCCTTCCTTATGCGCTGCACACACTCAGCCGTCCAGATTCATCAGCAACCCTCGCCTCTTCTGTTTCGTTCCTTGCTTGTGAACGTCGCCTTCCACACTCACACAACCGATCGAGCAGCAGTTGTGAACCCATCTCTTCCGTCCTACATTCTGGTCACATACAGAACTCCTCCTTCGCCTCTATTCTACAGCACAACACGCAACAGATCTACACCAGTTTCTGCACACATCCAGCCGCTTCAAGAGCCCTATTCTGAGCCAAAGAGACTGAGTACATCGATCAACAGCAACCTCGACTGGAGAGTTTGAAAAACGCAGCAGGTAGACTCTTCCCTTCCTTACCCTTCTACCTTCGATTAGTGCCACTGCTGGACTCACGCAACTGTCTTGTTGTGCCGGACAACCCCCGTCTTGGTCGATCCAGGACAACAGCGAGGCTGGGAAGAATTCTCCAATCAGTGTAGCAGTAGAGCCAAGCCGAACCTTCATTTTTCTCCTCCTAATCTGTCACGCCGAGGAAGCCAGAAGCCATCCGGAACCGTGTGAAAACGCCTCAGCCCAGTAGCAGTTGAAGTGGTGAGCTCTCTCTTCTGCAGTCCAATCCTTGCCTCTAGATGTTAGAAATGTATAAATTATATATATACATGTTTCGATTTTATTATGAATAGAAATCAAGCCAAGGAATTGGAGGGATAGTAAATGAGTTTTGTTGAAGTCTCCTGTAGTTCTATTTGAGTGTAACTAGATGATAATGAGAATAGATTAGATTGCCTTAGAAATAGAAATGAAAAACTCTTTGTAGAACTCACCTTTGTAAGTGAATAATGGTCAATGTTGAGGATTAATGTTTGAGAGTTTGAATGAAGATCCACCGTTGAATTTTGGATATGTTATAGACGGTTATACGTAGTATAGGGTATTAAAATTTAGCAAGAAATGAACGGTCGGATTAGAAGTTATAGGCTTCCGAAGTTGGGTAGTTGAGCAGTTTTGTAAACCTTAGAATTTTGGCTAAGTATAGAATTTGTAAAGGGAGTAGTCAACTTTAGGAATTTTTATTAAACTGTTGAATGAACAGTTTGGAGAAATTCTTTCTCCTAAAGTTAGATAGGACATCATAGATGACCTAGAGAATTTATTCGGAATTTTTATAAGCTGTTACGAATTTTATATTTGGAATCGAAGTTAGACCTTTGCGATCTTCCGGAAAATAGAACATGGGAAAAATGTCAGTTTGGGACCAAACGAAGCTTTAGGAGTTAGAATATGATTTTAGAATATCAAATAGGAGTTTAGACATGAATTTTAGAATTTTCGAGAATTTCAGGACCAAGGGTAAAATGGTCATTTTACCATAAATTAATACTGCAACTAGTTATGTCTTAATATATTATTCTATTTTAGAAGTCTTAGACTTCTAACTACGTAGGAGTGTGATAATGCACTTATCTCCTTTTGACAGGCAACTGAGTTGCTACAGTTTACAGAGCGAGTTGGTTTACAGAGAGTCGAGCTTTATATCAGGTAAGTCCTATGGGCTTACTTAGCTGACTTCTAAATATGAGTATAAATGATGATGGTGGTGTGTGATTGAAATGTTTATGGAGATAGGTTGTGATATATAATTACCGACCTATATTTTGGCCTAAGAGTAACGGGCGGTGGCATTCTGCTCAGTAGCTTGCGGGCGCTGGGGGTTTCTTTCGGGACTAGTCCATACGTGGTTTGTAGTGATGCTACCAGTGGAAGTCAGCTAGACCTACACCAGTTGGATAAGGAACGGAGGCGAGAACTAATAATAATTCTCGTGCCACAACTTAAACTGAATAATGTGAATCATTTGAAGAATAGATAATAAACGGTTGAGTGCCAACATGATGTTTGTTTATTTTTGTTTCTGCGTGTGTTTGTGCTGTTATCATTTTGCTTATATTTGGATAGTTAGCTAACGGTTTATCCGTGTTGTAGATCTGTAGAGATAGACAGTTGCAGAGAGATCCGGAACGGATGGTCAGCCGGGTCCACCTACTCATTAGATGGGGACGGGGGAGTCTTCCATACGTCATGCATGTTATGTATCTTTATATATGTTTGTAAGGCTGTCACCTGTGTACGTTTATACCATTAAAAATATTATGTTTTCGAAATTTTTTTAAATACATTTGTGCCTTGTTGTAAGATCCAAGTAATGTTGTTGTTAAACCATGGTCGGGACCCATTATGAGGTCCTAACCAGTAGCTCCCCGAGTTCCGAGAATTTGGGGTGTTACAACATGGTATCAGAGCTCTGGGTTGGCAACAATGGCACTTGAAATCTTCTGAAAGACCGAATGTATAAAATAACTAGAACCCGAAAGGGGTCTAAGATTTTCAAAACGGATTTCTGTTTTTACACACGTACATAGTCGGGTTGTTGGGTTAGTAGTACGTCGGACCACCATCGTTCTCCGTGGATCTCTGCAGCTTGGAACGATAGGTGAGTTAGTATATAGACTTATATCGATAGGTTTTAGTGTAAATTATATATCTGTGTGTGTGTAGTATGCTAGTATCCTAAAGGATATCTTGTATTCTTTAGTTGTGATATCATGAAGCGATTAGCGCCTCATGATAAATCGGTAACGAGTTTGAAGAGTTTTCCACACGAGATAAGGGATTCACACCAAGATTTAGTATGATACTCTGATGGACGTCCTGGTGACTTATAAATCATCCGAAGGACGGGTGGGCAAAGCAGTAAAGATGTTTAGAAAATTTTTACCGCCAGTACAACCGGATGAGAAAGAAGTTCCCGAGTCAGCTTAGATAGAAGAAATTGAGAATCATGCAAGGGGCTTTGTCGTATGAACTCGAGAGATGAATTAGAAGAACCATGCAAGAGACGACGAGAGCGTAGAATGGAGATAAAAATGGAGAAACAAGAATCATATAGAACGGAGTACAACCAAGAATTTCGGTGTAAAGGACGTGACTATCAAGACGGACGCCGCCATAAGCAAGTATGGACATGAGAGTACAAAGAAGATAGAGTGTCGACCCAGTTGTGAGAAGTTAAAAGGTACAAAGATAAAGAGTGAGTTTGATGACGAGAAATAAATCCTGTAACCATGGAAGCATGTGGAGTCCTTCAAGGATATAAGAGTTTTGAATGAAAGTCCGACATAAGTATCCAAGAAACTAGAAGTCTAAAATTGAGACAACGAATTTTTATAAAGGCGACATGATCAAGACAAAACTAAACAAGGGGAAGAATGTGGAAAAGTGATTTGGTGGACTCAAGGGTCCGCAATAATTTCTCATTTACAAAGAGATTTAAGTTACCAACACTAACGGTTCATACCAGAGAACCGCAAACAGATGATGACTAAGTAAGGAGAATCGCGAAGACACGCTTACAAGCTAATGTGGAAGACTTGATGAACTCATTGGCGACAGATGAATGCTAGGACTAGACTCAGAAGAGTATAGTGACCTCATAAGAGAACAAGAGAAGTGCACACTGTGGAAGAAACTAAAAGAGTATTAACAAAGAAACTAGAGGAGATAGATTTTGACCAAGTCTATCAAACTTCAAAAGAGATAGAAGAATAATAAGTCTGTGATCTTATGGGAGGTCAACTACATACCAGTCAGTAATAATTGAGACATAAGACGTGCGGGTCAACCAGTGGTACTGGTTATCAGATAAGGAGGATAACTATAGAATGATGAACGAATTTTATAGACGTCTAGAGGACCCTTCAAGAGATCAACAAACGACAAATGTGAAGCTAAATCGACCCGCGTGCTAGCACCTTAATAATAACATGGAGTGAGTTCGAGCAAGGATCCCTAATTAAGAACTTAAGAAGAAAGACTAGACGGTCAGAAATGACCCCCTTTATGTCATTGAAGACCAAGGGAAGCGTGTGAAGAATTTACTGCCTACTGGCTAGGAAAAGAGTGCATATCACAGTTAGTACAGATGGATTATAAAAGAAGAACTAGAGGAGTAGGGAGTATATGATTTTGGTAAGGTTCTATGTCAATCAAGACAGAGTGTGTGTAGCATTCCCAACTAGATAAACCGCAAGTGGAAGGAAGTTAAGGTCATGAGAGTTTTGTAGACTTGATTACAAGCTATATTGGAAGACCTAGAAAAGACCATTGATGTCAGATGGACGACACAGTTAGACTCGAGAAATGGAGCTAGTTCACGGGGGAACTGGAAGTTTGTAATGTAGAATGAGCTAAAGGAGTATAAATTGATGAACTCGAGTAAGTAGTGCCCGCCAGGAAATTCAACGGCAAAAGAGGTATGAGAGAAGTAAGTCCCGGAAATGGAGATAAGTCAACTATTGACTGACCGACATCAACTGAGGACGTGCAAGAGTTGTTTGGGGGATTGACGAGCTATGTACAGTTAAGAAGAGATATCTGTGATTGAGGATTATTGAATTAACTATACCGATGCTTTGGAGGAGTTCCTCAAGTAGACAACGAAAATCTACTTAGACAACTAAGGGTATAGAGAGGATCGTGTTAGAGGTTACTTCTCGGTTGGTTAAGATCAACTCCGGTTGAGTCAGAGAGTTTTAGATCCATGTTAGAAGAATTCCAACAGTAAACGGAAGAGGTCGTCTTCCAACCGTTATCTTAGTCCCTTAAGGCAAGTAAGGAAGGTACTTGGTATTTCACCCGGATAGGACTTATGGTGTAATTGAGAGGGAGAGTTCTAGAGCCAATCATTGTGGACACATAGAAAATGTTCTTATAATTATCAAAGTAGCGCAGCAAAAGCGTGATGAGTCCTAACCCACAGAACAAGAAACTCTGGAGTACTGAAAATGACGCGTCGAGTTTAAGACGATGATAATTTGTGAAATGCGTTTCGTTTAGAAGGAATGTGAAATAGGCTACGTGGAGTGACAAGAATTTTGTCGAGGAACTGTATCACCAACTAGATAGACGAGAAAGTATGTGTACGTAGAAGTATAGAAAGAGAGTGGTACCCCATTATAGATCCAAGTGAAGCATGCCGACCTAGTCACATGTTAGAAGACCAGTAAATTTGGAATTTAATACCTAGCCTGGTACTTTAGAATGAGGTTCTTGATAAAATGAGAAAGGAAGTAACGAAGTAATAAAGGTGTTGTGTAGGGCCTGTACTAACAAGCTCAAGGTGAGTAACTATCAAGTTGAATCGAAAGACAGATAAGGAAAGGAAGCTACGGGAGTGTACTTACAGACCAGTACTCGTACATATAGAAAACATAATCTCAAGAGTAGAGTATAAGAAGAATTTATATTAGAACAGATCCGAGTTACGTTGCATGTCAGAGAAATATTATCGGTCTGATAGACGTGAGGGATATAAGAGTGGAACGTTGATGGTGTGTTAGCAGTTATCGAGCAATTATGATCAAACGATGGTGAGGTAAGATTACCCTGTGCCTAGTGTTGTCATCGTGAATACATTATATAACACCTAAGATCTTGATACTGCGTAAGAAGCTTGAGTTGAACTAGAGATCTATAAAATAATATGATGACGTCGATAGAGTACAAAGATTGACCACCGGGTTTTAGTTGTTAAGTTATATCAAGTTTAAGACTAAAAATGAGCAGATGACGGTTCTTTAATGGAGGAACCATACGACGGAGTCATATTATGAAATAAGACCAAGTGAGTTATGATACAACTAGCCTTAAACACTTAGTAAAGTACCGGGAGGTGTATAAGGGGGGATATCCTAGATCGGATAACTGGAACCTTTCAGAAGATCAGAATGAAAAGAATTGGAATAAATTACCTCACGAAGGCCATCAAAAGATTTAGAGATGAGTTAGGTAAGACAACCTTGTGAGACCTTACAAGCGGAGTTGAAAGTGAGTGAAGGACTAGTATTCCTCACCCTATTGGAGAGTGTAACCCCAGTGTTCTGCGGATTCAGTTAGAGGGGTACTTGCCAGACAAAAGTTAGGACATCGACTTAGAGGATCGGGCAGTGCAGCCGGATGATACTGGTGAGATATCTAGTTACCACTCTAGAATGTGATAGCAGGCACTTGTCAGGTCTGCACATGAAAAGATTTCAGAGTTAGTGGTTTTATGAAAAGCCGACGAGGCTACCAAGAGTACTATGGATAGTATGAGACATAACCTTTCAGAGACCTTTGTGAAGATAGTTGTATTCTAGGGAACGACGAGTTAAGGCTTGACCCTATATCTGTGTATGTTGTCTTACTGCTTGTTTATTTCATGCTTGAATGCTTAGTCAGGATGTGTATTATTGATGACTTTGATATGCGGGATACTCATTTGATGCCTTAAAGGCCGATCAGGATTGTCTTACCCTAAGTTTCGGGACGAAACTTATTTTAAGGGGGTACTGATGTAATATCCGGAATTTTTATTTCCGTTTAATTCCGAATCAAATCGGACTTTAAGCCGTTGACGGTTTTCCATTCTATCTAGCAATTCTTTTTCACAAATTTTATCATTTTATGTAGAAGCTATTTCACATAAAATGATAAAATTATATGAACCTCTAATTCCTATAATTACTTATCATTTTATGTAGAATTTAATTCACATAAAATGATAGAATTATATCAAATCCTAATTCTTATAATTATTTATCATTTTATGTAGAATTTATTTCACATAAAATGATAGATTTTTATATTAAACCCTAATCTATCAAACCCTAGTTTATAACATGACTTGTCCTTGACAAAGTCATGACGTCCTTTTGACAAGATCAAGACGAGACCATGACGAGGTTTGACGAGACCATGACGAGATCATGACAAGGTCATGCATGGGCTTGACGAAGCCATGACACGTTTTGACAAGGTTGTGACAAGTTGACAAAACTACATCACTCTTTTGTCTACCTTAGTTTCAGCTCACCTCTTCATGTCCAGTTGCTCCAGCCCAAGAACCAGCCCATCCTTACAGCAACTCCAACAGCCCACTGCTTGCCTTTCCAGCGCCAGCAGGCCACGGTCTTGATTGTCCAGCGCCAGCTCCAGCCCAGTTGCTTGTCCGCAACACCAGAAGCCCGCCATCAGCTTGCAAGCCCAGCAAGCTCCAGCTTCAGCCAGCCGTGCGTCCAACGGATCTTGTCCAGCCCAGTAGTGCACTTCGGTATGGGCCAGCAGCAAGTCGAATCCAACAGATGGCAGAAAGTCAGCAGCGTCACCCCTTTCCCTCAGACTTCACGTAACTGCTGTATTAATAAGGAAGGGATCCGTAACTGCCTAATTAATTCCACGCCAGATTTCACCTCCTGATCTCCTTCCTTATGCGCTGCACACACTCAGCCGTCCAGATTCATCAGCAACCCTCGCCTCTTCTGTTTCGTTCCTTGCTTGTGAACGTCGCCTTCCACACTCACACAACCGATCGAGTAGCAGCTGTGAACCCATCTCTTCCGTCCTACATTCTGGTCACATACAGAACTCCTCCTTCGCCTCTATTCTACAGCACAACACGCAACAGATCTACACCAGTTTCTGCACACATCCAGCCGCTTCAAGAGCCCTATTCTGAGCCAAAGAGACTGAGTACATCGATCAACAGCAACCTCGACTGGAGAGTTTGAAAAACGCAGCAGGTAGACTCTTCCCTTCCTTACCCTTCTACCTTCGATTAGTGCCACTGCTGGACTCACGCAACTGTCTTGTTGTGCCGGACAACCCCCGTCTTGGTCGATCCAGGACAACAGCGCGGTTGGGAAGAATTCTCCAATCAGTGTAGCAGTAGAGCCAAGCCGAACCTTCATTTTTCTCCTCCTAATCTATCACGCCGAGGAAGCCAGAAGCCATCCGGAACCGTGTGAAAACGCCTCAGCCCAGTAGCGGTTGAAGAGGTGAGCTCTCTCTTCTGCAGTCCAATCCTTGCCTCTAGATGTTAGAAATGTATAAATTATATATATACATGTTTCGATTTTATTATGAATAGAAATCAAGCCAAGGAATTGGAGGGATAGTAAATGAGTTTTGTTGAAGTCTCCTGTAGTTCTATTTGAGTGTAACTAGATGATAATGAGAATAGATTAGATTGCCTTAGAAATAGAAATGAAAAACTCTTTGTAGAACTCAGCTTTGTAAGTGAATAATGGTCAATGTTGAGGATTAATGTTTGAGAGTTTGAATGAAGATCCACCGTTGAATTTTGGATATGTTGTAGACGGTTATACGTAGTATAGGGTATTAAAATTTAGCAAGAAATGAACGGTCGGATTAGAAGTTATAGGCTTCCGAAGTTGGGTAGTTGAGCAGTTTTGTAAACCTTAGAATTTTGGCTAAGTATAGAATTTGTAAAGGGAGTAGTCAACTTTAGGAATTTTTATTAAACTGTTGAATGAACAGTTTGGAGAAATTCTTTCTCCTAAAGTTAGATAGGACATCATAGATGACCTAGAGAATTTATTCGGAATTTTTATAAGCTGTTACGAATTATATATATGGAATCGAAGTTAGACCTTTGCGATCTTTCGGAAAATAGAACATGGGAAAAATGTGAGTTTGGGACCAAACGAAGCTTTAGGAGTTAGAATATGATTTTAGAATATTAAATAGGAGTTTAGACATGAATTTTAGAATTTTAGAATTTTCGAGAATTTCGGGACCAAGGGTAAAATGGTCATTTTACCATAAATTAATACTGCAACTAGTTATGTCTTAATATATTATTCTATTTTAGAAGTCTTAGACTTCTAACTACGTAGGAGTGTGCTAATGCACTTATCTTCTTTGACAGGCAACTGAGTTGCTACAGTTTACAGAGCGAGTTGGTTTAGAGAGAGTCGAGCTTTATATCAGGTAAGTCCTATGGGCTTACTTAGCTGACTTCTAAATATGAGTATAAATGATGATGGTGGTGTGTGATTGAAATGTTTATGGAGATAGGTTGTGATATATAATTACCGACCTATATTTTGGCCTAAGAGTAACGGGCGGTGGCATTCTGCTCAGTAGCTTGCGGGCGCTGGGGGTTTCTTTCGGGACTAGTCCATAGGTGGTTTGTAGTGATGCTACCAGTGGAAGTCAGCTAGACCTACACCAGTTGGATAAGGAACGGAGGCGAGAACTAATAATAATTCTCGTGCCACAACTTAAACTGAATAATGTGAATCATTTAAAGAATAGACAATAAACGGTTGAGTGTCAACATGATGTTTGTTTATTTTTGTTTCTGCGTGTGTTTGTGCTGTTATCATTTTGCTTATATTTGGATAGTTAGCTAACGGTTTATCCGTGTTGTAGATCTGTAGAGATAGACAGTTGCAGAGAGATCCGGAACGGATGGTCAGCCGGGTCCACGTACTCATTAGATGGGGACGGGGGAGTCTTCCATACGTCATGCATGTTATATATCTTTATATATGTTTGTAAGGCTGTCACCTGTGTACGTTTATACCATTAAAAATATTATGTTTTCGAAATTGTTTTAAATACATTTGTGCCTTGTTGTAAGATCCAAGTAATGTTGTTGTTAAACCAAGGTCGGGACCCATTGTGAGGTCCTAACCAGTAGCTCCCCGAGTTCCGAGAATTTGGGGTGTTACAGAGGATGAGGAGGAGGGATTACCCTTCCTTTTCTTATTCTGATCATTCTTCTTCTCTTTGATCCTCCCCGAAACTCTCCTTACAAAATCCATTCTGTCGAAAATTACGGGCTGTTCTATGGAAACCACGGCCGTAATTCCCCCAGAGACCGTGTTTCGTCTCAGAAAATCACAAATCTCTGCAAATCAGCAATCAATCTCCACAACAGGTAGTCCTAATCTAATTTCTTCCAATCTCAATCAGTTCTTCCTAAAAATCTCTAACAAAAACGAACCAAATCGGCAAGAATCAAGAAGAGAGAAAAAACCTATTTTTCGGATTGAAAAATCCGAATTGCGCGTTCGTTGGTGAATTTCCGCTCGATTCGTCGCTTGGATCTTGTTTGTGGTTGAATTTGCTTCAGTTTAGGAAGAAGAATCGTTGAAAACGATTAAGAAACGAGGATTTGAGAGAGGGTCGTGGATTTCGGCAATTAGGGCGTGGAAGAGGGATTTTTGGAATGATTTTTGTGAAGAATGTGGCTTATATAGTCACAGGCAAAATTTTTGAAAATCACGGTCTGTCGGGGTGTTCCACGGCCGTGGAAGTGTACGGAACCGTGGTTTTGGTAATTTTTCAATGGCTTTTGGAAATTACGGGTACTGTAGCTGTCACGACCGTGGTTTAGGCCGTGGAACCCTCTGTAAAGCTCCAAAGTTCAAATTTCGTCACTTTTCTTCGACATTATCCTTCCCTTTCCTTTCTCCATCGTTCCTACATCCAAAAACACGAACATACCGGAAGGAATCGAAGGCAAAAACAAAGCAAAAAACGTTTATACCAAGCTAATCTATGAATCGAAAACAAAAACAAAAATGCAATACCTTGAGTTGCCTCCCAAGAAGCGCTTTGTTTAAGGTCTGTAGCTAGACCAATCTCGCACTTATTCGAGTGCGGTAGGCGCGAACTCCTCAGCTTGGAGTTCCGGCGTATACTTCTTGAGTCGTTGGCCGTTCACCTTAAAAGTTCCGCTCGCTTCACCCCATACTTCAACTGCACCATGGGGGAAAATACGCTTAATTAGAAAAGGTCCGGTCCAACGAGATTTAAGCTTACCTGGAAAGAGGCGAAGCCTTGAATTGAAGAGGAGAACTTGATCTCCTTCTTTGAAGTCCTTTGGAATGATATGCTTATCATGCCAACACTTTGCTATCTCCTTATAGATCTTAGCGTTTTCATAAGCGTTCAAGCGGAGTTCATCCAGCTCATTGATGTCTAGGAGACGCTTCTCTCCCGCTTCTTTCATGCTGAAGTTCAACCACTTGATAGCCCAAAACGCTTTGTGCTCCAACTCTACCGGTAAGTGACAAGACTTCCCATACACAAGGTTGTATGGTGTGGTTCCTATGGGAGTCTTGTATGCAGTCCGGTATGCCCACAATGCATCGTCAAGCTTCAAGGACCAATCCTACCTAGTCCTTGAAACCGTCTTCTCTAGAATTCCTTTGATCTCCCTATTTGAGATCTCAACTTGTCCACTTGTTTGTGGATGGTAAGGGGTAGCGATCTTGTGAGCAACCCCATACTTAGCTAGAAGAGCTTCAAAGCGCCGGGCAATGAAGTGAGAACCTCCATCACTAATGATCGTCCTTGGCGTCCCAAATCGCGGGAAGATGGTCTTGTTGAAGAACTTAACCACCACCATGGCATCATTGGTGGGAGAGGCAATTGCTTCCACCCATCTAGAAACATAATCCACCGCCAATAGTATGTATTGGTTTCCACAAGAGGATGAGAATGGTCCCATGTAATCGACTCCCCAAACGTCGAAAATCTCCACCTCTTGGATGTTGTTGAGGGGCATCTCATTCCTCCTAGAGATATTGCCTGTTCTTTGACAAGCATCACAGCAAGAAACAAAGGATTGCACATCTCTAAATAAAGTAGGCCAAAAGAATCCAGATTGCAATACCTTTGCGCTAGTCTTGTTCGAACTAGCGTGTCCTCCACAAGGTAGTGAATGACAATGACGGATGACACTTTGCATCTCATCTTCCGGCACACATCGCCGAATGATGCCATCCGGACCTCTCTTGAAGAGGAGAGGCTCGTTCCAATAGTATTCCCGGACGTCCTTAAAGAACTTCTTCCTTTGTGCGTAGGATAGTCCGGGCGGTATCTCCTGACAAACCAAATAGTTAACAAAATCAGCAAACCATGGTTCGTTACCTTTGGAGATCACATCGATGCACTCCTCAATAAGGTGTAGGTGTTCGTCCGGGAAGGAGTCGTCGATGGGTAAATGGTCGTCCTCTAGATGTGTTAGGCGACTCAAATGATCCGCAACAGAATTTTCTGAACCTTTCTTGTCGCGGATCTCAAGATCGAATTCTTGTAGGAGAAGAATCCATCTAATTAGCCTTGGCTTCGCATCTTTCTTCGCAAGGAGGTACCGGATCGCAGCATGATCCGTGTAGACAATCACCTTTGGACCTACAAGATAAGAGCAAAACTTGTCAATAGCATAGACAATGGCTAAAAACTCTTTTTCGGTAGTGGCGTAGTTGAGCTGCGCTTCATCTAGCGTCTTGCTAGCATAGTATATGGCATGGGTCGCCCCTTTCTTTCGTTGTCCAAGAACAGCTCCAATAGCTATGTCACTAGCATCGCACATAATCTCAAAGGGAAGAGTCCAATCCGGGGGTTGGATAATAGGTGCTGAAATTAGAGCTTGCCGAATGGTGTTAAACGCATCCAAACATTCTTACGAAAACTCAAAAACTGCATCCTTCATCAATAGATTAGTGAGAGGTTTTGATATCTTAGAAAAGTCCTTAATGAAACGTCTATAAAATCCAGCATGTCCTAGGAAACTTCTTATCCCTTTTACCGAAATTGGGGGAGGAAGCTTCTCTATGGTCTCTATCTTAGCCTTGTCTACTTCTATCCCTCTACTAGAGACTAAGTGGCCTAATACAATTCCTTCCTTAACCATAAATTGACACTTTTCCCAATTAAGAACTAGGTTAGTGTCTTCACACCTTTGCAAAACAAGAGAAAGGTTAGAAAGGCAATCGTTAAAAGAGGAACCGTATACGGAGAAGTCGTCCATGAAGACTTCCATGATTTCCTCTACGTATTCGGAGAAGATGGCCATCATGCACCGTTGGAAGGTGGCTGGGGCGTTGCAAAGCCCGAACGGCATTCTCCTATAAGCAAACGTACCCCATGGGCACGTGAATGTGGTCTTCTCTTGATCATCCGGGCGTATCGGAATCTGAAAGAAACCACTATAACCGTCAAGGTAGCAAAAATGTGAATGTTGTGCTAACCTTTCAAGTATTTGATCAATGAATGGCAATGGAAAATGATCCTTCCGCGTTGCATTGTTGAGCTTGCGGTAGTCTATGCACATCCGCCATCCAGTCACGGTTCGGGTAGGAATGAGTTCGTTGTTTTTGTTGGTGATGACCGTCATTCCTCCCTTCTTCGGAAATACTTGAACCGGACTCACCCACTTACTATCGGAGATAGGGTAGATGATACCTGCATCAAGAAGCTTAAGAATTTCCTTTTTGACAACCTCCTTCATGGTCGGATTCAACCGCCTTTGAGGTTGTCTTGAAGTTCTAAAATCTTCCTCCATTAGTATTTTATGCATGCATAGGGAGGGTTTAATTCCTACTAAGTCCTCAATAGTATAGCCTATAGCTTTCCTATGTTTCCTAAGGACAATCATGAGCTGACTATGTTCATCTATGCTTAGATCGGAACTAACAATAACCGGAAAGGTAGAATTAGATCCTAGAAAAGCGTACCTTAGATGAGTAGGAAGTGGTTTGAGTTCCATTGCTTTCGGAGCTTCCAATGATCCTTGAGAAGCGTCCGATGTCTCCTTAGAAGTTTCTAAGGGTGATGAGTGTGTGGGAGAAGAATCAGAAGAAGTTGAGGAAGTGTCTCGATCACTCCTTTCCACGGCCAAAATTACGGGTTCCTCATGGCCTCCACGGCCGTGGTTTAGGGCATGGAAGGGAAATACGGTTGTCACATCTTCTCCACGACCGTATAACTCTCTGGAGTGAGGCATGGTTTTGGTTGTGAAATCCACGGCCGTGGAATACAGGGTATAACCGTGGATTCTCACGTTTTCTGCCTCATCGTGGAGTTTTTCAAACTCCACTTCACCTATCTCTTCTTGTGCCTCTAAGGCTTCAATTGCCTCATTGCACTCTTCTTCTTCCCCTACATTGGTTAGACTCATAGTGATAACCTTTTGTAAAGGATCGTTAAAGAGAATCGCACTTACCTCCTCCCTAGACAAACCTTCTTCATCTTGGATATCGAAAATATCCTCATCAAAGATTGGCTCCTTCACTAAGGTAGAAAGAACGAACTCTACTTTCTCCTCGCCTATGTCAAAAGCGAGTCTACCATTCTTGCAATCGACTATGCAGCCGGAAGTTGCAAGAAACGGTCTTCCGAGTATGATCGGGACCGGACTAACTGCAGGAATGTCAAGCACGACAAAATCAATGGGAACAAAGAATTTACCTAGCTTGACCGGGACGTCTTCTACAATACCGACGGGGCGAGTGATGGATCGATCCGCCATGTACAACGTCATCTTCACCGGTTTAGGGTCGCCTAAACCAATCTTCCTACACAATGCAAGTGGTATGATGCTCACACTTGCTCCTAAGTCACATAACGCATCGTATGTGACATCTCCCACTCCTATGGGAATGAAAAATGACCCCGGATCCTTTAGCTTTGGGGGCATTTTCTCCTTCATGGTTTTGATGAGATCCGAAGAATCCGAACTCATCTTAATCTCTCCGAAGTCTTCTAGCTTCCTCTTGTTAGAGAGGAGCTCCTTCAAGAACTTGCCATAAGCCGGCATACCTACAATAGCATCAATAAATGGTATATTAATATGCAGCTTGCTCATGAGTTCTATGAACTTACCAAATTGTTTATCTAGGCGCGCTCTTGCCCTAGATTGAGGGAATGGTAGGGGAGGTTTATAAGCTGAAGGAGGAACGTAGACATCTTCCTTCTCCTTCCCCTTCTCTTTCTTGTCTTTTTCTACGGAGACTTCAACGAACTTAGGCTGCGGATCGGTGGTAGTCACTCCGCTCCTAATTGTGATTGCCATAACCCTTCCCTTAGGGTTGTCCTCCGTCTTTCCTAGGAGTTTCCCTTGATTCCTAGGAACTTCCTCCGCATGGTTGAACATTTGGTTTTCCAAAACTTTTTGAGCTTTGTCAACCTTGGAAATTTGATCATCAACCTTAATGAAGCGGTTCTCCAACCCTTGAAGCTTTCCCAAAATCGTTTCCAACATGAGATCGGGCTTCTCCTTCCCCGAATTGTTTCCTCCATTAGATGATTGCCCCTGGCTTTTCAAAGGAGTAGAGGAAGAGGAAGGTGGAGTTAGTGAATTAGAGTTGGAAGGATAAGAGTTACCGGAATTTTGTTGATTGGAGCGCCAATTGTTGTTGTTTGAACCCCTATTGTTGTTCCAATTGTTGTTCCGGTTGTTGTTGTTTCCATTCCAATTGTTATTCCGGTTGTTGTTCCGGTTATTGTTATCGCCGCCATTATTGTTGCCCAAATAACCAACATCCTTCCCTTGTTGCTTTGGGAAGTTGGTCTTGATAGCCTTCTTCAACTCTTTGATCTCATTGTTGAGGGAGAAATTTTGATTTTGAGCTTCATGTGTGAGCTTTGCTCCTTGCTCCACACGATTTCCCTCCACTTTCCGGTGGGAATACTTCTCTATGACCCTTGCTTGCTTCTCAATGAAGTCCCAAGCGTCATCTTCTCTCATGTCCATGAATGTTCCACATGAGAGGGATTGGAGGTTGAATTGCGTTCCCGCATCTAACCCCTTGTAGTAAATCTCCAGCAAGGCAAGCTTGGATATGCCATGATGAGGGCAATCCAAGAGCAAATCCTGAAACCTTTCCCAAGATTGAAACAAACTTTCGTTAGATCTCATGGAAAATGCATTGATCTTACCTCTAAGTTCCGCCGTTTTGGATGGCGGAAAGAATTTGGTGAGGAACTCCGCGGAAAGGTCTTCCCACGTGTCTAGTTTCCCACTAGGAAGAGTGATGCGCCCTTGGATGCCCCTTTTACGTTGACCATAGACGAAGAGGACGAGGCTCTTAGAGTTCGCTCAGATGGACCGATCACCCGATCCCGAGCTAAGGCCATTGCTCGAGCCACCGGCTCCATCATCACCCGCATTACGTCTTTACTTGGTCCCATTACCGGCATGCCTTGTCTCTACACCACCATGGCATAGGCTACCGGTTCCGTTAGCGGCATGTCCCGTCTTTCCGACTCCATGGCATGAAGCTAGCTTATTTTCGGACTATATTTTCATGTGTTTCCTTTTTATGTAATAAAGGGATATTCCGTATAGGAATATTCCCTTTTTGACCTTATCCGTTTAGGGTTTGCTTCCGCCCCTTTTAGGTTTTCCCCTTTTGGGCTTTTCTTCATGTATTTTTGTTTGGCCCGTTGGCCCATAGGTAGGCAAGTCTCTCTATATAAGAGATATCTTGCCTCACTTATTTCTCATGTTCAATATTACTAAGTTTTGAGAAGAATTTCCTCCACTTAGCTTGGGCATCAAAACCTCTCTTCTAACCCTCAAACTTCTTCCTTGGATCTCGTCTTTGATTCAAGAAATCCATATTCGAGGATTCTTTTTAAGAATCAACCTTCGATCCACCCAAAAAGGTTCCTTCGATCTCTCTAGATCGGAGTAACCCTTGTTTCTTCATCGCTTCCGCCCCTTTGGATCCGAAACGATACAACGTTGCACAAAGAATCAAGGAGTAGTTGGAGTTTTGCTTGATCTAGATCCGGAGTTATCCTTGTTACCTCCAAGGACGCATCAAATTGGTATCAGAGCAAGGGATCAAAGCTAAGTTCTCTTTACTCTTGTTTTTGTGCGTTATTATCTTAAACCTATTTAGCCTTTTTTTGTTCATGATGTTCTTCGTTTGCTCATGATGTTCTTCATTTGTTCTTCATGATCTTCATGTTGTTCATCATGTTCTTCATCATGTTCATCCATTTTTCCTGAATTTTTTTTTTCTTTTCCGTGTTTAACTCAAAACAAAAAGAACAAAAATAGGAGATATTTGGTTTGCCTTCAAACCATTTATCAAACCCGTCTTTTTCTTAAACCGACCTAATCCGACAATTTTGTTAATTAATTTCACCAAATCTCTTGGGATATTTTTGTTAACGAAAAGTTCGGATATCTCGCCTTTGATATTCCAAGAAAAGCAAAAAAACTCTTCATCAATACGGATTTGTGTTCAAAACAAAAAAAAAAAAAACAAAAGAAAGTGTTGCTCAAAACGTTTCAAAGAAACGAAACACACAAAGTGAAAAGACGTCCGGCAAACCGGTCCATCCGAAAAATTGGATTTTACAAAACGGTCAAAGACCGAAAGCAAGCAAAGCTTGCCGACTGAACAATCCGTCCATCTTCTATCTCTCCATTTTCTTACATACGTTTGCAAAATATTACTTGTTTATTTGTGTGTAATTGGTTCAATTTTGTTGGATTTGCCTTCCTTGCCAAACCGCCAAACGGCTTTCCCCAAAGTAGAACCCGATAACGCACTTGAACTTTGGTAAAGTTGACCTAACTTGTCACCTTGCTCACTTGATTGCTTGAAATTGTGTGCTGATTTGGAGCAATGACTAACGTTGAAATGGAAACTTCTCAGGATTCTGGTCCGCAAGAGTTCAGTGAACCCTTGGCTCAAGAAACTGCTTCGTTGTCCCTCGAAAATGACTCCATAAGGCGAGAATTGGAAGCCTTGAAGGCACAACAAAAGTTTGATGCCTTGACCCGAGAAAACATTGCCTTGAAAAAAGAGCTAGAAGCTCTTAAGTCCCTTCAGAATGCTCACCGTCCCACCCCAACTTATCCGAATGAGAACGTGGTCAATGCTTCCACTTCCGATGCTCAACGGAAAGGCAAGGGACTTTTGGGAGCCGGCCCATCAAACGTTACCCGGCTTGCGTCTGTCATTGAACGCACCCATTCTTTACCTCTTGACGGAAATGAGTCCCATGAGGAAGAGGAGGAATTCCCCGACCCGCGCCAAGATAACTTGCCCATAGTCGATACGGAACATCGGCACCAATATTATGAGCATCAACATCAACGGTATGTTCCTTCTCCACCTCCACCTAGTGTGCCCCGCACCGACCGACAAACCCGGGAAGAGCCCCGGTACCGTCCCAACTCAACCACCAATCATGGTCGCGAGCATGATCGTTCCGAACACCGTCACCAACGATCAACCCGGCAACCGAGGACCCTTGACTTTGATGAATACGATGAGCAACACAACTTCAATGAGTTCTCCGGTGATGAATCCGATTTAGAACGGGTAGCACATAACCGCCCGTGGCACCCACCCGTCATCGACCCTTATGAGAACCAAGACCGGGGTGAAGAATGGTTGCCTCCCCCAAATCCACCTAGGCAGGCCCCACCCGTTCATGGGCACCAACGGCCTCATGGCGGCCACCGGCGAGCCCGTGCCGATGATGCCTACATTCCACCGCCCCGCCCGGACCCCTACCGAGCTCGTAGGGAAGGTAAGGTTAAGTTCCCTACCTTTCATGGTGAATATGATCCGTGTGTTTTTCTTGATTGGGCGCAGGATATGAAACGAGCATTAAAACATTGTCATTATGAGGAGGAATCCGAGAAAATCGAGGCGGCAACTCTATACTTTGAAGGAGATGCGAAGTCTTGGTGGAACCGGTATGAGTTCACCCGAGAGAGGCGAGGATGGGCACCAATTGAGACGTTTGAACAATTACTCTATTGCATGACCAAGAAGTACGTACCCGAGGACTTTAAGAATGATATGCGGTTGCAAATTGCCGAGTTCAAGCAAGGCAACCTCACTCCGGTGGCTTACTTGGCTAAACTTGAGGAAATGCACATTAAGGCCGGCGTCTCGGCCTCCCCCTCCGCTCTCCGCACCAAGTTCATGAGTGGGCTTAATGCTTCCATCCGGCGGCCTCTCGAGATTGTCCCATTCAAGGATTTGGGAGCATTATGTCATGCCGCCATGAAGTTATATAAGCAACAACTCGAAACACCGCGGTATTCTAGGTATCCCTCTTCCTCGAGTCCATATCTTTATCCATCTAACACACGTTCTCGAGATGCGCCTAGTCCTACAGATACCGACGCCTCCAAAGGGACCCAACGGACGGGTCCTTCCAATAGGCAAACGGGTACCGAGAAGACACCAAACCGGGGCCCGGCACCGGCGCCTCCCTCTCGAGGTCAACAAGGACCCTCACCGGCGGCTCGCCCAAGGGAGCCCGTGTGTTACAAGTGTAGCGGTTTTGGCCATGTACAACGTGATTGCCCAAACACCAAACGGGTCTTGTTTGCCGACCCAACATATTTCGAGGACGACGATGGTCAATATGAAGGTGATATCATTATTGAGGATGACCATGACACCGACCCCCTTTTTGGCATGGAACCCTGTGATGACGAGCTTGCTTGCGGCCCCGCACAACCCGGTAAATTTGCTCTTGTTTCTCGTCGTATTTTGGCTGTTAAAGAGCATATTCCTCTTGATCAACGCGAGAATCTCTTCCACTCTCGTTGCTTGGTTAATAATACGAGTCTTTCTCTCATCGTTGACGGGGGTTCTTGTTGCAATATTGTCAACGAACGGGTGGTAAAACACTTCAAGTTGCCTACGACCCCCCACCCAACGCCTTACGGACTCCAATGGATTTCCGATACGGCATGTGACACCGTCACACAACAAGCTTGGGTGCCGTTTTCTATTGGCGCCTATGTTGATAAGGTCCTTTGTGATGTTATCAAGATGGACGCCACACATGTCCTATTAGGACGACCATGGCAATTCAATCGCCGCACATATCATGATGGTTATCTTAATCGGTACATGTTCCAATATAATGGAAAACGGGTCACACTTTTGCCTATGACTCCGCACGAAATTTTGGTTGACTATGCGGAACGGAAGAGGCAACAAACTATTGATGAGTCCGCTAAAGCACCGGCAAAATCGGACCCCCGGAGTCCCGATGTTGTAGGTGCTAGTACTCCCAAATCCCGCAACACCGCCCCTCTTGTCCATGCTACCGAATCCAAAGGTAGTAAAGGTCGCATCGTTTCTTCGGGCGCACCTTTATCATCTTCGGATCCCGTAATTCAAGGACGGTGTGAGCCACGGATACTCTTAGCTCGCCGGCATGATTTGCAACCGGTCATGGAAGGCAAGTTCCCATGCTTTTTACTTGTTCCGTTTTGTTTATCTACTTCTCATGACCCAAGTAATGTGCCACACGAGGTGTCTTTGTTGTTGTCCGAATTTCAGGATATTATGCCCAAAGACCTCCCACCCGGCTTGCCACCTATCCGAGGGATTGAACATCAAATTGACTTTGTGCCCGGTGCCTCTTTGCCCAACCGTGCCGCTTACCGAGCCAGTCCGGAAGAGACAAAGGAGCTACAACGTCAAGTGCAAGAGCTCCTAGACCGGGGACATGTGCGTGAATCCTTATCACCATGTGCCGTCCCGGTAATCTTAGTACCAAAGAAATATGGATCATGGCGAATGTGTGTTGATTGTCGTGCCATCAACCAAATCACCGTCAAATATCGCCACCCGATCCCGCGCCTTGATGACATGTTGGATGAGCTTCATGGCGCCACTATCTTCTCCAAAATTGATCTCCGGAGCGGTTACCACCAAATCCGGATGGCCGAAGGTGAAGAATGGAAGACGGCGTTCAAAACGAAGTATGGACTCTATGAATGGCTTGTCATGCCTTTTGGCCTCTCCAACGCCCCGTCCACCTTCATGCGCCTCATGAACCACGTCTTGCGCCGATTCTTGGGTACATTCGTTGTTGTTTATTTTGATGATATTTTGGTGTTTAGTACGTCTTTGGAGGATCACATCGGGCACCTTCGCCAAGTGCTCGAGTGCCTTAGACAAGAGCAATTGTATGTCAACTTTGACAAATGCGTCTTTTGCTCGGACACCACTATCTTTCTTGGCTATGTCGTGTCTAAGGACGGACTCCGAGTAGACGAATCTAAAGTTCGTGCTATTCGGGAGTGGCCTACTCCTACTACGGTCACCATGGTCCGAGCCTTTCTCGGCTTAGCGGGTTTCTACCGCCGCTTTGTCAAGGACTTTAGCACGGTAGCGGCACCGCTCCATGAGCTCACTACCAAGGGTGTCACGTTTGAGTGGCGTGATGTCCATGCTCGAGCGTTTGATGCGCTCAAAGACCGTCTTTGTAATGCACCATTACTCCAACTCCCAAACTTTTCGAAAACCTTCGAGGTGGAGTGTGATGCATCAAATGTGGGCATTGGAGGAGTTCTCTTACAAGAGAATCGTCCAATTGCCTACTTCAGTGAAAAACTGTCCGGTCCTTCGCTCAACTACCCTACATATGACAAGGAACTATATGCTCTAGTTAGTTGTCTTAAGACATGGCAACATTACTTGTGGCCGAAGGAGTTCGTGATTCATTCGGATCATGCGGCTCTTTCGTATCTCAAGAGTCAAACAAATCTCAGTCGGCGCCATGCTAGTTGGGTAGAGTTTTTAGAGACCTTTCCTTATGTCATTCGGCATAAGAAAGGCAAAGAGAATGTGGTCGCCGATGCCCTTTCTCGCCGCTATGCCCTCCTTGTGTATATGGATGCCAAGATACATGGCTTTGCTCTTATCAAAGAGTTATATGCCACGGATCTTGACTTCAAGGACATATGGGCACAATGCCTCGACCTCCGAGAGCACGAGTCTTTCTTTATTAACGATGGCTATCTTTTTCGAGCGGGAAAACTTTGTATTCCGCGCTCATCTATACGCCATTTGTTGGTCAAGGAAGCTCATGAGGGCCGTGGTCATTTCGGTGCTACCAAGACCCTTTCCGCTCTCCAAGAGCATTTCTTTTGGCCCCGGATGCGTATGCATGTGACACGGTTTTGCAAGGGTTGCATCACATGTCATCATGCCAAGTCGCGCCAAGGTCCGGATGGGATGTATTCTCCTTTGCCTATACCAATGGGACCTTGGGAGGATCTATCCATGGACTTTGTGGTCGGGTTGCCTATGTCAAAACGAGGCAAAGACTCCATTTTCGTGGTAGTCGATCGTTTCTCCAAAATGGCTCATTTCATCGCATGTAAAAGCACCCTAAATGCTAGTGAAGTTGCCACCTTGTTCTTTGATAATGTGGTGCGTTTACATGGGATACCACGTTCCATCGTTAGTGATCGGGACGTGAAATTCGTAAGTCATTTTTGGAGAACGTTGTGGGGAAAACTTGGAACCAACTTGTTGTTTTCAAGCAGTTATCACCCCCAAACCGATGGTCAAACGGAGGTGACCAATCGGACTCTTGGTGCTCTACTTAGAGCCACCACTAGGACCAATCCACGTAGGTGGGAGGACTTACTTTCTGTTGTAGAGTTTTCGTATAACAGGTCTAGGCACACGGCAACTAAATTGTCCCCATTTGAAGTTGTCTACGGCCTCAATCCACATACACCATTGGATTTCACTTCCCGCCCGCTCAAGGATGGAGAACACATCATCGCTGGAAACCGAGCCGCCCAAATCATTGAGCTTCATGAGCGGACTAGGACACAACTTGAACGTCGTGCCGCCCAACTTGCCGGACAACGCAACAAGGGCCGCCGCGACGTCTCTTTTGAGCCCGGTGATCTTGTTTGGCTCCACCTACGGAAGGAGCGTTTTCCTACTCGCCGCATGAGCAAGCTCTCGGACCGTGGTGATGGCCCATTCCGCATCTTAGCCCGTCATGGTCCAAATGCATACAAGTTAGAGCTTCCGGATTCCTACGGAGTACACCCAACGTTCAACGTCAAGGACCTTGCCCCTTATGTTGAGCCCCTCTTTGACGATGGTGAAACGGGGACGTTTCACAGCCAAGATGGGGGGACTGATGCGCCCTTGGATGCCCCTTTTACGTTGACCATAGACGAAGAGGACGAGGCTCTTAGAGTTCGCTCAGATGGACCGATCACCCGATCCCGAGCTAAGGCCATTGCTCGAGCCACCGGCTCCATCATCACCCGCATTACGTCTTCACTTGGTCCCATTACCGGCATGACTTGTCTCTACACCACCATGGCATAGGCTACCGGTTCCGTTAGCGGCATGTCCCGTCTTTCCGACTCCATGGCATGAAGCTAGCTTATTTTCGGACTATATTTTCATGTGTTTCCTTTTTATGTAATAAAGGGATATTCCGTATAGGAATATTCCCTTTTTGACCTTATCCGTTTAGGGTTTGCTTCCGCCCCTTTTAGGTTTTCCCCTTTTGGGTTTTTCTTCATGTATTTTTGTTTGGCCCGTTGGCCCATAGGTAGGCAAGTCTCTCTATATAAGAGATATCTTGCCTCACTTATTTCTCATGTTCAATATTACTAAGTTTTGAGAAGAATTTCCTCCACTTAGCTTGGGCATCAAAACCTCTCTTCTAACCCTCAAACTTCTTCCTTGGATCTCGTCTTTGATTCAAGAAATCCATATTCGAGGATTCTTTTTAAGAATCAACCTTCGATCCACCCAAAAAGGTTCCTTCGATCTCTCTAGATCGGAGTAACCCTTGTTTCTTCATCGCTTCCGCCCCTTTGGATCCGAAACGATACAACGTTGCACAAAGAATCAAGGAGTAGTTGGAGTTTTGCTTGATCTAGATCCGGAGTTATCCTTGTTACCTCCAAGGACGCATCAAAGAGCTTGATACCAAGACAACGCTTTCCCCTTCAAGGAGAAGAAGAAAGGCTTGAGCTTATAGTTGTTGGTAGTAGCACTCTTTGGCCTCATTGTCTCCATCATACACTCAAAGTTCTGCAAGTGTTGGTGTGGAGATTCATCGCTTGTCCCGCCAAATTGGTTTTGGCGAACAAGAGTAATGACTTGAGGGTTGAAGCTAAACCCTTGCACATCATCAGCATCAAAGTTCACGCCCAAACGGCGTGGTTGTTGTGTTGGATCCATTCGCTGGCCAAGAGTTCTTGGCTCTTCATCTACACGTTCGATCCTCGCATTCCTAGGTGGAACACGACGATTGGCAGCTCCCCGTGGATGGAAAGGATTCACATTGATCGTGGGATCAATCTCCTCTAACGGTGGCATGGAAGAATCACTATCATCAGCGGATGAGTGACCTTTTCTTCTAGACCTTGATGCTTTCCTTGAGGATTTCTTGCTTCCCTTATTCTTAAGGTCGCTTAGCTCTATCCTCATCTGGAAGATCATGTCTTGTAGATTGTTAACTTGAGATTGATGACGATCAATTTCATCCTGGCGGAGGGTCTCATTCCATTGGAGTTGAGCTTCCTTCTCCGTCAACTCCGCTTGAAGATCACGTTCGTGTCCTTCAGCCATCTTCTTTTCCTTGCGCTTTTGCCTTAAAGTTTTCTCTAGCTCTTGATCAAGAGGTAAGAGATCTTCGGTGTTCCTACACCTGCGCATGCACTCAAAGTAATATCAAATAACGAGAGCAAGCTCCCAAGCTTGACAACCGGCTACCGAATTCGGCCGAAACCGAATCCCCGGCAACGGCGCCAAAAACTTGTTCGCCCCTAAAGGTGTGTGCAAATAAGCTTTAAATTTATAAAACTAGAATCAAGCAAGCGAACCCGCAGTGTACGGATCGACGTAGTTAAGCAAGAATTCCAGAGTATCGAACACAGGGATTTGGGTGGGAACAAATTCAATTGCAGATTATCAAGCGAGTAAATATGAGAGTTTTTGCAAATATTGGGAAAACAACAATCCTAAAGATCCAAGTATCCAGCTGTGGCAATCGATTCAAGATATACTAATGATATGAAGACAGAGTTGAGATATGCAAAGGTATGCTAATGTAAGGTAATCATACGGTGAAGTTCCAAAAACCTTATATGACTTACCTACAAGACACTCTCTATACAGGTTGTTGAGGCTTCAATATAGAAAGGTTCTAAAGGTAAGAATTAATGTCAAATACCCAAACTTGCAATCCAAGGATCAAGACTAACTTAACCGATTACGGTTGTGACACTCACAATAGAGGTAGAGGTTGTTGAGGCTTCACTACCACCTAGAAAAGGCAAGCCTAAACTAAGTTAAAGCAAATCTTTAACTTTCGATTAAAGTAAAAGCAGGTTCGTAAACTTAAGGGAAATTACGGGTAGTTCTTGAGACTCCACGGCCGTGGAACTCAAGATCAAACCGTGATTTAGGGTTCGTCGACGATTCTCTCAAACTCTCAGGGTCTAATCTGTTTACGATCGATCTATCATCATCTAAGCCACAACTATCAACCCTTCACCTTAGAATTGTTAAGGGTTTTTAGCCATTAACAGTCATATTGATATCAAATTCAAAGATTAAAAGATTGAAAGATGAAAACCTCCGAAAACTTTCAATAAACTTCAAACCAATCTCAAAGTCACAATCAGGAACGAATATTGTCAATAGATTCAGAATGAAGCAAACAATCACAATCTTAGGAAAGAAGGAAGAACGGGATGTCAATCCGTCTTCTAAATCAAACCTAAACAAGAAGAGAAATCTTCTTGCAACAATCTTCCAAAAGCTTCGATCTTCCGCCAATCCGGAAATCTCAACAGCAATCTCCACCAAAAGTGCGAGATTAGGGCAAAATCCCAATACGAACTTCGATCTCCAATGAGATGTAAATGCTTCCAAACGAGGGTTGTGCCGCTAAGCAAAGGCGTAAGCCAAGGTCTAAAGTGAGGTCGCAAAAGTGCGTCTAAGCGGGGATAAGCGAGGATGACGGAATCTTCCTTCGTCCGTCTTTTTATAGGGCAAGATAAAATATCGGCCCGGCCCAATCTTCAAAAGATCGTGGCTTCAAAATGTGGCGAAAAAGATCGCCAAGATCACGGTCGTGGAAGGTTCCACGACCGTAATTTAAAGCGTGGAAAGTATCACGGTTTGAACCATGGATTCCATGACCGTAATAGTTACTGGAATGCATCACGCCTCTCTTTGCAAGGTTCCACGGCCGTGGAACTAAACGTGGTTTGTAGTACGGCCGTATTTTAGAGCGTGGTTTAGGGAAAGAACGTGATTCTTCCCTAGCCTCGTGCATTCCTCAAGTTGAACTCCATTTTGCTCCCAATAATGCCTCAATCCATGGACATACTCAATCAACTCTTCTTTGCTCGAATTCCGTTCGGAAATGACTCTCAATCACCTATAATCAACATAAAGCTAGTGTAGACATCCATATTGACAATATAGGCAAACTAGCTCACAAATGCAACAATGCTAAATCAAAGACTATCAATATGAATCAAATACTCTTAGAAAACGTGCCTAAAATATCACAATATTTCATGCTAACATAGAACGACCTCCAAACCTTCGAAGATCGTCGAAGTTGCCTGCTGTTGTTGGAGAAGGTTTCAAACACAAATTGACACAAGCATCAAAAGTGAAGTGTAAGGGAAAGAGATAGGATGGTTCTTACCCTTCTAACAGTTCAAGAAGAAAATCAAGATGCTTCTCCTATGTGCAAGAACGACGACTAAACCCTTCTGTAACTCTCTGGCTTGATTGACGAATGCCAACAGAAGGTCGAAGCTTCCGTAAGAACCGAACAAGATGAAGAAAGTATGAAGGAGAGAAAAAGAGAGGAGAGGAGAAGAAAAACGTTGAAGAAGAAAGGGCTGCTAGGTTTAGGATAGGTTTAGAGATAAGCCTACACGTAGAAGAGAATGAAAGATTGATCTAAGAAAGGAAACAAATAATACGATGGTTACAAAAGATCGGGCACGATCTTCTATTTCACCGCACTCGCGGGAAACAAAATGTGCGACCGCGGTGACGCAACCGCGTACGTGTTCGCTCCAAACGGTGTGTGCAACCTTTAAATTTATAACCTAGATGTATGCCTAAAACAAGGATTCTAATCCGCAGTGTACGGGTCAATCGTAGTAAAAGAAAGAATTCCGGGGTGTCGATCTCAGGGACTTAGGTGAAACAAAGCAATTATAGGTTGTCAATATTACAACTAACCACAAAAGCAATTAAAGCAATCAAAGATGATAAAAAGTCAATTAAAGGAAATATGCAATTCTAGGGATTAAAGCATCTAGTTGTGGTTCCAACTCAAGATCTCAAGATAAGTGGACAAAGCTGAGAATTTTGCAAAGGGAAGGTGTTTCTAAAGTGGAATAGATCATCGGGTAAGTCTCACTACTAGGCTTGCATTGAACCAGGAAAGGTGTAATAAGAATAGGATTTGGCAAACTCTAACACTTAACTCTCAGTTTCGGATCAGATAAGTCACCTCGGTCAGACGAATTCCACCCCGGCCGAGATGTTCATCGACTGAACAAGATGTTCTAGGTTAAGGATAAAGACTCGAGATGTTCTAGGTTGAATTTGTGGAAAATCCAACCCTTTATATAGGAAAATTACCCTCCAAAGATAAAATATCTTGAAAGATATTTTCCCAATAAAATATATCTATCTCTAATAAATAAATCCCTAAAATATATGATCTTCCTTCCAAAAATCCAGCCCAAAAATATAAGATCTTTCCTTCCAAAAATAAAAGATCTCAGCCAAGAATAAAATATATCTCGCCGCGTCCAAGGTGTTCGCCTCGGTCGGGACGCTCCTCTAGATCACCTCGGTCGAGATGGTACTGTAGCTGACCGAGGTGGCTCTGAACTGAAGGTGAAATCTCTCAAATATGGTCCAAAGTAAATCTTTAATCCATTTCCATGCTTCCTGGATTCTTCCTTAAGCTCCTGAATGTAGCTCCTATGACTCCTTAGCTCCTTTAGCTCCATTTTGATGCAAAACATGCCATTTTACCTACAATTACAACGAAACTTGGTGTAGACCTCGATTCCCGCAAAGGTAGATGAAACGACAATATAATCACATAATATACATCCAAACATGCAGATTATTGAAGATAAAACGTCTAAACAGGTCCCAAAATATAGATTATAATTCATGCTATCAAAATACCCCATACTTGTCCCTTGCTTGTCCCCAAGAAAATTCCAAATCTTAAGTACAAGATAGAAGGGTTTGAAAGTCATAAAGATCAATGAAAAGTATTTCAAAACATTTTTATGGTGCGCTCCAATCATAGATCACTCTAAGAGAATGCTTCACGGAATTTAAAATCAAAATATGATCAAAACATTTTATAAATATAAGAAAGTTGTTCATCTTTGCATAAAATCATAGAATGCATAATAAATCATTATTATCGAAATTAATCATGTATAATCCAGTTTAAACCACCGAGTCAATCAACAAGCTCGAGGTCTCAAGGTCTTTTCAAAAGAAGGTCAAGAAATGTGTGAGGGTGGGATGTATATAGGGAATGTGGTGCTAGAATCCGGGAAAAGGATATTTACTTCACTTCCTTTGAACTTCAACATCTTCCACCAATAAGCTTTGCTTATTTTTACTTTTTTACTTTACTTTTTGGGATGCATGGACAAAGGTGCACAATAACCGAAGCCTAGGAGATCCGCAATCACCAATTTCTCGAGATGCCTCAAACCCTTGATGCACATACCCTGACCCGTTAGAAATATCGCTCAATCCGACTTTGGCAAGACACAAACACCCGGCTATGTAAATGGTGCCGAGTTACTCATCATCATGATTGACTTCCCCAAACCTATTTGTTTCTTTCTAACTTTCAGCCAACATCTCAACTTTTTCTTTCACTTGCTTTTCATTTGCTTGCTTCCAAATTCCCGGATAGGTAAAGGGAGGCAAATATGTATATGAGGGGCTAAGCATGATCAAGAAGAAGAAGAGAAGAGAATGAATTGCCTTGATCTTTCCTGGAAGAAAGTGAGAGAACTCATCATGTGGTGTCAACCTTCAAACATAATTTTGATAAAAACAAAGTATTAAACATGCCACAAATTTCAAACAAAGCATTTAGCAACTTAAACCTATTATAAAACCTTTCAAACATATAAAGATTTCAAAACCAGTCAGCAAACAAAATCATCACTGAGGTCATATCCAGATAAGAAGCACAAAAATCGTTTCGAAAACTATCTCAGTTATGCCACCTCGGTCGAGATGTTCTAAGTCAACCGAGGTGCTGCACCTCGATTGGTCACAGTCACTTTGGTCGAGGTCAATAAAAAATTATTATTTTTTTTTCAAACCAAATTTTGACGTTTTTCTCAATCAAATAACATGTATGCATGCATGGAATCTCAGATAAGCACATAGAGCATAAAGAAAATCATAAACATCCGAATCAAGTCATACAAGCATACATAATGTCGAATAATACATCCAAATACCCCATACTTGGGACACATTGTCCTAATGGGTCAAAATAAGTCTAAAGAAAAAGAGTACTCGCCGAACAATGTTGAGCTGCATAATAAATAAAGAAAGAAATCCTGCAAGCTCTAATCCCAATCCGGTGGTGGTGGTGGTGACACGTACGGATGCTGGGATGGGTCAAAAGGATAGCCCATCATGTGCTGGAACTGGATCTCAGCCATCCGGCGCTGGTAGTGCTGGCTCTCCCGCATCTCTCTCATCTCTAGGGATAAGGCGGCGTAGGAATCTATCATCTGGTCCGTCAGATCATCAATCCGGCGGTGAGCGACTGGATCCCTCTGCCTGCGTACCCTACGCCTGGCAGGTCGTGCTGGTGCTGCAGCTGGCTCCTCCTCTGTCTCCTTGTCGTCTAGATCGACGACTGGTATGCTGGTACCAGCTGTATCTGTACCTGTGTCCATGGCAGCACCGCCATCCTCATCCTCATCTGCCTCCTCCTCAACCTCCTCATCATCCTGCTCTTGGGCTGCTGCTGCTGCGTCTCTCGCGTCCTCCATAAGTGGAATCCATGCCGTGTGCTAGTACTGAGGGTCGAACACTGTAAACTGAGATGACCATCTAATACCTTGAGGTGCAGTCTGCTCCCTGGGCATCACCACATACGGCGTAGTAAGTCCACGAGGAACCAAGATCCTCCTAGTGATCATCTCCTACAGCCCGAGTGGCTTGGCAGCCGCCACCATAGCACAAGCACTCAGGTCCAACTCCATGTAACTCGCGATGTGAGTCACTATACCTCCGCAACATATATCCCCCTTCGCCTTCACCTTTATCTTCTGCAGATCCTCAGTCAACATCACTCCAAAATCCGGAACTCCTCCGGTCACCATACAATACAGACTCAGCAGCTCCCCCTGTCTAATCTTCTGGGGCGTCTCCGTATGTGCCAGAAGAGTCGCGTTAAAGATCCGGTGAGCAAGTCTAAAGGCTAGGTGGAAGATAATACGCTCCCTGGAATCTCCAGGTCTCCAACTGTCAGCATGCTCAACTACGTGAGCTATCTGGCCCCAGAACTCTCGAGCTACAGATTGAGAAGGAAAGTCAGAAACTGTGGGGGCCGGGAAGCCAAAAATGTCCCTCCAATGGTCCATCGGAACCAAGTAATTCCGGTTCATCAACCGGTACTTGATGGCACGCTCTGTAGGCAAGTAAGTGACGGAGCTAACAAACTCCAAGGTGGGCTCGAGGTAGGCTGAAGCTCTAATCTCAGTAAACTACTCTAATCCCACTATAGAAATCATCCGCCTCAAGTCCTCATCCACATAGAGGCAATCAAAAGCGGAAATGTCCAGAAACCGCGGTGCAACCACTGGACGTGCAGAAATACGGTCATAATCGACCTGGTGACGCTCGTGGATCACCGGTATGGAGCGGCGTGAAGAAGAAGAAGGAGAAGGAGAGGATCTATCTCTCAGAACCAGCTGTTTGTCAGAACTCATCTTTCTCTCTCACTGTCAGACCACCTCGGTTGCCCTGACAACTCTCAAGAACACCTCGGCCGAGGCACAGGTCGACTGGACCGAGGCGATGCGTTGTTCGATCGAAACTCTCAAGAATCCAGTTCTTTTCCCCCGATATCACTACCAATGGTTCCTATGGGTACTTAATTCTTTTTTAGCACAATGCAAGGGCAACCAAAGCCCAAATCGATCAAAAACAGTGAAGAAGGGAGAGTTAGGGTTTTTTCCGAATTACCCCAGATTTGGCCAATTTGGAGCGTTTTTGTTGCAGATTGTTGCTTGCAAACCGATCCTCTACCCTTTTCTTGCAGTTTGGAAGCGAGAATCGTCGAAAACGGGCAAAAATAAGAGAACGAGGTGAATCTGTGCGCCGCGGTCGAGAAGGTGAGAGAGGGAAGAGAGAGAAATCTCAGCCCCCTTTTATACCCTTTTCTGGAACTACTGTCACCTCGGTCGAGAAGGTCTCGACTGGACCGAGGTGGTACGGACCGAGGTGGATCTTCAGTAACCCTAGTCGCCTCTGTTGCTCAAGAATCATCTCGGTCGAGGTGCTGTGACAGCAACCGAGATGTGTCTATGTCAAACTCCGTCTTCTCGAATTCTCGAACTTCTGTCCTTCCAGTGTTGCTCCTGGGTTGTATTCTTTTCTTAGATGTCACCTGTTGTTTGTCCAGGACGCCAAAAACAAAGCAAAGCAAAGCAAAAGCAAACTATTTAACGCTATACTAGAAAAAGGGAAAAGAAAGTAATACCTTGGGTTGCCTCCCAAGAAGCGCTTGATTTAAGGTCGCTAGCTGGACCGTACGGTATCCCTAAACGTGCTGGAAAGTATCCTCACCCCATACTTCATCTTCATCGTGGGGTGAGATAAGGAGGTCTATCAAACGTTCCAACAAATGCAAGTGCTCATCGGGAAATGAATCGTCTATGGGTGGTTCGTCTTTCTCGCGTGAGGATGGAGGAAGCCGGCTGAGGTGATCTGCAACAGAATTTTCGGATCCCTTCTTATCGCGGATCTCTAGGTCAAACTCTTGAAGCAAGAGAATCCATCGAATAAGACGTGGCTTGGCATCCTTCTTAGCAAGCAAGTAACGAATGGCTGCATGGTCAGTGTAAACAATAACCTTCGCCCCTACTAAGTAAGAACGAAATTTCTCAAAAGCATATACAACCGCCAATAGCTCCTTTTCGGTGGTGGCGTAGTTACGCTGGGCCTCGTCTAGCGTCTTGCTAGCATAGTAAATGGCGGTGGTCCTGCCATCTTTCTTCTGTCCTAGCACCGCTCCTACTGCCACATCACTTGCATCGCACATAATCTCAAAGGGCAAGGTCCAATCCGGAGGTTGGATAATAGGAGCGGAGAACAACGCTTCCTTGATCCTATAGAATGCATCGAGACACTCCTGCGAAAACTCAAAAACAACATCTTTATTCAAGAGGTTAGTTAGCGGTTTAGAGATCTTCAAGAAGTCCTTGATGAATCTCCTATAGAAACCTGCATGCCCGAGAAAACTCCGCACTCCCTTAACAGAACAAGGGGGAGGAAGTTTCTCAATAGTCTCGATCTTAGCTCGATCGACTTCAATACCTCGATTAGAAATGAGGTGTTCTAGCACAATGCCTTCATTAACCTTAAAGTGACACTTCTCTCAATTCAAAACAAGATTAGTGTCTTCACATCTTTGTAGTACTAGAGAAAGGTTAGATAGGCAATCATCAAAAGAGGAACCATATACTGAAAAATCATCCATAAATACCTCCATGATCTCCTCTATATACTCGGAAAAGATAGCCATCATGCATCGCTGGAAGGTAGCGGGTGCATTACATAATCCAAATGGCATCCTCCTATAAGAGAATGTCCCCCATGGACAAGTGAAAGTGGTTTTCTCTTGATCATCCGGATGGATAGGAATCTGAAAGAAGCCACTGTAGCCATCTAAATAGCAAAAGTGTGAATGCTGGGCCAGCCGTTCGAGCATTTGATCGATGAAGGGAAGTGGAAAATGGTCTTTCCTAGTGGACACGTTCAGCTTCCTATAATTGATGCACACCCTCCAGCTCGTGACGGTCCTAGTTGGGATTAACTCGTTGTTCTTATTCATCACAACGGTCATCCCTCCTTTCTTCGCAACCACATGCACCGGGCTCACCCACTTGCTGCCCGAGATAGGAAATATGATACCTGCATCCAACAACTTAAGAATTTCTTTCTTCACAAACTCTTTCATGATCGGATTTAACCGTCTTTGAGGTTCCCATGAATTCTTATGATCGTCCTCCATTAGTATTCTATGCATGCAGAAAGAAGGCTTAATGCCAATAAGATCATCAATAGTATAACCCAAAGCCTTTTGATGCTTCCTCAGGACATGCATTAGTTTAGATAATTCAGATTCGGAGAGGGAAGCACTAACGATGATGGGATAAGTAGAATCCGGTCCAAGAAAGACATACCTCAAGTGACTTGGGAGTTGTTTAAGCTCCACAACTGGGGGGTGCTTTCTGAGGTGGATCTTTGTTCCTCCTTCCAGTGGAGTAGATCGAAGGACTGGACTTCCAAAAGTCTCAGTTGACATCATCTCGCTTTCGACCTCGGTCGAGATCCAGAGAGGGTGACCGAGATATTCTTCAGTCAAGAACACCTCGCTTGGTCCAGAAAGTGCCTCAGTCGAGGTATTGCAACTGGGACCGAAACTGGAGATCTTCTTCTCCTGGATTAATTTTTCAATTTTAGCTCCTGGATCCTCTTCCAACACCTTTAAGCTCCGTATATCTGCATCACAAGAAGCATCTATACCTTCCTCCATTAAGCTAAAACTAATAACTCTCTCAAATGGATCTTCAATAAGGATAGAGCTCACCAATTATCTTGATTCTTCTTCATCATAGATGTTGAAGATATCATCTCCTAGCTGCTCTCCCTTCATTGCCGCAAGCAATGCAAACTCCACTTCATCTCCACCAATGTTGAATTTTAACTTGGCGTTCTTACAATCCACATTGTAACCCGAAGTTGCTAGAAATAGTCTCCCGAGAATGATAGGAACGGGGTAATCTGCGGGAATATCAAGCACAACAAAGTCTACATGTAAATAGAAGTTACCTAACTTAACCGGAACGTCTTCCAAAATGCCCACGGGATGGGTAATGGAGCGGTCCGCCATGTATAACCGTATCTTCACCGGCTTGGGTTCTCCAAATCCGATCCTAACACATAGCTCCAGCGGGATGATGTTCACGCTGGCTCCTAGATCACACAATGCCTCACAAGTGACATCCCCAACTTGAATGGGAAAGCAAAATGAGCCGGGATCTCTCCATTTGGGCGGCATCTTTTCCTTCATGATTTGAATAAGCTCCGAGGATTTAGATGTCATCCTTACTTCACCAAAGTCTTTCAACTTCCTCTTCCTTGATATAATCTCTTTTAAGAACTTCCCATATGCGGGCATCCCTAGAATAGCATCAAGGAAAGGAATGTTAATATGTAGTTTATTCATCAAGTCAAGGAACTTACCAAAGTGCTTGTCTAGATGTGCTCTGGCCCTTGACTGGGGGAATGGAAGTGGTTGTTTATATGCAGGAGGTGGAACATAAACTTCAGTTTTGTCTGACGCTCTCTGTGGCTCAACCTCGGTTGGCATCTCGGCCGAAGTGTTCTTCGACTGTGCCTGGACCGAGGTGTTCTTCGTCTGTACTGGCATCGACCGAGGCACTGGATCTGCAGTCTTCAGTCCACTTCTCGTCGTTATTGCCATGATCTGTCCCTTGGGGTTGCTTTCCGTCCTTGCTGGAAGCTTCCCTGGATCTCTTGGCGCTTCATTCGCCTTGTTAAAGAATTTTTGTTCTAAGGCTTTTTGTGCCTTCGAAAATGAAGTCATGGATGTCTCCATAGAATTAAGCTTGACCAAGATGGCCTCCAGCACCGCATCTTTCTTTTCCGGCTGGGACGAACTTGATCCTTGCTCCTGACTCTTCAATGGAGTAGAAGAAGAAGAAGAGAGGAAAGGATTAGAGGAGTCATTCGAATTGGTTTTAGAGTAAGGGTTACCCGAATTTTGATTGTTTGTCCTCCAATTGTTGCTGTTGGATCCTCTATTGTTGTTGTAGTTGTTGTTCCGGCAACCGTTGTTATTTTGGTAACCATTGTTATTCCTTGAGCCTTGATATCCTTCCTCCTCTTTCTTGGTTTGAGCAACCAGAAGTTCTTTCAATTGCTTCACATCATTCTTCAAAGAGGTGAGTTGATCATTGTTTGGTGGAGCTTCTTGAAAGTTGACTCTCTTAACTCCACCTTCAGCTCCTTGATGGGAGTATTTCTCCATGTGCAAAGCTTGCTTCTCTATGAACTCCCAAGCTTCGTCAATCGGCATGTCCATGAACGTGCCGGCGGATAGTAGTTGAAGGTTGAACTGGGTGTTTCCGTCCAGTCCCTTGAAGTATATCTCAAACAACTCTATCTTTGAAATTCCATGATGTGGGCAATCCAAAAGGATGTCTTTAAATCTCTCCCATGACTTGGACAAACTCTCCTTGTCCTTCATGATAAATGCATTGATCTTCCCTCTCATTTTAGCGGTCTTAGAGGGGGGAAAGAATTTAGTTAAGAACTCCGTGGTCATCTCCTCCCAAGTGTTGATTTTTCCTGGAGGGAGAGATTGATACCAAGTAAGCGCCCTATCTTTCAAAGAGAAGTAGAAAGGCCTTAGCTTGTAATTGTTGTTTTCCAGCCTTGAAGGTCTCAAGGTCTCCATCAAGATCTCATAGTTTTGTAGATGTTGATGTGGAAACTCCCTCTCTAACCCTCCAAACTGGCATTGGCGAATCATGGAAAGAACTTGCGGTCGAAGCTCATAATCATGGTCCGCTTGATCACCTAGGTTGACTCCTGGACGCCTCAGCTGTTGGTTAGGGTCCATCCTCTGCCCTAGGGCCTGTGGAATACCTACAAAAAGAGCATCTCGGACTGGCAGCCGAGGTGGAAGTATCTCGGCCGGGGCAGCTGGAGCTGGGTCCTGTCTCGTTCGAGGAGCTGGAGCTGGTCAAGGTAGATATTGGTCCCGTAAAGTCGCCATATCTGCTTCGATCGCTTCCGTTCTTGCGCGAGTTTCTTCCTTTTCCAGTCGCAATTCTTCTTTGCTGAGGCGTAGTTGTTCCAATGCCTCCTTCAATTCGGCCTCAAGATCGCGATTCTCTTGATTGGCCATCTTAGCTTCTTTCAAGCATCTTTTGTATGTCTTTTCTGGTTCGGGATCGTAAGGAACGATTTCCTTCCCAGCGCGGGTTCTTCGCATAAACCTACAAGAAAGAACCGGCGAAAGTCACTCAAGTAGAGTGGTTAGTAATAACAGGGGCAATCGCCCCGAAAGACAACCGCAACCGGCTCGGTCTAGACCAAGTCCCCGCCAACGGCGCCAAAAACTTGTTCGCTCCAAACAGTGTGTGCAAGCTTTAAATTTATAACCCTAGATGTATGCCTAAAACAAGGATGCGAACCCGCAGTGTACGGGTCAATCGTAGTAAAAGCAAGAATTCCGGGTGTCGATCTCAGGGACTTAGGTGAAACAAAGCAAGTATAGGTTGTCAATATTACAACTAACCACAAAAGCAATTAAAGCAATCAAAGATGATAAAAAGTCAATTAAAGGAGATATGCAATTCTAGGGATTAAAGCATCTAGTTGTGGTTCCAACTCAAGATCTCAAGATAAGCGGACAAAGCTGAGATTTTTGCAAAGGGAAGGTGTTTCTAAAGTGGAATAGATCACCGGGTAAGTCTCACTACTAGGCTTGCATTGAACCAGGAAAGGTGTAATAAGAATAGGATTTGGCAAACTCTAACACTTAACTCTCCGTTTCATATCAGATAAGTCACCTCGGTCAGACGAATTCCACCACGGCCGAGATGTTCATCGACTGAACAAGATGTTCTAGGTTAAGGATAAAGACTCGAGCTTTCAGGGTCCTACTGGGATTTAAGATTATTCTATCATTGTTTTTCCCACAACCTTCAGCCAATCACCCTAGAATCACACAAAGAAATTAGCCACTCATCATTGTGAAAGCAATAATCAAATAATTGAGAAGGGAATGAATATTTGAACACAAAAACCTTAAGAAGAAGGCTTTAATATCTGAATCAAATATCAAACAAATCAGCGTTCCTTGGATCACAATCCAACAAGACAAATCAACAAGAAAGGGAATCTAAGAAAGTCTTACAAATCCCTTCACAAAAGCTATAACAAGCTATAAATCCTTCCTTCAATCTTCCTTCAACCTTCCTTCAACCTTCCAAAAGTCCTTCAATTGCTGGATGCTGTAAGCCCTCTGGGCTTGTATAAGCATGGTTGAATTTGTGGAAAATCCAACCCTTTATATAGGAAAATTACCCTCCAAAGATAAAATATCTTGAAAAGATATTTTCCCAATAAAATATATCTATCTCTCATAAATAAATCCCTAAAATATATGATCTGCCTTCCAGAAATCCAGCCCAAAAATATAAGATCTCTCCTTCAAAAAATAAAAGATCTCAGCCAAGAATAAAATATATCTCGCCGCGTCCAAGGTGTTCGCCTCGGCCGGGACGCTCCTCTAGATCACCTCGGTCGAGATGGTACTGTAGCTGACCGAGGTGGCTCTGAACTGAAGGTGAAATCTCTCAAATCTGGTCCAAAGTAAATCTTTAATCCATTTCCATGCTTCCTGGATTCTTCCTTAAGCTCCTGAATGTAGCTCCAATGACTCCTTAGCTCCTTTAGCTCCATTTTGATGCAAAACGTGCCATTTTACCTACGATTACAATGAAACTTGGTGTAGACCTCGATTCCCGCAAAGGTAGATGAAACGATAATATAATCACATAATATACATCCAAACATGCAGATTATTGAAGATAAAACGTCTAAACAGGTCCCAAAATATAGACTATAATTCATGCTATCAGTACGCGACAGCGAATAGGCACACAAGCGCAACCGCGGGACGCGGTCGCGGAGACTCGAGTAATAACTTAGGAATTAAAAATTCTGGGTGTTACAATCAGATACAACACCACCAGCAGAGATCGTATAATTTTTGAATTGCCGTAGTATAGGTATTCAATCTTCGGGTTTTTTGTGGATTACTTATTTGTAGAGAGAGAGGAAAGTATATTGAACTCCGAAATTTCTCCCATGACGGAAGAACGATGGAGATGGTTCGTTGGATTTTGATCTAGGTTTTTGGCGTCGGCGTTTTCGAGAAGGCTTTGGCGGGTGAGGCGTGTTCTTCGGATTGAGGAAGGGTTTTTCGGTATTCACATGTATTTTGGCTTGGGATTTTTTGTTTAAGCCTCTCTCTTTCTATTCGTACAAAGACTTTGTCTTTACATTGACCCTGGTTATCCGAATTTCATTTAATGATCTTAAATTCAAGCATTACTACCATACAGTATAAATGAAATACGTGTGTATAGGAGAAAAAAAGAGTTTTTTTATATTAAAAGCTCATGAAATAAGAAAAAAGAATACTTGCACTTAACCAAAAAGTTCAAGAGTACCTATTATTTGATCAACTAGATAGTCTATTATGTTTGTTTTAAGGTCAAGCTAAAGGTTTAACACTAAGGGGGTGTATTGGTTCTGGAATTTGAAGGATTTTTTTTTATTCTTAAAGTCTGTGGGTATTCAATTAGGAATTGAAAAAGTGTTTACAATTCTAGAGGTATTCTATTCATATTTTAAATTATCCTTCAAAATCTTATGATATTTAAAAAAGTTATAGATTTTTATGGATTTTCAATTTTAATGGATTTTGGAGTATTGTTATGAATATAAATTTCATTGTGAAATCTTACCTTCATCTAATGGATTTTCTTAAACCTTTTTTCTTCCCAATTTCTGTCTACGAATGTATCATGTCCTTTCTCTCTAGAACGTGGTTTTGATTAATGTGCGAAAACTACTTTGTGATGCTTGCAAGTTGGATTTTCGCTCTGAATTTGAAGAACTAAACACACAATTTCCCCAAATCATAGCAAATTTTGGTTGTTTGGACCTCAAACTAAATCAATTTTTTAGGGTTTGCTGAATTTCTTCATACCGTTCCAATGACGTTTCAGCACAGTAGTGGATACTCCCGCCTTTCCACCGACGAGTCAAAAAATTCGTACTACAACACCGGTGGATTGAAGGAACAATACCGAACAATAAATATTACATTAAATGGGAAAAATCGAAGAGTGGATTTCACAAACTTAACGTTAATGACTCTAAACTTTATTCTAGTATTACCTCCGTCGGTTTTGTTATTCGAAACCACAATGGGAGGTCATTAGTCTTGGAGCAAGAAAAAAATACTTTAATTCGGTCCTACAAGCAGAAAAACCTATGCTCATAAATCGGACTTGCAAGAAGCTCTCACATTACAAATTAAAAAAGATCAAAATTGAGGGTGACAATTTGTTTCATCATGGCACTCCAGGGTATTTGGACTTGCCCTTTGTTTGTCATCATGGCACTCCAGTGTATTAGCCAAACCTATTCTTTCCCGTCACTTTAAGACAATGCTATAAATGATGTGGGCCACTCCAACATCCCTCAATCTGAAACCTTAACTCCCTCTCTACCAAATGAAACCCTTAGTCCACAATCACAGAACATTCATTGAAACAACCCATCTTCTTCAACCTTCCAATCCGCTTCGCCAATTCTTGCTCCTACAGTCCGACGTAGTTCCCGATCTTCCACCCCATCCGTCCTTCTTAAAAACTTCGTGTGTAAATCAACGACCAATGAACATCTAATCTCATGTGGCATTCCTACGGCACGAGACTCAAGTAAACCTTATTCCATTTTCGATTATGTTTCTTATAACCGTTTGTCATCAAACTACGTTACTGCTCTTAAATTAATTCAACTTGAAAGGGAGCCCATAAATTACCTCAAGGCAGTTGCAAGTCCGAAATGGAGGATGGCTATGTAGTAAGAAATCGATGCTCTACATCGGAATCACACATGGAATTATGTGGATCTTGTTGCAAACAACAAAGCCATAATATCAAAATGGGTGTTCAAAATTAATATCGTTCTATAGGAGAGATTGAACGTTATAAAGCTCGATTGGTGGCTCTCGCTAATCGACAAAAAGAGGGTGTTGATTTCACATAAACTTTCTCGCATGTGGCTAAACCTGTTACCGTTAAGCTCTTTCTTGTTGTCTCATGCATCCGTCACTGGGAGATACATCATATGGACGTGCATAATCCATTCTTAAATCGGAATCACACATGGAGTTATGTGGATCTTGCAGCAAACAACAAAGCCATAATATCAAAATGGGTGTTCAAAATTAATATCGTTTATAGGAGAGGTTAAACATTATAAAGCTCGATTGGTGGCTCTCGGCAATCGACAAAAAGAGGGTGTTGATTTCACATAAACTTTCTTGCCTGTGACTAAACCAGTTACCATTAAGCTCTTTCTTGTCGTCTCATGCATCCATTACTAGGAGATACATCATTTGGACGTGCATAATGCATTCTTACATGGGGTTTTGGACAAAGAAGTTTATGTCTCCTTCGCCAGGCTTCGGCGCGTCACACCCACGGAAAGTCTAGAAGCTAAGAAAATCCCTTTATGGTCTCCGCCAAGCGCCCCAAAACTGGTTATATAAACTGGGTCAGGCACTCAAGAGGTACGGTTTTCTACAGTCGATAGCCGATTACTCATTGTTCAGCTAAGACACATGTGGAGTATCACTGCAAGTTTTGATATATGTGGATGACTTACTCATAGCTGGCAATAATGCATTAACCATCTCTTGCTTCAAAGACTATCTCCATTGATGTTTCTACATGAAGGATCTCGAGCCAATTCGGCTCTTTCTTGGGATAGAGATTGTTCAGACTCACACAGGTATGTTGTTGAGTCGGCGGCGGTATACTCTTGATATATTGCACGAGTGTGGCCTGCTTGGTTGCAAACCTGAAACTTTTCACCTCCAATAGAATCATTGTATGCAGATGGATACTAGCACTACTTTGTTAGATCCTCAACCATATCGCCGGTTTGTGGGATGACTCATATATCTCACTATTACTCGGCCCGGACTATCATACTCAATACACGTGCTATCCTCAACAAATGCAGGAACCTCGAACAGGTCATTGGGAAGCAGCTCTCCGTGTTCTGCGTTACCTGAAAAATGCGCCGGGCAAGGTATCTTTTCTCCGGCAATAATGATCTTACATTACGTGCTTTCTGTGACTCGGATTATGAGGCTTGGCCTCTAACACGGCGTTCAACAACCGGTTATTTCTGCTTGCTCAACAATTCCCCGATTTCCTAGAAGACAAAGAAGCAGCAAACCATTTCTCATTCTTTAACGGAAGCAGAGTTCCGAGGCATGTCAATTACCACGTGTGAGCTACTATGGTTAAAATCTGTTTACCTTCGCTCGGTATTTCTCATCCGTCTCCAATGCGCTTGTATTGCAACAACAAATCGGCTTTTCATATTGCGTCTAATCGTGTTTTTCATAACGTACGAAGCACATCGAGGTTGACTGTCACACGGTACGAAATGAACTACAAAAAGGTGTGATTAGGACTATCTTCAACGGGTATGTCGATCAAATTGCAGATTTAATGACAAAGGCTCTTGGACCCTCACGCTTCACATCACTACTGTCCAAGCTCGGCGTTGTCAAAGAGTCACCTCCGGCATGGGGGGAATGATAAGATCAAGATATCTGTTATTAGAATAAGTTTATTGTTGATAATATATCTTGTAATTAGGATAATGTTGTTAAGTTTGCTAGCTCTCTGATGTATATATTCTATCCTACGTCAATATACACAACACACATATTTAGTCTATCTACGTCTACATTTTTCCCAAGGAATCAGACTAGGAACTTTAACATAACATCAACCAATACATAAATATCATCTCAAGTTGTCTCATAATTTTATAAAGGCATAAGCCTATCCAAAATACCATAACAACATGTGTAACAGGATGATAGAAGAAAAAAAAGCTTTATGGGGTGTAAATTTAAAAAAATCGTAACTTCACATCTAACCGTTGAAATGGATTTAAATTTACATAACAAATCTTATACACGATGAATAACATATCCAAAATTCATCCATATCGAGATAGTTTATAGACCTATATGTTAGTTTTCGGTGTCCGATTTTGTGTCAAAGTTGTTGTAATCTCCAAGGAGTAGACTAGAACTTACTAGTTGTCATAATCTTCAATAGGAGTAGATAAACAACTTAATTAGATAAAGACACCGTAATCTCACAAGTGAGTAGACAAGCGACTTAGAAGTTGTTGTAATCTCCGTTAAGGAGTAGACTAACAACTTAATGTTGTAATCTTCCAAGTGAGTAGACAAGTAGCCTTAAATTAGCAAAACAGAATTATATATATTCTTTAATTCAATATCCAGAATTAAATCCAAGGATTTGTAGTCTTCACAAGGAGTAGACAAACATCCTTATATAGTTACATTCAATTGCATGCAAAACCGGTTAGTAGGATAATGTTGAAATCGCTCAAATATAGAGTTTTCCTTCTAAGGTGTATTTTCCCTACACCGGGATCCAAATACCTTACTGGGATAAGACCAACAAGTCACAAAGACTAAAGTATAAAAACATACCTTGTCGTATGTTTGTAAAAGGAGTTCTTCCAGATCTTGTCGAAACTTGATCCTTCTAATGGATGCCTATCTTTCTTCAATATTAATGAAGTATTTTGGTCTTCCAAGTTGCACAAATTAGCCAAAGAGAGAATTTATATCCCTTGTCAATATTTGGGAACTAATGGCTTAATTTTTTCATGCAAAAAATGGAATGTCTTTCAAGTGCAAATGGTTTTCCCTTTTATAGGCAAAGGAGGGCACGCTTTTGGGGAGAATAACCACAACCAAAGTGGTTGGGAGTGGTTACAAACAGTTATTGGCGGTTGAAAGAAGTTAGGGTTTCATAACCATTTTTTTGCCCAAGCCCAAGACCCAAGTCCAACTCAATTTGGGCCACCAATTTAAGCTAGATTTTTTTGCCCGACTTTATTCTCATCAATGCGCTTTAACTAACTCATTAAACCTAGGTGAAGCTCCAAGGTCAACAAATACACATGAGCTTAGCTCAAACTAGCTTAGCTCATCAGGCAGCTCACTAGCTAGCTTCTTGGAGCTCAATGACATTTGTGCTTAAATTTCTCTCAAACTTTGTAACAACTTTTTTGAGCTAATATAATGAGGAATGTCCGAAAGAACGGTCACAAAATGTGTCCTAAAAACACAAAGAGTTGGATTCCCAATTTCTGCCGCAAAATGGCCTAAGGCGTTGACAAGGCCAATAACGCTCTTGCCAAGTCATGACATTGTAATGACAGAGTCAAGACAATGTCCCATGACACTCATGAGGCTAAACTAAGCCAACTTTTAACATAGCCGTGATAGCCATGTCCCTTGGTTTAGTTCAGTTTAATTATCTTCCATACTTTTACCCCGTAATCACTAGTTACTCAAAGTGTCGGTTACTTGGCTTGCCTCCCGCAACCCATACCATCGTGACACACATTTGAGTAAGTTATTGCACCTTGCCTCGACAACAAGCTCAATGGTTCCGTTGTGACTTAGCACAAATCTCCAACACTATATAGGGTCCTCAACATGGTTGTTCCATGTAATTCTTAACTGGAGTCGAAGTTTTCTTGAACAATTACAATAAGGAACTTAGGCTCATATCCACTGCCTTTATGAAAATTAGTTACAAAGAATCAACATAGCTTACTCTTAACTAAACATGAGCTAGAAGAGACGAGGTAAATACAACCTTATTCTTACTTAAACTCCAACCACATATCCACAGTCCCTTTAAGAAAGCAAACTCAAATTAGCGAATTACTCTTCCAAAAAATTGTACTAACACACCTAAACATGCAACTTTGAAAATCAAAACACGAGAACTTCTTAATAGATACTGAAATTTGTCAATGATTTGGACACTGAACTAGAATCGGGTTAAATCAAAGAGAATTGAAGTATAAAATACATGTTTTTATTTCTATATTGATAACTCGTCTTTAATTCTTATAAAAATAATTAAGAAGCTTAGTGGCTAATTATCTTTGATCGAAATTCAATAATAAAAATATTATTAAATATGGGGGTAGGTCTAGGACCATCTATGTTTTCCTTTTGTTCCCACGGACGTCGCGTCTATACATTTGACGGTGTTTTTAGTTGACTAGTGATTGGAGATATTTGGGTGGGGTTCGTTTGTAACAACGGTGAATATTTCATACTCGTTATTTGGTGCATTGGGTATTTTGGTAGGGAAGAATATTTGTAACTCGTCCTCAATGGGTGGTGTGGTCATCGATTATATTGGGTGGGGAAAGAGTATCCGTGCGGTCATATGGGTTAACATCTAAATGCAATTGTTTTGAGTTTGTTTTACGTACGTTCAATAATTTGAGGATGCAATTGTTTTGAGTAAATTTGAGGATTGAGTTAGTTTGAGGATGCAATTGTTGTGTTTGTTTTATGTACGTTCAATAATTAGAGGTAACCTGTATGATCATACGAAGTCGTTTATATTTTCCATTTTAGAGTGTGACAAAATGAGTCTGGAAAATAAAATGAGTTATTTCATGGACTATTTTATTCATCTCTACGAAATAATGGAAAAAGCTTCATAGTTTAGTTATTCCATCTTTATGTGACTTTGTATCATTATTACAAAAAGTTCGTAAAAAGAAGCAAATAAAAATATTAAACTGGGCTTGATGGGTTGCGCCTGGCCCATGCAATAGTGCAACACATAGGCGACGCTTGAAGGCCCAAGCAGCAAGCTACTCGGACGGGCCTTCACCCTTAAAAAATTAATTTAATATCGAAGTGGACCAATGGTCCACATATCAGATATTAAACTGATAAGAACAGATACTACACTTGATCTTAGCCAAAAGGCCGAGAAAGGTATGAGTTGTTAGGTCTTTGCTCTGGCCTTTTATAACTGCTTCTACCTTCCCACTGCCTTGGCCTACCCGATGTGGGATACTTTAAAACACAAAAACAACAGCTTTCCCATCTTACAACCCCCTCTTCTCCCGTTAATCTTTTCCCCCACTACTCTCTAATTTCTGTCTCATTTTCATAAACGTCATTCACTAATTTTGAGCTGCTTTTCCTCACTGCCTTTCACATTTTCATTCTCTCCCAATGGCTTAACATGTAAAAGGATCATTTCTCTTCAACTATTTAATTTGAACATCTACTCTAAATTCGGAAACAAGATTAGCATCGATTTTATGGACCTAAAGTTATGCAATTTAGTAGTTTACGTACCATATGTTATCTTGGAATAACTAATTTTCACAAGTATAACACATCATCCAAAAGGCGTAATATAATTACCACGGTACACGTAACTATTATTAACACAATCAAGTTGAGTCTATTTTACAACTAACGAGTGTTCGTATGTACATATATTCCTCAATTCAAACAAAAATGCTTCTATGTTTCTCTATAATCATAGACAATCGAAGGTGAACTAATATAATGTTATACAACCTTCTTAAGTCCATATGTTACAATTTACCTATATGATCTTCGCTTAATTAAATCATTTTTTTATCGTCTCGTTTTATTATTTCATTGAAGCATTATTTTCTCATTCTTATCAACTGATTGGACTTTATCGAGCTTAACATTATTTTCTTTTTTATTGAATTCGATATTTTTCTTTCTCATATCTTTTCTTATTTAATCATTCATCAGTTTATTCTTTTACTTCCTTTTGTTATTATTTATATATAAAAAATGATTTTACTTGGAAAAGGAAAAAGGGCGGTAATGATAATACTTTTCAGAAATTGGATAGAATAATGACTTCGTTTGAAATTATACAACAATACCCGCAAATCCATACTAGAAATCATGCTTTTACTTCTTCTTATCATTGTATGATCTCAACCAATATAGAGACAAATTCGACTAAACCAAAGAATAAACCATTTAAATTTGAATCTATGTGGCTTCAACGACCTGATTGTGCTATCTTTATAAAACAAGCATGGCGAACCCAATTTCATGGGACTCATATGTTCAACCTCGTTAAGAAGACGAATATGGTCAAACAAAAACTAAAAAGATGGATCTTTGAAAAATTCGGTAATATAAACAAACAACTTAAACAAGTGGATTTAGAAGTTGAATCCCTTCAACAACTTACCTTTAAGAATTTTAATCAAACTCAAAATGATAAAATTAATAGACTTTCTATTAAACGAGAATGCCTTCTCGATTACCAGTTCAAATTTTGTAAACAAAGAGCTAAGACCAATAATTTTTTATTAGCCGATAAAAACACTTCCTACTACTGTAGTAAAGCATCTGGACGTAGAAATAGGAAATCTATAGCTTCCATCACTAAAGTTGATGGAACTATCTTATCTAAGGAAGAAGAAATCAATAAGGTATTTATGATCGACTCCTGATGACTCTATTGTAGTTCAAATCTGAGGTGTCCACAGTTGTTCCCCAAGCTTCCTACATGTGTACTTTCTTTGAAGATGAACATTTTTGCTTGTTATCTAAGGAAGAAGAAATCAATAAGGTATTTATTGTTGACTATCGGAATTGTTTTAAAACTTCTTCTCCAAACTATCATGAGATCCAAAAACAATTATCAGTTATTCAATCTGAAGTTACTATTAGTAATAACAACGATTTGACTAAATCCTTCTCAACTAAAGAAATTATAGATGTTGTTTTCTGTATTGGTAGCTATAAATACCGAGGCCTGAAGGAATGTCGGCTGACTTCTAGCAAAAATATGGGTACATCATTGGCCCCGCGGTGACTAGAGCTATTAAGAGCTTCTACAAAATTTTTGCTATAATTTTATAAACCGTTAAGACGAGACATATTGGTCTCGTCTACTCAAGGACGTGTTATCCACGATAATATCCTGATTGCTCATGAAATTTTTTCATGGCTTTAAAAATAAGAAAGGCGAGGAGGGTTATTTGACAATCAAACTTGATATGAAAAAAGCCTATGACAAAGTTGAACGAAGTTTTCTTAAAGTTGTGCTTGAAAATTTTGGTTTTGATGAGAGATTTTGACTCTGGATTGAAGAATGTGTCTCTACTGTCTCATACTCTATTCTTATTAATGACTCTCCAACAACCATGATCTTTCCCCAAAGGGGCCTTCGCCAGGGTGACCCACTCTCCCCATTTCTTTTTAATCTTTGTGTAGAAGTCCTAGTACAAAATATTCAGAATGTTAGTACTCAGTTCCCGAAATCCATTGGATTTCCTGTCTCTTGAGGTGGTACTATTATCCTTTTTTTTAGCTTTCGTTGACGATATAATCATCTTCACTAAATCATCCTTTGAGGCATGTAATAAAATCTTCTATATTTTGAGAGATTATTGTATGGTTTCGGGTCAAGTTGTTGACTTCATAAATGTGCTTTCCAAGCCACTACTAACAGTGGCGGAGGCAAGATTTTAAAAGGGGGGGGCAAAATCTTATTTTCGATAAATATATCTATAAAAATAAAATAGCGATAAAAACAAAGTCAATATGTCATCTACTTACAATAAACAAAAATACATAAACAATAAAAAAGAAAACCCTAAAAACCTAAAGGAGTACGCGCCGCAGACGCGCTTCACCCTCTCCCAACATCTCTTCAGAAAACCCTAGCCCCAAATCAAAATCGACTCCCAGTATCCCCGACCAATCTAAGATTCAAAGTTGTTTCAACGAATGTAAAGTATAAAGCCAAGAAACACTAAGAGCTATGTGGAAGAAGAGATTTCCAAATCAAATGAAGCAGCAATTGAAAAGAGGGAGAAGAATGTCGCGACAAAAATCCTCTGATGAAGACAACTGCCAATCAACATCGAAGATACTTCATCTGAAAAGGAAATTAGGGCTCAGGGTTCCAAGAAATCGAAAGAGGAAGCGCAAAAGGCATAGGGCGAGGGAGCAAAAGCGTCGGACTCCATTTTTAGCTTTCTGGGTCCAAGACAGGAGAGAACTGGGTTGGGGTCACCTGTCGGGTAGCGTTTTGTCTAGTTTCAACAGGTCCAAGGGCAACACAGGCTCAACAAGAATCGGTATCACTTATCGATCCCATCAGAAAAGAGGTAATGTTTTTACCCAAAAAGACTAACTCTCTTTCTCTCTACTCTGATTTCTCGCTTGAACACTGCACTGGAAGTAGCAAGTTTCTCCTGTGAACTTGATTCTCTCTGTTTGACTAAAAGATTCTATTTATTATTGTATAAACTCAAAGCTGTCAGTAAAGCCGTATATAATGGGTGTGTTAGAATCCATTCTAAACCACACAAAACCTTTTCTCGTATATCAAATTTCTCAAATTCCATCTCTAAGTCTCTCTTATATTTGTGTTTTATGGGGTTTTTTTTCACAAAACCCCAATTCCAAATGAAGAACGCGCTAACACGCGCGGAAGGGATTGCAGCTCATCCCGCTGAACACCCTGAAACCCTAGCCGCCGCCCTTCCCAATCGATTCTACAAAACCAAAAGCGAGTCACCGATTGCTTTTATTAACCTAGATATCGACCAACTGAGTTTTCCCAATGCTATGGATTCGGAAAAAGACGAAGCTCTGAAGTCGATTGAAGAAAAAAGGATGCCGAACCAGAAGAAGATTGCTTGGTCATTTCGGCCCCAAATGAAGACCAGAGGGAGAGCGTTCAAAAGCCAACCTCGTCGAGTTCAAACACGGAAGCACAACAAAGGTGTTTCGAGGCTATCAATGACTCCTCGAAGGTTTCAAAAAGGCTATCAGTTCAAGGATGAAGAAGGGAAACAAAATGGGCTTCATTCGACGACGGCGATGCCGAAAATCTTTCAATTAGGGATGAAGGCTCTTTTCGTGTGGAAAGGAAGTCAGAAGTCGATCGCTTCTTTGAAGGATTGCCACAAACTTCCATGGAGAAAGAAAATGATACATATTATTGACCAAATAGGTAAATACTCGAGCCCATCTCGAAACTCTGTACTTATCACAAATCTCTGTCATTTACATGGCAATACTGAGCCAGTGGCTGGTTTTAAAGAACTTTTGATGAGGATTTTGATATGTGGAATATCTAGATCTGGACCAATTTGCTTGATGGTAGCTTACTCTGAACAAAGAAATATAGGTGTGCTGTTATTAGTTTTGAATTTAGGCCTTTTCGATATTGAAGATGATAAGAGGAAAATGCATTGCAGGTTGCTTTTGTGCTCACTTAATAGACTTAAGAGACGCCACAATAATTCATATCTGCTACAAACTGATTTCTATGTTCATAATTTGATTCACAAATTTCTATATCTAACGTTAGTCATCATGAACAAAAAAAAAGACTCTCAAAGAAGCTGCTTATAAGATAATTGAGCCTAATACTCATAATAAGGAAGAAATAGATAACACTGAACAACATGAACCTATGAACAACTGCGAATCCAAGAACAAAGGTAGAGATTCTAGCAAAATCGGTGTCGAGGTGTCTCTTTCCTACACTATGAATGTTTTTGACGAGTGCTACCTTTGCCTGTGGTTGTTGTTGTTTTCCTGTTGCAATTTCAGGACATCAAGCAACATAACTCTGGAGGTGATAAAAAGGAAAATGGCTAATAGAAATGGAGACAAAGCAAAGCCCTCTTTGTTATTGATATATTTAGCCTATGTTGAATCATTAACCTTGCTTCATCGTTGTTGGCTTGATATGAACCTAAATGTTAATAGGAATCATCATGAAGTGCTGAGTTCGTTTGTGTTTAGATGCGATAATAATGTGGATATTAAACCAATTTCATTTTTTGTGGTATATGTGAGTTGGTTGATCACAGGTATAAGGAAAAATGTTAAGCAAGCTGGAGAAGGTGGAGGTCGAAAAATACAGTTTTGCCACTTTCTGACTAAGGGGAACCAAAGACCACAAATATGTCCCACTGTTGAAGTTGATTTCAAGTACTATGTAAAGGAAAATGCCAATAGACCCCTATGGAATTATAGCAGTCAACCGATCCCCGAAGGTCGAATTGGGCCAAAGAATCGACTAATTGTACTTACATTGAGTAATGCAGGAGTTGAAAGAGTAAAAATAGTGTGTAGTATATTGGATGCGAAATCCGCTAGTTATAGCTACTTGTTACTAAATATCATATCAAGAATGAAAAATTACATATGTAGACAATGTGTAGGGATTGCAGGAGGAAAAAATATGTGTGATGTGTATGAGAAACTGACACACTCAAAGAGCAAGGTGAAGAAAATCAGTAGACAATGTGTAAGGGTTGAGGTAGGCGTTAGGTACTATGTTAAGTTTTATGCCAACGGGGAGTATGACAATCAACAGAACGATTTACAACTTGTAGGCCGATACTGGTCACGGATTAGACTAACTGGACTAACCTTGACTAATGTTGAAGATGAAAGAATTAAAACATTGTGTAGTATACTGGATGCGGAATCCGCTTGGTATAGCTATTCCGTATTAAACATCATTTCAGGAATGGAAATTTACCTATTTTGGCAGTGTGTATGGATTGCAGGAGATAAAAATAATTGTGGTGTGTACAAACATGATATCAACAGGATGTATGAGAAACTGACACTCTCAGAGACAAAGGTGAAGAAAGCCAGTAACAAAAAACTAACGAAAACGAGAGTAAGCCAATATGAGGGTGAAATGTGTAGATTAGTAAGACATAAACTAAGTGCAAACAAAAACGATGACATGAAGAATTTTTATCGTAATGATATAACAAATTACAAAACGGAACTGCCGTTCAGAATAGGGGAATTGAACACCCAAATACAAAAATCTTTACGTAAATGAAGATCGCTTTCTGGAATTGTAGGGGTATGAAGAAAAAGAACTTTTGGACAAATTTGAATCTGACATGTAAAAACGAAAATATACAAATGATTATGCTAGCAGAGACAAAAACGAAAGATGAACCAGATGAAAGTGCATGGAAGACCGCTGGTTTTGATAAAATATTCTTTATCCCGTCCATGGGTTTTGTAGGAGGTTTATGCCTCCTTTGGAAAGAATACCAAATAAAAGGTGAAAAAGTCGAAATTATTAAAGCATCACAAAGGTTTCTGTTAATAAAACATACAAATTCTAATACACAATTTGAATCAATGATCTTTTTCATATATGCGCCACCAAATGAGCAATTGAAAAATTCGTTTTGGATAGAATTAAGAGGTGTAATGGAAACTATCGAATCACCGATGATTGTTATGGGTGATTACAATGATTTGTTGGAACCATCGGATAAAAAAGGAGGAGTTCTAGCCGCAAATAATAGGTTCGATAGACTTCTACAATTGTCTAACCAATTTAACTTAAGGGATCTACCAACTAAAGGAAATGACTTTACTTGGAAGAAAAAGAAAGAAGGTGATAATAATACGTATGAAAAATTAGATAGAGTGATGACCTCCTTGGAAATCATTCAACAATACCCCAGTCTACACACCCGAAATCATGCTTTCACAAACTCTGATCATTGTATGATCACCGTTAGTATACAAAATAACCAAACGAGCATACGAAACAAACCTTTTCGATTTGAAACAATGTGGATGCTTAGACAAGACTGCGAAAACATTGTGAAACAAGTATGGAGGACCCAATACCAAGGTACAAATATGTTTAACCTTGTAAGGAAGACTAGTTTGCTCAAACAAAAACTAACACAATGGAGTCGAGAAAAGTTTGGTAACATAAACAAACAATTGATAAAAGTGGATGAAGAACTTGAAGGTCTACAAAAAGCTGCATTTTCACAATTTGACCAAGATAGTAATAATAAGATTAATAGACTAAATAAGAAAAGAGAGTGTTTAATAGAATATCAACATAAGTATTGGACACAACGAGCTAAGACGAGAAATTTACAATTTGGCGATAAGAACACGAAATTTTTTCATAGGAAAGCAACGGGGCGAAGAAATAAAAAGATAATTACGACGATTACTAAGAGTAATGGTGAAATACTAGTAAAAGATTCTGATATTGATGAAGAATTTGCAAAGGATTACAAGGCTCGCTACCAATCCACAACAATTGATAGGAACAAGTTACAAAACCAATTACGGATTATTCTTCCAGAAATTACCACTACTGATAATTTGAAATTGGAAATGCCTTTTTCCACAAATGAAATTAAGGAAGCAATTTTCAATATAGGAGCTGACAAATCGCCAGGACCAGATGGGATGCCAGCAGGTTTTTATCACAAATACTAGCATATCGTCGGCCCGACAGTCACTAAAGCAGTTAAAAGTTTCTACAAAACAGGCAAAATACTTAGGCAACTTAACCACACTTTCATAGCCCTCATACCAAAGATTGATAATCCAACTGTAATATCCGGAAATTTTATTCCGTATATTTCCGTTATAAACTCGATCTCAATCAGTTTAGGCATATCCGTCTAATTAGTTAGACATACTATCATAAGATTTATCATTTTATGTAGATTCCTTCACATAAAATGATAGAATCTTTTAAATAATTTATCATTTTATGCAAACTACTTCCGCATAAAATGATAGAAATCTTAACCGAGCTTAATCTATAATAAAACCCATATCCGTCTAGTCCGTATATTTAGGTGTCAGAAACTCGTCCCGCCAGAATATCACTAATTTAAGCAGCCCAGTTTAGCCCATCTATACTCTATAAATCAACCCACTGCTGCCTTGCTCCTATGCGGCCCAGCTTGCCAGCCTTCAGCCAGTTCGGCCCTGCAGCACCGCTCCAGCCCAGCAGCAGCACAGCTCCAACGCCAACAACCCAGTCCAGCGTTGCCAGCTCGAGTCCAGCCCAACGCCACTCCAGTTCAGCGTCCATTCCAGCCAGAAGGGTTGCCGTCTTACTCCTCCAGCTCAGCAACGTTTCCTTCCTTTGATCTTCTACATAACTGCTGTATTAATTAGGAAAGAGATCTGTAACTGCCTAATTCCACGCCAGAAGATCTGCTGCTGATCGCCTTCCTTATGCGCTCCTCACCTTCCTTCGCCTTTGCGTCCAGATTAATCTACAGAAGAACGACTTCATTTCTTGCCCACAGCCACATCCGTTTGTTTCCGTCTCTTCTGTCTACGATTTTCAACAGCAAACACGTTCCTTTTCTTCTACACTGCGTCCAGATCGGCTGCACCGTCGACCTGCTGCACGCCTTCATCGAACCACTGGGCTCCAATCTGCTGCAGATTTCGATCCTGGTAAGCAGCCTTCATATGTTTCCACCCATCTCTCCTCATGCGTTTAACAGTAACCTTTTCCCTCCTTAAAATCTGTACAACAGCTGTAACAACTTCACCTTCTGAGATCCACGCCGGACTCGTCTTTGGGAGATCAACAGCACACAATACCTTCACTGTTGCGGGTAAGGAATCCACTCCGTGCTGCTCCTGTTTATGAGATTAGAACCTAGAATGTGTTTGTGTACCGATTCTTTAGGATTGAAATTTTGTGTTGTGGTAGTTCGGCCTTGAACATGGGTTAGGTTGACTTTGTGTAGCTGCTGAGTGTATAGACATAAGGGTAGGAACAAAAGACTGCTGTAATTATGAACAATAAAAATAAGGGACTGCTGTAAATTCTTTTATTCCTTTAGCTTTTAGGTTATAAACTGCCTATCTTGTCGGCCAATTATTGAACGTTTGGATAAAGATCCACCGTTGAATTTTGGATATGTTGTAGATGGATATATGTAGTTTAGCATATTAAAATTTGGGAAGAAATGAACGGTCGGATTGAAAGTTATGAGCTCCCGAAGTTAGGTAGTTGAGCAGTTTTGGTAAACTTAAGTTTTTGGCTAAGTATAGGAAGTTAGAGTGAAGTAACCAACTTTGTGAATTTTTATAGGAATATTGGCTGAACAGTTTGGAGAAATTCTTTCTCCTAAGGTTAGATAGAACCTCATAGATGATCTAGAGATTTAATTCGGAATTATTATAAGCTGTTAAGAATTTTATATTTAGAACCGAAGTTAAACCTTTACGATTCTTTCGGAAAATAGAAACATAGGAAAAATGTCAGTTTGGAACCAAATAAAATTTTAGGAGTTAGAAAATAATTTTAGAACCTCAAATAGGAGTTTAGACATAAATTTTAGGGTTTTCGAGAAAATCGGAACCAAGGGTAAAATGGTCATTTTACCCTAAACTAATACTGTAACTAGTATGTCTTAATACCTTATTCGATCTTAGAAGTTTTAGACTTCTATCTACGTGAGAGTGTGCTAATACACTTATCGCCTTTGGTAGGCAACTGAGTGGTTACAGTTTACAGAGCGAGTGGTTTATAAAGAGTCAAGCGTTATAACAGGTAAGTCCTTTGGGCTTACTTAGCTGACTTCTAAATATGAGTATAAATGATGATGGTGGTGTGTGATTGAAATGTTAGAGAGATAGGTTGTGATACATAATTACCGACCTATATTTTGGCCTAAGAGTAACGGGCGGTGGCATTCTGCTCAGTAGCTTGCGGGGCGCTGGGGGTTTCTTTCGGGACTAGTCCATACATGGTTTGTAGTGATGCTACCAGTGAAAGTCAGCTAGACCTACACCAGTTGGATAAGGAACGGAGGCGAGAACTAATAATAGTTCTCGTGCCACAACTTAAATTGAATAATGTGAATCATTTAAATAATAGATAATAAACGGTTGAGTGCCAGCATGATGTTTGTTTATTTTTGTTTCTGCGTGTGCTTGTGCTGTTATCATTTTGCTTATATTTGGATAGTTAGCTAACTGTTGATATGTTGTTTAGATTTGCCACAGGTTAGAGCAGATGCCGAGTGATCCAGATGGTAGTGGTCAGCCGGGGTGTCGTACTTTAGGACGTTTTACAGTTTCTGCATTTGTGGGTTTTACAGTTGAACCTTGTTCCTTTCGTACTTTGTTATATTACGTTTTCCGGCTGTAGTTGATCTGGTCACATTCATGCATTATTAAGAACTATTTTATGATTTCTGGTTTTTCCTTATTAGTGCCTTGTTGTAAGATCTTGTTAAGTTGTTGTCAAACTAAGGTCGGGACCCACTGTGCGGTCCTAACCAGTAACTCCCTAAGTTGTAAAATTTGGGGTGTTACAACATGGTATCAGAGCTCTAGGTTGGCAACAATGGCACTTGAATCTTCTAAAAAGGTCATATAAGTAAATAAACAGAACCCGAAAAGGGTCTGAGTTTTCCAAAGAGAATTTTTGGTTTTAAAATGCATACAGAGTCGGGTTGGGATAGAAAGTACGGATGACCACCACTACCTCTGCGGATCTCGGTAATCTTAGAATAATTATAGACTTGTACTGTTATGATAGATTAGCTAGTTTATAACTGTAGTTATCACTATTCGTGCAGATGGCACGTACTAGGGCTGCACAAGTGACTGGCCGAGGTAGGGGTCGTCCCCCCCTTCCCCCAGTCAAACAGGATCGAGCTGATAGCACCCCTACTGTTAGAGGGCGTGGTCGTGGGGGTAGACCTCCACTAGGGAGAGGTCGAGGACGAGTTCCTCGAGAGGACCCACCTGCAGCAAGCATACCAGAGGCTGCTGTAGAAGAAGTAGCTGAGAGTGTAGGCCTCGAGGTCAGGCCTGAGACCGCCGCTAGGTCTGGAGCGCAAGGAGCACGTTCCATTGAGTCAGGACGTGTTTCTATTGGAGCATCGGAGTATTGGGAGTTCAGAGCCTATGTTGAGCGCAGGGAGGAAGCTGCCAGAGTTGAGAGGCTTACTCAAGTACCACCAGTGGTACCGGCTAGGTCAGCTCAGGTGACACAGGGAGTGTCTCAGGTGCCGGCTGTATCTGAGAGGAGGGCGGATGCTGATAGAGCACCTACTGGGTCCAGAGCACCGAGACCGGATGAGTGGTTGAAGGCTTTCAACTCTCAAAAGGTCCCCTCATTCAGCGGAGAGATAGGGCTAGAAGTGGAGCACTGGATACGGAAGATTGAGACTGCTTTGGAGGCAATACGTTGCCCCGTGGATCGACAAGTAGATTTGATACAGACCTGTTTCACATATGATGCTCATTCGTGGTGGCGTACCATTCGTGGCCGAGTCACCAGCTGGGAGCAGATGAGGAACATTGTTAGAGACAGATACTGTCCAGTTTCGCTGAGGAGAGAGAGATTCCAGGATTTCATTGAGGCGGGATTTGAAGATATCCCGATTGCTGCAGCTATAAAGAAATTTCAGAAGGAACTGACCTTACTTGGACCTTCTGCACCTCCAGAAGAGCAGCATGTTTACCTTTTCTCCAGGAGGTTGAGAGAGAGTACCCGATCCTACCTGGCTGGATTCCGCTGTGAGACCTTGTCTGATTATCAGGATAGGGCCTCTGCTTATGAGAGAGATAGGCCAGCTTCTAGGAAAGCAGCTCAGTCTAGTGGGCCGGAAAAGCGGCAGAGGACAGGACATGCTGGTAGCAGTGCAGCAGTAGCAGGTTATGGTCGAGGACAGACTCAGGGGAGGTCCAGCTACCACTCTACAGTTCGGACTCCCGGTGGAGATCGACAGTGCTTTAACTGTGGTGGCCGTGATCACATTAAGACGGATTGCCCGAAACCACCTATCACTTGCTTCACTTGTGGGAAGCCGGGACACAGAGCTACTTTCTGCCGTCAGGGCAAGGCTCCTTCTCAGTAGGGATCTTCTCCTGCAGGTGCTGAGAAGAGTGTACAGAGACCCCCTCAGTACCGAGCTCCGAGTCAGCAGCAGCAACAGTACCGGGCTCCAGGACATCCTGCTTCATACAGTACTACACAGGGATCAGGTCGTGGCAGAGGACGTGGTAGTACCACTGACACCAGAGGAGGACCATCGAGAGTGTTCGAGCTGAGGAACACTGAGCAGCCTGCAGCACCTGCGACCACAGGTACTATTTGGATCCATGACTTACCTGTGAGAGTTTTATTTGATACGGGTGCTACGCACTCATTTATATCAGATGCATGTGTAGATAGGTTGTCCTTAGCTACAGTGGAGGGTGTACCTTTTGTGGTTGGGTTACCAGATGGGGGTAAGGTTAGAGGATCTCGAGAGATTTATGACTGCCCTATTCACCTGGGAGGCTGGATTTGGTTAGTAAATTTTCTAGTCATGCCCTTAGCACATGAGGACGTGATATTGGGAATAGATTGGATGACTAGACATGGAGCAGTCTGAGATATTGGTAGGAGGACTGTGACCGTCGCCACCGAGGAGGGTCACAGAGTTATATTCCGAGGTTGGGACCTCGGAAAGTCCGGCACAGTTATCAGTGCAGTGAGAGCAGCCAGACTGATAGCACAGGGTTGCGAGGCCTTCTGGTGTTATGCCATGAAGGAGCGTAAGAGCCTGATAGTAGAGGAGATACCAGTTGCCTGCGAGTTTGCAGAGGTATTCAGCGACGACTTGCCAGGGCTACCTCCACAGAGGAGTGTTGACTTTAGCATCGAGTTAGAGCCGGGCACGAGGCCGATCTCGAAGGCCCCGTACCGCATGGCCCCGATAGAGCTGCTTGAGTTGAAGAAGCAGTTAGAGGAGTTAGCAGAGAAGGGCTTCATACGCCCTAGTGTTTCCCCCTGGGGCGCACCAGTATTGTTTGTGAGGAAGAAGGATGGATCGATGAGACTGTGTATCGACTACAAGGAGTTGAACAAGGTCACCATCAAGAATAAGTATCCACTGCCTCGCATAGATGATCTGCTGGACCAGCTACATGGGGCGTCAGTGTTCTCGAGGATAGATTTGAGATCGGGTTATCACCAGCTGAGGGTGAGAGATCAGGACATACCTAAGACGGCATTCCGGACTAGGTATGGTCATTACGAGTTTGTAGTGATGCCATTCGGGCTCACTAATGCGCCAGCAGTATTTATGGAGTTGATGAATGGGATTTTCATCGACTTCTTAGACCAGTTTGTAGTGGTCTTCATTGACGACATTCTAGTTTACTCTAGAAGTCGAGAGGAGCATGCCGGACACTTGAGGACAGTGTTATAGATTCTACAGGATAGTCAGCTATATGCTAAACTATCCAAGTGTGAGTTCTGGATGTCAGAGGTGGCGTTCCTAGGCCATGTAGTGACTGCTGAGGGGATTAAGGTCGACCCAGCGAAGATTGAGTCAGTGTCCTCTTGGCAACCTCCGAAGAATGTTAAGGAGGTTCGCAACTTCCTTGGATTGGCAGGTTATTACCGTCGGTTTGTGGAAGGGTTTTCCCTGATCGCCCGACCACTTACTTCTCTCCTAAGGAAGACTACTCGGTTCGTCTGGTCCGAGCCGTGTCAGCAGAGTTTTGAGGAGCTGAAGAGGAGATTGACGTCTGCTTCGATCTTAGCACAACCTGAGGGTACAGAGGACTTCGTAGTGTATAGTGACGCATTCAAGCTGGGCTTGGGGTGTGTCTTGATGCAGAGGGGTAAGGTTATAGCATATGCGTCTCGACAGCTGAAGACGTATGAAGAGAACTACCCCACTCACGGTCTGGAGTTAGCAGCAGTAGTGCACGCTCTTAAGATCTGGCGTTATTATCTCTATGGAGCGACTTGTCAGATCTTCACAGACCATAAGAGTCTGAAGTACATATTCACTCAGCGGGAGTTGAATAACCGCCAGAGGCGGTGGCTAGAGTTGATCAAGGATTTCGACCTTGAGATTCTTTACCACCCCGGAAAGGCGAATGTAGTTGCTGACGCTTTGAGTCGGAAGACGCCTCAGGAGAAGGCGATAGCTCGCTTGACAGTACAGCCACAGTTACAGAGAGACTTAGCTTGGTTGGAGGTAGAGATCCAGTTCCCCGATACAGCTCATCAGTTAGCCACCTTAGAGTTACTTCCTGACCTGTTGGGTGAGATCCGACAGAAGCAGGAGATCTGTCCGACTTTGACCCGGATCCGAGACCGGATGTCACGAGATGAGGCACCTCAGTTCACTATCGGTGCCGATGGAGTGATGAGACGACAGGACCGTGTCTGTGTGCCATCAGACAGTGAGCTGAGACAGAGGATACTCGGTGAGGCTCATGCGACCCCTTACTCCGTACATCCGGGAGCGAGTAAGATGTATAAGGACGTGAGGCGTTCCTTCTGGTGGGGTGGTTTGAAGCCCGATGTGGCCCGATATGTAGCCTAGTGTGCGACCTGTCAGCAGGTCAAGATTGAGCATCGTAGATCCGGAGGAGAGCTACACCCACTTCCAGTACCACATTGGAAGTGGGAAGACATTTCTATGGATTTCGTTACCGGATTGAGGCTCAGCAGAGGTTTTGATGCCATTTGGGTAGTGGTAGACCGTTTGACGAAGACCGCACGTTTCATTCCGATTAAGGAAATGTGGCCGGTAAGTCGTCTAGCAGAGGAGTTCACCAGGCACATAGTGAGACTCCATGGAGTACCGAGGACTATCGTCTCCGACAGGGATGGACGTTTTACCTCGAGGTTTTGGCAGCAGATACATACTGCTCTGGGGACGAGTCTCCACTTTACCACTGCCTACCACCCACAGACGGACGGTCAGTCCGAGAGGACCATTCAGACCTTAGAGGACATGTTGCGGGCATGTGTACTAGATTGGGGACAGGTATGGTCAGATCATCTCCCACTGGTAGAGTTTTCATATAATAACAGCTGGCATGCATCTATTGGGATGGCACCTTATGAGGCTTTGTACGGACGGAGATGTCGTACACCGCTATGTTGGGATGAGCCTAGCAAGGCTGATGGAGTAGTACCAGATCAGATACAGGACGACATCGCCCGGATTGCCTTAGTCCGGGAGAGGATGTTAGCAGCTCAGAGTCGTCAGAAGTCCTACGCCGACAAAAGGCGTCGACCTTTGGAGTTTAGAGTAGGTACACAGGTGTGGTTGAGAGTGTCACCTACGAGAGGAGTTAGACGTTTCGGCATTAAGGGGAAGCTGAGTCCCCGATACGTCGGCCCATTTGAGATTGTAGAGAGAGTCAGAGAGGTTGCCTACCGACTAGCACTGCCACCGAGATTAGAGGGAGTACACCCAGTTTTTCATGCATCTCAGCTGCGAGAGTACATACCGGATCCTAGACACATCATCAGTCATGAGGATCTGATAGTTGAGCCAGACCACACTTTTGTGGAGTATCCAGTAGCCGTCCTAGAGCGTAGCATTAGGCACCTGCGTTCTAAGGAGATACCGATGCTGAGGATTCAGTGGTCTAGACGAGGAGTTGATGAGGCTACCTGGGAAACAGAGGAGAGTATTAGACGTAACTACCCTGAGTTCTTTGCGGAGTTAGCCGCTACCTCAGTACCGACGGGTTAGTACTAAGACGATACCTTATATGACTTCTGTGATTTTATGTTTAAATGATTGTGTATGTTTATGTGCTCGATGACGTGAGTAGTTGCTTGCTAGAAAATAATTCTTGAGGGGAAATGTATGGGGTAGGTACCGTATCCTAAGTTTCGGGACGAAACTTATTTTAAGGGGGTACTGATGTAATATCCGGAAATTTTATTCCGTATATTTCCGTTATAAACTCGATCTCAATCAGTTTAGGCATATCCGTCTAATTAGTTAGACATACTATCATAAGATTTATCATTTTATGTAGATTCCTTCACATAAAATGATAGAATCTTTTAAATAATTTATCATTTTATGCAAACTACTTCCGCATAAAATGATAGAAATCTTAACCGAGCTTAATCTATAATAAAACCCATATCCGTCTAGTCCGTATATTTAGGTGTCAGAAACTCGTCCCGCCAGAATATCACTAATTTAAGCAGCCCAGTTTAGCCCATCTATACTCTATAATTCAGCCCACTGCTGCCTTGCTCCTATGCGGCCCAGCTTGCCAGCCTTCAGCCAGTTCGGCCCTGCAGCACAGCTCCAGCCCAGCAGCAGCACAGCTCCAACGCCAACAGCCCAGTCCAGCGTTGCCAGCTCGAGTCCAGCCCAACGCCACTCCAGTTCAGCGTCCATTCCAGCCAGAAGGGTTGCCGTCTTACTCCTCCAGCTCAGCAACGTTTCCTTCCTTTGATCTTCTACATAACTGCTGTATTAATTAGGAAAGAGATCTGTAACTGCCTAATTCCACGCCAGAAGATCCGCTGCTGATCGCCTTCCTTATGCGCTGCTCACCTTCCTTCGCCTTTGCGTCCAGATTAATCTACAGAAGCACGACTTCATTTCTTGCCCACAGCCACATCCGTTTGTTTCCGTCTCTTCTGTCTACGATTTTCAACAGCAAACACGTTCCTTTTCTTCTGCACTGCGTCCAGATCGGCTGCACCGTCGACCTGCTGCACGCCTTCATCGAACCACTGGGCTCCAATCTGCTGCAGATTTCGATCCTGGTAAGCAGCCTTCATATGTTTCCACCCATCTCTCCTCATGCGTTTAACAGTAACCTTTTCCCTCCTTAAAATCTGTACAACAACTGTAACAACTTCACCTTCTGAGATCCACGCCGGACTCGTCTTTGGGAGATCAACAGTACACAATACCTTCACTGTTGCGGGTAAGGAATCCACTCCGTGCTGCTCCTGTTTATGAGATTAGAACCTAGAATGTGTTTGTGTACCGATTCTTTAGGATTGGAATTTTGTGTTGTGGTAGTTCGGCCATGATCAGTTTAGTCTCAACGGTTTATAAAATTATCTCGAAAATATTAGCACAAAGATTAAGCTCAGTCCTCCCAAAACTTATTCATCCATTACAAAGTGCATTCGTTAAAAATAGAGCAATCCATGATAATGTGCTCATTACACATGAAATCTTCCATGGGTTCAAATCAAAAAAAGGAAAGGAAGGATATATGGCTATTAAATTGGACATGGAAAAAGCCTATGACAAAATTGAGTGGGAATTCCTTAGAGCGGTGATGGACAAATTTGGTTTTGGAGAAAAATTCCGGAATTGGATTCAAGAATGCATTTCAACGGTTTCATATTCCATATTAATCAATGATTCGCCAACTGATCTATTTTCTCCACAAAGGGGACTCAGACAAGGCGACCCACTCTCCCCTCTTTTATTCAATATATGTTCGGAGGTGTTAGCTAGAAACTTACAAAAAATAACAAATGAAAACCCCAAATCTATTGGTTTCCCTATTTCAAAGAATGGGACTACAATCCCGTTCTTAGCCTTTGCAGATGATATTATTATTTTTTCCAAAACCTCCACATATGCCAGTGAAATGGTATTATCGGTAATAAAGGACTATTGCGACATATCTGGACAGATCGTCAATTACCATAAATCCATGTTCCAAACTACCGTTAATGTTGATCAATGTAATAGGAGAAGAATCCAAGGCCACCTAGGAATCAATAGTTCTACCAATCTAGAACAATATTTAGGTTGCCCAATTATCAATGGACGCGTCATAGAGACATTTTTAATTCCGTCATCATTAAGACTAAACAACAGCTAACCAAATGGAAAGCGTCCTCTTTGTCTCAAGAAGGAAGAATAACGTTAATAAAAGCTAATCTTAATGCAAAACCAAGCTATTTAATGCAGGCATTCATGTTGCCGGGAAACATTCATAATGAACTGGACAAAATTAATAGAATCTTCTTTTGGAATAAGGGACCTAATCACCATCCTTTAATTAGTTGGGATAAGATTTGTAAACCACGGTATCTAGGAGGAACAGGGATAAGGAAAGCGGAAGATATGAATAAAGCATTACAAATGAAACTTTTGTGGAAAATCCTGGCCGAACCAAATAACAATTGGGTAAAAATCGTGGAAGAAAAATACCTAAAAGGAGTAAGCCTCTGGAATTACGAATGTGGAAAGAATGTGTCCTGGCAATGGAAAAACTTGTTTAAACTTCATAAGGAATTTGATAAAGGTTTGGCCTGGAGAGTAGGTGATGGAAAAACGGTTAGATTCTGGACGGACAAATGGTTGCTGGACAAACCCCTAAAACAAGAAATAAATAATCAAACTGTAGTGAATCAGTATGAATTAACTTCTTCGTTCATTAGTAATAATGCTTGGGATCACCAAAAAATAAATCAATTAAAAACTATATTACCAAATAATGTAATAGAAAAAATAAAGAATTATAACCTCCCTAAAAGTCAAATCCGCGATCGCTTGTATTGGTCAGGCAACGATGATGGGTGGTATTCGACTAAATCAGCTTTGGAGATGGTTCAAAAATGGAAGGTTGGAGTTACTCTTGATAAAACCTGGATTTGGAAAATGGACATTATGCCAAAAATTAAGAATTTCTTGTGGAAATTAGCTATGAATGGTCTTCCTACAAAACAAAATCTTGACAGACAGAGGATTCCGGTCGTCATGAATTGCGAGCTCTGTAATCACAATACTGAAAGTGCCAAACACCTTTTCTTTCGATGTCCGACTATGATAACAACTATTGATAATCAAAAGGTAAAAAATTGCATTCAAAATATCGATCTCGATAACCAAGGAATCGCCGAGGCACTTATTGACCTCAAGGATTCAATTTCGAATAAGGAGATGATTCTAGTAGTTGTGATTTGGTGGAACTTGTCGATGGCTAGAAACCAGTTCATTTTTAAAAAAGTAAAATTTCCACAAAACGTCAAAGCCACTGCTATTAATCAAATTGCAAGTTGGGACCTAGCCAACTCGGAACACAACAAGAATACCCTAACAACCAAATCACAAAGAAGAAGAAAGAAAAACATTAAATGGCAACGACCTTCGGAAGGATCCTATAAACTCAATTTTGATGCCTCGCATAATTCAACAAATAAGTACGCCTATGGATTTATCATTCGGAATCAACATGCGATTCCTACGGCAATAGGAAGTGGCATTTGTAATGCTAATTCAGTATTGGAAGCAGAAGCACTTGCATTGCGGAATGGCCTTCAAAAGGCTAAGGAGTGTGGAGTTACATCTATCGAGATTGAAGGAGATAACCTAACACTTATCAATTCGATTAATCGAATTTGGAAGCCGCCATGGGAACTTGATATGATGATTAACGATATTTCATTTATTATTGCCGATTTCCAGTACTCCACCGCACACCATATTTTTAGGGAGATCAATACGGTCGCGGACAAGATTGCGTCTCACGGATACCACGGCGAGATGAAAGCGGATGCAATTCCAAAAGATGTTCAAGACCTCATCCGAAAGGATGCTTTAGGACGATCGGTTTCTAGAAATTGATCCTTCTAAGTTATTTACCTTGTATCAAAAAAAAAAAATGATGAAGAAAAAGTGAACAACCAACAAGGTGAGAACAACCAACAAGGAGGGAACAAAATTGATTCAAAGAACAAAGGTACCAATTCTGAGCAATCTGATCTCCAGGAATATCGCTCTAGCTTAGCTAAAGTAAAAAATGACTTTCAAAAACAAAAACAAACATCCCTGTTAGGGTGCCTGCTAGGTGAACCAATGGAGTTAGCTAAACTTAGAACAAAATTACTCTATGAATGGAAAAACATCAAGGGGGAGCTAAGAATTGTAGCAAAACCAAATTTCTAGTTTGAAGTGAATTTTATTAACCCTTTAGACCAAAAGTATGTATGGGAAGCTAGACCATACCACATTTTCGGTCAACTAGTCATCCTTAGACCATGGAAACCCAATTTCAACACATTTAGTGAGAACAATACCATAGCAGACCTTTGGATTAGGATCCCACAAGTGCCTGCAAAATACGTGAGTAAGGAAGCTATGAAACTTATAATAGAGAAAAATGGGGTGGGGAAGTTTATAAAACTAGATTCCTTCTCAGAGAAAGGAAAAGGAGTAAATTTCACTAGAATTTGCATTAATAGAGACACAAACCTAAAAAGAATAAAGGAGGTACCTATCCCGGATGAGGATGATGAACTTAAGATGTTTCCCATTTGGTATGAAGACTTTTCTAGGGGATGCGGATTTCGTGCCCAAAAAGATCATAAGTATGAAAATTGTCCCCTTAGAGGTGCTAGAACAAAAGCATTTAGGTATAATAAAAATAGAACAAACAACTATGAACATCAAACTAAGAACAATGAAGGAAATGAATGGCAAAAGATGAGTAGAAATGAAAAGAAGAAAAAGAACTATCAATACCCGCATGAGATCAGACCATATTTGTCTGAAAAATATGGATTCATGAGTTATGGATCATCCTTGAGCTCCAAAGAAAGTACCCAACAACCAAGTGAGACCAAAGAAGAGAAAGAGAAGAAAATAACTCAGAAGAGTAAAGTTGAGACCAAGCCTCTGGACACCCCAACTGCGGGTACCGAGGGTCCAAATAACACAGTCAAACCCGATGATGAAACAATTGAGGGTTCAAACCCTAATGATGTGAATGTCGGACATAAAGTGGTTATCCAGGAACCCCTTACCGTCCCTATGCTGTAGGATGAAGATATCAAAGCCAAAACTGAGGAAATTGAGAAAAAACTCAATGGTGAGGACGAGAATCTCAACATGCTTGAGGATGATTTAACAATCGAAGAGTTCACAACTTTACTATTTAAAGATGGGAATATTCCGAAGGAGCTGAAACACTTGGGTTCGGAGAATTCTTATCACTCGACACAAACTAAAAGCACAGTCAACAAGATGATGGATGCCATATAGGTTAATCAAGAATCGGAAAATTCTGACTCAAGCTTAGGGAAGAGGCAAGGGGGATCCGAAGATACCGCTTCCTCAAAGCTAAAGGGAATAATAAAAACAAAAATTCACCTAGATCTATGAAATCCATTAATATAGTGTCTTTAGGAATGTGCTGCTAAGTGTTAGAAAACCTGTTTTTACCTTTCATGAATGTGTCTCTAGTTGTAGAACAAGTAGAAATGCTAAGTTATCGTACTGTTTCCTTTCTGTAGTTGCTTTTAGATGTTATATTATCCTCACACAATGTATTATGGAGTAATCGCTCCTAATTTTCCCTTTGAATGAACATTGTGTGAGTGGATTTTATTACATGATTAATGTTCTTACTTTCCCCTTGAATGATCAGTATGCAAGTGGAGTTGATTATATGACTAATGTTATGAAAAACGGAAATGACTTTTCTTGTTTTACCAATGAATGTTTACTGCATAACCGAAAGTATTATTTTATACCATGGTATGACAATAACCCCTTGAATATCTTAGAGCTGTTACTTTTCCTGCACTAATGTCTAGTCGTGTGTTTTGTTCCTTGCTGGCTGCGTTTGTGTTACTGGTGCAGGCACAATTACTCAGCTTGTAAATGTTGGAAAAAGATAGCAAAAAGGAGGAAAAAAAGGCTCAGCAGATGGTGGATCTAGGCCATTAATTATGGATTCAAAAATGACTACTAACAAGTTGCATACAAAGAGGAAAAGAGAAGCTAAGACATGGTGGGGTGAAATAAAAATTAGTCTTGTGGAAGCTTTGGTACTGCATATGCTAGTACACAATTTGTATAACCTTGATTATTGCCTAATCCATGGTATTGATTGTGGACAGGTTGCTCTTTTAACCAAATATCGACAATTGAATTATGGAATCATAGACAAACAGTGGAAGATATCTCAGAATAAAGGTCTTATGCCCATGAAGAGAAGCAAAGGAATAACATGTTTTCAAGATAGAAAAGGAGAGTATAAACATGTAAAGTTTAGGTGGAGATGTAATAAAATCTTATGTGTATCTAGGTGGTTACATAAGATTTCTTATCAAGTAAAATACCTTTATGCAGCATTTTTGGTCAAATAATTCAGCTGCTTCATTGCTGTAAAGTAAAATATACCAATCGTACAAAGCTTGGTGGCTGTAAGGATTGGAGACATGCAAAAATAGATGAATCCGGGTCAAAGAATGCCCAAAAACCGAGAATTAAACAGACAAGTCTAACGATGATTCCCTCGTTGACACCAAGCCAAATTACTAGGTCAATACTGACACAGTGGCCCAAATATAAACAATTCAGAAGAGCTAATACACTAGAATGGCGTAAAACATATCCATTTAACGAAATAGTGACCAACCAAATGATGAATTGCACCACTAATTAAGTGTGAAAAAACTACTAAAAATAAGATCACTAAGAAGGAAAATATGTCGTGGAATTTACGAAAAAATTTTAAAGGTAAAAGTGTAAGATATCTTAAATTCCATAATAAAGATAAAAAAAACTGGAACGCCACTATCCCTACCAAGTGAAGCGAGAGACACAGGAAAAAAGGCAAAATACGGACACTATCAGTCCTTTGTTTCACTAGGTTGCTACGATTACCATCGGATGCACGTCTCGAATATAGAGAAAACTAACGTACACCTAAAGGAAGGGAACATTAAAAAATCACTGAATGATGGAATAAGGGTAGGAATAAAGGGACGACTACCTCCCACCATAAAATATAAATCTTAAATGAAGATTGCATTTTGGAACTGCAGGGGTATGAAGAAAAAGAATTTTTGGACAAATATCAACATTACTTGTAAAACGAACACATTCAAATGATTATGTTGGCAGAAACAAAATCCAGCAATCAACCTGATGAAGCAATATGGAGAAATGCTGGATTCGACAATATTTTCTTTATTCCGGCCATAGGGTACAAGGGAGGATTGTGTCTGTTATGGAAGGAATACCAACTAAAGAATGAAAAGATAGAAATCGTCAAAGCACATGATAGGTTTCTTTTAGCAAAACACACAAATACTCACACAATGTTTGAAACTATGGTATTCTTTTTTTTTCTTTTTTTTTTTTGAAAATGGAAAGCGGTTCGAAACCATTAGATGGCGTGCCGTCTAGCGGGTCGAAAGGCCGAAAAAATCAGTAGACGGTCTAACCGTCACGAAGGACCACAAAAAAAAGAGAAAAGAAGTACACAAAAATACATCAAAATAAAACCGAAAGCAACAAAGTCTTCAAGGGAAAGCAGGAAGATTCAGCCAACAAGAGGTAACGAGGATAAACGTTTATCTTCGAAGGAAGTACACAAGGAGAAAGCCTGGGGAACAACTGTGGACACCTCAGATTTGGACTGCAATAGAGCCTTCAGGAGTCGATCACAAATCCACGCCCCCTTCTCGACAAACGCACGAAACCGCCAACAAATGACTGTATCAAACCTCGGAGGACGAGATTGCAGAAAACGGGTATCTTGATAAATAAAGGTGTAGAACTTAATTGGTAAGAGATATGTGATTTCTAGGGTGAAGATTGTTCATAGAAGTTTGATTTATATTGTCAGTAGTGATTGTTTGTAGGTTTTGTATGCAATTGAGATATCTTTGTTAAGTGAGGGTTAAAAAACCAATTGGTAACCGAAAAAAATAATTTTCGTTGGTATTGAATTTTATGATCAATGAAGAGCTTGATTTTTTTTTCATTCATTTTTGTGATTTTGAGGCCGTTAGGCCGGGATCTATATTGTTAGGTCGCGAGAATGGTGTCCATAGGGACGAAAAGACCATACCTTTCTAACCTTCACTTTTCTAAAAATGAGCAAAACATGGTCGAGGGTTGAGCCTTAACTCACTCGAAATTATTTTTCATATTTATAATTTGTATTCATTGTTGGATGATTTAGGAGCCGTTATGCCGAGCAACGGTGCAATTAGGTCGCGAGATTGGACTAGGTAGGTCGATAATATGAACCCGATAAAGGCTTACATCTTCCTTTTTTTTTAATGAACCAAAATAATGAATTACGTAGATTGGTCATAAACGCCATAAAGCCTAATGCAAGAACAAGGTAATAAGGGGCTCAGGGTTGCAGGTGGCAAATTGGGCCATTAGGCCCAATTCAAAAAACAAGATGAAGAAAGACGTAGGTTTGAAAGCCAAATGGAACCACGAAACACGTTGCTGACATCGAAAAAGAAAAGAAAAAGAAGGCGCCCAACGGCGCAAGGGGTGGGGAAACAAAAAACTTAGCCACCAAGGGCAGGACGGAGGAGGCGGTCACCCAGGGGTAACCAAGAACCTCCGCAGGCACCTTCAAGGTTGAAGGTTCAAGAAGAAGACGCCAAAAAAGAGGACAGGAAGAGCATGGACGACCAAATTGATAGTAGATGTGAAGCTGTTCAAGCAGATCTATAGAATCGATTAAAACAACGAGAGTAAAAGATGGGTTTCCTCGTCGGACGCGGCTTTGTTTATCTCAGCTGGTGTTGAAAGTTGAAACGCCGGTTGATAGCTAGGGTTTGCCTTCTTTTTTTCCCTTCTTCTTCTTCTAATGTTCGTAAAGAGAACGGGCCGTCTGTAACTCTAGACTTTCATGTAACACCCCAAAATCTCGGAACTCGGGGAGCTACTGGTTAGGACCTCACAATGGGTCCCGACCTTGGTTTAACAACAACATTACTTGGATCTTACAACAAGGCACAAATGTATTTAAAACAATTTCTAAAACATAATATTTTTAATAGTATAAACGTACACATGTGACAGCCTTACAAACATATATAAAGATACATAACATGCATGACGTATGGAAGACTCCCCCGTCCCCATCTAATGAGTACGTGGACCCGGCTGACCATCCGTTCCGGATCTCTCTGCAACTGTCTATCTCTACAGATCTACAACACGGATAAACCGTTAGCTAACTATCCAAATATAAGCAAATATGATAACAGCACAAACACAAGCAGAAACAAAATAAACAAACATCATGCTGGCACTCAACCGTTTATTATCTATTATTTAAGTGATTCACATTATTCAATTTAAGTTGTGGCACGAGAATTATTATTAGTTCTCGCCTCCGTTCCTTATCCAACTGGTGTAGGTCTAGCTGACTTCCACTGGTAGCATCACTACAAACCACGTATGGACTAGTCCCGAAAGAAACCCCCAGCGCCCGCAAGATACTGAGCAGAATGCCACCGCCCGTTACTCTTAGGCCAAAATATAGGTCGGTAATTATATATCACAACCTATCTCCATAAACATTTCAATCACACACTGTAACACTCCAAATTTTGGCGCGTTTGCGTTTTGTATTTTCTCGGCTTTTATCGATACTTTAAATGGCTTAAACTTTTATACGAGTATTATCAAGCCGTAAATTAAATTATGAGTTCATATATTCCATATTTTTATATATATACATATATATTCTTTTTTTTATATTTTGGAAAAGTCGGAAAATTTCCCGATTCGAAAACCGGTTACGAATATTTTGATGGGGTTTACTTCATTCCATCATTTCCCCGTTTAATTATTTTATTATATTTTTCTTTTCTACCTTTTCATCCTCATTCTACTTTGTGTGATGAAGTGGGTTTGCCAGCCTTTCCTCCTTTCACACGCTTCTTAACACTCATCACCTTCATTTCTCTGCCTTCTTGCATCTAGTAGCCTACCTCATTCATCTTGCAACCAGCAGCCCATCTCCTTTACTCCCATCTCTTCATCCCTCGTCTATACCTTATGATTCGTACACAGGTGCACTATCGGCCCTCCCTCAACTGAGTCTCTCTCTCCCGGCTCTCTTGGTCACGCTGTTTGTTAGCATGAAATATTGTGATATTTTAGGCACGTTTTCTAGACGTATTTGATTCATATTGATAGTCTTTGATTGATCTTTATGCATATGTGAGCTAGTATTGCCTATATTTTCGATATGGATGTCTACACTAGTTCTATGTTGATTATAGGTGATTTGGAGCTATTTCCGAACGGAAACGAGCAAAGGAGAGTTGAGTTGATATGTCCATAGATTGAGGACACTCTTTGGAAGCAATTTGGAGTCTTAGTTTGAGGAATGCACGAGTTTAGGGAAGAATCACGTTCTTGCCCTAAATTACTCCCTAAATTACGGCCGTATCACAAACCACGTTCAGAATTACGGCCGTGGATTTGGAGTCAGAAATCCATGTTCATTCCAGGGGATTACACGGCCGTGGAATATATGTTGCAAACCGTAATTGTTTCCACGCCCTAAATTACGGTCGTGGAACACTTCCATGACCGTGATCTTGGCAAATCTTTTCGCCACACTTTGAAGCCACGATCTTTTAAAGATTGGGCCGGGCCGACATTTTGCCCTACACTATAAAAAGACGGACGAAGCAAAATTCCGTCACCTCGCTTACGACCTTCGATACCCGTTTGCCCTCATTCTTCGCCGCTTAGACACGAAGACGTTTTGCTTAGTTTGCTTGGAAGCAATTGACATCTCTTTGAAGAGATCGAAGCTCGTTTTTGGAATTCCTCTAATCTCGCACTTTTGGTGGAGATTGCTGTTGAGATCTCCGGATTGGCGGAAGATCGTAGTTCTTGGAAGATTTTGCAAGAAGATCTCTCTTCTTGACTAGGTTCGATTTGGAAAACGGATTGACATCCCGTTTTCTTTTCTTTCCTAGAGTTACGATTATTTGTTCTATTGTGAATCTTTTGACATTGCTTATTCTCTTTGTGACTTTGAGATTGAATTGAAGATTATTGAAAGTTCTTGAAAGTTTTCATCTTTTTATCTTTTAATTCTTGAATTGATATCAATATGACTGTTATTGGCTAAAAACCCTTAACAATTCTAAGGTGAAGGGTTGATAGTTGTGGCATAGGTGATGATAGATCAATCGCAAACAGATTAGACCCTGAGAGTTAGAGGATTGTCGCCGACAGCCCTAAATTACGGTCTGTTCTTGAGTCCACGGCCGTGGAACCTCAAGAACTAACCGTGATTTCCCTTAAGTCTACGAATCTGCTTTTACTTTAATCTAAAGTTAAAGATTTGCTTTAGCTTAGTTTAGACTTGTCTTTTCTAGGTGGTAGTGAAGCCTCAACACCTCTACCTCGATTGTGAGCCTCAACAACCTCAATCGGTTAAGTTAGTCTTGATCTTTAGATTATAAGTTTGGATATTTGACACTAATTCTCATCTCTAGAATCTTTCTATATTGAGCCTCAACAACCTGTATAGAGAGTGCTTTGTAGGTGAGTTACATAAGGTTTTTGGAACCTCAACCGTACGATTACCTTACATTAGTATACTTTTGCATATCTCCACTCTGTCTTTACATCATTAGTATATCTTGAATCTATTGCCGCAACTGGATACCTGAAACTTTAGGACTGTTGTTTTCCCAATATCTGCAAAACTCCCATATTTATTCGCTTGATAATCTGCAATCGAGTTCGCTCCACCCAAATCCCTGTGTTCGATACTCTGAAATTCTTGCTTAACTACGTCGATCCGTACACTGCGGGTTCGCTTGCTTGATTCTAGTTTTATAAATTTAAAACTTATTTGCACACACCTCTAGGGGCGAACAAGTTTTTGGCGCCGTTGCCGGGGATTTGGTTTCGTCCGAATCCGGTAGCCGGTTGTCAAGCTTGGGAGCTTGCTCTCGTTATTTGATTTGTCTTTGAGTGCATGCGCAGGTCTAGGAACACCGAAGATCTCTTACCTCTTGATCAAGAGCTAGAGAAAACCTTGAGACAAAGGCGCAAGGAAAAGAAGATGGCTGAAGAGAACGAACGCGATCTTCAAACGGAGTTGGCAGAGAAGGAAGCTCAACTCCGATGGAATGAGACTCTCCGCCAAGATGAGATGGATCGTCATCAATCTCAAGTTAACGATCTACAAGACATGCTCTTCCAAATGAGGATAAAGATGAGCGACCTTGAAGATAAGGTAGGCAAGAAGTCCTCGAGAAGGAGATCAAGGTCTAGAAGAAAAAGCCACTCATCCGCTGATGATAGTGATTCTTCCATGCCACCGTTAGAAGAGATTGATCCCACGATCAATATAAATCCCTTCAATCTACAAGGAGCTGCTAATCGCCGCATCCCACCAAGGAATGCGAGAGTCGAACGTGTGGATAATGAGCCAAGAACTCTTGGCCAGCGGATGGATCCAACACAACAACCACGCCGCTTGGGTGTGAATTTTGATGCTGAAGATGTGCAAGGGTTTAGCTTTAACCCTCAAGTTATCACTCTTGTTCGCCAAAGCCAATTTGGCGGTACAAGCGCTGAATCTCCACACCAACACTTGCAAAACTTTGAGTGTATGATGGAGACGATGAGACCGAAGAACGCTACTACCAACAGCTACAAGCTTAAACCTTTCTTCTTCTCCTTGAAAGGGAAAGCGCTATCTTGGTATCAAGCTCTTCCTAATGGGAAACTAGACACGTGGGAAGACATTTCCGCAGAGTTTCTCACCAAATTCTTTCCGCCTTCCAAAACGGCGGAACTTAGAGGTAAGATTAATGCTTTTTCTATGAGACCTAACGAAAGTTTGTTTCAATCTTGGGAAAGGTTTCAGGATTTGCTATTGGATTGCCCTCATCATGGCATATCCAAGCTTGCCTTGCTGGAGATTTACTACAAGGGGCTGGATGCGGGAACGCAATTCAACCTCCAATCCCTCTCATGTGGAACGTTCATGGACATGAGGGAAGATGACGCTTGGGACTTCATTGAGAAGCAAGCAAGAGTCATAGAGAAGTATTCCCACCGGAAGGTGGAGGGAAATCGTGTGGAGCAAGGAGCAAAGCTCACACATGAAGCTCAAAATCAGATTTTCTCCCTCAACAATGAGATCAAAGAGTTGAAGGAGGCTATCAAGACCAACTTCCCAAAGCAACAAGAGAAGGATGTTGGCTATTTGGGCAACAACAACGGCGGTGATAACACCAACCGCAACAACAATAACCGGAACAATAACCGGAATAGCAATTGGAATGGAAACAACAACAACCGGAACAACAACAATTGGAACAACAATCGGGGTTCAAACAACAACAATTGGCGCTCCAATCAACAAAATTCCGGTTACTCCTATCCTTCCAATTCCAATTCACTAACTCCACCCTCCTCTTCCTCTACTCCTTTGAAAAGCCAGGGGCAATCATCTAATGGAGGCAACAATACGGGAAAAGAGAAGTCCGATCCCATGTTGGAAACTATCTTGGGAAAGCTTCAAGGGTTGGAGAACCGCATCATCAAGGTTGATGATCAAATTTCTAAGGTTGACAAAGCTCAAAAGGTTCTGGAAACCCAAATGTTCAACCATGCGGAAGAAGTTCCTAGAAATCAAGGGAAACTTCCAGGAAAGACGGAGGACAACCCTAAGGGAAGGGTAATGGCGATTACAACTAGGAGCGGAGTGACTACCACCGATCCGCAGCCTACGTTCGTTGAAGTCCCCGTAGAGAAGGACAAAGGAAAGGGGAAGGAGAAGGAAGACGTCTATGTTCCTCCTCCAGCTTACAAACCTCCCCTACCGTTCCCTCAATCTAGAGCGCGAGCACGCCTAGACAAGCAATTCGGTAAGTTTATAGAACTCATGAGCAAGCTGCATATTAATATACCTTTCATTGATGCTATTGTAGGTATGCCGGATTATGGCAAGTTCTTGAAGGAGCTCCTCTCAAACAAGAGGAAGCTAGAAGATTTTGGAGAAGTCAAGATGAGTTCGGATTCTTCGGATCTCATCAAGACGATGAAGGAGAAAATGCCCCCAAAGATGAAAGATCCGGGGTCATTTTGCATTCCCATTGGAGTGGGAGAGGTCACATATGACGCTTTATGTGACTTAGGAGCAAGTGTGAGCATCATACCACTTGCGTTGTGTAGGAAGATCGGTTTAGGCGACCCTAAACCGGTGAAGATGACGTTATACATGGCGGATCGATCCATTACTCGTCCCGTCGGCATTGTAGAAGACGTCCCGGTCAAGCTAGGCAAGTTCTTTGTTCCCATTGATTTTGTCGTGCTTGACATTCCTGCAGATAGTCCGGTCCCGATCATACTCGGAAGACCGTTTCTTGCAACTTCCGGCTGCATGGTCGATTGCAAGAATGGGAGACTCGCTTTTGATATTGGGGAAGAGAAAGTAGAGTTCGTTCTTTCCACTCTAGTGAAGGAGCCAATCTTTGATGAGGATATTTACAATATCCAAGACGAAGAAGGTTTGTCTAGGGAGGAGGTAAGTGCGATTCTCTTTAACGATCCTTTACAAAAGGTTATTACTATGAGTCTAACCAATGTAGGAGAAGAAGAAGAGTGTAAAGAGGAAATTGAAGCCTTGGAAGCACAAGAAGAGATGCATGAAGTGAAGTTTGAGAAACTCCACGATGAGGCTGAGAATATTAGAATCCACGGTCATACCCTGTATTCCACGACCGTGGATTCCACGACCAAAATCGACCTCCATTCCAGAGGATATTACGGCCGTGGAACACCAGAGGAGACCGTAATTTTGACCGTGGAGGAGGGTGATCGGCATACTTCTTCAACTTCTTCTAATTCTTCTCCAACCCATTCAACATCCTTAGAAACTTCTAAGGAAACATCGGAAGCTCCTCAAGGATCATTGGAAGCTCCGAAAGCAATGGAACTCAAACCACTTCCTACTCATCTAAGGTACGCTTTTCTTGGATCTAATTCCACCTTTCCGGTTATCGTTAGTTCCGAATTAAGCATAGATGAACATGAACAGCTCATGATTGTCCTTAGGAAACATAGAAAAGCCATAGGCTATACTATTGAGGACTTAGTAGGAATTAAACCCTCCCTATGCATGCATAAGATACTAATGGAGGAGGATTTTAGAACTTCAAGACAACCTCAAAGGCGGTTGAATCCGACCATGAAGGAGGTTGTCAAGAAGGAAATTCTTAAACTTCTTGATGCAGGTATCATCTATCCTATCTCCGATAGCAAGTGGGTGAGCCCAGTTCAAGTAGTTCCGAAGAAGGGAGGAATGACGGTCATCACCAATAAGAACAACGAACTCATTCCTACCCGAACCGTGACTGGATGACGAATGTGTATAGACTACCGCAAGCTCAACAACGCAACGCGGAAGGATCACTTTCCATTGCCATTCATCGATCAGATGCTTGAAAGGTTAGCACAACATTCATACTTTTGCTACCTTGACGGTTATAGTGGCTTCTTTCAGATTCCGATACATCCGGATGATCAAGAGAAGACCACATTCACGTGCCCTTGGGGTACGTTCGCCTATAGGAGAATGCCGTTCGGGCTTTGCAACGCCCCAGCCACCTTTCAACGGTGCATGATGGCCATCTTCTCCGAATACGTAGAGGAAATCATGGAAGTCTTCATGGACGACTTCTCCGTTTACGGTTCCTCTTTTAACGATTGTCTTTCTAACCTTTCTCTTGTTTTGCAAAGATGTGAAGACACTAACCTAGTTCTTAATTGGGAAAAGTGTCAATTCATGGTTAAGGAAGGAATCGTATTAGGTCACTTAGTCTCTAGTAGAGGGATAGAGGTAGACAAGGCTAAGATAGAGACCATAGAGAAACTTCCTCCCCCAATTTCGGTGAAAGGGATAAGAAGTTTCCTAGGACATGCTGGATTCTATAGACGTTTCATTAAGGACTTTTCTAAGATATCAAAACCTCTCACTAATCTATTGATGAAGGATGCGGTTTTTGAGTTTTCGCAGGAATGTTTGGATGCGTTTAACACCATTCGGCAAGCTCTAATTTCAGCACCTATTATCCAACCTCCGGATTGGACTCTCCCCTTCGAGATTATGTGCGACGCTAGTGACGTAGCCATTGGAGCTGTTCTTGGACAACGAAAAGAAGGATGAACCCACGCCATATACTACGCTAGCAAGACGCTAGACGAAGCTCAGCTCAACTACGCCACTACGGAAAAAGAGTTTCTAGCCATTGTCTACGCTATTGACAAGTTTCGCTCTTATCTTGTAGGTGCAAAGGTGATTGTCTACACGGATCATGCTGCGATCCGGTACCTCCTCGCGAAGAAAGATGCGAAGCCAAGGCTGATTAGATGGATTCTTCTCCTACAAGAATTCGATCTTGAGATCCGCGACAAGAAAGGCTCGGAAAATTCTGTTGCGGATCATTTGAGTCGTCTAACACATCTAGAGGACGACCATTTGCCCATTGACGACTCCTTTCCGGACGAACACCTACATATCATAGAGGAGTGCATCAAGGTAGTCTCCAAAGGTAACGAACCATGGTTTGCTGATTTCGTTAACTATTTGGTTTGCCAGGAGATACCACCCGGACTGTCATACGCACAAAGGAAGAAGTTCTTCAAGGACGTCCGGGAATACTATTGGAACGAGCCTCTCCTCTTTAAGAGAGGTCCGGATGGCATCATCCGGCGATGTGTGCCGGAAGATGAGATGCAAAGTGTCATCCGCCATTGTCATTCACTACCTTGTGGAGGACACGCTAGTTCGAACAAAACTAGCGCAAAGGTATTGCAATCTGGATTCTATTGGCCTACTTTATTTAAAGATGTGCAATCCTTTGTTTCTTGTTGCGATGCTTGTCAAAGAACAGGCAATATCTCTAGAAGGAACGAGATGCCCCTCAACAACATCCAAGAGGTGGAGATTTTCGACGTTTGGGGAGTCGATTTCATGGGACCATTCCCATCTTCTTGTGGAAACCAATACATATTATTGGCGGTAGACTACGTTTCTAGATGGGTGGAAGCAATTGCCTCTCCCACAAATGATGCCATGGTGGTGGTTAAGTTCTTCAACAAGACCATTTTCCCACGATTCGGGACGCCAAGGACGATCATTAGTGATGGAGGTTCTCACTTCATAGCCCGTCGCTTTGAAGCTCTTCTAGCTAAGTATGGGGCTACTCACAAGATCGCCACCCCTTACCATCCACAAACGAGTGGACAAGTTGAGATCTCAAATAGGGAGATCAAGAGAATTCTAGAGAAGACGGTTTCAAGGACTAGGAAGGATTGGTCCTTGAAACTAGATGACGCATTATGGGCGTACCGGACTGCATACAAGACTCCCATAGGAACCACACCATACAACCTTGTGTATGGGAAATCTTGTCATTTGCCGGTAGAGCTGGAGCACAAAGCGTTTTGGGCTATCAAGTGGCTAAATTTCAGCATGAAGGAAGCGGGAGAGAAGCGTCTCCTAGACATCAACAAGCTGGATGAGCTTCGCTTGAACGCCTATGAAAACGCCAAAATCTACAAGGAAAGAGCAAAGCGTTGGCATGATAAGCATATCATTCCAAAGGACTTCAAAGAAGGAGATCAAGTTCTCCTCTTCAACTCAAGGCTTCGCCTCTTTCCAGGTAAGCTTAAATCCCGTTGGACTGGACCTTTTCTAATTAAGCGCATTTTCCCCCATGGTGCAGTTGAAGTATGGGGTGAAGCTAGCGGAAGTTTTAAGGTGAACGGCCAACGACTTAAGAAGTACATGCCGGAACTCCAAGCTGAGGAGTTTGCGCCTACCGCACTCGAATAGGTACGACAATGGTCTAGCTACGGACCTTAAACAAAGCGCTTCTTGGGAGGCAACCCAAGGTATTGCATTTTTGTTTTTGTTTTCGATTCATAGACTAGTTTAGAATAGACGCTTTTGCTTTATTTTGCCTCGATTTCTTCCGGTATGTTCGTGTTTTTGGATGTAGGATCGATAGAAAAGGAGAAAGGAAGGATAATGTCAAAGAAAAGTGACGAAATTTGGACTTTGAAGCTTTACAGAAGGTTCCACGGTCTAAATTACGGTCGTCATAGCTACAGTGGTCGTAATTTTCAAAAGCCTTTGAAAAATCACCAAAACCACGGGTCCGTACACTTCCACGGCCGTGGAATGCCCCGACAGACCGTAATTTTTGGAAATTTTGCCGGCCACTATAAAACACACATTCTTCACACACTTAACAAAAATTTCCCCAATTCCACGACCTAGAAACCGAAAACCCGCAGCCTCTCCCAATTCTTCATTCTCTAATCGTTTCCAACGATTCTTCGCCCTAAACTGCAGCAAATCCAACCACGAACAAGATCCAAGCAACAAATCGAGTGGAAATCGATCAACAAACACGCATTTTGGATTTTTCAATCCGAAAAAGAGGTTATTTCTTTTTTCTCAATTTCAGCGGATTTAGTTCGTTTTTGCTATAGATTTTTAGGAAGAACTGATAAAGACCGGAAGGAATTAGATTAGGACTGCTTGCTGTGGTGATTGTTGGTGAATTTGCTGAGATTCACGAATTTTTGAGACGAATCACGGTCGCTGGGTAAACCACGGCCGTAATTCCCCAAGAACAGACCGTGGTTTTTGCTGAAAATGGATTTCGTAAGGAGAGTTTCAGGAAGGATAAAGGAGAAGAAAGGGAACCAAAATAAGAAAAGAAAGGGCAACCCCTCCACCTCTAGGGCACCACCACCCTCATCTCCCTCACTACCATCCTCACCCTCACCTCCATCTTCACCTCCTCACCCTAGCATCCCGACCATACATGAGAACCACCTTGTAGCACTTGACCGGATCAAGGAGAGGACAGTGATAGGTCCTAGGTATTTGTTGTTGGAGGATCTACATCCTCTCAACATAGTTGATGACCTTACATGGCTCTTGGATAGAGCCGGATTGCTTGTCTTCACGAACATTCGTGAAGACGCCTATGAGGAGATCACCCGAGAGGTTGTGACGTCTTTCGAGCACAGCCATGTTGATAGGACCGTCCCCTTCCGTCTCATGAATCAGGACTATCAGTTGAGTATAGTTGAGTTTGGGACCATTTTCGGGTTCCATGAGACCTACAATGGTCGATTTCCGAGCGGAGTTTACCCCAAGGATTTTTGGGAGGAAGTAGCCATGATTTACGCCGACGAGGACCGTTGGCAACCCGCCGATACCAAGGCTAGATTGATGTACCATCTAGCCTTGAAGATAGCTCACCGTGTTCTTTCGGAGTGTCTCTTTCCTAGGACGGAGACGCCCCAAAAGATCAAGACGGATGAGCTATTCTTGCTCTACTGTATGCTTTACGGTCGCCGCGCAGATTGTGCTACTCTTTTGGCGGCTACGATGAGTAAACTGAAGAACAAGAAGAAGGGGAACATTGGATATGGTGGGATAGTGACCCACATGGCTAGGACATTTGGTGTGGATTTTTTAGCTTGCACCCGCATACCCGCCGTACCTCTAGGATTACATGCATTCATGGTTAGGGGACTCATCTTCCCCACACATAGAGGTCCGCCTTATGCGGGCATGCCTTGGGAGAGTAGGACAGGCAGGGGTATTGAGTGGCTGCCAGAGTATTCCATTGTGGCGGGACGCCACAATTGGAAGGAGACGTTCGCTGCGATGCATGCGAACAGGCTTGTAGCTCCCCCTTACGTTCCACCACCAGTTGTGGATGAGGAGGAGATGGGAGAGCAGTACGAGAGTGGTGGAGGAGCAGAGCAGGAGTTCGGCACGTTTCCGGATCAGCCGGAGGCGGCCCCGGATGTACCTAGGCGCTCTCCACGCCCAGCTAGAGCTTCAGGCTCGTCATCTCGCCGCGCCAGCGTGAGTGAGAGGCCCACGTGGATGACTACACCTCCCACTTGGTACAGCACACCCCCTCCTTGGTCCACGACGCAGCCAGCAGCACCACCGCCACCACCAGCACCAGCACCAGCCGATGCCCCCGCATGGTATGATCACGCCTCGGGATGGTATGAGAGGATGCCGGATTGGGCTACCGGACTTTCGGAGAGAGTCGGAGCGCTAGAGATCCGGGCGGATGCTAGAGACGGACGCCTAGACGACCTTGACCACATGATGAGGGACGTCTACCGCCAGCAGTTTGGGCGGTTCTATGATCCGAGTTTCTCTCCATTCCCACCTCCACCGGCGCCGCAGTGATCGATGCATGACCGTTCGTTTTAGACAATCCCGCCACCACTTGTGAGTTTCTTTTTCTTTTCTTTCTTTTGTTCTTTCTTGTGAACATTAGGGACAATGTTCGTCCTAAGTATGGGGTGGGATGTACTAAAAAGTTTGTAATAACTCTACTCTCTATGTTGCTTTCATTTCAAGACTATCATTGCATGTTCATTATGTGTTACACGTTTCCTTATTGCATTGCATGAAAAAGAACTTTAAAAACCCATAAAAATTGAAAAATTTTGAAAATTTTGTGCTTCTAATGAATTGATATGATTTCCATGATAATCACTACTTGCGAATTGAGTTTGATGACAATTGCATGCTTAAAAGGATTGTAAATCGAAAAGAAATTGAATGAATGAATTCTACCTCTTTTGCAAGTTTTATAATGTGAAAACGTTACCTAAATCATGTTGAGAAATTGAAGTTGAAATCACATTATAAGTTCCTATACTTCTTGTTGAAATGATTAAGGCAATTCGATACTTTCTTTCCTCTTTCTTTGATCATCTAACTCCTCATTGAAATATTAGCCTCCTTTACCTATCCGGGAACTTGGAAAAGTGAATGAGAAAAAGGCATGTTTGATGTGGGAGGGCCATGAGAGCAATTATTTGCAATCAATTGAATAGAAAGAAATTATAGGTTTGGGGAAGTCAATCATGACGATGAGTAACTCGGCACCATTCACATAGCCGGGTGTTTGTGTCTTGCCAAAGTCGGATTGAGCGATATTCCTAGCGGATTATGGTATGTGCGCTAAGGGTTTGAGGCATCTCTTGCAATTTTGAGAAACGCCAATCTCCTAGGCTTCGGTTTTTGTGCACCTCTATCCATAACTCCAAAAGTAAAGTCAAAAAATGAAAAGAAGAGAGCGAAGCTCTAAGTTGAAGTGTTGCGGGAACCGCATAAGAAGAAGAAGGTAGTTGTCCACTTTCCCGGATTTATGCACCACTTTCCCTTAAAGTTTTCCCTTCCCTTCCATACTCTAGACCTTTTCTTTGAAAGTCCTTAAGATCAAAAGAATGTTATATGACTTGGTGATCTAAATTGAAGCTTCTTATGATTGATTTTGATAATGTTTGAAGGTTATAATGCTTGTTTTGAAGTTAAATTGATTCATGAATTTTCCTTGCCTTTTACTCTTTGATTAGGTGTGTGAAAGTTTGAAAAACGATTGAAGCAAGGTTTGAGAATGATCTATTCCTTAGAAGTCACATTCATCCAAAAGAAGGTACACATATTTCATCCTAACTCTTGTTTAAAGCTTTTTAAAAGACCTTGCTTAGGGACAAGCAAGTGCTAAGTATGGGGTTATTTGTTAGCATGAAATATTGTGATATTTTAGGCACGTTTTCTAGACGTATTTGATTCATATTGATAGTCTTTGATTGATCTTTATGCATATGTGAGCTAGTATTGCCTATATTTTCGATATGGATGTCTACACTAGTTCTATGTTGATTATAGGTGATTTGGAGCTATTTCCGAACGGAAACGAGCAAAGGAGAGTTGAGTTGATATGTCCATAGATTGAGGACACTCTTTGGAAGCAATTTGGAGTCTTAGTTTGAGGAATGCACGAGTTTAGGGAAGAATCACGTTCTTGCCCTAAATTACGCCCTAAATTACGGCCGTATCACAAACCACGTTCAGAATTACGGCCGTGGATTTGGAGTCAGAAATCCATGTTCATTCCAGGGGATTACACGGCCGTGGAATATATGTTGCAAACCGTAATTGTTTCCACGCCCTAAATTACGGTCGTGGAACACTTCCACGACCGTGATCTTGGCGAATCTTTTCGCCACACTTTGAAGCCACGATCTTTTAAAGATTGGGCCGGGCCGACATTTTGCCCTACACTATAAAAAGACGGACGAAGCAAAATTCCGTCACCTCGCTTACGACCTTCGATACCCGTTTGCCCTCATTCTTCGCCGCTTAGACACGAAGACGTTTTGCTTAGTTTGCTTGGAAGCAATTGACATCTCTTTGAAGAGATCGAAGCTCGTTTTTGGAATTCCTCTAATCTCGCACTTTTGGTGGAGATTGCTGTTGAGATCTCCGGATTGGCGGAAGATCGTAGTTCTTGGAAGATTTTGCAAGAAGATCTCTCTTCTTGACTAGGTTCGATTTGGAAAACGGATTGACATCCCGTTTTCTTTTCTTTCCTAGAGTTACGATTATTTGTTCTATTGTGAATCTTTTGACATTACTTATTCTCTTTGTGACTTTGAGATTGAATTGAAGATTATTGAAAGTTCTTGAAAGTTTTCATCTTTTTATCTTTTAATTCTTGAATTGATATCAATATGACTGTTATTGGCTAAAAACCCTTAACAATTCTAAGGTGAAGGGTTGATAGTTGTGGCATAGGTGATGATAGATCAATCGCAAACAGATTAGACCCTGAGAGTTAGAGGATTGTCGCCGACAGCCCTAAATTACGGTCTGTTCTTGAGTCCACGGCCGTGGAACCTCAAGAACTAACCGTGATTTCCCTTAAGTCTACGAATCTGCTTTTACTTTAATCTAAAGTTAAAGATTTGCTTTAGCTTAGTTTAGACTTGTCTTTTCTAGGTGGTAGTGAAGCCTCAACAACCTCTACCTCGATTGTGAGCCTCAACAACCTCAATCGGTTAAGTTAGTCTTGATCTTTAGATTATAAGTTTGGGTATTTGACACTAAATCTCATCTCTAGAATCTTTCTATATTGAGCCTCAACAACCTGTATAGAGAGTGCTTTGTAGGTGAGTTACATAAGGTTTTTGGAACCTCAACCGTACGATTACCTTACATTAGTATACCTTTGCATATCTCCACTCTGTCTTTACATCATTAGTATATCTTGAATCTATTGCCACAACTGGATACCTGAAACTTTAGGATTGTTGTTTTCCCAATATCTGCAAAACTCCCATATTTATTCGCTTGATAATCTGCAATCGAGTTCGCTCCACCCAAATCCCTGTGTTCGATACTCTGGAATTCTTGCTTAACTACGTCGATCCGTACACTGCGGGTTCGCTTGCTTGATTCTAGTTTTATAAATTTAAAACTTATTTGCACACACCTCTAGGGGCGAACACTGTTGGCCCCCTCTCGATACTCCAGCCCGCCGGAACTCTCTTCTGCTTTGCTTTCTTTCATCGACACCAAGCAAGTCGCAACAACACAACCGGAAGCACCACCCCAGCAACGCCTCTCCACTAAGTCCTCTATTGCCTCGCGAGCCTTGGTCGAACCCAGATCTGCAACTAAGTCACACCGCCGCTCCTCCTTGCGCATCTCTTCCGAACTTGTGTCCCCGCCGCCGGATTGAAGTCGTGCCGGAGAAAGGCTTGATGCCGCCGTCTCGACCGCCTGTAGAGGCCACCTTGGCCAACTTCTCCTCCCTCTTTCACCTCCTCTCTGCAGCCACCGGATTGGAGCGATAAACGCCGGGAGACTCGCCCTGTGTGGCCGCCTTCGCCTGCCGGAGCCAGAGCAGCCGCCGCCGCCTGCGTTCCTTCCCCTGGCTGTGAGATACGAGGGTTAAAGAAACCCTTTCCCCTTTTTAAATCGGGCACCTCAGTTTGTGGTTAATTATAATTTGTGACCCCCTGTTTTGTATTTGCAGTTTTGGCCCACTTTCTGAGTTTATGCAATTATGCCCCTACCGAAATTAATTACAGAAAACAGCCCATGGAATTAATTTACGAATAATGTCCCATATTTCTAAAATTGTATTAATTGGCGGAAAATGTATTTATGGGTTTTAAATTTGGTATTTACTTGAATTATATTCTTATTTATATATACCATCTATGTTATGCTCATGTTGGATTAATTCCGGGTTATGACTCAAAGATTAAATTACGGGATGTTAACGTTGGCTTTAAAACGAGTTTTACCTTGGGTTTATAATGTTATACAATTTGCCCGGAATATATATTTACGGTTTTTTAACTTGGGTTTTAAAAGTGGGATTTTTCTTATATTATATATGTTCTTTATTCCCTTCAAATTTAGCATATAATCTAAATTTGTTTAGTTTGGTGCTAGGTTCGGAAGCATCCCGATAAAGGCCTAATGAGTCCAAGTCGACATCTGTTGAACGACTTCCGTCTTTTGACGTCGCGTGAGTATTCTTTCCCCTCGATCTAGTTATGTTAAGTTTTAGTATCATGTTAGGATGGATCTAGCATAACTTAGAGTTAATACCAAGTGGTGGTTACGGACCTTAGGTGAGTTTCGAGGATTTGATATTGTTTGATGAATTGATGTTGATTCTAAGCTTGAGGTGTTGGTTATAACTTGTTAGGTTGTTATAAGGCTTTAAGTTATATGGTTGATCTTGTGAGCGTTTTGAGGCTCGAGGTCGGGTTGTATGATCTTGTGGAATTTTGGAGTTTAGGTTTGGCTTATCCTAATTGTGTTATGGGTTATGATCCTGCGAGATCATAGGGTCTAGAAGTCTAAAGACTTCTAGCTTGTGTTGAGTGTGATGTGAGCATGAGAGATTGTAGGATGCGGTCCTGGAATGTGAGTCAAATGATCTCTCGTAGATCATTTGTGTAGAAGTCTTGGACTTCTTGAGTTGAGTGAGTTGTTGATACAGTTATATTCTTGTGAGCAGGTTGTGGAATCCTTCCCAAGGGAAGCGAGAGTGTTGTGAGTTGAGTGTGACGATAAGGTAAGTCTCCGGACATACTTAGCTTGTATTCCTTGTATTAGCGTTGATGTATGTTTGGTGGTGTGTGTTTATTGTTTATGTTATAACAACTAAACCGGAAATAGGATTAACGACCTTTATATATTATTTTGGCCCAAGTGTATGATAACGGGCGGTGACATCATCTGCCTAGCTCTTGCGAGAGTCTAGGAGGTTCTTGGCGACTAGCCTGTGCTGGTTAGACGGTCGGAGGCATCCGCACCGTTCCATGCCGGTAAGTAGGGACCGAGGCGGGACCACGGTGGTCTCGTGTCACAAAACTAAGTTGAATTAGAACGGGATATGACTTAATAATAATAAAAAGATAATAAACCGGAATTGTGTGCTTTGAGAATGTTGTGTGTTTATGATGATTTACTTGTGTTTGTGCCTTTCCCATTGATTCTAATGCTTCGAATATGAGCTAACGGTTTTATACCGACTGTTGTAGATTGCATTGCAGGTTAGGATTGCGGCCGAGAGATCCGGAAGAGTGGGCAGCCGGGGTTCCGTACATTTTAGGATGGGTTGGTTGGAGTCGAGTCTGAATATTGTATTTATTGTATGTTTTATGGCGTTAGCCTTTGGGGTTGTATTTTCGGCTGAAGTCCTTTGTTGTATTCTTTCGGGTTTTTCTTTTCATTGCATAAAAATGTATTTCGGTTTTGGCCTTTATTTGTGCCTTGTTGCAAGATCCGGTGAAATTGTTGTCAAGCTAAGGGTCGGGACCCATTGTGAGGTCCCAACCCGTAGCGCCCCGAGTCCCGCGGATTCGGGGTGTTACAAAAGTGGTATCAGAGCCCTAGGTTGACAACAATGGCACTCGCAATCTTCTAAGGGCCGAATAAGGAATAAACAGAACCCCGCGGGTTCTGAGTTTTCGTTTTCAAAAATCACATGCATGAGTCGGGGTAGAATGTACGGACCACCACTCCTTCCGCGGATCTCGGCAGCATAGTTTATTGGATTTTGATATGTATATTTATGAATATATAGATATGAATATGAGGTTTGTAGTTATGCATGATAGAATTGTGGTATATCTTTGTGATTGTATGTTGCATGATGAACTAGATATATGTGTATAGTTATATATGTGGACGGTTATACGTTTTGGGACCTTATATTGTTGTAATGGATTTCCGGATGTGTTATATTGGAGTAGTAATGTGGACATAGGATTTATATAGTCTTATATACCGACTCTTATTATATAGTAGCATATGAAGATGTAGGACCTTATAAAAAAGATGATAGAACGATATCATCATCTTTAAGACGATGTTTTTGGCTTGAGATAGCGTTCATACGTGGAGGAGGATGCTCAAGTATCGAGCTAAGCATTTCGTGCTAACGAACATCATGGCGGTTATCGGATTCCTTTTAAAAGGATGTCGAAGAGGAAGATTAGAGACGACGTAACCGAAGGACGAACAAATGGAAGCGAATCTTGAGTCAACTTGAGCGAAACCGAGATGGAAACTATACAAATATCATGAAGATGTGGGATTGGTTCTAAAGAAGCAACAATAAAGCAAACTAGAGGTAGCAACTTAAGAGGGCATTCCAAGTGTCGTGCTGATAAACGGAGAATGTGGATTAAGTGGATAGGATTACAAAAGTGGCGATCCAATTAAGGCAAATTTCCCTAGGCGCTCCTAGACATGAGAGACGAGATGAGAGGCGTGGATGAACCAATCACAAAAGATTTAAGATACCGTAAGTTTAGCTTACGAAGGACCAATAAGTGAAGTGTCAACATTACTAGAGTTATGAGAAGAAGGGCATGGTAGGGATTAACGTGGAGTTGACTAGTTTCTGTTATGACGATAAGACTAAGAAATGCCAAGAAGGAGGAAGTTGGTATAAATGATGACCCCAAGAAGATGATAGACGAAACGAAGAGCTTTGATCAAGAGACTTAAGATACCAACAAAGAGGAACGTGAGTGGATGCTAGCTAGGGCTATAATATTTGGGAAGGTGCACTAGAAAGACATCAAGGAAGAATGGTTAAGCCTATGAAAGGGAGTTAGATGAAGCAACAAGACAAAGAAGATATAGTTACCTTATGGAAAAGGAAGAAAGCATGGAACGGGGAAAGAACTAACGAAGTTTAAGAAGGTACCCCGAGGAGGGTAGCCTTCATAAGAATGGTAACATGGAATGTGTAGTAGAATGTTAAGTCGTTAACTTCGGAGAAGGTTAGATACAAGTTAATCGGCGACAACTAAGAACGCACAGGTGCAGATTGTTTATTGATGAGTGTAGAGAGGATGCGTAAACAAGACTATGGGAATATAGAGGATCGACAACAAGAGCTTAGAGTATTCGCGGTGGATCAATGTCAACGGTAAGGAAGTACATCAACGGAAGCCCATTTGTCTTAAATCAAATAATGTTGAATGAGTTCAAGCAAGTAGCTGTCACAAACCTCCTAGGGGAGGATGGAGATGGCCCTTTGCGACCTTCTTAGGTCATGAGAACGGCATATGGGAGAATGACCCGGATTAGAAGTTTTAAGGTTTGATCATGTCAAAGGGAACTAGTAGATCAAGAGGAAGAAGAGGTTTTCATTGTTTGTGGTGCGTAGGCGGGAGTATTATAAGAGGATGCATAGTATGTTCGTTCTAATGAAATGGATGGTATGTTTTCGCAAGCAAAATCTGAGTCAAATGTTTCATACTCACACAGAAGAGACATGGTGGCTATGGCGTGAAAGAGAGGACCTATATTAGGGAACCGCTGTAAGCTTAGAGTTATGATGTTAGTATATGGAGATGTAATGAGTTTGATATTTTAGTGGTTTTGGATGGGGAGTTTCTTCTAGCATTTTTCCACGGGGCATACCGGTACAGTTGTGAAGTTGTTCATGGAATACCGAGAGATGCATAAGGTGACCAACAAGGGTATGAGAAGACTGAGGTTTTGAAGTTTGACGTCGACATGAGATGTATGAGAAGTATGTGAAAGATGGAGGTTAGAACCTCTACGGTCAGATTGACATTACATAAGGAAATGAAGTAGGTTCTACACCTACTCGAAGGAATGGTGCAAGCTGATATATAATGCGAAGAACGGTTCCCACATGATGGGATGCCATAGAAGTAAAGAAGATAAGGTCAATTGTTTTCAAGCACAGTTAAGCCGTGTAGTTTGGATCCTTATGGTGGCAATAAGTGAGAAATCGTAGAAGATTTTTACAATCATGTCATCAAAGAGGGAGAATGAGATTAAAAAAAAAAAATGAATACTTAAATAAGGCTACAAGAGTCAAAAGATTCGAGTAAGTCTCCCGAGTTCAAGAGATGAAATATCTCTGAAAGAGGACGGTAAACATTGTAGCTAAAGATAGAACAAAATACGTGTTTAAAGGATGTCACCTCAACAGATCGGGGTAGACCAGTAGTATCATGATCACCTGTCAAGTTTTAAGACAAGGTTGTGTAGTTCTTATTTATGGGACGAAAGAAGAAAAAAATGAAAACCGAGATATCATAGGTTCGACTAAGGTCAAGCTTGACTCGATTCCGATATCTAAGGCGCCGTATGGAATGACACTTGTGAAGAGACGTGAGTTGTGGAAGCAAGTGAAGGAGCAATTGCAAGAACTTATTGAAAAGAGTCCATTGGAATTAGTGAAATGTTATGGAGAACTCCGAAGGTTATCTTGAACTCTCGATTTGAAGTTCATTTTGAAAAATATCTTAAACTCTTGATTTGGAGTTGTTATAGAGAACACCAGTTTGCAAAAAGAGAGACATTTACCTCTGCTTGTACATCGATAACAATGAACCGAACAAGATCACAATGACGAAAAAGTATCCCTCACCACGGATATATGATCTACTCGACCGGTTGCAAAGGTCGATAGTCTCTTCTAAAATTGATTTAAGGTCTGATTGTTATCAATTGAGAATTCAAGATAGGGATATTGCAAATACGACATTCTAGACGAACCATGGTTACGAGTTATATAGATTCCCTATGGGCTTACCAATGTCCCGAATAAGATATTTTGGTCTACTCTCGAAGAAGAGAGAAGTTGTATGACAAATTGTCTCGGGATGACAACCCCGAAGGATGTGAAAGAAGTTACAAGTTTCTTGGATGTACTGGGCATTACCAGATTTGTGGAGATATTCTCCAAGTAACACCATCTATGGCTAACCTACTCCGGATGACAATGAAGTATTGAGTGAGACGAAAATGGACCATGGAGACGTTGAGAGTTGAGAAGAGATTCATTAGTGCAACTGTTGTGAAATTGCTTCAAGGTATGATCGGTTTGAAGTGTACAAGTGAATATGCAAGACATGGTCTTGATTGAGTATTGAGAAACGATGTAAAAGTTATAGCATACATGTCTCGTTAGTAGGAGTAGTGTAAAGCAAAGTATTTCCTTCACTACTTGGAACTTGCAGCAAGAATTGAGGAAACGTAACATCAAGTTTGATTTGACAAGAACTAAGGTCAATGGTGTAAATTGAAAGTTCGATCTTCTTTGTTAGAGACAAGTAAAGAAGAAACATAATGAATATGTTGGATTGAGAAAGACCCGTGAAGGAAGTTGAGTTCCGATATAACGGACCTTCTTAAGATCTTAGCGTGGGTTGGGATAGTGAGTTACCGGTTGGCGTGGCCGCCGAGAGTAGGGGGTGTCCACCTTGTGTTTCAAGTGTATCAATCAAGAGAGTACATTCATAACCCGAGACATGTTGTCAATCATGAGGATTTAATGGCAGACAAGGAACCGATGAGGCTAACAGGAAGACGAAGAGTAGTATCTTTAGTTGAGTTTTACGCGGATCTAGTAGCATCGGTAGAATCGACGGGTTAGACCTAGTTTTTTTTTTTTTTTTTTTTTTTCTTCCTTGGTTGAATTGTGTGATGTTATATATTTTTTGTGCCCCGTGCGGGAATGTGTTATATGACCTGATATATATATATATATTACGACGGTGGGTTGAGCAGTTTGTGTATATAGATTAGAAGACCTAAGCCCTCCTAGATGTGAGTTTATACCTCGGCCTTAAGGACCGAGAAGTTCGGTGTGTGACAAGTTTCGGGACGAAACTTGTTTTTAGGGGGATCTGATGTAACACTCCAAATTTTGGCGGGTTTGCGTTTTGTATTTTCTCGGCTTTTATCGATACTTTAAATGGCTTAAACTTTTATACGAGTATTATCACGCCGTAAATTAAATTATGAGTTCATATATTCCATATTTTTATATATATACATATATATTCTTTTTTTTATATTTTGGAAAAGTCGGAAAATTTCCCGATTCGAAAACCGGTTACGAATATTTTGATGGGGTTTACTTCATTCCATCATTTCCCCGTTTAATTATTTTATTATATTTTTCTTTTCTACCTTTTCATCCTCATTCTACTTTGTGTGATGAAGTGGGTTTGCCAGCCTTTCCTCCTTTCACACGCTTCTTAACACTCATCACCTTCATTTCTCTGCCTTCTTGCATCTAGTAGCCTACCTCATTCATCTTGCAACCAGCAGCCCATCTCCTTTACTCCCATCTCTTCATCCCTCGTCTATACCTTATGATTCGTACACAGGTTCACTATCGGCCCTCCCTCAACTGAGTCTCTCTCTCCCGGCTCTCTTGGTCACGCTGTTGGCCCCCTCTCGATACTCCAGCCCGCCGGAACTCTCTTCTGCTTTGCTTTCTTTCATCGACACCAAGCAAGTCGCAACAACACAACCGGAAGCACCACCCCAGCAACGCCTCTCCACTAAGTCCTCTATTGCCTCGCGAGCCTTGGTCGAACCCAGATCTGCAACTAAGTCACACCGCCGCTCCTCCTTGCACATCTCTTCCGAACTTGTGTCCCCGCCGCCGGATTGAAGTCGTGCCGGAGAAAGGCTTGATGCCGCCGTCTCGACCGCCTGTAGAGGCCACCTTGGCCAACTTCTCCTCCCTCTTTCACCTCCTCTCTGCAGCCACCGGATTGGAGCGATAAACGCCGGGAGACTCGCCCTGTGTGGCCGCCTTCGCCTGCCGGAGCCAGAGCAGCCGCCGCCGCCTGCGTTCCTTCCCCTGGCTATGAGATACGAGGGTTAAAGAAACCCTTTCCCCTTTTTAAATCGGGCACCTCAGTTTGTGGTTAATTATAATTTGTGACCCCCTGTTTTGTATTTGCAGTTTTGGCCCACTTTCTGAGTTTATGCAATTATGCACCTACCGAAATTAATTACAGAAAACAGCCCATGGAATTAATTTACGAATAATGTCCCATATTTCTAAAATTGTATTAATTGGCGGAAAATGTATTTATGGGTTTTAAATTTGGTATTTACTTGAATTATATTCTTATTTATATATACCATCTATGTTATGCTCATGTTGGATTAATTCTGGGTTATGACTCAAAGATTAAATTACGGGATGTTAACGTTGGCTTTAAAACGAGTTTTACTTTGGGTTTATAATGTTATACAATTTGCCCGGAACATATATTTACGGTTTTTTAACTTGGGTTTTAAAAGTGGGATTTTCCTTATATTATATATGTTCTTTATTCCCTTCAAATTTAGCATATAAGCTAAATTTGTTTAGTTTGGTGCTAGGTTCGGAAGCGTCCCGATAAAGGCCTAATGAGTCCAAGTCGACATCTGTTGAACGACTTCCGTCTTTTGACGTCGCGTGAGTATTCTTTCCCCTCGATCTAGTTATGTTAAGTTTTAGTATCATGTTAGGATGGATCTAGCATAACTTAGAGTTAATACCAAGTAGTGGTTACGGACCTTAGGTGAGTTTCGAGGATTTGATATTGTTTGATGGATTGATGTTGATTCTAAGCTTGAGGTGTTGGTTATAACTTGTTAGGTTGTTATAAGGCTTTAAGTTATATGGTTGATCTTGTGAGCGTTTTGAGGCTTGAGGTCGGGTTGTATGATCTTGTGGGATTTTGGAGTTTAGGTTTGGCTTATCCTAATTGTGTTATGGGTTATGATCCTGCGAGATCATAGGGTCTAGAAGTCTAAAGACTTCTAGATTGTGTTGAGTGTGATGTGAGCATGAGAGATTGTAGGATGCGGTCCTGGAATGTGAGTCAAATGATCTCTCGTAGATCATTTGTGTAGAAGTCTTGGACTTCTTGAGTTGAGTGAGTTGTTGATACAGTTATATTCTTGTGAGCAGGTTGTGGAATCCTTCCCAAGGGAAGCGAGAGTGTTGTGAGTTGAGTGTGACGATAAGGTAAGTCTCCGGACTTACTTAGCTTGTATTCCTTGTATTAGCGTTGATGTGTGTTTGGTGTTGTGTGTTTATTGTTTATGTTATAACAACTAAACCGGAAATAGGATTACCGACCTTTATATATTATTTTGGCCCAAGTGTATGATAACGGGCGGTGACATCATCTGCCTAGCTCTTGCGAGAGTCTAGGAGGTTCTTGGCGACTAGCCCGTGCTGGTTAGACGGTCGGAGGCATCCGCACCGTTCCATGCCGGTAAGTAGGGACCGAGGCGGGACCACGGTGGTCTCGTGTCACAAAACTAAGTTGAATTAGAACGGGATATGACTTAATAATAATAAAAAGATAATAACCGGAATTGTGTGCTTTGAGAATGTTGTGTGTTTATGATGATTTACTTGTGTTTGTGCCTTTCCCATTGATTCTAATGCTTCGAATATGAGCTAACGGTTTTATACCGACTGTTGTAGATTGCATTGCAGGTTAGGATTGCGGCCGAGAGATCCGGAAGAGTTGGCAGCCGGGGTTCCGTACATTTTAGGATGGGTTGGTTGGAGTCGAGTCTGAATATTGTATTTATTGTATGTTTTATGGCGTTAGCCTTTGGGGTTGTATTTTCGGCTGAAGTCCTTTGTTGTATTCTTTCGGGTTTTTCTTTTCATTGCATAAAAATGTATTTCGGTTTTGGCCTTTATTTGTGCCTTGTTGCAAGATCCGGTGAAATTGTTGTCAAGCTAAGGGTCGGGACCCATTGTGAGGTCCCAACCCGTAGCGCCCCGAGTCCCGCGGATTCGGGGTGTTACACACACCACCATCATCATTTATACTCATATTTAGAAGTCAGCTAAGTAAGCCCAAAGGACTTACCTGATATAAAGCTCGACTCTCTGTAAACCAACTCGCTCTGTAAACTGTAGCAACTCAGTTGCCTGTCAAAGGAGATAAGTGCATTAGCACACTCCTACGTAGTTAGAAGTCTAAGACTTCTAAAATAGAATAATATATTAAGACATAACTAGTTGCAGTATTAATTTATGGTAAAATGACCATTTTACCCTTGGTCCCGAAATTCTCGAAAATTCTAAAATTCATGTCTAAACTCCTATTTGATATTCTAAAATCATATTCTAACTCCTAAAGCTTCGTTTGGTCCCAAACTGACATTTTTCCCATGTTTCTATTTTCCGGAAGATCGCAAAGGTCTAACTTCGATTCCAAATATAAGATTCGTAACAGCTTATAAAAATTCCGAATAAATGCTCTAGGTCATCTATGATGTCCTATCTAACTTTAGGAGAAAGAATTTCTCCAAACTGTTCATTCAACAGTTTAATAAAAATTCCTAAAGTTGACTACTCCCTTTACAAATTCTATACTTAGCCAAAATTCTAAGGTTTACAAAACTGCTCAACTACCCAACTTCGGAAGCCTATAACTTCTAATCCGACCGTTCATTTCTTGCCAAATTTTAATACCCTATACTACGTATAACCGTCTACAACATATCCAAAATTCAACGGTGGATCTTCATTCAAACTCTCAAACATTAATCCTCAACATTGACCATTATTCACTTACAAAGTTGAGTTCTACAAAGAGTTTTTCATTTCTATTTCTAAGGCAATCTAATCTATTCTCATTATCATCTAGTTACACTCAAATAGAACTACAGGAGACTTCAACAAAACTCATTTACTATCCCTCCAATTCCTTGCTTGATTTCTATTCATAATAAAATCGAAACATGTATATATATAATTTATACATTTCTAACATCTAGAGGCAAGGATTGGACTGCAGAAGAGAGAGCTCACCACTTCAACTGCTACTGGGCTGAGGCGTTTTCACACGGTTCCGGATGGCTTCTGGCTTCCTCGGCGTGACAGATTAGGAGGAGAAAAATGAAGGTTCGGCTTGGCTCTACTGCTACACTGATTGGAGAATTCTTCCCAGCCTCGCTGTTGTCCTGGATCGACCAAGACGGGGGTTGTCCGGCACAACAAGACAGTTGCGTGAGTCCAGCAGTGGCACTAATCGAAGGTAGAAGGGTAAGGAAGGGAAGAGTCTACCTGCTGCGTTTTTCAAACTCTCCAGTCGAGGTTGCTGTTGATCGATGTACTCAGTTTCTTTGGTCAGAATAGGGCTCTTGAAGCGGCTGGATGTGTGCAGAAACTGGTGTAGATCTGTTGCGTGTTGTGTTGTAGAATAGAGGCGAAGGAGGAGTTCTGTATGTGACCAGAATGTAGGACGGAAGAGATGGGTTCACAGCTGCTGCTCGATCGGTTGTGTGAGTGTGGAAGGCGACGTTCACAAGCAAGGAACGAAACAGAAGAGGCGAGGGTTGCTGATGAATCTGGACGGCTGAGTGTGTGCAGCGCATAAGGAAGGAGATCAGGAGGTGAAATCTGGCGTGGAATTAATTAGGCAGTTACGGATCCCTTCCTTATTAATACAGCAGTTACGTGAAGTCTGAGGGAAAGGGGTGACGCTGCTGACTTTCTGCCATCTGTTGGATTCGACTTGCTGCTGGCCCATACCGAAGTGCACTACTAGGCTGGACAAGATCCGTTGGACGCACGGCTGGCTGAAGCTGGAGCTTGCTGGGCTTGCAAGCTAATGGTGGGCTTCTGGTGCTGCGGACAAGCAACTGGGCTGGAGCTGGCGCTGGACAATCAAGACCGTGGGCTGCTGGCGCTGGAAAGGCAAGCAGTGGGCTGCTGGAGTTGCTGTAAGGATGGGCGGGTTCTTGGGCTGGAGCAACTGGACATGAAGAGGTGAGCTGAACTAAGGTAGACAAAAGAGTGATGTAGTTTTGTCAACTTGTCACAACCTTGTCAAAACGTGTCATGGCTTCGTCAAGCCCATGCATGACCTTGTCATGATCTCGTCATGGTCTCGTCAAACCTCGTCATGGTCTCGTCTTGATCTTGTCAAAAGGACGTCATGACTTTGTCAAGGACAAGTCATGTTATAAACTAGGGTTTGATAGATTAGGGTTTAATATAAAAATCTATCATTTTATGTGAAATAAATTCTACATAAAATGATAAATAATTATAAGAATTAGGATTTGATATAATTCTATCATTTTATGTGAATTAAATTCTACATAAAATGATAAGTAATTATAGGAATTAGAGGTTCATATAATTTTATCATTTTATGTGAAATAGCTTCTACATAAAATGATAAAATTTGTGAAAAAAAATTGCTAGATAGAATGGAAAACCGTCAACGGCTTAAAGTCCGATTTGATTCGGAATTAAACGGAAATAAAAATTCCGGATATTACATCAGTACCCCCTTAAAATAAGTTTCGTCCCGAAACATAGGGTAAGAGAATCCTGATCGGCCTTTAAGGCATCAAATGAGTATCCCGCATATCAAAGTCATCAATAATACACATCCTGACTAAGCACTCAAGCATGAAATAAGCAAGCAGTAAGACAACATACACAGATATAGGGTCAAGCCTTAACTCGTCATTCCCTAGATTACAACTATCTTCACAAAGGTCTCTGAAAGGTTATGTCTCATACTATCCATAGTACTCTTGGTAGACTCGTCGGCTTTTCATAAAACCACTAACTCTGAAATCTTTTCATGTGCAGACCTGACAAGTGCCTGCTATCACATTCTAGAGTGGTAACTAGATATCTCACCAGTATCATCCGGCTGCACTGCCCGATCCTCTAAGTCGATGTCCTAACTTTTGTCTGGCAAGTACCCCTCTAACTGAATCCACAGAACACTGGGGTTACACTCTCCAATAGGGTGAGGAATACTAGTCCTTCACTCACTTTCAACTCCGCTTGTAAGGTCTCACAAGGATGTCTTACCTAACTCATCTCTAAATCTTTTGATGGCCTTCGTGAGGTAATTTATTCCAATTCTTTTCATTCTGATCTTCTGAAAGGTTCCAGTTATCCGATCTAGGATATCCCCCCTTATACACCTCCCGGTACTTTACTAAGTGTTTAAGGCTAGTTGTATCATAACTCACTTGGTCTTATTTCATAATATGACTCCGTCATATGGTTCCTCCATTAAAGAACCGTCATCTACTCATTTTTAATCTTAAACTTGATATAACTTAACAACTAAAACCCGGTGGTCAATCTTTGTACTCTATCAACGTCATCATATTATTTTATAGATCTCTAGTTCAACTCAAGCTTCTTACGCAGTATCAAGATCTTAGGTGTTATATAATGTATTCACGATGACAACACTAGGCACAGGGTAATCTTACCTCACCATCGTTTGATCATAATTGCTCGATAACTGCTAACACACCATCAACGTTCCACTCTTATATCCCTCACGTCTATCAGACCGATAATATTTCTCTGACATGCAACGCAACTCGGATCTGTTCTAATATAAATTCTTCTTATACTCTACTCTTGAGATTATGTTTTCTATATGTACGAGTACTGGTCTGTAAGTACACTCCCGTAGCTTCCTTTTCTTATCTGTCTTTCGATTCAACTTGATAGTTACTCACCTTGAGCTTGTTAGTACAAGCCCTACACAACACCTTTATTACTTCGTTACTTCCTTTCTCATTTTATCAAGAACCTCGTTCTAAAGTACCAGGATAGGTATTAAACTCCAAATTTACTGGTTTTCTAACATGTGACTAGGTCGGCATGCTTCACTTGGATCTATAATGGGGTACCACTCTCTTTCTATACTTCTACGTACACATACTTTCTCGTCTATCTAGTTGGTGATACAGTTCCTCGACAAAATTCTTGTCACTCCACGTCGCCTATTTCACGTTCCTTCTAAACGAAACACATTTCACAAACTATCATCGTCTTAAACTCGACGCGTCATTTTCAGTACTCCAGAGTTTCTTGTTCTGTGGGTTAGGACTCATCACGCTTTTGCTGCGCTACTTTGATAATTATAAGAACATTTTCTATGTGTCCACAATGATTGGCTCTAGAACTCTCCCTCTCAATTACACCATAAGTCCTATCCGGGTGAAATACCAAGTACCTTCCTTACTTGCCTTAAGGGACTAAGATAACGGTTGGAAGACGACCTCTTCCGTTTACTGTTGGAATTCTTCTAACATGGATCTAAAACTCTCTGACTCAACCGGAGTTGATCTTAACCAACCGAGAAGTAACCTCTAACACGATCCTCTCTATACCTTTAGTTGTCTAAGTAGATTTTCGTTGTCTACTTGAGGAACTCCTCCAAAGCATCGGTATAGTTAATTCAATAATCCTCAATCACAGATATCTCTTCTTAACTGTACATATCTCGTCAATCCCCCAAACAACTCTTGCACGTCCTCAGTTGATGTCGGTCAGTCAATAGTTGACTTATCTCCATTTCCGGGACTTACTTTTCTCATACCTCTTTTGCCGTTGAATTTCCTGGCGGGCACTACTTACTCGAGTTCATCAATTTATACTCCTTTAGCTCATTCTACATTACAAACTTCCAGTTCCCCCGTGAACTAGCTCCATTTCTCGAGTCTAACTGTGTCGTCCATCTGACATCAATGGTCTTTTTTAGGTCTTCCAATATAGCTTGTAATCAAGTCTACAAAACTCTCATGACCTTAACTTCCTTCCACTTGCGGTTTATCTAGTTGGGAATGCTACACACACTCTGTCTTGATTGACATAGAACCTTATCAAAATCATATACTCCCTACTCCTCTAGTTCTTCTTTTATAATCCATCTGTACTAACTGTGATATGCACCCTTTTCCTAGCCAGTAGGCAGTAAATTCTTCACACGCTTCCCTTGGTCTTCCATGACATAAAGGGGGTCCTTTCTGACCGTCTAGTCTTTCTTCTTAAGTTCTTAATTAGGGATCCTTGCTCAAACTCACTCCATGTTATTATTAAGGTGCTAGCACGCGGATCGATTTAGCTTCACATTTGTCGTTTGTTGATCTCTTGAAGGGTCCTCTAGACGTCTATAAAATTCGTTCACCATTCTATAGTTATCCTCCTTATCTGATAACCAGTACCACTGGTTGACCCGCACGTGTTATGTCTCAATTATTACTGACTGGTATGTAGTTGACCTCCCATAAGATCACATACTTATTGTTCTTCTATCTCTTTTGAAGTTTGATAGACTTGGTCAAAATCTATCTCCTCTAGTTTCTTTGTTAATACTCTTTTAGTTTCTTCCACAGTCTGCACTTCTCTTGTTCTCTTATGAGGTCACTATACTCTTCTGAGTCTAGTCATAGCATTCATCTGTCGCCAATGAGTTCATCAAGTCTTCCACATTAGCTTGTAAGCGTGTCTTCGCGATTCTCCTTACTTAGTCATCATCTGTTTGCGGTTCTCTGGTATGAACCGTTAGTGTTGGTAACTTAAATCTCTTTGTAAATGAGAAATTATTGCGGACCCTTGAGTCCACCAAATCACTTTTCCACATTCTTCCCCTTGTTTAGTTTTGTCTTGATCATGTCGCCTTTATAAAAATTCGTTGTCTCAATTTTAGACTTCTAGTTTCTTGGATACTTATGTCGGACTTTCATTCAAAACTCTCATATCCTTGAAGGACTCCACATGCTTCCATGGTTACAGGATTTATTTCTCGTCATCAAACTCACTCTTTATCTTTGTACCTTTTAACTTCTCACAACTGGGTCGACCCTCTATCTTCTTTGTACTCTCATGTCCATGCTTGCTTATGGCGGCGTCCGACTTGATAGTCACGTCCTTTACACCGAAATTCTTGGTTGTACTCCGTTCGATATGATTCTTGTTTCTCCATTTTTATCTCCATTCTACGCTCTCGTCGTCTCTTGCATGGTTCTTCTAATTCATCTCTCGACTTCATACGACAAAGCCCCTTGCATGATTCTCAATTTCTTCTATCTAAGCTGACTCGGGAACTTCTTTCTCATCCGGTTGTACTGGCGGTAAAAATTTTCTAAACATCTTTACTGCTTTGCCCACCCGTCCTTCGGATGATTTATAAGTCACCAGGACGTCCATCAGAGTATCATACTAAATCTTGGTGTGAATCCCTTATCTCGTGTGGAAAACTCTTCAAACTCGTTACCGATTTATCATGAGGCGCTAATCGCTTCATGATATCACAACTAAAGAATACAAGATATCCTTTAGGATACTAGCATACTACACACACACAGATATATAATTTACACTAAAACCTATCGATATAAGTCTATATACTAACTCACCTATCGTTCCAAGCTGCAGAGATCCACGGAGAACGATGGTGGTCCGACGTACTACTAACCCAACAACCCGACTATGCACGTGTGTAAAAACAGAAATCCGTTTTGAAAATCTTAGACCCCTTTCGGGTTCTAGTTATTTTATACATTCGGTCTTTCAGAATATTTCAAGTGCCATTGTTGCCAACCCAGAGCTCTGATACCATGTTGTAACACCCCAAATTCTCGGAACTCGGGGAGCTACTGGTTAGGACCTCACAATGGGTCCCGACCTTGGTTTAACAACAACATTACTTGGATCTTACAACAAGGCACAAATGTATTTAAAACAATTTCTAAAACATAATATTTTTAATGGTATAAACGTACACATGTGACAGCCTTACAAACATATATAAAGATACATAACATGCATGACGTCTGGAAGACTCCCCCGTCCCCATCTAATGAGTACGTGGACCCGGATGACCATCCGTTCCGGATCTCTCTGCAACTGTCTATCTCTACAGCTCTACAACACGGATAAACCGTTAGCTAACTATCCAAATATAAGCAAAAATGATAACAGCACAAACACAAGCAGAAACAAAATAAACAAACATCATGCTGGCACTCAACCGTTTATTATCTATTATTTAAGTGATTCACATTATTCAATTTAAGTTGTGGCACGAGAATTATTATTAGTTCTCGCCTCCGTTCCTTATCCAACTGGTGTAGGTCTAGCTGACTTCCACTGGTAGCATCACTACAAACCACGTATGGACTAGTCCCGAAAGAAACCCCCAGCGCCCGCAAGCTACTGAGAAGAATACCACCGCCCGTTACTCTTAGGCCAAAATATAGGTCGGTAATTATATATCACAACCTATCTCCATAAACATTTCAATCACACACCACCAGCATCATTTATACTCATATTTAGAAGTCAGCTAAGTAAGCCCAAAGGACTTACCTGATATAAAGCTCGACTCTCTGTAAACCAACTCGCTCTGTAAACTGTAGCAACTCAGTTGCCTGTCAAAGGAGATAAGTGCATTAGCACACTCCTACGTAGTTAGAAGTCTAAGACTTCTAAAATAGAATAATATATTAAGACATAACTAGTTGCAGTATTAATTTATGGTAAAATGACCATTTTACCCTTGGTCCCGAAATTCTCGAAAATTCTAAAATTCATGTCTAAACTCCTATTTGATATTCTAAAATCATATTCTAACTCCTAAAGCTTCGTTTGGTCCCAAACTGACATTTTTCCCATGTTTCTATTTTCCGGAAGATCGCAAAGGTCTAACTTCGATTCCAAATATAAGATTCGTAACAGCTTATAAAAATTCCGAATAAATGCTCTAGGTCATCTATGATGTCCTATCTAACTTTAGGAGAAAGAATTTCTCCAAACTGTTCATTCAACAGTTTAATAAAAATTCCTAAAGTTGACTACTCCCTTTACAAATTCTATACTTAGCCAAAATTCTAAGGTTTACAAAACTACTCAACTACCCAACTTCGGAAGCCTATAACTTCTAATCCGACCGTTCATTTCTTGCCAAATTTTAATACCCTAGACTACGTATACCGTCTACAACATATCCAAAATTCAACGGTGGATCTTCATTCAAACTCTCAAACATTAATCCTCAACATTGACCATTATTCACTTACAAAGCTGAGTTCTACAAAGAGTTTTTCATTTCTATTTCTAAGGCAATCTAATCTATTCTCATTATCATCTAGTTACACTCAAATAGAACTACAGGAGACTTCAACAAAACTCATTTACTATCCCTCCAATTCCTTGGCTTGATTTCTATTCATAATAAAATCGAAACATGTATATATATAATTTATACATTTCTAACATCTAGAGGCAAGGATTGGAGTGTAGAAGAGAGAGCTCACCTCTTCAACCGCTACTGGGCTGAGGCGTTTTCACACGGTTCCGGATGGCTTCTGGCTTCCTCGGCGTGACAGATTAGGAGGAGAAAAATGAAGGTTCGGCTTGGCTCTACTGCTACACTGATTGGAGAATTCTTCCCAGCCTCGCTGTTGTCCTGGATCGACCAAGACGGGGTTTGTCCGGCACAACAAGACAGTTGCGTGAGTCCAGCAGTGGCACTAATCGAAGGTAGAAGGGTAAGGAAGGGAAGAGTCTACCTGCTGCGTTTTTCAAACTCTCCAGTCGAGGTTGCTGTTGATCGATGTACTCAGTCTCTTTGGTCAGAATAGGGCTCTTGAAGCGGCTGGATGTGTGCAGAAACTGGTGTAGATCTGTTGCGTGTTGTGCTGTAGAATAGAGGCGAAGGAGGAGTTCTGTATGTGACCAGAATGTAGGACGGAAGAGATGGGTTCACAGCTGCTGCTCGATCGGTTGTGTGAGTGTGGAAGGCGACGTTCACAAGCAAGGAACGAAACAGAAGAGGCGAGGGTTGCTGATGAATCTGGACGGCTGAGTGTGTGCAGCGCATAAGGAAGGAGATCAGGAGGTGAAATCTGGCGTGGAATTAATTAGGCAGTTACGGATCCCTTCCTTATTAATACAGCAGTTACATGAAGTCTGAGGGAAAGGGGTGACGCTGCTGACTTTCTGCCATCTGTTGGATTCGACTTGCTGCTGGCCCATACCGAAGTGCACTACTGGGCTGGACAAGATCCGTTGGACGCACGGCTGGCTGAAGCTGGAGCTTGCTGGGCTTGCAAGCTGATGGTGGGCTTCTGGTGCTGCGGACAAGCAACTGGGCTGGAGCTGGCGCTGGACAATCAAGACCGTGGGCTGCTGGCGCTGGAAAGGCAAGCAGTGGGCTGCTGGAGTTGCTGTAAGGATGGGCGGGTTCTTGGGCTGGAGCAACTGGACATGAAGAGGTGAGCTGAACTAAGGTAGACAAAAGAGTGATGTAGTTTTGTCAACTTGTCACAACCTTGTCCAAACGTGTCATGGCTTCGTCAAGCCCATGCATGACCTTGTCATGATCTCGTCATGGTCTCGTCAAACCTCGTCATGGTCTCGTCTTGATCTTGTCAAAAGGACGTCATGACTTTGTCAAGGACAAGTCATGTTATAAACTAGGGTTTGATAGATTAGGGTTTAATATAAAAATCTATCATTTTATGTGAAATAAATTCTACATAAAATGATAAATAATTATAAGAATTAGGATTTGATATAATTCTATCATTTTATGTGAATTAAATTCTACATAAAATGATAAGTAATTATAGGAATTAGAGGTTCATATAATTTTATCATTTTATGTGAAATAGCTTCTACATAAAATGATAAAATTTGTGAAAAAAAATTGCTAGATAGAATGGAAAACCGTCAACGGCTTAAAGTCCGATTTGATTCGGAATTAAACGGAAATAAAAATTCCGGATATTACATCAGTACCCCCTTAAAATAAGTTTCGTCCCGAAACATAGGGTAAGAGAATCCTGACCGGCCTTTAAGGCATCAAATGAGTATCCCGCATATCAAAGTCATCAATAATACACATCCTGACTAAGCACTCAAGCATGAAATAAGCAAGCAGTAAGACAACATACACAGATATAGGGTCAAGCCTTAACTCGTCATTCCCTAGATTACAACTATCTTCACAAAGGTCTCTGAAAGGTTATGTCTCATACTATCCATAGTACTCTTGGTAGACTCGTCGGCTTTTCATAAAACCACTAACTCTGAAATCTTTTCATGTGCAGACCTGACAAGTGTCTACTATCACATTCTAGAGTGGTAACTAGATATCTCACCAGTATCATCCGGCTGCACTGCCCGATCCTCTAAGTCGATGTCCTAACTTTTGTCTGGCAAGTACCCCTCTAACTGAATCCGCAGAACACTGGGGTTACACTCTCCAATAGGGTGAGGAATACTAGTCCTTCACTCACTTTCAACTCCGCTTGTAAGGTCTCACAAGGATGTCTTACCTAACTCATCTCTAAATCTTTTGATGGCCTTCGTGAGGTAATTTATTCCAATTCTTTTCATTCTGATCTTCTGAAAGGTTCCAGTTATCCGATCTAGGATATCCCCCCTTATACACCTCCCGGTACTTTACTAAGTGTTTAAGGCTAGTTGTATCATAACTCACTTGGTCTTATTTCATAATATGACTCCGTCATATGGTTCCTCCATTAAAGAACCGTCATCTACTCATTTTTAATCTTAAACTTGATATAACTTAACAACTAAAACCCGGTGGTCAATCTTTGTACTCTATCAACGTCATCATATTATTTTATAGATCTCTAGTTCAACTCAAGCTTCTTACGCAGTATCAAGATCTTAGGTGTTATATAATGTATTCACGATGACAACACTAGGCACAGGGTAATCTTACCTCACCATCGTTTGATCATAATTGCTCGATAACTGCTAACACACCATCAACGTTCCACTCTTATATCCCTCACGTCTATCAGACCGATAATATTTCTCTGACATGCAACGCAACTCGGATCTGTTCAAATATAAATTCTTCTTATACTCTACTCTTGAGATTATGTTTTCTATATGTACGAGTACTGGTCTGTAAGTACACTCCCGTAGCTTCCTTTTCTTATCTGTCTTTCGATTCAACTTGATAGTTACTCACCTTGAGCTTGTTAGTACAGGCCCTACACAACACCTTTATTACTTCGTTACTTCCTTTCTCATTTTATCAAGAACCTCGTTCTAAAGTACCAGGATAGGTATTAAATTCCAAATTTACTGGTCTTCTAACATGTGACTAGGTCGGCATGCTTCACTTGGATCTATAATGGGGTACCACTCTCTTTCTATACTTCTACGTACACATACTTTCTCGTCTATCTAGTTGGTGATACAGTTCCTCGACAAAATTCTTGTCACTCCACGTAGCCTATTTCACGTTCCTTCTAAACGAAACGCATTTCACAAACTATCATCGTCTTAAACTCGACGCGTCATTTTCAGTACTCTAGAGTTTCTTGTTCTGTGGGTTAGGACTCATCACGCTTTTGCTGCGCTACTTTGATAATTATAAGAACATTTTCTATGTGTCCACAATGATTGGCTCTAGAACTCTCCCTCTCAATTACACCATAAGTCCTATCCGGGTGAAATACCAAGTACCTTCCTTACTTGCCTTAAGGGACTAAGATAACGGTTGGAAGACGACCTCTTCCGTTTACTGTTGGAATTCTTCTAACATGGATCTAAAACTCTCTGACTCAACCGGAGTTGATCTTAACCAACCGAGAAGTAACCTCTAACACGATCCTCTCTATACCTTTAGTTGTCTAAGTAGATTTTCGTTGTCTACTTGAGGAACTCCTCCAAAGCATCGGTATAGTTAATTCAATAATCCTCAATCACAGATATCTCTTCTTAACTGTACATAGCTCGACAATCCCCCAAACAACTCTTGCACGTCCTCAGTTGATGTCGGTCAGTCAATAGTTGACTTATCTCCATTTCCGGGACTTACTTTTCTCATACCTCTTTTGCCGTTGAATTTCCTGGCGGGCACTACTTACTCGAGTTCATCAATTTATACTCCTTTAGCTCATTCTACATTACAAACTTCCAGTTCCCCCGTGAACTAGCTCCATTTCTCGAGTCTAACTGTGTCGTCCATCTGACATCAATGGTCTTTTTTAGGTCTTCCAATATAGCTTGTAATCAAGTCTACAAAACTCTCATGACCTTAACTTCCTTCCACTTGCGGTTTATCTAGTTGGGAATGCTACACACACTCTGTCTTGATTGACATAGAACCTTATCAAAATCATATACTCCCTACTCCTCTAGTTCTTCTTTTATAATCCATCTGTACTAACTGTGATATGCACCCTTTTCCTAGCCAGTAGGCAGTAAATTCTTCACACGCTTCCCTTGGTCTTCCATGACATAAAGGGGGTCCTTTCTGACCGTCTAGTCTTTCTTCTTAAGTTCTTAATTAGGGATCCTTGCTCAAACTCACTCCATGTTATTATTAAGGTGCTAGCACGCGGATCGATTTAGCTTCACATTTGTCGTTTGTTGATCTCTTGAAGGGTCCTCTAGACGTCTATAAAATTCGTTCACCATTCTATAGTTATCCTCCTTATCTGATAACCAGTACCACTGGTTGACCCGCACGTGTTATGTCTCAATTATTACTGACTGGTATGTAGTTGACCTCCCATAAGATCACATACTTATTGTTCTTCTATCTCTTTTGAAGTTTGATAGACTTGGTCAAAATCTATCTCCTCTAGTTTCTTTGTTAATACTCTTTTAGTTTCTTCCACAGTCTGCACTTCTCTTGTTCTCTTATGAGGTCACTATACTCTTCTGAGTCTAGTCATAGCATTCATCTGTCTCCAATGAGTTCATCAAGTCTTCCACATTAGCTTGTAAGCGTGTCTTCGCGATTCTCCTTACTTAGTCATCATCTGTTTGCGGTTCTCTGGTATGAACCGTTAGTGTTGGTAACTTAAATCTCTTTGTAAATGAGAAATTATTGCGGACCCTTGAGTCCACCAAATCACTTTTCCACATTCTTCCCCTTGTTTAGTTTTGTCTTGATCATGTCGCCTTTATAAAAATTCGTTGTCTCAATTTTAGACTTCTAGTTTCTTGGTTACTTATGTCGGACTTTCATTCAAAACTCTCATATCCTTGAAGGACTCCACATGCTTCCATGGTTACAGGATTTATTTCTCGTCATCAAACTCACTCTTTATCTTTGTACCTTTTAACTTCTCACAACTGGGTCGACCCTCTATCTTCTTTGTACTCTCATGTCCATGCTTGCTTATGGCGGCGTCCGACTTGATAGTCACGTCCTTTACACCGAAATTCTTGGTTGTACTCCGTTCGATATGATTCTTGTTTCTCCATTTTTATCTCCATTCTACGCTCTCGTCGTCTCTTGCATGGTTCTTCTAATTCATCTCTCGACTTCATACGACAAAGCCCCTTGCATGATTCTCAATTTCTTCTATCTAAGCTGACTCGGGAACTTCTTTCTCATCCGGTTGTACTGGCGGTAAAAATTTTCTAAACATCTTTACTGCTTTGCCCACCCGTCCTTCGGATGATTTATAAGTCACCAGGACGTCCATCAGAGTATCATACTAAATCTTGGTGTGAATCCCTTATCTCGTGTGGAAAACTCTTCAAACTCGTTACCGATTTATCATGAGGCGCTAATCGCTTCATGATATCACAACTAAAGAATACAAGATATCCTTTAGGATACTAGCATACTACACACACACAGATATATAATTTACACTAAAACCTATCGATATAAGTCTATATACTAACTCACCTATCGTTCCAAGCTGCAGAGATCCACGGAGAACGATGGTGGTCCGACGTACTACTAACCCAACAACCCGACTATGCACGTGTGTAAAAACAGAAATCCGTTTTGAAAATCTTAGACCCCTTTCGGGTTCTAGTTATTTTATACATTCGGTCTTTCAGAATATTTCAAGTGCCATTGTTGCCAACCCAGAGCTCTGATACCATGTTGTAACACCCCAAATTCTCGGAACTCGGGGAGCTACTGGTTAGGACCTCACAATGGGTCCCGACCTTGGTTTAACAACAACATTACTTGGATCTTACAACAAGGCACAAATGTATTTAAAACAATTTCTAAAACATAATATTTTTAATGGTATAAACGTACACATGTGACAGCCTTACAAACATATATAAAGATACATAACATGCATGACGTCTGGAAGACTCCCCCGTCCCCATCTAATGAGTACGTGGACCCGGATGACCATCCGTTCCGGATCTCTCTGCAACTGTCTATCTCTACAGCTCTACAACACGGATAAACCGTTAGCTAACTATCCAAATATAAGCAAAAATGATAACAGCACAAACACAAGCAGAAACAAAATAAACAAACATCATGCTGGCACTCAACCGTTTATTATCTATTATTTAAGTGATTCACATTATTCAATTTAAGTTGTGGCACGAGAATTATTATTAGTTCTCGCCTCCGTTCCTTATCCAACTGGTGTAAGTCTAGCTGACTTCCACTGGTAGCATCACTACAAACCACGTATGGACTAGTCCCGAAAGAAACCCCCAGCGCCCGCAAGCTACTGAGAAGAATACCACCGCCCGTTACTCTTAGGCCAAAATATAGGTCGGTAATTATATATCACAACCTATCTCCATAAACATTTCAATCACACACCACCATCATCATTTATACTCATATTTAGAAGTCAGCTAAGTAAGCCCAAAGGACTTACCTGATATAAAGCTCGACTCTTTGTAAACCAACTCGCTCTGTAAACTGTAGCAACTCAGTTGCCTGTCAAAGGAGATAAGTGCATTAGCACACTCCTACGTAGTTAGAAGTCTAAGACTTCTAAAATAGAATAATATATTAAGACATAACTAGTTGCAGTATTAATTTATGGTAAAATGACCATTTTACCCTTGGTCCCGAAATTCTCGAAAATTCTAAAATTCATGTCTAAACTCCTATTTGATATTCTAAAATCATATTCTAACTCCTAAAGCTTCGTTTGGTCCCAAACTGACATTTTTCCCATGTTTCTATTTTCCGGAAGATCGCAAAGGTCTAACTTCGATTCCAAATATAAGATTCGTAACAGCTTATAAAAATTCTGAATAAATGCTCTAGGTCATCTATGATGTCCTATCTAACTTTAGGAGAAAGAATTTCTCCAAACTGTTCATTCAACAGTTTAATAAAAATTCCTAAAGTTGACTACTCCCTTTACAAATTCTATACTTAACCAAAATTCTAAGGTTTACAAAACTACTCAACTACCCAACTTCGGAAGCCTATAACTTCTAATCCGACCGTTCATTTCTTGCCAAATTTTAATACCCTATACTACGTATAACCGTCTCCAACATATCCAAAATTCAACGGTGGATCTTCATTCAAACTCTCAAACATTAATCCTCAACATTGACCATTATTCACTTACAAAGCTGAGTTCTACAAAGAGTTTTTCATTTCTATTTCTAAGGCAATCTAATCTATTCTCATTATCATCTAGTTACACTCAAATAGAACTACAGGAGACTTCAACAAAACTCATTTACTATCCCTCCAATTCCTTGGCTTGATTTCTATTCATAATAAAATCGAAACATGTATATATATAATTTATACATTTCTAACATCTAGAGGCAAGGATTGGACTGCAGAAGAGAGAGCTCACCTCTTCAACCGCTACTGGGCTGAGGCGTTTTCACACGGTTCCGGATGGCTTCTGGCTTCCTCGGCGTGACAGATTAGGAGGAGAAAAATGAAGGTTCGGCTTGGCTCTACTGCTACACTGATTGGAGAATTCTTCCCAGCCTCGCTGTTGTCCTGGATCGACCAAGACGGGGGTTGTCCGGCACAACAAGACAGTTGCGTGAGTCCAGCAGTGGCACTAATCGAAGGTAGAAGGGTAAGGAAGGGAAGAGTCTACCTGCTGCGTTTTTCAAACTCTCCAGTCGAGGTTGCTGTTGATCGATGTACTTAGTCTCTTTGGTCAGAATAGGGCTCTTGAAGCGGCTGGATGTGTGCAGAAACTGGTGTAGATCTGTTGCGTGTTGTGCTGTAGAATAGAGGCGAAGGAGGAGTTCTGTATGTGACCAGAATGTAGGACGGAAGAGATGGGTTCACAGCTGCTGCTCGATCGGTTGTGTGAGTGTGGAAGGCGACGTTCACAAGCAAGGAACGAAACAGAAGAGGCGAGGGTTGCTGATGAATCTGGACGGCTGAGTGTGTGCAGCGCATAAGGAAGGAGATCAGGAGGTGAAATCTGGCGTGGAATTAATTAGGCAGTTACGGATCCCTTCCTTATTAATACAGCAGTTACGTGAAGTCTGAGGGAAAGGGGTGACGCTGCTGACTTTCTGCCATCTGTTGGATTCGACTTGCTGCTGGCCCATACCGAAGTGCACTACTAGGCTGGACAAGATCCGTTGGACGCACGGCTGGCTGAAGCTGGAGCTTGCTGGGCTTGCAAGCTAATGGTGGGCTTCTGGTGCTGCGGACAAGCAACTGGGCTGGAGCTGGCGCTGGACAATCAAGACCGTGGGCTGCTGGCGCTGGAAAGGCAAGCAGTGGGCTGCTGGAGTTGCTGTAAGGATGGGCGGGTTCTTGGGCTGGAGCAACTGGACATGAAGAGGTGAGCTGAACTAAGGTAGACAAAAGAGTGATGTAGTTTTGTCAACTTGTCACAACCTTGTCAAAACGTGTCATGGCTTCGTCAAGCCCATGCATGACCTTGTCATGATCTCGTCATGGTCTCGTCAAACCTCGTCATGGTCTCGTCTTGATCTTGTCAAAAGGACGTCATGACTTTGTCAAGGACAAGTCATGTTATAAACTAGGGTTTGATAGATTAGGGTTTAATATAAAAATCTATCATTTTATGTGAAATAAATTCTACATAAAATGATAAATAATTATAAGAATTAGGATTTGATATAATTCTATCATTTTATGTGAATTAAATTCTACATAAAATGATAAGTAATTATAGGAATTAGAGGTTCATATAATTTTATCATTTTATGTGAAATAGCTTCTACATAAAATGATAAAATTTGTGAAAAAAAATTGCTAGATAGAATGGAAAACCGTCAACGACTTAAAGTCCGATTTGATTCGGAATTAAACGGAAATAAAAATTCCGGATATTACATTTCATTCATTCATTCAGTAAAAAATCAATCACTTTGTTTGTAAGCAAGATGCTTGATTTTTTTGTTTTTTTTCCCAGGAAACAAGGTGGCCCAGTAGAGTCATATCCAAAGGGAATGAATACACTTGGAGAAAGAAAAAAGAAGGAGATGATAACACCTACGAAAAGCTAGACAGAGCAATGACATCCTTACAAATCATCCAGGAATACACACGAGAAATCATGCATTCACATTCACTACCTCGGATCACTGCATGATTTCCATCCAAAATGCGCAAACATGCATCAGAAATAAACCATTCAGATTTGAATCAATGTGGCTACAACCACAAGATTGCGAGAATCTAGTAAAGCAAGTATGGAGAACCCAATTCCCAGGCACACATATGTTTAATCTTGTGAAAACGACTAAACTCCTAAAAATAAAATTAAAACAGTGGAGTTGAGAAAAATTTGGAAATATTCACCTACAATTGAAAAAGGTGGATGGAGAGATCGAATCTCTGCAAAAACAAAATTTCACTAACTTTGTCCAAACCAAGAATGATAAAATAAATAGATTACTTAGGAAAAGAGAATGTTTGTTGGACTATCAACATAAATATTGGATTCAAAGAGCTAAAACAACTAATCTACAACTAGGTGATAAAACCACGAAATTCCACCACAGAAAAGCAACAGGTAGAAGAAATAAGAAAATCATCACAACAATTACGACAACAAATGGGACGGTGTTATCAAAGGAAAACGAGATTAACGAAGAGTTCTTGAACGATTTTAAGCAGAGATTTCAAATGTCAACCATAGACCAACAAAAGTTACAAAGACAATTAGAGGTCATTAAATCAGAAATTTATGAGAATAATAACCAAAATCTATCGAAAACCGTCACCACAAAAGAAATAAAAGATGCTCTTTTTGACATCCGCAGCGACAAATCGCCGGGTCCTGATGTTATGACAGCGGGATTTTACCAAAGATATTGGTATATCCTAGGACCAGCAGTTACCAGAGCGGTACAAAGCTTCTATAGAACCGGTAAAATTCTCAAACAAATTTACCATACTTTCATTGCACTTCTTCCAAAGATCGACAATCCGACAACTACGAATCACTATCGACCTATAAGTCTATGCTCAACAATTTATAAAATAATTGCCAAAATATTGGCTAAGAGACTAAGTTCAGTACTACCAAAATTGATCCATCTGCTACAAAGCGCCTTCATAAAGAATAGAGCAATTCATGATAACGTCCTTATCGCTCATGAAATCATTCATGGATTCAGAACAAAAAAAGGTAAAGAAGGATATATGGCAATTAAGATAGACATGGAAAAGGCGTATGACAAAGTTGAATGGAACTTTCTAAAAGCAGTCCTAAGAAAATTTGGATTTGGAGAAAAATTTCAAAATTGGATTTTTGAATGTATATCAACAGTCTCCTACTCCATACTAATAAATGACTCCCCTACAATAATCTTCCACCCCCAAAGAGGACTCCGTCAGGGAGATCCCCTATCTGCCCTTCTCTTCAACCTCTGTGCCGAAGTACTAGCTAGAAATATTCAAAGAATATCAATCGACAACCCGAAATGCATAGGTTTCCCTATCACAAAAAATGGAACAAACATCCCTTTCCTAGCCTTCGCAGATGACATAATAATTTTCACTAAGACAACTACAGAAGCAAATAATAAAACACTCTCAACGCTGAATGATTATTGTGATATCTCTGGTCAGGTCATAAATTATCACAAATCTTCATTCCAAACAACCGCGAATGTGGATCAAAACAAAAAAAAAGAAGAATTCAAGACTCTCTAGGCATTAAGGCGGTCAATAACCTTGAACAATACCTCGGGTGTCCTATCATAAACGGTAGAGTAAACAAAGATATTTTTAATTCCGTAATCCAAAAGTCCAAACAACAATTGACAAAATGGAAAGCTTCATCATTGTCACAAGAAGGGAGAGTAACACTTATTAAAGCAAACCTCAATGCCAAACCAAGCTATCTTATGCAGGCCTTTATGTTACCTACAAGCATTCATCAAGAACTAGATTGGATTAACAGAAATTTCTTTTGGAATAAGGGACCAAATTTCCACCCACTCATAGCTGGGACAAAATTTGTAAACCCACCACGCTTGGTGGAACGGGAATTAGGAAAGTGGAAGACATGAATAAAGCTTTACAGATGAAGCTTCTGTGGAAAATTATGGCCGACCCAGAAAATATATGGGTCAAAATAGTCGAGGAAAAATACCTTAAAGGCACATCCATTTGGAACTACAAAAGTGAGAATAACACATCATGGCAATGGAAGAAATTAGTGAAATTGCGAGAAGATTTTGACAAAAGGCTGAGATGGCGGGTGGGTGATGGAAATACAGTTAGATTTTGGACAGATAGATGGATTACCGAAACCCCACTACAAAACCTAGTGAACAACAACGCCCCTATAAATCCGAACGAATTAGCGGCTTCGTATATCACAAACAAAAAATGGAACCAACAATAATTGAATAAACTAAACAATATTCTACCAATCAGTATTGTTGAGAAAATCAAGGGTTATAACCTTCCGGAAAATGATATCAGAGATAGACTATATTGGGCAATGAAAGACGAAGGATGGTTCTCGACCAAATCGGCAATAGAAATGATACAAAAATGTAAGGTTGGAGTAACTACAGACAAAACATGGATATGGAAACTTGACATGATACCCAAAATCAAAAACTTTATATGGAAATTGTCACTTGATGGAATACCAACAAAGCAAAATCTTGATAAACAAAAAATTCCCGTAGTAATGAACTGTGAATTTTGTAAACATCATATAGAAAGTTCTAAACACCTCTTCTTTAAATGTTCATACATGATACAAACAATTGATAACCCGAGTATCTCATCAATACTACGAAACTACGACTTAGAAAATTGGAGGATTATTGATATCTTGACTGACCTTAGAGAAAAGATCAGTTCATCGGAATTCAGAAAACTTGTTGTAATATGGTGGAATATTTGGATGACTAGAAGTGAAATCATTTTCAATAAATTGAAGATACCATATAACCTAAAACTCCTCGCCCTCAACCAAATTGCGGAGTGGAACAAAGCGAAGGAAAACTCAAAGCCCAACAATAAGACAAACACAACTCCGAGAAGGAAAACCAAAAGCTTGCAATGGAAGAGACCAATGGTGGGGCATCTTAAACTAAATTTCGATGCGTCCAGAAACTCAATGAACCAATGCTCTTTTGGTTTCATTATTAGAAATCATCTTGCCATTCCCATCGCTGTAGGGAATGGAAGGTGTCACGTTGAATCAGTCCTTGAGGCTGAAGCTATCGCTTTGAGAGAGGGTTTCGTAAAGACCAATATGATAGGTGCTACATCCATTGAGATTGAAAGAGATAACTTGACCCTTATAAATGCAATCAACAAGATATGGCAACCCCCATGGGAAATGGACATGATCATCTCGGATATTTCCAAAATGATTGCAGGTTTCACACATTCTTCTGTACAACACATTTCCAGGGATATCAACACAGTTGCAGATATGATTGCCCTGCATGGTTTCAACCAGTCGCTAGATATCGACACGTTGCCGGAAGATGTGAAAGACCTCATCCGCAAGGATGCGCTAGGTCGATCGGTTTCTAGAAGCTAATCCTCCTATCTTGCTTACCTTTGGATAAAAAAAACATAAAA